>JAHSPW020000008.1:20427791-21719041 GCA_019985065.2 Arctostaphylos glauca | reverse complement strand
TTAACTGTCTTTTGACATTTGTTTTTTATTCTCTTGAGCTATCCTGTATATTTCTTCCCCCTTCTTTGCCACCACTCGGCTATTGACTTCACCTACAGGCTAGCTTGGTGCATTTCCTAATTCCTTCCTGTTTCACAATGATTTGACACTTCCAACCAATAATTTGTTTAGTGGGTAGGAGCCTGACTCTCTTTCCTCATGAGTACTGTAGGAGAAGTTGAGAGTTGCAGTATTGGTTTCCAAAGCCGCGTTTCAGTTCATCCAAGGTGAGGCTATTCACATTTCCTATGTTATGTTTGTCGTTATAAAAAAAAATCTTGGTTTAACTCGATTTATGTTGGCAGGTGTGCAATTTAGTGACTACGTTGTCCCTGAGGAAGTTAAAGCTGCTGGATTTAACATTTGTGCCGAAGAACTGGGTTCCATAGTTGAAGGCCATGATCTTAAAAAGCTGAAATTTCATGGTGGGGTAGCTGGTATTGCGGACAAGCTCTCAACATCAACCTCAACAGGTCTCCCAACAGGTACTCATTTGCTGCATCGTAGACAGGAGATGTTTGGAATCAACAAATTCACCGAAAGTGAAGCGCGCAGTTTTTGGGTATTTGTTTGGGAAGCCTTTCAAGACATGACTCTCATGATCCTTGGTGTATGCGCATTTGTCTCTTTGATAGTTGGCCTAGCAATGGAAGGATGGCCAAAAGGGGCTCACGATGGTCTTGGAATTGTTGCTAGTATTTTGTTGGTTGTATTTGTCACAGCAACAAGTGATTTTAAGCAATCCTTACAGTTCAAAGATTTGGATAAAGAGAAGAAGAAGATTGCCATTCAAGTCACCAGGAATGGTTACCGGCACAAAATGTCAATATATGATCTATTGCCAGGTGATATTGTACATCTTTCTTTAGGGGACCAAGTTCCGGCGGATGGGCTCTTTGTTTCGGGGTTTTCAGTGGTAATTGACGAATCGAGTTTGACCGGAGAGAGTGAGCCCGTTATGGCAACTGCTGAAAGCCCATTTCTTCTATCAGGAACTAAGGTACAAGATGGATCATGCAAGATGATGGTGACAACTGTTGGGATGAGAACCCAATGGGGTAAGTTGATGGCTACTCTTAGTGAAGGGGGAGATGATGAGACCCCACTGCAGGTTAAACTGAATGGGGTGGCAACCATTATTGGTAAGATAGGCCTTTTCTTTGCTGTTGTTACTTTTGCAGTCCTGGTGAAGAAAATGTTTGGTCGAAAACTGTTAGAAGGGACCCACTGGAGCTGGTCTGGAGATGATGCATTGGAAATGTTGGAATATTTTGCCATTTCTGTCACTATTGTTGTTGTTGCAGTTCCTGAGGGGCTACCTCTGGCTGTGACATTGAGCCTTGCCTTTGCCATGAAGAAGATGATGAATGATAAGGCTCTCGTCCGTCATCTAGCTGCTTGTGAGACAATGGGATCCGCCACTTGTATTTGTAGTGATAAAACTGGGACATTGACTACAAACCGCATGACAGTTGTGAAATCATGCATTTGTTTGAATGTCAAGGAAGTTAGTAAAGTGCGAAATGCTTCAAACTTATGCTCTGAAATCCCAGATTCTGGTGTAAAACTTCTGCTGCAATCAATATTCAATAATACTGGTGGGGAAGTTGTGGTTAACAAAAGAGGCAAACGTGAGATATTAGGAACACCAACTGATACTGCTTTATTGGAGTTCGGCTTGTCACTTGGTGGAGATTTTCAGGCTGAGAGAAAGGCATCTAAGCTTGTTAAAGTTGAGCCATTCAACTCTACCAAGAAACAAATGGGGGTGGTTTTGGAGCTTCCTGATGGTGGTCTGAGAGCCCATTGCAAAGGTGCTTCAGAAATAGTATTGGCTTCCTGTGACAAGGTGATAAATTCAAATGGTGAGGTTGTTCCCCTCGATGAAGCTTCCATTAACAATCTCAATGTTACAATAGAAGATTTCGCCAGTGAAGCTCTTCGGACACTGTGTCTTGCATATAAGGAACTGGAAAATGGGGTTTCAGCAGAAGATGCTATCCCAGTTTCAGGATATACCTGTATTGGAATTGTGGGTATCAAAGATCCTGTTCGACCAGGCGTGAAGGAATCAGTTGCCCTTTGTCGTTCAGCTGGTATTACTGTCCGCATGGTTACTGGAGACAATATAAATACTGCAAAAGCTATTGCTAGGGAATGTGGGATACTTACTGATGAAGGTCTTGCCATAGAAGGTCCTGATTTTCGGGAGAAGAGTCTAGAGGAGTTGCATGAATTAATCCCCAAAATCCAGGTACTTTTTGGATTTTTATTTGCCAATAAGGAAGAAAAGGGGCTTTCCTTGACATGTGGCTCATGAAATTTACGTTTAAATAGGTGATGGCTCGATCTTCACCTCTAGACAAGCATACATTGGTGAAGCATTTGCGAACCACATTTGATGAAGTTGTTGCGGTGACGGGTGATGGAACAAATGATGCTCCAGCACTTCATGAAGCCGACATTGGACTTGCAATGGGCATTGCTGGAACTGAGGTGAGTTCACTTATGAGATCAACCACTGTCTCATTTATTCAAAGTAAAAGAATTAGACACACAAATATAGGAAGTAAAAAAATAACTTGGTCAGCCGTCCAGTATGAGCACAACTTAGTGCTCAGATTCAGCCCATCATTCTTTCCGCGCATTCAAACTTGTTTTATGACTTGGCACCAAATATGCGGGCCACGGAAGTATGAATAAAGCTGTTGACATATATGCATGTGGCCAACCCATAGGCAAAAATTGGATTTTCTTGTGCTTTTGGCAAAGCTGTTGGCTTTATCATGCTTGTTGGATGCGGTGGCCAACTATTAATCCCGGACTTAATGTTTGCTCAAGAGCAATGTAAGGCACCGCAGAGTGAATCAATTCAAGTTCAATTGATTTCTAGGAAGTGATAGTATTCTTTTGTTGATGTGGTCTGGTCAGGTTAGAAATGCGAGTGTTCATGTCAACAACACTCTTTTTCCTTTTATTAGCATTGCTTAACAGCATTCACTTACCTGGATAACACCAATGCTTGTCGTCCATATAAGTCTAAGATTCATGGTGTTTGGCACGTTAAATAATCACATGAATGTGAAAGGACACTCCCAGAAAGGACAATAATATACTTCAAATTTGGTTGGGAGCAAGTTTGAAGATGTGGTAGTGGTTTAACTAGTCTCCAGTCAATAGGAGAAATGCATTCAACACTAATGCTGTTCTGTGGGGGGTACAGAAAAGAATAGGGATTTGTGAACGTATTATGTGGTCTCTTTCTCGGTGATTTTGTTTTCCCTCTACAAATCACTCGATAACTCGAAGATCAATTACAACCTAAGATTACAATGACAACCAAGAGATTAGACGTCGGCGATCATTTGCAAGACTCAAGAGGAAGGCATTTGCGCACCACAGATATATAAGATACAGAGGCAAAGAATGGTGCAACTTTACTGTCCTCCCATGAGTCCATATGAATCTACTGCATTGTCTCATATCAATATAGGAAAGTTAGGCGATGTAGTTTTGAGAATGTTTTATGCTCGTTCGTTACAAGTTGAGGGTTCTCCAACTTCGAAGGAAAAGGTTATACGTGACAAAGATAACAGAGGTGGAAAATATATGGTAGAACATTACAACAAAACTTTCGTCAATATAGAATTACAAGATGGTGCAAAAATTGATCTTCCTAGCTGTCAGTTGATTTAGTTGCAGACTGTTGTTGCAGTTGCAAGTTGACCTCAGTATGTTCTAGTCCGAACTACTGTTATGCTTTATTTTCTTGGATATCAATGTTGAACAGCCAAAAATTTAAATTCTTACTTCCATTTTTCAGGTGGCCAAAGAGAGTGCTGATGTCATAATTCTGGATGATAATTTCTCCACAATTGTGACTGTGGCCAAATGGGGACGTTCAGTCTACGTAAACATTCAAAAATTTGTACAGTTCCAGTTAACTGTTAATGTGGTTGCATTAATTGTTAACTTCACTTCAGCTTGTCTGACAGGTAAGAAAGGTTTTCATTAAACTACTGACTGATTGTCCATCTGATAAGAACTTGCAATAAGAAACAAGAATGAAAAGAACAGAAACAATGACTCCAAATATGCTCATCCTTGTACATGTAACTGTGCCGTAGGGAGTGCTCCTCTCACTGCTGTTCAGCTCTTGTGGGTCAACATGATTATGGACACGTTAGGAGCACTTGCTTTAGCAACTGAGCCTCCTAATGAAGAGTTAATGAAGCGAACACCAGTTGGAAGGAGAGGGAATTTTATCACTAATGTTATGTGGAGGAATATCTTAGGGCAATCCTTGTATCAGTTCTTGGTAATTTGGTTTCTTCAGGCAATTGGGAAATGTGTGTTTGGGCTTGATGGCAGCGATTCCGATCTGGTCCTTAACACGCTTATTTTCAACTGCTTCGTTTTCTGTCAGGTAACTTCTTACAAGAGGCTTTATGTGATAGGTTCTCTTGAATTGTACACTCAAGCCACGTTTAACTTACTTTATCATGTTCATTTTGAATGGAAGGAACAAAATGGAGTTTCATTACCCCTAAAAAAGATGAAAGGTTTATGTTTCCTAGGTGACCACAAAATGAAACCAATAGTGGAATCCTGAAGTCTCAATATTTCCACGGGCACATATTGAAACATATTGAAATTATACGAAATATATCGACACATTGAGTTGTTTCATCACTCTTTAAAAATATCGGACAACGACCTTTTCATGCGTATATTCTTTAGGCATCTCCATCAGGTACTAGCCAGAGTTATGAAATGTTTCCAAAACATATTCAGACTTTTCCGAAATGTTTGCTTTTCCTAGCTAACTGAAACAACACACCAAAACAAGATCTGATCCTTGTTCGAATGAGAGGTCGACTGTAGTTCACAGAACTAGCAAAAAAATGAGTTATATTAGGTCTCAACTTAGTTTTCGTACAGAAGCTTTAATGGTAAGCCCTAGACCAACCATAATGGGCGCAAAAAAACTTAACCATTTGGACATGTTTTGCAGCTGTTCAATGAAATAAGCTCCAGAGAGATGGAAAAAATCGACGTCTTCGAGGGCATACTGGACAACTCTGTTTTTGTGGTTGTTCTCAGTTGCACAGTCTTTTTTCAAATCATAATCATTGAGTACCTTGGAGCATTTGCAAATACAACACCCCTCACTTTTGGACAGTGGTTCTTTAGCATATTTTTCGGGTTCTTAGGCATGCCAGTTGCAGCTGGATTGAAGATGATTCCAGTGGAAATGTGACTCAGTAATGTTGCTTGTCGAATTTCATGCAAAAAGAGTTCTTTTGTTCCTTGATTCTTTGCAATGGTGGATTTTCCGAGGTGATGATGCCTGTGGATAGAAAGGATGTTTTGTTACTCTCTTCAACTAGAAAATGGAGAGGTATAGATACATTTTTTGAAACTTTCTACCATTTCATTTTTTTTAATTTTAAGATTCCATATTCCCTTTTAGTATTTTAGCCAACAGGGGATGCAAGATTTCAAGCATTTTTTTGATTAACTTAGGAGCCTAGGGCAAGATTTCTCTTATTTCCAATGTTCTTTTATGAATTGTATGGTGATAACACTGAACAACCTTTTTCATGTGGAGTCTTGTTAGTCTACAATTTTTATGTGGTCACCAAGTTCCAGGGTATTGTTTCTTCAGAATTTGATATGGGAAATCATTCATTACTTCATACTTTAGTGCGAATTTTTGTTCATTTTGCAGTATCAATGTTGTTATTGTACATCATTAGCCCCAAAGATTAACCTCTTTAAAATTTTGTACTCTAATTTCTGACTTCGTTCATAGTAATTGTCCTACGGTTTGAGAAAACTAAGGCTGTATTCGGCTTTGGATTTGTGGAGGGAAAGAAGAAAGCATGAGAAAAAGACAAGAAAAATCAGATTCACGTGCCCTTTACCTTCTATTTTTTCTTAATAAATTCAAGATCCAAACACAGACTTTACAAACTGAGCAAAAGTCTTGCTTCAAACAATTAACCCTACCAAAAGTGGAGCGACAGTAGTGCAAGGAAATATGGCAATATGGTAAGGCCTTTGGTATTCAACTTTCCTGGCAATCCATGCAACCTATTACAATAGTATATGAGATTGTCCATTTCCCTTGCACATTTCCTCCGTTAACTTCTGAACTTAACTTTCACATTGGCCAAAAAAAAATCATCTATTCTTCCTCCATTTGATCCTCCCATACGCCGTCCATATAACTTCTCCAAACAGGCTCAAGCAAAACCATTGCACTCTGTAACATCTGCCTTTTATGCTCATTGCTGCTCACATCAGCTTCTCTCTCTATCCGAGGGTAAATACCGTGCAAGCACGCCAACATCAATTTCAGCTCTTCCCAATCATCGCAATGCTGTTTAACCAATTTCACAAACACGAAGTGCACGAGTCCTAACACCATTTCGAAGTCCTTCCTTTCTAGCCCAACTGCTATACCACTCAAGAAAACCACCCCAACTGCATCCAATACATTTGAATTCCTTCTTACAAGTAGAACTACCATTTCCATAAGTTTCTTGAATGCCGGAAATTCCAATCGTTCAGAGACTCTCTCACAATCTTCATCTGAGCCAACTTCACTAAATTCATGGAATTCAATTTTTGCTATAATCGTGATCCATAATGGAAAATCAAAAGATTTAGATATGCTCTCTTGAACAGTCTGCTTCTGCATGTGTGTGGACCCTAATGCCAGAATCAAGTCGGGTAGCCATGGCTTCATTGCAGCAACAATACGTGCTGCATAACCAGGGCCCAAAAACGATTCAATTGACACTATTAGATCGAGCAAATTATTTGCAAGGTTATGAGCTTCTTGGGGAGGGTGTAAATCTTCATTGGAGCTTACAAGGACTAAATTGAGTAACTTGGCGAAGTAGGTGAAGGAGCTTCTCAAACAATGGAACGCTTCTTTAAAATCTTCCACCTTAAACTGCAGCTTGTCCCTAGATTGTTGGTTTAAATTAGACATAATGAACTCAACGTAATCCAGTGAGAAGTTCAAGCACTGCACTTGACTGTAGGAAACAAGACCAACTGCGGTTGCATCAACAACGTACTTGAGAACTGCAGTTAGAATCTTCACTGTGCGGGATATCCTTTTCTGTCTACTGAAAATTGATTCTGCATGAAGTTGATAGATAAACTCAATTCATATAACCAATACCATTGGGACAAAATTAGAAGCAATGATTACATATTAACCTCCGTCCACAAAGACTGCCAAATTAAAATCGTAATTAAGCTGCAAGAACTCCAACGTGATAGACACTGAAAGGTTATTTGGGATGAATAGGTACTCCAGAGCCTTCCCCAAACACTGAGTAGCTAGAGCCTCATGTAGTGGGTGGTCTTTTTTTTTTAATGAACTCCAGGATCAGCATGGACAAACAAGAGATACAAACTAGCAAGGAAACTAAACTGACTCAAGGATTCAAAAATGCAATCCTTTTCATCAGAAACATTCCAAGTATCTTCAACATACAGTCAAATTTTAAATTTTACGTCTTATCAGCAATTCCCTACGTTTACGTGATATTTGTAAAGTTGGAATTCCAAAGGGAAAAATCGGTCCAACAAAGTCCCCCAAACCTAAGACTTAATGCTGGGTGAAACTCACAGGATGAGAAACATATGCATAAGACCACATTGTGCCCATTTGTTGACAAATACAAACTACATTTCTAATCCTAGTACAGAACGAAACTTTTCACCCATGGCTGTGTCAACCAAAAAACCAGCAGAAGCTGAGGGAGAAGGAAAAAAAATTCTGCTTGACCCCAATCATTCTTTTAGTATCAGTACTCTCAAAATATCACCAAAGGAGGGGCTCACTAAGTTAGACGCATTCACGCAAAATGTACCCTTCTCTGGTCACTTACCTCCATCACTAGGGCTAGAGGTATTGGTTTCCGATTCTTTCTTTTGCTGGCAACGATAGCCTGTCTTGTTCCTCCTATCCTGCTTAGGTTCTGACGGCAATTTGCTTGAATTTCCTATGTCACCAGCTCCAAATAACTTACTTGTACAGTTGAATAGATGATCCATGGTCTGTTCCAGCAAAAGTGGCTGAAAATCAATGAAGATTAAATGGTTACAAAAGAATAACCAATGAATGGTAAAGTCATCATTTATCAACAGAAAAGGTGATGGAAATGGTAGAGTGCAGTTAAAGCAGATTTCCTAGTATAAAATCAACCAAGTAAGCTTCAAAATCATTTCATATGATTCACTAACATAATACGATCGCATCCACAGGATAAGTAGAGAAGTTGGTATTTTGTTCCTTCATATGCCTGTGATCTATCTTTAAACAAGAATGCACTTGATAGTGGAAATTCCATGCACCCTCTTCTAAAACTTTGGTTAGCTGCAAAAACCATTCCATGGTATTGAACTAAGAGAAACCAAATGATTTAGAGACAAAGAAGACGTTCATTGCATTACAACCACTCTAAGATAACCAAGCAACCAATGAAAATAAGCAACCGCAAAACCACTTGTCCAGATCCCCAGTGAGACGTAAGCAAAACAAACGAAAATGAAATCAGAAACTCGCTGACGGGAAGATTAGGAGAAATAAGTGTGAAGCAACAAAGCTTATTGCAATGTTCTAAGACTCATTAGGTCCTAATCGGGCAGAAGAGGGGCACCTAGTGTCTAGGCCGACTGGTTGGTGCCTAGAGATTGGTGGTTAACCATCTGATAAAACTTATGCAATAAACCTTGGATATGCTCAAAATGTACTCATAAAATAAGGCTTTCAAGAAAATAGTTCCAAGTTACTATCACTTGCCTCCAAAGATGATCCTGCAGAGTCAGTAGAATTCTTTTTCTTGGTTCCGTGATTTTTTACAGCATTTATGCTTACATTATGAAGAGACATGTGGAGGGTAAGAGCTGTATATGCCAAGATTGGAGCAGTATCCATATAATCACAATGGCAGCACTGTACAATGCTGACTTCAGAAATGACCTTTAAAGCAAAGAATGCAGTGTCAAGAATTTGAGACTTCAACATAGCAATACGAGTGCTTTCATCTATAAGCAAGTCCTTTATTTGCCAGGCTATTCCTACAGCAATTGAATACTCCTCTTCAAATGAAGAGGTAGACGTTGTGGAAGACTTTTTCCCGCTAACATGTTTCCCTTTCGTCAAAATCTTGATAGAAGACCTAATTTTTCTTTGCTTGGAAGATGGAACATTGTGACTTGGTATTTCTGTGCCAAATTTGGTATGGCATCCATGGGCAGTTTTTTGCAAGATCCTTACTAGAGTTTCAAACATCTCATCAAACCAATCACAAGACAACATCATCTTGTGAGCAGACCTCACTTCAACTTGCCTTTCCATGTTTTCAGATAAACCACAACAACTTGTGACGAAAGCCATGCATTCATCAAAAAGCACAGCAATATCATCCGGCGAGATGCAGGAAATAATCTGACAAACGGAAGATTGGGCACGCCTACTAGCTGCAGCACCGAATAAGCATCTCAGCTTTTCAACAGACAACAACTCCTTAAGGGTAGCCTTGTAAGATACCTCACTCACTAAATCGTTGCAAAGGAAGGCAATGGCGACAAGTAAGCCATCAATTTGATTGCCATCAAGTTTGTTACGAGACAAAACCAAACTGATGCAAACTTTGACCAACTCCATGAGAGAATGCAAAGATGCCCCTTCTGATAGAGAAAACTCACAAAACCTTGCTCCGGCCATCGGAGATCTTTTGATTAATGTGACACACCGATTGCATGCTTCCTCCAAATTTACTTTTGAGGGGAAGTATGATGGCATCAGAAGTTTGGTGATTTTCTGAGCAATAGGGGATTGATCACTTGCGAGTGTTGACAGTAATGAATCCAGGCGCACAACCTGCAAAAGATAGACAGAGAAAAGTTATCAACTATTTAGGACAAGAGGCATCACAAAGAGTTCTTGTTGGTAAGGATTCCAAATTTTAAATTGCAAGGTAATATGTACCTTATGAAATTGGAAATTTCTAATGTCCCTTAAAACAAGAAGGAGATCTACAAGAGCAGAGCGAATGGAAACGGAAGGATCAAGAATCAGATGCCCAAATCTTGGTAGAAGAACTTTGAGAATCTCATGAGATTGAGGATTGCCAAGCAAATATATTACACCATTCAATGTGGCAAGCCTGACCTCATTGCATGGATCATGAGTCATGTCATCAAATACTTTGGTGATTATCTTTGTTATGCTAGATGAAGGAATGATTTCCCAAAATAGACGGAGAACGCGACATGAACCTTCTACTGCCACAACTCTCACATCTGGACATTCATCCATCAGTAATCTCTCCAACAGAAAGAATTGTTTATCAAGCAGTGTATCTTTGACCTCCTTTGTAGAATCAGGATCTTCAAGAGGGAACATGTCTAGAAGTAAATGCAAAGCATTTTGACGAACATTTGAATTTGCGACCTGCCAAATTTTGCAGTAACATTGAAAAATAAGCTGATGAAAGTCTCCAAACAATTAAGTCATTAACAAGTTGAAGTGGTAAAAACATAATTGAAAACTCTATAGGTTGATGAAATGTTAAATGTTTCTGATGATGCTTTGGTAGCAGTTACCAGTACCTTTAAGCCTTACATTCACAGAGCCGCCGGAAGTCTAGCTCATTCCACATGGCATGGATTCACGTAAATGGAGAGAGAGGCACGACGGAGGGAGACAGTGAGCCGTACATTTCTTGACTAATTATGATGAATGAGTTTACATGATCGCTACTGACTTCACTTAATGTAAAACATGCTTTCAATTTGATAATGGAAGTAAGGGTTATTATCATTTGTACTCAAAACAGTGGGTACTCAGTTTGATAGTCACTGAAAAGCAACTTTCTAGGCCACAACATTAAAGAAACTATCCAATAAAATCTCTTACTCCATCAAGAATTGTGCAGCCTCTACTTGGAACTTTAAGTTCCCATTTTTCTTCTGTCACCGGGTACAAATTTTCATAATTTCCAGAGTACATATATAACTACACAACTTTAGTTATTCTTCGGACGGCTATCAAAAGGGAATTGACGACTTAGACTATAGTTGGGGGTAATGTTGACAATGCGACCTGCATTTTCGCAACCAGGAAACAACTCTTTCACACCTTCTAGGACACTTTGGCCACCTATATCTCATCTTTTGCTGTCTCCAAAACTCACCAGCGTTGGCATCAAGAAATTTCACAGAACTGGCAAGTTTTGTGGAAAGCCTTTCTGTAATCTGATTAGAAAGTTAGCCTGGGCTTCTATGGACCTATGGTGTACTTCACCTGGAAATAGAGAAATAAGAAGACCTTCAAGGGAATTCACAAGCCCCACTAGGAGCTGGTGGACCTAAAAGTCATAATAATATTTCTTGGTTGTCTTTAAGGAACTCTAGTCTTTTAATCTCCTTTTTACTGAGTGGCTTATCCCTCATTGTATTTGGAATTTCTGCGTGTTTGTGTGTACGTGATAAATCAAGAAAAAGGAACCAAATTCCACTAAGCAAACGAATCAGTTGTGGACAACGTAGTGAACCATGCAATTCAAGCCTACTGTCCAAAAAGGTGGAAATTGTGAGAACCTGAAGTGACCGAAAAATAACAGGTTCAGCAAGGCGAAACAGAAGCTTCTCAACTCCGTCAACCGTTCTTTGGGTAGTAAATCCTCCCAAAACCCGTCTTATTGAGGCAGCAAATGAAGCTGAACTAGCATGTATTGCCCCCTCAATCAGCCCCTGCAAAAACCCAGACTCAATTTCATTCCTCAAGTTCCCTTCAACAAGCTTCCAACCCCGGAACACAATATCAGCATACGCCTCCAACATCGATTTCCGCCCAAATGGAATTTGGGATCGGATCATAGCCAGTGCCTCCTTCAACAGCTGCCCACTTAACCCAAACATGAACGCGATGAACTTCCTCCCATCCTCCGTCTTCAAATACAATGGCGCGATAGAACACCTTATCAGCAAAAGTTTCAAGTCCTCAATGCTTTCATCCTCAAAATCAAACAAAGTGAATGCTTCACGAATCGCGTACACTCTATGCACATCTACTTTCTTCTTTAATGTTAAGGACCTCGACAGTAAAAATGGTAATGATTGTGAAATTAGGGTTTCTCGTCCGGGAAACTCCAATTTCCACCACAAATCGCACAAACTCGAAACCTCAGAAAGCAAAACCGGATCCAACTCGAATAGAACCAAATTGTCATGCAATTCGCGCACCGCCGGTAACAAATCAGCGGGCGAAAACACATTTTTCGGATGCGAAGCACAGAGAAGCGCCACGTAAGTGTAAATCCGAAGCTTCTGAACCACATTTTCCCTGTCATCAACAAGCTTAGATTCGGCATCCTCAGTTCTTGAATCGCTGAAGTTCTTCGCTTGCCGCGAAGATCGTCGGAGCCGCTTTGTCGGCGGGGATTTTGGGGAGTTTGCTTGGTCTGGGATGGTGGACTGGGAGAGTTGTTTGAAGCGCGTAATGGATTGAGAAATGAATTGGTGTAGAGAGAGAGGGAGGGAAGAGGAGAGAGAGGAGGAAGGCTTGAGGTTGTGAATTAGGATTTTGAGAGATGGTTTTACGGATTTAAATCCTAGTTTCGTCGCCGATGAGAGGAATTCTTCGGCGGAGGTCTGGAGCGATGAGCGAAGTCTCTTCTCCATTTTCCAATCTCTCACACGCAGAGAGAGATACACATACAACCTGTATGCTTGAATGTCGTTATACGTCACAGCTAGGTGAACGTTTTTAGAAGACAGACAAATAAGAAATCCTTTTGGGGTTGAATTTAGAGTGCAAGTCAAATTCAAGTTAACTATGATTTGGTTGTCGTTTTGATAGCAGAAAGTTGTTGGTAATTTGAGTATCTGAAATTTGAAACAAGGTTCTGGCGCCCAGTTAGAATTTTGGAAGGAGAACTTGGGCCGCCCGACATCAGGCCTGTTTTTGAAGTTCAGGTAGCCCAAGCCTAATTCGGAGCTATATCCTAATTTGGGAGAAACCTTATAAATACACCACATCCATATTTTTGACTTTCTAAAAAGTTATAATTTTTGTTTTTATTTTCGAAAAATCGTATATTACCCCTAATAATTACTACATTCAAATCACTCAAAATGTTCCTAAAATCCTACATTACCCCCTAATAATTATTGAATTATATAAGTGTATTGCATTTGATATATTAACACAGCATAAATGATCAACTAATATAAGACGATTAGTCGAGATGGGCACGAAAATAACATGAGCTGATAATACGACTATTTAACATGTCCTGTTTCAGTCGAATTTTCGCGTTTGTAGTGAATGAGGTCTAGCTAGGTGATGGTGATATAGAGAATTTGTTTGGCTACGAATGCATTTGTGTTTGTGAGAGTTTTACGGTTTTGGAGAAGTGGGACAATGCGGGAGGATTTGACCATGAATGCTAGGAACACGAGTGTTTCGGACACATTTGAAAATAGATGTATTCGAAACCGTTGAATGCACATGGGACGCTCAATAATTTGTGAATCTCACGTGCATCCAACAGTTTTAGACATATCTATGTCCAAATGTATCTGAAACATCTGTGTTCCTAGACTTTTCCTTTGACCATAAATGAAGTGTTGGCCCATGTAATCATGATGCGGTCTACTTTAACTCTTTGAACGTCTTGATAGGCTTACTGTGAAATGAAATTCTTGTTGGAATAGGTATTGTGTATAGTTTCTCTACGCCATTAGTTTGGATAGCATTCAATAATTCCTACAGTCTTAGCCTTTCTAAAAAAAAATTAATGATTCAGAATTCTTAAAAGATTTTTATTGGTATGATTTTATTGTTACGGTAAAATCTTTAACAAATACTAACTGTCAAGATGCGATTGCTTCCTGCAATTCAAATTTAAACCATTAAAAAGTTGAGTCTATTGTATTTCGTGTTTAACTATGATACCAAAGCATCTCCTATTCTTTGAATACATATTTATATTACATTAAAAACTATAACACTATTGAGTTAGTAAAAGACGCGCTTATCCCAATTTTTTTAGGTCGCAATTAAATGTAACTAGGTATTGTTTCTTTTCTCTCTTTTTTCGTTGCTCGCAAGTGGTTTATTTTTAACGTTTGATCGGTGATTTTATTTTTTGGAATCATCATCATGATTAAAGGCTGTCCCCAAGAAATCAAGCAAGCAGAGACAAGTCGAAACTACTAATCCGTCGTAACTAGAGATCATATAGTTTGGAAGTAGGTTATGAAGTGAGAAGGTGTTCGCTCGATCTGGGGATTGGTCTCTACTAAATATTTATGAGATTTTGATTGCATTTTATGTAAATGACACATGTCGGGAGGGAGAGTAGTTAAAGGAAAAGTAAGTACAATAACAAATAGATGTTGGCTTATTTTTCCTTTATGCGAAAGCATCATGCATGGAAATAAAGTTTTGAAAATGATAGTGATATAACACGAGAGGTTACTATTGATCATACGAAATGGTGAACACCATTAAATTGACGTTGTCTTTCTGTGTTTAGGTAGTATATATGAATTAGCCAAACGGTACATGCTAGCCGAGAATCAGAGTAATGCTCGTGTTATGATTTTTATGTATTGAAAGTGCACGTAGAATGATAATAAAAACAGCGGACCGATAAATACCAAAAAGATGTATGCATCAATCTCGGGAGTGGTGTGTCTACGTTGGAGTACTCATACCACTTGGGTTTAGACTAGAGAGTTGACTCCTATCGAAATTCAAAACTAAATGACGAAGAACTCATGAATAGTATGGATTCCTATACAAGTGTCTTGGTGTTCTCTCAAGAATAGGTGTAAGCTAGCACGAAGCATTATACCTTGATTATAGCTTTGATTCTATAGACTTTGGCGCAAGGATTCGAGAATAAGGTTAGAAATAAATAAGTAAATGGACGGATTACTTATTCAATGCCAACCCCTCCTCTCTTACTTTTTCTTAACTTAGACGCTCTTACTCGATTTTGAAATGTCTTCTAAAAACCCATTTTTTTGCTTTCAAATACTCTCTCGGGGAGGAATTTTCCTTACGAATTTCTCACTTTTCTATACTTTCTTAAGAGAAATGTCCCATGCTAAGCCTTTTGCAAGAGACAAATAGCTCTCCCTTCCTCAAGCATTGGGGGTCCTTATATAGGCCCTCAAAATGTTAAAAAAAGTGCATGTGTGATTTGACTCTATAACAGTTGGACTAGTGCACGCCAGTACATAAAGGGGTATGCCAGTTCATAGAACACCTAACCACATGTCGCGCACATGATAAGCCATATCGGAGTTAGATTGATTTGATAAGTCATACAAAATGGTGTATGTCGAAACTCGGGTGGCGTGCGCCACATGCCAGAAAGAGATGTATGTTGGCCTGAAAATATTTTGCTGTAAAATTAAGCTAGTGCATCCATGGTCAAGTCTACCAATGTGTGAGACCCCGATCCAAAATAAAGAAAAAAAAAAGGGAAAGTAAAAATAAAAATAATAATAGTAATAATAATAATTGATAAATTTGAAAATTCGGTCGAATTAATTCCGATGATATTTTAGAACGTGTTTTAATTCCGGAATTTGATTGGGCGTAGTTAAAATAACGGGTGATTTTAAAATAAGAGGATTATATGCTTTTGTAGAATTGGTGTGAGTTCATACACCAGATATTTTTTCCAATCCAAAGGGGGCTGGATATTTTAACGTGGATAGAGACTAGCTTAAGCTTAGTCATCAGTTGTGTTGTTTGGTTAGTTGACAGAGAGAAGCTTAAGCCACCACCACCTTGCCTCTTCAAAGTATATACAAGTCATAAACACCTTTCACAATACAGCTTCAGCCGTGAGAAATAGAAAGAGAGAGAGAGAAGAGGACAAGGAGAAAAAGAGAAAAGGAAGCACAAGAAAGGAGTCAGGCGTGAGATTAGAGAGAGAGAGAGAGAGAGAAGAAGAAGAAGAAGAAGAAGAAGAAGAAGAAGAAGAAGAGGAAGAAGAAGAGGAGGAAGCCATTGAAGAAGTACCTCAGTTTTGGGTATATTTCCTTGCTTCTCTTAGTTTAATGGTTTATATAGTAATATAAACATGGAATGAACTAGTCTAGACTTTAGATATTGATTATAGAAGTGTATAATGAAAAGCAGAGGTGTTAGTTGAGGTATTAGAGAGAAGCCATGGCTGAATTTGGGGTTCTGCCACTTCAGATTAATTTGTGCACTTTTGGACCAGTGCCTTTTATTACCGGTAGTTCGGGGTTTATTACCGGTAGTTTGAGGCACTGACTTTTCTTCAGGTGGATCTTTGCCTTCTATTACCGGTAGTTCGAGGCTTATTACCAGTAGTTTGGGGCACTGACTTTTCTTCAGGTGGATCCTTGCCTTCTATTACCGGTAGTTCGGGGCTTATTACCAGTAGTTTGGGGCACTGACTTTTCTTCAGGTGGATCCTTGCCTTCTATTACCGGTAGTTCGGGGCTTATTACCAGTAGTTTGGGGCAGTCATTACCGGTAGTTTGGGTATTCATTACCGGTAGTCTGGCACTTATTACCGATAAATATTACGATTTTATTAATGTCATTGACCATTAAACATCGATATTAAATAAAGTATCATTGACTTATTGTATGAGATTGGCAAAATAGTTAATTACTCAGACAAGACAGAAGGTGAGTTCAAATATGACTTGTTACGTGTATAATTTTAAAAGCATGAAAGCATGAGATATTTCAATGTTATATGTTGTTTTAAGCATGAAAATGCCATGCTAGATCATATTGAATTGTTCATACTTAGACCATGCGTTAATTAAGAAAACATTGATTGATACGTTGAAAAGTAGTTCAAACGGTACCCCCGATCGCTAGGGGATTAGAATATAGCGAGAGGCGTGAAACAAGGTTGGTAACCACGGCCAATGTGGTTTATGGATGACGTCATTCCACGTATGCGATGATGCATAAGGGGGTAGCTCCCACCTACGAATTATTGGCAGCCGTTGAATTGAACGTAAATGAGACAATCTTGAATATTTGTCCTCGGCTTTGGCCATGGACCATAATGAGACAATCTTGAATATTTGTCCTCGGCTTTGGCCATGGACCATAATGAGACAATCTTGAATGATTTTTCCCGGGCTTTGACCTTTGGACTATGCCATGAATTTCGTTTAAAAAGATCATTATGTTACATGCATTGTGCATATGAATAACATGACAAACTCGTAGAATTTCATATTTGAATTCACTCTAGCTTTATGCTTAAGAATGTTGTAATACAACATTACAGGTGATGATAGATGACAAGAAGGCCGTTATGCCACGCCTAGCTGCCTATACATAGAAGGTGTTGAGTTGATTACATTTGAGCCGGTTTTGATGACCGTAGTAGTAAGTTAATGAGTAAGTTATTAGGCATTATTTGTGCTTATAACTGTCTGCACGCACAACTCTAGTTTATTTTGTTTATGCAACCGTACTCTGATAACCTTCTTTTTTTTATATAGATTTGATTGATGAAAATCCTCAAACTCATTGTGTTAGAGGCCTTAGTGAGTTGGACTCACTGGCCGGTCACTAATCCTTCCTATATAGGGATGGGTTGTGACAGAAGTGGTATCAGAGCTGAGTTTTTGGATTTTCAAATATAAAACCTAGAGTTGTAGAGTACGTACACGATGTTTGTACATTACCTGTTGTGTTTAAAGTGTAGATGTGCTCTATTTTGTCATTTGAGGCTATAGTTTGGGCTTGTGAAGTTCAGTAAATTTGAGGTTTTAAAGGACTGATTATGCAAGGAATGAAAGGTAGTTTTGGGTTGAGGGAGTTTGGAGATTATATTGAAAGATTTGGGTCACGTCAACTATTATTGGATTTTATAATTGTAATTCAAGGTAGAAATAACAACGGAATGTCGACTTGGGAAATATTTTGATGAATGAGGGTTATTGACGATGTACGTTGATTGGAAGCTTGTATACAAGTTTGTACATTGGTGTATTACCAAATTGTAGAGTGTGTCATTCGATCAATTGGGATGCGTTGGTAGGGGTATCCGTTCTTTATGGTAGAAATTTAGATTGATATAGGAATCTTTGAGATTTACGGTACATGTTATGACTTTGAAGTTGAAAGGATGGAGGCTGTATTTAATGCGGTATTTAGAGATATTGGAACACTTGAGGATGTGGTACTTAGGGTAATGAAAGACTTGGGAAAACTTTGAGTGAGAGACATGAGTAAATAAAAGTTGAGCATATAATTAGGCTGTGAAGAACTTGATATGGTGAATTGGGGTAGAATTGGTTGACCACTTGGGTATTTAACTGGGTTGAATGAGCAACGTTTGATGGTATTGGATAATTGGGTTTTGTTCTTAGTAAGCCATTGGGAAAAAGGAGCCATTGGAGCTTAGTATGTAGATTTAACTTGGGAGTATAGTGATTGGGGTCAACTTTGAGGTGTCAAACTTGGGTGAGTTCTGATAGATTTGGGTTTATAATTTAGAGATAAAGTTGAGGTGGAAATTACATGATATGGTCACTAGAGAGATAATAATATGATGTCAATAGAATATGAAGTATTAGTTTGCAGCCCATGAGTGGGATATAGATACGTAATTAGGTGTAAGACTGTGGATAATATGGGAATTATGATATGATTTGCCGTGATTGGATTGCAAACTTAATACATGAGACTATTGAGGTGTATTGAATTGTGATACTGAATTGGATTGTTATCCAATATCGAAGCTACTAAGGAACTGAATTGAGAGGTGGGTTTAGATGTGCTCTCATGTAACGTACACGTGATTGAGGCCAATAACTTATATAGGAAAGTTGTTGATTATATTGAAGGAAGTAATGTCATCCTTATGATGAGAGCTAAATATAGTTGATGTATTGATAAATTGTTGAAGTTGAAAGACATTATCTCGAGACTACACTGAAGACACGGCATTAAGTAGGCTTATCAGATCCGAATCATGTACTAGAACAACCACCGATTGAATTGGAGAAAAATCTGCGATATGAAGAACGACCGGTGAGAATTTTAGACACCCGTGTCAAACAGTTGAAAAATAAGGACATCCATTAGTTAAAGTCTGATGGGAAAATCAGACGACTGGAGAAGCCACATGGGAAAAGGAGACGGATATGCGTCAGAAGTATCTAGAGTTATTCGAGTAAGATACGATCTGCGTAGAATTATTATTTTTGTTAGTATTGATCTTTTTACTAGTTAATTATTCAGAATAACGACACCTAAGTTTGGCGGTCCAAACTTCTTAAGGTGGGGAGGATGTGAGACCCCGATCCAAAATAAAGAAAAAAAAAAAAGGGAAAGTAAAAATAAAAATAATAATAGTAATAATAATAATTGATAAATTTGAAAATTCGGTCGAATTAATTCCGATGATATTTTAGAACGTGTTTTAATTCCGGAATTTGATTGGGCGTAGTTAAAATAACGGGTGATTTTAAAATAAGAGGATTATATGCTTTTGTAGAATTGGTGTGAGTTCATACACCAGATATTTTTTCCAATCCAAAGGGGGCTGGATATTTTAACGTGGATAGAGACTAGCTTAAGCTTAGTCATCAGTTGTGTTGTTTGGTTAGTTGACAGAGAGAAGCTTAAGCCACCACCACCTTGCCTCTTCAAAGTATATACAAGTCATAAGCACCTTTCACAATACAGCTTTAGCCGTGAGAAATAGAAAGAGAGAGAGAGAAGAGGACAAGGAGAAAAAGAGAAAAGGAAGCACAAGAAAGGAGTCAGGCGTGAGATTAGAGAGAGAGAGAGAGAGAAGAAGAAGAAGAAGAAGAAGAAGAAGAAGAAGAAGAAGAGGAAGAAGAAGAGGAGGAAGCCATTGAAGAAGTACCTCAGTTTTGGGTATATTTCCTTGCTTCTCTTAGTTTAATGGTTTATATAGTAATATAAACATGGAATGAACTAGTCTAGACTTTAGATATTGATTATAGAAGTGTATAATGAAAAGCAGAGGTGTTAGTTGAGGTATTAGAGAGAAGCCATGGCTGAATTTGGGGTTCTGCCACTTCAGATTAATTTGTGCACTTTTGGACCAGTGCCTTCTATTACCGGTAGTTCGGGGTTTATTACCGGTAGTTTGAGGCACTGACTTTTCTTCAGGTGGATCTTTGCCTTCTATTACCGGTAGTTCGGGGCTTATTACCAGTAGTTTGGGGCACTGACTTTTCTTCAGGTGGATCCTTGCCTTCTATTACCGGTAGTTCGGGGCTTATTACCAGTAGTTTGGGGCACTGACTTTTCTTCAGGTGGATCCTTGCCTTCTATTACCGGTAGTTCGGGGCTTATTACCAGTAGTTTGGGGCAGTCATTACCGGTAGTTTGGGTATTCATTACCGGTAGTCTGGCACTTATTACCGATAAATATTACGATTTTATTAATGTCATTGACCATTAAACATCGATATTAAATAAAGTATCATTGATTTATTGTAGGAGATTGGCAAAATAGTTAATTACTCAGACAAGACAGAAGGTGAGTTCAAATATGACTTGTTACGTGTATAATTTTAAAAGTATGAAAGCATGAGATATTTCAATGTTATATGTTGTTTTAAGCATGAAAATGCCATGCTAGATCATATTGAATTGTTCATACTTAGACCATGCGTTAATTAAGAAAACATTGATTGATACGTTGAAAAGTAGTTCAAACGGTACCCCCGATCGCTAGGGGATTAGAATATAGCGAGAGGCGTGAAACAAGGTTGGTAACCACGGCCAATGTGGTTTATGGATGACGTCATTCCACGTATGCGATGATGCATAAGGGGGTAGCTCCCACCTACGAATTATTGGCAGCCGTTGAATTGAACGTAAATGAGACAATCTTGAATATTTGTCCTCGGCTTTGGCCATGGACCATAATGAGACAATCTTGAATATTTGTCCTCGGCTTTGGCCATGGACCATAATGAGACAATCTTGAATGATTTTTCCCGGGCTTTGACCTTTGGACTATGCCATGAATTTCGTTTAAAAAGATCATTATGTTACATGCATTGTGCATATGAATAACATGACAAACTCGTAGAATTTCATATTTGAATTCACTCTAGCTTTATGCTTAAGAATGTTGTAATACAACATTACAGGTGATGATAGATGACAAGAAGGCCGTTATGCCACGCCTAGCTGCCTATACATAGAAGGTGTTGAGTTGATTACATTTGAGCCGGTTTTGATGACCGTAGTAGTAAGTTAATGAGTAAGTTATTAGGCATTATTTGTGCTTATAACTGTCTGCACGCACAACTCTAGTTTATTTTGTTTATGCAACCGTACTCTGATAACCTTCTTTTTTTTATATAGATTTGATTGATGAAAATCCTCAAACTCATTGTGTTAGAGGCCTTAGTGAGTTGGACTCACTGGCCGGTCACTAATCCTTCCTATATAGGGATGGGTTGTGACAGAAGTGGTATCAGAGCTGAGTTTTTGGATTTTCAAATATAAAACCTAGAGTTGTAGAGTACGTACACGATGTTTGTACATTACCTGTTGTGTTTAAAGTGTAGATGTGCTCTATTTTGTCATTTGAGGCTATAGTTTGGGCTTGTGAAGTTCAGTAAATTTGAGGTTTTAAAGGACTGATTATGCAAGGAATGAAAGGTAGTTTTGGGTTGAGGGAGTTTGGAGATTATATTGAAAGATTTGGGTCACGTCAACTATTATTGGATTTTATAATTGTAATTCAAGGTAGAAATAACAACGGAATGTCGACTTGGGAAATATTTTGATGAATGAGGGTTATTGACGATGTACGTTGATTGGAAGCTTGTATACAAGTTTGTACATTGGTGTATTACCAAATTGTAGAGTGTGTCATTCGATCAATTGGGATGCGTTGGTAGGGGTATCCGTTCTTTATGGTAGAAATTTAGATTGATATAGGAATCTTTGAGATTTACGGTACATGTTATGACTTTGAAGTTGAAAGGATGGAGGCTGTATTTAATGCGGTATTTAGAGATATTGGAACACTTGAGGATGTGGTACTTAGGGTAATGAAAGACTTGGGAAAACTTTGAGTGAGAGACATGAGTAAATAAAAGTTGAGCATATAATTAGGCTGTGAAGAACTTGATATGGTGAATTGGGGTAGAATTGGTTGACCACTTGGGTATTTAACTGGGTTGAATGAGCAACGTTTGATGGTATTGGATAATTGGGTTTTGTTCTTAGTAAGCCATTGGGAAAAAGGAGCCATTGGAGCTTAGTATGTAGATTTAACTTGGGAGTATAGTGATTGGGGTCAACTTTGAGGTGTCAAACTTGGGTGAGTTCTGATAGATTTGGGTTTATAATTTAGAGATAAAGTTGAGGTGGAAATTACATGATATGGTCACTAGAGAGATAATAATATGATGTCAATAGAATATGAAGTATTAGTTTGCAGCCCATGAGTGGGATATAGATACGTAATTAGGTGTAAGACTGTGGATAATATGGGAATTATGATATGATTTGCCGTGATTGGATTGCAAACTTAATACATGAGACTATTGAGGTGTATTGAATTGTGATACTGAATTGGATTGTTATCCAATATCGAAGCTACTAAGGAACTGAATTGAGAGGTGGGTTTAGATGTGCTCTCATGTAACGTACACGTGATTGAGGCCAATAACTTATATAGGAAAGTTGTTGATTATATTGAAGGAAGTAATGTCATCCTTATGATGAGAGCTAAATATAGTTGATGTATTGATAAATTGTTGAAGTTGAAAGACATTATCTCGAGACTACACTGAAGACACGGCATTAAGTAGGCTTATCAGATCCGAATCATGTACTAGAACAACCACCGATTGAATTGGAGAAAAATCTGCGATATGAAGAACGACCGGTGAGAATTTTAGACACCCGTGTCAAACAGTTGAAAAATAAGGACATCCATTAGTTAAAGTCTGATGGGAAAATCAGACGACTGGAGAAGCCACATGGGAAAAGGAGACGGATATGCGTCAGAAGTATCTAGAGTTATTCGAGTAAGATACGATCTGCGTAGAATTATTATTTTTGTTAGTATTGATCTTTTTACTAGTTAATTATTCAGAATAACGACACCTAAGTTTGGCGGTCCAAACTTCTTAAGGTGGGGAGGATGTGAGACCCCGATCCAAAATAAAGAAAAAAAAAAAAGGGAAAGTAAAAATAAAAATAATAATAGTAATAATAATAATTGATAAATTTGAAAATTCGGTCGAATTAATTCCGATGATATTTTAGAACGTGTTTTAATTCCGGAATTTGATTGGGCGTAGTTAAAATAACGGGTGATTTTAAAATAAGAGGATTATATGCTTTTGTAGAATTGGTGTGAGTTCATACACCAGATATTTTTTCCAATCCAAAGGGGGCTGGATATTTTAACGTGGATAGAGACTAGCTTAAGCTTAGTCATCAGTTGTGTTGTTTGGTTAGTTGACAGAGAGAAGCTTAAGCCACCACCACCTTGCCTCTTCAAAGTATATACAAGTCATAAGCACCTTTCACAATACAGCTTCAGCCGTGAGAAATAGAAAGAGAGAGAGAGAAGAGGACAAGGAGAAAAAGAGAAAAGGAAGCACAAGAAAGGAGTCAGGCGTGAGATTAGAGAGAGAGAGAGAGAGAGAAGAAGAAGAAGAAGAAGAAGAAGAAGAAGAGGAAGAAGAAGAGGAGGAAGCCATTGAAGAAGTACCTCAGTTTTGGGTATATTTCCTTGCTTCTCTTAGTTTAATGGTTTATATAGTAATATAAACATGGAATGAACTAGTCTAGACTTTAGATATTGATTATAGAAGTGTATAATGAAAAGCAGAGGTGTTAGTTGAGGTATTAGAGAGAAGCCATGGCTGAATTTGGGGTTCTGCCACTTCAGATTAATTTGTGCACTTTTGGACCAGTGCCTTTTATTACCGGTAGTTCGGGGTTTATTACCGGTAGTTTGAGGCACTGACTTTTCTTCAGGTGGATCTTTGCCTTCTATTACCGGTAGTTCAGGGCTTATTACCAGTAGTTTGGGGCACTGACTTTTCTTCAGGTGGATCCTTGCCTTCTATTACCGGTAGTTCGGGGCTTATTACCAGTAGTTTGGGGCACTGACTTTTCTTCAGGTGGATCCTTGCCTTCTATTACCGGTAGTTCGGGGCTTATTACCAGTAGTTTGGGGCAGTAATTACCGGTAGTTTGGGTATTCATTACCGGTAGTCTGGCACTTATTACCGATAAATATTACGATTTTATTAATGTCATTGACCATTAAACATCGATATTAAATAAAGTATCATTGATTTATTGTAGGAGATTGGCAAAATAGTTAATTACTCAGACAAGACAGAAGGTGAGTTCAAATATGACTTGTTACGTGTATAATTTTAAAAGCATGAAAGCATGAGATATTTCAATGTTATATGTTGTTTTAAGCATGAAAATGCCATGCTAGATCATATTGAATTGTTCATACTTAGACCATGCGTTAATTAAGAAAACATTGATTGATACGTTGAAAAGTAGTTCAAACGGTACCCCCGATCGCTAGGGGATTAGAATATAGCGAGAGGCGTGAAACAAGGTTGGTAACCACGGCCAATGTGGTTTATGGATGACGTCATTCCACGTATGCGATGATGCATAAGGGGGTAGCTCCCACCTACGAATTATTGGCAGCCGTTGAATTGAACGTAAATGAGACAATCTTGAATATTTGTCCTCGGCTTTGGCCATGGACCATAATGAGACAATCTTGAATATTTGTCCTCGGCTTTGGCCATGGACCATAATGAGACAATCTTGAATGATTTTTCCCGGGCTTTGACCTTTGGACTATGCCATGAATTTCGTTTAAAAAGATCATTATGTTACATGCATTGTGCATATGAATAACATGACAAACTCGTAGAATTTCATATTTGAATTCACTCTAGCTTTATGCTTAAGAATGTTGTAATACAACATTATAGGTGATGATAGATGACAAGAAGGCCGTTATGCCACGCCTAGCTGCCTATACATAGAAGGTGTTGAGTTGATTACATTTGAGCCGGTTTTGATGACCGTAGTAGTAAGTTAATGAGTAAGTTATTAGGCATTATTTGTGCTTATAACTGTCTGCACGCACAACTCTAGTTTATTTTGTTTATGCAACCGTACTCTGATAACCTTCTTTTTTTTATATAGATTTGATTGATGAAAATCCTCAAACTCATTGTGTTAGAGGCCTTAGTGAGTTGGACTCACTGGCCGGTCACTAATCCTTCCTATATAGGGATGGGTTGTGACACAATGTCTATTGCGACTCAAGATTTCGTCCAAGGATAAAAGTGTCCTCTTTTATTATCGTAATCTTCCAACCGCTGTTTTAGGAGATTTATCGAGATCCATATTGGGGTGTTTGCACTCCTTTTATCCCAAACCAAATCCCAACCCCCCCCCCCCCCCCCCCCCCCCCCCCAATCCCGCCACGTTCACCCAAATCTATCCCACTTTAGCATCATCGCCTCACCTTTCTCCTACCATCGGCTCCCCTTTACTCCATCTCCCTCACCTCTGCAATGGCAGAGCTCCCACCCCACTCTTCCTTTCTTAGCCTTCCATTTCCCCCTTATTCCTCCTAACGATTAGATCACTTTCCACTCCTTTACCTATAAAAAGAAATTAGCCTTCCCCTCTACTCCTTAGCAATTTCAAACACTGAGATTTAGAGAGTAGCAGCTGAAGGAGAAAAAGAATAAGGAGCAGCACCAACAACATCCATTGAAGGTGAAAGAACCACTTGATTTCCAATTTCACCCAAACTAAGCTATTCCTTCTAAATCCTTCTTCCATTCATCTATTCAAAGTAAGTTCTCATACTCTGGGATTCCAATTTTATGTTTAGGAAGAACCATGAAAGCTTTACGAAATGTTAACGAAGGGAAATTCAACTTGCTAATTGAAGAAGACGTCACTCTAACCAGTCACATTATATCCTTCACTGATCATAACCCCTTGCTGTATTCTTTTATGACTTGTAAAATCATATTCTGACCGGTCACACTTTTCACCCTAACTGGTCACGGCTACTTTTTGTTTCTTATTTTATGCCTTATAGCGATTCTCTGATCGGTCATACTTTTCACCCTAACCGGTCACGATGACCCTTAAACCGGTCAAAAATCTTTAATCGAATTTATCTTCAACCCTCTTAGAGCACAATAAATACTCTTGTGAGCCCTAGTATCATCTAATTACATATTGATCCCAATGTAGGTTATTTATGTTTTATTCTTGTCTCACACGAACATCATTTTATCATGTCATGTTATTATTCATTCAATTTACACAAATCATTCACATGACTATACTTGAAGCATGATACTAGATTAGTGTTTCGACATAAACAAGATATTGGGATTACAACGTTAGTTGAACTTCAAAACTTAGAGTATTATGCGAATACCCAAACTTCGAGATTGTGTTGGAACTTGTGGAACTAAAACTATTGTGAATTGTATATCATTCGTGAGAATATTTTATGAGTGTCATTACTCGTGATGTGACTTTAATTGAGCAATGCTTTGAACCATGAGGTGTGTCATTAGCCGAATACTTGTCATCAACCGATGTCAAATAGAACGTATCCCAAGTATTGGATCAAGAGTTCGTTTGTAACATAATAAATCTAGAAGTCTGGAGTCAAACCCACAGGGAACAAGAAATTCAGAAGTTCAGGGAGAAAGAAGGAAAAGATTTTGAATTTTTTTGGTGAAAATATTTTGTGAGATAAAGAACGATTTAATGTAAAATTAAAGAAATAAGATCCAATTCTCGGGATCCATATTGACCACGACTCATAATAATCCAATCCTCAAATATAATCAACTCCATTTCTATAACATTGAACCTTCATTGAATGACAGAAAAAATGAAGATATATTGAAAGTTAAGAAAGATTGATAATCAGTTTAATAATCGAGTAGGAAAATTAGGGTTTCAAATCAAAACCTTATAGAGATCTAAGAAATGTGTGTGCTAAAAAGATTTGTCTACACATAAGTAGAAATTTTTACAAAAATCTTTAATCGATTTCAAAATAGTTATTGATTAATAAAAAGATATCAGAAATTGAAAACCATAGGCGATGACTGAATTACCTTGAGTCACAATTCAATGTTTCACCGTTGAATCGAATTCTTGAAATATTAGTTTTTGATGCAGCGGGTTACGCGAAAATAACCAAAGAAACAGATAATCAAGAACAAGAACCGATAACAAACCTCAATCCGTTGAGACACGCACGAATACCGGAAGGAAGCTTCTTCTGCGAACCTGTTGATTCAGTAGAATACCAGGGACAAAGGCATCAATAGCCCGTTGATTCACCAAGAATACCAGGCAATTGGAGAAGAAGAGACAATTCTCTCTCTAGGTTTTTTTATTAAATCCAAAACTGACTGAATAAAGAGGCCTCAAAGCCTTTAAATAGTTTAGGGCATCAGACATAACCCTAACCCTAATCCAATGGGCTTTAGGAAATAATTAAAACAATAATCCAATGGGCTTTAGGAAATAGCTTTAGGAAATAATTAGAACAAATTAAAACACGCAGACAGCCTTTTTAGTCTTCCTTGGCCGCAACCGATCCAACCACGCACTAGCTTCTTGGTCTGCATCATCCTCCCCGGGTTGAAGATAATTCGACCCCGAATTCGCTAACTCTTCATCACTGTCACCATTAAACGGCACGAGGTGCTTGACATTGAACACATCCGTCGTCCGAACATGACTAGGCAGCTTTAGGCGGTAAGCATTCGGGTTAATCTTCTCAATGACCGCTAATGGGCCAATTTTCCTCGCCTTAAGCTTGTTGTATTCGCCCTCGGGAAAGCGATCCTTGGTCAATACTGCATAAACGAAATCACCCACCTCAAACTCCACAAGGCGGCGCTTAGAATCTGCTGCAAGCTTATACTTTGCAGCGGCCTTAGTCAAATTCTGCTGGACCTGTTGATGGACATTTTGCAAATTGAGCACAAAGTCTTCCGCCTTCTTAGGGATATGCTTCAAAGTCGGAACAGGAGCCAAATCAATCGGAGCCCGTGGCTGAAATCCATAATTGGCATAGAAGGGGCTAAAATCTGAGCTGCGGTTTACCGACCGATTGTAAGCAAACTCGGCTTTGTAAAGCTGCTGATCCCATGACATAATATAATCACCAACAAGACAACGCAACATATTTCCAAGCGATCGGTTGACCACTTCTGTCTGACCATCCGTTTGTGGGTGATAAGCAGTGCTGAAATCAAGTTTCGTATTAGCGAGCTTCCACAGAGTCCTCCAAAAATAGCTCAGGAATTTAGAATCGCGATCAGAGACAATAGATAGAGGCAGCCCATGAAGACGATAAACCTCGCGAAAATATAACTGCACAATGTACACAGCATCTGAGGTCTTTTTGCAAGCAATAAAATGAGCCATCTTCGTGAACCGATCCACCACCACAAATATAGAGTCAACGGACCGCTGTGTGCGAGGAAGTCCGAGCACAAAGTCCATACTAACAGCACTCCATGGCTGCGATGGAATAGGAAGCGGCATGTATAAGCCCGCATTAGATGCCGTGCCTTTCGATACTTGGCAAATGTGACAACCCTCCACCAACTTGGTTACCTCTTTACGCAACGTAGGCCAAAAATAAGAATCTGATACCAACCGAAATGTCTTATCACGTCCCACATGACCTTCTTCGTGCAGCTCCTTAATAATCTTAAGGCACAAATTAGAATCCGGAACACACAATCTAGTGCCCTTAAACAGAAAACCGTCCTGCAGAGTAAAACCCGAGTGCTGCCCTGAAGAAACCTCAATGAGAATAGGACCAAAATAAGGATCTGTGGCCAAGAGCTCCCGAAAAGAATCAAAACCCAACACTTGGGTTCGCATAGTAGTCAGAGCTAGAGCACGCCGGCTCAAGGCATCCGCCACTCTGTTAGTAACTCCGGACTGATGTTTAAGAGCGAAAGTAAATTGTTGCAAAAATGCAGCCCACTTAGCGTGTCGGGCTGATAACTTATCCTGACTATTAATGTACTTCAAAGCATCATGGTCAGAAAATAAGATAAATTCACTCTGAGAAAGATAAGAATACCAGTGTCGTAGGGCTTGAACAATCGCATAGAACTCCACATCATAAGTATTGTAGTTGGCCTTGGAACCATTCAGTTTTTCGCTGAAGTAAGCAATAGGACGCCCCCTTTGGCTAAGTACTGCACCAATACCCACCTTCGAGGCATCACAATGCAACTCAAACGGCTGAGAGAAATTTGGTAATGCAAGCACTGGAGCAGTGGTCAACTTCTCCTTGATTAACTGAAAAGCATCAGTTGCTGCTTGCGACCATAGGAACTGCCCCTCTTTCATGCAATCTGTAATCGGGGCCATAATGCTGCTGAAATTGGGAATGAACCGCCTATAAAATGATGCTAACCCATGAAAGCTGCGCACTTCATGAATATTCCTAGGAATAGGCCACTGACGCACCGCATCAACCTTCGCCTCATCAACTGAAATTCCATCCCGAGATACCACATAACCGAGGAATAAGACACTCTCGGTCATAAACTCACACTTAGCCACAGCTGCATAGAACTTCTCCTTTTGCAACAACGATAAAACCTGTCTAATATGCTGCAAGTGCGATTCATGATCATGACTATAAATCAAGATATCATCAAAATAGACAACCACAAACCTCCCAATAAAAGGCCTGAATAACTGGTTCATCACTCGCATGAACGTACTCGGTGCATTAGACAACCCAAACGGCATCACCAACCATTCATATAAGCCTTCACGGATCTTGAAAGCTGTCTTCCACTCATCCCCCTCTCGGATTCGAATCTGGTGATAGCCACTCTTCAAATCCAACTTGCTGAAAATAACTGCTCCACTGAGTTGGTCCAATAAATCATCTAGCCTGGGAATAGGAAATCTGTATCGGATAGTGATCTTATTGATGGCTCTGCTGTCCACACACATACGCCACGACCCATCTTTCTTAGGGGTTAGTAGTGCGGGTACAGCACACGGACTGAGGCTCTCTCGAATGTGTCCCCTAGCCAACAACTCCTCCACTTGGCGCCGCAATTCCTCATGCTCCTATGGACTCATCCGATAATGAGGTCTATTTGGTAAGGACGTTCCTGGGATAAGGTCTATCTGATGCTGAATGTCTCTTAGCGGTGGTAATCCGGATGGTAGCTGTTCTGGAAAGACATCGCTAAACTCTTCAACTAACTTCTGCACATCACCCGGAAGCTTCCCACTACTCTGAGTTCGCTCTTTGCCCACCAACATATACACAACCCCGGTTTCTGCTGCCTCCCCAATAAACCAATGCATAGATAGCAGATTAGGGTTTTTTTCCACTACCGGCTTCTGAGTCTCGTCCTTAGCTGAATACAGTACGATTTTCTTTCTATTAAAAACAAAGCTGTAAGTATTCTTACGGCCATCGTGCTGAACAGACCTATCATACTGCCACGGTCTTCCCAATAAGATATGACAAGCATCCATGCGAACCACATCACACCAAATATCATCTTTATAATTGGAACCGATAGACAGTGTAATTAAACAATGTTGAGAAACAGTTATCTCACTGCCTTTCTGCAACCATGATAGCTTGTAAGGGTTAGGGTGTTTCTCCGTGCTGAGCTTCAACTTTTGAACTGCCTGCTCTGCAACTACATTCTCGCAACTACCCGAGTCAATCACAAATTTGCAGACTTTTCCCCCAACAGTGCACGTAGACTGAAAGATATTACTCCTCACCCAATCTTCGTCAGCTCCACGAGGGATTAGGAAAACCCGACGTGCAACCAGCAAAGGTCCATCATCCCCCATGACATGGTCCTCCTCCTCGATCACATCCTCAACCAAAACCTCCTCTGAATCATCTTCAAGTTCAGCACCCATGGTGCCATCATCATTAATAAATAAATTCTTTTTAACTGCGGCCTTGCCGCATTCAGCAAAACGATGTCCTGTCTCCCCACATTTGAAACAACGAATATTGCTATTTGTGAAAGTTTTAACGGTTTGTACTACTGGAGTTTTTCCAGAAGTACTCCCAGTTGCACCACCCTGAACCACCCCTTTACTAATCCCTTGAGGAGTCACACTGCTGCGGTTGTTACCACTAGCCCAATTTGAACCCCCTGTACGCCATTTCGCTTGTTTCTCAAACTGCAGGGCTTTTTGATGGGCCTCTGACACAGAATATAAGTCTAACAAATTCAAAGAATCTTGATACTGAATTTGTAAACCACCAACATACCTTGATACAGTCTGATCCTCTGTCTCCCCGAGGTCATTGCGCGCCAACAACTGATAGAATTCTGTAGTATATTCATCTACAGACCGATTACCCTGACGCAAGTTCTGAAGTTTCTGATACATAATCCGCTCATGATTGTGGGGTAAAAAAGCTGCACGCAATTTCTTCCTCAGTTTGCCCCACGTTTCAATCTTACCCTTTCCCTGCTGGGCCCTTTTCTTTTTTAGTTGATGCCACCATGCCGCGGCTCGCTCCCGGAATCGGGTTGCGACCAACGACACCCGTTTGTTCTCCGGTACGCCTTTAAATTCAAGAACCTCTTCCACCACAATAAGCCAATCAATCAACTCTTCAGCCTGCAAACCCCCATGGAACTCGGGAATTTCAATCCTCAATCCGGCTTCCCATCTGTTAGAATAAGTTTCGTTCGTTCGACCCTCTCTCCTATGACGGGCTCGGGGCTGTTCCTCCTCGCGTTCGTCACCAGAACTCGAGGCTGCCTGCGAACCAGACCGTGAACTTGCAGTGCGTGGCGTCCGCTGGTTTCGCAGAATCTGTTGTTGAAACTGCTGATTCTGGGCCTACATCTCCGCCATCTGTGTCAACATCTGTTGACACATCTGCTGATTCTGAATCTGCAGAGTTTCCATCGCTTGATGCATCCGCACCATATGATCATTCTCATGTATCTCATCCACACGTCTTTCTCTCCTTGGCGGCATCGTGAATAGGAACGTGAGCCAAGGCTCTGATACCAACTGATGCAGCGGGTTACGCGAAAATAACCAAAGAAACAGATAATCAAGAACAAGAACCGATAACAAACCTCAATCCGTTGAGACACGCACGAATACCGGAAGGAAGCTTCTTCTTCGAACCTGTTGATTCAGTAGAATACCAGGGACAAAGGCATCAATAGCCCGTTGATTCACCAAGAATACCAGGCAATTGGAGAAGAAGAGACAATTCTCTCTCTAGGTTTTTTTATTAAATCCAAAACTGACTGAATAAAGAGGCCTCAAAGCCTTTAAATAGTTTAGGGCATCAGACATAACCCTAACCCTAATCCAATGGGCTTTAGGAAATAATTAAAACAATAATCCAATGGGCTTTAGGAAATAATTAAAACAAATTAAAAACACTAACCCTAATCCAATGGGCTTTAGGAAATAGCTTTAGGAAATAATTAGAACAAATTAAAACACGCAGACAGCCTTTTTAGTCTTCCTTGGCCGCAACCGATCCAACCACGCACTAGCTTCTTGGTCTGCATCAGTTTCTCATGGATTTAATGGAATCCATGAGAATTCAAGAACAAGAAAATAAAGATAGAACAATGAAAGAATAATACGAAGAACAAGAAATTAAAGAACTTTTATTCAAATCTTTCCAAATCTGGAAATCCACTCCTAAAAAAAAAAATCTAAAGAGGCGGTTATCTTCCTAGAACAAATGCTTGTCTCTCATCCCTAACTAGGGTTCCTAATAAATAGATCTAAAAACAACACTCCTAACTTGATTAGAAAACAAAAGGATAAGGATACCAATAAAAGAATAGCAATCCCATAAAACAAGAGAATTTTTTTTTTTTTTTACCCTTACTACCGGTATTTCAGGGCATAATTTACTGCTGGTAGTTTGAGGTTCAGCCTCTTCTAGATAATTTCCGCAATTCTTGGCAGTGTCTTCTACTACCGGTAGTTCGGGATTTACTACTGATAGTTCGAGGCATTGACTTTCTGGCCAATTCCTTCACTTTGGGCAGTGTCTTTTACTACTGGTAGTTCGAGCATCTATTACCGGTAGTTCGAGGCACTGACTTCAAATTTTATTTTTTTTCTCTTTCACTTCTTAACTTGATTCTTGATTCTTGGTAACATCTCGGGACTTGTAAAAATACTGCAAAATATTCAATTGCACACTAACAACCCGAACATGTGTTAAACAGTTAAAACATATTAATACTCATCTGATAAATAATAAACGCATGCAAATTAAGGAATTTTGGCATAGAATATATGCACTTTTGAGTGCCAATCATCGAGTTGTGTCTTAAGCCGAGTTATGCATTTAGTTGTGTCGTGCGTTTAATCAAATTATGTATTGAACCGAGTTATGCATTTAGTATGTATTGAATTGAGTTATGCATGCATTTAGTCGTGCCATGCGTTTAATCAAATTATATATTGAACCGTATTATATTCTTTAGCCATAGCATGCATTTTTTTTGATAAAATCTAGTTATTGTTGAAGTGAACTGTTATGTTCCCATTCAAAAACATAACACTTTAGAACATGATGGATGAGAACATAATAGTTGAGGACGTTGGTGGTCGAGAACGCGATTAGTATAGTGGTCATGATTGTTATCTAACGGGAGCACCATAATCGGATATCTTTGGTGTGACATGAAATGTGATCACGATCAATTGTGTGTGATTTAAAAGGTCAAGGACTTATGTATAATATCTGAGGATTTGATAACACTTGAAGTATTGATTTGACAAAGAACACTTGAGGACTCACTATCGACTTAGACTTTTATATCGCTTATTTTTACTCTCGCATTTACATGTTACTGCTTTCTTATAGATCGCGTATATCACATCATATTTTATCTCGTGATATTATCATATGCATAAAACGGGATTAAGGTAGGGTAACTAATTAAGTCTCATAACTCGTGGTGTAATTTTTTTGCTCTTGACATTTCATGTCAAGTACCGAAAAAGATGGAATGGATCAAGAATATCCGGTCCTTGATGACACCAATACCGAGGAAGACACTACTTAACTTGGTATTTGTGTTGTCAATAACCGGGTATTCTAATGTTCACTTAGTTATTAATAGAGACGATCTCCAATATACTTGCCACATACGAGTCCCAGTCGAACTCGGGCATACTTATTAATAAATCAGGAGATCTCAAATAAACGTGTAACGAACGAGCTGATTCGGGCCCGGGCATCTTTTTTAATTTGAGAGTCATGTAGAAAACTTGTTTATACATTCACGACAATCTTGACGTAGCCCTTCAATTATAACTTGGCGAAGAAAAGGAAATGTGCATGGCATAAAACCTTTACATGACCAGGGTACTTCCCTTTTTCACTAAATTGTTTTTGGTTATATCTCATCAGACAAAAACATGTGACTGTGAAGAATTGGCATCTATTGTAAACAATCAGAAGTTGCTGGACCAGGTAGAACAGCGCACTATTACTCATTCAAGACCAAAAACTTGCACATACAGTAATTACTCAGTGCTCCTATAGCATCGTTACGTAATCTCTCAGGTCCTCCTTCTATAATTATTTATTGATGTATAGTGCCTGCACTTATGCTTAAATTTTCTGTTTCATTTTTTAAAAAAAAATTGCATTGTTAGTTTTGCGTAATTATTTTTTGAATTATCGATTTGTCTTTACTAAAGAAATTTTAAAAAATAAAAAATTATAATCACAAGCTTTAAAAAGTTCAGTAAGAAAATAATTCAATACAAATAATTTTTTTATTAGTTTGTTTTTCCAAATTTGGTTCTTTGTTTTTACTTTTTTAGTTCCTCTCAGCGAGACGAATCAATAATTCACAAAAATTAAACGTAACACAAACGAATATTAAATTTTTCTTAAATAAAATAAAATATAATCAAATAATAAAGTTAGGCTAGATGTAACCTTTGTCTCGAGGATGAATAATTTTTCTAAGGAGGGGGTGCCCTAAAAGAGACATATAGCTATTGGAGGTTAGTAGAAAGCAATAAGGTACTGTCAATTATGCCAGACTGGTAAAACCCAAAGGGAATCCTCATCTGACACCAATATTTTGCCATGAATTAAGCCATGTCCACAAAGAGGATGAAGGCTCGGGCCCAACACCATCATTGGCTATGGCATTGATGCTGAAAAACCTATCTGAATTATTTCTATGAACATGTGTCTATATCTTTGAACTTGTGGAGAAACTTACGCGGCACAAATTGGAAAGGATAAGTTTATTTAAAAGACGAATTTTGCTATGGGTACTAGCTACAAATCATGTACAAATAGTTAAGTAGCAATTCCTCATGGGAGAAGAGAAAGAGAGAAGAAAAGCAAGTGGGTCCACTTGTCTTTGAGGGAAAAGACTCATCCCTTTGAATTTATAACATTTGTGTATTATGAATTTGAATGTTGATGTTATGAATTGCTAAATACATCTTAGGATAATTTACATAAAATCTTTTCGGTATCACTTAACCCCCTCAATTTTCTAATTGTTTCATTGTTCCCCGGATCTTCTCAAATGTCATAGTAGACTAATGACGTTAACGGAATCAATAATATTACATAAATGACCCAATCATTAACTTCCAAAACGACGTCGTTTTGAACTAAAAAAAGAGAGAAAAAATGAGCTTGACCAAAACGACGCCGTTTGGTCAGTGAAGCTGGATACAGTGGAGACATTTTGTTTAGATAGTCAAGAATCGATGGGATGTTCATCTTTCCGTCTCTTTTTATGTCGTCATCGATTCAAAATGGGTCAATGAGACAATTAAAAGAATGAAAGGATTAAATAATACCTAGCAATAAATAAAGAAGGTTTTATGTAATGTATCCTAAATCTTATGGAGTATAAATCTTATACAACGTGTTATGAACTTGTGAATAAAATATTATAAATGCAAAGTGAGTTAAAGACGATTTGCATACAAAGCACAACAAAATAAACATGTGCATCAAATCATTTACCCTAGATAATCAAACCTTTTTAATATTTCACATGCACATCAACATGAATTATAGAGGTTTAGGCTTTGTTTGTTGGAAGTCAAATGAGGGTATAAAATTTAGACCTGGATACGGCAATTTGGATTGTCATACTTAGAATTTGTTAACGATTTTGGACACCGAATATGATATTTAGAATTCGAATTTTATCAACTTAGAGGGGAGATAAAATTTGGTCACCGTTCTCTCTATCCATATCTTATCCCTTTTCATATCCATTTTTATTTACGAAAATATCATTATTAATTATAATACTATCATTATTAATCACGAGAATGTCATCCACATATTTATATCTGTTATATTCTTCCTCAAAAATACTTAAACAAACCCTTTATAAAACTATTCATTCATCTATGATAAATCTCTCATTCTATTATATTCCCGCTCTTACTATATCTATCTTGTTCTTTTCATAATTTAACCGTTAACAAACAAATCGTCACCGTACAAACCAAACAGTGGAAGAGAAGTTGTCCACCAACCAAAAAGCATCCACCAACACTCGAACACAAATCCAATCACTCTCACCTTCCCCATTACTTTGTGATGGCCCAAATGCAGCACAAAATGCATCAAATCAAACAAAAACAGCGCTTAATTCCTCATTCCCCAATCCTACTGTCTTTTTGGCCTTTTGAAAAGACATTATTAGGAAGCATCCCAAGCCCCCCACATATCAAGAGGTAGGCCTTCAACTGTCCTATGCATCATATTTTCTCATGCAGAAGGAGAAAAAGAAATATAAAACAAATTTGGATAAAGCATCAGTAGCTAGCTAGCATTCATGAAAGCAAAAATCTCTACAACAAAAATGACCCTTATCAAACAGCCCTCCAAATGGCATTCTGCACATCTCCTTGGCCCTCCCCCAAAGAAAAAAAAATTGAAAAGAAAAACTAATGCAACCTAACAATTAGAAGAATGAATTTGATTGAAAATGGTATTAATCAATAGGGAAAATCAAAACCTATCAAATCATTGTTGATGTTTTTTCAGATTAGGACAATTTTGATGGCAGTCATTGTAGGTGAGTCTTCTCTTACAGCCAACAGCAGTAGAGGTGATTGATGAATTCTCTCGAATATCTACAGGGCTTGAGGTAGTAGCAGACAATATCACTGATTTTGGTGTCTTTGATTTTTCCATCTTTATTTCCTGCATTAGATCGTAACACAAATATACATCTTCCTGCCATTATATGACAAGAGATAATTAGACACTAGTAGTCTTTTTAGACACAATCAAAAGCAATGAAAACTCACTTTTTCAAGGAACCCCAATGAGGGGATGACACTCATCTTACTCTCTATTGCATTTCTTGATAACTGATCATCGGAAGCTGCGAAGATTGCTGCCAAAGCTGTAACCGATGGTCGAAAATCTATCAAACTAATATCTGTCATGATTTTGAAAAAAAAAAAATTGAAATCAAAACAATTGCTCAATAACAATAATCAAAACAAGTTCTAAAACTGCATCAAGATTTGGGGATTACCTTTCGGTAGAGCCAAAATGAGTTCTTTAGCGCTGGAGATCAATTCTTTTGGTGTGGAATCTTTATATTCATCAGAGAATTTGGCGGTGAAGTAACTGAGATAAGCAAAAGGGGTGATCGAACCCATCTTCCATTCCAATGTGTTCAAAACCGTTAATTCCATTCTCCAAATCTCATTGGCCTCAAATACGAAATCAGATACGCGGTACTTGGACAACCTTGGTGCATTGAGCTCCTCCATTTTTGCAGCAATTGATAGGCACGCCACTGATAACAATCGAATAGACCACATCTTCCCCTTCTGTCAACAACATTAACATTCCCAAATCACATCCCAATTTCTTGAGAGAGAGAGAGAGAGAGAGAGAGAGAGAGAGAGAGAGAGAGAGAGAAAGAGGAGCTCACATGAATGAATTGTTTTGAAAGGAACCGATCAAAGTATGTCAATGATAGAAAAGCTGTCTTCAATTGAAACCCAAAGATAGCCCTTGTCTGGACCAAAAAAAAAAAGGGGTTTTTCAATAACCCAGTTGATGGGATATTAATAGACTAAAATCATATTGTGCATATGCATATACTCAGAGAGAGAGAGAGAGAGAGAGAGAGAGAGAGACGCTAAGAACGTAGTTGATGATACCCAAGCGGGCACATTTCAACCAGCCATCACTCTGGAGGGACTGCGAATATTGGGAAACAGAGCCATGGGAAAAAAAGATGCTCTCTTTTTCGATCAATAGTTGTATATACTCGTCATCAGATTCAGAGACGGAACATGGGTTGACATTAGTGTCGTCTTCTTGTTTGGACTCATTCAGAAAAGTTTCGTCGCACAGGAGGTCAGAGGGGGAAAATGAAGTGTCCATGTTGCTTCTGTTTCTGCTTCATGTACAAGAGTGAATCGCCGATGCCTGGAGAAGTGGTATTTCAAGATTCTAACTGCTCAATCTAAGGTGATAAGAGAGAGAGAGATGCCTGGAGAAGTGGTATTTCAAGATTCTAATTTCTAACTGCTCAATCTAAGGTGATAAGAGAGAGAGAGAGAGAGAGAGAGAGAGAGAGATGATGATGAGTAGCGGTTTCCATGCCGCCAAATTTCAGGGATGCAATATAGGCCCTATTTGGGCTGTGGTTTTTATGTGTTTATTTATTGAAATTTTTTTCGTCCTTATTTGAATTTTTTTTGCAATTTTTTGTTTTTCATCAATTTTTTTTGATTTATTGGTTCATCTCGACAAGAGCTTTCAGAAAAGTTATCAATCATCGGCTACATTTGAAAAAAGTTCAGAAAAGACAAAAATAAATAAAAAAACAGAGTTTTTTGTACTTATTCGTCGTCTTTAGTGACTTTTTTTTAACTTTTGGACACAATTTTATACTCATTAGATTCCTTTCATCAAGACGGACCAATAAACTACAAAACATTGAGATTTAACCAACAAATGCAAAAAAAAAATGAATAAAGACAAAAATTTTGAATAAATATAAACTAGAGGCCAAATAGGGCCATAGGAACGGTTATGTGACTAGACAGTATGCATACGCAGACCTCGATTCTATACACGCTCGGATCGTCCCCTAATTTCTCCAAATGTTTGCGGACTCTGGTTTTCTAGAAAAAAAAATTAACTGTATTTGCTATTAATGTAACTGTTTTTTTTTATTTTTTCTTAAATATTTTAAATTAATCATTTATCTTCACAAAAGAAATCTAAAAAACAATTAAATGAGCAAAAGCTCTAAAAACTTCACTAAAAACAGAAAAAGTTTTTAAAAGACTATTTTATTAAGATTTTTCGTAGAATATTAAAACTTGCAAAGGTATTGGATCAATTGGCTGATCAAAAAAGCATCACAAATAGATTGTAAAAATAAAATCATAATTTGTTGACTTGGTCAATAATAGTGTACACTATTCTAAAATATATTCCACTATATGAGTGACATACACTATTTGGACCCGAAGTACGCAATTTTTGACCGGAATAAATTAAAATTGGCTTTAAAATGATTATAAATAACCCCTTAAGTTTGAGGCCAAATGGTTGGATTTTTAGGGGTTGATTTTTTAAAGGGTTGAATTTCTTTGAGAAAATTTTATTTAGTTTCAAAGCATTGAAGACAAAGAGAAGTAGGAGATGAAATTGTTGATATTGAATGAGTAATAGCTCTTTTGCGCATTCTTTCCCAATCTAGATCTCAAATACTCTCCTAACTTAGAAGAAAAAAATCCAAAGACCTAAGGCATAAGAAAGATATAAAACAAAAAGTCAAGCTTGTATTTATTTTTGAAAGAAATCTCTACGGTCTAGAGAATAATAAATATTGATTTTAGACCTCGTGCGACTTTTTTCTTGATTTCTAGAAGGAGACGAACCGTCTATAAAAGCCATTGAGTGACGTTATGCTCAAGCAAAGTTATCAATCTTGTACCGACGAGCATTCTGACCTTGTTATCGGGACGGTATGTATCGGTACCAGTGTGTATCGGCATACTATTTTGAATTTATTGCTAAAATTAATAAACATTTCTTAAATAATATTTTTTAATAAAAAAGTACATTGGACATATAAAATAAAGATTCACAACTTAAAAATAAATCACCAAATATAAAAGTTGATGATCTTATCATATATGTCCTTACATTGATTTGAGGAAAACCTATATTTTTACGTTAGGGACAATGGAACGAACATCACTCAAATCAAAGCGGCAGAAGGATGATCGAGTGGTTGGGTGTTATGTGATTATTTGAAGAGACAAGTATGGGTAAAGGAGATGAATTGATTTGGGTGGCCTCAACTGTGGTGATTCAATTGGATGGAGTTGACCCGTTTGTTTATGTATTGAAAGGGTCACAACTAGAAAGAGTTGGAGGCAATTGAGGGTTATCCTATATCATTTGCACTTACTGATGGTGCAGGTTAGGCAGATGATATTGGGGAGTGGCAAATAGAGTTCTAAAAAGTCTTGAACATGATCAGGGAGGAGTAAAGATTCGTTGGGTTGGACCTGTTACACCACATGTGTTGCGATTTAGGTAAGGTGAGGTTGGGATTGACATGATAGGACGACGATAGGTCATGTCCATACAAGGTCAACGGTGACTTAGTTGGGTACATCACCTTGTTCTGAGTTCATCAATGTCTCGTTGTCACACCCCAAAATGGAAGATGTGACCGGCCGTGAACTACAAGGTTTCAACTTACAGAACACGTAGCCTCAAAATAATAAAAATAATTAAGAATAATTAAATTATTAAAGAATGTCGATTGCCAAAAGATCAAGTTTTTATTTCACAAAATTCCTACCAAATGTTCCAAACCAACCGTGAGGCATATCTATCTCACGAACTATCCAATAAAAATGTACCTCCAAATATTAAATAGAATAACAAAATTTGGTCGCCAAGAGTTCAAAAATAATATGCGGAAGCAAATAAATAAAATCCTAACACTAAATGTAACATCCTATGGAGGTCAATAAAACAAATCCCATGATGCCGCCAAAGTCCTTCCCTAACGTCCTGACTCGCCTGAAAAATAATGTGGAATAAATCCGTCAGCTGAAAGCTTTGTGAATGACAAAGCATGTATATTATAATAAGTTTCTAAAAGAGGGATTAAAATAATTTAGTTATCAGCATAAAATAAGGCATAAGAGTGTACCACAACCAAATAAAATAAGCAATGTTCCATTTAACCAATAATAAATCTCAATGGTGATCACAATCAGATATCCAACCAAACAACAAGGGGAACTACAAATACCAAATAGTACCAAATGCCAGTGAAATAAATAACTCAAAAATTGGATCCAATATCGAACTTAGAGTCACCACGAGTAGGCAGCCCATGGAACTTTTCCCTAAGACGATCCGGTTAAGGTCACCAGGACGCACCAGGAACTTTTCCTTTAACCGTTGAGCATTAGGGTCACTCGGCCTAACCCGAGAATCTTCGTTAATGGCCAGAGTCACCCGCACACAGAGGATTAATTTCCCTGGACTTCCAAAATATGTTCCCAGATAATATCCACAAAGTTTCACCAAAAAGACCATTGAGAGAATTAAACGATTCATTGAATATTCACCATATGCCTTTTGAATAACCAAACACCAAATATGATTTCTAATTCATAAAAAAAAAATAGCTTTTAAAAGAATAATTTTTCAGGGAACGGATAGATTTCAAAAGTACGTAACATACTTAACCACTCACCTGAGCCGAAAGGCAACGCAATCCAAATACAAAAAAATGGGATTAACCTGTTGCAAAATCATATCACATAGAATCACTCGCTAATACAACTATAAAACCCAAATATACTGTAAAAACAACACTAACCCAACCTAAACAAAATAATATAATAATAATAGACCCACCGTCTGTCCATAACATCTAAAACTAGTATATTATGACAACTAATATTATACAGCTAAACAATGAATGCCACCAATTCTTAATTAGCCATGCACCCCTGTTTCTCTCGTGCTCCCTGTTTCTCTATTTGTTAAAACGCCATAATCCTCCCAGAAACTTCACTAATGCCAACCCACTTCCACTATATGCTTCGGTTCTCTTTCTTCGTCTAAGAAATCTCCGGAAAGAAGAGAGGGGAAAAAAACAACAAAAATTGAGAAGGTTTAGTTCATAAACTTACCAGCAGATGGCTCAAGAAAAGTCTGCGGCTATTACTCCCCTTTCAGAAAACCCTAACCTAAATAAAACTTAGCATATCAGTCTTTTTATAATGGATGGCTAACTAATAGGAATAATTATTTATATAAAAAGGATGCTATCATTTAAATATATATAATTAACTTAACATAATAATGCTTCCTAAAATAAACCGTGCCCTCAAATATAACGCGATTTAAATAAAAATTAAAATAAAAGTTAGGGTGTAACACTCGTTGTAGGTAAGAGCTGGTTAATCCCAACTGAGGGACTTACACTAGAGTTGATGGGTAAGACTCAAATTCTAAAGGATGAGGATCCTAGAAACAATGAGGATTCATAATAAACGTACACGTTTGCTTTTGCTGTTTTATATACTCTGTTGTTATATATGCATATGTTGGGTTTTGTCAGGTAGTATTTTCTACTGAGTGTCCTAACTCATGAGTAATTTTTCTGTCTCTAGAATTTCATGCGTGATGGAGAAGAACATCCACAAATGCAATCAGAGTTGCAGCCCAAGCAATAGGACTCAAGCTATGGTGGAGTAAGCTTCAATCACACCTAAATTTCTTACCAGTAGTTGCTCTATATCAGATGTTTTAAATTATTATACCACATGAATGTAATGAAAGTTTCTTTTCTTCTTTAAGTAACAAATAATTTTTAAAAAAATTTCTTAACGTTGCTGAAAATCAGAGCATTACATAATCAGATACCTACCTCTTACATCTAAATGAGGCCTTAATTTTAGTTAAATTGAGTTCGTGACAAGAATAAAAAAGAAATAACAATAATAAAGGGGAGGTTTTTTTAGTATTTAGTGTTTATACATATAATTACTTGTAATATGTGGTCGAAGTGAACTTTTTGGCTGGTTATTAAGGATGTTATTAGATAACTTTTCGATTTTCAGTTCAAATCCCACGCAAGCAACGCTGGAGTAAGAATTTTTTGGAGGAAAAAGTATTACGTATTTTGAAAGGACACTAAGATTTAAAAACACCATCGGAGATTAAAGCACGAACACCTCACAGACTTGGGAGAGCTATAGTGCACTATGTCGTTTTGCTCATTTTGCCTTCGAAATTATATCATTTTGATTCCATGCATTTTGTGGACAATTCGCGTGATAAGTCAAAACGATGTAGTTTTGATGACAAAGCAGATAAAACTATGTCGTTTTACCCGCATTACATGTGCATTACAGAAAAATGCACTACAACTTCCCTGAATCCAACACTCATCTACTAAACCATGCGGTGTGAAGTTGATGCATATTATACATACAAATAACATAAAATGATTGGGGGCTATGGCTAAAATTGGGGGCGCTTGGTGGGCTTATACCCAAGGCCGACCTTACAAATACTCAAGGCATATGACCTTACAAATACTTAAATTTCTTTTTTTGACAGCAACAAATGAATTTGTTGATAGTGTCCTCTAGCTATCCGTTTGCAAGGAATACTGTTCTCTAATGCCTGGGATGGGGCCAGCAAGAACGGTTGCCCCTGAAGAAAAAAAAAAATTCTTATAAAATATATAGGCTTGCCCATATTAAAATTTGATATGCATTTTTTTTATCTCGAATACATATTCGCCTCTGCGTAATGAAATTTCTGACTCCGTCTCTGTCTGATACCATGTAACTATTTGTAGGGAACTCTACACATTTACGTTAGGTGCCAAAATTGAGGTAGCTGCATGTTACAAGCTCTAAAGAGTATGTTAGTTTAGGTGTGTCGAATGAGTGAGTTTGGCTAAATTTAGATGAGTTGTAAATGTGTTGGGTCTTTAATATTATTAAGTATACCCAACCGGATCCATTTAAAAGGAAAAACCCAACTCACCTGTTAATCCAATTATGTATCAATTCTTACATGTTATTATTAATTACATGTTTACACATTAATGGAAAGTGACGCGGAGTTAATATTTGTTGGTGTAGCATTAATCATTTTTGGGTACCGTGTTAGTAATTATTGGTATGACGTTTGTAATTTTTGACGTGACAATAGTAAACCTTGATGTGGCGTTAGTAAAAAAGGTGTGATTATAGTGAATGTTGTGCGACAGTGGTAATTTGTGAAGTTAATGAACAACTTGTTAGATATATAGAAAGGCACATCTGACCTATTTAACTCATACGTGTAAGATTCATTTGAAATGAGTCAAATGGAGTTACCGTCATGATAATAAATTTTAAGTGGATGAATTTAAATGGAGTGTAATTTTGTTCATCTTCGTTTAAACAGGGTGCTATTTGTTTAGAAGATGTAAATTTTATTCTTACAATACATTTTTTAATAAGAATGAGATTACTTTTTAAGTGAGATTCAATCCCTCTAAATTAATGAGAATAAATGTAATGTTCATCCTATTTATATGAAGATGATTAAAATTAAATTTACTTTGATGAGATCAGGGGTGGAACTAGAATTCGAGGTCTGGGGGTTGAGATTATTTTTTGAGAAAGAGAGGGGGACGAATTTAATTTGGGGGTAGAAATGTAACTTTATTTTACAATTTTTTAAATTTATATCTAAGTTCTAAATTTTTTAAAATTTATTAGGGCCCCGAGTCCTCCTGTCTCTGTATGGTTCTGTCTCAATCCATTTGGATTCCTTAAAATTTTTAACCATGGAGCACGCAAATCCCAAAAACACAATCATAGATTTGGTCAAGATTGTGGCCACCCACCAAAGCACTATCAAGACATGAATTCAAGATCTGAATAAGAAACTCTAGTACTTACATATTGAGCCTATCACTTGGTACTGGTCAACAACCCACCCTAAAGAACTTGGATGTGCACTATCAACACGTGATTTTGATTTGCCTTACTTTTATGGTGTTTTAATCATTTTTTTTATTTCATTTTTTTCATTTTCATTATTTTTTTGTGATTTTATTAATTAATTACTTGTCCCAACAAAATAATGTAAAAAATAACAAAATTAAAAGTAATTCAGTATTCATTACTTTTTAATTCCCAAGTCATATTCTTATACTATTTTAAATTTACTTCTTGAGACGAATGATTTCAGAAAAGATCTCAGTAAAAGTTAGAAAAATCCCTTGACACATCAGTAATTGAAATTATGAGTAAACTTTTAATAAGAGATCGATCATTTTGTTAAAATGAGGACTTTTTCATTTTCTGATAAAATATTGATGATCCGAATTGTTCAATGTATTTTTTGTCAGATAGAGCTTGATTTAATCAGTTTTTTATAAAACTGTTCTATCAGCATTTATGGAAAAATGCATAGATCAAGCTCTTTCGGGTATATTGTTGAGCTGATTTCTCGTGGGTACTCTTAAAAAAATATTTTAAACACATTGAACGGTTTGAATCATCAATATTTGATCAAAAAATAAAAGATTTTTATTTTAACAAAATGAGGAATAACTTATTAGAAGCTTACTATAGAAACTATTATAGAAAAGAATTAAATTAGGCCGAATACAGCCCAACTAATCATCGTGAGATTAAAATCACCTGTAACGAAATATCACCCCTCTGGCAATTGATGGATGGATATAAATGGCTTCAGTTCAATGTTTACATACATTTATACATATTTGGGCCCCACAGGTTATAATTACAAGCTCTGGTTATAAAGTAATGAATAAAAATGGCATGTAAACACACGTGAACTTGATTGTAAGGGCCAAGGGGGAGCGTATTCACGTGTGGAGAAGTGGCCCAACAGATCAGTAACGCCCCACATTTTATACAAAAGTTATCTGACTACTGCATCATATCCATTTAAAATTTTCTAAATTCACTTCACTGATTATGTAATGACGCGTAAATTCGAACAAAAACGTATTTTAAATAAATTTTAATTTTACAATTTTTTTATGTTTAATTTATTATCATAATTATCTGTATAGCTTATTATCTAGATTCGTTGAACTTACGAATAGTTATTCCATTAGTTCGTATTTGTAACGCTCCATGTAAATCACTGACCAAAAAACTTGTTGAAGCCCAACTACGTGGCCCAAAATGCTTAAGCTCAAGTTGTTAATAGTAGTTTACATGGTTCTTTATATACCCAGAATCACCAATGTAGACTTTCGATGTGAGACGGGACATCACAATCTCCCCACCTTTAAGACCTTGCGCCCTCGCAAGGGGTTCACACTAGAGTCAGCACGGCCTAACCTCGAGTCTACTCCAATGATGACAATTCTCAGTGCGGTGTTTTTGTTGCTGTCATCCGGTGGTTTACACGAGTGGATGTCATTACGTGTGTATACCATTAAAATATTGTAATTAGATGACAAAGTAAATGATTTTTTTTTATACATAGGTGATTCTGGGTATATAAGGAACCATATAAACTACTATTAACAACTTGGCCTTAAGCATTTTGGGCCACGTGGTTGGGTTTCAACAAGTTGTTGGGTCAGTGGTTTACATGTGGCGTTACGAAAGGTATCAGAGCGACCCGTGTATATGATCGAGTGTGGGACGGAGACTTTGTTTGGTCACTAGGGAACAGACCCAGGGTTAGGCCGTGGTGAATCTAGTGTAAACCCCTTGCGAGGGCGCAAGGTCTTAAAGGTGGAGAGATTGTGATGTCTCGTCCCGTATCAAAAGTCTACATGGGTGATCCTGGGTATATAAGAAACCATGTAAACTATTACTAACAATTTGAACTTAAGCATTTTGGACCACGTGGTTGGGCTTCAACAAGTTGTTAGGTGAGTGGCTTATACGGGGCGTTACAGTATTTATCTGGGTATATTCATATATAAACTAGCTAGATTATTATACTTTTATTATTTTTGTCCATAATTATCCTATTCAATGTCAATCCAAATATTCGAATTCTAATTTAATTATAGTTCTCTCATACAAATTCTAATCGGATTCTACTACCTTCTCTCTATCTATATACATGACCCTCCTCCTTCCAAATTTTCACTTTCAATCGCATTTCGAGTGACCTATTCTAAGCAGGTAACTCCCTCTCTCCCCCTCCTCTCTCTCTCTATCTACATCTCTCTCGATATCTCTTTACTTCCCTCTCTCTCTCTATATCTATCTATCTATCTATCTATCTCTCAACAGTACTCTCTCCCTCTCAATATCTCTAATCTCTCTCTCTCTCCGCCTCTCACCTCGCCCACCACCTTTTCTCGCTCACCTCCCACCTAGCCTTGGGGTGGTGCGGTGTGCGGCATTAATTCAATGATTATGCGAGGGTGATATCAATTACTTGTGTAAGAAGAAAAGTAGAATTTCATAACCGAAACCTTAAGTATATATTTGATCTTTATGTAGTTAATAGAACCATATTCCTCCGTATAGATATCATATGCTTGCCTGATGCGTTGATATGATCATGGTAATCAAGTTTGAACTAGATTGCATATGAACCCTAAGTAAATTGAATGAACGATTATGTGCTGGTTTTAATGGTTATGTCATTATTTCATGACTGTTTTGGTGAACGTTGATTGTTGAGACCGATCTGTGAATCTATTACCTGCGGATGAACCATGTGACATAGATCTGAATAATGTAGGAAATTATATTGGATATGCATGTTGTTGGATTTATTACATGATGCATGGAACTCATCATATCATCTGCGCATGACATTAGAACCTAATGAAATGACAAGGCTAGATGACCTTATTTTTACCATAATGAGTACTAATCAGAACAATTATTGATGCGGTAACGAGGGTTAAGGGCGATCAGTGATATTCTAGAGTCGTGTTAGTTGTTGTGAGCCTTATCATGACACATACTTGATGTATGGAATTCGGGAGCCTGATGTAAGGGAAACATTGAGCATTAATAAATGTTGCATAAAATGATATGGATTGGGAAGAGGATGTCAATGAGCCATGTCAGTGTGAGTGAGACGTGCGATACTAGTGAGCGTGTTAGTGCCTTGAGTTGTGTCTTGTACTTTTACGAGAAAGATGTACGAGAGCTTAATGTATGAGAGCATTCAGTTTGGGAGCCTGATGCATGGGAGCATCAAACAAGAGATAATAAATAGAAATTTACCTAATGTGAAAAGACTAATGCACGATATTGGATGTCGTTGTATAATTTATTATTCATAAGCTTGTTGGTCTTATCTGTGTATGCATGTAAGTTATGGATAATGTTTGGTTATTTTACTTAGAGTTATCGCTTATGGAGCAAATTGTTGGCCTTGTCATTTCACGCCAAGTATTGAGGAGCAAGTTGAAATGGAGTTGTTTTAGAATGTGAATGTGGTGGAAGTCCAAGAGCAATACATGTACCGGTGGCAATCATTTGGTAAGAACCTAGGAAATCCTTAATGTCTGTTTCGTTAACCAACTAATGAATTTTGAGCATTCAATTTTGGAACTATTAATTACTTTTGGTAGTTGGTTATTTTGCCGTCAGATTATAAATGTTGAAAAGTCAAACTATTTTTTTTTAGAAAACATTTCATTTTGCTTCGAAATGTATTTCTTTATTTAATAACGAGTCATAAGAATATGAGGCGTTACACATTATTCCTTCCACCACAACGTAAAAACCCGTTAAATGAGAACATAAGTTGCTTTTTTTACGAGCAAAGACAACTTTCATGGACTTCTACATAAACCAAACGTTGTCCGAATATAGAGAAAAGAAGACACAATCTCTCTAGAAAATACTCAGTATAATAATTAACTGATTTACTCTAAGTCTTACTTATTTATAGCTTAAGAAACCCTAAACATACTAGAAAACAAATAGCAACATGCACAATCCCAAATTAAAGAAATTACTTAAATTACCAAAAGTGAAAAGATTGCAGTTACACTTAAATCTGAAAACTATAACAAAAAATACAATTGCTAGTAAAAGTCTAGACTAAAACGAAATAGTCTTAACAAAGTAATTAACAGTTTAATTATTTGCTAAAATGAAAAAATAAAGATTTTAGAAGCCTAAACAGCCTAATGCTCCAAAGAGGGCCATAGTCATGAAAGATTTTAGAAGACTACACAAACAGAATTTTCCATTCCCCTAATTCCCGTGAAAAGGTGCACCACTTTCTATGGTAACCAAAGTTACTATTTACCACGTAGTTAGGGTTGCAAATGAACTAAGGCCCTATTTAGCTAAACTAGATTATGGAGATTGTCTAGATTATTAGGGAAATAATTTAGTCCCATTTGGCCTAAATTATTCACCCAAACAATCTGGATTAATCTAGTCCAAACACAACATATCCAACATATCCACAAATAATTTAGTCCAAACATTTTGAGCTAGATTATTCCCTATAGAACTCAACATAATCCAATAGTCCCATAATCTAGTTACGCCAAATGGACCCTAAATTATCCACAAGTAGTTTGGCTTTAGAAAAGAAAAAAAAGGAAAATCTATTCTATATATAAAGGGAGAGCACAGCTTGGTGTCTTCCAAGTTTTTCATTGTGTCTATTTTTCAATTCCTATATTGCTCCTCAGAAATATTTCTAATTATATTCTATATATAAAAGGAGAGCACAGTTTGGTATCTCCCAAGTTTGTCATTGTATCTATTTTTCAATTCCTATATTGTTCCTCAGAAATATTTCTAATTATTTTTAAATTATCTTAATCACCCATGTAACCATAAAGGTAAAAATAACAATTTACCTTTCACCAAATGCTCCACATAACCGTCCACTATCACTACTATCAAATAAGATTACAATTCTTCAACTTGTACACACATCGTGTGTGCTCCGACCTCTTATGAGAAGAAAATAACTTTCTCATGCTTGGTTTTATAAAGGGGAAAATGAACTTTTTCATTTCTTTCACATGGATTTCATTTTTTTGAACTGTTAGTTTTTTTAAGAATCAAACAAAGAAGCTCCATAGTTAGTTTGGGTCTATAGAAATGTTCGTATATGGGCCTTTATTAGCAAGCTAGTTGCGTTGTTGAGGTAAGCTAGCTACAAAAGCCAGACCAAGAATTTGGGCCGTGAAAACCTCAAGAGTTATTTAAGTGGAGATCGGGATAAATTGTAAATTTAGACATTTTGAGGTCGAATCTTGACAACCACATACTTGGGACCAATGAAGGTTTTTGAGGTCGTTAATTTCAGGATCCTAAGCAGGGGCGGAAGTGTTTTGAAGAAGGGGGGGGGGGGGGGGGGGGGGGGGGGGGTGCACATGCCACCCCCAATTTTCAAAAGTCAACTTTTTTTAAATTACTGTATCAAGAGTAATTATTTAGTAGTAATTGGGACACCACGTGATGTTTTAACACTTTTAATCACTACACATTCATGTGAGTGTTTTTATATTTAGCATTGGGTCACATATAATTGAATATATGGTGATGGAGAGTATTGGAGTATTATGTGGCGTTGTCCCAGGATCACGCATCAATTTTTTTGTTGTTGTGATGCTCGCTAAGGGAAAAAGTGTGACGTAAGGGCTCTATTTTTTATCACCGAGTGTTTGTTATGTGTTTTTAATTATTCAGTGTCGATTTTTGAATATTAATTAGGTGTTCGTACCATGTTTTTTTTTCTTATTCATAGGATATGTATATTTTGATTTGATTTTTGGATAAAATTAACCTTATAACATGTCAAAAAAAAATTGTGTTATGAACGGTTAACTTAGAATATATACAACAAGTGTGGATGGAGAGAAAATATATGGTAAGGTCTTTGGGAGAAATACCAAGGACACAAAAGAGTGATCTTAGAAGTAGAAGATAGACAATGTCAGAGCTAGAGTCGGCTCTTGGTAAAACATTCCTCAATCACTTAAGAATCAAAGGTTGTGCAAAAATCAGAAAGTATCACCCGAAGAATTGTCCTAGGCATGTCTAAGTCTCTTACTTGTTTCGACACTCTGGGCCTAAACGATACTCACACACAGATCAGGCCCACAGGGAGAGAATGGACCTTCGATCCATCCAATTTATTTTACGAATTGGAGCCGTTTTACAACACTATGTGGCCCACAGTCCATTGGTGTGATCTTAGGAAATCGTGTTTTTTGCCACAAGTTTAAAGTAGAGACATCCTAAAATCATTGATCACAGGTGAAAGGATTATCAAAAAGATTGAACCAACTGAAAATTATTGATCCAAAAAATATTGATTCGGTCGGTTTGGAGTATGAGTTGGTTGATTTTGATTTAATCCCACATATGTTTTCGGTTTGATTTCGGGTGTCCTTATTTTTTTCTTTCAACCAACCGAAGCAAAACTTATATTAAAATTGTGTGTGGACAATTTTAAGGTTTATAAAAACATGTGGATCGTTTATTCTTTGTTGGATCTTTTAATTTAGAGTTTAGAGAAAGAATTTTCGATTTTGTTGGACAACTTTTTAAAGTTTAGAAAAACAATTTTAATGTGTGTCATTGAATTTTTTAATACGTAGTTTTGTCTCAAATACATGAGTTTTTAGCCATATAGTCGTAATAGACCCAACAAAAAAGAATTCCTACTCATGTTATGTGGCTCAAAATGAAGTTCATCTTCGATCAACTGATATGCTCCCAATACCCCGACGGAACTAATCTTATTCAAATCGATGTTGTTCCTATCATAAAATTGGTTAGGATCGGTATGTAAAATATTCACTCCAAATCGATCAAGTTCGGTCTTCATGCCCACAGACCGACCGAACCCGAATTGGTTTTATTCTTACTATTAATCCATCAAAATAAATCTTAACTGTTTTGTTCTGTGTGGTTATCGAAAATATTATCGAAAAATAATTTCAACCGCCGAGGTGAGAAAACAAAAATGGTCAGTGGTGTTTGGAGGTGGTAGTGATGATGACGTGACCAGAGAAGGTATACCAAACCAATGGCTATCTGGATTTTGAAGAGGCCTTGATGTTGCTACCTACGTGTACAATATGGTACCTAATTGAGGTTTAAGAGAATGTATCAAAATAGTGGACTTGGATAAGTTTAGAGAATTGTAAATGAGTTATTGACTCATTTATAATTCTATTACAACTCAATTAATTAAATAAGTATCATCCATTCCCAAGCTTAATTATTTATAAAGGGTCAAACCAAACCCAATCCTTAACCGAATTATATTTTTCAAACTATAATTACATATATGTAAGTAAGTGTTTGTACATTAATTAAAAGTGCTAGGACGTTTATTTTCTTTGGAGCAACGTTAGTGAATTTTGGGTGACATTATCAATTTTGAATGATGTTACTACTAAATTTTTGTGCGGACATTAGTAGTTCTTGATGTGACTTTCATTAATTTTGATATGTAAATTGATGGTAAACGTGATGTGAGAGTAGCACTTTGAAATAAATAACTTATTGGGCAATATAGATAAATACAATAGACTCATTTAACCGACGTATTTAATATATTTGAGATGAGTAAAAGTGGGTGAATTGGGTTGGAGTTAATTTAAAATGGATGAATCTAAATGGGTTCATGGCTTTGCCTCAAAATTGATACCCCTAATAAGGGTCTGTTTGGATGGCGTATAAAGAAAGGGAATAATTTTTAGAGGGGTAAAAGAGTTGACGTGACACACTTGACATGGTTTGTGAGGATAAAATAGAAGGGGATAACTTTTCACTCTTCAAAAATAATCTCCGTTAGAGGGATAAAGGGGTATAATTTTTGGGCATTCCCTGCCTTGCCCAAAAGTTATTCCCAGGTATTAGCCTAGAATAATATCCCCTATTCCTTATTATAACTACAAAACAGTTTTATTCCTCCCATTTTATCTTCCATTCAAATTATGTGTTATTTTATCCTCCTTTTTTGATACCATCCAAAATCATCTACTTTTTTATCTCTAATTTGTAGGCATCATATCAATATGGGTCAACCTTTCAAAAATAATATCCCCTTAATAACTTATCCCCTAAAAATATTTTTTTATCCAATGGGTCCCTAACTTTAATTACTGGACATGTGAAGCAGACAGGACATGTCTAGAATTTTATATTTGAAGGTGCAATTGAACTCTTACAATGTTAGGTGAGTCTAGTGGTCAAATGTTGAGATTTAAGAATCTCAAGTCCAAAAAATTTCAGAGACTATCAATTCTTGTTGATTAATTCATACTGAATTTTATCCAGTTTTAATAGATCCTCTTGTTAATCAAACTACGCGTAAATTAATTAAAAATATATTATAAGAGAACTCGTATAATTTGGAGTAGTGTTATTTATTCTTTCTCGTACTGAACCATATTCGACGTACCATTCGGCCTTTGTTTCGGTCAATACCGTATCGGTCCGTATTTAAAAAAAACTAAATTAAACAATTTTTTTGAGTAATTTGACATAAATTAAGGCTAAACTCATAATCTTTTATGTCTGATGATTTTTTTTTAAGTTGTGATATATTTCATATGTTTAATATGATTTTTTTTTTTGTAAAAAAAAAAAAAAACTATTTGAGAAATATTTAGGGAATAATTTTCACACCCTCCTTTTGTCCATTTGCACTTCATTTTTTTATCCCTATTATACAAGTTACTGAAATACCTTTCTATTTAAACACAAGAGAAGAATAAAAATTATTTAATATAATGGCATATCAATAATTTTCTATAATAGGGACAAAAAAAGTACAAATGGACAAAATAGGTGCGTAAAAATCAAAGCCCGACACATACTAACTACAACGATAAATTTAAAATGATATGTTGGTACCGGTATTGGTACGTATCGTATCAATAACAAAACCATGAGGTTGGCGCATCTCGTTGGGCGCGGAGAAGCATTGGGAACGCCAATTTCTTTCTTCGGAGCCGTTTCTTTTCCCGTCCCCACGCCCCGGCATAGCGCTTCGCTTCCAATTCTTCGGAAGCTCAACTACCATGTAATGAACCCGTTGATCGAGTAGTTTATCCGGTTCCTGGATCATTCTCCTTTCTCAAAGGGCATGTCTCTACTAAGCAAGAGTCGTCTAAGTCAGACCTATAGAAGGAAAAACTCTATCAACTCCTTATCCCACTCATGACACTGAGAAGGGGAAGAAAGAGATCAAAACCTGAAGATTGAGCTTTCTCACAGTTGGATCTCCAGCACTCTAATTAGTTGGAACTTGACTCTGGAAGAACTACCCTTGCCCTAGAGAGAGAAGGAGGAGCGTCCGATCTTGCGCCAAGAGTTTAGTGGTCCGGTTGCTGATTGGCCGCATTTTGTTCGAGGTTCAATTTCAGCTTCTTCATCTCGGTTAATTAAATCTCCTGCTCCAGGTATTATTTCGAGACGTTCCGTATATGAGCCTCTTTAAATAGGACTTATTGCTATTGATTTGATGATCCCTATAGGACGCGGTCAGCGAGAATTCATTATGGGGGAGAGACCGGTAAAAGAGCAGTAGCTACGGATATGATTCTCAATCAATAAGGACAAAATAGAATATGTGTTTATGAGCCACCCACTAGCAGGTCGGTTGCCCTCATTGCTTCGGTGTTTTGCCCTAATGATAAATAATGGTTATGAAATCCAAGGCTACTACGGGAAGGTCCCTCCATGAATCGGATTTGGAAAAGGATGTGTACCAAGAGCGGTTTCTGGACCGGCCGTTGTTTGCTTTGAAGCCTATGTTCACCAGTACGAGATTAATAAGGAGTGCAAACTCTTATATTAGTGGTTTCCTTAATAAAACATTAGTGCAAATGGTCCTTTGGAAGTTGAGGGTTTTGTTGCCCCACGTCCCCTTGGATTCATCTATTCACATCACTAAACAACCGTCGCAATGTATGAGCCGTCTTTTACAAATATTCCGAGTTTAGTTTTTGCATTAATGGGTACTAAGTACAACAAGAAGCTCCAAAACGATATTATTCTCGGGACTTCAATAAATCAGAGATTCTGTTTTAAGTATTTTGTTCCCTATATATCACTCCAAAATGCCACATAGGGGTGTTATCTGTTCGATTTGGTCCGATTTAGAGAGAAAATTCGAATCGAAGTGCTGTTTTCGGTTCAGGAATTTGAAAATCAAAATCGAGCCGAACTAATTTGGTTAGGTTTGATTTTGGTTTGCTCAATTTCGATTTTTGATTTTTTGATTTACCAGTTTGATTGAACCACGAATGAACTAAGCCTAATGTAACAAAAAAAGGAAACTAAATATTTTAGTACCCAAATAAGTAGTTGGGCCAACTCAAATGTTAAAAAAAATATATATATATATTAACTTGTTTACAATTCAAAAAAATATTCATCAAATAGAAAATTGATCATAATATAAAATCAAATAACTATTGCAAGTGTTTGATATGATTTAGTATTTGAGATCATAAAATTGAAATCAAACCAAACGTTGAAAATAAATCAAATTGGACTAGTTAAAAAATCAAACCCAACTATCAGTCCATTTAAAAAATCAAACCCAACTATAATTTTTAAATTCTTTTCGTTGTGACAAATCAATAAATATCAAAAAATTGATGAAAACAAAACAAATAATATTTTTTGAATAAAGACAAATTATAAATAAACTAGAAACTGTAGACACTGGATGCTGAGTATTCTGAATAGCAATTGTACATCTTACAAATTAATAATATAATTTTAAATAAGATTAAAGTATATTAAATAAAAATTATGAGTAAAATTCCAATGGTGTTGGGCCGCCGCTGATGTCACATTACGAGTGGGAGCATGGCTTTATTTTGTAGCCTTTGTGGGATTATTCTCCATACGCTGTCGCTGGAAGCATATATGATAGGAGTTTTTTCAAAATAAATTTTAAATGTAGAATTCTAAAAAATTTCAGCCAGGATTAAAAAAATAAATATTAATCTTATTTTATTTTAAAAATTTCGAGTTCACGATTAATTCTGAAATAAATTTTCAAGTAAATGATGAATTTTTAGTATTTTTTCGAAAGATGTTTGAATTAGCGTATCAATCCCTTTTCTTTTTCTCAAAGTAGGGCAACAATAGAGTTTGTGAAATTATTTCTCTTTTTTTCCCCAGTTAAAACAGTTAGTTTGGACAATTTATTTTAAATGTCAAATAAAAAGTGAAGACCACCAAAGATGTGAAGCATTTAATGCACTAAAACTACATAATTTTGATACATGTCGGGCCTGCTGTCCAGATTGCACAATAGGTATCCCAATCTTAGGAAGACATTTTTGATTTTGTAGTCTATCTTTTGTGAAAAGTTTGCCAATAATAAAATAAAATCTTGTATCTTCCCTATGCATGATTATTCAATATTTTATGTTTCTTTTTGTGCGTCAAAAAAATATTGTTTTCGTACATAAAATACTGTTTGGACAATTAAAACAGTGATCGGATAATATTTTTTGTACCAAAATGACATCGTTTATCAGGACAATACGCCTGCTGTGCAACAATATCTCCTCTTTCCCTTATTATCTTTTCCAAACAGAGTGAAGGATACCACTCCCATTTCCTCATAAATTGATTAATCAAGAAAGAAAAAGACAACTAGCCTCCTCCTCCTCCTGTCTATTTCCTATATTTTTTTCAAGTGAACTGTAATGCATTTCCCTAGATATTTTTTGCTTAAACTTCGGTCCTGTCTATTTTATTCATTCCTGGGTCCACTTTAATTTCCTTAAAATATCTAAAAAAATTATTTATAAAAATACAGATTATATTTTAATCAGACATTGATATTATCTGAACAAGTTGGATTCGTTTGAAGAAAAAAAATTAGCAAACAAATATATTTGCACACTGCCAACATCCATTACGCGTGATCCTTGAACTCTATGTGAATGTACGTACAATCTCAAGGAGTTAGTTTGACGGTTAATGTCCGGGACTTAAAGGTGTGCTCCTTTGTAAATTTCAGGTGCTATCAACTCTTATGGGTCAGTTTTTTTTTTTTTTTTGATAACCGAGGTATCCGGCCGGCTTGGGGCCACGTGCGGGTAACGTGGTTGGGTCAGTTTATAAAGAAAAAACGGACATTTTGAAATTAATCGAGATGCACATAAATTAACCCGAACACTTTGAGACGTGTTTTTTTTTTTTTCCCTTAGTTGCATCAAGAAAGTTGGTTCACAGGGAGAATGGGTACCTAGTACGATCTCGAGTCCAGCTCACATCCTCATGTGCGCTCAGCAACCAATTGACGGTCACAACTTGCTCAAGGACAGCCATTTCTCTTTTCGTACCCTTTTATTTCTATTTGCTTTCTACATCAGACGCATGAATCCCACTATTATTGAAAACGCTAGCTAGATCTCATTTGTGGTGTATATTCCTGGGGCGATTGCCTATACGTTGTTTTCAGCCCATACTTTCTTTCCGCAAGAGGATAAATTTTTTGGTTATCTTAAAATGTCATTCAAACGTTGACAGAACACACGAACTTGTTTTCTAATAAAAAACTTAACCTGTAAAGAACTTTTCACCTCTGGTCAATCAGAAGACTCTTCGATAATTAAGTCAGTACTTAATTTTGTAAGTTTTGGATATAGCGCCTGTGGGCACATCTCATTTTGTAGAGGTTCTCTTACTTAATCTGGGTCTTTTTTTATCTCTAACTTCTCATTAAAGACGTATTATTATTTCTGACAATTAGTCCCTAACCAGATAAGTCTTGTTTAAACTCTTCGAAGTCTAACCTTAAAATGTTAGAAATTAATTCAACTGTTAATTTCTTATTATAGTTGAAGTGACCTAGAATTTCTCATCATTGCCCGTCTAAGTCTGGTCCCAAACTATTCTGATATAGAATGTATCCTCTTACTATTTGAATTTGAATGCAATCTCGGAACTCAATCTTTAACCTGCTTTTTTATGTCGACAAACATAACCGTGACACCGAGATGGATTCTTACCAATTTGTTTGGAAATACCCTAATTAGGTTTATTAGGTTTTACCATCTTCAATTACTCCCAACTTTGGCTTCTCTTAGCTGCACATATAGAGTAGACAAATCTTATTTTCCTCTCATTCTGTTCTGCATCTATCAGTCAGATATATCCTTCTTTGAGTGAATATTCTCTAACCACCCAATGTGAATGCATACCGTTGCATTAAACGTGAATAAAAGTTAGTGGCAGTCTTTAGGTGATTGATGCCACCCTTCACACATGCCTCCATCTCTAACGTCTCTTTTCCCTTCTATATTTACGGTTTCACCTTTGTTTCCTTCACTCATTTTTTACTATCTTCTCTTTTCTCCTCGCAAACCCTAGGTTTTTTTAGAGCCATTCTTTGCTCTTCTTTCATTTCAAACCCTTTGAACACCATCTAAAAAGAACTCAGATACTTCGTCTATATGTCTTCATCTTGTAATCCACTGCCATTCTTTCTGCTAGATTGAGCCCCCCCCCTTCTCCTTATTATAGTTGAAGTGACCTAGAATTTCTCATCATTGCCCGTCCAAGTCTGGTCCCAAACTATTCTGATATAGAATGTATCCTCTTACTATTAGAATCTGAATGCAATCTCAGAACTCAATCTTTAACCTGCTTTTTTATGTCGACAAACATAACCGTGACACCGAGCTGGATTCTTACCAATTTGTTTGGAAATACCCTAATTAGGTTTATTAGGTTTTACCATCTTCAATTACTCCCAACTTTGGCTTCTCTTAGCTGCACATATAGAGTAGAAAAATCTTATTTTCCTCTCATTTTGTTTTGCATCTATCAGTCAGATATATCCTTCTTTGAGTGAATATTCTCTAACCACCCAATGTGAATGCGTACCGTTGCATTAAACGTGAATAAAAGTTAGTGGCAGTCTTTAGGTGATCGATGCCACCCTTCACACATGCCTCCATCTCTAACGTCTCTTTTCCTTTCTATATTTACGGTTTCACCTTTGTTTCCTTCACTCATTTTTTACTATCTTCTCTTTTCTCCTCGCAAACCCTAGGTTTTTTTAGAGCCATTCTTTGCTCGTCTTTCATTTCAAACCCTTTGAACACCATCTAAAAAGAACTCAGATACTTCGTCTATATGTCTTCATCTTGTAATCCACTGCCATTCTTTCTTCTAGATTGAGCCCCCCCCCCCCCCCCCCCCCCCGTTTGCACAGAATGGAGATCTTTAGGTCACATTGTCATAGTTCTAAGAAAATGACTGTGTTCATCTCTGGTCACATTGTCATAGAACTCTCTGCCATCATATGGCATTAGCGAATGGGCGACTTGGGACACCCTTTACATCCATGTAGTCACAATAGTTGAATGCGTGCCACTACAACAAAATCATGCTATGCCAACGGAATGTAGTATATCGGCAAATGTATATTTACGTTGGCAAAAGATTTTGCCGATAGAAGACCTTGCGTCGGCACCTTGTCGCCAGATACATGGCGCTAAAGAGATTTGCCAATGCAAACTCCTTTCGTCGGCAAAAGATAGTAGTTTTACCGATGAAAAATTTTGTGTCGGCACGTTGTCACCATAGGCATGTCGCTAATGTGATTTGTCAATGCAACTCTTTTCGTCGGCAAAAGACAATAATTTTGCCGATAAAAGACTTTGCGTCGGCACCGTGTCTCCAAATGCATGCCACTAATGGCATTTTCCAATGCAATTCCCTTCATCGGCAAAAGATGGTAGTTTTAATGACGTGAGTTCTCTAACTTTTGACGATTACTTTGGTGTGTCGACAAAAGAATTTAAACAAAATATATTCTTTTATTAAATATTCTTTTTTTTTTCTTGATAACGTTCATTTATCCATTCATAACTATCATCAACATGGAAATACATTTTATTCTATCCAAACTCATTTGAAATATTATCAAAACCAAAAGATACGTTCATTAATATATATCACAATTCAAATATAAAGTATCCCCAACTTGTCCAAACATTCAAAATATAATAAAAAACTTACACCATCAACAATGCATCCGAAAACTAATCATGATGTCTAATACATTCAAATTTTCTGAAAAGTAATCCCCAACCAAAGTAGTGTCTCATAAGAGATCGAAGTTGTAAAGCAACAAACCACTACAAAAAGAACAAGTACTGCCAAGCTTGCCCAGCCGGCTTCTTTCACTCCGTAAGGTGTAGACAAATTAAAGTCCAACTCCAGCCAATAAATTTACCCCTGTTTGATGACAAGAACAACTCTTAGGATCATCCCCAACAATTCTGTGGTGGTAAAGAAATTGACTTTGAACAAATTTGTAAAGACAAATAATTTGACTAGCCACAACAATGCAATAATTGTATATATCTCGCTATTTGAAATTTTGTGACAATTGGCCTTTAAAAGCACTTTAATCATTATTTGATTTTCCCAAAAATCAAGCAATAAGATATCCTACAAATAGTGAAAAAAACTGATGAGCAAAACAAAAAAAAATCAAATGCTTTCATGTGGATGAAAGTTAATAAGATGCCACTTTAAATATCTTAAGATGCCTCTGCATATCTAGTCCCTTCATTACTAAATACCTCACTTTTAACTCCCTAACAATAGGGATTCCTGATCTCACAAAAGACACCAAATATCTCAATTTTGCAATTCTCCAACAACAGGGATTCATGAGAAATGTAATCTCTACTTTCTTTTCCCAAAAGATCAAACAATGAGACATCCGAAAGTCAAAATGAAAAACTGATGAACAAAAATCAAATTTTCATGGCCATCAAAGCTTTGAGATGTGTACAAGTTTAAGCTTCTTTTAGAGTTTTGTTGTAGATTTCAATTCCCTTCATTGTCAAGCAACATGATATCTCAAGAGATGCCAAATACTACTGACATAAATTCTAATGGCCTTACCATTAATTATAGTTTGAGTAAAGCTACATCCATGGCTAATGGGAAATTCTCTAGTGAAATTTATAAACACTCCAGTCAATCGATAGAAATTAAAAAAAAAACTTGAATGGGAAACATGACAAAGCAACCGATTCAGGATAGAAAGAAGGTTCGGATCAACTAGATATATGTACGTGTGTGTATATCTATGTATATACATATAGATTGAGAGAATACCTTAGGGTAGTGTTTGAATCAAAACTCCATATCCAGGAACCACGCGAATTGGAGATGGGCGTCTCTCCTAGTAACCACGCGAATTGCAGTAGTCGGAGGAAGAAGATGATTTAGGTTTTGAGAAGTCAATTTGGGGATTTTTTTTTCTAAGCTTTTGCCTGATTTAACAAAAAATTAAATACGAGGGTTTGAGACTAGTATGACCACGTAGAGGGAGGAAGGACGTCTATGTCCCAACAAGTGTAAAGATGTCTTAATACATAATTATAAAAGCTGGTTCATAAAAATAAGCTGAAGTGTTAAGGATAGTTTTGAAAAACTAAGAGAGAAAATTATAGTATAGGATATAGGGCATAGGATTTTGAGTTTAATACGAGTATCAGGTTTAGGTATAGGATTTAGGGTTTCGGGTTTTAGGATATAAAAAATAAGATTTCGGGTTTGTAATATAAGGTATAGAGTTTAGGGTCTAGAATTTAGTGTGTAGAATTTTAGGGTTTATGGTTTGGGAGGAGTCACTGCATCACATTTCTCCCCTTTTTTGGGGGGTTTGCGGGTGGAACTGTTTTTTAATTCCTTAACTCAAAATGAATGTGCAAAAATTGTGTTTGTAGCATTTTTGTTTCCTAATTGGGCATTTTTTTTGTAGTGACCATGCATACAGTGGGGGAGAGGGAGAAAGATTGTGAAATGAGTACCAAATAATTGGCAGTTAAAAAATAGCTGAGATTGAGTAGCTGATACTAATTGGGCATTAAAAAACAATTAGGCGCTACAAAATTACACCAAAACAAATCATCTTTCGGCGATGCAAATCGCGTTGCAAAATGTGAAATTTTTTCAGCGATAATATTTCTCATCACTAAAAGTATGTTTTTCAGCGACAACATTTCTCATTGCTATAAGTAGATTTTTGGGCAATGGATATCGCATCGCCTAATGTGAAGACTTTTTAGCGACATCATTTCTCATCGCTGAAATTATTGTCACCAAAATATATTATTTTTCGGCGATGCTAATCGCGTCGCCAAATGTTAAGACTTTTCGGCGACAACATTTCTCATCGCCAAAAGTATTGTCGCCAAAATAAAATACATTTTGGCGATGCAACTCGTGTCGCTAAATGTGAATATTTTTCCGCGACAACATTTCTCATCGCCGAAAGTATAGCAAACTTAGTCGCCAAAAATTGTCCTACCAGTCTATTTGGGCTAATAATTAGCGACAAGAATTGCCGATGACTTTGTCAAAGTGTGTCGCTAATACATACTCAATGGCGATGTATTTTTTGGTCTGTCGCTATTTTGGTCGCCGTTGTTCCAATTTGTTGTAGTGTGCTTAGGTGAGCTATTGACCCCCCTCTTCATAGGGTTCTTGCATGGTACAAACTTAGTCACATGCAAGTTTTCATTAGGGTTTCTAAAATAGTTATGAGTATTGTCATAGAATCTTAGGCATCGAGCCTGGCCTATGAGATATCTAGTATAATTATGATATGGTTCTAGTCAATTCCAGAATTTACTATCCATTTATGGCGATGATGACAACTTCCTCAAAGTCATTGACTATTAGGAATTTAGGCCCAACCCTAAGGTGGAAAATAAACTTTACGTCCCCATGTATTTGAAAAACCTCGTCAGTATTTTGCATTTCATTTTCTTTATATCTCTGTCCTTGATCTGCCTATTGGTTTCTAACTATTTCTGCTTTCTCTTTTTGCAGTTAACAATTGCAACCAAACTAAAAAGTTTGACGGCATACGCCCTAACAACTTGAAGAAAGTACTTGCCTAAATGGGGGTGGGGGTGAATAGAGAGGGTTAAGCCGAGCTATATACATCTTGCTACATTATTGATCGAGCTACAGGGGTTTCATTGCCCCCATTGAGCAACCACTTGAGATCAGGGGTAGTTCAAACATTCAAGAAGGAATTCTAATTCCTTTTCTGACATGGACTGACACCCCCCCCCCCCCCCCCCCCCCCCCCACTTGCAAACAAGGGTGTCTTCATTTATTTGGGATGTTCTTCTCCAATGAGAAAGAACCTCTCTGAATCAGTCTCATATGCTGAAATTTTCTTTAATTTGTCCACCACCTTGTCAGTCGAATTCCCCCTGACGTCCTCCAAGACGGGATAATCTAAAACTTCTATAGATTTGGCCTACTCGGCTCTCGACTTGTGTTTGACGAAAGCCACAAAATAGCTTCTCGCCAACTTCTGGGATCTATGAACACATTCTATCTCTTTTTTTTCTTGAAAACTTGATAATCTGATGGTAGAGTCCCCATCCTATGTATCCACGTTCGACCCACAATGACATGTAGGTTGAGGTTACATCAACTACCAAAAAGTCTGTATCTAGTGTTACCTTTCTTGCTCGAATTGGAATACTGAGTAAATCGAATGGCCATACTGGTTATGCATTGAAGCCGATAAGAGGAATGTCTATTCTCTTAAGATCGACTTGAGTGAGTCCCGTCTTCTTAAATGCTTTAAAGTAAAGAATTTTAGTCAAGCTACCTTAGCTGACTGAGATTTTCTCCGTGTTAAATGTACCAAGCTGTAGAGTAAAAACCAATGCATCATCGTGGGGGTACTAGACTCCCACATAATATTTCTATGTAAATGTTATCTTCATATTGACCTCTTTTTTTTGGGTTCCTTTCTCTTCTTGTCGAGCTGATGGACATGTTGCTGGTGTTCAGCCTTGCGTTTTTGTGTCCTAACCTCTTTCTCGTTGGCTGACTAGAACACAACATGTATAACATGAATCATTGTTTAGCCTCTACATCTTCCTCCGAAGAATCAGACCCAGTAGCATGTACATGTCTCCCATTGTCTTGCTCTGTCTTGGCTATGTACTTTTAAGGTGGTTGGCCTCAACGAGTCCTCAAAAAACATTTTGAAGGCCTTATAGTTATCAATGAGGTGACCATGGTTTCGGTGATAGGTACATCGGTCTTTATCTGGATTTCACTTGGTCACCTTTCCTCTTGCCCTTGGTGGTCACTTCCAATATAGATCATCCTTGAGCGGTCATATCATATTATACAGGGGTGTAAAACTGTGTTCACGGCTTTGAAGGCTTGTGAATCGGGTGGCTTGTACACCCTTTTTGTAAAAGAGACCTCGATCGTATCATTTCTCGGTTTTTGTAAAAGATACCTTGATTGTATCCTTTCTCGGCCTTTTTCTTTATTGTTCGGCCACCTTCACCATGTTGGTTTTATGGTTTTGGGGGGTGATCTTATCTGATTCCCTTTTGATCTCGGCTTCTAACTTTGCATATTGTTCCACCCTTGCCATCAGATCGAAGATAGTTTCTATTGGGTAGACCATAAGGGATTTGTGCAGCTTCTTACGAGCAGGTAAGCCAAGTCTAAAGGTTGCCATTGCATACTTCTTGATGCAGTCCTCAATTTCATTGTATACGACCCAGTTCCTTCTTATGAAATCCCTTAGATTCTCATCAAAATATTTCTTCATAGTCATTAGAGCGTCTAACTCTTTTGACTGAGTTCGGTTGGCAATCAACCGAGCTACAAACTGCTCGTCTAATTGTCCCTAGCTAATGATGGATAGTGTAGAGAGCTTATGAAACTAATTAAGGGTGATTTTCTCCAGGCTCATAAGAAAAACACAACAATAAAGATTTCCCTTGCTGATATACATGAACATGGCCTGAAGGAATCCCTTAGTATGGCTCATTGGATCAATCTTGCCGTTATAGAGGTGAAGTTTTCGATGGGTAAACATTTTGGGTAACGCCTCGGCCTAAATTTTCTCTGACAACATAGAAGCCGCGAGTTGCTGTAAAACCTTCTTTGTTGAGTCTTGATCGAGTTGGCGCACTGCAAGCTGTTGATTTAGCGATTCCCTTATGTCGGGGAGGTTGGGTTGAGCTCGGTGTGCGCCGCTTGATACTTGCCCTTTTCGATCATTATTGCGGACGCCTCCCGCTGATGTCTATCATCACTGTCCTTGTTTTGGGATGTTACTTGTATCATGGTGGCTCCCAGCCGTCCTTGCATGCCTTTCCTAGTTAGTATGGGTAGAAAGTTCTCTATCATGTGTCCATTTAATGTTCTTAATTTCTTTTCCAGCCCTGTGAAGATAACACCTTAAGTCATCTATTTCTTGCTCCTGTCTTTGCAACTTTTCTCGGGTAATATTTTCCCTTTCTTATTTGTCACGGGTTCTTGAATGGGAGCCCTTATAGGTTCAGGATCCTCTCTCGTCCCCCGGGGAGTCCTGGGTTAGGTCTGCTGGTTCCACCGGTTCTGATTGTGGGGGCAAAGGCGGGTCCTCTTGTAGTGGATCTTATGGTGCCCTAAGAGGTAGGGCCCTTATAAAATCTAGCGATGTAACTTGTGGTGGGTTCAATCCTAGACCTTTCTTTTTTAGTGAAATAAGAGGTAGAGATTTTGACTTCTTTCTATCGATGGTCCCCTTCATTGTCTGTTTCTGTGGAGTTCTTGTCATGAGATTTAACTTTCTCATAGACGACAACTATAGATGAGTAAATTTTTCTAATCAATAAAAGTCAATACCTCAATAACCAACAAGAATAATGCATATTCTCTTCCTTGACACATGTGATCTACAAAACAAGAAATCGTTAAAGAATCGTTCACCTCTATGGAGGGAAGACACCCCGATGCTTAAATCAGGACAGTGATCACAAGAATCTCTTTAAAGTAATGAGTGCAATAACTTCAATTATGAGTTTGCACGTACCTTTCACCACTAGTGTGCATCTATATTTATAGGTTTTGTGACTTAATTAACCCTAATTCTCTTAATCTCTAATTCCTCATTAGAAATGAAGTAGAAGTGTCTTCTGATTGGATACTAACGAGATAAATTCGCCCTGGACTTTCCATGAACTTATTTTCTACTACTAGATTTTTATTTAATCTCAAACTACTCATTATATATTGAATCGGTCTTGAACTCCTCATCCCAATCTGATTAGGACATGTCTCAAGAAAATTGGGATTCTATTACAAATACAATTCATGGTTGTTAACTGCCTTCCTCAAGTCACCAAACACCTTAATTGTCTTTCTCAAGTCAATATATAAGTGAACCGTCTTTTTCAAGTTAGCTACTCTTCTTTTTCGCTCGACAACATGCACGTGCGCGAGAACATCTCATTGCGGAACTCATTTAATCTTTTAAGTAAAAACTGAATAATTCTTATTTATGTTTTAGCTCCTTCAATAATCAAATTGGGATACCTCAATACTAGAGACCGCTCGTGTTATGGATCTAGCTGTGTTTTTATTCTAATATAAGATATTTTTGTGCTTTAGAGTTTCGCATACAACTCCTAATATGATCATATCCCGATTATTTTGGTTAATTTTCGTACGGTTTTTGGTCAACGTTACAGCCGTACGTTTAATAATAGACAGATAGAAGTTTTTTTCAGAATGTCTGAACAAAATAATGGCCCTGAGTAAAAAAGGAAGAAGAGTAGAGAAAATCACATGACTCTGGAATGTTAGTTAATTTTGAACGGGGATTATGTGGAAAAACGGTTAGGTATGTTGGACAAAAAGCGCGGGTAGTGTAATATTTCCAAAACCTTAAAAAAGAAAAAAGGACAACAAATAATATAAGACATTAAGCAAAAAAAAACACAAAAGGAAGCACGTTTTAATGATCTGGTGTTGGAGCTGACGAGGAGGCAGGTCATCGTCACGATCAATTCACACACCTCGTTTTCAGATAGCTGTATCCATATATACATAGCAATAGATTGCATTTGTGCCCTTGTGGGTGCTTTCCAAGATCCCTCCCTCCCTCTCTCTCTTGGTTTCTTATGCCTCAACCCATTAATACAAGTGGAAGGTTGGTCACTTTGTATTGTATGTATATTAATTCATTTTGCAGCGCATATAATATCTGCACAATCGGGATTGGGCGAAATTGAGAGGAGATCTTGGAGAGGAGAAGTGATTCTCATACAGCTTCAGCTTTTGTGATCCTATTCTTGTGGGTTTCTTTTGGAGAAAAGAGGTAATTTTGATTTGTATATGTATGTTTCTGTCTAATTTTTGCAAATGAAATCAACAGGGTTTCACTCTGAGTTGGAATATCATTTTTGAATTGCCTTTTGACCCTTTTCATGATTCATATTTGATCAATCAATTGCTTGGATGATTCAAAGAAAGCAGAGTAATTTCATAGACAGGCTTTGTTTATTTTTCTTAAAGCTGAAAATGTTCGCTTTGGGAATTGAATCTTTTGGAGTATTTTTTCTTCCCCGAGTCTTGTTATCTGAAAATGAAATGCGAACTGATTTTGGGCTTTGAAAATAATTCCAAAACACCCCAAAAGGTATAAATGGTACTATTTTGATGCAAAATTTTTGAGCCGTAAGGTTTGCAGCAGAAGATATTTGGGTATTTTTGTTGGATTATCATGTATTCTTCATCAAATCCATGGGATTGATAGACATAATGTTTAAATTTCTGTTAGTTTCCTGTATATCATGGTAACATGTGAACTTTTGGGTGGACATTAACTGTTTTGTTCGACCATTTTTATACAATCTCTCCTAAACCAATTGGTGTAATCTCTCCTAAATCCAATTGGCGTTTGGGATGGTTTCAATTAAGTCTTTCATGGCATTTGAGATCGCATCCGCATGTTTTTTTTAGAGCGGTCGCAGGTAGCGACATTGTGTAACCAAATTCATGAGAGCATTTCAGTCACAGGTAGAAATCCCTCACTCACAATGAGGCTCCTGCAATTTGAACGCACGGCTTCCTGGCTCTAATTCCACTTGTCGTACCACTTTATCGCCATCTCTCTTAAAATCAATGGTGAATCAAACTCTTAGCATTTTGAATCACAATGATTGTGAATCATTGAACAAAATCAAAATTGATTCACAATGTTAAGAGTTTGATTCACAATTGATTTTGTTGAGAAGTTCGGCCCAACACTCTTAACATTGTGAATCATTCTCGAACTATGTTTCTGAATCTGAAAAATCCTAAGAAGGTTCCTTTGTACCTTTAAGAAAGCGAAATTGATTTTGATTTATCTCAATTCTGTCAGAAGAGAAGAGTACTGATAAGAAAGATGGCCGGTCAGGAAAGTCAAATGATTGCCAAAGAAGTTTGTCCACTACCACCTCCATTGCTGACAAGAAGTCGTCCTCCAAGCGGTTTAGCAGAGAATGGAATACCGGTTAGAGGATACAGCTGCGTCTCCACGGCAACAAGGGATTTATGGGAATGTCTCTGTAATGAAGGTTATAGAGCAGATGTTTTAATCAACACTGAAAATGGTGGGATCATCTGCGCCCATGCTAATATCCTGGTAATTAAGTCTCTTCTTTTTTCTTCCCCTTAATGTTAATATGTGTGTGTGTGTGTGTGTATTGTGGTCATAAGAAAATTCTATGTAGGTGTTATAGTTTTCCACATATATTAGAGAGAATCTAGAAAGTATTTGTTGATACGGTATAGAGGATAACATAAAAGCTCCACGGTTAATTAAATCTTTTGATCTAAATCATAACAGGGTGTGGCTTCTCCTGTGTTGAAAAGCATGCTGAAGAAATCAAAAAGACGTGGTCGTCGACGATCAATCTCGATTCAAGGAGTACCACATGATGCTGTTCAAGTTTTTATACGGTTTTTGTACTCTTCCAGGTAAATAATCCTCTCCTCTTTGTTGCTCTATTGTTATTTTGGTAATAGTGGTTGCGCTCAGTTTGTTATTCATGGTTACATGTAAGAAGTAACCATGTATAAGTTGGATATAGAGGCCATATGAAGTTGCAGAGATACATTCTTATCCATTTCACCTGATTGGTTGAGAATCATGTGAAGTATTTGCCCAAATATTCTGAATCAATTTCTTTGTAGTACATTCTTAATCAACTGAAATTATCGAGTTGAAAACAGCGTTTGCTTAAAAGTAGAACGTCAGACATTGACGCAAGTGTTCACCCCAGAATGTCATAATATAACACTTGATCCAACGTGGTGAGTTAAATTGCCAGATTTTTGTGTGCAGTAGTAGGCTGTCAAGGGTTTGACTCTGCGTTACTATGTCGTCACTTTCTCTCTTTCATGTTGAAACTGTGATCCTTGCGTTTGTTGAATGCCAAAAATAGTTTGCCTGAATCTTCCCCATGCTAACTGTTATTTGTTTTCCATGTGTAGCTATGAGCCAGAAGAAATGCAGAAATATGTCTTGCACTTGTTGGTTCTGTCACATGCTTATGTAGTCCCCCACTTGAAGCGGCTGTGTGAATGGCAGTTAGAGCACCGATTGCTGAACATAGAGAACTTAATTGATACCTTCCAGCTTGCACTACTTTGTGATGCCCCTCGACTCAGCCTCATTTGCCACCGTATAATTCTGAAGAACTTCAAACCTGTTTCTACCTCCGAAGGATGGAAAATCATGCAACAGTGCCATCCGATGCTGGAGAAGGAAATTCTGGAGTCCAGAGTTGAAGCAGAAACTGTAAGTATTTCTTTTGGCAGCCTTTTGTCCACTTGAATGAAGTGGAATGCTTATTCACTGACAATACTCATTCCAGCTTTGGCATATATGTGCACATTTCATATCATTCAAGCAGACTAACACGTCCTTTCGCTTTTCATGTTGATTTTGATTTGTGCAACGTGTCTTTTTCAACATGCAGAGGCAAAAGGAGAGGGCGAGGAAGTTGAACGAGAGGAGAACGTATTTACAGCTATACGAGGCAATGGAAGCGCTTGTGCATATATGCAAGGATGGTTGTAGGACAATTGGTCCATACGATAAGGTTTTGAAAGTGGATCAGGGTCCTTGCAATTATGCATCTTGTAAGGGGCTAGAGATGGTAGTTCGCCACTTTGCCGGTTGCAAAATGAGAGTCCCCGGTGGTTGCATTCACTGCAAGAGAATGTGGCAGCTCTTGGAATTGCACTCCCGTCTTTGTGCTGATTCAAATGTCTGCAGGGTTCCTTTATGCAGGTCCGTTCTTTAACCTTTCTGCTATCTGTATTTGTTTTATCTTTCTTCTTCCACTTTCATTGACTAATCGAAGTGAAAGCAAGAACTTTCACGTATCCGTGTCTCATATCGATCAGAACCAGACATGGCATATGGCATATGCCGTGTCTGTTAATTGAGGATTGAACTACGAGGATTGAACTACGAGGATTAAAAATGGGTGGCATCTGTCATATGGTTTTTCGAAGGTAGAAAGCTTAAAGAGTTATTTGCTGAACCTGTGGGAAATTTTTCAATTTCAGGAACTTCAAACGATGGAGGATGACGAAAGAGAAGAAGGATGATATTAAATGGAGAATGTTGGTGACAAAGGTCCTGAGAGCAAAGAGCATTACTGGAGCCCCATTCTTTTCATTTGAATCTGTCCATTTCTAATGGAATCTCTGCTATTACTGTGAATTCACTGTAATTAAAAAAAAAAAACTGTTGATATTATTTTTCTTCCAATTGACTTTGTAATTCATGTTGGTTGTACGGAAATTTTGAAGCCTGGAATCACTTCTTCTCCCCTCAACATCTTCTTTGGTGAAGATTTTTGTGGTATCTGCACAAATATATGAATACAATGCTTAATGAGACTGATGGATATATTAGCAGTGAAAGAACAGTTAGTTGGAATGGTGTTGGAATTTTGAAATGCATTGTGATGGATTTAGACCAAATTGGCTTCTAATTATAAAGCAGAAACCATACGCGTATGTGTATTACACAAGGGGTTTGCCAATCAAACTATACATTTTTTTGTACATTTAAGTTTTTCTATTGAACAATGATGTATTTTGTTGAAACCTCAGATCCCATATCTGATATTAAAAAACATCAACTTCATGATTTAAGATTGGTCTTTAATTAGTGCAAAGACACAAAACCAATCTATTATCTTTAGAAAACCCTATCACAGAACAACTGTTTTGATAGAACACCACGGAGTGCACACGCACAAATAAGTTTATGGGAATTTTCTCTAAAAGTTTAGATTAGTTAAAAAGCTGATTTGAAAAATACGAATAAAAAACATTAACTTACAAAGTTAAAATTAAAACTTACACTTTGGAGTAAGTTTATCCGATTTCAACGCCCAAGCCATTGTCAAATCACCCCCTTTTTTTTTGTCAAAACGGACTGATTGAACAATGCAGCAAACAATGCAAAGTAGATTAACGCAAACTACAGCAAAATTAATGGACTGAACCCTTGGCAATCCCTAATCGGAGTGAAACTGCAGCAAATCCTATTTGGTCCATTCAACAGCAGCCGTATTTGGTTAAGAATAGCAAACAAGGGTTTAATTTGGGGAATAGATAAATTACACTTAAGTCCTTCCTAACATATTGAAACTAAAATTAAATTCTTCTTTTAACTGTTCTTAACGGATCTTAGATGGATGTCAGTAATTGGACTAAATAAAGTCTAAATTGATAACTTGGGGAAAAGTGTTTATTGTTGATATATAAAGATATGCTTTGATGAGCAAATTCCAGCTCTCCAATTCAACGTTAGAGAAACCGTATTTATGGAGTTCAAACACGAGTCACGATTATGTGGACTAGACTTAACAAATTCGGTATGATAATCGACAGCAAGATCTCCCACGTAAGCACATTTCTGGCCCAATTGTGATAAGATCCAGTCTTGATTAATAGACATTTCAAAAAATAGTCCTATTTCTACCTCTTCCCCTTAATCTTCTTATGATGTCCTTAAGAAATGTCTTTTGTAAAAGGAAAAGTCTTTGGTTCATAATTTTTTTTAAAGAAAATTTTCAAGAATTCAAAATGAATAAAGTAAATTTACTTGAGTGTTTAGGTTTTTCACTCCAAATCAATTTTAACCTTTAATTTTGAATTCGAAAATATTTTTAGAAAATATTTTCTGGGACTTTAGCACTCCTCTTTGACACCCACACTGGTCTGGCAAGTGGGTCCGAAACCTTTTGGCTTCGGACTATTTTAAATGTCGTAAAAATCACATCGTGTATAAGGAAGACAGACTAATTTTATGAACGCTAAACACATTTGTTTAAGTAATATGCTGTGAATAGTTGAGACGTTGTAAAATTGATAGGTTATAGACGAAAAAAAAATGGACACAACGGGTGCTTTTAAGGAATAATGACACAGTGCTTTTAGATACGTTAGTCCTTGTGGAAGTTGCACATTTGTGTATATGAGCCTTGAACCCCCATAGAGTCAGTTGTTTGAGTTGTAAAAGAGAGAATTCATTAGTGTTGACTAGCCGTAGGTAGTCGGAGAATACTTTGATGTTTAAGTCAGCTTCTGAAAAAGACGACAGAATCAATTGAATGATGATGTCATTGTACATTTTATAGGTGACTACTAGTGAGCATCTACAATGATGCTCGAAAATGTCGTGTCGTACGCCTCTCAATCTAGTGTGGACGCCACATGCATCACGGCAGCCATGCCATCGCGTCTGGTAATGGTTTGTCTTCCATGATCTCATGAATAATTGCCCACGCCAAGCATCACATCCCACTCGACCTACACTGAGCACCATGCTCACATTGGAGTAACCAAGCTTTCGTCCTTAATAAAAGGCTCTGCGAATCACTATTCTCCATATGTATCGATCATAGAATGTCCAGCTTGACCCACCACTAATCGTGCACCTGGAAGCAAGCCTGTGGCACATTGTTTAGTCTTGTAGAGCCTTTGATCCTAGCCATGATTGCAATAAGGTTAGCCTAAGAGAGGTGAAGAATGGGCGCGCAAGCCTTCATTGATCGCCTAATACGTCCCATTGCTGTAGCACACTGGGTCGAGAGTGCTAAAATATACGTTGGTCCCACCTACTTTAATAGGCCCACATCTCATCTGCTTGGCAATGGAAAGACTATGAGAGGGGTTGAAGGTTTTGATTGGCCGGATTCTTTGACCCCGTATCGAAGCCATGTGCCAAAGTTGTTACTAGTCTTCTGGTCGTGGCACATGGCATTGTTGAGTGGGTCATACAAAGATGAAACGATGGGTCACACGAGTTGGGACGCCTCTAGACGATGCCATGTGTCAAACACTCATTGGTCGAGCCTTGACCACTTCCTTTCTCATGCATGACATTTTGAAATTCGTGCCCTCCCTATAAATAGGAGGGACTTGTAGAGAGAAACACCCTTTGTGCTCTTTTCTCTCTAACTAGTCGGAGTTCTGCCAAATTCGTTTTTGATTTGAACTTCTGCAAGTTTTCAGCATTAACCTTCTTGTAAATCAAAGTAAGTTTGCTATCCAGCTCTCTATTTTGTTTCACTATTTAATTTCTCTTTGCTAAGGATAATTGTAAAAAAAATTAATATAGAAAAATTAAATACTGAAAGGACGATATTATGTGTCTAACATTTTTTCAATTCGTAACTGTAAATCTCCGAATCATTCTCTACTTTTCAGATTAAATTTTTAAGAGGAGTCATTTGCAAATAGAAAAAAAAATTTGGAAGCAAAATACATGAAAATATTCTTCTAAAGGCATCTGCTTCAAAAATGACTTTAGAGGGTGACTTATCACATCTGAACTCGATGTCAAACAGCGACTTCACATTTTGAGCAAGTCACAGTTGTTAAACTCATTTTGACTCTTTGTCGCATTTTTAAGTTACGATCTTATTTTGTTTTGTTCACATATTTTGCGAGATGGGGTCAAAAAATTTCTAGACAGACATATGGGAATTTGGAAATGGAGGCTGGCATGTAGGAGCACTGAATTATCTCTCAGCCTGCATAGTTTGTAGTAGGCTAGGACCAAGCTTTAATCCCAGTCTAAAATAATAACCTTGACTTGACTTGACTTGTAATTTACACTTTTGGTATGGTCCATCCTACTCTCTTCTCATCCACCATTAATAAAGGGAAGCAAAATGCCAACCAAATTTGACAAACATAAATTAATCAATGCCAATTTCTTACTCACCTTCCTAAACCACTTCACATAGGGTTCCAACTCAATTAACAAATAGAGCTCAAGTCAACCAAAAAAAGAGATAGGTTAAAAGGTACTACTCACTAACCTTATTCTTAACCTTTTTGATAGGTGATCTATGTTTGGGAGGAACATCTTTCCATAAAAAACTTGGGAAAATGGACTTTGGTAGCGAGCTTTCAGACCTTGTTTATGTTAATTAATTGCAGTTAGGCTTAGTTTAGGCATGTTTTAATGAAATACACCATGGTCAAGAACTTGCCTAACACTTTAATACCAACCATGTTAAATAGAGAAGTTTGTGACTGACCAATTAGATGATCTTTCTAAGTACAATAAAAAGGAGAAGATGAAGGAGAGTCCTTTTTTAACTCTGTTTTTTGTCCCAATTCCCTAGCCTAAGTGGTCGTGAAGGGATGCCTTAGTATATTTTTGTAAAAGATTTCATATTCGAATGAATAAAATAACAACGGTGCTGTATTGTTATATATATCTTACTGTGTATTACTATGCTTACACAATTATCGTGATAAAAAACTTAAAAACTCTCTTTTTTCCGTCGACAAGATTTCCAAACACATCCTTTATAATCTTAAAATGACTAAAATACAGCCTTAACTAATCTTAGGATCACTCATAACTTTACTGAAATAGCGATACAACTTACAAGTAGGTAGTGCCTCTTTATTAATAAAAGGATAATGTTACGAGTATAAAATCTATTTTATATTCACAATAGAATTAAGTAAGACTTTTACAGCACTTTTGGGGTACTGTCTTTAACTAAGAATTTTACAGGGATCTTATTTAATTCGGAGTATTATTTAAGACGCCTGATATGTAAGTTAATTAAGTGTCTTAACTAAGATCCCTCTTAGTTAAAACACAACCGATAGTGACATCCAGATGAGCCATAACGCAATAATTTTAGGCACACTTTTTCGATATGTGGTGAGAGTTGATCACATTTATTTAGCACTTCAACCACATCTTCCCTCCCTCGTGAATCATATGATATTAGTGGCAGCACCCGTGAAGGGCATGAGTACTTTCTTCACAAATATCTACCTTTATTTATTTATTTTAAGACAATTTGTAAAACGAAGTAATCAACCTACAAAAAGAAAAGATTTGGAAACTTCCCATGAAATACTTGGTTCATGAATATTGTAATGGGTGGTCATTACTTGTATGTTCCATCTTGTCCATCTCTCTCTTCCCCCCTCTCTTTCTCTCATCAACCTACAAAAAAGAAAAGATTTGGAAACTTCCTGTGAAATAATTGGTTCAATAGTTTAATAGGTGTTCATTATTTGTATGTTTCTTCTACTAATAAGACCTCAGTCAGGATAATATTTCCTTATAAATTGACTTCCAATATATGAATTGATAGAATGAGAGTGTCTATTCACATGACATGTAGTTTGCTAATCAACTCGAGTGAAACACAAGGTTTAGTTTAACAACGGTTGATGATTAACAAACGGGAGATAAGTTTAAAATTTACAGAGTGTTATTACTGGTTAATAGTTCCGTACCTTTTTCTGGGTCAAGTACTCCAGCCGGTTAAAACTCCACCCATTTATTATTATCTCTAAAGAATTGAAGTGTGATAATTGGACCAAAGTATCAAAATACGTCGTGTTACTTACAACAAAAGCAATTACACGATTAGAAAATAAGAGAGGAAAATAAGATATTTTTCTTCCGATTTTAACTATGCTCAGTAATAAGTTATGTTATTTAAATTTTTACTATTCTTTATATTTTTTTCGATAAACCTACAAAGATGGAAAACTTTTAGATATTTTTAAATTGATCAAATTTTAAATTTTCAAAAAAACATACTTTACAAAAAAGTTTCTTCTTTTCGACTATTTCTGATGTCTAAATTTAAATTATATTCACCATTTGTCTGCTGATTACTTCTCTTTCTATTTCATATTTTTACTCTCTTGTTGATTTTGAAAGAATATATTATATTATATTTATTTTTATAATATTTAATTTATATAGTGATTAAGTTGTGAGTTTAAATAATGTAAATAAAATAAATATATGATTTTTATGATTTTATTTTAGCCACATATATATTTATTCAGTTGTATATAGCACGATTTTGTTACTATTATATATTTAGAGCAAGTTTAGGAAGACATTCTTTATGTACACATCTGGACACAGATGTGTTCATAACCATCAATGTGTCAAATGTACGTTGACCTTCCAAAATAATTGAATCCCACTTGCATTTGGCAATTACGAACACATCTGTGTATGGATGTGTCATGTCTGCACGAAAAATTGTGTTGCTAGACTTTTTCATATATTATTAGTTTATTTGCCTATTTATTTTTTGTTTTTGTTCAATTTGTTTTTATATTTATTATGTTTTTATTAATTTTTTGGGATTTATTGGTTCGCCCCGACGAAAGATCTCGTCTTTTTTGATTTTGTTTTAATTTTTAGATATAATTTTATACTTTTTAAATTTTTTCGTCCGAGAAGCATTAATAAACAAGTAAATATTAAAGGATAATAAAAAATTATAAAAGCTTTTTAAATAAATAATAATAATAATAATACTCCAATAATCACCCCCTCTTCCTTCCTCTCTCCTCTCACTCTACACGTGTACCAACTATTTATCAAAACTTGGACATATATTCTAACAAACACCAAAATTAATGCACTCCAATTCACAAAACGGTTTTGCTAACTTGTGCTCTTAGGGCACAGGTTAAGCTGAAATAAATTCGTTTGTTTAGGTAACTTGTATTCATGGTAACATACAAAACATTACTTTTTAAGGCTAGAAGTCACAAATATGTGTAGTATTTTTAAAAATGACAATATTACCCTTTGTTTATTTTTTTAAAATTTAAACATGTGAGGTTATAAAAATAATATATTTAAAATAGTGTAAATAGACAAATCACTCATAACTTATCAAAACATCATAATCTTACAAAAACAGCCAAATAACCCGCCAATATAATAATAAAATATGGATACAACTACAACCAATTATCAAGTTCCTCAACATACTCATTATAATACCTAAGTATAAAGAAAACAACTTGAACCAATTATCAAGTCTCCGTATATGTTTGAAACTCTACGGAAACAAAATTATTAGGTCATTGTAAATATGAAAATTCCTACTTTCTATTTTCACGAAGTTGAATAGTTACCAAAAATAAAATATAATAAGTCATGGCTACTTTTGTCATCAAAATATTGTTCCACACATCTCTTCCAAGGGACTTTCTTGCTGGGATACACATATGATTCCATTTTACAACAACCCTTCTTTCCCAACCATTTTAAAATGGAGGACTTCTAGTCTTAGAAATTCTTTTTTGAAAATATTATCGAATTCAAAATTAAGGATTAAGATTCATTTGAATTTAGAAATCTACAAAATAAACTCTAATTTATTTTGAATGATGAGAAATTTTATTAAAAATTTGTATCAGGCCAAAAACTTTCCGATAAAAAACTAGTTTCGGTTTTCGTTTAAAAAGAAACAAAAAAAAAAAAACAGAGGGGATGCAAAAGGTCACATCCATTAACAAAGAAGCTGGGACAAATAATCCATTTCCAACAAAAACACATTAGCCCCAAAAGTCCTTACAAACACCCATTTCTTTTCATATTTCGTCTTTTGTCCCCACCACAACCCATATTAACAAACCTAAAGTTATACCCACAAATAGAAGACAAAAATAAAACACCCTTTTGAGTTCTAAATTAGTTTCTTTTATGTGACAATGACACCCTTTTACGGATTTGTTAGAACTCTCTAGGATCGACAAAAATAGAAACCCCAGGTGGTGACTTTGTCCAGTCACCCAGGGTCCCGTCACTATAGTCTTCCCCAAGCCTCTTAATACACCATAGGTCCTCGGCGCACGATAGTCTCTTCCAGTGCGGAACACCTAACCTGAGCGGCTCGCTACTCGACACCTCCGTCGCCACCACCCCACACCCACTCTCCTTAGCCAAGTTATGCGCCAAACCACAGAGTGCCTTCATGTACTTCACCGCCATTGGGCCTTCCCCGCCCAGCCCATACAAAAAGTGAAGCCCAAACGGCCTAAACACCTCCGGCACCGACGGGACACTTAGCCACGGCAAGGCCCGGTCCACTAACCTCGTCGTCTTCGCCAATCCTTTCCTCACGCGCGACGCGCCCCGTACCTCGAGTCTGAACACGTCCTTACAATTCCACACGCTTAAAACAGCCCACGAATCAGGCGAGTTGGATAGGAACTTATCCGAACCCGGCCATGACCCGGGGGTGTAAGACCCTTTTGGAACGGCAATGAAGGTGCCCAGATTGAGCTTGTTATTGAGTACCGAGTCAATGTCTCGGGGGAAGAACTCGGTGGTGGAGAAAAGGCGGCGGTATAGGGATTCGGCGTCGGCGGGGGTTAGTTTGAGGATGCTGATTCGGGTACTGATCCGGATACGATGGGCGAAAACGGGCTGGACCAGGATTGAGGGAGTACGGAACTTGGAGTAACCGCATTTTTCGGTGAACAGCTTAACGGATGGTTGGTTGTCGTTTTCGGTTGCGATGTACGAGTATTCGGCTCCGTTGTCTTTGAACCAGTTCTCCATTTTTCGAACCAGCTCCAATCCTATTCCCATTCGCCTGCATAGATACAAACGATATGACAACAGAATTAGTGGGGCTAATCGGTTTGGACGATCAATAACCCATTTTAAGCAAAATTCTCATGATTGGGAGTATTTAGTGTAAAGCGTGTCATTGTGTGTCTATATATCTATACACACACATGTACACACATATATATATATATGGAGAGAGAGAGAGAGAGATCTAGAGAGAGAGAGAGAGACCTGTGAGAAGGAGAGACGCGGAGGCCCAAGATGTAGGCCAGCTTGGTGCAGATAGGGAGGGACTGTTTGGTGGGGTCGAAGCCGTTTTTACAACTTCTGGAGAACTTCTTGCCGCACGTAACGATTTTGATACACCCCCTTATCATTCCTACTATTTCTCTCTCCTCTCTATCTTCTTTACCCACCATCACCGTCTCTGCTACCTAATCAATACATGCATATCTATATCAATATAAATCTTCTAATCCATATATATATATATATATATATATATAACTAGCATATTAGTGGTCTTTAACCCCACTAAGGCCTCGTTTGGTGACCTCATATTTTTCATACTTATATGCTTAAGATAACCAAAAGGGGCCAATACATTTATAAAGATTATCGATATAAACACATTCAACATCTAAAACAGAAAATTAAAATGGGAGAGCTAGCTGGGGGTTACCACTTACCAGCATGAGATAGGCAGGGGAATGGCGAACCCTGCAAATTGGGTCACCCAAAAGATCGGTAAACAGAGAGAGCTTGCCGCTGGGGCCCACCTCACATCTTCTCTCTACCTCCTCCACGCTTCTACAATCCTTTTCCTGGTCAAACTCTCTCACCACCACCACCGCCGTTTCACATCCCTCCACCATTTTCTTTGATACAAGGGGGGAAAAAAAATGCAAGTTCGGAAAAGAAGCTGTTCGTGGAGGACCGGTGACTACTGAGCAATGGCTGAGGTGATTGATATATATGATGAATAGGATAGAAGCGAGGGGTTCACATGGCAGCTTTTCCAAGGCCGCGAAATGTTAGATATATAACGTGTATTTCAAGGAAGGAAAAAATCTCTTGAAATTTGTGAAACTGAAGCGGAGTTGAGGTGGAGAGAGAGAGAGCGTGTGTTCATGAAACACGAAAGGAAAGCGGGTAAGCGATTTCTTTGGGCAGTGAGTAGTTAGTTCATCATTGATTGAGAGGCTCTAGTAGTGCGTTTAAATAGTAGTAGTGCCTGGTAATATTTTATGAGCGGAATCCTCTCATATCACGATTTCACTTGCAGTTTCTCTAAAATTCACCATAATTTTACAAAGAATATATGAGATGATGATTGATGATTATCAAATTTATTTATAATTTTTTAATCCAAACATAAGATAATAAATTAAGAGCGTTCACATCTGTGTTTCTTGAGCACCTCATTTTCTATTTTGAAGAGTAATTATTTTCAGATACGTTCAACATTAGTTTTTCTTATTAGTCTTTCTATGTTGTCGATACTACAGTAACTCTTTATTTTTATTTAGTAAATACAAAATTAAAATTGATCACTATTAACTCTATTTAGAAAGTCTAATTTAGAAGACATTAGAAAACGTGTCTCTCTAAAATAGGGAAACCAACGTGTATGCTCTAAAGTAATATTTTAACATTTATTTATAATATTTGATGTCTACACTATTCAAATAACAAGTTTTATTTTACCTAGTTGACTTAAAAATACAAAGCATGCTTTATTTTCTTTTGTTTTTTCCCTGAACTTCCTGCATTTTAATTTATTTGTCACTTTCACTATTTCCAATTTATCAACAGATTATTTGGAGTTTGTAATTTTTAATGTAAGAGAAGAGTCACGGAGTTTCTTATAACATTTTTATATTCTCAAATGAATATTGGTTGATAGAACTTTATTAGTTCTATTTAATAGATTTTCAAAACATGAAAAAATAATAAAATTTATAAAACATTAATAGTTTTGTAGGTAATACAAATATCAAAATTATATAAGTAACTGAGGAAGTCTGTGCACATAACTTTATGTCCACAAATCAGAATATATATATGTTCGAAATCATCTAATCCACGTAGAGTCTCCAAAATAACTAGGGTCCACGTGAATCGAATAATTTGTACATCTCTGTGTCTACATCAGCACACTTAAAATTGTGTTGTAGCACTACTCTTAAGTAACTTAAAAAGAGAAACTCAACAATTTAATATTTTGGGCCACTGAAGAGTTTGTCCGATTTTTTCCACCTAACGTTCCGAGGATTAGTCGATAATTTAGGTGAGGACTATCTGAACTTTTATTCCAGTTTGGTCCCAAGCCGACTACATAACTTGGTTATATTTTTTAAATACGACCCAATAATTTAAAAAATGTAATACAAAGGTATTAAAATTTAGATAATTTTGTTAAAAGATAATCAATTGAAATGGAGCCTTTTCTCTTTCTCTCTAGGTGTAGAATTTAAGAGAGAAAAAAGGTGGAGAAGAAGAAATGGCGGCGCAGTATTGGTGTTTCATTTAATGATTAATTTGCCAGTTTAAAGGAGGCGTTACCCCCATTCGTAATCATTACCACATTTTACTTTTTCCCTCCACAAATATTTGGCATTTGCCATTAATCACACCATTATTAATACCTCCATCATTTATCATCACCGTCATGCCATGTCATTCAATGCTCGTGTAGGGTCACGCGTTTCTTGTTCTTGCGAATAATCCACTCTCCTCCATTCGTAATACGTAATTGTGTTACAAATAATAAATTAAAATTTGGGCTGAATTTCCATCTCAAATCAATGAGTCTTAAATCAGATGACAACCACAACAGAGAAGGGTGAGGGGCTCATTATATGAGTGTAGTAAACTCATCTGGTCGTCTATTTCGCCAACAGACAGTTCAGATTCAAATTAGTATTTATTAATTATTTTTACAAATAAATATTAATTTGAATTTGAGCCGTCTATTGCCAAAATAGATGATCGGATGAACTCACTATACACATATAATGAACCCCCTCACTACAAGACCCCCAATTCTCAACCGACCGTTGTGTTAATTACTACTTAATAGACAATAGGTAATATTAATTAATATTTTAAAAAAGTGAAATTTTTATTTTTGGTCCAACTTACTGTTAAAACGTAAGATTTCATCCTACTTGTTTTCGGCACTTAATTTTCCCTCAACTCTTTTGAATAAATCCCCCACTACTCGAATCGAATCTCTTTCTCATTTCGTAATCATTCTTGATTCACAATTTATTTATGGTAGGGGTGTAACCGGTCTAGTTTTGATCCAGTTTGATGAAATTCATCAGATCAAATCAGTTGTCCAGATTGAAAATTTTATAAATCGAAACCGGATCGATTACACCGGTTCGGTTTCAATCAGTTTGAGTCGATTTTCGGTCCGATTTTGGTCCAATTTTGAATTTTTAATTTTTTGGCAATATTTCGAGTCAACTACAAGAAAAAGTCAAAAATTAACAGTTTGGAGTGAAATTTCATATAATGAAAATGCATTGAACAACTTTAAATGGTGATTGTTCATTTAAAGTACACAATAATGGTCCTATATCCTAACAGATTAAATAACTAATAGAGTAAAAGATTATAAGTTATACCACATAACCTTAAAAATATAACATATTTACATTTATACCTCATTCGTCCGGTCCGGTTTGAACCGATTTTGTATTATTCTAAAGCGAAATAGGACCGAAAATCGATTTTTTCAAACCCTCAAACCAAAATCGAACTGGACCGAATTTTTCAATTCTCAAACTGTCGATCTGATCCAGTTTTTCGATTTGTATTTTTAACCCTAATTTATGGTGGTTTAATTTGTACTCTTAAAATCCCCAGCTAAGATAACCATAATTGCGAAGAACACACTATTAAGTATACTGCTTAAAACTGTCATGAATGTTACGTCACCCCCGGGAGTTATTGTATTAGTAGGATTATAACTTTGTAGAGGGTGAGAGATGGATCTTGGGGGGCTGCTGTGCGAGTTGCACATCAACCCCTCCTGCTTCTCAGTTAAACTATGCCGTTTCAATTTCTACTCCAATGGGTGTGTTTGGCTCATATATGAGGTTAAAAATCACCTCATTTAGAAATATAGAACACAAAGTTAAAAATCTCTCAAATCATCCAAAAATATTCACATTCATCAAATGATTAAATGCCGCTCAACTTTCAGGGAAAAAAGTAACCGACACCGCTCATTTAAATTTCTTTTGGTTGTTTTTTCTGAATTTTATTCTCAAAAAAATACTAAAAATTTATAGTTTACTTAAAAAATTATTTCAGAATTAACCGTGAACTCAGAATTATCAAAATAAAATTTGATTAATAAATTTCTTATTTTATCCTAATAACTCTTATTAAAACCACCCCATCCAAAAACATATAAAATAAAGTTAAAAATTTCTTGAATCATTAAAAAATATTCTCATTTGTCGCATGACATAATGCCGCCCAACTTTGGAGAAAAACTGATCGACACCATTCATTCGAATCTCCTTCGGTCGCGCTTTCAAATTTTATTCTCGAAAAAATACTAAAAATTTACCACTGACTTGAAAAATTATTTTGTGATTAACCGTGAACTTGAAATTATCAAAATAAAATTTCGTTAATGATTTTGATGTATTTTACTAAACAAAGTTTGTTAAACAAAGTTTGTTAGTATTGTTCTTTTGGTGATGAAAATTTTGATTTTTTAGAATTATTATAGTCGTCTGATAAAAATACTGTAACTGAATTTAATGAACGATTTTTATTCCCCATGAATCCTCTTGATTGCTATGGAAATGTTGTTGTGTGTAATATGCATTTATTTTTTATGAGTGAATTAAACTTGAATATATTTGATTCTTAAAAAGAATTTGAGAGCATTGATGTAATTGGATAAGACCTGTGTAATTTGTGGATGATAGGTAAACTTGATTTTCAATAAATATAGATAGAGAATTCTTTTGTTTTTCTTTGACCAATTTGTGCTGTATTTTTTATTTTTTGCTTGAATGTCTTAACTTTTTGACTTGGAGTAGGCTTATGATATGAGACGGTTTTCTGTTGCCTTGGAGCAAATTTTACCCTTGGATAAACCTTTTTTGCTTGTAGTGAGAGCCAATCAAACAAGGACTAAAGGGATAAGTTTAATTTGTGAAAAATTTGCATGAAACTGTGTAGTTTTAATGCATAACATTTCCTGCTGTGCTTAAAGCACAGCAAGCCCCCAACTCCAGTGCAAGATAGAGATTTCTAATTTGCGCTTGATGTGTGATTTATAAGTTATAGAGATGACAGACTTCAATGTGATCTTGGACATGGATTGACCATTCGCTCATAGAGCCATAGTCAACTGCCATTAGAAAAGCCCCAAATAAATTAAAACTTGTTTCAAATTTAAGGGGGATAGGGATGAAGCCTTACCATTGCTGAAGGCACAATTGGAATGGCACGACAATCTGACAAGATAGCTAGAGAGCCTAGCACAGAATGAAGGAGACCGTATAGAATTGGAACTATCTTGTGTCATGTGCAAGTAGATTGACATATTTCTCGAGGAACTACTAGGACTACCACATTCGAGGGAGTTGGATCACACCATCGAGATTTCACCATCATGATATTATTTAATTTGTTTTTTTTTGTGTTTAGTATTTGTTTTGAGACTTTTAGTAATAAATTTTTGCCTTTTAGATTTCTTAAAGACAAATGATCAATCTAAAAAAATTGATGTGAATTTAGAAATTATCAGAAAATAACCAAAAGAACGGCGATAATATACTAAAAGTTTGAGGTCAAAAACAGGGAAAATGAACGAAAGGGCTGAGAAGTTCATGCGAAGTTAGAACTGAAGTTTCCTTTAACTTTACTTGTTAAATTTGACCGAACTTGCATGGGGAAACCTTCTTTATTTGGTCAATCCCACAAACTTATCATTTGTCTGTTCTCCAAATACAAAATTATAATTGTGACGTATATACGTCTATACTTAAATTTTGGGTATAGTTGGGACTTAACATCTATTTTTTTTTCCCCCAGTTACTGTCTTATTCTTGTTGCTAGTGAAATGTTTTTACCCTTTGATGAAAATATTTTACTTTTTACATTTCTCTTAACGAAAAATTAAAAAATAAAATTATGAAGCGACATTTTTAAAAATCTAGGACCCAATTTTCTTTTCTTTTTTTTTTTTAAAATCTATCTATTTTTGTTATTGTTAAGGTGTAGTCCTTTTACCAGATGCTCATTTGAATTTCTCTAGTACTGCAAAAGTAAAAACTAGTCAGTATTATTAGGCAGGTGTCAGTTGAAAATTGCTTTGATTTTTAAGTTAGTATGTGAACCAAAAAAAAAAACTATAAATAATTGTTTGAGAGAGAAAGAACATGCACTGTACTTTACGCGTTAAGTTGTATATCATTTATAGATAGACCTAACCTGGTCTCCAAGCTAGCATGTGCAGAGCACACATACATGATACACCCGATACCGGGTCGGATACCACGTATCAGGACTGGGCCACTGAGAGAACATGAGGAATCAGTCAAAGCCACGTCGGTCATGTCGATGCCCGCCAAGAGGACGAATGATTAATGCAAATAATTCACCGAAAGGTAACAAAAAAACCCACGAAAGACAAATATAAATTAAGCAAAAAACGTATCAAAATTTAACTTAATAAGATAATGAAAGGGTGCGGTGGAAAATTCCATGAAGCCTCACCCTGAAAAAAAAAGAAAGAAAGAAAAGAAAATGGTTGATTTTGGTCTCGACCAACCTCCCATTGGAAACTTACTGTTATCTTAAATAATACTGATTCATATATTGTAATTCAACTCGTCATGACATGCAATATATAATTGTGAACAAAACAAGTTTGAAATATGCTTTGTCACATCAACAAGGAATTTAATAACATGTCCAATGGAATTCCCCTCCCCCCCCCTCCCTAATACCTCAATTTTCCAATATGTTATTTAAACAATGTAATCCACAAAGAACAAACATTTTTATTCTCTTGGCAAGTTTTTTTTTCTGTGATTGAACTCGACCGTATATGAACCGTAGAATTTTCAAGTGACAGCTAATGTCAACACGGTTAGACTTTTTAGCTTTTTTTTTTTTTTTGGCTTTCGTGACTAATTTTATCGATTAAGAAAATCAAAGACCAAAAAATAAGATAAAATAAGTCAATAAAACAATTCAATGTAGGGTTTGAAATTGTCACTGCTAACTAGAGACCAATGGTAGTTCTGATGTCTTGTGTAAGTGAAACCTCGTATTTAGACATTCCGGAAGTTTGGAAATCCCTAGGAACCTCCTGTTTGGATTTGCACTAATGGTAGAAGTTCTCATCTTATCCCTCTATCTGCAAAGAAAACGAGTGATGTCCTCCAAGTTATCCCCACCTCAACTACCGTGTTCTTCCCTCGTCGATACTCAATGGACGCTAAGTGCGTGCTCGCTCGCTCGCTCTCTCTCTCTCTCTCTCTCTCTCTCTCTCTCTCTCTCTCTCTCTCTCTCTCTCTCTCTCTCTCTCTCTCTCTCTCTCTCTCTCTCTCTCTCTCTCTCTCTCAATTGATTTCAACTTTTTGGAGGAGAAAATTCTTAAGTTGTTTGTTTTGATCCAGATATAGGAACAAGATATAATATCCATAGGAGGATATATATAGGTCGAATATGATTTCTTTGAATGAGAAATCGTATATCTGGAATAAAATGTCGTTGAATATAAAACAAGTTTTAGTTTTTTCTTTTTGGATATTTAGTTGAAAAGCCCATGTGCTTATGTGTTATATATGAAGTTCTTTATCTCGTGATTGTTTGTTAATAAAATTACTTTCACGCTCGCGCATAATATTTTCCTTTTTCCAATTGGGAGTGAGGGTTTAATCCCTAGCACAAATTATACAAATAGAATTTTTTTTTTTGGTGTAAACAATAAGTATTTAATTAATATTTTTTAAATTAAATTGAATTGTCGTATTTTTTTCTATTTTTAACATTTATTTTCTGAAGAAAAATTAATGAACAACATTTAGTAGAAATTATATAAATCACTTATTTAGCTTTTTTCAACTTATCTAAATAAAATTATTTTAAGTTCTAATTTTTAATTTTTTGCTTATATAAAGTTGCAAAATTACAATAAATGAAAAAGTACTTAATCTCGAGATTTCCTCTACCAAATTATAAAGGATAATTGAGACATTATTTTGCTACTAAGCTATATTTCATGATTTACTTAACTAAATATTTTGAAATTTTATTTAAATTTATAAAAAAATACACAAAAAATGTATACAGTTTATGTCAAGTTCTTTACATAAAAATATTAATTGTGATTCATAAATTTGATTTATTAATAATATTAAGTAGTTTATAAGTGATATCAAGTAGGCCTTTTGTCATTTGTAAATTTTTATTAGATTTGTGTTAACTGTTTAAATTAACCATTTCTATTAACCAAAAAACTAAAAAGCTGAAAAATAAAAAAACTAAATCAACTACTAAGAACAAAAATAATTCAAAAAATAATTTTTCAGTGTTTTATTGTAGTCTTTTCAAAACCTTTTTTTTTTCCCACTTTCAGTGTTTTATTCAAGATAAAAGAAAAATTAAAATTCTTGTTCAAAAGTTTTTAGGGTTAGGGTTTAAAGAAAAATTTAAAATCCTTGTACGAATATGATGGTTTGGGTTTTTGTGAATTAAATGGATAATTTTGTAATTGTCACCTTATTCCAAGCGAGAGGATTTGATCATTAGGAAGTTGAGTCACCTTATTACATGAATATAATTTTTTTTCTCACTCCCGTCGAATTCTTAATCTCATCAAACAACAGCTTTGTGGAGCCTTGAGATTTCATCTCCTATATCATCCTTCTTATTCCCCAAACAAATAACTCCTAAGAGGAAGAAGAAACATAGGTCTTCTTGTCCCCCCAATCCTTCTTTCTAGTGTTTCAAGACGAAACATAACCTTCACCTCGTAAACTCAGTAAAATTTTATTGAGAGATGAAATTGCAACACCATTGATAAACAAGGGTCTTAGTGGCCAATTAGAATCTCTATGTAATGCTCTGAATTTTAGGAACGTTAATTACAAAATAAATTAACAACACGAAACTAATTTTTTATTTCATAGACATATTAAAATAGAGTTTCATTACAATTACTAAAATTGAAAAGAAATTACATTATAAAATCGAAAATACAAAGCTAAATAATTATAGGTGAGTCACGATGCAATTGGGTCTTCGTCGAATGGGCTGTCGTTAGTGCCTTGGAAGGAGGGTTCGTCTACGCTGTCTTCGACACCTAGTATATGAATGTTCAAGGGCAGAAAAAATTGCACAATGAGTGGTGAGACTTAGCAAATATATCCTATTCATAAACCCAATTTATATAGTAGACTAAATTGTGCATGATCATGACACGAGCAGGTAATAATAAGCGGAAGCAGTAATTAAGAAAGTGTAGAAACTAAATCAAAGTATGACATAGATGATAATTTTTCTAAGTCAACATCTATGTCCAGTTTCTAAGCCCTTGATACAAATGTCTGACAGAACCATATATGTCCCAAATTTCTTTCAAATTTCATAATTCAGGTCGATACAAGCATTGCACGTAAGTCAAAAATTTTAAATCAGTGTTTTGATGTTACCATATGATATGCTCTCGACCGGTAAGCCGAATTGTAATCCTGGCACTAGCGTTCCTAATTTGGCTCCCATTCGACATGTGACGAGTCTACAAAATTGCATGTGTATATAGCTCAATATGTTCAAAATAGCATGCATAAATCTATATTTATAGTTGATATTGCACGAAATGTTGTATTTATCCCATTGCAAGTTTTCGAGTGTTAAAAACGTCTCCAAATGCTATATTGCAACTCTGAGGTCCTAAAGCAAGTTTAAAAATTGATAAAGGCCAAAAATAAATTGAGTAGAAGTTCGGGAAGAAAAAACAGAAGCCCGAAAAAGAAACTAAAATTCTAGACTCAAAAGTAGCTTGGCAGATTTCTCAAAATTTACCTCGATGGAAATCAGTGCAAAAAGGATATCAACTCATGTCCAAAGTTTACCAAACTTAACAGAATAATACATTAGGATGTTGGGAACATTGTACATGAAGAAAACAAAGTTTGGAATGACCTTTAACTGGGTAGCAATGCGGTAAAACAGAATTGGTTCGAAACAGACACATTTGACAAAAAAATTAATGATGTTCCTCCCAATTTAATTATTGAAATTAAGTGCTTCAAATTTGAGATGTTAGACATTGCATTGGTGAAGGTGTGTGCAAAACATCAAAGTTTGGTTCTACTCATGGAGGTCTATGGAAACTCTCCAAATTGGTCAAGAAAGCAGCCAACACCTTTTATTAATAGCAACCTATTTTGTGAACTTTTCCAATACCTTTTCAATTATTTTATACATTGTAATTTAATGTGCCAAAATATTTTAGGCCTTTTAGAGTATTTTTCTTTTCCTATATAAGAGAGTGTTTAGCAAAACTATTTTCTAAATTTTAATGCAAGTCTTATTTTTTATTTTTCTACTTGTTCTTCGTTTGTTCTTGATGTTCTTCAATATTTTTAAATTTTAATCTAAATTTTCAGAATATTTTCAATAACTTTTAGTTTATTTTCATAGCATAGTTAGTTGATTATCTTTCTAGTTGTATTTTCATATACCGGCAACGCGAAGTAATTTACCGACAACTTTCCAAGCAAATTTTTAGTTTGAAGTGTTGTCCTAATTCTTCAATTCCTGCATATTTGATAAGTTTGAAAATAATTTTCAAGTTATTAAAGAGGTAGAAATACCCAAGTTCATTACTTTTCATCATTTACCATGTTTCTTTTGTTCTTTTTGTTCTAGTCATTTCATCCTCAAGTATGTGTAGCTAAACCATTTTGGCTAGTTCTAAGAATAAAACTTATTCAATAACTTAAGTTAGAAATTATCCAAACTGATTTTTAAGCTTGTTAAAAGATTGATTCGAAATTCTTATTTTAGAAACAAAGCAGGAGTGTTAAGTTTTTGACTAGATATCGTCATCTTAGAAGTTGAAATATTTAATACTTAAATCAACGTCTTCTCTGTTTTGGACCTTTTGCCATTGAATTTAAATCAATTTGGAAACACGTTTTCGATCTAAAATCTCTTCCGAGAAACTAGATTGAGTTATAAGTGAACATATTAGCTAACGAAAGTCTAAGATAAATTGATTCCAAAGACCACAAAAACCACTTGTCAGTCATTTTTATTTTTCAATTCTTCGCACAGAAACCATCTCCCAAACTACGAGGTTGGCGTTCGAAATATTATCTTAAATTTTACAAGTTCGTATTTTAGTTCATAGGTTCTCCGTGGATCGATACTACTCTCCACCATACTCTGTTTTTACATTAAAGAGAAAGTCTAATTTTTACAAATTATTAAACATTGACTTAGATCAGCGCCTCAAGGATGAGTTGTGACACTCAGTAGGGAAAAGTCACCGAAAAACCAATCCACATATACCGACATACAACATGACATATAATTTATAGAAAACATTAACGTGCACAAGCAAAGACACGTAAATTCATCATACTCTCGTTCTTTTAAGCTTATAAAAATACCTTTTCCCCTAGTATTTCTTCTTACTTGACTATCTAGTATAGAGTATTTGGTTTATATTGACAAGTCTATACAGAGGTAAGGAAGAGACTTTCTACCGTCTAGTCGAGTCAATACCTAATTCACTCTAACTAGACTCAACTAAATGCGTGTCTTCGCTGAGTCAGGTACCAATGATTCTTAGTCGCTTCTCCTTTACCGGCTCAAGATCGTCTATGACAAGGTCGTCACTGCCTCGGGGCCTAGAGCTATCGACGCAGACGCACCTCGAAGTGATCTCCAACCGAATACACTCATCTCTTAGTTGGGGTCCTTAATCAAATGGGACGACGCCCGATGGGACTCAAACCCATATAGAACACAAACTTGGGACGATGCCAAGAACATAACACTAGGCACAACGGCCAACAAATTTGGCACGACAAGCCACTAATTATCCACTTATCCATTTAATGAACCTACTTGTTCACTATATGTGTGATCACCTAACACACTCCACTTCTGTGTTACAGTGGCATTCGAATCGGTGTCCCTCATGCATAGCCCAATTTTCTACCAACTAATAGTTTATCTATCGTTTTACGTAACTATTAGCACGACGAATAGCTTCCAACGGTTGGCACGACGGCCCAATTATAATCATCCATTGGCTCGATGGCTGTAATTAATCTAATGTTGGCACGACGGCCTAATCATGGTTATATCAAAATTAAAGCAACACTTGATACTTACAATCTAAGTATCAAAGCCATACCCGTAACTTACAACATCATACACTTCATGGTCAACGCTTGGTCAAACATGCACACGGAGTCCCACGGGGACCCGTGGATATACAGAATGTGTTCGTGTACGCTGGTGCTATGTATACATTACAAAATAGTGGTGGTTATAGTCTAAATCTACTGCCAAGAGACCCGAACAATAATCTGTAAACTGTTTGGATTTCAGTAGGTGGCTTGAAAATGTCAAAATCTATCAAACCCAGACAGGTCTTTAGTAGCCCTAGGGCTCGCTCGAGCGAGCCTTCGTTTTTGACAAATTCTGATTTTTTAGCTTACACAACACGATCTCCCTAGATCATGCTTTTGACCTAAACAACAAACACCAAACAGAAGCTCTACATCGCAGATCAAAACCCTTCTTTAAATTTAGTGAAATGAAAACAAATTGAAAAAATTCCGTGCTTTTACAAAAATTAGATATAAACCCTACCATGCTTTTTTATAAAACATTAAGAAACATCCTCTTGTAATCTGATATCAAAGATGTTAGAAGTGATTCCCCCCTACCTCAATCCTGGAGATTAAGCACAAATGAACTTGGATTAGTGGATTAAAAATTGGCAGAACCTCCTTCTCTCTAAATCTCCAAGAACTCTCAAGAACAACAAATTCTCTCTCTAAAATCTCTCTAATTTTCTAATAATACGAATTTGTAAATGAAATTACCCCTATTACCACGTTTATATAACCAATAATCGTATTAAGATATGTAATAATCCCCCATAATCGTTGAAAAATCTGTTTGAATACATTCCCATCCATTAGCGCCATAATCGCAACAGTTGCTAGAATTTGAAATTCGAACAGGTCGCTCAAGCGGCCTCTCAATTTTCAAATATTAAATTTTAATTATGGAAATCTAACTATTAAAAGAAAAATGCATTTATTAATTTTTTTAATTAATAAAAATATAGGGTTATTACAATTTTGTCATTTAAACCCATACTTTATCATTTTTGAGATGATATACAACGAGTGAATTTTGAAAAATCATTTATTTAATATCTCTGAGGATTGGAGCGTTTGCAAATCCAAAAAACAGGAACATAATGATGACATGTAACCATAATTAATTTAAGGATGACTTAGGGTTCGGAGAGCTTCACCCGTAAATAAGAAAGTGAAGATGAATGAATAGATAAGAAAATGCAATTGAATTTGCACTAAGTAATTAAACATTTCTACAAATTCTTTTCTCTCATATATGCTCAGCATAGCAATCTCTGTGAAGAAGAGTTTTTGAAAATACTAACTTGACAATCATGGGACAATCCAACCATCACATCACATCCCGACCGGTCTGCCATTGATTATTCGTTCTTGTGTGCGGGTAATCAATATCCATTAGTGATTAAAGAGCCAATCTAATTATTTATTAGTGATTGTAGATCCAGATGCCACAGGATGAGTGGGAGACAATGAACTGTAACTGAGTTTGATTAAAAATACTCTAAAGCTGAAACCCAACTACTTCACCGAATTTGGCAACACTTCACTGGCTAGAGTCCTATAGTCTTTACATTGCATATAGAATTTGTCAAAAAACTAGATTTAATAAAATTATATGTACATGTGTGTGCGCACGCGTTGTATCCACAAAGTCTGAACACTCTGTGTAGAGTTGCATACTCAACTAGTCAACTCCGAGTTAGATATAACCGTAGCAATCGAGCTCTTTATTATTTCATAGAATAAATAATCCCATAGGATATAGATAATGAGAAATTAATTAATAGTACTTTTCCACATTCTCTAATTTGTCAGGAATTTTATATTTTTAGGGCCCTATTTAATTTATAATTCAATTTAGTTGTCAATGGATTTGTAATATTCGATCCCTCTTTCACCAATTATTATGGAATTTACAATTTAATCTAATCTAGCCAATTAAGCAAGGTTGAAAGGAATCGTACGCCAAAGCTGTTGATATTGTTCTTTGTACGAATAATACTCGAAAACAAAAACAATACATTTCACCATCCAATGAAAATTCATCGAATAATAAGAGTTAATGAGAATAAAATATTATCCACAATAAGCCAAACGCGATTAAACTAAAAACAAGTACTCCATACGTTTTCGTTCATATCACGAGGTTTAAATAGATTATCTTGAAACAACGTTCCAAGCACAAGAAAAAGAAACCAAAATTTACATAAAGACCAGACACTAAAAACTCATGAAAATAAGCACATGTAACGTTTGATATGGTATGCTGAAAACGATTTACAACTTACAAGTAAACACGAGAATAATAAGTGAACACATGATTTGAGTGGCATTTTTGGCTCATGATATTTCATGTTCAATTATCATATTGTCTCTCTACTGAACGAGCTTATTTATATATGGGTATTGGTTAGGTCAATTATTAATGAAATTTGTTTTTCACAACGTTGTTTGGAAATTATAAATAGAGGTAGAAGAAGGACCACAACTTTGTTTGAAATCATATCTTTTCTCAACACTCATAGATCGTAAGTCATGTCAACTTTCTAATAAATGTAATTGTGATAAAAAAGATAATTACGGGTTATGGGCAGAGTAAGTATTCAATAGTCGAAGGGCGTTGTCACATAATTACATCTTTAATTTATCTCTTTATTTTATCTAGCTAAAAGTATAAAAAAAAAAAAATTTATTTTGGCTATTTATTTTTTTATCTATGTATTCCAACCATAAATCTCTATTTTTACTATCTATCCATACGTCAATGTTAAATTTATACTTTGTAGAGTGAGATGGAGTCATTTGAACCATTGATATGATTTGCCTAGCTAGCCTCTTTAGCTAGGCTAGTCAAATGTAGCTGGCCAAAAGAAACAGATGGAGGCAAAATGAATAGCCATATATATATATAGAGTCTCTTCGAGGGGAGAAAAGTAGATTTAGCTAGCTATTTTTTTTTTCCCAATCATATTCTAATAAAGGATATGTACAAAAAATGAACCGTATCATATAATAATAACTTCAAAAGAAATAGCTATTGAAACATATAATATTAACTAGGCATCAAAAGTAATGTCGAAACATGTATTAAAAAAAATTAAAACTCTATCATATAATAACTTCAATCTGCATAAACATATAAAAAAAAGTCAATAATTTTATACCATTCAAAAGCCTTCAAGCTGTCGAAACATATAAAAGAAAATATTATTGACTTTTTTATATGTGTCTGCAAATTCAAGTTATTATATGATACGGTTCTTATGTTTTTGTTAATTCTCTTTTTTTACGTAGTTTTGACTAGTTTGGACAATTCTTTTTTGCTACCAGAAAGGAAAGTTAAAGGATTGGACAATGCTTAAAGACTCAAATTATGTACTTTAAACGCATAGCAAGGTTGCTGTGCAATACTACACAGCACGCACACCCGATCCATGTTTATTGGATATAATAGGAATGAGGTTTGTGAGAGTGAAAAAATAACTGAGGGGACGTACTGTACAATTATACTTCAGACAATAGATGGTATCATAGCTAATTATGGATAAATTTCATGTTTGCTTAAAGCCATGTTTGGATCATAGGTTTGTGAATGAGAAATGAGAAAAACGAACAAAAATCTAAGAAGAAAGCTAATGAACTAAGGTTGAAAATTAGAATTAATTTCTTAAATATTATCTAACTATATTGATTACTGATCTCATTTTAAAGGTCTTGTAAATATGTTTCTAAATATATACTACTATTTTAATAGTAAAATTAGTTATAATATTACTATACTTTACAACATTTCAGAATATGAAAATAAAATGAAGCTTTTCTTGGATGATTCTACATACATGGAGAATCAAAAGTGGTTCATATAACAAATTCATGAACACATATAATTTGTTGTCATACATCGTTTGTTATATGAACAAATTGCATATGTATAGGAAAATTTCGGTAGTAAAATTTGGTTAGAAATTCCATCTTTCTATGTGTTGCTGGACAAATTAAAGGAATTTGTTCATGAATGATTTTCTCAATGAATTCTAAAAAATAAATGATTCAAATTACTATTATTTTGGGTCTAGAAAGCTTCCAAAACACTCAAAATTAGAGAAGACTGGACTGGATATGAGGGGGAAGAGGGGACAACACATAGATTTGGGATGGATTTGTAGTTATGTACTATCAGGTTGAGTAGGGGGGACGTTCTCAATGAAATGGCTGAGGAGCTGTCATTTCAGTTTATGTTTGTGGTTTTGTTTTATTTTGGAGTTTTGTGTCCGACAATAAGGGTGTGGTTATTTCTTATCAGTCAGATCCCAAGGACTCTGCACCATATCGCCTTCACCTAGCTAGCCTTGCCCATTCTCTCTCTCTCTCTCTCTCTCTCTCTCGTCTTGTTTATCCTGCAAATGACAATTCATATGGTGGGTGTATATATATAATGGAATAGTCATGCTATCATGGGTGAAACGTAAAAAAACATTTGATAGTTCTGATGCACCATCACGCGATGTTGTAATATCTTTCACCGTTATATATTTATGTGGTTTTCATTGAGCGTATGAAGTTTACAGAAATATTTAAAAGTGGAGACCTTTGAAATAATGATTGTCTCCAAAGATCACTGAATAATTACTCTAGAAATAGAGAAGCATTTGACTGGAGTCAGGTAGTGCATAAGATGCCAAAATCGCAACCATCCATGGAGGTAGCCTGTTCTGAGCTTTGTGTCTTTTTGGTTCCGACGAACACTGACCTTGACTTGCCTTTCCTGTTGCATGTGACCATGTCCTAAACCATTTTACAAAGATGGCTGTCATACATCGTCCAAGTATCAATACATTAGATTGTACATCTAATTATATATTACACATACATGGCATGTCATACAACTCATATTTTAAGTATAAGGTGTAAAAATAAATTAGCAGCATTGCTCTTCACTTAAAGGCTCCATTTTTTATATAGGTCTGTGGATTATTATGAGTGAAGCGAAAGAGAAGTAAATCTTATTCAAGTATTCTGGAAAGCATTTACAATGAGAAACTTGGATAGTATTTATACCCAAACGTGAGTCACCTACGTAACAACCTAACTAGTTATTAGTTTAACAAACTAAGTACATCACGTAATAACAATCTTGGAAAGGAGAAGAAGAAGCAAAGCAGACGGTAAAGCTTTAGTCAAGCAATCAACAAGTTCATGTTGCGTCCAAATGGGCATAAGACGGATAACACTTGCAACAACCTTATCGTGAATAAAATGACAATCAAGTTTGATGTGCTTCGTGCATTCATGAAAAATGGAATTTGAAGCAATATGAATGGCAGCCTGATTATCACAAAACAATTGAGAGGAAGCGGAGACGTCAAAATGAAAGTCACGTAGCAATTGCCGAAGCCAGACAATTTCACTAGCAGTGGAAGCCAATGCATGGTATTCTGCTTCAGCAAAGGACCGAGGTATAGTTCTTTGGTGTTTAGATTTCCAAGAAATTAAAGAATCACCAAGGAATACACAAAAACCAGTCACGAAGCGACGAGTATCTAGATAGGCACCCCAATCAGAATCCAAAAAAGTTGTGAGATGAAGAGAAGAATGAGTAGAAAAGAAAAGACCTTGGCCAAGATTGGTCTCAATATACCATAGCAAATGATGAGCAGCATGCAAGCGAGTAATACGACGATGAGCCAATAATTGACTAAGCTTATTAACAGCAAAAGTAATGTCGGGCCTGGTAATAATGAGATAAAGCAGTTTGCCAATAAGACGGTGATAAGGGGAAGAATCAAGAAGTAAATCACCATCAGTACTATTCAATTTGAGCTTGGGATCCAGGGGAAACTAATGTCGGCTTACAAGCCAAGTAACCGGTGTCTTCAAGCAATTGTAAGGCATGATCGTGTTGAGAAAGAACTAAATCAGTAGCAGACCGTGCAACCTCGGGACCAAGGAAATATTTCAAGTGACCTAAATTCTTGAGTTTGAATCTGCTATGGAGAAAAAGTTTGAGAGAATCGATGTTGTGAAGATTAGGACCAGTATTAACAATGTTGTCAACATAGACGAGTAAGGCAACAAAAGTGGAATCAGAACCTTTGATAAATGAGAAGTAATCAGCCTTGGATCGGATAAAACCAAATTGAAGAAAGGCGTGAGAAAGTTTAGAATTCCACTGCTGGGAAGCTTGCTTAAGGCCATAGATGGACTTATGAAGGTGACAAACCAGTTTGTTACTGTGGGGCAAAGGCTTCCCTTTAGATTGATAGCCAAGAGGGAGGTCCATATAGATTTCCTCAAATAAATCGCCATTAAGAAATGAATTGTTGACATCAAATTGAGAGAGAAACCAATTTTGGCTAGCAGCAAGGGCCAATAGAACTTTGACAGTAACCAACTTGGCGACCGGGAAAAAAGTTTCAATAAAATCGACGCCCTCTTATTGAGTATAACCTTTTGCAACTAAACAAGCTGGTAAAGTGCCATCAGACTGAAATTTAAACTTGTATACCCATTTACAACCAATAGAGTGGTTATCAGGAGGTAACCGAATAACGGTCCAAGTGTGATAGGACTCCATGGCGTTAAGCTCAATTTGCATAGCCTCTTGCCATTGAGGAAGGTGGACAGCTTGATGATAAAATTGGGACTCAAAATGAGAAGAAACATTTAAGACAAAATGCTTGTGAAAAGAAGATAAAAAATCATAAGAGAGAATGAGAAATAGGGTATAAAGTATGGCAAAAAGGAAGAGCATGGTGCTGTAAAAGATTACAATGACATTCTTGAAGATAAGAAGGGGTTTTAGAAGGTCGAGAAGATCTTCGAAGAGGAATCAAAGCGGAAGAAAAAGAGGGTGTAGGAACAGGGGATAAAGATACTAAAATGGGACGAGAAGGGGATAAATGGATATTGAAATCAATGGAAGATAAAGGTAAAATGAAATCAGGAAAAGGGTCAATAAGATCATCAGAAGCTGTGAGAGAATGAAAAGGAAAAATGTGCTCATGGAAGATGACATCCTTTGATATAAAAATGTGTTTAGAATGCGGATCATACAAGTGATAACCCTTGATACCAGAGGGATACCCATGAAAAATACATAAGCGAGATCGTGGGTGAAATTTGGTGCGATGAACCTTAAGGGTGGAAGCAAAAGCAAGGCAGCCAAATACCTGAAAAGAAGAATAATCAACAGTATGGTGAAAAAGAAGTTCATATGGAGACTGTTGGTGTAGTAAAGGAGAAGGAGTACGATTGATGATAAAAGTGGCCGTTAAAAGACATTCAGTCCATAATGTAATAGGAAGACGAGATTGAAAATATAAAGCCCGAGCAACATTGCGCAGGTGTTGATGCTTGCGTTTAACTACAGAATTTTGTTGGGGAGTGTCTATGCAAGAAAACTGATGAATAACACCTTTGTCTTAAAAGAAATTAGGGAAAGCCAATTTAGGAGCATTATCAGATCTAAAAACTTTGATAGTAGTTCGAAATTGAGTTGTAACCATATTGAAAAACTTTGGAATAATATTGCAAGCATCTGACTTGGATTTAAGCAAGTGTATCTATGTAAATCTAGTACAATCGTCAACTAAAGTAACAAAGTACCGATATCCAGCATAAGAGGGGATATGATATGGTACCCAAATATCAAAGTGCACCAAAGCAAAAGGAGATTGTGCCATATGATTACTAGAGACAAAAGACAACCTTCGTTGTTTTGCTAAAGATCAAATGTAACAAGGGTCTTTATTTAGATCTATAGGGTCACAGTGAATACGACCTGTCAAAGCATGAAGCTGTTGAGAAGATAAATGGCCAAGACGGTTGTGCCATGTATGAGTAGAAATTTTGATTGACATATATAAACTCCGCTTGCAGGAGAAGAAGAGCCAGCGTGCAAAACATAAAGGCCTACATGTAAAGATCCAAAAAAAATTTCGTTTTTATTTTAATGTTCAGAATGTCGAATGAGATTTAATGTTGTTGGAAAGGAGAGTTAATGGTGAGAAGATTAAAATTTTGAAGTTTTAAAATTTTTGGACAGTAAGTGGCTGTAACCAATCACACAACTAGTCAGGTTTTGACTTTTTGAGCACTTTTTGATGCAGTGGTCAGCCGTGACTAATCAGACCTATCTTGTGACCGGTTAGGCTCCTTTTTACACGAATTTAAAGCCCGAATTGGATATTTTGAAATATAGATCCAACATTTTTGAAAGTGCTTTTGCTCTTTTTCTCTCTCTAGGGGGTCTTCTTTCCCACAAAATCTCAACATCAAACATTTGGATCTACCTCAAATCTTTCATATTCCTTCGAGATCCACCGATTATATCTCGAGATTTGTTGATATTTCAAGTTTGGAGGCACCATTGAAGCTCAAATTCTTGAAGTTCAAGCCTTGGAGTAAAAATCTTGAGGCATGAATGTTTTTTCTCCTTGATCTATGAGTATATAAGTTGTTTTCACTCATATTCTTCGATTTTGGTTATTGTTTGGAGTTTTGACCTTTGTGGACAAATCGCCATTCTACCCTAAGGATGGGTTTTTCCCGCATGTTTAGTTAGATTATATTTGGATGTAAGGTTGGTGAGTTTGACCATGGCTTGTTATATGAAGCGTGAGGTTCGATCTTTTATTTGTATTAGGATTTCGTGAATAATGGGTGTTAGTTGGAAAGTTATGATATTATATGTTGTGAAATATGCACATTATAGACTCGTGATTTCTTATGCATTTGATACAATGATAGCCTACTTGAGAGAGTGATACTAGTTATGAAATTATTCTAGCTTCCTAGGAAATTGTGCTAGTTGACGATATAACTTGTCTAGCCACCATTCAGTGAGAGCTAGGATTGATGATGGACATGAGACGTGATATGTGGACCAAGAATGGGCCATGAGAACTGTTTGATTATGAAGTTGTGTTCTGACATGATGATTGTCATTAACAAAAGCTATATATGGTATTATTATAAATGAAAATAGTCGTGACAAACATTGGGATGACAAACATTGGGATGCCTTGACATTGAAATGATGTGGTGTGATTGGTAAATAACATGTTGCGGAGAAGATTGTATAGAACCCTGTGGTATATTATGAAAGAAGATTGTATGATGCATCATGATGGAACATAGATTGTTATTTTGATACGTTGTTAAATGAAAATGAAAAGTGTAAATTATGAGAGTTACATAAATGACAGATTATGCATAAGGAGAGCTATGGAGCATATGGTCTATGTTGTTGAAATGAAACTAGACAATAGTTATGTAATACATGACATGTGTGGACACTAATACGATATGAGATGATTGTTGTGAGATACGTGACATATGTGAATATTGAACTAAAATCCTTTTGAAATGCTAGGGTGATTGTACTAGGAGTGATGTGAACTAGACCCCCTCTAAAACCGAAGGAAAAGGTAAACCAGATCCTGTCCGGGTGCGGCACCCAACAACTGATAGGACCCCCGAAACAAGCTCTACTTAGTCCCAGGAATTCATTGCATCTACTCGCTTCTCCTCAAATTGCATTAGAAAGATGGTTCTTGGACAAAAGTCCTGCTGCAAAATGCTTATAGAATGGATGGAGGAGGAGGTAGCAATACATTCCGCCTGATGCTTGATTACTGCATTGCATTCGTGATATATCAAATGAGCTCTCCGATCTATGATTAATATTTCATTTTATAGGAACATATTGAGAATATAGTCTTAAGCATTGTAATTTGACGTTTCTACTTGACCTCCGTTTTGGAAGATTTTAATCGGCGGGAACGCCCCATGTTGTAATGGAGGAGACAAGTGAACCACATGTTGATCCCTCTCCCGATCAGTAGGAACAGGCAGCAGCCCCAACCTTTGATATAAACAAAGGCTAAAATCATCTTTGAAATGCGTGTGCCCGCCCCCGTAAGAATTTTTCTTCATCAAAATTTGCGGTTCTTGAAGTTCATAATACTTTGGGTTATTAAGTTTCACATCAAGGTGACACGTGGGTCAGTCAGTTCCGCATCATGGAGGATTTGAATGAACGACCCTTTGTACCCGAAACAGATGCGTTGACCGGACTGTGCTACACAAGGAAATGCTAATGGAAAACTGGGAGAATGACACTGAAAATCATTGGTGAAGGGAGTCATCCTGTCTTAGGTCCTCTGCTCGTAGTCACCCATAAGTATCCGCTTCAGTCTTGAGGCTGGAGTGGACGAGTTCCAAATTCAATGCCCTGCGAATGTAGAAAGACATGGAGCCAGGAGGCCGGAATAGTCACCACATTTTAGGCTGGACTGCACTCCTGATAGTGAAGTAATGAATTGGGGCTTAGTGTGTTCCCCACTAAGGATAAAGCAACCAACTCCCACCGACCCAAGCAGTTTGAGCAAGCTTCGTACTACATTCTGACTTGTCACCATTCATGCTACGTGTAGAATTTCCATAATTGCTTTTGTCTGTCACAAAATTCCACCATTTCACGACCCCATTACCTAAAGGTCTTTCACATCCCAAGTCCTTCAGGCACTGCTCGGTATGTACGCATCATGATTCGTGGTAGGCTGCCATATGACGAACTATTGTTCGCCCTGCAAGTGTAGGCCAAAAAGCCATATCGCGCAAGGCGCTCACTTTGCCACCTTTAGATACGGCTTTTTGGTGGAGTTGTATCTTGTTGGAATGCCCACTTCCTATGCTGCTGTAGGCATAGAGTCCATATGAGATTGATCAGGAGAGCTTGGAAGAGAAAGCACAGTTCAAACAAGGATCCTTAAACCATTGTCAGTAATAAAAGGGTACCGCTCGGACCGGTATCAATTAGGGCCTTTGCTCACTTCACTGATCTAACAACTAAGTCCGGAAGTTCTATTTAATACTACTCTTCAACCTACTGCTTGCCACCTATGCTCCGCCATCCATAAAACCTCCCTCTTCCTCTTAAACTCTAATCTACGACCAACCTCAAGGCCTCTATTAAGCTTTTCAACTAGACTTTAGAGAGAGCATAGCGGAATACCTTGACTTGCCTGCCTTGTTTTTAACTGTAATGCTAATGACACTAATACCAAGGAAAGCCAAGACTAACAGCTAAAAGCAGAAAGCGGCAGTAGATAAGCATAGGAAGAAAGGCTCCCTCAACCAATCCTAAACCCTCAGATCCTGACCATCGAAGCATTGGTGGCGATTCCACTGCGGTTGGTAGGATAGACACTTCCTCATCTTAAAGGGGAAGACCTGGACCTTGCTCGTTCCTGCAATCTTAGTTAGAATGCCTTTGGTTACCCCAAATCTCAGTGTTTACCCATGAAGGTAATGCTTTGGAATATTAGGTGAGCAGGTAGTGGAAGTTTCTTGCGGACTATCAGTGATTAGGGTTCATAACCCACTTATTTTGGTACTTGTTGAAACCCGAGTTGGGCCCTCAAGGGCTGAGAGCACCTCCACTGATACAATGTCACCCTCACAACGCCTCTTGCCTTTCCACTGCACCTTGACTTGAACATGTTCACTTGGATTGTCTTTTCATATCTTCAACTAGAGGATAGGGCAGGACTATACATTAAAAGATTCGCCTTTTCCCACCTCCCTTAATAAACCACCTTCAGCTTTCTCACTGGAATGAGAGGGAGGTCCAGTAAAGAACCTTAGGATGATCTCTCCGGGTCTTATTTGTTGGCAGGCCTCATTCCTCAATGAACTCACGACGGAACTACTATTAAGATGATCAAGTAGGGATTGCAACCTCAACCGAAAGAGAGTCTCTTGCACAAGAGATTCTATTAGGTTGATTGGCTACATGATTCTATCTATCAACCAGTCTCACCTCTCAACATCTGAAAGAAATCTTGATCTTGAGACACGTAGATTAGGAATTGAATCTCGACTGGGTCCAGTGAAAGTAGAGTCAAAGGTAGCGCGTGATGATGATCAACACTCAATCTTTCTCTTCATTCATCTCTTTTCATTCGATCTCAAAGAAGAAAGTGATTTCTTGTCACCAGCTTCAAGATTGATTCTTAGAAAGAGCCTTTCTAGAAGTTCTAGAAGTGAAGGCTACTTCCATTTTCTAATAGATTTTGAATTAACTGTCCGAGACCTGAGTTCGATCGTGCGAGAAAAGGATCCATTAGAAGCAGTTGTCCTCGAACGTGAGAGAAAGAATCATTTAACCCCATGACAAAAGACAAGACATACTCCATTTGATAACGTGATTGCAAATTTTTAACTTTCACACAGGAACATTTGCCACAGGAACACATAGGTCAAAAATTGCTTAAGTCCTCCCAGATGGTTTTCAATTTGGCAAAATAAACAATGACTGAGTGTTGATCTTGAACAAGAGTCATTAACTCCAGTCGCAATTGAAAAATTCTGGGCCCGTTTCGCTGTTGGAAACGATCTTTGAGATCAATCCAAATCTCATGAGCAGAATCTGCGTAAATCACACTAGCAGAAATATCTTTCGAAACAACAGACAATATTATTGTTCCTATTCCAAGAGGTAAGAAGATGTGCATCATTATTTTAAGGTTTGGTAAGAGATCCATCAATAAACCCCAATTTGTTCTTTACGGAGAAAGCGATCAATATAGCTCAACTCCAGGAGGCATAGTTATTTCCGGTTAAAGCTTGAGATACCAGAATAATACCTAGGTTATCTGAATGATGAAGGAAATAGGGACTGGAAGGATGATCAACGACGGACGGTCGTGAATTTGCAAAATCCAGCGAAGCCATGATCGCAAAGAAGGAGATTCACAAAGAGATGTGAAATGGTAGGTCGAAGAGATTGTGCAACGTGAGATGATTTTGATACCATATTATGAGTGAAGCGAAAGAGAAGTAAATCTTATTCAAGTATTTTGGAAAGCATATCCTTACAATGAGAAAATTGGATAGTATTTGTACCCAAATGTGAGTCACCTACTTAACAACCTAACAACCTAACTAGTTACTAGTTTAACAAACTAAGTATATACCGGAATAACAAACTAACTGATTAAAACACTTAATATGGATGAAATCAATTTGATTTATTTTGGAATTTTACTAATTTTACCACAAAATCTATTTATTCGGTATTGTATTTTAACGCCGAAATTGGACCAAATAAGTTTGACTTTTTTCCAGTTTAGCTTACTTGGTTTGGTTCAATTTATTCTGTTTTGAACATGTAGCGGAGCTCAATGATTTAGCAAACTGAGAAAGTTGGTTCCTCAATCTACAGTTGAATACACAAACTCTCTATCTTGCATGAAACGAGGCCGTAGGAAATTAAAAAAAGCAAGGGAAAAAAAAAACAGAAAGTATGGACCCCTCTATACAGAGTATCACGCAGCCGCGTGATTCATGGCCCAAAATAATCACGCGGCCGCATGATTTTTCTTGCAGTTTGCGCAGCATTGAAATCACTCTTACTGATTGGACAACCGCTTTTTTGAAGTGAGCCGCGAAATGTCTTGTCATACAGAATGAATTTCAGAAAGTTATGATGCAAATGAGACGTTCTAAGCAATTTTGGACTAGATGAAACCAATTCTGGATCGGAGACCAACAACAAAAATCTTTTCACAGCCACCAATGTATATTTTTTGCGTTGTATGTCATGCCACTGGGCTAAATGTTCAGCTCTGCTGCTTAAAGTTCGAGACATGACCATGTTTGGCTAGCTTTAATCAGCTACTTGCCACAATTTCAATGGTTAATTAAAATTGAGAGCTGATAGGCTAAACAGTGTGCACAGTAGATATTAGTGTACATAGTTTCAGACAGTTTCAAAACATCAGTTGTTTCCAACACTACAATAGAAAGAAGAGGTTCTCCAGCCACACGAAATATCCTGCCTATATTTCCATTATTTCTAAATGCATTAAGGGGATATTTTTCTAATCTTCTTTCTAATGCTTGCAGTTGTTGGTAGTGTTTATATAGCGGTACAAGGGTTCTTTGTGGTTGGCAAGTTGCCATCGTAAGTGCATTTTAATACATCAGGAGTCCTCACGAGCCGTGGCCCAACTGGCACTTTGCTAGCTTTTGGACGAATATCCTGCAAGATACCAATGCTTGTGAGAAAAATCCTGAATGCTGATTTGTCAAAATAGCTGATATATGGATGTTTACATAAAGAAGGATTTCAGACGAGAGTGGGAAGTCTTATACTCTATACCCAATGCCCATTGCGTTTGTATCAGAAATCCGTTCTTGGAATCAGGGGCAAGAGTTTCGAGATTAACAATTTCTTGGTAGACAGGTGAACCATCTAGGTCATGCAAGTGAAGTTCTTGCGAATATCTCCTCTTAATGAAAAATTCCAGTAGTAGTCTTTATCCGACTAGATGGTTGGAACTTTAACTTATCCAATGGATCAGATTATAATGGAGTTAGAAGTTTGCCAAGAAGTTGGCAGATTAATTACCTGATCAAATATGGCTGTTGGGATTGCAAGGGTAGCAAGAGCATTGGGGGAGTCTACTATTCCTGAAATCCTTCCTTCACATGGGCAGCATGATAGCAGAAGATAGACCTGAGAGCCAACATCATAACCTCCTTAGTCAGTAACATATCAAAATCTGAGACAGCATACGCTAGGTCTTCGTGTGCTTCCTACATGTGCGTGTTTGTTGTGTTCTTAGAGCAATTATAGACATTGTTCCGGGACAGAGATGTATTGACCTGTTCTTTAGAATACCCAAATTTGGATAGGTAATCAATCGCGTTTAGCACTGCACGTTTATAAGCAACACTTGCATCAAGGTAGTGCTGCCTTCCGCTCTCATCGACACTTATTCCCTCAAATACCAACCATTCTGAGAATCTTGGCTCCACTGGACCTATCTCAAATATTGGGTTTACGTGTAAGGGAGTTGGTCCCATTGGTGTGAGGTACTCTTTCATACCACCTCTAATGATTTCACACCTGCGAACAAGTAGAATCAGCATGGTTAAAACTAGCTTGACATTGACAGGATGTGAATAGAAAAAATTGCATGTTAAATTCAAGTTTATGTACAAGAGAAATTAAAATATCCTAAAATTCACACTGTAGACTTGTTTATGAAATTGTCTAAGGGTTGGAGTAGAGCCCGCCCAGGAAAATTGAATTAGCTCGGTTCATCTAGCAGATTTTGACACCTCTTTGTTGGAGATTTAGGACTTCATGTTATAAACACCAAGGGGTTTGTCTGTCAAGGTTTAAGATTAGGTGTTTGCTCCATCTTGAGTCTACGATACCAAATTTCTCAGGTGTTATAAACTCTTTTGAGGTCATTCCATATGGGATTTTGTCTCCGCTTGCTGGCCCTCGACTAGTGCACTGTGAAATTGGATCTTCACTAAATAGTCATAAGTGCGTGCGAGCTCCACCAGATACCTTGTGTTATAAAAAAATTAAATTACTTCCAAGTTATATTTGTTATGTTGTGAAGCAGGGATCCAAAAAGAGTGTAGAATACTAAGAGCTGAGAGAAACGAGATGTATACTTGAGTTCTAGAAAACCACTCATCTCAATCGCCCCACAGAATGAGACTTCACCATCACCTTGAGAAAAGTGCATGTCTCCAGTACTAAAATTTGCTCCCTCTACAAATACAGGAAGGTATATTTTTGATCCTCTGCTGAGGTTTTTGATGTCACAATTTCCTCCATTTTCTCTACCGGGAATCGTCCTTGCAGCCTCATGAGCAATTTTTTCCCATTCAGAAGTCCCCTCTTGAATCTGAACCCAATCATGGCCAGTTAGATAACCCTTGTTAAATTTTTTTTGAGAAAAGCAGACTTCTGTAAGTAATTAGTTCATACCTTGCCAAGCAGGCAACCTTTGGGTGATGGTAGGTTTGCCAGAGGCCTTGAATGCAAAACTTCACATAATTTCAGAGTTTGAAGACCAGTTTCTTCAAGTTTCCTTTCCCTTTCATTCCATATATTCAGCAGTTCCATTGAAGGCGCAGTTCCAATTACTCCAGGGTGAGTTAAGCCTGGAAATCGCACACCTGTCGTGCAACCAAAATGGCCTTAGCAGCAGTGGCGGAGTTTGAAAGAACAAAACTAACATATTTACCAATAGAGTTAGTCATGTAAGTTTCCACGTTCAGCAATATGTTAGTCATGTAAGTTTCCACGTTCAGGTTTTATGTTTCGAAAGTTTTGTATGAAATATATCTCTGTCTAGCTATATATGCAATCATCCTATTACTCGTTCATTGATCACATATATCACTTCTTTACAGATTCTTCGCACAACTCTGATATAACTGCATTTATTTTGTTTTCGTACCTGGTATGTGAGGAGAATGGGCATATATTCCTTCAAAATACCAAATGGCTTTTGTTGCACAGGGGAAATGATCAGTCAAAAAACCACCCCCATTTTCTCTGTCAAATGTTGCAGTATAACCCCATTCATCCCCTGGCAGTGGACCCAAGTTGCAGATTTCAACTACAAGAAGATCTCCCGGTTTCGCTGGAACACCATCAGCATCCTTAACTGTAAACGGCCCGCTGAGGTAATGCACCTGAATCAGTTATACTCATTTGATCACATTAATTCGTTCTTCTCCTCAAAACAGAGATTATATACTTATCATGCTGTAGTTAACAGACATGAGACATTGCAGAATAGTTTCTCCTGCTAAATATTTCCCCTTAATACTCCATTATTAGATTTGGATTCAGTTGCATTGCTATGAAGTATAGTTATCTATCTAATCTTTGGAATAAAAATTATGCACAATTACAAACCTCAATAGGTATCCAGGGACGTACTGAGTACGAAACCAAATCTTTGGCATTAAGGCCCAATATGTTAGAGGTCATAGGAGGGTACAAAATTTGGACCCCCAATATGGCAATTCGGGTTGTCATATTGAGGATTTTTGATAAAATTTAGACATCCCTCCCCTATGTATATTTATCCCCCTCTCATATCATATCCCCATTTATTTATGCAAATACCATTATTAATTACACGAATGTCATCACATACTCATATCTATAATATCCTCCTCCTCAAAAAATACTCAAACAAACTTATTATAACTATTCATCCTTCTATAATAAATGTTCCCTTCTACTATATCCCCTCTTATTATATCTGCTCGATTCCTTTCGTAATTTTCACCTCTAACAAACGGGTCGTAAATGAAGAAAGTGGCTGACCACAGACTTGAACCCACAACCTACAATCTGTAGGTTAATTACTTGAGTTTTTTTTTATTTTTATTTTATGGACCTAGTTTTTCTGGCGTTCAAATTATTTGTAACCATTTTGGAACAAGGAAAGACTGAAATCAGATACAGAAGATTTGTGGGGAGCTTTCTGTGCAGACTTACAGTTGAGAGGTCAATGAATTTTATATCATTTGCAGAATCATTTTCCTTTATGATGCCACCAGTCCAATCTACCATCTCTACTCTGATGACCTCTCCGGTCTTAACCTCAGCAACCGGTGGTAAATCAGGGTGCCACCGATTGTGAAGAGGGAACTTCTGGTCCCATGGTTTCTTTTTCAGGTCTATGGGGACTACTAGTCTCGGAGTTGAAGGAGCCATGGAGGGTGAACCTGTAGATTTACAGAAGGTAGTGCTTTGTTTTTGGCCGGCTTGTTTCAGTAACTAATTGACGCCTTTTGGAGGGAGATAAGGTTGATTAGATCATTAGCTGACAAATTGGTTATTGTTTTCTAGTGGTCCAACACCAATTTCTAGTGACGGACGAAATTGTTGAAAATTCATCACCCATTTGGCCTAAATTATCTAAATTAATTATCACCATCGAATAATTTTCTGATTGTATTTTTCTGATTATTGGTTTAGAATTCGTTTTCATGTGATGTAACGTTTTCTCTTGCGACTTTAATTAGAAATTTATCACCTAAATCGCACATTTTCACTTTTTTTTTTTTTTGGCTTAGTTAGCTGGTTGCACTATGGCCTCAGAAAGATGCATTACCCATATCGACAAATTCCGTTTAAAACGGATTTGGATTCTCTTAACAGTTGGAGTCACAATCGTCTAGTTAAAGTCACTTGTGAGATCCTTTTGAGCTCATTTCAATAATCGAAATTGTTTACTTTTTAAATCTAATCAAGAACTGAAGAACATAATCACGTTGATCAACATCAGTTGAGCTTTATCTCGAAAAAGAAAACTAGAACACCAGATCAAATTTCTTAGTTAGCTGGTTGATTGTCGATCGCTTTTGCCATATGGCCAAAAGACGGGGCATAGAATAGGAGAGACGATGGATGATCCACAATCTTACTGCCTAATCTTTCGAACCCTTTGATTAGTTAAAATGATATAGAAGTATAAGAAAATTGACAGAGGAACTTACAACAGAGGGGTCAGCATGTTTGATGTCATTGGCAGAGTATTCCTGCGTGATCCTGCCGCCACTGAAGTCCATCATCTCCACCCTGAAAACCTCTCCGGTTGTAACACCAGCGACTGGAGGTATATCTGGGTGCCACCGGTTGTGAAGGGGCAGCTTCTGTTCCCATGGCTTCTTCTTTAGGTCTATGGGCAAAATTAGTCTTGCACCATATAGAGCCATGGCTCTTCTCTACTAATCTGGTTTTGAGGCAAAAGGAAATGTAGATATCGCTTGGAGTGGCCAGCAGCTTTCTTTTTCAAATTGGAATTTTGGGAGCCATGATTGGGCTCTCCACACAAGCTAAGGCATGCTTTTTCTTTAGTGGGTGGACCACCACCAGTGTTGATTGAACTATTGATAGGATACAATCCGAACAAATATCAAGAGCAACTGTGATACTATGTTATGTACATCACCCATAAATAAATTAGAAATTGATTTGGCCTTTTGGGTGATTAACCCTTTTCTGCAATGCTAGATTTTACAGATTGATCAGTGGTACTCGCATGTGATGTTAGTGTTGTACCGAATATTTACTCGTAATAGGCATACAACTTCACCTAACCCATTCAGAAATAAGGTCACCATCAGTAAAGACAAATGTGGATCTTTCTCATGGGACCTTAAGCACTTCTTCCTCGGCCACTATTATTGTTATTATTTTTTGCTGTTGGAGTCATGCGAACAACTTTCACATAGAGGATCTGATATCTTCACAGAATTGATCCAAGAAGTCGAAATTTGAGTTACGGAACATATCCGCCGAGTAAGAGTAAAAAATTTCCAAGTGTAATTTTGTTCACCACCTGTGTGGATCCACATTGTGTCCCATTTTGATAATCATATGAACTATTCATTTTGTAGATATTGATTTGCTAAGCAATTCTGCCAAAAAAAAATCTTATTCCCAAATCAAGAAAAATTTGATTAAATAGCACCTGGTTTAGAATTTTAGTCAATAATTTTAGACTAAGAATTAAATGCTTAGATTAAGAACTTACTAATGCCTGATCGAGTTGGTGATTGTAGGTTTGCCTAAAAAACAAAGACTTGATAATTGAAGTAGAACCCAATATGAATCTCACAGTTATACAGTTCAACCCTTTTTTTGATAGGTGAATAAAATTGCACTCCAAATACCATAGATTGAAAAAGCATGATTTGATCAGATGGTGAGATTTTCGTTCACTTCAATAGGCCCGGTACTCCCAATGATTTTTCCACCCACATCTGGAAATTCTTTGCAGCCGGGAAGAGGATTCACCTTGCCCATTTGATCAACTTCGACTGGGTACTTCAAAAGATGACCTTTCATGTCTGTTACTTCATCTGCTGCATACTGTTTCCAGTTCAGCTCACTCAGTGACCTTACCTTTCTTGTGCATTCAATACTCTCTGGTTGCTTAAAACATTCCTCAAGACCACCAATGTGTTCTGCCCATAGTGACATTCTATACCCATAGATCTGTAGTCAATGAGACAATAGTAGTTCATTACAAATTGTTAGGGATGTTAATTTTGAGTTTTTCATAAAGCTTCCTTGTGTCTTTAGAATGCTCATTTCTTTTGTGAATTTTGTCCTATATTGCTTAGATGTAGAAAGTTTGGTTTGTTTATGTATAAGAACACACCTAGAGTGTTCAAGTAACTTGGCTATTAAGTGGATATGCTACGATGCGAACCATACCTGGCAAAGCTGGTACTTCACACTCAAGACTCACACACATGCACCCGGGCGTTTGAGCGTGGCATTGGGCTCTGCATGTGCAATATGGCGCTTTGAAGGCACACTTAGCACGTCGGTGCAAAGCGCCTAATAGGCGCCTTTCTTTATTGCGACTTGGCAACAAGCGGCAGTGACGTGGCACATGCATGGCGGTCGGTTAAGTGACCATTCGTTAGTGGTTAATTAACCATGGGGTGAGATGGCTATGAAGGTTTCGATTGCAGCAGTTGATCCTAAACCACGTGATTGAATGGATGAGATCAAAACCTGACGGGTTTGCCTCATTAACACATTGGTTTTGTGTGGTAGGTTAATGTACCATGTACAGATCGTCAAGATTTATTGGGTGTGTCTCTTCGGATGGGTGCATAGTGGCCTATGAAATAGACCACCACAAATCAGTCCAAATTACTTGGAAATATCGGATTATTCCTACTAAATAAAATAATCTTAGTAGTTCGTGTTTCTCTTTTTACTACACAATGGATATTTTGACTGTCTTTGTTTGTGTAAATGCAGACTGTAAGAACTATGAGTTTGGATTTTGTTATATCATGAAGGTAGTTTTGTTATAACCAAGTGCACATAATTTAGTGGGGACAAATACTGTATGTAAACAAGTGACTTTGTAACGCACGTCGAGTGTTTCACCGTCTTTGTTTTACATTCGGAGATGCTGTCGATTCCCATTTCCAAGGACAAATTCTCCAACACAAAATTCACTAGGTTAAAAACAAAGATCAGTGAATCAAAACATGCAGGAAAGATAGAACAGAAAGTTTGGAATATCCAAAAAGTCTTTGTTTGCCTTTTCAGGCATCTTGGATTCAAAAGGAACTGAAGAAAAGTGGTGATCTATCTTCTGATGTTTTTAGAGAGTCCAAACAATGAAAAACAAGTTGGCTGTTTTAGTTAGTGCCCAAAAAAAAAAAAAAGGGAACAAAAATGAAAAACTTTTGCAAAATAGTACCAGAAAACACAACCCTCTAAGTCACACTTTCAAAAAAGTACCAGAAAATATGACTGATAAAACACAAGGGTTGAGTGTTTGCTACTCAGTATTATCCAAAGACTTGGATATGTAAACTTAATTGAAGATGGCCCATTTATGTCCACTTCAGCTTCACCTCAGTATGTATAATCCAATGAAAACACTAGCCTACCCAAAAAATCGCAAAATAGAACAAAGAAATGTGACAATGCAACTCTGTAATTGTGAACACATTATACCAATATAATTCCGGTGACAGGCGAGGTCGGGAGAGAGACGAACTGAAGGAAAATCACGGAAAACAAAGTGGAACAATGCAGATCTGGTAGAAATTGCAGGTGCGAAGATCAACGAAGTTTCGATGAGGGCCGACAAGGGTCGTCAAATGTTCGCGGTGGTCAGCGAGGGTTTTGGCTATTGCAAACAAAGAGGACGATGCAGATCCAGTAAAATAAGAGGAGTCAACTAGTGTAAAGTAGATTGTAGATACAGGTCTCGAAAACTCTAAACCTTATGCAGAGGAGAAGGCGATTGGTGCAAACAGAGAAGAGAAGTTACGGCTGGTACAAAACAGATTGTAGATGCAAATGCAGACCTAGATAAAGCAATGTAGATCCAGAGCGAACGATGCAGATCCAGTTAGAATGATGCAGATACAGTGAAAGAAGATGACTCGATTGGTGTGAAACATATTGTAGATTCTGATTAAGAGAGAACGATATAGATCTAGTGAGAAGTGCAGGCCGAGGGCGAAAATATCGGGTTCAAAACCCCCAAACCAAGCAAATTTTAACTTCGAACAGTGCCGGACCAGTGCCAATAGTAGGGAACAATGGAAAAAACGTCTGGAACAACACCGTTAAATAGTATTGCGATGAATAATGATGAACAGTGCCGATAAATAGTGACAAAACAAGTAATGGTCCGACAGACGACAGCAAGGGCAGGGCCACACGCAGGTAAACTAAAATCAAATAAGTCTTAACCTATAGCTCTGATACCATAATAGATAGAAAAAAAATAAAGTTATTCATTCCGTTTGATCGAACATCAAATAATACAAGACTGAGACGATTTATATAGGCTAACCCTATAAATCCTAATGAGACTAAAAGACTACACTACCCTTAAAATAAAAGATAAATAAATAATATATAGACAATGCATAAACAATGTTACTATCAAAGTAACATTACTTCTTTTTCGATTAAGGAAAGTAAGAACAAAATAATCTGATCTATGTGAGGACAAAAAATCATTGTGCAAAGCTACCAATATCAAAGCATAACAATTACATGAAATCCTTTGTCCTGAAAGCATACCTGCCCATGTGGAGAAGAGTTTTTGCTTTTCCAAGTATGGCGAGACTGATATGCTCCCATGGCAATCTCTGTGTCCCTAGTGCCTTCTAAGGAGCGTTGGTTGATGTTTGCGGACCCCAATATCACATACTCATCGTCAACTATCATTCCTTTTGAATGGACATAAATCATAAACCGTCTGTTTTTCATGGTGAGTGCCTGGTTTTCAATCGGACGCATTCAATTGCCAAAGGATCAAGGATATGGATATCAATTGGAAAAAGGGAAGCATTGAAACTTGGAGACAGAGAAATTTACTTGAGGCGAGTTTTCAGCATTAGCATTTCCTGCATCTAACATTGGGTTTTCCCTGTCTTTAGTCTCGCGATTGCCAAGGCAGAAGAAATTTAAATAGTCCTTGTTATCAGAGATGAGAGAAAGTGTATAGGGTGTTAATGAACCCTAACACATAAGAGTTATATTTATAGTATTGCTTACCACATTACATGTCTCACTTAAGCGATGCGGGACAAACATATAAACTAACCTGTCTCACTTAAGCGATGTGGGACAAACACATAAACTAAACGCAAACTATTCTAACACTCCCCCTCAAGCTGGAGAATAAATATCACAAAATCCCAGCTTGTTACATAGAAACTCAAAACGTGGTTTAAACAATGACTTAGTAAAAATATCTGCAATCTGAGCTCCTGTGGATACAAAAGGCGTAGCCAGAGTACCACTGTCAATTTTCTCCCGAACGATATGACAATCGACCTCAATATGTTTGGTTCTTTCATGAAACACCGGGTTTGAGGCAATATGTATTGCCGCCTGATTATCACAATGCATAGGCATTGGTAACGGCACTGGAAATCCAAGTTCCTCAAGAAAGGATTTCAGCCAGACAACCTCACATGTAGTATGGGCCATAGCACGGTATTCTGCCTCTGCACTAGACCTTGCAACAACGGTTTGCTTCTTACTCTTCCAGGTAACAAGGTTGCCACCAACAAAAGTACAATAACCAGTAGTTGAACGTCTATCAGAAGGTGACCCTGCCCAATCTGCATCAGTAAATGCCTCAACACGCCAATGGCCATTAGAACGATAAAATAAGCCACGTCCAGGGTGAGCCTTAAGATACTTCACAATGCGAAGGCAAGCCTCCCAATGTGGAATACGAGGAGCAGACATAAACTGACTCACCTTACTAACAGCAAAGGAGATATCAGGACGAGTATTGGTAAGATAAATCAACTTACCAACTAAGCGACGATACTGATCTGGCTGAGAAAATACCTCCCCCTGATCAATGCAAAGTTTGATATTAGGATCCATTGGAGTCTCCACAGGTTTAGCTCCCAATAAACCTGTTTCTTCTAGAATATCCAACACATATTTTCGTTGGGATAAACTAATCCCATCCTTGGATCTTGCCACCTCAATACCCAAGAAATATCGTAGCTTACCCAAATCTTTAGTGTGGAATTGACTGTGTAAGAATTGTTTCAACTCATCAATCCCTCTCTGATCATCTCCAGTAATAATAATGTCATCAACATAAACAATGAGCAACACTTTCCCTCGAGATGATATGAGGGAGAATACAGAGTGATCAGACTGACTCCGACGCATGCCAAACCTCATAATAGCATCACTAAACTTGCCAAACCACGCTCTGGGAGATTGTTTAAGGCCATAAAGGAATTTGCGAAGACGACATACCTTATGATGCTCCCCCTGAGCAACAAACCCAGGTGGTTGCTCCATATAGACTTCCTCCTTAAGATCACCATGGAGAAAAGCATTTTTAACATCAAGTTGAAACAACGGCCACCCAAGATTGGCGGCAAGAGAAAGAAAAATCCGCACAGAACCAAGCTTGGCAACAGGAGAGAATGTCTCGGAGTAATCAACGCCATAAGTCTGTGTGTAGCCTTTGGCAACCAGGCGGGCTTTATGACGCTCAATAGTACCATCAGGAAGATACTTAATGGTATAAACCCAACGACAGCCAATAGTGGTTTTACCAGCAGGAAGAGTAACCAACTCCCACGTGCCATTATTATGAAGAGCAGACATTTCAGCTTCCATAGCTGTCCGCCACTCAGACCGGGATAATGCCTCCTGAACAGTGTTAGGAACATATATAGAGGAAACAGTAGTGGTGAAAGCGCGAAGAGAGGGAGAGAGATGATCATAAGAGATAAACTGAGAAATAGGATGAGAAGTGCTCGAGATATTAGAAAAACCATATTTTACCGGTGGGTGACGATTCTCACGAGTAGGATAGCGACGAGCCGGCGGATCTGGCGACAAGGAGGAAGACGGAGGCGTGGGCAAAGATGGTGCAGCAGCCGGGGATGGTTCGGTAGGGGGAAGTAATGTCTGGGGCTGGGTTGATGCGGGTGCGGGAGAACGACGAACATATACTTGTAGAGGTTTGGGGGAAACAGTACCAGTGGGAACGGTCATAGGTAGGACAGACTCAAGGGTAACCAGATCGTTGGGAGTAACAGGGTCTGAGTAATATGGCAACGACTCATTAAACGTGACATCGGCACAGACGAAGTGACGACGGAAGGTAGGAGAGTAACAGCGATATCCTTTCTGAGTGCGGGAGTATCCCAAAAAAATACATTTAAAAGACCGAGGATCAAGTTTACTCCTATCAGGGTCAAGGACATGGACATAACAAGTGCACCCAAAAACCCGAGGGGGTAAGGAATGGAGAGGCCGACCAGGAAACAAGACCTTATGGGAAACCTGCCCACCTAAGACCGTAGAGGGCATACGGTTGATTAAATAACAAGCAGTGAGAGCAGCCTGACTCCAATATGTCTTAGGAACCTGCATGTGGAATAGTAAAGCACGCATAACCTCAGACAAGTGACGAATCTTGCGCTCAGCAACTCCATTTTGTTGTGGAGACCGAGCGCACGATGATTGGTGAATAATGCCATGATCATCAAGAAATTGAGAAAGAAGACCATGAAAATATTCACGGGCATTATCAGAACGAAATATTTGAATGCAGGTATCAAATTGATTCTTAACTTCCATGTAAAAAGATTTAAACACATGTTGCAATTCAGACCTCTCTTTCATTAAATAAAGATATGTGATACGAGAAAAATCATCCACAAAAATAACAAAATACTGAAAACCAAAAACACTGGGCACATGAATAGGCCCCCAAATGTCTGAATGAACCAATTGAAAAGGCCGCGATGCACGACGCTCAACCCTAGGATGAAAAGAGACGCGTCGGTGTTTACTAAACTCACACACTTCACACACCAACTTATTGAGAGAACGACACGAGGGGACAAGACGCTTCAAACTCTGGAGAGATGGATGCCCAAGGCGACAATGTTGTTGGTATGGTGACTCGGATGTCTGAAGAGCAACAGGCTGAGGGACAGTCAGGTAATAGAGGCCACCGCGCTCAATGCCCCCACCAATCTTCCTCCCGGTCTTGAGATCCTGAAAAATACAGCCGTGAGGAGAAAATGTGACGGAACAGTTTAAAGATTTGGTAAGACGACTCACAGACATAAGGTTAAATGAAAAACGAGGAACATGTAAGACAGAAGTTAAAGTGAGAGAAGAAGTGACAGGAACGGAGCCCAAACCAGTAACAGCTGTGGTAGAACCATCAGCTAAGGTGACATGTGATGATGTACCAAGTGACTGTTGACTAAGGAAAAAGTTAGGTGTACCCGTCATATGATCTGTAGCTCCTGAGTCAATAACCCAAGGAGAGGATGAGGATGAGACAGCACAGGCAACAGATGGACCGGTCTGAGCAAGCGTAGCAGTGGAAGATTCTGTCCTATCTTGCAATGACAAGAACCGTTGGTAATCCTCAGCTGAAATAACCACACTATCGGCAGAAGGTTGAGCATACTGTCCAGTATCCTCAGAGGCAACCTGATGAGCTTGGGGATAACCATGGAGAGCATAACAATAGTCCACGGTATGACTTGTACCCTTACAATGAGTACAAAATCGAGTACCGCGACCACGACCAGAAGTACCTCGACCAGAACTAGCTCCCCCTCGACCAGAAGTACCTCGACCAGAATTACCATGACCACCATAATGAGGACTGGAATCATGGTTACCAGAACCCCGTCCTCCACGACCACGACTGCTATACCCAGAATCACGGCCACGGTTGGCAGAGAAAGCAGAGCTATCAGAAGCAGCGGAAGGCAAAGATGGTGTAGAAATAGATGATGACTGACGAAGACGACGAAATACCTCGCTGAGAGGAGGTAAGTCAGGAGATCCCAAAATCTGATTACTCACAGGGCCAAAGGTCGATGACGCACCAGATAAAAAACGAGTAACCCGCATACGATCGCGCTGGCGTCGTACAACCTGAATATCAGCAGAAAGAGGCTCACAAATGTCTAATTCATTACAAATACGCCGAAAATTAGCGTAATACTCCTCAAATGAAGCATCACCCTGAGATATAGTAAAGAAAGACCGATGAAGCTCATATGTGCGTCGGAGATTGTCTACACCTGAATACAATTCTTTGGCCTCGGTCCAGACTTCTTTTGCGGTCACACAGAACATCAACGTACTGGCAATCTGCTCCGTCATACTATTCCAGAGTTCGGAGCGAACACGGGCATCAACTGCTTGCCAGGCCCGATATGTGGAAGAAGTAGTAGGCGGGGGATCATCAGTCAAATAAGAGCCCTCGGACTCACCCAAATAATACACCTCAACAGCCTTTGCCCACAAAACATAATTTCCCCTATTTAATGGTGTGGAGGTAATAGAACGCCGATCACGAGACCGGAAACCACCCAATAAACTACCAATAGTTGTTGAGTCAGAACCAGACAGAGTACCAATAACAGTAGAAACAGGATCATACTGTTCTACAGACATGTTGACAAATACAAATAACCAGCGACAAACGAAATTCAACAACCACCACTTTTAACGGATCAAACAATAACCAGTACCAAATCAGACAAACGAATCATCAAAGGTCACGAAATCAGGGCCATAAACAGAGACTAAGCAACATCAAATAGTCATCCACAGAGGTCGAATATCAACAGATCAGAGGCACAAACAGATCAGATTATCACCAACAACCAACAGATCAAAAAAAAAAAGGAGCAGCAACCAAAAAAGCAACAGATGACGACGAGAGAGGCTGGTACATGAACAACCAGTAACCAAATCGCGTGCAATCAGAACCAGAGAACATCATCTATCAGAACATCGTCTATCAGAGGCCAAACCTGCGGAGCAATGACAGGCGGCACTGAAGGAGACTGAAACAGGCGGCAAACCGGAAAAAATGGAGGCTGATGGTGGCGGTCGGGGCCAGGGGCGACGGCTGAGGGATCAGAGGCGGCTGAGGCGGAGAGGGCGACGCGCGGAGAGGGCGGCGCGCGGCTGGTAAGGGCGACGGCGATCAGTGGCGGCGGAGAGGACGACGCGCGGAGAGAGCGGCGGCGCGCGACAGCGAGAGGGCGGCGCGCGAGAGGGCGGCGCGCGATCTGATCTGGATCGCGGCGGCAGGAGGGTGCGATGGCAGGAGGGTGCGGCGGCGGCAGGAGGTAGGGCTAGGGTTTGGTGGCTGAAAGTGGCGGTAGGTTTAGGGGTTTGGCTGCTTAGGGTTTAGTGGCTAGGGTTTAGTGGCTAGGGTTTGGCTGATGCTTAGGGTTTTTTTTTTTTTTTTTTGGTTAGGTTAGGGTATGGATTAAGGGTGGCTCTGATACCATGTTATCAGAGATGAGAGAAAGTGTATAGGGTGTTAATGAACCCTAACACATAAGAGTTATATTTATAGTATTGCTTACCACATTACATGTCTCACTTAAGCGATGTGGGACAAACATATAAACTAACCTGTCTCACTTAAGCGATGTGGGACAAACACATAAACTAAACGCAAACTATTCTAACAGTCCTGAGGCTCATATTTCTTCTCAAGCCCTACCTCTTCCAAAGCCTTATAAATTACTTCATACATCATTTCCATGGTATTATGCTGCATAATTTACAACATGTTGATTTAAGAAATTTTGAAGCCAAACAATGTTAAATACTTAAAGGGAAAGGCTAAAGAGACCAACACTTTTTTAGACCAATATTAGACCAATGTATAATCTCTTGATTCCCGATTAAATTTTAATTATCCAAACCGTTCAATGTGTTTAAAACATGTTTTTAAGGGTACCCGCAAGAAATTAACTCAAAATATTACCGGAAAGGGTTTGATCCAAATAGTGATTTATAAAATAGTTCCTGTCAGTATTTTGAACCACTGTTTGGATCAAGCCCTTTCCGGTAATATTTTGAGTTAATTTCTCGCGGGTACCCTTAAAAACATGTTTTGAACATATTGAACGGTTTGGATCATTAAAATTTAATCGGAAATCAAGAGTTTAGCCGTTGGTCTAAAAAAGTATTGGTCTATGGAGCCATCCCCATACTTAAATTAGGTAATTTACCACAAATAAGATGCGTACTCTAATACTTCTTAGTAGTGCCAAACAGTAGAATAGAGTCAACTCTTTTTTATGTGTGGGAATAGAAGAAGAAAGAAGAAAAATAGAGACGTGCCCAGTCAGCAAGTCATGCAAATTGCAAACCAAAAAGAGCTTTCAACTACAGCATGAACAAAATTGAGTTTTGTATGATGAAAAGTCAAGTTCTAAGATCTTTCCTGTTAGTAGCTCAACGAAGCTGATTAGACTTAATGAGGAGCACATAGATACAATGAGGTGATTCAATTTGCCCAAGTCCGTGGTGGCTGGGGTGCCTGCTTCCCAAAAATATGATCTGGATCCTTCATCTTGTAGAGCTTGACACGTAGAATAACTACATGAAAAACTAAGTGGGTTGAATATCCGTAACCTAGTTAATGAATCATATTTTTGAGCTTTTTTTGGACTTGATTTCCTTTTTTACATTGATAATGCCATTGCACAAATTATGATTTGTGTACTAGGTTACTGATATTTGGCTGACTTGATTTTTCTCAGTGTTATTCTACGTGTTGAAATCTACGAGATGAATGATTTAGACCATATTTTTGGACTCGAGACGATGGCAATTGAAGGGTAGAATAGACCTTGCTATGGCGTACCCCAAATCTACTGTTAGTCATCCTATAATATGAACACAAAATAGGAACTTAATTTCGCGTTTCTCAGTCTTAGATCTTTTTGAGTTAGAATAACTGCTCTTTGTGGGTATTCGGAAGTCCTCCTCCACTAGACACCTCCCGAGGAGCTTCCACCAACCAAGAGGAACTCGACATTGATATGGATATTTGAAAGTGCTCCTCCACTAGACACCACCAAAGGAGCTTCCAACCACATGGATCCAAGGTCCGAAAGACTTGTTTCGAATAAGAAACCAATCTTATGGCATTCTTCCATGCTCAAAGCTCCACGAGCTGGCGACTCTATTAACATACAACACCCCTAAGTCGGGAGCAGGGCCTAGGGACTCGACTCGGGACCTAAGAAGGCATGTGGTTTGGAGACTAGAGCAAGGGAATTGTCAAGGAGGAGGAGTCCCCCCAAGGGCAAACTCCAACTTGACCGATCCTAGAGAGAGAGCGGCACCATCCACACCTAACCCATCTTCCACTTGACACCTCAAAAGATGTATCACAATACCGAGGAGCTTGTACCATACTTCCCCATGATACAAGTCTCCATATATTACCTAAACTACCTCTGAACCCTATGACAAATAACTCAACTTCTGACCATAGACCCAAATAAGGCTATGTCAACCACCACTCTGGCCCTCCAATAGAAGGAAAGCCCACCATCTAGCTTCCTCCTCCTTTGAGGCTCCTATATAAGAGAGAGTTGACATAGCATTAAAGACAACAACATCTCTCTATCCCTTATTGAATACAAGCATTTACTCTTTGATTGAGCCCATCCACTGCCATCCCTCTCTCTCTCTCTCTCTCTCTAAGGTTGCCTCGAGCTCTCTCCTCCTCCACCTCCGGTGGTCTCGAGTCCATTGTAGTGACCGTCATAATTCCCGGAAGGACTGCTTCCGCTTCTAATATCCACACTCTTTAATATGTTTCTAGCAAATGATAGACCTAGAAGCAATGCAAAACATGGTAATTGGAGTTTACCTGCCAAAAAAGGATCCTTTGAGTGGAAGCACTTGTAGGAACACCCTCTGGCCACATTGGGATTACGATATACACAGAGAATCTCTCATTTGCTTTGATTTTATTTGCAATTTTGAGAGCTATTTCCATTGGTATTAAATTGTTTGCTCCTGTGGATGTCACAAATATTTCTATTATCTGAAAATGATCATTTCAATAGCTAGAAAACTTTCTTTTCTATTGATTCCAAAGTTTTTTTTACTTCCCTTCTATGTTTGTTTGAACCACCACACATAACATTGGAAACAATTAATGGCTCAGTAACACCATATCTACTTTCTTTCCCCTCCCAATTTACCAAAAAGTCAGAATTGTCACCTAAGCTTTTGTAGTTATTCCAGTTGTATGATGACCCAAGGAAGTACTGGTTCTCAATATAAATGAAGCGTTGGGATGCGCGGATTGCATTGACATATGCAACATGTATACTCATGTCTATTAGGACATTCTTCCCGCATACCAAGTTCTGTTAAAGTGAAGCAAAATATGAGGAAGGACATCTCATTAGTGAAGAATGAAGGTGTAATCGCCTAAGGAAAAATTAAAAAAACTATCTCACCCTGCTTGTGGCGTCTTTTGGGTCTTTTGGAAAACCCTCAACAGAATTGGAGTCGATTGAACGAAATACCTATATTTTTTTACGAAGTTAGTCAAGAAAAAATAGAGCAGAAGAGTTGAACAAAAATTAACAAACCTAATTCAACAACTTAAATATTATGAACTATACCTGGACATGCCAAGCTTCTGGGTCATCCTCTCTTAGGCATGGCAAATCTGTCATTCCTATGATGTCTGGAATTCTATCAATTTTAAGTAATGCATCATCGAATGAAATTTTATTCTCTTCAAACCCATTAGAATTTAAAGCCTTCAACCCTACAATGCGAGGGATTTTTACAATTTTGAGTAATGCATCATCACATGGCTTTTTCAGTTTTTGAAGCCCATGGGGTATTGAAGCCCTTGACCAACGCTCCTCAAAGTTGGTGAGAATATCGTATGCCGCTGGACCATCAATTTGACAGTGTAAGTCATGCCATGGTTCTCTTGGACAACCAACAACAGGCTCCTGTTCAGGTAACACCAAAGATTCAGAAAAGAAAGTTAAGAGAATGAATCTTTCACATCACAGTTTGAAATAGTGGTGGTACAATGATAACTATACTTTTCTCACTTATCAAAAAACAATAAGCCATTACTTCTTTTAATAGTTTATACTCTTTCCCTTTTCACATCTTAGTATTGTTATTGCCATTAACCATCATCCCTTGAAGGCTGAAATCCTATATTCTGATACACTGGCCGATCTCACTAAAGTGAAGTTTATCAACCGAAATTAATAGATTCAAAAGAACTCAAACAATAAGACTTGGTCACACTATTTATTTCTTTTGGAAACACATTCCCCCGTCTGAAGGAAGATGATACCATTAACTGTAAACATGTGGTTTTAGTTTAGATCTTGCATTTATTTCCTGAAGCATAGAGGTTAAGGTTAAACCGTAGAGCTGCTCAAAATGACTTATGTTTAGAATTGCTTCTTAATGTATTTGCCGATCAAACTATTAAATCACGTGTATTTTATCTGGCTTACTCCATCTACTGGATCTTCCACCTAGGTGCACATGACAATAACAACACCACAAATTCAGTGTATACAAGTCACAAATAGCTATATTAGAATAATTCCGAAAATCAATAGCAACTAGACAGGAGCCTATGGCAATATGTTTTTGATCTAACGGTTACCTTGAAATTAATATTGCGGTAGTCATCTTTGTGCACAGTTTGCAAAGTTCGAAAGATGGAATGCCTCGGAGTGTCATATCTTCCCTTGCATAGGTCAAGGCCCCCAACAAATGCTACAATCTTTCTCTTACCATGCCCTGCATTAGCAACAATCTTTCTCTTACCATGCCCTGCATTAGCATCCACGATCACAGTTTTCTGATGATGGGAGTAGATTGTTCCTGCTTCCTGGTTACCGAACCCAATGGGACATATAAAACAGGTCTTAAAGTTTGATATCATGCAAAAAAAAAAAAAAAAACGAATAGAAGCATACAGTATCGGGACAAAAAGGAGATATTTCGGTCTAGTATTTGTCTATGTTCGATTTGGAACCTTGGTAGACAACTGTAGAGAATTCGCTACACAAGGTAAAGGTATCCTTCTTTGCAATATAATAGTCCGAAAAAGTAGCTGACATTGAGCAGCACAAATTGCAATATAATAGTCCACTTACATTTTACCTTTCTTCTTACTAAGATCAATTTTAGCAGCACAAATTGTAGAAATTCACCATGACATCGCACAATACGGACAAATATTCAAGAGTACTCTTCAACCTGAAGAATTCCATATTTAACCCACAACATTTCCAAATAGACATTGAAGATCCCTCTTCATCAACATTTCCAGTTGCTACAAATTATAGTATCATCTCATGCGATAAAGTTGTATCCCATGCTTCAAAGAACATCAGAGAAACAAGAAGAAAGAAGATATAAAGATTTCATATCTGACCTGCGTTTTGATCCAGCTATTTCCTTTTCCAGAAGATGATCGGGGACAAAGTAGAACTTGCACTGAAGAATGCTTGAAAAACTGCCGAACTTCCACATCGCTTGTTTGCATGAGTCCATCCTACAAGAAATGTAATCATTACATAAAATGTTATACTGTCAAAGAAATTCTAAGCCTATCTCAGAGAGCTTACCACACTAAACCAAATACAAGCCTGATATTCGTACTTGAAAAACTAACATGATATTATAGAAAACAAAAACGACAATCAGCATCTAAGAGTGGGAAACTTGCACGATACCTTCAAGGATGAGGATTTGTTCACCATTTATTCATGGTCATACTCATACCTTAAGAAAACATAGCATTCCTCAATAGATAGCAAGTCAAAGGAGTCCAAAATATGGGCGAAACCAGGATTTCGATTCGTATGATTTCACTTGAGAAATCTCGGTATATAATGTAGGTCATATGCTTCAATGTCTTTTTGGTTGAAATGGGATGGTCTTCAAACTCCCGAAATGCAGTCTAGACAGCGGGCCCTCCCCTTTCTGACTGGACTGACTTGGGGAAGGGTCAATCTCCTCCGGAGGTCAAGGCAATTGTGGATTGGCCAACTCCTTCTAGTGTCCAAGAAGTAAGGAGTTTTCATGGGTTAGCTACTTTCTACCGGCGGTTTATTCGCAATTTAAATAGTATTGCGGCCCCTCTTACCAACTGTCTCAAGCAAAAGGTCTTACAAGTAGCTAAACAGCTTGCTATACCATACAAAGGCATCTCCGGCCGAACGGTTAGGTTTCAAAATGATTTCTTACATACTGAAATCATTTTGGCCCAATGCAAGAACAATTATATGAAATTATCTGGTGTGTTTTCATCAGGTAACTGTAGCACTCGTGTACATATTTTTCTGTCTATGAAAGAAATTGAAAAAATTTGAAGTGAAACTCTAAAATTGTGAAGTTTGACTATATTTCACCAAAATTATTTAGATTGCAAGGGACTAATATTCAAACTACTTAAAAAATTACACAAAATTCTTCATTAATTTATTACAATTATGTTGATTTTTCGCCAGCCCCCACCTAGTTCTGCCTTTGATCAAAATAACACAGATTAGGATTTGTTCCTTACCTTCCGATAACCCAAAATGTTCCAAGAAGTACGATCACTCCATACGAGGAGCAGGACTCTCACGCCTTCCCGTGACTTGGTTTTGAGAAGGTCCCCTAGTGTGACTTCTGTTTCACTATCATTCTCGCGAAGAAGTCTAACTTGGTGGTATACAGACCACCCTGTAATGTATATCAACCGGCATGCCTGAGTAATTGCATTAAATATGTCCCGCCAACAGCTCCCATGATTATACTGCATGTCATGGTCAAGTCTCAAATTTGGAAGGCACCCATCGTGGACATGGGCATCTTGATAAAGCATAACCTTTCCACCTTTCCTCAGTGGAAAATATGTTCCAGGTACCCCACTGTTGTACATAGTCATTTCCTCCATTGGGATGTACTGAATTGACAGGGTCAAGACAGCTCCGATTTCACATGGCTTTCCACTCGCGTTAACAACTGGGAAGGTACCTTCAATTTTTGTGCCTGACCATAGTTGCTCCACTGGTATCCCAACTACCCCTATAATTTGAGATCCCACAACATAGTTGCCCTTAACTACAAAGTAGACCTCTGCAGCTGGATGTGCAACAGGAACATAAAAATGTTGCATCCAAACTGGGTTCTCACTGTTGTGGATCACAAAAGTCCTTCCAATTACAGAATTGGAGACTGAGATTGTTACATATGGATCGCTTCTTATCTCTTGAGGACTGTTTCCTTCAATTTTGCTGCTAACTTTTCGCGGGAATTTCTTGAATACATCTACTAAATTGTTGTGTAAGGTATCCATATTAGGAAGGTTCTTGGCGTCTTTAACCCAAATATCTAAATGCCCATGTAACAACATAACCTTCAAGGATGCATTTGAGGTCTTTAAGGGGATGGGTTGCACACACTGACTGTGGTGTGAGCCTTCAGACCACAAATCTTCATTAGCAGACTCAGCCATATGAGAAACACTCCTCTCGCAAGTTCTAAATAATTGAATTCCTTGGTGTACTCCTATGAGTCAAACTACACAAGAAGAAGTATTTAACACAACTGAGAAGATAGCAACAACACTGCTTAATCGAAACAAATCAAAATTTTGACAAACAACCTTTCCGTATAGGCTCCGGATTGACTTCTTGCTGTCATAACACTTTGAAGAGGATAATACTCGAACAGCTGGCGGGTGATAACCCGATCGACGAAACATAAAACGACCACGGTGAGAGCCTGAATGAATGAGAGAATCTAGAGGGATGTCATAGGTTTTGGAAGGGAGTTGAATGTGTATGAGTATGAGTGAATGAAAACACAAAATGTGGGCGGGAACAAGGAAACTACATAATGAAATTGGCGTTGACTGACTATGCTGCATAGTTAGTTTTTGAAATGATAATAACAGCTTAGTCAAGAGGACAATTTAATGAATATTCAAACCGAAAAGCTCCAGTAGAATCACAGAAGACCAATTCATGGTGTAGAAAAACAAGTGAAAGTCTTCCATAGGATTAGAAAGGAAATTCTAGGACGTATGCAGGAAAGCGAGGTACCGAGGTAGATGGACTGGGGTTTACTTGCTGTGCAGGCTCCAGCCTGTGTAGGCTATCTCATGCGTATCTGCACAGCAGGACATGTAATGCACTAGAACGGCGCAGTTCTGGTGTCTACAAAATACTTCACACTATTTTTTCTTAATTTTATATTGGGCTCCAGGAAAAAAATTATTCAAACTAACTATTTTAATTGAAAAGAAAAAAATAACTTTATATATTTTACTGTTGTCCCATTAACTCTCTTCATTTATTATTTAAGCAGGGTCTGACAGATTTATTGGTGAGACCTATTCTATATAGTCGTTGTTCCAAAACTACTCGTAATATAATTATAACAACAAAAGTATTCTAAGATGGAATATTCCAAAATTAAGCCATCATTTTTATTAATCATTTCCATATATCCCAAAGTCAAATATCTCCCTAAGTTATGAAGTCTTTCTTCGATCAAACCCTTACAAGTTCCTCCGTCGACATAATATAAAATGGTATAATAATATCTTATGAAAAGGGTTATGATTTGGGACTCACGTTGTGAGTCAAAACGATGTCGTTTGACATAAAAAAATACTAATGAACAATTGAACATTGACCGAACAATTTTCGGATAGTATTTTGCGTGCTAAAACGATGTTGTTTTGGCGTGCATTTAACACAAGCCCGGTTCAAAAGGTTAGACTTTCTTACTTTGTGTTTTTTGAGGCAAGATATTGTGTGTTAATCCATAAAGGTAAGAAAATGATGAATTTTCATCATATGGCAGAATATAAAATTGAGAAATTCTCATTATATGGGGAAAAAAAAGTATCTTTTGGAGACTCTGTCACTTCAACGTTAGATAAGTGAACGATATTACACGTGCGATGTAAATTTAAAGTTTCTTATGAGAAGGTAATTATAAAGTTAAGGTTCCCATCAAATTACAAACTTTTCAATTTCAATTTCTCATTTTTAAATTGTGAAATCAAGAAAATTATAAATTACAATAGAAGTTCTGATTTATCAGTTATTCTAGCTAGAAATTAAGGTCGAAGAAAGCCTTTTCACGAAGCATATAATTTTGCCTGAGAAGTATAAATATTTTCATATGAGTTATTTTATAACGTCCTGATTTTCGGTATATTAAGCAAGAATATTAAATTTTTTTAAGAGTAAAAACTCATATTTCCAAAAATTCTGAAAAATTTAAAGTCATTGAAACTACAATACACCAATTTTGATTGATTTAAACATAAGAAGTCATTCCATTCAAAAGCAATGCCTAGTTAATTTAATTATAATATATTTTTTTTAAAAATTAACGATTACTAACTAAGATTTACATAACTTTCTAAAAAAAAAAAAGAAAAAGAAAAAGATAGAGCTAGCTAACTGAAACTAAGGTCACAGCTCGACATTGTCTTCCTCAATGACGGTGACGTCATCTTGGTCCATTGGCTCCTCTAGTCCATCTCCAACACCAAATGTTTGAATATCAAGGCAACATAATACCATGAGCAGTGACGTTGAGTAGATAAAAATTATTACCATACTTAGCTTAGAAAATCATAACAAGAATCATGCACAACGAAACAATCTAATGAATATGCAGCGGGGATAGACTTCATTGTCTAGTCATCAACATAAGTGATTATTTAAGATCTCGGCCTAGAGGATCCGTCTTACCCACAACCTCTAAGACTATAGCACCCAGCATTATTCAAACTCTTCTTTTAGCATTTCAATGGTCGGAATGAAAACATCTAAGTGTTATATCCAGGTCAAGTTCATCCGTGCCCTTGGCAGGAACTAAATAAACACCTAAGGATATGTACCGATCGTACATATCCACCCTCATACAATCATTGTCATCTTTGGATGTAAAGTTTAGGACAAACATATTTCGTGGATACAAATTAATTTCATGTCTCTATTTTCCTGCATCTTAAAGCAACAGTAATAGGAAGGGAAGGACGGCGTGGTTGTCACGATCCCAGTCTTCGCCTACGAGAATTATCATTACAATATCCCGATTCAGATTCATGGCAGAGGAAACAAATCGACGACTACACCAGTCCGATTTAGGCACCATTCTGGTTGAGGAATACAATGCACTTCAGAGACAAGTAGACCGTTTGGAAGCCATGGTTCAAACAGTCCTTGCTCAACAAACCATTCCACCTCAAATTGAGACTTGAATAGTGAATACCTTATACCTTTTTGCTCTTTCGGAATTCGGACAAAACGATTGAACCTTCACGGCTTCATAAATCCCTGTTTCTTCCGTTCCTTTTTCCTTTCACTTCTTCCGTCCTTTTTTCTCTAGTCGTTCAGTCGTTCTTCTGTTTGTAAGAAATCGGAATTAGGGCTACAATGTCTTTTCTCATTTGTTTTGATTTTTTAAGTATTTATTTTTAAATCCAAATAATTGGACCTAAAATATTTTATTAGACCTTTTTTTTTTTATTGGGCCTGGTTAAAAAAGGTTAGGCAAAGCAAATAATTTGTGGGCCTCTTTTTTTACTAAGGACCAATACCAAAGGGGCCTATTCTATTGGGGGGCCGAAATATAAGTATAACCCTCCAATTTTATTTTTTGTTATATCATAACTCTTAATATATACAAAATTAATGTTTAAGGTCAATAGTATTTGAATTTTTTTCCAAAATATTTAGTAGGGTGAGCCTATATACTTTATAGAAAAATATATTTCCTATATAATAATAGAAGTTTTTTTTTTCTTGCCAGGGCGATCGCCCCTACTATCTCCAGGCTCCATCCCTGCCCGGGATCGTTCCAGACAGGAGCAATTCCTACAAAATCATAAAAAAAAATTTAGCGGGGCTACAACAACCACCTTCAGTTATCCTAGTTTTTCTAGTTGTGCAAAATACCCATCAAGCTATTGGAAGCCACCAGGGGGATCCAAACCTTCTTCCCATTTAAAGGAACCGATCCAGCCCTAGTGCAAGAAATTCAGCACTTGGAGGAATACCTAAAAACCATGCAAGGGCCAAACGCCAATGCTTCGACAAATTTCTCTGACTTGTGCTACTTTCTAGACATATAATTACCATCGAAGTCAGATTTCTACAAATTTTAGGGGATCAGTGATCCAATGGTCAATCTACGCCTCTATGTAAGCGCATTATGTAGATAACCTAAATTTCGAAATATCAATGATATAGTTATTTCAACACAGCTTTATGGGACCCACACCACACTAGTTCTCAAGGCTTGATTGATGTCTGCAAATTCCAAGCATGGGCAGAACTCTCCCAAGAATTTGTGAAACAGTATAAACACAATATCGAGATGGTTGTGGAATGACTATTTTTTTAAAAATCAAAATGAAGTAGGAAAGTAGAGAATCCTTTTGGGGGTACGAGCTTTGATGGAGGAATCTGGCCACCTAAGTTGAGCTGCTATTGGCCAATTTCGAGTACATTCAATTCGCCGCCTCCTGTGGATGTAGGAGGATTGCATTGGCGCCTGTTCCCAAGCAGTGGCGGACCCACGAAGGGGGTGGGGGGTGGGGAGGTATCACGTGACACCTTCGTACTCCTTTTGCTCTTTCAAACTATCTCCAATTTGTCAAAATTTTACTCTTAGTTGTTCATTTATATATTTTGATGGTGACACCCACAAGTTAAAAATCCTGAATCCGCCACTGTCTCCAAAATAAAATAGCTCACTCTGCCGATAGAAGATCACCTAATCGACTTTCTATCGATAACTGTGTTTATCTCACTCTCCACAAAGAATGCAAAAATAAAAGAAAATTGTGTAGGCAAAAATTATCAAATCGTTCAGTCGTTCGGTGTCCCAGAACCAAGAAAGGGATTCACTATTCATAGAAACTCTAAGTCTAAAGTTTTCGAAATTGCTGAAATCATAAATGGAGGAACTAATAGCATCATTAATGTACATCAATGCGGTAATTGATGGACATCAATATAACCATGAATAAGTTGTAATTGCTAAGAGATCTTCCGGTTGTTTCATGAGATCCTTTGTTGTTCCAATTTCATTCGCAACCCTTTCAAATTTTCAATGTATAATTGAGCCTTGCCTATTAACATAGCCCACACTGTGTGCATGTTTAACCCACTACAAGAGGTTTACGGGGTTGGGACAGTTCAATCAAAAAATGGATCAAGAATAGAGGAGGGAGAGAATGGGTGGATGATGTTGATTAGGATGGAGTTAGGAGGGGGCTAGTAGAGGCGGTCGTTCTTGCAAGAAAAAAACCCTCTATTATTATATAGAAAAAAATTCCTATAACGTATTTATGTTCGCCCTTACTAAATATTTTGGTATGTATTTTTTTTTGCTCAGTTTCCCAAAATGTGTTTTTGTGCACTTTATAATCTGTTTCAAACAGTCAAAATATAAAATTGCACCATAGAAATGAAAAAATGCTTCTCCCAAACACCCCCTTACAGTTGTTGAGTCTTTTTTTTATAATCTAACTCATATATAGCTTTGACAAAATATTCTCATTCAATAGTATAATTGAAATTTTATCACACACGCATCACCAAAATCATTTGATCGTGTCTTTTTGGGAACGTCTATCAGGTTCGTATTTAGTGTTGCAATTCTTTTTTTCCCTAGATCAATTTCTTTCGGAATTATATCAGACGGTATCTGACCGATATGATTTCACATGCTTGATATTCTTAATGATTTTTAAAATTGAACAATTTTAATTGTCGTGGTAGGTTCTAAAATGACCTACAAAGGAACTATACAAGACGGTCTAGTACTTGAAAACCAAAACTAAAGATGATCCATTTCCACGTATAATAAAAGACCAATTCTATATAAAGCATTAATTTCTTCACCAACTTTGATAATTCATTAAGAAAATTGCTTCATCTTTGAACAAAATAACAATGCACATTCGTGTAAATTTTGTATTTTTTTATGTGAAATTAAAATTTTCAATTAGTTTTTTTCTGTGAGAAAAACTTTAAAATCTTCATGCGAAAGTGCTTTATTGTTTTATGTAAAAGCTCTCGTGAATTTTTCGAATGGACTATCAATATAGAACAGAAAAAATAGCAGTTTTCATACAATAAGGTTCAGGTGGCCAAGCTAGACTATAACATTGCATCATAATAAAAATAATCGATGCTAATACATATGTTCTTTTATCAGAAAGTTTTTAGTATATTTGTGGAGAAAAAAGAACGATAAAAAAATAAAAGAGAGAATCATGAAGTAAAAGAAGCTGAATTTGTTTTTGTTAATAATCGTGTTGTCATATATAATGGAAGGATCATAATTAAGGACTCAGTATTTGTAAAACAATAATATTTGCTTAGGTACCTATAGCAAGTGAAAATGAAAAATTAGTTGTTTCCCTGTCCAATTTATCAACATTTATTTATTTTCTTGTTGACACCATAAACCGTGAGATCTGATAAGATCATGACACGTAAATGAAAGAACACAATAAGATCAATCAAACGAAGCAACTGATTAATTAGAAGAAAAAAGTGGTATGTCACTTGGCATCAATACTTATAGAAGAATTCGGTGACGTTATCGGGTGAGTACATATCCATATATAATTAAGAACATCTTGCCACATGAGAAGTAGCTAGGAGAACATGAAGTCATTGGGCGGTTTCAAGAACATCCACGACTGAATATGGCGATTGCATGAAGGAGTGGACGTCGCTTGTGTTAGGAAAATCAGCCTCCGAAAACAAAATCTAGTTTTTAATAAATTAGCGAGAGAATACAAATAACATTATAATATATCAATTAACAAAAAAAAATTATAAAAATAAAAAGTTAATGTAAATCCACAAAATCTGGATGAACATCGATCAATAGCATAATTGCGGCTTCATAAAAATCTTCCAGCTTACATGCTGAAACAAAATAGTTATAAACAAGAAATTGAACTTGATTGATAATCAAGAATATGATCATTTGATGAAACAAAATCAATAACAAAATCGAGGCTCGTGTTTCACACGGTTTTTCTAAAATGGACTCGCTACCTCCGAGTGGTGGTTGACGTATTAATTGTTAGGAAATATGTTGATTCCTTTCATGTTTGTAGTTAGGAAATATGTTGATTCCTTCCATGTTTGTATCTGTAATTATAGCTTAGGATCCGTAATTATAGCCTAGGAATATTGTGATTGTATTCTTATTCTTTTCCTTGTTTAGCTTTTCTCTCCCTATAAATTGGGACACGTATTTGTAAGTTAGAGAACTTAATTCAATACAATTTTCTCTTCCAAATCTTTACATGGTATCAGAGTTAGGGTTCCACACCTAGCATTTTTTTAAGCCACCGTAATTCCCTTTGCCAACCAGCATCTTTCAATTCCAGTCCACTGTACGGCTATGCGATTTCCAAAAGGCTTTAATCCAAACAAGTCGACTGGTACCTCATCTTCTTTTCCTTCCCATAAAGAAGGATTATTTTGCAGGTATTGTACAAAGGATACACATACAATTGATACTTGCTATAAACTGTATGGGTATCCTCCTGGGCACCCACGTCATGATCCTAATTTCAAATCAAAAGGCAATCGTACCGGGCATCAAAATCAGTCGCATGGTGCCCGATCAAACTCCAGCATTACGCATGCCGACTCTGTGGCACAGTCCCTCTCAGTCGAGCAGTATCAACAGTTAAGCACAGCCATGGCTAACATGCCACACTTATCTAAGAGTAATGATGATGTTTATGCAAATGTCGCAGGTTTGTATACAGCTCCTTCTGTCAATTTTGGTTCCTCGAATTGCTGGATTTTAGATAGTGGTGCCACGGATCATATTACTTCAGATTCTTCTTTATTCCTTCATTCTCGTCCACCTCACGCACCTTTTGTTAAATTACCCAATGGTTCCACTATACCCATAAACTCCACCGGGACCCTCTCTTTTAACAAAGATATTGCCTTAAAAGATGTCCTACATGTGCCTTCTTTCCAATTAAACCTATTGTCTGCCAGTAAAATTACAAAGTCTTCCAATTGTTGCGTGATCTTATTTCCGGATTTCTGTGCTTTGAAGGACTTGGCTACGGGGAAGATGATTGGCTGGGGTAAGCAAAGTGGCGGCCTCTATTACATGTCCTCAGCTCATCACACGCCAACCATTTGCCACACCTCCAACCGAGATGCTACTTGGCACCACCACCTTGGACATCCATCTCCTGCTTGTTTGCGTTTTATTTCCAAGTCTAATAAATCTATTAGCCTTTTTAACAATTTTTGTAGTGTTTGTCCTCTGGCTAAACAAACAAGATTGCCGTTTCCATTAAGTTCAATTTCTTCTACCATACCTTTTCAATTACTTCATTGTGATATTTGGGGGCCACATAGACACCCGACACATTTTGGTGCCCGTTATTTTTTAACAATTGTGGATGACTTTACTCGTTGCACATGGGTTTTTTTATGTCTCATAAATCTAATGTTGCGCCATTGATTCAATCTTTTGTCAATTTTCTTCCCAACCAATTTAACACTCAAATCAAATTTTTGCGCAGTGACAATGGCAATGAATTTCTTTCCCTACGTTCATTTTTAATCTCTAAAGGAATTGAATTTCAAAGTTCTTGCGTTTCCACTCCACAACAAAATGGCGTTGTCGAGCGCAAGCATCGTCATATATTACAAGTTGCTCGTGCTCTTCTTTTTCAATCAAATATGCCCATTCATTTTTGGGGAGAATGTGTGTCCACTGCTGTTTAGTTAATCAATCGATTACCTAATTCCCTACTTTCTCACATTTCCCCTTTTGAGCGCTTGTATGGACATCCACCAACTTACGACCACCTTCGTGTTTTCGGGTGCTTATGTTATGCCACTGTTGTGCAAAAGATTTCTAAATTCGCTCCTCGAGCAAAATGTTGTGTCTTTTTGGGCTATCCTACTGGACAAAAGGGTTATAAATTGTTAGACTTGGAATCACACAAAATCTTTGTTAGCAGGGATGTCCGTTTTCATGAGAATATTTTCCCTTACAAAAAGATACCTTCCCCAAATACCTTCCCCATACCTGCTCCCAACCTGCATTACAACCCATCTTCCACCCACGACATTGATCCCCTTACCCATGATATTGCCCAAGACATTGACACGCTTGATCCTCTTGCACAAAATCTTACCCATGCCACTGAGCCTCTACCATCCGAGCTCACTCCAGATAATCCCGCACCCTCTCCTACCCCTTCGGCTATTCCTACCCCAGCTACCATATCCGCCCCATCCCCCTCCCGCCAGTCAACCCGGCCTCGTGCCCCACCCAAATGGCATTCCGATTATCAAATGCATTTTGCCGACAGTACTACTTTCCCGCCATCATCGTCCCCTGTGTCATGTTCTTCGAAAGGTACACGACACCCTCTCTCTTCTTTTTTATCTTATTCTCGCCTTTCTCCCTCCCATTATTCCTTTCTTACATCTATTTCTAGTATTCGTGAGCCCACTACCTATGATCAGGCCATTCTTGATCCGAAATGGCAGGCTGCCATGCAAGCCGAACTCGACGCTCTTGCTCGAAACAACACTTGGTCCCTTGTTCCCCTCCCTGCCGATCATAAACCCATTGGCTGCAAATGGGTTTATAAGATCAAGTACAATTCTGATGGTTCTATTGAACGATACAAGGCCCGTCTTGTGGCTAAGGGCTATACTCAAGTTGAAGGCGTTGATTACTTGGAGACTTTTTCTCCCACTGCCAAGCTTACCACCGTGCGTTGTCTCTTGGCAGTGGCTGCCTCTCGCAATTGGTTCATTCATCAAATGGACGTTCATAATGCTTTTCTACAAGGCGATCTTGATGAGGTTGTTTATATGGATGTTCCCCTTGGTCTTCGCCGCCAGGGGGAGCATATGGTATGTCGGCTCAACAAATCGTTATATGGTTTAAAGCAGGCTTCTCGTAATTGGTTTGCCAAATTTTCCTGTGCTATTCAAAAGGCAGGTTTCATCCAATCAAAGGCAGATTATTCTCTATTTACCAAGTCTGATAGCAACACATTCATTGCCGTTCTTATTTATGTGGATGATATTATTGTCACTGGCAATAATGCACAAGCAATTAAGTCTCTCAAAGACTTCCTTTTTCAGCAATTTCACATCAAAGATCTTGGCGATCTCAAATATTTTCTTGGTATAGAAGTCTCCCGTTCCAAAAAAGGTATTTTTATTTCACAAAGGAAATATGCGCTGGATATTTTGAGTGACGTGGGATTACTGGGATCTCGTCCTACTACTTTCCCTATGGAGACATATTTGAAACTAAGTCCTGACGAGGGGGACCCATTACATGATCCAACCAAATACAGAAGATTGGTCGGGAGATTGATTTATCTAACAGTAACCAGGCCAGACTTGGTATACTCTGTGCAAATCCTTAGTCAATTTATGCAAAATCCTCGAAAACCACATTGGGAAGCTGCCTTAAGAGTTCTACGGTTCATTAAAGGGAATGTTGGTCAAGGATTATTTTTTCCTTCTTCCAATGATGTTATCTTAAAGGTTTATTGCGATTCAGATTGGGCAAGTTGTGAAACAACTCGACGTTCAATCTCAGGATTCTGTGTATTTCTCGGAGATGCCTTAATATATTGGAAATCAAAGAAGCAAACCACTGTGGCTCGTTCCTCCGCTGAAGCCGAATATCGAGCTATGGCTGCGACTTGTTTGGAAATCACATGGCTCCGATACATTTTACAGGATCTCAAAATTCCACAGAGCAAACCGGCATCTTTGTTTTGCGACAATCAGGCAGCTCTACACATCGCTAAAAATCCTGTTTTTCACGAACGCACAAAACATATAGAAATTGATTGTCACATTGTTCGGGAAAAGTTGCAAGCCGGAGTAATTGCACCATCCTATGTTCAGTCAAGATCTCAACTTGCAGATATCCTCACCAAACCCTTGGGCAAGGAACAATTTCAATATTTGAGCGGCAAGTTGGGACTTCATGATATTCACTCTCCAACTTGAGGGGGAGTGTTAGGAAATATGTTGATTCCTTCCATGTTTGTAGTTAGGAAATATGTTGATTCCTTCCATGTTTGTATCCGTAATTATAGCTTAGGATCCGTAATTATAGCCTATGAATATTGTGATTGTATTCTTATTCTTTTCCTTGTTTAACTTTTCTCTCCCTATAAATTGGGACACGTATTTGTAAGTTAGGGAACTTAATTCAATACAATTTTCTCTTCCAAATCTTTACATTAATTAGCATCTGTCGCCTAAAATACAATGATTATAGGTAATCTAGCCCATACATGATTGCTCAACTAACTGAACACACACACACTCTCTCTCTCTCTCTCTCTCATACATGCATAACAACATATCGAAAACTGGAAGAAGTGAATTTTGGAAAGAAAACTAGATGGAATGCCTGATATATTGTTTTTGTCATGAAATCAGAAGATGTAGAGCCCAATCAAAAGAGGTAGGAAAAACGGACAAAGTGTTCAGCTTCCAATTAAATTTTTATTTTCAATTTCAGTAATTGAGTATGCACATATATATTTATTTAAATTGGACAAATTTTATTTTGATGCGAGAATTTTAATTGGGCTTGCATGTTTTTTTTGTACATATAGTGAGAGTATGGTTTGGATAGCTCTTGGCGATCTCGACTCGGTATCAGGCTCCTCCATTTTTCCAAGACGATGAAGGTGTTGGGAACCTTGTGAGCTCTCTTTGACACCTCCGGACTAGGGACTGCACTCTTGTTCTCCCCGTGGTGTAGTGGGAAGAGTATCCGAGCACTAGCAGAGCATCTCGGAGCATAACCTTCCAAGATATTGCTCGGACAGCCTAGATTGGTCTTGATCTTGAACTCTAGAATGACTTGATCACCTGCAATGTTAGGGAGATGAACAATCAGTTCCTCCTATAGAAAAGGGTCCAACAGTCATAAATGAAGTTGAAAATGAATGCAAGCACCTAAAATCCCTCTCTCTTTAGGAACCTAATACATCATTACTTTGTCGGTGGCGAACTCAAAGTTGTTCTCATTGACAAACGTGTTTGAATCGGGAAGGATCGAGTTCTGGGATGTGAGCTCTACTCGACAAACAATAGAAATAATACCATCCAGATTTCTTGTTCTTTTTCACTATGCACACTCCAAAGATATCCTTAAACTCAAATTCAAGATTGTGGACTTCCTTCAAACGAATGGCGACATTCAAAATTCTAATAACTTTAATAGACACTTGAGCTTGAGTGAGGTCGAGCTCATTGAAAAGTTGACACAATAAATTAAGGATGGAGGGGGAACCAAAATCCACCCTCTTGATGGAAATAATGGGAATGTGAATCTGATTGTTCTTTGGGGTCATCGCCACCCCTTGAGGAAGAAGTTTTAACTAAACATCGTCTGACATTTGATATTCTTCTCTGAAAGTCCCAATTGAGTCTTCATGGGAAAATATGACCCGATATTTGCCAAGAGGCATGCATTGATACCGAGCAAGGAGATATATTGTTTCTACGATTAGATCTTGGTCAATTTTGTTTTATTATTTAGCAATGACGTGTTGCAAAGTATGATAAACGGAGTTAAGAGAGTTGGTTTAAAGATCAATGGGCCTCAACGTGAGAGCCACTAGAAGATTGATTAGAAGCTAAGGAATGCACAGAGCCCACAACAACAACAACAACAACAAGAAGCAAGCCAAAATAGTCAAGTGATCCAAGGTGGATGGAAACAGAATGAAATCAAAAGATAAGAATAAACTAACCTGTGAATGGGGCTTAGAACCTCTCGTATAAGAACCCACAAGGATAAGAAAGAGAACGTTGCACAAGCGAATTGTACTTCGAGAATTTCGAACACAAGATGGGAGAGCAATGGAGTTGTAGGCTCTAAAGAATGCGAGAGGAGAGAGAATATGAAAGTAGAAGTTTGAATTGAAAAATTGGATCCTTTTTGTAATTAAATTGGAGGGAACCCCAAAAGACGTTGATTTAAAACACTAGCATGAGAATCGAGGAGATGTGACATCTACACCTCGCATAGATGGACGTGTGACATCACATTTAATACGAGGAGACGGTTTGCATTCCTGTGCAGGATCTACGCATGCGACATGGCCTTTCGACTAACACCAATAAGATCGATGATCGATGTGTGTCACCAAACCTCATAGGGTGTCAAGCTCACTTGTATGACATGGCACCATCATCTATCTTTTTCTTTTAATTTGGCAGGTCTATGCTAATTTAGTATTAGTGTCAACCCCTCATCGGTGGGCCATAGGCTATGGTTGAGGACCGAATCTAGACAAAGTGATTCGGCCCAACTCAGTTGATATTTGGCTAGCATAAAGATAGAGCCCAAGGACAACATCGATCTTCATCAAGCTGGGCCAAGCTCAAACTAGGCCCATGACTCAAAGTGCACCCTGGACATCCCAAGGAGCACTTCATGGGTTCGAGCCAAGTTGATATTTGCATGGCCGAACTGAAATCATTTATAGCGGACTAGAATACACCTAGCAGATGGGTGCATAGGTTGTAGTATATGTGATGTTTGAGCTGGCATCATGTGAGTGGCTAACGTGAAAATAAAATTCAGTTACGGGTTACTATCACGAGAGAGTGTGTTCTGCACATGCTAATTAGGTCGGTTGTTTAAGCCAAGACGTGTATAAAAGGTAAATTTACTTAGAGAAGTCTGGTATGTATGCACAACCTTCTAAACTCTAATTTAGAACTTTCTTTCTTCTTCTCCTTCAAGTACTTAGTTAGGCACTGGAATGCTTTTTGGCCAAAATTCGGTCGTTGGGGCCCTAACCTTTGATTTTGGTTATAGATCTAGGTACCTAGAGTTTGGAGCAGACGGAATTTTGAGTAAAATCATTACGGACTAAAAGGCTCCACATTTACCACTTAGCTATGACGGGTTAACATTGATTATGTTATATAGAAGATTTATGAATAATGACCACTTATGGATGCTAAAACCTAATATTGGGTGTAATGTTTTACTACACTACACATGTACCAACGTGATAAATAACAAAATGTGTTGACATGCCCAAATTAAGAAGTTATAATTTTTCCCACTCAAATTCAAATTGACATGTTAAAGTCATGCATTCAAATGTTTTTGGCGGATTAGAGCTTGTCTATAAATAACAATGCTAAAGATTAAGAAATGACCATTTTGAACACCCCCACATTTGGGACCTAGCGTAGATAGAATAGGTCCTAGGAGTAGATTGTAAATTCAATATCTTTTTGTATCCATGATGGTTCATCAGTCCATATTGTTATCATTAAAATTAATAAAATTTCTTTGTAAATCTCACTTGTTCTAGTTCTTTTGTTCTCACACTTCGCATTCAAAGAAGTTATGAAGCACGCCATTGAACTACACATTCATCGTATTAACAATCCACATATATAATTCTTTTTCATCACTATTCTTCTTCTCTTTTGATTATGTCCCCAAGAGAAAAAATTTGATAACAAAGTTAAACCGGGCAAAATATTATGTACTGAACTTCAAGACTTCAACTCAATATATTACATTAAAGTCAATTGATCTACACAACGATAACATTGATTTCAATTATAAAAACAAAATCATCACAGAAATGTCAATTACAAGTTATTAAACTATCAAAAGCGAAGGCAAGTATTGGCCGCGGCCAAACGAAGAAATTAAGACGAGGACTAGAGACTTGTTAGGTGAAAGAAAATTGATATCAAAAGCAGTGAGTAGCCACTAATCCGTTGTTGGAATCTTTCTGTAAACATAGATACAACGAAGGAAGAGATAATATATAACTCTATTGTAGCAAAAAAACAAAAAACACATAACTGTCACTGTTCGAATTTCACCCAGAATGAATTGTCTTTTTATTGTGTTGGCAAGTCCTTATTGAAACCACCATACGATTACCATCCAAAATTTCCTCACACAGGATCCGGATTCAAAGCAAATGCATGGCATTATATCTACACACAACTGAAAGATTATTATTAGAGAGATTTACTCTCCACTAAATGAGTGACTCAGGAAAGTACAAGAGTGAGCAGCAGAGGAAGAAATTTATATTGTTTTGGTTCAACCAGGTGCATGTCATCTAGTCTTTGTATCTCAGGTTCAGGAGTCCCCCACCTTTAAATTACCAGAAATGTGTTAATAAACTCCACTTTTGTAACTTACTTGCTTCTCCTTATATGCTTCCCTATGATTCCTCTTATACTCTTCCTTGGTTTCTAGCTATATTCTAAATGTTATACAAAATTATGACTTACATGGTAAGGACAAAAGTTAGAAGAGACAAAAAAAAAAAAAAAAAAATGCCGAGTCAGCTTTTTTGTGCTGGCTTTTTCGTATTAAACAGTAATATAATGTTAATTTGTTACCATGAAAAAAATGAGTATGAAACGAACAACAAGATCTAGATGACAAAACTTCACAAAAACATTAGACATACGATTCTAAGGGTAGACGTGGTGGTTAAGGTCTGAAAGTTGAGAATTGAGAGTTTGTTTCTTTCCAAGTCCGAGTAGGGGCTAGCTATTAACTTTTGTGAGCTTAACCCCAACATTAGTCCGGTCATCCGCTAGAAAACAATCAAATAATGTTATAAAATTAGTCAAAGTACGCGTATGATGATTGAAAATTGTGAAGAAAAAAAATTGTCTTGTAGCATTTTGGACTTTGACCCAATGCGATAGAACAAGCCAATGATTCCATCTTAATATGGAGCCTGCAGGAGGATACTTTTCTTATTAATCATCTTGGGAGACTTAGTTATCAGAAGATGATGGGTGCGCGTAATTTGGCGCACCAATGGCAGTAATAATAATTAATAATTTTAGTCATGTAGCTCAAATATGAATTCTAAACATTAATTGCAACAACCTAACGATGTAATGGAATTAATACTTACCCCTTTGGCATATTTTTTTGTATTAATTTTATTGTATTTTGCGACATTTTTCTGTGTCAATTTTTTTTGATTAATCATTCGTCATGACGAAAAGAATCTGCATGCATGTACCGTCCACTACAACAATAATGCTTAAATATAACAGTATAAAAGTACTAAATAGCATATTAGTTTTTTTACAAAACTGTCATTGAAAAAACTGGAATAAGTATTGATGTCTGTCTACAAAAAAATTGTCATTACTACTACAATATTGCTTCAATAACATGTCAGTTTTTGCAAAACTATCATTAAAAAAACTAAAATAAATATTGATGTCAATCTACAAAAAAAACTATCATTATGTCGCGTCCCAATCCCGATGATATACTAGAATCACCCAAGAATGTGATGTGGCAGCACCTCTAATGCCAAACCATACGACTAAGTACTGAAAGACAAATTTTAAAAGAAACCTCTTATATTTAAGAAATTTGAAATGTACAATATCACACAAGATAACAACTTCTCATACTGGGCCACATCCCACAGCAGATATCAACAACAAAGTACAACAACACGTTAAAAATAAAATACTAAAAATTGTACTCTATGGTGCAATCAAGCTCTCTCATAGAACAAAGTAAAAGACGCACCAACGACGACAGTTGTACAGTGGACCGACTTCTATTTTCAAATACTTGAAAGAGATCGCATAAATATGTATGAGCTAACCACATGCTCAGTGAGTACAACTGAATCATATAAATAAGAACAAACAAAATATTTATGGATCAAGCTAAGTTGAATAATTCTTTTAGCAAAAAGATATTCATAAAAACCATCACAACGTCTAACAACTTATCCCATATTGTCAAGGGTCATTTACATATCACTACTACAATAGTGTTTAAATAACATGTCAATTTTTATAAAACCGTCATTAAAAAAATTAGAATAAGTATTGATGTCAGTCTACAAAAAAAACTATCATCACTACCACAATAGTGCTTAAATAACTTGTCAGTTTTTACTAACTTGTCATTGAACAAACTTGAATAAGTATTGATGTCAGTCTACAAAAAGGAACTGTCATATAATCTCTCCTTATAATGTCGATTTTGATTAAAACTGACATTGAAACAAAGAGTGCGCGTAAGGTGTTGTAATTTTTAATGATAGTTTGCAAATGTCACTAAAAAGTATAAGATGACAGATTAAACTTGTAATCGTTAACTACAAATATGATAGTCACAAAGCGTCATTAAAAATAATATGCCCTCGTCTTTCTTCTTCTCTAGGGTTATAGCTTGCCTTTCGTTTTGTCTCTAGATTCCTTCAACCATGTGATAGTGTCTATATCTCTATATTCATTTAAAGAAAAGACTGACTTTGACAATCCCACTCAATTTAGCTTCCCCTTTCTCTAAGAATAAGGTAAGCATTCAAGCCCAGCAAGAAAGGCCCCTTATTATTATGAAAAGGGGAAAGGGCTTTTTCAGCTCCTCGACAAGCTCGGAACTCCAGTCAATAAATGGAACGGACTCTTTGCCTTGGGTTAATCAGTTCCTTGGCTTACTAATGACCACTTCGAGAAGAACCTATTTAAAAACAGTCTAATGCCACATCTGACTCAACAGCTCCTTCTTCCTTTTCTTCTTCAAGTGCACAAGCCCTTCTTATGAATATTTAAGGACTGACTGGGGCTTTCTTTTCTCTTGCATGCGCCTTCGTTCCTCATTCATTCAAATCAAAGGAAGCTTCACAAGGAATTTCGCTACCTTAGGACCGTTATAGTTACGGCCGCCGTTCACCGGAGTACCATTATCTATTAAATATGCCAGAACATCATTATCTTTTCCTTCTCAAATTTCAAACCTCTGACTTTTTACCCAACCAACATTTTATGTGCATCTTCTCTGACACTATATCAAATATAATATTCATGAGATATTTATAATATTTGTTGTATAACATATGTGAATGTCACCTCCATATATGACAGTTTCAAAACTATTTTGTTTCACATTTAATGATAATTTCAACTGTCATCTTTAACTATTATTGTAGTAGTGGTCCCAATATTGTAATCTAACTAGTTGATAATTTGATTAATTGGAGTTTTTGAGGATTCGGGTGCAATATAGTAATATTTGAAAAGTTATGAATTTAATATGAGATTTTAAATAAACTTTAGGGTTAAAGTGTTATTTGTAGATTATTAGGTACATAATCTGATTATTAATCCTTAATCATTATCTCGGCAAAAATTAATAAATGTAGAAAAAATCCTAGAAAGCCTTCGTACAATCTTTGCGATTGTTTGACATAGTGTGAGTGACATTCTTTTCGAGTTTTTGAAGAACGTGTGGAAGGGGCATGACTCTGGGTGTCGGAAGCGTAGATCGAACCGGATGTTGGTTCGTTCGTAGACGAATCAAAAGGATCGCAGTGTGCTAGGGGTTGTGAGATCATCGTGTCTGATGTCGGATTGTTGTTTAAACTTGGATTTAAGATTGTTTAACATGTTTTGTATCATAATTTTGGTAATACATGATGTTATATATGGTGTTTGTTTCATGAAAATAGGGGTTTGTTCGTAACCTGTTGCATTCTAGATAATTTACAAAAATCATCGTTCAACAGGTCCAAGTATAGTATCAACCGATCGAACAACTTTTAAAAGCTTTTCTAGAATCAATTTCAAACGATCAAACTATTGTGTCAACAGGTCGAGGTGCGATTGAACCAGTCGACGTATAATTGAACCGGTAAAGATGTTTTACAAATATTTTAGTAACGAAATCAACTGGTCAGGTATGTTCTCAAATTAAATCCACAACTGATTTTAATTGTCGAAAAGGTGTTCTAACCGATCAGGCCTATTTTGTGAAATTTCCAAGGTTGAGTTCAACTGATCGAACTTACTCTCAATCGGTCGAAGAACTAATTTTCTTACAAAACCGGCTACTGAGTGAAAAGTTTGAGGGTGATAATTGCAAAATTGATTATTGGCAATTTTCTGTGGAATTAGAATTTAAATCGAGTTGTAATAATTTAGATTTCTGTTTCCTATCATGATTGATTGAGTTTAGACTATTATTTAGGAAGTTAAATATGTATTTGATTAGGCCTTAAGGGCTTATGGAGTAGTGTTAGAAGTTTTGTCTCTAGCCTTGGATCAATAATTCGTGTGCTAGAATTTTTCAAAGGCTCCTCAGTGGCCTAAAGTTCGCTTGAGCGAGCTCCTTGCTTTCAGATTCCAATAGCCTTGCGCTCGAGTGACTCGAGCTAGCTTCCAAAATTTAGAAATGTTCTTAAGTTAAACCTATTTGTCTAGGGTTTCACCACCTCGCACAGAGCTGTTTCAAGAGAGAAAACTTCGAGAGACATTAATATATTTGGTCTGGCTGATTTTTTAGAGTACTTATGATCCTATGAATTTCGTTTGATTGAGCATCCCTCAAGATTCAATATATTTCAAAGCTTGCAATGCTTTTTGAAGGAGTTCAACAGTAATCTTGGAGGAGGATCAAAGAAGGATTCATACAATAGATCTTAGGGTTCGAGAAGTTGAATCTTGAAGAGGCATCTATCAGAGCAGTTTATGATGAGTCGAAAGGAGATTCTGAATCAACATAAAAGAATCTAGATTTGATTGTGAGAAACTCTGTTATTTTTTGTTTGAGTTATAGTGATTTTTCTCTCCCGTAGATTTTGCCCGCCATGGGCTTTTCCACATATATTAGTGTCTTATCTTTTCTTGCATTCTTTAATTGTTTATCTTTTATAATCATGTAGATTAAATCACAAATTAATTTTGATAATTAATCAGACTAAAATGGAATAATGGTAAATCAACCAACGCTTCATCGCTTGTGATTTTTCAATTGGTATCGGAGTAGGCATTAAATATTTTTGAAAAAACTTTTGATCCTTGATTTGTCATTATGGATGCGACCTCTTCTTCCCCTAGACCACCACTGTTAGATGGTTCAAATTCTAATTATTGAAAGTCTAGGATGGAGGCTCATTTTAAAGACATGGATGAGGATATCTGTGTCTCAGTTCTTACTGGGTATTCTACACCCACCATGCTTGAAAAAGGTCAGGAAATCCCAAAGCCTTCATCTGGTCTGGCCACTGCTGAAAAGGTCACGCATGCTTGTAAAAAATATTGTATCCTAAATATTATTTTTTCATGTGTTGATATGAGTGAAATAAGGGGAATTTGACACAATGAAATAGCAAAAGAAGATAAAAAAAAATCATGAAAGTACCGATCATGTTAAATAGTCAAAACTTTAGTTTAATGCCATGGAGTGCGAACTTAACATAAAAGAGAAAAATGAGGCATTTAACCAATTTTATGTCAAACTGAATCACATTCTGAACACTAGTTTTAGTTTCGGTGGGCCTATTTGTCACACCCCAACTCCGAGGAATGAAAAGAGCAATATATAAACATCCATGATCCCAAAATATAAATAAGCAAATCAAAATAAATCCTTTGAATTTATTACACCAATCCAAAATTCAACAATTCAACAATTAAAAGGAGTCTGTATTGCCCTAATAATTTCAAATCTAGATATAACATGAAAGTGAACATATTCTCCTCTTCCGTCTTTTGAGCTCTATTCCCTAGACTCAATATTATCTCATGTGAAAATGGTCCAACAATAAAACAAAAATCAACACTCACATATGATGCATGGGAAACACAAGATTAGGATAATCTAAACAATCATGCATCAAAACATGTACAATGCAAGAATACACCATCTGCAACTGAATTAATAGCTTGCACTACTCATGATGACACATGCACCTCATGCAATCAACGGAACCCATCTCTCCTGGACCCAAATCGGCGCACCCCTGAACTTGAACGAAGAGCAGTTTTCGTACTTGTATAGGTGGACTTTAACCCCTATGCCAAGTTGACGGGATCACCCAAGCCCAGATTTACGGCCTAACACACCATAAATCCATTCGATTCTTTCGCAAGCACGCGAACACGCTAACCCTCCAATTGAATCTCTTCCTTTGATACCGACTTGATCATATTTCCTCATGTGTTCTTCAGAAATACAGATGCTAGACATGCGTCTCTATAATCAATCTCTCTCTCTCGAGTGATGGTTGGAAGGTTCTCTAGTGTTTTCCTCTCCTTCTCTCTGAACATCTAGTCATGTTTTATGAAGAAAAATCGTAAAAGAAAATATTGTGCAGTTTTCATACTAAATAAAAGGCAAATTACACTCCAAACCTAATTCTTATATAAAACTCAAATTGATCATTTCCCTAATATATGATTACGGAAAAGATCCTAGGGTATTCAATTACCAAAACAAGGCATCCGATGGATTATAAATACAAGATCAAAAGGTAGAAATCAGGTACACTATTAATTACTATGCTATTACTATTGCGCCTTGATCTCGCAAGTTTTGTCTTTAGCATCGGAGTGCTTTCAGGTTGGAAACAACCCATTGACATTAATTGGTTGTTCCCTACGCAAGGAATAAGAGCAATCCGCATGTCGGAAACGAATCAAATCAGAATCGCGGATCATCACACCCCACAATTATGCTTGCAACAAATATGTCAACTACAACAGGGAGTGTACTGCACACATGTAGTTCTATGACTGTAGTAAGCATGGTCACTACAGTTATGATTGCACAGAAGATGACGCGTATGGGAAAGTGGAAGACCATGTCAATCTTGCAAAGAAGGTTGAAAGCCGATGTGCTTCAAACAGAAGTTGTTGCGAAAGAAGAGAATGGGACTATTTTGTGGAGAAAATCAAGCTTAAGGGGGGATGTTGAAAGAAGCAAGCTTGATTATGGATATTGAATGATGTGGGGTTTTATAGTAGTCATAGTTAGAGAACATGAGGGAGCTTGAAGGTTATAGAGGTTCAATATGTAAGCTGTGATGAGTTATTTTTTGTTAAGTTTAATACTTGGTTGTGATTGTTTACATATTATTGTATAAGTAAGTGTGTGTGCACTTGTAACTGCGTGGGAATCAATTTGTAAGAGAGAAAGAGAGTGATATCAGACTTTGTGCATTGAGAGTGAGAGTGAATGTGATTTACTGTATTAATTATTTGTTTTAGTTCGAATAAAAATAAGTGAGTTTTATGTGCGTGATATCTCTGTGTGTTTGCGTTGAGTAATTCTCACCCCAATAAATATGAGCTGGTTGTGTATATATTTATATATGCACAAAACACATATATGGTATGCTGCTATTGTCCCCTTTTTGCGCACAAACTTTTTGAGTTACTTATACTATGTTGGTGTTGCCTTTTGCTATTGCGTTTCTATTTTTTTCTCTTATTTTGAGTCTTGTAGTATTAATAGAGAAATAGAAAAAATTGACTTGGTTATATATGACACTGTTGGTAATTTACCAGTGGCCAGCCCCTTGCTCATGAGATGGAACAAAAGTACATATTATGATTACGCCAGACATCTTTTTGATTGAACCATGTATACGTTTTGATAACAATCATAGAATCTGAATGTGATACTTTCTGGAAAATGATTAGGTTTTGCACGAATCAGGAGTTATTTGACGTGGAACTTGATTAGGAACTTTTGTGTAGGTGGAATGTAGTGGATCATAACTTTAGGTTTGGTGAGTTGTACATATATGATAATGGTGGCATCCCATTCATGCCATTCTCTACTAAAATTATCTCACGTCAGAGTAGATAGTGTTCAGCTATTTGGTGACAAATATTGTGTGGCTGTAATATCAAATGAGAAGGTATAGAACTGAAAACCCAGTTCTGTGAATAATTTTACTACTTTGTCCATGTTAGTTATCTCATGTTAAAATAATTATAATTGTGAGATTGTAATTTGTATAGATAATTTTAAAAATTATTGTTGTGACTGAGTCTCAAAATTTTGTGCACCAATTAACCTTTATTTCCCTTTTTATATTAAAATAGATAACCATGATCACCATGGTTACTCACACCATGCACACTCTCAAAAAGGTAGTTTGTATTGTAACGTGATTAAGAGAAGAATAAAGAAAGACCTAAACCCATGTGACATTATTTTTCTTTTATAGGCAAAGGAAATTTCAATATCAGAAAAATAAAAATATGAAATCATGATGAGGGTAAAGTTTAAATGAGAAATAGACAAATTTTTCGGATAAATGATTTAGTTCGGTAAGAAACTATGACGACATCACGACACACGTATTGATCACATGAGGGTATATAGCTTATCTGAGAAGGGTTATTCGTACTAGATTCAAGCCGAGCAGGCCAGATATGTCACTAACCAATTTGAGAGAGATGGCCTGATAAGCAACCGACCTAAGAAAGGCGGCCCAACATCTTACCGACCTGAGAAAGGCGGTCCGAGACACCATTGACCTGAGAAAGGTAATGGGTAGTTGTCAGTACGAAATAAGACATAATTCCGAATAAATTGGGATATGATACTAAACAGATATGGATGAGAAATCCACGACCGATTTAACCGGTATGAGAAGTATTAGATAAATGAATCTCTAATGGAAGAAGATAACTGTTTGATAAAGATCAAATTTGAAGTTATCTCATTAGTGACCAATAAGAAAATACTCCACTCTAGTTAGTGTTCTAAGAAAATTAGAACAGTTTAAAGGTCTATAATTAAAGCTCTAAGTCAACATAGAGAGGTACGTAATAATTCACTAGCTAATAGAGAATATTATCTTGATTTATATTAATTTTTGTGAGTTTTGTCTGACTTAATCATCGGAGTGTCTTCCTGCCACAGCAGCAGAGGGTTCTTTGACCGATTAATATTTTGCATATCACAAGTTCACATATTTAGAGCATCACTTCTGCTGAATAACAAGCTCGTAGCTTTTCTCTCTGATTGTGAAAATCAACCCACGTACAATTACATTTGACAGAGACTGCAGAAAGAGCTTCAAACAATAAATTGGACCCTCCTAGAATTGGTACTCGCAAGAAATTCGACCTACCCCTCAGCCTTTATTTTTACAATTAAAACACTGAACGTAAAAGAGCTAACAAGTTACTAACTCCATAAAACTTACTTAAAGCACCTAAAAATATAAAAACCCTCAAAATCTGAATATTCATTCGTTCGAGTCAACTTCTCTAGACTCGGATATTCCCAACTGTCTAACCTATCTAACTCAGTACCACCCTCGGACCCCTCAACCCCCCCTCATCATTGCCGCCAGAACTAAAACCACCTCAATCATATGTCCTGGAAAACTTGTAACGACCCAAATTTTTTAGATTTATTTTATATATATTCAATATTTTTTATTTAGATTAATAAATTATTTTTTTAATTGATTAGCTTGAGTTTTTACTCGTATATATTCTTTTATTTTTGCTCTATCTAGTTTCGTTGAACATTTATGTTGAGTTATCTGATTTATTTTTTTATATTAGATTTATATTTTTATGATTATTAATTATTTTTATTCATTATTATCCTAACAGATAATTATTATAGTTTTGAATCCCTATTGAACTTTACCCTTTTGTAATTTGAATCCTAGTAGGACTCTGAATCATATTTTTTCTATTAAGCAATCATTGCCCTCCCTCAAATCACTTACTATCAGTTTCAGTTTTTATTGTGCATCTCGGATGTTCATGAGGTTTCTCTAAGAAACCTCGTGTTCGTTTCTAATTTTTCCCTCTTTTATTTATTTATTTTTCTCTTTCTCTATTTCTTTTTCCTTTATTTATTTATTTCTCTCTCTCCCATTATCTCTATCTCCCCCATTCTCTCACTCAGTATCTCTCTCTTTCTCTTTGCTCGGCAATAGGCCTTTCCTTTTTCTTTTTCTTTTTTTTTGTTTTTTACTGTTAGTTTATAGTTTTTACTTTATTAATTGATTTTGTTAGTTTAAAATTTGATTGTTGTTTATTTATAATATAATAGCTTTGCGATATTGGATCTTGGCGTGTTGAGCAATATTCGACATTTAGGAGTTTCAATATCTATTTTTAATTGTCGGAATTGATATAGAAATTTTGGACCGAGCCCTACACACACACACATATATGTGATCTATGAATAGATTTGGTTTGTGTTCGATGATTGTGTAGGGAATATGAATCGAATCATTAATACTAATTGTTAGAGTAATTATGTGTATTCAATTGCTTAAATTAATCGAGTTGAGAATTTAATAATTATTATGTGTCAAGTCGGAATTAGATTTAAACAATAGGAATACTAAATATTATTATATGTGATGATTCGTGGGTTAATTTAATTTAGTTGATAAATTAAAAGACTATTACTTGTTGAGACAGATTCGTATGCTGGGGCTCACAAACGTTGTATGAGACTTAGAATGGACGATGTTGATGATGTTGTATGATTTTAGTAATTTTAATTTATGTTCGATGCATGTTTGATTGAATCGCATGATGTAATTTTATTATTGTAAGCTGAAGATGACGGATGAGCATTGTGCATGCATGCATGAAAATTAAAAGATTAATGAAACGACAAGGTTAGATGATCTCATTATTGCGATAATGAGTAATAACCAGAATGATTTGGAGTTATGGTAGATTATGGGAGATTGTGAGATCTCGATATTGTGATACCAATGAAGGAGATTGTAAGACTCTGATCTTGTAATTTTGGTTGAAAGGGATTGTGATACCTCGATGCTGCGATACCGATAAAGGAGATTGGCCTGAGGTTTTAATTTGGCTAAGAATGATTGCGAGACTCCAATGCTGCAATACTAATAAAGAGGATTGCAAGACCCTGAGGTTGTAATTTTGATATAGAGGATTGCAAGACCCCGGTGTGAAGATAATAATAATAATAAAAAGATACTTAATGCGAAAAATTTTATGCACAACATTGCATATTTATGTTTATACACGACATTGCCATATTCTATGTTTATTTATTGTTCTTTGCAAGTTGTATATAATTATTATCATGTATATTTATTTGTAAATTAGGAGTAAAGTTAGACTTTTCTACTGAGTGTTAATTACTCATTTGGAGCTACTTCTTAATCCCTGGTATTTCATGCTCGGTTTTGAGGAACAGGTTGAGGCGGAGCATAATTTGAAAATTTAGGAGACTGAGGAGTACGAGATAAATGAACCAGATCACCAGGGCTATACCAATAACAGTCTGATAGTTTGTTCTAGTGTGTCCCCTTTGTTGCTTTCAATAAATGATAATTTATTACTCGAGTTATTGATTTTTAAAACTATTTAATGAACTAAATTTTGGATTGGTTGTTTTGCTGGTAATTAATAAATATTTGAGAATTTGACCCTTTGTTTTTAAATTATAAATTATTCCACTGCTTAATTAATTTTTTTTATTATAACTTAATTACATAAAAATATGAAGCGTTACATAACTCCTTCACGTTAGACCCCCACCAACACTTGCTGCTACGACCAAAACAACTTACTTTCCATGTGACATTAGGAGTTAGGACTACTCTTTAGGGATGACAACGGGGCGGATCAGGGGTGGATATTACCGTCCCCGTCTCTGATCCCCGAACCCTTATCTAATCTCCATCCTCGCCCGGATCTCCAACGGGAATTTTATTTTTACCCTTCACCCTTGCCCCGAACGGGGATGGAGATCCAAAAATTAAAAAAAAAAAACCTTATTTTTCAATGAATATAATAAAGTTATAGGAGATAATTGAGAGAATCACCGAACTGTCAGCGGAAGAACTACAAGAACCTGAGTTTTCTTTATAGATGTTGCTCTCGTAGATGAACTATTGGGCCCAACTATGGGTTTTGAAGAACTTTTTTTTTTTTTTTTATAAAAAAAAATAGACCCAAAGGTGACATGATGTGGACAACATAATGGAATGACATAAGAATGGATAATGGTGATAGGATAATTCCACGTAAGGGATTTGGTTTACAAAAATCTGAGATGTTACTGAGAAGTGGATTATCTGTCTAGATTCTAGAGAGAGAAGCTTTCAATCCCTTAGAAATACTAAACTTTAAAAGTTTAAAGCTTAAAACATATATAAAAATAAACGACATTAATACCTGAAAAGTAGGAAGGGGTTAGGGAATACGGGAGGGGGACGGAGATAGGGATTGTAAACTTATTTCAGTATATTTTTCAATAATTCATACAGAGGTATTGTATACATTTATAGAGAGATTTGCTACGCTATTTTTGGGCTATACAGATTTTTAGGCTAGAATAATGGCTAACCAAATCTTTCCGATTTGGTTAACTCCTATAATCTCTCTTCTAATCTCTTAATTGACAACTCATGCCAACACTCCGATTTGGTTAGCTCCTATAATCTCTCCTCTAATATCTTAATTGACAACTCATGCCAACACTCCCCCTCAAATGGAAGCATCCAAATCTTTAATGCGCAACTTGTCTAGTGAGTTGTAAAAATCTCTGCTTGATACGGCCTTTGTAAGAATATCCGCTAGTTGGTCTTCGGACTTCACAAATGGGAACTGAATTATTTCAGCTTCAAGATTTTCTTTAATAAAATGTCTGTCAATCTCCACGTGTTTAGTGCGATCATGTTGGATAGGAATGTGAGCAATAGCAATTGCTGCCTTGTTATCACAAAAGAGGTCCATTTCGGAGGTAGGTGCAAAGCCAATTTCTGTTAGAAGTCTTTTCAGCCATAGAAGTTCACAAAGTCCTTTAGCCATTCCACGGAACTCTGCTTCAGCACTTGACAGTGCCACCACCTTTTGCTTCTTACTCCTCCACGTAACAAGATTTCCCCCGACAAACATGAAGTAGCCTGAGGTGGATCTTCTGTCTATGGTGTTCCCTGCCCAATCTGCATCTGTATAACCATTAACTCTGAGGTGGTTATTCTTTGCAAACATAAGTCCTTTTCCTGGGGAGGATTTTAAGTATCGTAAAATCCGTATTACTGCTTCCATATGATCCTTACTTGGTTGGTGCATAAATTGGCTTACAACACTCACTGCATAAGCAATGTCAGGACAGGTATGCGAGAGGTAAATCAGTTTCCCAACTAGCCTCTGGTATCTTCCTTTATCTGTTGGCACTTGATTTAGATGTTCTCCAATCCTGTGATTCTGAACAATTAGAGTGTCTACTGGCTTACAATCCAACATTCCAACCTCACAGAGTAAGTCCAGTATATATTTTTGCTGAGATAAGAATATACCTTTCTTTGATCTAGCAACTTCTATTCCCAAGAAATATTTAAATCCTCCCAGATTTTTCATCTCAAATTCGGTTGCCAATTGTTTCTGAAATTTATCCATTTCCTCTGCATCATCCCCTGTAATGATCATGTCATCAACGTATACAATTAGAGCTGTTACCTTGCCCCGTTGATGCTTTAAAAATAAAGTATGATCTGAATTGCTTTGGCAGAAGCCATACTTCTTCATTGCTTGACTGAACCGTCCAAACCACGCTCGAGGTGATTGTTTCAGTCCATACAATGCACGTTGCAACTTGCATACTACTTCAGTTTTTGAAGATGTTGTGTAACCTGGGGGATGTCCATGTAGATTTCCTCTTCAAGATCGCCATGGAGAAAGGCGTTCTTTACATCCAACTGATGTAATGGCCAATCAAGGTTGGCTGCGAGTGATAGCAACACCCTGACTGTATTTAGTTTAGCTACTGGTGCAAAAGTTTCTTGGTAATCTACACCATATGTCTGGGTGTATCCTTTTGCAACTAGTCTCGCCTTATATCGTTCTATAGATCCATCTGCCTTATGTTTAACTGAGAAGACCCACCTGCACCCGACTGTCTTCTTCCTTGGGGTAGTGGGACCAAGGTCCATGTTTGATTCTTTAGTAATGCTCCCATTTCTTCTTCCATTGCTTTTGTCCACTTAGGATCCATTAATGCCTCCTGAACTGTAGTAGGAATATGGCATGTAGAGAGCTCCTGTGAAAAACTCTTAAGTGGCTCAGGCAATTTTTCAGTGGAAATATAGTTGGCAATTGGATACCTCGACCTTCTTTCCTCCATTTCTGGGGAGTATCTGTTTGGTGGTTTGCCTCGGTTTTGCCTGAAAGGTAAGTTATACCCGGTATCTATAGCATTGATAATTGAGGGTGTGCCAACATTACTTACCTCAGGAATATTCTCAGGAGATGGGCTTGCAGCAACCAAGAGATGGGGGGATTCTTCTTCAAATGGTACAGGCTCCGCTGGGGATTCTTCTTCAACTGGTATAGGCTCAGCTGCTAGAGTTTCTTCTTCTGATGGTGTGTCATTCTGATCCTCAAGCCACTCAAATGTTAGCCACTTCAGCTCTTCATCTAGTGTCTCCCCCTGAAGAGGAGTAGTGGATACCGAGGAAGGGTAGAAAGGAGCGGACTCCAAAAAAGTGACATCCATAGTCACATAAGTACGCTTAGTAGTAGGGTCATAGCAGCGGTATCCTTTTTGGTGGGTAGCATAGCCCAAGAAGAGGCAACGAAGGGCACACGGGTCAAGTTTGTTACGCTGGTTCTTATGAAGATGGACATACGCCACACAGCCAAAGATGCGGGGTGGGAGCATGAGGGCAGAAGGTAGAGAGACCGAGGTGGATAAGGATTGTAGAGGGGTTTGGAAATATAAGACTTTGGACGGAAGGCGGTTGATCAAATGGACAGCAGTGGTAACAGCATCGGGCCAATGTCTTGTGGGAACATTTGCGCCGAGAAGGAGGGCTCGGGCAGTTTCAAGGATATGTCGATTTTTCCTTTCAGCGACCCCATTTTGTTGTGGTGTTTGGGAGCATGAAGTTTCATGAATAAGGTCGTGGAGTTGAAAATAGGACTGAAATTGGTGATTGACATATTCTCCACCATTGTCAGAACGAAGAATGCGAATCTGAGCTGAAAACTGAGTCTGAATCATAGCATGAAATGACTGAAAAACCTTAAATACTTCATCCTTATGTTTCAGCAAATATAGCCAGGTCATGTGTGTGCAATCATTAACAAATGTTACAAACCAACGGACACCAGAGATGACAGATACGGGAGATGGCCCCCATACATCGGAATGTATTAAAGCAAAAAGAATGTCACTTTTATTCATGCTTAAAGGATAAGTAGCCCTATGACTCTTGGCTAAAATACAAGTATCACAATTTAACTCAGAGGTGTCTACATCAGAAAATAAATCAGGAAACAAATGCCTTAGATACCCAAATGATGGATGTCCCAAACGACGATGCCACAACCAAATCTGTCGAGTCTTAGAACTAAGTGAAGAAGACACATGATGAGCTCTCCCCATACTGAAATCTTCCATGTAGTATAATCCCCCCCCCCCCTCTTAGTACCACGCCCAATTATCTCCTTGGTGAGAATATCCTGTATAAGACAAAAATCAGCAAATATGAGTACCACGCAATTCAGGTCTGTGGTAATTTGACTTACTGATAATAACTTGTGGGATAATGAGGGAACAAGTAAAGTGTTGGATAATTGAAGAGAGGGAGATAATGTCACAGAACCAGCTCATGTGACAGGAGAGACCACTCCATTGGCATTTGCAATGTTAGTGCGCCGTGGGGATGAATAATTAGAAATATCCGCAGGATCAAAGGTCATATGATTTGTGGCTCCAGAGTCAAGTAACCACTCATCACGGTTGGTATTGCAGTGAGAACTAATTAAGGCATGACAGAGATTACCTTGATCCATAGAAGAAGAATTCTGTTGAGGAATTAGAGACAGACACGGTTCAGCTGCTGCTACAGCAGCCTTGCCTATGCCTGTACTTGTACCAGCAATGTCTTGTTTCTTCCGGGCTTGGAGTTCATGCCACCAGTCCGGATATCCATGCAGTTGGAAGCAGTTTTCCCGTGTGTGCTTCATATTGCCACAATGAGTGCACTTTGATCCGTCAGATGATGACCGGCCTTTAGAGCCAGATTTGCCAGCATGCTGTGGGTTTGATCCATGGATCCCAAGCTTGAGGCCTCTCAAAGCAAGCACTGCTCCTGGAGGGGATTCATGGTCACCTGCGTTCATCACCACCTGACGAAGGGCCTCTCTACGGACATGAGCATAAGCTTGTTCTATGGTGGGAAACGGGTGTAGCTGTAGCACGTCACTCCGGATGTTATCCAGTTTGTCATCAAGACCATCCAAAAAAGCGTAGACCCGATCTTCTTGGAGGAGATTATTATACCTTTGAATATCAGCAGGGCATTCCATTGGATTTGGACGTCGAAAATCAATTTCACGCCAAAGACCTTGCAAGTCGGTGTAATATTTTTCCAGAGATCCACCTGTTTGATGAAGACGCGAAACACGGCGCCGGAGATCATAAACCTGGGATGTGTCACCACCATCAAAATAGGTGGTGGCAGCAGAGTCCCACACTTGTTTGGCTGTGGGAAACCGAATAAAGTTTCCAATTAACGTCGGATCCATGGAGTTGATAAGCCATCCTTTGACAATGGCGTTGTCAGTGCGCCATTTGCGAAAGGACAGGTCAGTAGGAGATGGCTGGGTCAGTCCGCCGTTGATGTAGCCCAACTTGTCTTTTCCGGAGATGTACATCTTGACAACTTGGGACCATAAGCCATAGTTGGAGCCATCCAACTTGATGCCAATCGGTAAAGCTGCAGGTTCTGAGGTCACGGTTGGGGCCTGGGCTTTGGACAGAGCTTCGGCCATCTTGGAGGTGAGTAACTCAGAGAGAATCCGGTCAGTGGTGGATTCCTCTGTCTGGGTTGGTGTTTCGGTGTCTGCCATAGGTAGATAAGAGGCTAAACCCTAGGACTGGGCGTGAACAAGAGACCAGATCGTAATCCGCTCTGATACCATGTAAACTTATTTCAGTATATTTTTCAATAATTCATACAGAGGTATTGTATACATTTACAGAGAGATTTGCTACGCTATTTTTGGGCTATATAGATTTTTAGGCTAGAATAATGGCTAACCAAATCTTTCCGATTTGGTTAACTCCTATAATCTCTCCTCTAATCTCTTAATTGACAATTCATGCCAACACTCCGATTTGGTTAGCTCCTATAATCTCTCCTCTAATCTCTTAATTGACAACTCATGCCAACAGGGATGTGCGGGGGGAATGAAAGGATTAAAAAGGGGATGGAGATACATATCCCCGAATCTTACCTGTTATCCGATTTTTTTTCAAAAGTCATTTTTGAATCCTACCCCTGAATGGATCGGGGCGGGGTGAATCAGATGAAATTGCCATCTACTCTTAAGAGACTTGGGTCTTGCTATGCCCGAGGGCACACCACGTAGCTGTGCCTATTCAATTGGAGTCGTCTCAAGGTCAAAAATATAATTCAAAACATTCACTTTGCAGAGCTTGACTCTTGAAAAATATTAAATTCGATCGAACACAGGTAACCTAATGAACAAATCACAATCCTCTTATTGACTCTTCCGAAATCGGTAACACCAAATGTACAACTATGATTTGCAATCCGAGTTACCCATATTCTATTTACGTTAATTTTCTTGAGGGCTGTTCTATGTGTCAAGCTCAATGTTTTAAATGGCAATCAAAGCAAAGAGCGGATCAGCAATAAGTATCAGTTTTTGTCCCCTTTGATACCGTTAAACCTTGACCGGTGACATTGAAACTTACATTTGTATCGATCGGTTTACGTTAACTAACGTATCATTTGAATTTCACGAACACTTCTATTCAGGATTAATGGAGCTAGAGAGGAGTCAGTAGAGGCGGTCATCCTTGCAAGAAAAGAAAAAACTTCAATTATTATATAGAAAAAAAATATTTCTTATGAAGTATATAAACTCGTCCTTGCTAAATATTTAAAAAAAAAAATCAAATAGTATGTTCACCCCCAACATAGTGAAATTCCTGGCTCTATCTCTACTTCTATTACGCTCTAATTCTCAGTTGTCACAACTATTAAGGTGCTTCAAATTTTTTTTATTAAAAATAACAAAAGAAGTTCACTACTGTTTGTTTGTTTTTTTTGAAAAGCAAACACAATATATTGAGAAGAACAAAATAGGGGGACAAAAGGTTGGTAAGATTCCAACCTCCCAGCCTTCCAAGAGCAAGATACAACACTAGGACATTGTGAAAAGAACCAGCACAATAAAGTTCACTACCGTTATAACCAATTTCCGCTATGTGTCGACCGATAGCTAGTCATAATATGGCTACACTTAAACTAATACCATTACGTGTCGCGATACTGATACGTAACAGCTTGCTATTCAGGCTTTAGGAAGTGAACAAATGGGATGACTTTTTGGAGCCGGAGAACACAGCCATTTAACGGGCACAACAGGGCCCGTTTCCACTCCCATGATAGTGATAACACAGTCATAAGTAGAATTAGGGGGGGAGGGCTTTTGAGAGAGAAAAAATGAATGTCCTTTCTCGTGTGTGGTGGCATGGCCGAGTAGTCTGTTTCTTAGGTGGGCCGGTGTCGAGGTGGTAATTGAACTAAAGATGGGAATATCACGTGCGCTGGGTGCACTGCAAGAAGTTCCAAGAGAAGATCGAATATATACAGATATATGTAGCAGTTCCAAAAAGAATGTGATCTTTCACATGTTATTGCCCATTTGTAGTCCTCTTACGTCAATTAATACAGGCCATGTTCTTTTTTTTCCCAGCAGTACTGCATATCAAACAAATGGTCCTGGATAAGACTTAGTATATATATAATTTCCCTGTTCTATATTTATTCTCTTAAAAGTACTCATTCATGCACCTTTTTCGAATTCAAAATAAAAAAATTCTTTTGTAAACTAGTGCATGCAAATTTCAAAATAATGCACGTTACTTCTCTACTCATAATTCATGATTTGAAAGATAAAACGATTTTCTCAAGGAACAAAAAGTAATATGTGACTGAGGGAATATATTTAGATGTTGATATATATATATGCAGCATAGATATATTTAAATTGGAGTGTCCCTGTGTGTCTCTCTGTGTGTGTGTGTGTGTGTGTGTGAGAGAGAGAGAGAGAGAGAGAGAGATGGATGCTGATTAGCCAGCAGGAGAACAAAACATATAATATTCAGGGATTCCGTTACAAAAGGTTGAAAACAAAAGCTGCGTACGTAGTCCCTAGAGACTGTGTGTGTTAGGTGGAAAGTTAGAGCTTAAAAAGAAGTGTTGGATTTTTTAGTTTGGATCATTACTATGAAAACAAGAAAGCATATACATAACCATGTATTGGGGACTATTAATGAAGCTATAGCCTGTAGTCGTATTTGACATGTAGAAAAAAAATTTCAATGATTAAAACTCAACAGGATATGAGAGCTATGTATTTATTTTAGGTATACAAGGCAATAATTTTGGTGGTTTTTTTTTTTGGAGTTCTTTCATTTTAAGTTTTAAGGACTTGGATTGTCTTTCGGCTTGTGTCAGACATTCGATCGTTGTGGGCCCACCACAAATTTCACCTCCATGATTGGAGTAATTTATTATGTATGGTTTACCAAATAAATCCTTTTGATGTAAATTAAAGCATAGATCAAACATCATAATTTCCTAATTAAATCTCATTCATTCATGCATCTTTAGAAGAAAGTATTGATCACAATCTATACTACAACCATGCACTTTATTTTTTACAAGAAAAGTGTATTTTAAATAAGTAATTGTTGATATATATCTAACCAATCAAAACTTATTCACCAATGATGAATTGAACGGGTTCTACGAGATAAACAATATAATTCATCAATAGACCTCAATGAGTCATTTCAAAGATAAAAAAGGAACAAAAAGATTAACAATATACTTAATAACTTTACCAAATACGCCCTTGATATATGATTTCCAAGCATTATATATCAAAAGTTAGAGGGCTAGGGTTCTAAGAATTTTGGGGTTGGTCATGTGCGTCATTGAGACAAGACATAGGAAGCAATCGAAGCCAATGGGAGTTGAGAATTACCTTACCTAAACACTCCTAATCAAGCCCACGATTTTGCTATTATAGTAATATAGTCCTTAAATTGAGCCCACGTTTGTAAAGAACCCCAAAGTTTTTCCATTTGAATATATATATATATGGCAACTAAAATTACAGAATATCCAAAAACAATTTGTCAATCATATATCTGCATAAAAACTGTTGGTATGATACGTACTCCCGTGAGCGAGAATGAGCAGTGACTAGTAAGTGAGCCAAAATTAACTGCCTCCAATCTCTCCTCCACTCAGTCAATGACAAATTTTCAACTCCCACAAATAGACAACTCCCTGGCCGGCCACACCTCACATGCCCACCAAAATCAATAACAATCCCCCACTCCCATCTCCTCTCCTTTACACTATTACCTACCCTCCATTCTCTCCCTCTCTCTCTCTCTCTCTCTCTCTGTGTTAACTGCGGAGGAAAAGCAATAACACACTTCTGTAGCCATGAAAAGTTTCTCCAGTTGCTACTTCTGAAAAGTCTGGGATTTTCTCTGTTTCTGGGAAAAAGATTTTCTTCTTCCCCTATTTGACTTGTAAGATTTTTTTTTCCTTGGGATGATAGAATTTTAATTCATCATTCTGATAGGTCGTGTTTTTTATTTTTTTCAATGACAAGAAAAGTAAATCCTCGGGTAATATCTGAACAGTCTATTTTTGTTGATCTATTTTCAGAAACTCTATTTCAAATTGTCAGGTGCCACTACTAGTCTAGTCCCTTTCTCTCTTCTAATTTCAAAATCTCCTCATCTTCTTGTCTCAAATTTCATCCCCTCTCTCTCTGATGCAATTCACCGATACCCCACCACCACACCTCCACCAAATCTCCCCATTCCCAACCCTCTCCATGAACAAAACCCAAATAATCCACCGGACCCGACCATGGCCAGTGGAAGGACCAGCCCTTGGAGGAGGAGGAAGTAGCAGTTTCGGCGACACCAATTGTATGGAACAGTTACTCGTCCACTGCGCCACAGCCATCGACACCAACGACGCAACCCTCGCCCAACAAATCCTTTGGGTTCTCAACAACATCGCCCCTCCCGACGGCGACTCCAACCAGCGCCTCACCTGCGGCTTCCTCCGCGCCCTCATCTCACGCGCCGCCAAATCCGGGACATGCAAAATGCTCACCGCAGTAGCAAACGCTCACACTACAAACAATCTCGCGATCACCACCCATAAGTTTTCCATAATCGAGCTCGCTTCCTTCGTTGACCTAACTCCGTGGCACCGTTTCGGATTCACCGCGGCTAATTCGGCAATTCTAGACGCCGTCGAGGGTTTCCCGGTCATTCACATAGTTGACTTGAGCTTGACGCATTGCATGCAGATACCCACCCTGATCGACGCCATCGCCAGTCGGTTAGAGGTCCCGCCTCTAGTGAAACTCACCGTGGCCGGCGCCACCCAGGACTTCCCGCCAATGCTTGACCTCTCCTACGACGATTTGGGTACCAGATTAGTCAATTTTGCTAGTTCAAAAAATGTGAAAATGGAATTCCGGGTCATCCCATCTAGTTGTACCGATGGGTTTTATTCGTTTATGGAAGAAATCCGGTCGGAACATCTAGTCCAAGGAAACAACTCTATAAACGAGGCATTGGTTATAAATTGTCATATGATGCTTCACTACATACCCGAAGAAACCCTATCATCCCCATCTTCATTCGAGACCTTCCCTAACTCGTCCTACCGTGGGATGTTTCTGAAATCGCTCAGGGAACTGCACCCGAAGATGGTGGTGGTTGTGGACGAAGATGCGGATTTTACATCCAATGATTTGGTATCGAGACTAAGGTCGGCGTTTAATTATTTATGGATACCATACGATATGGCGGAGACGTCTCTACCGGTGGGAAGTAAGCAAAGGCATTGGTACGAAGGGGATTTATGTTGGAAGATAGAGAATGTGGTGGCGCAAGAGGGGGTAAATAGGGTGGAGAGGGCGGAGCCGAAGAGCCGGTGGGTGCAGCGGATGAGGAACGCCGGGTTTGTGGGTGTTGGGTTTAGTGAAGATGGGGTGGGGGAGGTGAAGAGCATGCTTGATGAACATGTGGCGGGCTGGGGGTTGAAGAGGGAGGAAGAGGATCTTGTGCTTACATGGAAAGGCCATAATGTTGTTTTTGCTACTGCTTGGGTACCTACTAATTGATTGTTTTTTGTCATTACTCCATCCTAATCTATCTTTCTTCATTTATTTTATTATTCGTATCCTAATTGTTAGCTTCTATTTGAATTCGCTCACTTTTTTTTTACTTTTTTTTTTTTTTGTTTGGGAGTAGATGAGCGTTTCAACCAAGTACTTGGCATTATGTTGAGATTCTTCTTTTGGCATTCCCTCGTATTTATAAATTGCTACCTTATAAATTAGGGTAAAATGCACTAATCTTCCCAGAGATTTTTTTTGACAATTTGTAATGCCCCGAATTTCGAAGACGTTAATTTAAAATAATTTATCAAAAGTCAACTACATTTTTATTTCATAGTCAAAATCAAGTTTGATTACAATCATCCGATTTTAAAGAAATTATATTAAAGATTTGAAATTAAGAGCTCAAAATAAATCTAGGTGAACCACGAGGCTACGACATCCTCTTCAAAAGTACCGTCGTTGGTATCTGAATAAACGAACTCAGCAACGTCATCTTCGACACCTGGCATGAAGGTTAGGGGCAGAGAAATTGCACCAGATGAGCGATTAACTCTCAGCAAATAAAATACCCTAAATCTCAAATCTATGCAATGGATCATAAGATGCATGATCAAGAAGATAGTATGAATGATTAATCAAGTATTATGAACAGAGCAATATAATCAGAGTACGACATAATCATATTATACAATAAGCGGAAGCATTAAACAAGTAAGTGCAGTAAATAAATAAAATGTCGATAATATAATCTTATGACACACGCAACCGACCCATATCCATAAGTGTCCACCATTGTTAACAAGTGTCCAAAATTTCCTTTCAAAATATAAAGTTCGGGTCGACACAAGCGTTGCCCGTCATTAAAATTTTATTTTTCAAAGTGGTGTTATGATATTCCCGACCAATATGGTCCCAACCCCTACGCTGACCTTGTATCCGACACTAGTGTACCCAAACATTGGCTCCTGTATGCCATGCTCCCAACCGTTATGCTCTCAGCATTATATCTCTCATATATATGTCGTGTCTTACCTTAGAAAATATCTAATTTATCCCCTTCAACTATGTTTTATTTTTGAAATGACACGACACGGCTTACAAACATAACCGGCTCACGACATAATTTGGCTAAATACATGAGACGTGACCGACTCGGCTCCAAGACGTAGTTCGGCTAAAATTCATATTTCGGCTAAAGACATCCTAACACATCTCCCCAAGGAGTACGTCAATCCTCGAGTCACCAAACATAAGAGTTTATCAAATTCTCGATTTTCATTATAAAGCTTGTGACTTTTTATGACTCATGTCAAAACCTCGGGTGTCATCTCCACTAACCTCAAACGTTTCTCATTGACTTTATCTAAATTTCGTTCAAACGACTAGACTCGTGGTAGCATGATGATACGTTGAAAATGTAAGTTTAACAAATGAATAAAATAATACATTAACACGAGTAATTATCATATAGACAAAATCTCATGATCATAATTTCGTAGGAAAATGCTTGGCATAATAATCATCGAAGGATATCATCTTACAATAATGGATAGTACCTACGGTTCAATAAGATGTCTAAGGTTGGTTATAGTTTGGTAGTCATTAAGTAAAAGTTGGGAGCGTTTTCTTATATTCTGAAAATTTTTATCGTCTGAAAATTTTTCTAAGTATAGAAAAAGTTAAATTTTTCAAATTTCGATTTAGAGAATAAAAAGTCTCAGAAATGATTCCTTGATTTTCTCTAATCACAATGGTATATTCATACGCCTTAAACGCATAAGTTTATGGTGAGTTTCGTGCCAAAATATAGGAAGAAAACGGATGATTTTTCAATTTTATACTAAAATAGGGAGGGCGATATTTTGATTCGAATGGAATTTTAATTTTCCGTAAATGCCATTGTTTCCAAATAGGGTGTACTTCCTTATTTTTATTAAATAAAATTCACTACAAGAATCTTGGTGTTTGGTGACAAATAAAATTTGTCTCAAATTATATGTTTTTCCTCTCAAATAGTATAGGTGACGAAACATGTGACGATATTGTTTCCTCAACTAAAGATCGTCACAAAAAAGCACCTAGTGACAAAATTTCTATTTTGTCACCTATAAAGGACTGTTTTCGTGACGAAATTGGCTTCTCACCTATAAGAGACTGTTTTGTGACGAAATTTATTTCCTCATCTATAAATGACTGTTTTGTGACAAAATATGTCATCACCAAATTGACATATCTTTTGTCACAAGTCATCAGTTTTGTCACCATTAGTAGTTGAAAAATGACAATGTCAACAACATAGGTGAGAGAACATTTTCGTCACATATAATTTTAAATTAAAAATAATATCTATAATAGTAAAGATGAGGAAAACATTTGTCACCTATGATTTCAAATTGAATCCAATTGGTGACAAAGCATTTCATCACCAAATTTTTTTCAGAGAAACCTATTTGATGATAGAAAATTTTGTCACCTAAAATATGTTCGTGAAGAATATAAATGACAAAAAAAATCGTCTCTAATACTTCATTGAAAATATAACTCCTTATCCTTTCAGAATCTAATAGATTTCAAATAAACAACATCACACAACCAAAAGGTTTACCATAATAGCTATAAGCTTTCATAAATAAATTTACTCATGTACCGATGACAAAAGTAAACAAACTACATCACATGACATTCACCATAAATACTTCTTATCCCATGCATCAAAACAAAGAGTAGCATCATTGGCAAAACCAAAACATCGCATCTCAAAAGGGTCAAGTACCCAAACAAAGAAGTCATCTCAAAAGGGTCAGTATCCAAACAAAGAAATCGTCTCAAAAGAGTCAGTACCCAAACAAAGAAGTCATCTCAAAAGAGTCAAGTACCCAAACAAAGAAGTCTCCGTAGGATACCACACATGTCATCTTTCCTGTTACCAACGTTTTGCATATACAATCTGCAAACATAAAAAAATACAAAGTGACTCTCTCCTCAATAAATATTGGATAAATAGTCATGTATACTTTAATATGAAACTTCATGATATTTATAAATGTAAATATGAAAAACATGATGTACTAACCAGCAAGTCATCAACCAGTGTACCCTTGACGTTTAAGATACTCCATGACACTAGCTAAATTCCTCCCTTGTTCCTCTTTTGCCTCAATTAGCTCGTGTATCTTATTTTTTGATGCTTCTAATCCTTCCGCTTGCTCTTGAATTTTGTTAGCTTGCTCTTGAATTTGGTCAGCTTGCTCATGAATTTGGTTAGCTTGCTCTTGCACCTTTTTCTCGAGTTGTGTTACATACTTGCCATTGTCCGAAAATTCAACAATGCTCCTAATAGAGGAGGAAGGCCTCATGCCAAGTCCTGTCACGTAGCCTGACCGTGGTCCAAATACTTTGATAGACAGCTCCTCTTGTGTTATCAGAATTGCACCATCCTGTGAATTGTGTTCAGCCTCTATTTGTTACATCTTATCCTGTAATTTTAAAGTAAAAAAAATTAAGTTCTAACAATTTAGTAGATTCAAGTTCTTATAACCTAGAAAATACAAGTAAAAAATAAAGTAGTTGATATACGTACATGGATAATCTCGGATTCCGGAGTAATCCACTCATTTGAATTGCCATTAAAGTGGGTGGATTTTTATATTGCTGCTAAGGCTGGCACGCCATCTTCATTTTCTTGCATCTAATGTGTTATTTTCTTAATAAATGAGTTAATTAAGTATATTCATGGTGTAACAAAACTGAAGATATAATGAAAAACGCACCGCAGAAGCAACCCTAACAGGCAGTGACTTTGATCCACATCTATGTTTACATTTGTTCTTTGCATTATCGGTAGTCCTGTTTTTTGAATTGTCGGCAAAATATACATATATTGACGAAATATGGATCATATGATTAACAAACAACACAAAAGATTACAGTAAAAATAACACAAAAGGAAGAAAAGAAAATCAAACCTGTTTTTTTGATTTTTTTCTGATCGCACCTTCAAGGAATACAAAACAACATAAAAAATTAAAAATTGAGTTCAAGATATGTAAAGTATTTAAGATAGAAGGTGGGTCACATTAGGGAAAGAGGGAGAGGGAGAGGGAGAAGGAGAGGGAGAGCGAGAGGGAGAGGGAGATTACCTGCCATTTTTCAACCATCCACTTCTTTTCTATTAAGCTTGTCCACTGCTCGGGTTTGACATAACTTGGTGGGTTGTTTCTAGCATATTCTTCCCCCTTCGTATTTTTAAGTTGTTGGTATTTTTTATGTAATCTGTAAGAAAAGCTGCTCAGTGTTCTTCCACATTGTCTTGCAACTATCTTATCAACATCAATAGGATTTCCTTGCAAGTCAAACTTGTCCTGCAGTATTCATTTCAAGCTGAGAAAATTTGTTTTGATATTTTTAAGTAATGACTTGATCACAATTTATGAGATACAAATAAGTAAATGTTGCAACTACCGTTAAGCACTGAAGTATAGGTGCTTTAATAGTGTCATCTACGGCCTTCCACCTATGGACGCCAAGGTCCATCACATGTGTCCGGACCTCTACACCAATCTTTGATGCCAATCGAGCTGCATGCTCCCCTACCGGTAAACGAAATTGTGGTGGAATAAAAACTGGAAGAGTTCCTTTTTTATCAATGAGTCGCTGAGCCTGTTTTCCTCGCGTAGGCCCACGGGTGCGTCTATTGATTGCTGCTGTAAAGACATACAAATAGGTTATGGCAAGTTCACAGGTTAAAGCTAAAGACCCTCTTATAAGTTATGCTTGTTTCAAGTTAAAAGCAAGAAAACAAACTAAAGGGGTTATGCCGTCACATTCTTGAAGCAATTCTTGAGATTTACATACAACACTCACCAACATTGTTGTTAGGTGACACCTCACTTTGTGGCTGGGCAATGGGAGGCGGTAAGGACTGGCTATCCATGTCAGGTTGTGGTGTTGATCGGGTAACCCTAGCAGAGATCACATTGTCACCGCATTGTGGCTCTGGATATGACTCTATTGATCGTCTATCTAGTGGCATCTCTATGGTCTACAAAAATACAACAGAGGTTGCACAAGCATTAATTAAAAACGTACATAATTCATATTATAAGATGACAATTAAAAAAGAAAGAATACAAAAAGATGAATATGGTATGTACCTCCTGCTCGAAAGAGTCATCAGATTCATCATCATCGTGGTCATCCTCATCTTCTTGATGTCAATACTCACCGTCCAACTTACCCCTACTATGCTTTGCAACCTTTGTTTTTGCATTTGCACGCTTGTGTTGAACCAAACCGATCGAAGAAGGTGTAATCCGCTTCACCCCAAGAGAAATACATACCTCATTATTCCTCTTTATGTTCTCAATTCTTTCCCTCTCATACACTGGCAGACAATGAGTTGCTATAAAACCTGGTCTGAGTACAACTTTTTCTCCGTTGGCCATTTCAAATAACTATGAACCACAAACATGCACAATTTTACATTAAAACAGTATTCCACACACCTAGCATGTGTCAATATTTTAGGGTTATGTCAGTATTCCACACACACAACCTGCACACAAACCAACTAGAGAAAGGTGATCATAATAGTGAAGAATTAAAATTTAAAACTGATCGTGTCGTTTCCGTACCAAAAATAATTAATAAAACGAAACAATTACTACTACTCAAACGAATAGTGATAAGTATTCCGAGTATCGCTCCACAGGGATTAAAAGGCTAAATTGCAAATGTTTCAATCGATTTCTAAATTAATTCGATAAAAAGAGGTTTTGGTTTGATTTCCTAAAATTATAAAAACTAAATTAAACTTAAGCAATTAAAAAGTAAAGAGAGTTTATGAGAGAAAAGTCTAGGGTTTTGAATCCACTTGACCCTTTATAACCTAGAATTATTACAATTGAGGATTTCTTATTCGGATTTACCGGATACCGTAAGGGTTCACGGGCCCTAGCGATATCTCCTAAAAATATCTGTAGATCATCAAGCGGCATAGATTATCTCCGCCTAGCACGAATCGTCTTACTAGTACGATCCGTCTCTATGGCACGGACCGTCTAATAGCACGACGCGTCTTACGATAGTGTAATCTATCACAGTTAATTACTACGAATTCAATTAAAACCGTTGCATGAAAAAGTATTTGAAACCGCGGATATCAAACACACGATTATATGGGAAAAATTAAACCAATTTCATAACATGAAATCATCTAGTTCACACAACCGAATCCGAATAATTAAATCCAGCAAAAGTAATAAAAACTACGTTACTCGGAGTACAAGCTTCATCTACGCCCTAGAAAGGAATTTAGCCGGACATCGTCGTGGAAATCATAGCTCTAATTTGCTGCTGTCTTGCCGTCCTTGAAAAGGATAGTCGAACGGAGCAAAGCTCTCCGTCTCTGATGCACTGCTCTCTGCCGTTTTCTTTTTTTTCTCTTCCCCCTATGATACTTTGCTACCAACCTATGTATAGGAGAATGCCAGAGGAAAAAGCTAATGGTCACTGATTTCTCAAATCACGCTCCGGATTCTCCCAATCACCAAGGTCAGAAATAGCTCCCAATATTTCCCCCCTTCAGCCGCTTCTTTCTACCATTCAAATGGGATTTTCCCTTACACAGAGGTGGGACCCAACACAAGATAGCTAACAACCCTGATTGCTTAAGGTAATTGAATGTGCAATTCAACATATTTCCTTTTTTTTTATTTTATTTCCTTTAAGTGTCTATGACTTCCTGTAGTTCTATGACCCAACTTAATTCATGAACAATGGCCCACCAGTGGATGTGATGCCATCCAATTTCTATAGCCATGTGTGGACTGTTGGAGAGTAGTTTACAAGGCCCATGCTTGCTTTATCACTTGACTTTATTTGCCCACGGGCTTAGCTTCGACGGCGAGTTAATTGGACTTTGCTTTTCTTTATTTTATCAAGGCCTCCGAATATCTACAAAAACACGCAAACAAAACATTATACTCTAAGTAACAATTTAAATGGACTTAACAAGGATAAATTAGGGGCGCTTATGTGAACATTTTGCGCGCCTATCACACCCCCCAACTTACACTTTGCTAGTCCCTAGCAAAACAGAATAAATGAACGTAATGAAATCAAACAAAAAAATGGATAGGTCTTTTAAACCCCCGGGCGGCCCCGGTAGGACGAGTGAAGTCTCGTGAGGGTTTTCAACAGTGATCACCCACAAAACACACAAGGAATTGGACACTCAAATGCAACTCAAACCCAACCGACAACCCCTCAAAGTACCGTAGCGACCGCCATGCAAGTCAAGGACAAGATGCTTTATTCATGCAAAGATTTAAACAAGTGAATTCTCGTATTCAATCTACCACAAAAATTAGCCTTTTCACCTACGATTGGATAGAGAATTATCACATAGCATGCGTGTAAGTGAGAACCACACATAGAAATTCACTAACTCCGAAAACAGTTCACACAATATCAATAGCCCGGTGTGTCTCTAAAAACTCACCCCTTCCCCTAACGATTAATCTCTTTTTTTTTTCTTTCTTTCTTTTTCTTTTCTTACCACTTTTCTTTTTTCTTCTTTTGTAGTCGTGCAATGCCTGGATCTGTCGGGCTTTCTAGTTGACCCATGTAACGAGCTTTAGGTCGGTCATCCCCAAGCCAGATGGCCTTAGGGTACCAGGTTTAAAGAGACCCCTCGGACTTAATTGCTCGAGTCAAAAAGGCTTTAGGGAGAGACCCAAACCAACCACATTCAACCAATGTCTTCACAAGGTCTATCCATCTTTTGACGCGAACAATACGGTGGGAGCATACCCCGATTGCCCGGTTACTCAATGAACGCCCGGATAAACAATATCAATTTAGCACACAATGTAGGGAAGGGGTTCCAATTAGCTCGTGGGCACAATCAACTAACACCGAAATATCAATAGCATGTAAACCAAATTCAAGGCCAGTGAATGATCACAGTGGGACAGTGCGCGTGAGAAGCATGAACTCAAGTGATCAAACACTATCCAACTATAGATGATACGGGCTAAGCAAGTGCTTTCTATCAACATCTCATTCACAAGCTTAAATCGATTCATGAACTCGTATCAAGACGTCAACTTACATAACAATCATCACAACACTAATCAACAGCCATCAATCAAGAGTAAGTGCACTCAAGCATCCAAATTCCTTGGTTCATTTTCTTGTATTTTTAAATTTTTTATTTTTACGTTTTTATTTTTGAATTTTCCAGATTATTAAAAGCATAAAAATAAAGTGATCCCTCCCCCCAACTTAAACCACTCAATGTCCTCATTGAAAGCATGAACTAAAAGATAGGACGAGAAAGTAAAAGAGAGGAAAGGTATCACCTTGGAGAGGAGAACAAATAGCAGGATAAAAAAAAAAAGCAAGAGGGAGACCCCATAACTTGAAGCGGAGTACCTGCAATTGTTAGCCTCCACAACAACAAAATAATTAAAAGAAAAAAAAAACGATCAAACTAAGAAAAAAAAAAAAACACTAAAATTATAAACCTAAAATACCAAAACTAAAAAGAAGCCGTTCGAGCACGGCGAACACTGGAGGTATCAGAAACTCCATGGATTTATAGTCTCCTAGACTTCCATTTTAGAGCACTTAATCTGAATAAACTGGGTCCATCAAACTAATGGACTCCACTGTGGCACCATCTACCATCCCTTCACCAATTCCTTCCACGTAAGGTTTAAGCCTTTGGCCATTGACCTTGAAAACATTGCCGACACGTGGATCCCTAATCTCTACTGCCCCGTGGGGAAAAACACGAGTAACAAGATACGGACCATCCCATCGTGACCTCAACTTACCTGGAAAGAGTTTTAATCGAGAATTAAAGAGCCACACTTTTTGACCAATTTCAAAGGACTTCCTAACAATATGTTTATCATGAAATGCTTTAGTCCTATCCTTATAAATACATGCACTCTCATACGCTTCGTTACGCAACTCTTCCAATTCAGCGAGTTGGAGTTTACGATTTAACCCCGCAGCAGCCATATCGAAGTTAAACTTCTTAATGGCCCACATAGCTCTATGCTCCAACTCGACAGGCAAATGACATGCCTTACCAAAAATCAACCGGTAAGGAGACATGCTAATAGGAGTCTTAAAAGCAGTGCGGTAGGCCCACAAGGCATCATCTAACCTTAAAGACCAATCTTTGCGATCAGGCCTTACCGTCTTCTCAAGTATACTTTTAATCTCTCTATTCGACACTTCGACCTGCCCACTAGTCTGAGGATGATAAGGTGTCGCCACCTTATGAGTGATAGAATACTTACGAACTAAGGCGGCGAAGTGTTTGTTGAGGAAATGGGTGCCCTCGTCACTGATAATTGCGCGCGGATAGCCAAAACGGGTAAAAATGTTACTCTGGAGGAACTTGACCACTACTTTGTGGTCATTTGTCTTGGTGGCTACCGCTTCCACCCACTTGGACACATAGTCCACTGCCACAAGAATATACTCGTTCCCATGCGAACACGGGAACGAACCCATAAAATCTATACCCCAAACATCAAACAGCTCAACAACAAGGATAGGGGATAATGGCATCATATCGCGGCGTGACATATTACCGGTTTTCTGGCACCTAAGGCATGCCTTGCAGAACTCATGGGCATCCTTAAACAGAGTGGGCCAATAGAAACCGCTTTGTAAGACCTTCGCCGCTGTTTTCTTGCCACTAAAATGACCACCGCACTCAAGAGAATGACAAAAGGTGAGAATGCTATGGTGCTCTGTCTCGGGAACGCACCTTCTAATCACTTGGTCCGAACACAACTTAAAGAGTTCCGGATCCTCCCAAAAATAGTGTCTAACCTGCGCAAAGAATCGGTCCTTGTCTTGCTTGGACCAATGAGAGGGAAGGGCGCCTGTGGCTAGGTAGTTAACAATGTGCGCATACCATGGGGGCCACACTTGTGACACCGTGAATAGTTGCTCATCAGGGAATGAGTCCTTCAGGGGCAAGGAGTCACAAGAGTTATCCACTAGGATCCTTGATAGGTGGTCTGCCACTGAATTCTCAGAACCTTTCTTATCCCGAATTTCTACATCAAACTCTTGGAGTAGCAAAATCCACCTAATCAGCCTAGGTTTGGTCTCCTTCTTAGAAAGCAAATGCCGCAAAGCAGCATGATCAGTGAACACTATGACCTTAGACCCTAGGAGATAGGACCGGAACTTATCTAGGGAAAAGACCACAGCGAGTAATTCCTTCTCTGTAGTAGTGTAGTTCAACTGCGCATCAGAGAGGGTCTTACTCGCATAATAGATGGCGTGAGGGACTTTGTCAACCCGCTGGCCCAAAACAGTACCGACCGCATAGTCGGATGCATCACACATGATTTCAAAGGGCAAAGACCAGTCAGGAGACTGCATGATAGGTGCAGTGGATAATGCCTCACGGAGCTTCTCAAAAGCTCTCAAACAAGCCTCATCAAAAACAAAGGGGGTATCTTTGGCGAGGAGATCGCACAAAGGCTTGGCGATTTTAGAGAAATCCTTGATAAAACACCTATAAAACCCCGCATGTCCTAAGAAAGATCGGACTTGCTTGACTGTCGAGGGAGGAGGAAGTCTAGAAATTAAGTCAACTTTTGCCTTGTCAACTTCAATCCCCCTTTTTGACACTATGTGTCCCAACACGATCCCCTCTTGGACCATGAAATGACTCTTTTCCCAACTGAGGACCAAGTTTGTCTCCTTGCAACGTTGAAGCACCTTCGTCAGATTTTGGAGACACGAGTCAAAAGAGCTCCCAAAGACTGAAAAATCATCCATGAATACTTCTAGAAATTTCTCCACCATGTCAGAAAAATAGCCATCATGCACCTTTGAAAGGTCGCTGGTGCATTGCACAAGCCAAAAGGCATGCGCCGATAAGCATAAGTACCATAGGGACAAGTGAAGGTAGTCTTTTCTTGATCCGCTGGGTCGACAGCCACTTGGTTATATCCGGAATAGCCATCCAGAAAACAATAATAGCTTTGGCCTGCCAACCTCTCTAGGATTTGATCAATGAATGGGAGTGGAAAATGATCCTTCCTAGTCATGAAATTTAGCTTTCTATAATCGATGCACACACGCCAACCAGTTGTTGTGCGTGTGGGAACAAGCTCACCTTTCTCATTCTCTACTACCGTGATGCCCGACTTCTTGGGCACCACTTGAGTGGGGCTCACCCACTTGCTATCAGAGATGGGGTATATAATACCCACATCTAGCAACTTAACTACCTCTTTCATAACAACCTCCTTCATGTTAGGGTTCAACCTCCTTTGCATCTCTCTCGACGGTTTTGCATTTTCCTCGCAATTAATGCGGTGCATGCAAATAGAGGGATCAATACCCTTGAGGTCTGCCACTGACCACCCTATTGCACCCTTGTGCTCTTTAAGCACATCAAGAAGTTGACCCTCCTGCTTGGCAGAAAGGTCAGAAGCAATGATAACAGGTAACGTGTCATCAGGGCCAAGAAAAATATACTTAAGAGAAGCCGGGAGAGGCTTCAACTCAAGTTTCGGTGGAGCTTCTATGGAGGGAAGAGCCGGAGTGCTCGACAATGAAGGTAATGGTTCAAAAGGAGTTCGCCATTTTGGTTGGTCCATAAAAGGTGTGAGGTCTAACAAAGAATTGACCTCAGCAACGGACTTGTCAATATCAAACTCCTCAAAACCGAAGTGGGAAAGACATGCTTCTAGAGGATCCTCAGCTAAAATGTACGGCAAAGCCTCTTCTACCAACTCATGAATGACATCAACTGCAAAGCAGTCTTCCTCCTCGTGAGGTTGTCGGGTAGCCGAATACATGTTTAGACTCAGTTTCATATTGCCAAAGGATACCTCCATCACTCCACTCCTCACGGCAATGTGGGCATTAGCCGTGGCTAAAAATGGACGTCCTAAGATGACGGGTGTTTGAGATTTAAGGGCTGTGGGGTGGACTGGCTCTGTGTCAAGGACAATGAAATCAGCAGGGAAATAGAAATTATTCACCTTGACAAGGACATCTTCTAACATGCCCCGTGGGGCTTTCACAGAACGATCGGCCAATTGCAGAGTGACTGATGTGGGCTTCAATTCACCAAGCCCCAACTCCTCGTACACAGAGTACGGTAAAAGATTGACACTCGCCCCCAAATCTAGGAGTGCCCTACTAATGTAATGATTGCCAATCACGCAAGAGATTGTGGGCACACCAGGATCGGGAAGCTTGGGGGCGGTGTTTGACTCAAGGACAAAACTGACTTGGTGAGGAAGGGGAATAGGCTCTAAGAACTTGGCTCGAGCTTTCCTTTTGTGGGTGCACAAGTCCTTGAGGAACTTGGCATAAGACGGAATCTCCTTGATAGCATCGAGCAATGGGAGGTTGATATTAACTTTCTTAAACACCTCCATTATATTATCGACAGGCACACTCTTCTTTCGAAAGGGTGAAGGTGCATTCAGACAAGTCGAAAAAGGTGCCTTAGGGATATAAGATGGTGTTTTAGATGGTCTTTCATCAGATGTGGGCACTGAAGTGGGCTCATCTCCTTTTAACTTTCTATCAACCTTGGACCTCTGAGTGACAGATGGAGACTCTCTCTCCTTTGCTTTGACCTCCTCAGGTCGGGTCTCTAGTTCTCTCCCATTTCTGAGGGTGACAACTATTTTCGCTTGTTCGTGAACTTGCGAATTGTCAATGTGGTGCATCCCTCGTGGGTTAGCCACTGGCTGACTTGGTAACCTACCCTCGTCTCGACGGTTGAGAGCATTAGCTAGTTGACCTATTTGGGTCTCTATCTTGGCAATAGATTGAGAGTGAGAGTGAACCAATTGGAAATCAGCTCTCATTTGTTGGTTATCGGCTTTCAGATCAGCCATGGCTCTCAACATTTGCTCCTCAAAAGATGGCGTCCTTTGGGAGGACGGAGGAGGAGCGAGAGGTTGTTGGTATGGTTGTGGTGCAGGTGGTGCATGGTAAGCTTGATGATTGGAAGTATTAGCAAGGGGCTGTTGGTATGGTTGGGCAGAATGTTGCCCTTGTCCTGGCTCTCGCCATGAGAGTCTAGGATGGTTCCTCCAGCTAGGGTTGTAGGTGTTTGAAAATGGGTCATTCAATGGCCTACCAAACCCTTGCGCCACGTTCACTTGCTCCTGAACAAACTCCGGAAATTGAGATGCCATGTGGCACTCGTTCACATAATGGCCCGGCCTGGAGCATAATTGACAAACCTCTGCCACAGTAGGCGGAGGGGAAGAGTGCGATGGACCTTGGCCTAAAGATAGGAAAGTATCAAGCTTATGGCTTAAGGCATCTACTTTCACGGACAAATCACTAGATTGGCCTACTTCATAAAGATCTCTCTGTTTGGAAGATGATGATGCGGTCCTATCCGTTCGAGAGGATGAGGCGTGGTGTCGTGAATTTTCTGCTAATTGCTCAAACAGAGACCAGTTTTCATTCTCATTCTTTAGCATAAATGTGCCTCCACATGAGGCATCCACCATTTGTCGGTTTGATTCAGATAGTCCATCATAGAAACCTTGGACTAACTGCCATTTAGGAACCGCATGGTGTGGACAACTCCTATCAAGCTCTTTTAATCTCTCCCAACTCTCATGAAATTGTTCGCCCACGTGCTGAGAAAAGCTAGTGAGTTTTTGGCGAATCTCTTTTGTTTTGCCTATGGAAAAGAACTTTTTCAAAAACTCATTATACATTTGATCCCAAGTGGTGATGCTATTTGGTGCTAAAGTTTTAAACCAAGATTTGGCTTTATCTTTAAGTGAGAAGGGAAATAGCTTCAACTTAAGGGCATCATCAGTGAAGTTCAAGATTTTGACAGTGGAACAAATCTCTACAAACTCATCCAAATGCTTATATGGGTCCTCGTGGTCAAGTCCATAAAATGATGGGAGAGTTTGAAGTAAACTGGGCTTGATTTCATATTGGGTTGCCGTAGTGGTGGGCAACGTTATGCACGAGGGTGAGGTGTAGGTGGATGGGAGAAAGTGCTCCCTGATTGCTGGTGATTCCTCAACAGCCACTCTTCTTTCATCACCCATTGTAATAAGTGGTGTGGTTGGGTTTTGACGTGTGGCTGTTCGATTGACTCTAAAAGTCTGTTCTATCTCTGGTTTTAAAGGAATTAAGTCTGGATGACAAGAACGGCGACCAAGCATATAATGCAAATTTTTCCCATAAAAAAAAATAATAATAAATAAATAAATAAATAAAACCTCAAACAAAAGGAAATAAGAAAACTCACAGTGCCTAGAGAAAGTAAAAATTAGAATGATTGCGCTTGTGGCTGCAAATGGAAGGCTTGTTTCTCCCTTGGTGCACTGCAACTTCTCACTTCCTGTGTCTGCTAAAAAAATAATAATAATAAAATAAAAAATGCTAACAAAGGCTCAGCTGCACATAAACAATAGGGATGAATTTCTTTGTAGCCATGGGGAGTAGATTTATAATGCTCTAACAAAAAGACAAAAACAGAAAGATCCGAGCAAGGAAATCAAACAATAAGGAAACTCCATGATTTTATTGTTTCCTTGCAGCCATATATACATACTTGCGGAAGGCATGGAAATCGGAAAATTCCAAAGGATAGATCTGTTAAAGTTTGGAAATCACGTGCTTGATGTTTGATACTAAAGAAAATTGCTAAATGCAATCTTAGAAAAAGAGGGTAACAAAGCAAGAAAGGAAACTTTACAAAAGGAAACCAAAGTTGCCACGTGGGTATTCTTTTGCCCTCTACACAGAGCTTCGTTTTTTTGGATTCATTCCAAAAGTACATGACTTCCATCGAGAATAATTAACTCGTTACCCAGTTTAAACCTATGTGGAGTTTGTGCTAAAGTGTTCGATGAAAATCTTACTTCAAACCTCATTCAATTAGCTAGCAAGTATATCACATAAACTAGGAATGAAAATAAAAATCACTTGAAACAATGCAACCGTGCTTTAAATCCCCGGCAACGGCGCCAAAATTTGATCGTGTCGTTTCCGTACCAAAAATAATTAATAAAACGAAACAATTACTACTACTCAAACGAATAGTGATAAGTATTCCGAGTATCGCTCCACAGGGATTAAAAGGCTAAATTGCAAATGTTTCAATCGATTTCTAAATTAATTCGATAAAAAGAGGTTTTGGTTTGATTTCCTAAAATTATAAAAACTAAATTAAACTTAAGCAATTAAAAAGTAAAGAGAGTTTATGAGAGAAAAGTCTAGGGTTTTGAATCCACTTGACCCTTTATAACCTAGAATTATTACAATTGAGGATTTCTTATTCGGATTTACCGGATACCGTAAGGGTTCGCGGGCCCTAGCGATATCTCCTAAAAATATCCGTAGATCATCAAGCGGCATAGATTATCTCCGCCTAGCACGAATCGTCTTACTAGTACGATCCGTCTCTATGGCACGGACCGTCTAATAGCACGATGCGTCTTACGATAGTGTAATCTATCACAGTTAATTACTACGAATTCAATTAAAACCGTTGCATGAAAAAGTATTTGAAACCGCGGATATCAAACACACGATTATATGGGAAAAATTAAACCAATTTCATAACATGAAATCATCTAATTCACACAACCGAATCCGAATAATTAAATCCAGCAAAAGTAATAAAAACTACGTTACTCGGAGTACAAGCTTCATCTACGCCCTAGAAAGGAATTTAGCCGGACATCGTCGTGGAAATCATAGCTCTAATTTGCTGCTGTCTTGCCGTCCTTGAAAAGGATAGTCGAACGGAGCAAAGCTCTCCGTCTCTGATGCACTGCTCTCTGCCGTTTTCTTTTTTTTCTCTTCCCCCTATGATACTTTGCTACCAACCTATGTATAGGAGAATGCCAGAGGAAAAAGCCAATGGTCACTGATTTCTCAAATCACGCTCCGGATTCTACCAATCACCAAGGTCAGAAATAGCTCCCAATATTTCCCCCCTTCAGCCGCTTCTTTCTACCATTCAAATGGGATTTTCCCTTACACAGAGGTGGGACCCAACACAAGATAGCTAACAACCCTGATTGCTTAAGGTAATTGAATGTGCAATTCAACATATTTCCTTTTTTTTTATTTTATTTCCTTTAAGTGTCTATGACTTCCTGTAGTTCTATGACCCAACTTAATTCATGAACAATGGCCCACCAGTGGATGTGATGCCATCCAATTTCTATAGCCATGTGTGGACTGTTGGAGAGTAGTTTACAAGGCCCATGCTTGCTGTCGCGCCCGGAAATTTCCCGGCCCCCCTCGCGAATATGTGAATTGTTTGAACGGGGCTGAATAATTTCTTGACTTGTAATGCGACGTTTAATGAAAATTGTTTAACAGCTGGGACTTATTTAAAACTCAGAGTCGCCACTTGACATGAATTTTAGGTGTGTCAAGTCACCCTCTAAGGCCATTTTCAAAGAAGATGTCCTTAGAAAAATAATTTAATTTTAAACTCAGAAATATGATTCTGTTTATAAAAATGACTCATTTAAAAGAAAACTGGTCTTGAAAACAGAGATGGGTTCGGGGATTCACTGTTACGAGTTGGGAAGGTGTTAGGCACCCAACATCGCCCTTTCGGTACTTTATTTTCCCAATTAATTTTATTTTATTATCCTTGGCCAAATTTGATAAATATCAAGTGATTGCTGTATAATTGGATCAAAAGTGAAAACAAGTGCGGGGACAGAACCCCGGCTTAAGCAATTTAGCTTTTGGTGGCAAAAAGGTTGGAACGGATATATGTTAAACTTTGACCGAAACATGGAATGCAAACTGGTATCTGCACGTCATGTTTCTATTCCCGGAGTGCCAGGTACCTTAAATCCCTAGCAGGAATTTTCAAGTTTAACAGTAATCCGATTCCGTTTTATTAATGGATTATCATGTTATCCTTTTTTTTTTATTTTACTTATCTGCAATTCTTCATCCCGACAGCTACACAATCACTGGCGGTCCAAATTGTAGAACTTAACAAATGTTACTTTTTTTAACTGATTTTATTTATCTGCAATTCTTCATCCCGGCAGCTACACAATCACTGGCGGTCCAAATTACAAATTTTAGTAAATGTTACTTCAATCGCGATATTCTGTCGTGAAAAGATAACGTGCATTGCCCGTTAAATTTTCGTCCCAAAAACACTAACATGGGCTACCTATGTCACCCGCGTGTTTATGGAATTCCGAGATTATCGAGATTTTTAACTAAGTGATATGGATAGTGTGTCAGCGTGAACTAACAACACTATTCATATAACTTAGCTATGAAGTAACGAATTTTTTTCCTTTTATTGATTTTACGTAAAATAAAAATAAAAAGAAAATTGCAGTAACTGTTACGGGGAAACGGGAAAGGGGTAAAAAAAGAAAAAGTTACGGGATCTGGGAAAGGGGAAAAATTAGAAGTTAGTTCCGGCAGGGGCCGACGCAATCGAGCGATATGCCGGAGTATTATTTTTGTTTAAAGTGATTTTTGCTTAAATCAAGAAAAGTAGTTGGCAAAGCCAAACATCGACTTTCGTGATTTAGCGGGCTAAATCCTGACATTCTAGAATGTGCAAACTAGAAATTTCTAGAACTGCGGACTTAGAGATGCGGATGCCCAATTAGTATTGACATAAAAAAAAAAGAGACAGAAAGAATAAATAAAAATGTCCTGACATTCTAGAAGTGTGGACTGAAAATTTCAGGAAAAGGACTAGAAATTTCAGAACCACGGACTAGAGATGCGAACATGGCTTAATAAGCCTAATCTTAATAAAATCAAGAAAAGTAGTTGGCAGAGCCAAACATCGACTTTCGTGATTTAGCGGGCTAAATCCTGACATTCTAGAATGTGCAGACTAGAAATTTCTAGAACTGCGGACTAGAGATGCGGATGCCCAATTAGTATTGACATTAAATAAAAAAAAAGAAATTAAATGTACAGAGCAGAAATTAAATAAAAAAATGACAGATATTGAAATAAAATAAATTGCTGCAATTATACCTCTGTATTGATATTTGAATGAGATGGTTACATGAAAATAAGAAAGACACGCGAACAGCTAAGTAAAACCATAACCCGACATAACACTGGGTATTAAAGCCCTGTTATCTCGAGGTATGCTAATATAATAGCGCGTCCGGTTCTTTCTAAATCTAAAAATAATTGGGCAGAACCTCTTCTTGTTTTTGGACCAAAAGTCCTATCTAAAAACCCTAACTCTAATTTATTTCGGATGTCGAATATTTCACGACTACAGAGTCGGAAAATATTTGACAATCTCTTTTGCTCTGTATATCCCTCTCTGGAAATTTCTCTCTCTGTCTAAAAGAAAATCTCTCTCTGGTTTTTCCTCTGTCTGGGTTCTCCTCTCTGTAAAAATCTCTTTCTGTTTCGCTCTCTGGATTTCCTTCTCAAAATTCCGTCTCTAAAAATTTCGTCCTCCAAAATCTTGCGCAGAACACTTCTTTTTATAGAGAAATAGAGTCGGTTTCGTGAGAGAGGGGAAAAAAGGCGGTGATAGAAAGGAGAGAGAGGGGCTGACGCGGGAGAGAGAAGGAAGGGCCACTGAGAGAGAGACACGTGTCCTAGGAGAGGAGAGAGAAAAGGTTAGAGATGATTCGGTGCGGGTGAGAGGAGGGCCGAAAAACACGTGGCGCATAAGGAGAGAGACGCGTGGGAGGAGAGAGAAACAGGGGGTGATTCCGTCCAATGGGATCAGGCCACGTCACAGATATACCAGCGCGCACCTGCACTGAATAATCTCCCCGCCGTGTAAGGCATTTAAGAGAGGAGAGAGAGAGTGCCACGTGTCATCGTGTAAGTGGAGAGAAAAATGGCGCGGCAGAGGGAAGAGTGATCAGGTGTGGGTGAGAGGGAAAGGTGTAACAGGTGGCAGACGGGGAGAGAGACGCGTGGAGAAGAGAGAAACAGAGCGGTAACTTCCAGCCAATAGGAGAGGCCCACGTCAGTGACAACACCAGGGACGTCCGCACCTGATCAGAACGCAAATGCCGTGCACGGCTTTGGCGCGTGCACTCCACGCGCGAGTGTCTCAACTGAGAGTGGTTCTGCTGTTCTGCTGACGTCAGGCTCGTGTCAGCCTTCTCTTGTTATTTACTAAAATGCCCCTTGTGTACAAAATACCTTCGCGCGCTATTTTTAATCTTTGGACGTCCAAACGAACTCGGATTTGACCACGGATACAGCCAATGGACTCATATCGTCGAGAGGATTATTTTGAGCCTAATATTTGATTTATGGGCACGTCGGCTCGCAATCCTAACTCCCAAATAATCACCGGTACACTGCTACTATTCTTTAAAATGCCGTTTCTTGAGCTACCGAATTCGGATTTGACCATGGATACAGCCGATGGACTCGTATTTCTGTGTTGATCAATAAAATATGCCTCTCGATGTCTGAACATATCAGCTCATAAATTGTGCCTCCGAGACCCCGTTCTGAGCAATCAAAAATCGTCGGCGTTGTCCGATTTCACCTCAATCACTGTCACTGGACTCGTGTCGTCGTACTGATCAATAGTATGAGGGTCTCATGACTTGATGAAGTGGTCTCGTGAACAGTATTCCCGAACCCCAGACTGTGCAAAGGCAAAATAGTCTTTTTGTGCCCAAATTCTTTTAAACACATTCCGATGACATTTTTCATAATAATTGAGCGGTGAGGCCAAAATCTGGTATCAACACTTGCTTTATCACTTGACTTTATTTGCCCACGGGCTTAGCTTCGACGGCGAGTTAATTGGACTTTGCTTTTCTTTATTTTATCAAGGCCTCCGAATATCTACAAAAACACGCAAACAAAACATTATACTCTAAGTAACAATTTAAATGGACTTAACAAGGATAAATTAGGGGCCAAAAATCAAAAATCAAACAAGTATGGATCCTGTCGTCGTTCTATGATTTCAAATTTGAAACAAGGGGCTAGATTGTGGTCTTACATAATAGAACTATACATCATAATCAATATCCGGATCCATATCATCAGCTTCGGGTATTTCATCATCTTCACCTGCTTCGTTGTCTATATTATCTCTCGTTATTTCATGCTCATCATCATGTCTATTATCTTCCATTGATTCATCTAACGACCCAACTCTAGCAATAACCTCAACTTCAACGTCTTCCCTATGATATGGAATATAATCCTCAATGTCGATTGGCACAGCTGAGGTAATACTTTCTTGTTGGAAGGCTTCGGTACTTTCAGAAGGATCCGATGGTTCACCATCTCCCACCTCTGGTACATCAAACACACTCCTTTGCTGGACCAATTGCACAACTTTCCAAGGTTCGCCCCATTTTGTATCATTCAGGTAGAAAACTTGCTTCGCATGACTAATTCTCCCACTAGCTGTTAAGCCCCTTTTCATCCAATTTTTATCCATGTCCATAGTGGTGGTGCTCACTACTCACAGTCTGATCACAAACACAAGTGACATTTAAGTCAGCAAAAAATCAAAGGACTGACTCATCTTGACTATTTCTTGATTGCAAAGATAGCAACAGATGGACTTAAATTTTGTCAAATTGTGGAAAAAAATCTTAAATTATAACTTTGACAGCTTAAATAGTTCGTGAATGTACTTGCTCTACATGATGGTGGCTAAATGATTAACTAAGTCTACTAGTAAATTCCTAATGTTGAGACTTACAATTAGATAGCCCAATTCTCAACACAAACAACTCGAACAAAACCAAAAACTTAGCTAACAACATACAAGCAAACAATATAAGGAGTCTTGCAACCTGGTGCTCTACTCCAAAGAGTCTTTTAACTTTGGGGCAGGGCTTGCAACCAGGTGCTCCAAAATCATACAAGCAAATAATATAATGTTCAGGCAACAATAAGAATATGCAACCGAGCAGAATAAGGAGTCTTGCAACCTGGTGCTCTGCTTCAAAGAGTCTTTTAACTTTGGGGCAGAGCTTGCAACCAGGTGCTCCAAATATAACAATAAGAAAAAAGGCTTCACAATTGGTGAGAGAATTACCTCGTAGGAGTATGCGCAACAAGAAAAAGTATCCAAACAGAAGAAGTGCTGAAATTAAAGTAGTCGGTGATTTGTTTGGTCTTTCCCTTGATAAATATCTGAGACCGAATAAGGACAAGTGCTGAAATTAGTGACTCAAAAATAATTATTATGAATTGACTCAAATGGGTTCTAAACTATTCTTAAGCTAATGCAATATCAGAGAATAAAATCCTGGATTCTGTTTTTTCGTGTCTTAACTGAAAATTATTTGACCAAAATGGCTTCTAATGCTCCACCAAAACCTTAAAACTAACTACCAAATGCTAACCGTTATAGCATTAACCTTGTTGAGATTCTAGCTACTACATTTTGTTCTACTATAAAATAAGAATGTAACTGAAAAAAGGAGGAAGTTAAGTAGATGCTTGTCAATTACTGAGTCCACCACCGTTCAAGGGGCCACTACTGTGAGAGAGCCTTCCAGAAGTGCGTGGTGATACTTCCTGCTGTACAGCACGAAACAATAATCTCTCCGTTAGTATTTTAGTATTTCACAAACTTTATAAAGCAAAAGAGTCATCATTGATGAGTTAAATAATAGAGATTGTGGAGAAAATAGATTACTGGGGTCGAAGAGAGAGAGAGAGAGAGAAGAGAGAGAGAGAGATGAAGCCCATGAAAGTAATAAAACCTAGAGCAAGTGTGCCCTGTTTCTGTATTTGTTTTAAATCCGGTGCTAAATTTACCTCGAGAAAATGGAAAGCCCGGGCAAACTAGTAATTAATGCCCAAAAACTCTTGTGAGTTTCAAGAAACACCTTGGTTTTCCCAGAAACGAAACCCAGATAAACAAAAGCAAAACCCAAAACAAGGAAAAAGGAAAGAGGATCAGGAAAAATGTACAGCGATGGAGAACCCAGAAGCAAGTTTAACAAAAACGGCATGAAATTATGAAATTCAAGTCAAATGACCAAAATATAATCACCCATTTTGCAGAAAAATATCAGGAAATTGAGCATAATATGATTTGGACCATACTAACAAAATCCCCAAAATTTGTCTACATATGTGTTTTTGTAAATCAACATTAAAACCGAACAGGGGTGGCCAGGGGAGCAACCAGTAATTTGAAGTTATCAAATGGCTTCTTCTTGACTGATTTCATGGCATTTGAGGAGCAACCAGTAATTTGTGTGGACAAAGCCATAGGAAAAAAGAATCAATATCGAAAAAAAAAGACCACAACGCAAAAAATCGTACGGAAGTCAAAATCCCTTACCCTAGTCGCGGCAGTTACCGGTCGGAGAGGGTGAGGTGAGAACGGCGAAGCAGTTGAGGGGCTGGCCAGGGGAGCAGCTGAACAACCGAACAGGGGTGGCCAGGGGAGCAGCTGAACAAGCGAACAGGGTGGCTAGGGTCGGACGGCAACAGCGTCGGCGAACATCAGAACGGTAATCTCTCTCTCTCTCTCTCTCTCCCCGTTTGGAAGGCTGAGAATATAAAGCATTAGGTTAAAATATAAACATAAATAAATATAACATTTTGTGAATATTAATTTAGTTACCAAAAGTTTTTTTTTTTCAGCGCCAAATTAAAGGAGGCCCAAATTGGGTGACAAAACAAGTATCCTCACGCAAAAATTTTTATTTTGTGAGAAAATAGTTTCGTCATCTATTGATTCCAAACAAACTTTGGTGACAAAATAAGTTTTCCCACGGAAAAATATTCCTTTTAATAAATTGTTGACGAAACCAATTTTCTCGCGCAAAATTTTTTCTTTGGTGAGGAAGTTTGTTTGTCACCTCTTGGTTTCAAATAAATTGGGTGACGAAATTCGTTTTCTCACGGAAGAACTTTCCTTTTCATAAATAGGGTGATAAAACAAGTTTTCTCACGCAAAATTATTATTTTTGTGAGGAAATATTTGCGTCACCTATTGATTTCACATAAATTGGGTGACGCAATATGATTCCTCACAGAAGATATTTCTTTTCGTGACGAAATTCCAAAATGGAGGGAACATATTAGTGACAAAAACAAAAAGTTTGTCACCTAAACTTTTGTTTGTTCACTCATTCTATGACGAAATAAATATTTTCGTCACTAATGTAGAATATATAGTGACAAAATATAATTTTATCACCTTACATATTTATTATGTCCTAATTTCTAACGAAATAAATGTTTCTTCACAAAATAGATATATTTGGAGACGAATTTTACTTTTGTCACGAGCATTTCGTCACAGTTTCACATTATTCTTGTAGTGATTAAAGTAAGGAAATCTAGAATAATGTATTTATTTAAATTTATTTATAGAAAATAAGTGCACTGTCATAGAACATACCCTGGCTTAACAAGCCTAAGTTAGAAACTAAGTGTCAATATTTCACAACAGAGGCACCGGTGTAAGATCAGTTCTGCAGCATAGTAATAAGATACAGAGAGGTAAGGCACCAGTGTAAGGTTTTTAGAGGCACCGGTGTAAGGTCAAGTTTACATGCAAAATAGAAGTACTACAAGGGGAATGCACCGATGTAACCAAAACTGAGGCATCGGTGTAAGTATGAAAATCCATAACATTGTAAAATACAGAAACCAAAGGTATCAGTGTATCAAAAGCTAAGGCACCGGTGCTAATTTCATCTTCTACGAAATAAAGTACTGGGTTTTGTTTTCTCCGAGCTCCGTGGAGCTCAATGTTGATCAATGGCATAAATTAGAGGTTACGGATAGATTTATTCACCTTAGTATTGAAAAAACTAATCCTGAATCGAAGGATTGCAACTTGGATTTGGATGATTGAAGTTCAAAGGAAGTTCTTCCTCCTCTCTCTCTCTCTACTGTTATTTTCTAACTTCTCACCTCTAACTCACAAACATGGCACCCTCTCAACTCTCTGAAGAATTGAAATTCGTTTAAGTGAAGGGAGGAGGAATACAATGGTGCATAAAGAAGGAGATTAAGTGTAGGAATGCCGCTTTGCATGAATTTCCATTGGAGAAGAAAACTTTTCTGCAGGAAATAATTTGGTTTGGAGTGGTTTTTGAATCAAAACTAAGGGTGCTAGGAGGTTTGGCTGGGGAAAGAGGAGTGGTCTCCAAGGATTACTTGTTCAGTGGAGGAAGAAGTTATCAGAAATAGACTAACGTATGTTTCTGGAGAAGAGGCATGTGGATGAATAATGACTAAAGGAAAATGATCCCATGTGATAAGTCTCATGATACATGGTTGATCTAATGGTTTTGGGTCAAGCTAAAAGAGTTTGGATCATGGATCGGGTAAGCAAGTTGGGCTTGGGTCAAGGTTTGGGTCAAACTTCATAAATTTCTGATGGGCTAAGATTTGGACTCAAGGATAAAGGACCTGACGGGTTAGGTCCAAACACACACATGCACAATCCATGAGTATAATGTATGACTAAAAATAAAACGCGCAAAACTAATTAAATCAATTAATAATTTCATATATTAAAATTTATTTATTATTATTATTATTTTCATTTAAAAATTTAGGATCTTTACACAATTGCAGGGACTTTGCTTGAGGTTTCGGAAAATATAATCACCTCATTTACTTTTGAAATTATTAAATAATTATCCCTTACCATTAGTTTTAATTAATTGTCGTTAGTTTTGTCCTTAAATTTCATTATTTTTTCCTTTCTCCACACTCACTCCTTTAATTTTTTTTAATAATTTTTTTTGAGAATTTTTTTTTTTGGGGATTTTACACTTCTAACTAGAAGCAAGTACTTCTTAAAAATAATAAATGTGTCATGAAAAATCTATAATGTTGAAAGGTTAAATGTTTCAAAATATTATATGATTGTTCGATAAGGGTGTAATATTAAAAGACAACGAGAACTTTTATTTTAGAAATAAATTTATTTTATTTTTCTTTAAATTTCAATTAACGTGCACGTAAATTAATCCGAATAACCTAATTTAACATAAATAAATAAACTTTTATTTTTTATTGATGCTTAAATCAATTTTTTTGGCCATACATTATAATTAATTTTTTCATTACAAAACTTTATGCTAGTTTTTCGAATCAAAAGACTAAAGTATTTTCGTGCATATGTTTAAATATTTTTCACCAATTCAAAGAATAAAGCAAGATCTATAAACTGGTGCCAAAATTTTAAAAAGTTATGTACAAAAGAATTTTACTTTTTAAAATTTTAGCACCAATTTATTTTTTTGCTTATTTCTTTGAATTGGTACAAATAAATTTTTGAAAATATGCACTAAAATCCTTTAATCTTTTGATCTAGAAAAAATAGCATGAATTTTTCTCAAATTAAAAAAATATTGAGGGACTGGATGCGAAGGAAGGGCAAAGTGGTCAAATTTAAAAGAAAATTTAATGGTAACTAGTGAGACAAATAGTAAGGAGTAATGATCTAATAGTTTCAAAATAGGAGAGGTGATTGCATTTTCCGAAACCTCGAGAGAAGTTCTTTCAATTGTCAGAAATCTCAGGGGAGGTCAGTGCTTTTTAACCTATAGATTCTCTAAGAACCCAAAAGTCTGAAAAATATTAAAATTTTAGACAACTAATATAATTTCCTTATACTTCAAAATTTGAGCGCATTAAACTTCTTTCCACATATTTAAAGTATTTTTCACATATATCTTGTTGATCGCATTCGTTAACATACACATTTGTTTCCGTACATCGCATACATGCCATGCACCCGTGTTGTACATATATGGTTGTGGAGGATTAGATCGGCACAACACCCATTCAAGACTAGTCGGAGTCGAGCTATAACTAGACTGAGCCCGTGTATAGTACAACATAAATTGGACCGAGCTCTGACTAGACCTATAGTTCGTAGCCCAGATGGGAAACCCTGATGGGTTTGAACCGGCCCAAGTCTTAGTAAGGTACTTGACCGAGCCCAGATCAAGCCCGTGACACACAATATTTTCCTTTTTAGTGTAGGGCACTTCATGGGTCCAAGCCGAGTAGGTTGCCATATTACGGAGCCGAACTCATTTGTATCATAATGGAATCTCCACCTGGCGCTTAGGTAGATCAGGATGTAAAACATGAGCTCATCATATCGAGGGGTGAGGTCATAACAAAATTTGAATAACCTCCGCAATGAGCATAGCCCCACGCCATGGTCCTCCGTGAATCCTTGCATTACTTTAGTTGGGTGGGCTCTCCATAGCCAGTTCTCTCCCCAACTACGCTTGTGACATGACGAGCAACAAAATGGCCACACATAAAAACCAGTTAGAAAATAACTTGCGTTGTGAGCAGAGAAGGCATGAAGAACAACACATATGCGATGAAGAATAGCCAACAGCCTGAGACCAACATAGAGAACAGTTCCACACGGAGGACAGGAAGAGAGAGCGTTCTGCGAGGGAAGACATGGAGCGACATCAGGGTGATCTATGAAATCACCTAGAGGAGAGAAGGAGATCACGCCCAACCCAGTTGTACTCAGACGCTATGCACGACTAACTCATTTTTTTCTCGTTCACTATGGAGGTTGAGGCTACAAAGCCTCCGAGGAGATTCAGCTCCCCTAAGTTACATAAATACGACCCGAAGACTTGGTCCACTTTACACAAATGATATCTCTCCACGCAGAAGATAGACTGATGTGTAAACTCTTTCCTTTAAGCTTGAGCAAGTTGGGTCTCCATTGGTTCGACAAACTATTGAAATCATCCATATCCTCTTTCAAATAACTATCACATGCATTTTTGGCTCAGTTCATCACGAGCACAAGATAGAAGAAGGAAGTCGACGCTCTGCTCGGTCTCAGGAAATCAGCAACAGAGTCACTTTGGCAATATGCTTAGAGGTATTGAAAGCTATTCAATGAAATCAAGGCATGCAATCTTTCTATAGTCGTTATGTCCTTCAAATTAGGTTTGGAACATAGGAGCCGCCTCCTTGAGGATCTTACGCTCTCAAATCCGGTGGACATAAACGACTTGATGAGGAAAATTGACAAGCACTACCAGTTGGAGAAGGCTAGGTATGAGAGAAGATTGGTCAAGTAAAAGATGAGGCAAGGGAATAGAAGTTACAGAAACAACAAGAGACAAGTCAACATAGTCTGAACAAGGAAGACAAGGATCCCTAGACCATATGAGTACATTGCCATCATCACGGTCTTCACAGTGCCGATGTATGTTCTACTACACAAGATCGAGAGGGTACCTTATTTTAGGTGGCCATTGAAAGGTTTGGAGAGGGCCATAATACCGAGAGCTCTAGAATGAGGAGATAGATAAGAACATTTAATATCTAGCCTTTCCTTCCAAACCGGGAGATCCATCTCAATTGGATGCTCATCGAGACAAGGGGCATCTGACAACCAGTTGTAAGCAATACAAAGAGTTTTTGGAGAAGTTGGTTGCAAAAGGACATCTGAAGGAGTTTACGGATAAGGAGAAGATGACGGTGGGACAGACTACAATTTTGACAATTTGAGCTGAATCTTTAAAAAGTGCGAACAATCAATGTCATACACGATATGATGAATGCTGAGGACGGGCAAAAAATCTAAGCGGAGTTGTACAAAGACAAAGCGGCCAAATAGGTTATGAGCATTGAAGTTCCTACAAAGAAGCCAAGGTTGAAGCTGGCCATATTTGGGATAATTTTCTTTTCCAATAGGGACTTGGAGAGAGTGCATCACTCTCATAATGATGTCTTGGTCATCAATATCCATCTCGAACCTTACAATGTGAGGCGTGTACTGATTGACCAGAGGAGCTCGGCTGAAGTTTTTTATTATTCCTTATTCAAAAGAATGGAGTTGTCGGAGAAGTATTTGTTGCCGAATAAGGTCAAACTAGTTAGCTCCTTAAGATGATATTTGCCCTTACGTCCCATTGCTTACAATTGCTAGACGCTCGTCTTCCAGGATATAACGGCCAACACACACGAAAGAAGCACGATAATTCATGTGCATAGCAAACCACGAAGTGTTTAAACTTTCTAAAACGTAGGATGGATGAAAGGAATTTAGACATAGTCGCAACAAGAGGGACTACGAATTTTGAGTGACTAAAACTGAATGAAAGTCTTTGTATTTATAGGCAAAGAGTGCCTTTTCGGAGTAACCGAACAGGTGCAGAATCACACTAGTTGGATCATTGGTTGTGTCCACCCACACTAAACCGACCGGACGCAATTAGTCACTTTGAATCGAACCGACTAACGAGACGCGTCAAGTCGTGTCTGAACCAGCACCTTACATTTAGGAATTTTAAATAATTTAAGTAAAGAAAATTACTTAAATAAATTTGGCCCAAAAAAGTTATAGAAGGAGGCCCAAGCATAAGCCCAAGCCCACGAACCCAAGACTAAGACTTACGAGCAGGTAGCACACGCGCGTGTGCATGTGTGTGGTAAATGGACCGAAGCCCACTTACTCTAGGTTCTCCCCCATGGATAAAACTTTGGTACTCCTTGGAGCCTCAAAGTCTTAACCAAAGTTGAATTTTATATATCCACTAGGATTTTCCTAACATTCCTATTTTCCTAACATTCCTATGTGAAATTCAAGCACAATTCCTTAACTTCAAGTGACCCTTTATGGAGCTCAGTTTCATTCACTTCATTAATGGTTTAACCAAACAAATTACATGATTATAATCTCTTATCGTAGGTGAACACTATCCATTTTAAGACCCACGTTAAACGTGTGGAGTCCACTTAAATTTTACATTAAACATAGCAAAAAAAAAAGCTTTTAAACTATTTTCTCCAATAAGTTTCTGAACCACGCCGAAACCGTGATGGGACAACAAGAATGAGCACTAACCATCAATTGCGCCATACACACCGGCTAACAGAAGAACATATATAAATCACAAGAAAAATTTAAATCAATGAAATTATTTGTTGAAATGGACTCTGAATGTCCGCATTATATTTTTTTTAAATTTTAAAATAAATTTAACAACTTCTGTGAGTGTTGGAAGATCGCACGGGCGTTGTCTCCCAAGATATAAAGCTCATTTGACCGATAAAACACCACCCGATTGACACATATTGGACTAATTATATTTGTCTCTCTCTACACAAAAACACGAAACCAAGAATAAGATTCTCTATTTATAGAACTCTTTAAGCTTTTGAAACAGAAAAAAACATGAATAGAGAGATTAATAGAAACATCAATGTACATCAATGATGCAACTGATCATGGACACTGATGCAAGTATGAATTAACTGTAATTGCTTAGACATTTCAGCTGTCTCGTCAAACAATTCGGTGATCCAATTTCATTCACAATCTTTTTAAATTTTCAACAACAAACACCAAAGCTAAAGATTGAGAAATGGATCGCCATATCGATCACCCAAATTATTATTTTTATTTAATTAGAAGTAGACTGTAGTGGATGCTTTTTTGTATCAACAGTTGTCTACTGGTTGATCTTTCTATCTTTTGAAGATTATTAATCCACTTTATTTCTTGTTCTTCGCATTCAATAGAGAAGTCTTGAAATACAACACCTTATTAACAATTCACATTTTATCACTTAATTTGTCATTGTCAATATTTTTTTCTGTGTCAATTTAGACGAGAGGGGAATTTTTTTGGTAACGCCTAGTTGAGCTTAACCACTTTATTTCCTCTTATTTTTTCGATTGCTTAAAGAGTCACACGTGTTGGGTGAACACAAATTTCATTATCTAATTTATCTTGATAACAGAAATGAAACATAATTTTCCTAGAAAGAGAGAAAAATTCGTTTCAAGCAAAAATAAATCTTGCTTTTCATCTTAATTCGAGATAAATCTAAGTTCAAAGTTGATAGGCGGATAGGCCACGTGGTCTAAGATCCTCCACACTTACATTTCGTAGATTAGTAATCAGCAAATTTCACTAGCGTTGAAATCCACACATATATCTAGTGCTGAAAACATATGGGTATTGAGACGACTAAATAATACTACCTCCGTCCCGATTTGTTTGTCCAATTTCGACATGTGTGCCACTGAAAGAATTATCTATATTGAGTGATCAATAATGTTTTAAATGATGATGAAAACATTATCTAATAGAACTAATCGAGATCTATCAAACAAGATCCATATTGACTATAAAAAGAGTTATAAATTAAAAGATATAAATAATTTTTTGAGAGGTCCCAAATAATGAAAGTGGACAAACAAACCGAGACGGAGGGAGTAACTCTATTTACAAAATTAATTATTTAGTGCTTTCGTAAATGTGAGACTTCAATAAATATATTATCGTAAGGTGTATTTATAATTACTCTTGTTTTTCAATAAACCAACAAATATGTATCTAAAGGTGAAATCCAAAAAATTTAAGTCTACGTAATATGTCGAGATTATACGACATAATAACGGAATTTGAGGTCCTATTATGCATTGCACACAACAAAAGATGCCGCGCGCTAGAACAATGTCATTTTAGTATAATATTGTGATGTCTCATCCCACATCGAAAGTCTACATGGGTGATCCTGAGTATATAAGGAACCATGTAAACTACTACTAATAATTTGGACTTAAGCATTTTGGGCCACGTGGTTGGACTTAAACAAATTATTAGGTCAGTAGTTTACATGGGGCATTATAAATATTGTCCAGACAGTCAATGAAGAAATTACAAGTAGACCAAGGGAGCTTGGGCCCCCTCAAAAATAAAAAATAAAAAAGATTTAGGCATAAATTTTAAAATTTATATAAAAAATTACATTTCGATCTCACAAATTAAATTCTATCCTCTTCCTTTCTCAAAAAAAAAAAGTTCCGATTCCCAAAACATGAAATCCCAATTCCACCATTACGGACAATTAGGTGCTACCTGAATAATGTTCAAACAATATTTTGCAGTTAAAATGATATAATTTTAACGCAGTGCCTTATTTTACACAGTACACAGTACACATCCGTGACAACAGATATATGTCGATGCCTGTAGCCCACCAAACGTCCATGAATAATGTTATTTAAATAGTGCTACACATCTACATCTCCTTGGATCGGCAACCTAAGGTAAACCGCAAGGATAGAAATGGTCACTTTTATTTTCTTGATCCTTCTGGCTCACGCAGGATCAGTCAGCCCCACCTCCTCACAACACAAGAGCATATACATTCTGGCCGGACAAAGCAACATGTCCGGTCGCGGCGGCGTACTCAACAACACCTGGGACGGCGTCGTCCCGCCCGAATGTCGGCCCAACCCGAAAATACTTCGGTTCACTGCAAACCTCACGTGGGTGGAAGCAACTGAACCCCTCCACAAGGACATCGACGTGTACGCTACAGTTGGGGTGGGTCCAGGGATGGCGTTTGCCAATACGGTATTGGGTAGTGACTCGAGCGTCGGCGTGGTTGGGTTGGTACCTTGTGCAATTGGTGCGACCAAGATTAGCCAGTGGGTTCGGGGGAGCTCTCTTTATGACCAGCTGGTGAGGAGAGCAAGGGCCGCCGTGCAAGGCGGCGGGAAGATCAAAGCGGTGTTGTGGTATCAGGGGGAGAGTGATACGGTGACTCAAGAAGATGCCGAGTTGTATAAAGGGCGACTCGAGAAGTTTTTCGTGGATGTGCGCTCTGATCTGAAGTCTCCATTGCTTCCAATAATTCAGGTACAGACATTACAGATAAGTTTTTTTTTTTTTTTTATCGATAAAGTTTTTTTTATTAAACTTTGAATATGTAATATAAAGATTAATAAGACTAGAGCATGACAATTTTACAATAAAAAGCACAAAACTATTTTGACATTTAAATTCCTGACAATCATATGTAATCCGAGACATAATATCACAATAAAAAATACAAAAATGTATTTCGTATGTAGTCGGGGGTTCAGGAGCTTCTTCCTGATCTGGGTTCTTCTCTTTAGCTAGGTGGACTGCTTGTCTCTTTCTCTTCTTGGGATCGGCTTGGTTTTGTATTCTGAAGGGATCGATTGTAATCTATTGGGTCTCTGTATTGGCCCCTTGCCAACAGTGGTTTTTGTGTTGTAATCATCTCCACCCTTCATCAATTCACAAGTTATTTTTGCAAATTAAAAAAATAAAAAATACAAAGATATTTATTATATTGTCACTTAAATGTCCAACAATTATTTATTATCCGAGACACATTATTATAAGTTATTGTGTGTATTTTTAATAATTTTTTATTCCTTATGTGTACTTTCCCAATCACTGCAAACGAGCTTGCATCACAACAGGAGGGACTTGTAATATTTAGATGGAAAATGTTAGACAGTTAGAGGTAAGAAACATTTGCAATAGACTTTTACTTGACTTGCCAACATCATGAAATTTTGGACCAACTCATTTGGAAGGATCTCCTTCATCAGTGCTAAGTCGCCTTTCACGAAAGAGCTTAGCCTATTACGAATAGCCGTAGGGTTAAGGAGGAGACTATCACCTACCAGCACAAAAGGGAATTTTAACGGGTAGGTCAAGCCACACTATAACAAAATTGGTTTATAATAACGAAATAACTTTGCTACAAAAATTATATTTTTCGTGGCTAACTCATTAGGCAACGAAATTGTTTGTCATAAACTTTTGTCGCCTATACTTTCACACAAAAAAGTCTTAGTGACGGAAAATAATTTTCCTTGCCTAATATGTTCTATTAGTTAAAAAATATTTTGTTGCTAATAGAACATATTCGGCGAGGATTTTAGAGACAAAATATTTTGTTACCAAAAAATACATATTCAAGAAAGAATTTTTTTGTTTGGAGAAGGAAGATTTTGTGATTTTGTGACTGCCCATAGTTATTTCGCGAGAAGCTTATTTTCGTCAGAAGCTTATTTTCGTCGTTGGTAATTAGATTTGGCGACGATTTTTTTTGTCGCTAAATTGATTTCAAATGCTAAAAAATGCACTAAAAATGCACTCACAACACTATTTTCTTCCATTCTCAAGTTTTAAACCTTACACCTTCTATTCAACCAACACCTTATGCACACTCCCTCTAACCTTTGCATCAACCATAATATTCATGAATTTTTTTACAATATCTAATATATAACATATGTTCAATATTTTTTTCTTAAAAAAATAGATGTTATATATAATTTTTCTCTCTCTCCCCCCCTCTCTCTCTCTCCTTCCTTTCTCCTCCCTCTCTCTCTCTCTCTCTCTTTATTTCTCTCTTCCTTTATTACTACTCTAAATCTCTTTCATCTCTCTCTTTCTTTCCCTTTATTCTTTTATCACTACCCTAACCTATCTCTCCCATCCCTCTCCCTCTCCCTCTCCCTCTCTCTCTCATTTCTATCTCTTTCTCTCTTTCGTTCTCACTACTCTAAACCTAACTGTCTCATTCTCACCCTCTTTCCCATCTATCTCCTTTCTCTCTATCTCTTTCCCTTTTTGTCTATGCTAAACTCTAAACCTATCTCTCTCATCTCGCTTTTTCTTCGCACACACTCTCTCTCCCCATTCTCATTACCCCTTAAACCTATCTCTCCCATCCCTCTCTCTCTCTTTCTCTCTCATAGCCTAACCGCGTTGCCCAAAATACTTAAATTCAAGTTGTTAGTAATAGTTTGCATAGTTTCTTATATACTCAAGATCACCTATATAGACTTTTGATGTGAGACGGGACATCACAAAAGGTCTGAAATGAGAAAAAGACTAAAAGGGAAAGTGAAGTTCAATTGAAATATAGGAAGGAAGTATTTGAAACAATTTGGAGGGAAGGAACGGGCAACCATCTTGGTTGTCCAACATGAGAGGCACGCACAGCCAAGATCCTAACACGTATGCAAAATTAAGAGTTCCCATCTTGGACATTCGACATGAAGAAGTAAGGGCATTTGAGATCCTAACCTTTTTGAAGCTTAGATGCATTTATCGTGACCATTCGACGTGGGAGGACATGACCAATGAGGATTGAGATTTGTGGCATCATTAGACGGAAAGCCTGACAAAGGAAGAGACGCCCAATAAATGGAAACCAACTAGAACTCTTGGAAAGAAAGATTCCCTACTTCTAGGCTCACTCCCAAATCAGGAATTTAAACCAACAAACGTTATACAATTGGATTGTGATAAATTGTATCCTACCATTACCCTATTAAAATTATTATATATTGCAATTAGTTTTGACTAAAATTTTGCTCAAATACCATCGCGAGTATAGTATCAAATGAATGTACCACAAGGCATGCACTTTTGTATAATTTTGATGTATACATAATAAGAAAAAGAGTTGAAATGTTATCCCGGATTGAAATCTGTACATTAGATTAATTTCGAGTACTTCTCATGTATCACTACTTTCGTAAAATTCAAACTATGCATGTTTTATTTTCTCTTTAAGACTCGGGATATAAATTCCAGACATCTAGGTGAACTGTCTTTTGTATGTGAGTTTGGTTCAAAATTTTGTTTAGCTTCCCTTAATTAGAAACTACTTGAATATTGTATTGCTATGGATAGGTGGCATTAGCATCAGGACAAGGACCTTATATTGAGAAAGTAAGGGAAGCTCAGTTGGAACTAAACCTAACAAATGTGAAATGTGTTGATGCCAAGGGACTGCAGCTCGAGCGGGATTACGTGCACCTAACTACTCAAGCTGAGGTTCAGCTTGGAAATATGTTGGCCCATTCATTCCTCCATACATAATATGGGACAATGTGTCGGCCACCATCTCAATATATAAGCCAATGTTTACTGGTTTGAACGAATAGCTGAATAATACAAAATTATTGATGAGGATACAAAGTATTGATAGTCATATGAAAAGATTTTATTCTCCTGATATCTTTTTACCTTTAAATTTTAAGTTTATTTGTTTTCGTGAATGTTTTTCCATATTGTTCCATCAAATCTTTTAGCTGCGGACTATAGATATGGATATGTACCAGGATTGCTACTACTTGATTCGTATCCATATTATATAGATACACTTCTATCTACGCCTCTATCTCTGCTGCCGGTATGAGTTATGCCTTAGGCAGTTATGGCTCATTGTAATGAAATGATCATTTTCATATATATGAGGTTTATTGCGACACTTGGTTTACTAAAGCAATAAGATAATGTACTTATGAGTATATGGACTCGTGATTCATCAATGTTGGTGAATGGCCATTTCATTAATGTGAAGGATTTAATGATGGCTCCATTGCTTCAAAATATTCCTAACCAACCAAACTCTACCTTAAAAGAATTAGGGGTTTTTATATTTTGGTCCCACTTCTTAATGAATTTAAGTTTTCATCCTCCAATTTAAACCCTATGTGTTACGGTCCTTAGATTCAAATAAATCCACTTCCACCAATCGTTGCAATTCCATAAGCACTCAACACGTTATCATAATTTTCCTTCAATGGTTTTTATTTCGTCGGTAAGAAGATTCTAGCCAAGAAATCTGTGCGGAAATGAAGGTTTCAACTATCATTGAATAAACCAAAACGGTAAATTTTGAATTTGAATCACGTCAGACAAAAATCATGGTAAAAAAGATAAAATAAAATAGTGGTTAGGAACATATGATAAAGTGGATATACACGATAAATTTAATTTCCATACCGAAAGTGCATTTTACCAAACTGCTGATTAATGTTCTGAATACCGAATCGGTTTGGCTATCGATTTTCCTACTAATACGGTGCGTACCAGTACCAATCATGTACCGGGTACTGTATCAGATTTATCGCAACTATCAATATATATATATATATATATATATATATATAAATTATAAAATGAAAGACCAAAAAAATTAATTTTTTTCGCAACTCTTTAAAAAGAAAAAACAAATCCCGTATCAGCCAGTATTAACCGTATGGCTAATATCCGGCCGGTATGGACCGGTATTGAGAAAAGTACAGTACTAGAGGTATTTGGTACCCTTTTTATGCCAAAACGGTACGTACCGGCCGATATCGAACGATATGTACAATATTTATAACATTGTTGTTGATACATGTCCGACTAATATTGCTATTATTAATGAGAAATTTGAAACACATAAAAAAAATGGTTAAAATGTTAGAACATGTCAAGAAATAGTCAAGAAAATGTAATGAAGATTTCTTCAAATGATAAACTTAATGACAAACTTATTGTAGGAAATGAATTATGCAGAGAGAATATTCGAAGGAATATTGCTGAAGATGCTAAGAATAGTGAAACCTAGTTAGCCAAAAAAATAAAAAAAAAGTGAAAAGGACGAAGGAGAAGACAGACAATATAAGAAAGAAAATGACAAAAATCTCAAATCATCAAAGTGGGCTTAGGAGATAAGTAGGAGACAACTCTCAAGTGAGAACCAAAGGTCTTTGATAAGCTTTCTCTCTCTCTAGCTAGTCTTTTGGCCCCCACTAGGAATTTAATGTCAATAAATTCTGTCTTCTCAAAAATCAAAAATCTCTAGAGAGAACTTTCACTCTCTAGAATCTCTCTCTGGAAATATGTCTTGACTTTACATAAGTGTTTGGTATTTATAGGCACATAGCGTCCGTACTCTAATACTAGGTGTCCCAACAACCTCTCCATACGTGTCCCTTCTTTGAAATGTCTGTGGTGGTCCCGCTCCCATTATGCCTCACGGTCGAGGTAGGTCTCACGGCAACCATTACTCCTTAATTTGAAGCCATTGGTCCACTAGATTCCTTTTCTTTTCCATGAATAGGATTTGGGAATCATGTACTCGATCTCACTTTGATCGTTGTCTTCTAGCCTTCATGACCCCCCACCCAAGCCTTGTCATCGTAGCTCAAGTAGGCACCCATAAAGATCAAAACTCTAAATCCGGGGCTTCATATTGAGCTTTTCTTTGACCTCCCCTTTTATCTTTCCTCTGGCTGCATTGCACTTGATTGGTATCAGCCATTCAGTGGATCACTTTGGACTCTGGTAGCGCTTAGATCATGCACCCTCTCTCGAAGCTTTGGATCTGAGATTTTATCTAGGACTCGTCTCTGATCTCTCAGTGGTTAATTATATGGTCGTGTCGCACGTGATTGGTGTCAGCACCTCGATGCATTATTTTGCATTATGGTGGTGCTTAAATCGTGCATTCCCCTTATTTTCGGGGCCAAACAAAGAATTGACGGCATGAGGTGTTCCCCTCACAGTCTCCTCGTGACCCTTACTCAAGTAGACAAAAGGGTTGTCGTGGGAGCTTTTCCCCTAGTGCTCCTAGATCCTCGTTGACTCGGGCTTGTGGTACTCAGTATTTTGCAATGTTTGGATAGTGTACTCAATCTTGCGAGGACATGTCCTTGCAGCTCCACTAGTCTCATGGAACCCACATTGGGAGACTTCCTTTCAGGACACTCTACTCCTCGCCAAACTCAGCCACCGCAGTGCCCGATGTCCGCGTGGATTAGCCCTCGCAGCCCTTGACGCCGCAACACTCGACCCCTGCGCGACACTCGACCTCTGTAGCTAGGCCCTCGCGGCCCTTGCCCACCAAGGCTTAGCCACACGACACTCGACCCCAGTGACTCAGCTCTCGCAATGCTCGGTCCTTGCAGCTTTGTCTTGTCTCGCGGGCTTTGCATTGGGGCAAATATCTTTTGGAACACCCCCTCTAGCCACAGCAATTATGGGCCCCCACGCGACACTCGGCTACCAAGGCCTCCGACCACCGCGACCCTCAATCCCCTCGTGGCACTTGCCCACCATGGCCTGCCCTTGTGACTCGACCTTCGCGACGCTCGATCCTCGCGGCCTTGGGTTAGCTGGAGGGCCTTACGGCCTTGCCTCAGCTCGCGAGCTTCACGGCCCATGTTTTTTGGGTCCAAGTCTCGTGGGCCATCTTTTGGCCATGGCCTACACTTACATTCAAGAGTTGTGCCAAGATCCAAGTGCTTCAAATAAGTTAACCAGCTACCATAAAATTTGTCAATTACTAATATAAGCTAAAGTACAACTATTGCTACAATTATTTAGTTAATCTTCGGCTAACCACTTGAAAAGACTATATGAAATAAATAATGAAAACATATTTCTCTATGCGTCTATTCTTACAATGGGATTTGCTCTTTGATTATCTATCCTATTTATACACAGCAATTGAAGCTTGCTCATTGCCCATGGTTTTGCCTTCTTCTGCTTCAATTTGAAATGACTCCCTAACTTCGACTTATGCTGGATCATGGCCATACTCACGTAAACTCTTCCACATGGTTTTCCCTTCTTTTGGCACATGTCCCTGTGCCATGAAGTGCTTTACAACTCTCTGAATCTTCCATTCTGTTTGTGGAGACTTTCGAACGCACGTAACTACCACATCCCAAGAAATGACGTCGCTCCTCATTTTGCTCTATTTTCTCTAACAAAGCCCACGCATGCTCACTTAATGTACCACGTGCTTTCTTTTTATTGAAGTATGGATTTGGATGGAAACATACCTCCTACACTAGTATATGTTAAGGCTTAAATTATGTCGATAGGTACTTAAAGTGTCTATTTTTCCTTCATTTTGGGATCATGGGTACATGTAATTGCCCACTATCATTTTTTCTCAAAACTTTAAGGACTTAGAAGCGAAAGATTTGATTAAATCTCATAGATGTGTGGTGTTACATCACCTAGCCATGAAGTTGCCGAAACAGGAAGGCATGGTTGATGAGGAGAAAATAACAGTTCCTGAGTTTTAGTTCTTCGCTAGCATTCGGTCTATTTACTTGATTGTGAGAAGTAGGGAGTACCTTGTTATTGAGTCTTATGTACCTCACAGATTTAGTAGGCAGTTTGAATTTCATGAACATCTTCAAGCTAGATTGAATGAAGTTATTCGTGAAAGCACATTAGTAGACATATTACCTATTGGCATTCATGCATTTATTATTATACTAGATCTGCACAGATACTACCAAGGCATAACAACCTTAGAGATTCAGCTACCAAGGCATATGTTGATTGGTGGCTCAAGGTGACAATGATCATTTTCCAAGAGTGCTGACACTTCAAAATGCCAGAAGATAGCTCTTCCTCCGAACAACATTTTTCCAAAGGTTCAAAGGCGCAAGCTTAGGTCACATGATTCTGGTACTCCACTTCTTGATGCTCCTAATGTAGTTGTTGAAAACTTGATTGATGACTTTGCTCCCACTAGCATTCATTCTCAAATACTCTCTTTGTTATTAGATGTTTGTTAGTGCCCACAGTCGGTAGGCATTTCGACTGGGGATGGGACCGAGGATCATTCTAGTGAATTGAGAGGACCAGTGATCACTGCTGGAAGCATGTTTCAGGTGGCAAGGTTAAGAAGGCGCCCCCTGTAACATTTTTGGCTGCTCAAGTCTATGCAGAGACTTTCTTTGATAGTGTTACTAACTCTTCTCAGCCATTTTCACATGAGGCAGCTCAACTACTTATCTCTCTCTCTCTATGTGTGTGTGTGTGTGTGTGTGTGTAGTCCCTTTCTAATAAGGGATTTTTTATTTTGTTACGTTGTGGACCTCTTATTTTCTAATCCAAATTTGACGATCCAAACTGTTAAATGTGTTTAAAACATGTTTTTAAGCATACCCGTAAGAAATCGGCTCAAAACAACATAGAAAATGGCTTGATCTATACAGTTTTTGATAAATGCTGATACGAACAGTTTTATGAAATATCAAACGAACCAAGTCTTTCCGGATAATATTTTGAGCTGATTTCTCGCCTTAACACTTAAAAATATATTTTAAATACATTTAATGGTTCGGATCACCAAATTTTGATAAAAAAAACTAAGAGATCCACACCGTAGTAAAATAAGGGATCTCTTATTAAAAGTTTACTCTATTTATTAAAAGTTTAATATATATATATATATATATATATATATATATATATAGAGAGAGAGAGAGAGAGAGAGAGAGAGAAAAACTTTTAATAAGGAATCTCTTATTTTGCTACGGTGTGGACCTCTTATTTTCTGATCAAAGTTTAATGATTTGAATCGTTCAATGTGTTTAAAACTTTTTTTAAAAGTACATGCGAGAAATCGGCTCAAAATGTTATTGGAAATTGCCTGATCCAAGCAGTTTTTATAAAATTATTTTTGTCAGTATTTATGAAAAAATATTTGGATCAAGTCCTTCTCTATATTGTTTTGAGCCTATTTCTCGTGAGCACCCACTGAACGATTTGGATCATCAAAATTTGATTAAAAAAATAGGAGGTCTGCGTTTAAGCAAAATGACGAATCTTTTATAAGAAGGGGACTCTCTCTATATATGTGTGTGTGTGTGTGTGTGTGTGTGTGTGTGTGTGTGTGTGTGTATTATAGATTAATCTTGAAGCTATTAATATTATAGATGAATCTTTTAACGCATCAATGATTCTATCCAAAAGCCGAGGAGCTTTCAGTTGGCTCTTAACCTAGCTCAGCATGAAAGTGTGGCCAAAGTCACATCTATAGTTCAGCATTCTAGTGCCAACAATGGGCCCTCTTATCCTCCCCGTTTCTCTCTTGAGCATGTAGTCTCATTTTTACCTACAATGTGTGTGTTTGGTTGGTTAGCAGAGTACTTTAGAACACAATTTTGCGCCCCAATTAAATTGGACTACTCTCTTATGGCCTAGTATTCGGGAGAAGGAGGAGCTCAAAAATTTGAGAACTTGGAAGTCCAAGATTTAATTAAATCTCGCAGAGATGTGGTGTTACCTCACCTAGCCATGAATTCGATATTATATTGGATCGCAGTGATACTACCGAGGCGTAACAACCTTAGAGATTTTTTAGCTACCAATGCCTATCTTGATTAGTGGCCCAAGGTGATCCATTTTCCAAGAGTGCTGACACTTCAAAAAGCAAGAAGACGCCTCCTCCTCCTTCAAAGAACAATCCTCCAAAGGTTCGAAGGCACAAGCTTAGTTCACATGATTTAGGTACTTCACTTCTTGATACTCCTAATATAGCTGAAAACTTGAATGATGATCAGTTATCTTCCCCTAGCATTCATTGTCAAATATCCTCTTTGTTATTAGATGTTGTCAACGCCTACATCCGATAGACATTTTGACTAGGGATGGGACCAAGGATCCTGAGTGTTGAGGGGAACAGTGATCGCTATTGGTAATATGTTGCAGGTGACAGGGTTAAGAAATCGCACTCTGTAACACTTTTGACTGCTCAAATCCATGTAGAGACTTTATCTAATTGTATTCCTAGCTCTTCTCAATTAATTACTTAACTAAGAAAATTTTAAAAGAATGAGTTAAATTATTGAGGTTTGAAAAGTAATATATATATATATATATATATATATATATATATATATATATATATATATATATTAAGGGAAAAATAAGTTCACTTTAATTTTAACACCGTTAATCAAACAGTAACAGTAGAGAATCTGAAGAGAATAATTTGTAAAGCAAGAGTGGAAAGTGCATTTTGTTAGAGCCTGGGGGAGGGAAGTAATTTTGTCCGTAATCTCGTGAGAGGTATGTGGAATTACCCCTAAAAGTTCACTAAAAGGCAAGAACATCTCACGTTTTTTGGTTTTAAGATGTTACCTCGTTACGAGGTTGATCGTTTGAACGCTTTAAAAAAAGCAACCATGCACCACGCGTTAAAATTTGTAAAATTGAATAGTTCATATAATTAAATAAATTTTTATGATTCATATTAAGAATAGTAACATCACAAGATCTTGGTTCCATAAAACGGGATCACAAAAATTTGAATTCATCACAAGAGGTGTGCATAATTGCATGTTTCCTCATTACGAGGTTGCAATTCATTGCTACTCACACCGCAAATTCCTATCAATTGGTTTATTGGTCCTATCTAACAGAATTCTACAAGTTCATCATTGAGGGTTGAAGAGGAAAGGAAAGCCAACTGAAATGGTATTTTTCATTACCCTGCAACTAAAGCATTCTCCCATTTTTTCTAAGCAACAACAAATCAAGCTCAGACTATCCTTTTCAACCAAAAGTAAGCCACTCTCCTGCCTAATGTAATTAAAACACATGTCCAATAAGCTTTATCTAGCTGGAAAAGAAACACAAACAACATGATTTGGCAATCCTCTTGATCAGAAACTATCCGATGAGAAAGCATCAAATTGGTAAAACCTGGATTGCAATGCCAAGTCAAGTAACCTTCTCTGATCTCCTTTGGTCTCGAGTTTTGACTTTAACACTAAGGACTGTCTTCTTAGCTGATGACTGACCAACAATCAAATGCTTAGCATCACTTAAACTCTGCTTCCTTGAGCCCCTGCAGATCAGATAATATCTAGCACTATCGACCAGTCATGTGGAATATCAAAGTAGGAGAAAAATACCAAGCACGTGAAAAAAGATGAGTATCCACAAAAGCAGAGCTACAACTGCATATGGGAATCCCAAGGGGTTATTCGAGCAGTAAAATGAATGACGACAAACAATGGTGGAATCAAGAATCTAGTTTAGCCTAGGCTAAAAATGAATTGAGCTTCAAATAATGAGGCGGGCTGAAATTATTTAAATTATAATATTACATATAAAACAAAAATATTGGAAGACCTGGGCTAGGGCCCACCACAAGGTTGTGGTGATTCTACTTTTTGTTGTAAATTCAGACAACTTGCGGTCGAAACTCGATAACTTAATACTTGAGGCTACAAGGGGTTTGCTCAATTATTTTCACTCAAAACCCCGAGAACTAGTCGGTAATTTAAGTGTGAACTCCTTCCACTTTTACCCCAACTTATTTCAAACCAATCAATTAACTTGGTTATAAAAAAAAAAACTGCGTATGGGTCTCCATAACTGATATACAAGTCTTTAGTTGTAAAAACAAAAGAACTCGCATTATTAAAATGGTTGTTGGTTGGAATGTGTTTTGTTACTTTTGCTCCAAACAAAAAGCATCATAGCTAAAGGTAATAATGAGTTTCCCTTCCAAGTTGAACAATATCGGCTTTTACGGATTCATAGAATCTAAACGACATCAACAAGATTGCATTGTTGTAACAACATTGCAACATCTCACAGGAGGGGAGTGAAATGAAGAAAACAGCACTTCCGATTGCCCCAACACTCCGATATTTCAAATTCATTCCCACCGTAACAAATTCCAACGCTTGGTGTTTTCTTCTGTACTCTAACCCTCTAAAAGGAGGGGAGTGAAATGAAGAAACTGATCTGATCAACAAAAGTGCAGGTTGGAATTGCAGGTGACGACGCAGGACTTTAAAACCATCCATAAAGATAAAGTCACATAGCACTTCCACAACAAGGTTATCAATACATTATTGTACAGATCGATATGTACTATTTTGGCATAAAACGGTACTAAATATCTTTAATATCGTATTATTTTAAATATCGGTTGATATCGTCCGGTACCGATATATATATTGATAGTTGCGTAAAAAAATTAATTTTTTTTAACTCTCTCGAATTTATATATGTATTAATAGTTGCGATAAATTTAATACGATATCCAATATATTGACCGATACTAATATGTACTATACTTATAAAAAAATCAAAACTCAACCAGATAGGATATTTAGAATGTTATTCCCCAATTATAGTAAGAAGTCAAATGTCATAAAGTGGGCCATGTGGGATGTGGAAACTAAACTCACCAAGAGTTTTATTGTACTTTGTACCCAATCTAGAACTCTGAGAAAAACACATAAGCTAAAGATCAGAAAATGCAGGTGAAGTTATAATTGCATGTACTCTCAACTTTTTCTCTACGTACTAGCTAGTTGAAGGAGGAGATTAGCCTCTTTTTTTTTTTTTTTTATAACCAGGTATCCGACTGATTTAGGAATTATTCTATTATAATGCTACCTGGTTATTGGAGAACCAATTTCATCATTTACTTGTAAGGATCCTGTTTAGAGTCAAAATATTTTTGCCTTATATGAACTAACCTCATAAGAATTTATAGCATTTGAGAGATTTCAGACATAAGACGTAAGAGAAATCATACATCTAAGTTTCAAACTTTGACTATCAAGCCAACCCCTTGGATTTAAGAGGAGAAAAGTTTTATAGGCACGATTTATTTAATTTTTTTAGATTATTTGAGAAACATAATTGTAATTTTTTATTTTAACAAAGAGAGTAAAAAGGTAGCAAGGTCTTCTTTTTCCCTGGCAAGTTTTCGAACTTGTGAACCAAATGTCTACAAATTAAGGTAATCTAAGAAACACCAACACAGATATAGAAATTAACACAAATATATACACTTGATATGACAATTTTAAATTAATAAAAACACAAACACGATAAGGAGACACCCAAAAAAAATTTAAGAAAAAATCGCTTTCCTGTATAAATTGCTTATTGTGATTAATACGCATCACAAATAACCATATTGTTGGAAACTAACGCTACCTTACAGTGGCAGAATTGGAACTTTCTTCTAGGGGTGTCGAGTATTATAGCTCCTTTAGACTAAATTATTTGTTGTTAAAAATTGGATATCATTTGTTGTTTTCCAATATTTTGTGTAATTTTTCGGCAAATTTTTTGTACGTATCTTAATTTGTCTCGATCAGAAGAATAAAAATTAAAAAAATTCAAATAAAAAGTTGCTGAAGATACTAAAAGTCATGTATGTTATAATTGTAAATGAATTTATGCTTTATGGATGGTGCCAATAGCATAAAACCGCAATGTGTTTGTGGGAATATATATATTGCATATATATTATTAGTCAAAACAGGGGGTGCCCTGGCACCTCCACCCCCAAAGCATTAATCTGCCCTTGTTAACTTGGCACAAAAGTTAAACTAACATTGGTTCTACATAATGAAGAGATGATTCATCGAAAAGAAAAATCACGAAGCACAAGTGGTAAGTTTGTGCAAATGTTAAGTATTACTATTTTACATTATGAAGGGACATCAATGTAGTGTTTTTTTTTTTTTGCTAAAAATCAATGTAGTGTTCTAGTGCATGTCTTACTTGATACATACATGTTCTCTATATGCCTTACGCGTCTCTAAATAAGTTTTACAATAAATATTTGGAAACGGCACATGGTGAGTCATCTCCCCGTATATCCTATGTGTCTCTTGCTTGTCTACGTGTGTGATACGAATACGGTGATCATATAAGCGTATTGGTGCTTCATAAAAGATAACCATTAAAAGGAAAAATTGAAACAACAAATAGCACAAACAATTAGTATTTTATCACTTTATAATCAAAGTACTATCAGACCCACATTAAATTTTGACTTTTACCTTCAAAATGCTTGTGGGGAACTAATTGTTTGAATCTAGTGTAAAGCAAATTACCAGTTCAAAAAATTAAGAACAAGGCCAATCTAAGTTGAGTCATTGATGACTTCCACAGAGCAATGATGAAAGTCATACTAGAGGAGATGGAACGAACAGGGTATAATATAGGCACAAAAAACACAAACAAAGACCTTCTAATGCATCTTTCATATATCCTTTTGTGTCAAGAAAATAAGCTGAAACTACGAACAGCTGAGGGAAGTCAACCAAGTGGGTAAACAAAGTGGAGAAACAGAAGCAAAAGCGGAAGATAGCAGACATGAGACCAACGCCATAGAAAAATGGGAGAGTATGAGACAATTCAGCTTTTCGCAACATTAATTTATTCAATCTAACACCATAAAGAATATAATACAGTTCTAAAATTAATTTATGTACAAACTAATCACTTTGAGCCAAAAATGTCCGTAACTCTAACCACATAAGACCCTCAGCATCAGTTCTAAAATTTGGGGCTGAAGCCAAATATACAATCCCACCAAAATCGTGCCATGCTGAATTTGAACTCATTCCTGCTCTAATGCACGGAAGCAAACCTTCTCAAGTTGTATAGGCCAATCTTCTCCAAGCCTCCTGGGATTTGACTCAACTGCAACTCGAAAGTCCAACAGGGATGCCAAAATGGGTCTGTTTGCTTTATGCAAATATCCAGTGGGCCTCATCGAATTCAAACCAAACATCACCTGATTACACACTCCACTAGAATTCTTATTGCCCGACCTTGAACCAGCTAATTCCAAGGCCGGCTTAATTAGTCTCTTAAGGTGAACATCCAGACTGTTGTTCAACAGGTTAACACAGTCCAGTGAAATTTTCAAGCCCTCAGTCTCCAAATTCTGCTCCAATCTTGTCTTCAGAGACCTAGTATCTGGAAGCTCACCACTACTTAGGCAAGACTCAGAGTGAAAACCAGTTCCTAATCCAGTACGCAGAACTTTCCGTGTTTCTTTTCCATTTATGGACATCCCAAGAGGAGCTTTTACAGGGCTTCTACTGTGAATACCTGGGCTGCCAGAAGCTTGCTCAACCTCTTCACCCTCTTCCACAGAGTTGACTTCAGGAGGTGGCCTACTACCAAAAGAAAGCAGTTCGGTGGCACTTTGTTGTTCCTGGATTTGAGGAGAACACCCTTCAAATACAAGACTATAGGCCTTCCCATTCGGCCCAAGAGGACTGGGCCGGTCCATAAACTTTCGATCACGAACATACGGTGTCCTTCCATTCCTTGGAGACTGAGGAGAAGAGTCTCTACAAAGTGAATACAGACTACTTCTTTGGTACCCATTTGGTAATCTTTGATTCAACGAAGTTCCTTTTTTGCATTCTTTTGGTGGAGGAATCTTACCAACACATGCGTTCTTTAAAACTGCTTGGATAAGTCGGTTATGAAGGCAGATGTTCACTCTCCCAATTGTAGCAATGCAGAGTCTATCAAACTCCGATTTTCTAATCTTTCGACTCAAGAATTGGTTCAAGAGGAAAAAGTATTTCTCTGCTTTCTCATGACCAATCCTCCTTTCAATTTGAAGCTTCAATTCTAAAGTGTCTACCCGGGAGGGATGCAGACCCGCCGGCATTTTGCTTTACGAATCTCTTATTACCATCAAACCCAAAATTCTAAACCATCAAGAAGCAAGAAGAAACCCCATCAATTTTTGAGAATCCACCAATCCAAAACCCTATTGTCTATTGCTTCCACTCAGAAAGCACAGTTCAGCAATCAAAACCCATAGCAAGAGCTAATTCAAACTGCACTATTAAATCACTTATCAAATTCAACAAAATCAAGATACCAATTAGCCTCGAAACAAGTTGCAATTTGTTCACTTTACTGGATAACAACTCGGATCGCAAACAAAATTCCCACGTCCGAACTTCAATTTCACTAAAATAGACAAAGGAAACAAAACAATCAGAAATCATAATTGATAGACATAGACGCGATAATTCACGCTGCGCAAAGAAAGCCAATTGAGCGTCGAAATAGAGAGAGCTTGTGAACTAAATATACAAACTAACCTGATTCAACAATACACGTAGCTCAATTGCTCGATGCCTGGTTGAGTTCTTCTATGGCCCTCTGATCGAGCTTAATTTGGTGTACGAGAGACAGAAGGAAGCGCCTTGGGGAATTAGGGCTACAAAGGCAATTTCAGGATTTCGAAGCTTCTTCGGGTCGTAAGAGGGTCAAAGGACAGGTGCGTTTTACTCACAGGGTCACATCGTTCTTTCCTGACCATCCATATCCCGAGTCAAATAGCCGCTCATCTGCATCAGTCTCTTTATTTTTTTTTTAAATTAGAGAAAAAATCTTATCCATATTTATATTATTATGTATTGCAGGACGATTTTTAGTGAAAGTCGTTCTGAGCGCAACAAGTGGCGCAATACGATTGGGTTAGAAATTAAATTGACAAATTAAAAAAATATTAATTGAATAATTATCCCTAACAAATCATATTAATTAAATAAATTAAATTTTAATAAATGATTATCCTTAACAAATCAAATTCAAAGAAGTACTTATCTTTTTTTATCAAAAGTGCGCCAAGTGGCAAGTCATGATTGGATTAAAAATTTAAAAATAAGTCCCGAACCCAGTAGCCTTCTAAATAGTTCAAATTCAAAATAATACTTATCCTTTTAATTAAATAATAATCCAATTTCTCTTAACAAATTAAATTCAAATGAATAAGAAGTGGAGTTTGAATTCATGCGCATCATAAGTCCCGAACCCAATAGCCAATAATCCCGTTTCCAAGTTTTTGCAATAAATATGGAGGCTTTGTCAGCGAAATTCACATATACATGAACAATCATTTAGATTGATGAATTTGTTGTGATGCTGAGTTTCTGTGCAGGAGTGTTAAAAAAGAATTAAAGGTGCATTGTTATGGGTGGTAACTACAGCTATTGTGTTATAGTCTGGTGCTTGAAATTTTATACGGTAAGTCTTCTTTGAAGTTAATGTTTTTGTTTGCGTTGTGTTTATTCTATTTTTTCATCCAAAAAAATTTCATATATTCACATTGACCCTGTTGGCTATGAATTGTACAAATAACTCTAATTTAATTTATTCTTTTTACGTATTAGACCATAATCTCTGGCTTGATTTTTTGAAGGCGTTTGAAATTCTAAGCATATTTTTTTATTTTGATGAACATAAAATTTATTTTTATTTAATATTTTACAACAATTGTAATTATTATTCATAACCTCTAACTTGGTTTTTTTCCTTTGAAGGTTATTTTATTATATATTCGAAACTCTAACCATATTTTTCTGTTTTGATTAACATTAAATTTATTTTTCATAAATATTGTAGAATAATTATAGCTATTATCCATAACTTTAAGTATAGTAGCTAAACTTAAATATTTGTGCACGCTTTTCTTTCTTTACTAAATTAGTAATTTAGGTTAAAACGTATCAACTAAATAGAAACTATAATATTATAGAGATAAGCATGAAAACAATAACTCAATGATCCGTAAAGAGTAGCGACAATGATGAAAAAATCTAATTATTCGTAGATAGACATGAAAAAATAAAAATTATAATGCTATAGAGATAAGCATAAAAAAAATAATGAAATGACAGTATAATTATTATTTTCATCTTTTATCACATCCAGATAAATTTTTTGTATTTTTTAATACAAATTTACATATTATTTCTTTTACAAATTTAAATCTATTCTACACATTATTATCCAAACACTTTGATTTATAATATAAAAATTATAATGTAAAATTTAAAGTCTAGAATTTCAAAAGTAATTTAGTTCCGAACTTTGGTTGATCTCGATTAATCCGTAAAAATAATTTACTTTCAAATTATAGTTGGTTGATGCGGTGAATAATATATACGTTTTTATTATTTAAAATTCTAAAATAGCTCGTGATTTTGTGTTCGTAACAATAGAGTAGTGCATATTTCAATTCATCCCGTGCATAGCACGGGTTTTTTGCTAGTTATATATTATTACAGAGCGACTTTTCGTGAGAACCGTTCTGAGCGCGACAAGTATCAAAAATTAATTGGTTTGTGATCAAACTTTATAAGTACTACATGTTACTTTATACTAACAAAAATATTTTAGAATCTTTTTTGAATTCAAATTCAAAATCTTACCATATTTCATATATAATATTTTATTTCCATAATTTTCTCTACTTATTTATATCTATGCACATAAAATGTACTATTTTTATTTTTATGTAGTTAAGCATAATATTTTAAGAAATTACACAAAAATTAATTTTTAAAATGGAAGTGCAAATAAATAGACTTTTCTATTATAGAAAATAAATTTGTTAAACAACTTCTTACAAATAAATAAAGATATAATCATATCACTTTTTATTATCATGATTTTGATTTTAAAAAAATATCACTTCTTTTTTTACTTTTGTTTATTTTTTATAAATAAAATTTTATAATTTAAAATTTAAAAATCATAGGAATAACAGTTGAGATAGATTTTTATGACAAAAAAGTGTTTGCTATTATTTATAAAGTTGTAAATCAACTGTATTGTCATCGCAGAGATACATTTGAATTAAATTAAATGAGTTGAATTTATTTTGATCAACTCATCATAGGCGCGTTAATATTTTTTGTACTCACTGCAAAATCACTCATCTTTAAAATCAGCGAGTTAACTAATTTTTTAAATAATTTTAATTTGGTTAGTTAAATAGGCTGATTGTTAAAAATAAATTCAAACAAGGTAAAATAGAAAGACATAAAATATTAAAAGAAATTCCTTCTTAGATTTTTTTTAAAATTTAAAATAAAATGATATAAAGAGGTCACTTAATGTCAAGGATAAGAGAAACAAAAGTGAGAGATTAAACTAAGTATATACGAATTTTGTTAGATGATTAGTATTTATCCTTTAAAATTTCTATCATTGAGTTGGATAATAAACAAATTACTAAATTTTATTTGCATTTATACTCACATCTTGGAGTTAAATTGGATAAAAATCTTAATTATGCTATGAATTCATAATTTTATAAAAAAATTGAAAGTATCTTAATTGGAATTTTTATTTGCTTCTAAGCTAAATTTTTAGATAGGTCATTGACAATTTATTTTTAACTAATATCTATTTAATTAATATTTTTATTTTTATTTTTGTTTTTGTTTTTATTTTTATTTTTATTTTTAAATATTAGGTTGAATTTTATTTTTTTAAATTATAACATAAATGGATAAATATTGCATTAACTAATTTTGTAAAAAATATATTTATGTTGTTATTCTATACCAAGAAAATATTAAGACTATTTTTATAGTAAAATGATGGATAAATTAATTCATAATTAGACCATTTTTTTTCAAAAGTTATTCTTATTTACTAACTTAAACTATTACAGTTCTTGAATTTGATATTTTATTTTTATTTTTTTAGAGCTGAATTGAATGAATACTTGATCAAATTAGTTAATTATTAAGATAATTTTAATATTTAAATATAAAATAGAGTTTAAATTAGATATTGACGATGTTTTAAGTTATACATGTTATGAAAACTACATGCTTTATATTTGTGTCGTAAAAATTTATTATTAAGATTTTAAGAAAAATATAGATTGGCGTAATGATAACAATTTTATTTTATTTTACAAGTCCCGTGCATAGCACGGGTTTTTGCTAGTTTTTTATTTATTTTAGAGAGTCATATTTTGTAATTTCTCCACTCTCTATTCTATTAAAATATTTTTTTCTTTTATATTTAATTCAAATGTTATAGGGGAGGAGAAAGAAATAGAAAAAAATAAAAATAAAATGGTAGGAGTGAATAGCGACACCCTAAAAGTAGAGAGTCACTATTCATTTTGAAAAATAGGGAGGAGAAAAAAGGAACCTGATGTGGGAGTTGTCAAGAGAATTTGCTCCTCAAATTAAGGAAAGAGATTGTTTGGGGAGCCTGATGCAAATGCTCTTATAAGAAGCCGACCAAATGTCCAAAATAAAAAATTTGGTCGGACATGATGAATATAATAAGCAGAAAGATAGTAAAAGAAAAAATTTGTTATAGAAAGTTGAGTACTTATAAATAGTTTATTTGAGTAAAATAAGGAGATGACATATATGAGTAAGTGGATAGTATTATAATATTTAATAATAATTTTTTGTAAATTAATAATGGTTTTTTTGTAAATTCAAGGAGTTATAGAAGGAAATAACATAAGAAATAGGGGGATAAGTGAGACAATTTTATTCTTCTCCAAACGGATAAAATAGTAATTGGATATAATATTTATGGTCCGAACAAGTAGGAGTGGCAATGAAGCGGATCGGAGCGGATATTAGGATATCCGTATCCGATATCCGAATGTTAGCCGATTACCATATCCGCTCCGATATCCGTTAGAGATTAAAAGTGGTGCACCGTAACCATATCCAATGGATATCAGTTAATCTCCAAACCTAATGGATATCCGTAATTTTTTCGAATCCGCTCAGAATTCACCCCAACCCGATCCGAATGCGATTTAAAAATAAATAACTTCCTATTCATATTTTAACAACAAATAAAACTCATAAATAACACATCACATATTACATAACCATTAAAAAAGACTCAGAAATTGTAAGTAAACCAATAAGGACTCAAACATTACTAACTAAATCAAGAATGCAACTAAATAAAAATCAGTTTAACAATAGAATACAATCTCAAAGTGAAATCATAGAAATAAGAAAAAGATGTGAGAGAAGTCATCTTCATTTCTAATTTGACATAAATCTTCCATTTGCATAATTCATACCTATGTAATTGAACCAAAGAAACAAAAACTGTATTAGCATTAGTAATATTATACATTAAAGTGACAAGAAAAATAAAACAAATGCCAAATTGTCAATTACCTCGCGAGTCAAGCACGAATAATCTGAATCTATGTCCTCATATATAGTGGCATACCCTGACGACGATTCACCTACGAAAATAAAAGTAATCTCACAATGTAGATGTGGATTCAATCTTACCAAAGTAGAAAAAATAAACATATCATGTTAATTACCTCCCATTTCTGTAGCCCACAACCAACTTTGAGCACACATTAAGGCTTCCATCGTATCAGGATGAAGTCTACTACGATGTGGACTCACCAATCTACCACTCGAACTAAATGCTGACTCAGAAGTAACTGTGGATACGGGTATAGCTAACATTACCCTGGCCATTGATTGCAAAATAGGATATTTGGGTCCATTTGCTTTCCACCAACATAATACATCAAATCCCGGTGTCCTTGGCAAAACATCCTCCGTTAATAATGGTCCAACTCCGCTCTTCCAAAGTCAATAGTCTTATTTCTCTTTCTACGAATATAAGTATCATATTCTGACAATGTCTCGGAATCCTTCAAACTTGACTGGGAAGAAGAATCACCACTACCCTCTGACGTTGAACTTAGATTTTGATACTCCTTGAGAAACTTATAACAAAGTTCACGAACTTTTTCAATTTCTCTTGAAGCCTCAGTTCCATATAATTTGTCAAAGTAGAACTCCAACACCTCCATCTTATACCTAGGGTCCAATACTGCAGCAACTAACACCATGTATCACGGCCCAATACTTATCAAATTGGTCTATCATTTTTTTGGCCATTGTTCTGATCACTTCATTGTCACAAATGAGCCAACGTCTCAAACAAAGTCTTATTTCACATATATTTGAAAAGCAATGATTAGTATTGGGATACTTAGTCCCAGAGAATAACTCCGTGACCTTGAAAAAAATTTGTAATTTCTCACAAACAATTTTAGCAAACTCCCATTGTTCTTTAGTAGGCAATGACTGATATTGGGCATCTCGTTTGGCTAAGCGACAAAACACTTCCTCATAAGCTAATGCAGTTCGAAGCATCAAGTATGTTGAATTCCACCTAGTGGCACAATCAAGACCTAACTTTTTAGGATAAGTCACATTTAACTGGCGGGCTGTTTCTTCAAATTTTTCATCCCTTTTAGGTGATGCTGTCCAATAAGAGACACGATCCCGAACCTTTTCAATGCCCACCCTTATAACATCCAATCCATCTTTAACAACCAAGTTAAGAATGTGGGCACAACAACGCATATGAAATAAATCTCCACCCAACATAAGTGATGCACTATCAAACTTATCCTCCAAAAGTCCAACCATAGCATCATTGGTAGAGCAATTGTCAACAGTTAAACAAGAAATCTTTCTATCAATATTCCAATCCATCAACAGTTGAACAAATAATCACATAGAACTTCTTTTGTATGCGGACATGGCACATACATAAACCTAGCATAGAAAAATAATATTTAATTAGAAATGAAAAATTAAGATTTAACATTGCAAAAATAATAATTTTAACAACTTAGATATAACATACCTCAAAATGCGGCTTTGCAAATTCCGAGAATCGTCAATAAAATGTGCAGTGATAGCCATGAACCCTTTCGTTTGATTACTTGAAGTCCACATATCAGTTGTGATAGCAACTTTACTTGCATTGCTCGCCACCAAACTCAATGTCTTCACCCTCTCATATTCATAAATCTTGATTATATCACTCTTTATTGTGTTTCTACATGGCACCTTAAACAAAGGTTGAAGTGACATCGAATACCTCTTAAATCCAATATGGTCCAAAATTGAAAGAGGATACTCATGCATGATTATGGCACTTGCAAGTTCTTTCCTTGACTTAGCAGGATCAAAAGCATACGAGGATAGTTGTGGACGATCTTTGTTGAAATTACTTGTTAGAACTTGTTGCCTCATACTATCCTTCTTCAGGTGTTTCCGCTTATAATGTTCTTGCAATGCTGAAGTTCCGTTCTTTGCCTCACACCCAAGTTTTGCTCCACAATACTTGCAAATGGCTTTTAACACCCCATTGACTTTTTCTCGCTTGTAGTGATTCCACACTTCACTCCTTAATTTTCCTCCAGTGGCATTGGTGATAGGGATAGAACCAGATTCACTACCATTTCCATTTTCATTTGAATTGTTCTCAAGAGGGGATGATGAGGGGTCATCACTCTCTCGTTGTAAATTAGAAGGTTCAAAACTATCACTCAGACTTATCGAATCTGACATTATATTCCCAATTCAGCTGCAGTAACAATGAACAATGGTTATATTTAATTATTTTTTAGACCTTGTAATAATGGAGAGTTTATCTATTCAAATGAGTTTTCAAATACATGAGTGTGTGCCAACTGCCAAGCACAAGTCAAATACAAATTATATACCAATTTCTAAAGAAAAGGGAATATAAAAACCCATTACACAAATTACTATTTTATTTATAAATCCCACCTAATATAGGCTATATAACTCCCCTAATCATATTCTGTTTGCAATCCCACCCAAGACCCCTTGCTCTACAAACAATGGTCGCATACAATCCACATGCATATACATCATACAAAATAAATGTACAATATGCAGCTTTTGTAATGAAATTGCATTAGGAAAAGAAAAATGGAGATTTCTAATGATCTAAACAAATCCTATTTATATTGTTAGTGTTTTTGTTAGTGTTAGGCACACCACCAGTTAAGTGATTCAAGACTCCCAAGTCTAAGAATCAAGTGGACAAGTGATCCACAGTCCACTGTAATTTTTGCAAACACGACACATCGACACACTGTAAATATATTATATACACACGGTAAGTACACTGATACTGCACACACAAGACACAGGTCGACATAGTGCACTGTCTGGAGTAATCAATTTCTGCAAACAGACAACGGGAAGAGAAAGAGAGATACCAAAGCACGCAACAGCGGCAACAACTGGAGTAGCCGCTAAGTTTCTCTTCGAGCAACAGCAAATGGAGCAGCCAAGCAGTCAGGGCAGGTGACTGCAGCAGCGAAAATCAACAGATGTTGAGCAGCGGCGGCAAGATCTGGGAATTTAAAATTGCTTCAGCCTTCACATAATATGTATTTTTTTTAAAAAAATCTGGGAATTTGAGGCTCTTGTTGCATCCGCCCCTGCTTGTGTGCATTACCGACGACATTTAGAAAGCAAGATCGAGAGAGAGAGAGAGAGAGAGAGAGAGAGAGATGGGAGAGCTAACTGACTTGGAAGATTGAGATTCAAGGTGCAGTGATGCAAGATCGAAGTGCGGCGGTGCAAGATCGAGATGCCGATGATGCTTGAGCAGGGTGCGGCGCTACTGGTTCTTCGGTTCTTCCGCACATAAGGTTACCACTTACCTAACAGGCGTAAGAGTTAAAAACATTGGGCTTACTCGGGTAGTGGACTGGCCAGTGGGCTACTGCCTACTAGGCTTACTTGCTTTGCCTTATGCTATTTATATTATGTATATATTATATTATATATTAAGAGTTTTAGTTTTTTTATATTTTATATATACATATATATGTATATGTATGTATATATATATATATATATATATATTGATATTGTTCGGTTTCGGTTCGGTTCGGATATCCGTTCGGTTATTTTCGGATATTTAACAATAATCGTATCCAAACCGTATCCGATCGGATATTGACTTGCTTCCTCCATAACTGCATCCATGGAGAAAATTTTGGTTACAGTTCGGGGAAAGAAATCGGTTACGGTTCGGATATCCGTCGGATCGGTGCAAAATGTCATCCCTACGAACAAGTATACAAAACGATATGACAATCTGGATAGTCATGTTTGTTGTGATGACCAATAGGTCATTCTTAACTGCTAACAAACACGACCTACAAATATTTTAAAATTCACAAGACTTAAGTGAAGTGCTTGTGCAGTCCAAGAAAAATAATATAATTTGTTTTGTTTTGTTTTCAAAACTATGGCAACTTTGATAACAACTTTGGAGGTAAATCAAAATAATATAGTTTTAAAAATAAATCAAATAAAATTATACCGTTATACTTGCACTACCCGTATATAGTAGGAGGCTGCACTGAACCAAATCTCATTTTTCATACACAAAGATAAGTACTTTTCTTAGCATTAATCCTAGTAGGGACTACATTTGGGTAACTGTCATGGTTCCTTGAACTTTTTCAACACTATTGCTCTTTGCTCCAAGGACAAATATTCTAAAGCCAACATGAATGTACGATAAATCTGTAGTAACAAAGGAGTCTAGCATATCACATGCCAATATTTATAAGTACTAGATACTTATCTTTACTATTGAGATGCTAACGGCATCTCTAACCCATCTTCAATTTTTTCATATTTCTATTTTTAATAAGTATTCTCCTCCAATTCTTTCTTCACGTAGCAATACTTTCATGGGCTTAAAAGATCATTTCATTGTTCTATTGAACTCTTCTTGAAATATTGTAGTTTGATCTACACAAGATACATTTAAAATTTTATATTTGTAAGCATTTTTCATGTCTTTTGTATTGCAGACCTGCAATAGTGGATGGTTCACTTGTACAATGAGAAACTGCGACAAGAAAATGGACCACTTTCGTAACATCCAGAATTTTGCAAATGTTGAGATTGATAGTAAATCAACTCTTTGTATTTCATCAATAGTAAAACAAATACATGTTTTGGTTGTTACAAAATATTGAAATGAAAAATACAATATTGTACTAAGGAGTTTAATTCAAGAACAATGCTACGGACACAGACCTTATCAACACAGATCCGGACACAGATGTGTTCGGACCGTCGGATGCACGTGAGGCTCTTAAATTATCAAGGGTCCCACGTGCATCCGACGAATCCAGACACATCTGTGTCCGGATCTGTGTACACATGTGTGTACACAGACTTTCTCTTAATTCAAAAGACTTCCAAAATAAAACAATATAGCCCTATCTACGTGAACCATGGCTCGTTGAAGTCTTCTCTTGTTGTTTGATCGATGGAGGGGTACTCCTGCTCCTCATAGCAGTCTTCAGTAATTGGTGTGAAATGTTAGGAATAAAAAAGTTGAACCATGAGCTATGAGGCTCAATAAGAAAATCTTACCCTTAATCTCATTTACATGTGTTTGAAGGATATGAAAAGACATGATAAGACATGACGTGATAGGCATGGTAATACAGAACCTATGACACATAAGTTCAAGAATGAAACAATTAAAGTATCGTCTGATAAAATCTTCAAGTGATGTCAACGGGTTCTAAAACCCCAAGTGTTATTCAATCCCCAAATTATTCCCAAGTCCTTGACTTTCAAATCAATTAATCCGATCCCATTCATTTCCATATCATGATATAACCAACACACCTCTTATTTATGATGTTCTCGTCCGATAACGTTCCCAACTGCTATGCCAAACTTGTTCGGGCCACTACATTCCCAACCGTTGGTTTCCATACGTCATGTGTCACACTGTTGTGCTCCCAAATGTTATATTTTCCCATGCATCACGATCACACCAAAATACTTCTTAAACAACATTCCCAAAACGACTAGACTTTACAAGAAAAAGGGCTTGATATGGCTAACAAACATAACCCGGCTTAAGGCACATCTTGGGTCAATCATGACATAGCTAAAGATGCAATTCAGGTAAATGATGCAGTTCGACTAATGACATCTCATGATTCAGACTATAGCTCGGCTAATGATACATCATTGTTAAACGACATATGATAGTCTATAATTATAAATCTATTTTCAAATCATATTCTGATCTCCATATTTCCAAAGTTGTACGTTTTCATAGAAATTCTAAGTCCAACGTAACTATCATCTTCAGAACATTATCATGTAATGATCAATGATAACAATTATAAACTAGGAGCATAAATAACATGGCATAGAATAAAATTGATGGTGCCGAAAAATGAATGAGGACCTCCTGGTTGGCTCCCAACCTCTTGGGCTTCTACACACAAGTCCAGTAGCCGAGGGGTGGTGGTCTGAATATAAACCCTTCGACGATCAAGTTAGAATCGTATTGTGGAAAAATAAAAAACTATATGAAAATGTAAGAACAAGTTTTGTAGGTGCGTACCTTTGCCTCATAATTGAGAAATGATAAATACTCTTGGAGGAGAGATCCATGGCTGACTAATGCCACTAAAAATACTCCCACCCTGAATCATGCCCATCCCTAATTCCGAGACGCGGAGAATAATTTATGTATGAGGGTTGTTTGTTTTTAGGTAAGATATGGATATCCCACATTAAGTGCCAGCTAACTTTAGCCCTCCATGTTTTTCTCTTCGATTTGTTCACGAGTTGCGATCTTGATGTGCCTCCGCAAATCTAGATTAGGTTGGCAATTGCATTTGGCGCATGTTCGAATCACGCTGAAATGGCCTCTTCTCGTTTGTTGGTCTCACAAAGATCTGACGGTGGTAGCTTTACATCATTTTGTGAGTCCCTTATTTAAATGACACTTTTTGGCTCTGTCGTTATGCACACCTCATCCTCCTACCCCATTACCTCTTGCCCCTACTTGTCTCCAATCACTTCATACTAGATCCCTTTGCCCCCTTTTGCTTTGAAGGCTTTTTCTCCCAAACTTTTTTTGCCTTTCATCTTTACTGAAGACTTCTCCAGGCTCCCCCCCCTCATCGATCGTTGGGTCAGTTTCTGCCCATGTTCTAGTGTTGCTCGGTACTTGCTCGTTGTGGCCATGTCTTCTCAGTATAAACGTGTCAACTGGACTCTTGTTATTTTTCATTGACCTTGACGTTTATTCCATCCCTCCATCCGGTGAGCCTAGAAAAGAAAAGCTCTTAACATTCTCTTCTTGGCAATGGTGGATTGTGCCGATATCCCACCAACCCAATCCTTCACTGGTAAGGGCATCGCATCTGTGCTTCTGAACCAAGACCTAAAGTTGATTCGTGTTGCATACTCACTCCCTAATTTATGTTTCCTATGTTTGCCCGAACCTGAGGAGCGGGTCTGTTTGACGTTGGTGATGAGATTTGCATGTATGAGAGTAATCTACAATGCCAGCTTCGCTTCCCAATCCATCCACTCGTTCGGGAAGTTCTACATTACTTGATGTTGGTAATTAGCCAGTAATGCCCAACGCTTGGCAAATACTGATTTCTATTATCATTCTCTGGTCCAAGTCGAGTGATGGGGAGAGAGCCCTCACGGTGGTTGAGTTCTTTCACTGCTACTTCTTGAAGGAGATCCAGCTTAAGTCTAACTGGTGGTTTTTCCAGTCTCGGGGGGCTCGTAACTTGATCGCCAGGATTCCTTTCTCCAACAAAGGATGGAATGAAAAATTCTTCCTCCTTGGTAGCTATGGCTGGGAGTTCAGCCCCAATGTAGTCCTACTTGAGCGTTCAACGAGGGTGCTCTAGAGATGAGGTGATCCTACTCTACCAGTGGTATTTATTGTCCCTCCCATTACCAAGGATGTTGTGGTTTTCACTAAGAAGTTGATAAAGAGGACTCTTTATTCTTGCTCTGCATTGATGAGCCCGCCTCTTCTGTTTGCATGTTCGTAGGGCCCTAACCCACAAGGTAAGCGCTCGGTTCGCCTATAGTATATTTCCACTCAATTCCTTTCCCTTTCTAAGCTTTGCCTTATTTTTGCAGATGGATCTTCTAAGAAAAGGAAGGTTCCGAAGAGGCTCCACGTAGATTCTGTACTGACAAATGAGGGGGTTGAGCGCAGCACTAGAAGGTATTCTGCCAAAACGTCAGAGGGTGCCTCTTGATCCCCTGCTTCTTTTGACCAAGGAGCTAACATCCCTCCTTAAAAATTAATTTTTCGCATTTAAAATAAAATCCTTCATTCCAAGAAAACCTTGTGCAGTAAGGTCTAAAATCTTGCGTATTGTCCTAATTATGCTTCTAAAATGCCTATGGTTCTTGAAATCGCTCATACTTATATCTAAACTCGCATTTTGTGTACTCCTATGATGTTTTGTTCACCCAAGTTCATGAGCCTTACTTTTCAAATTTTGAGCAGCATGACATAAGAAATCAGCATCTTGCACATGGCGATTCACTGAAGCCCACAACAAAACAACAACAATGCATCTATACACAATTTGCATATCAAATGAACTAATTTGTGCTTAAAATTCCATGAATTTAAGATGGATTTGCAAGAAATGAAGGAGGAGTGAAACGAGACAAAGTTGTGCTGGGTTTTGTGAAAGATATCACATGTGGAAAAGAAGAGAAATTGCAAAAATTGCAATGAGAGGATTCTGTCGCACGAAAGGAGAAGAAGAAAACGATCAAATTAAAAGTCAGCAAGGTGCCACATCTACAGATGGGACACACTGTCGCATTTTAGGCAACATCCAACCAAAGTTATCAATCTCGTTCCATATCGGCCGGTATGGTACCAGACCACCGGAGTACCGTTTCGGCCACTATTCCGAGCCGTTCCGGCCAATATCGGTCCGTATGGTAATTAGACATAAATTGAGGCTAAAAATCATCTTTTTTTTTTTTTTATGTTTGGTGATTTATTTTAATATTGTGATACTTTATTTTATATGTTTAGTATATTTTTTGTTAAAAAATATTATTTAAGATAAAATGATTTTCTCAATCAGGACGGAAAGCCAAGAACTCACTATCCAGCTGAAACCAATATCTCAATATGGGTTGACCTGTGATCTGCAAAACAAGATTCCGTCAAAGAGGCCTCTGCCTCTGTGGCAGGAAGACACTCCGATGATTAAGTCAGGCAAAAGCTCACAAGGATAATAACTCAAGCTAATATTCTCTATTAGCAAGCGAAACTATACACTACTTAGAACGTACCTCTTTTTATTGATCTGGATCTTTATTTATAGACTTTCTCTTGAGTCCTAATTCTCTTAGGACTCTACTTGGAGTGAAGTGCCTTCTGATTGGTCACTAATGAGATAACCCTCTGTCTAGTAGTTATCTTCTATCATTAGAGTTTCATTCAATTAATACTTCTCATATTAATTAAATTGGCTGTGGGTTTCTCATCCATATCTGTTTGAACCGAATCCCAACTTATCCGGGATTCTGTCTTATCTTGGAAAAACGGTTGCTCATTGCCTTTCTCGGGCTGCCCGTAGTTCGGTCCGACCTTATCTGTTCGGCAAGACATGGATCCGCCTTTCTCAGGTCGGCATCTCTCAATACTTGATTCTGTTGTCCCAATTTGTGTATGGTCGGCACTCCTCGTGTCGGCCACTATCTCATGTGATCGGCACGTGCTTCTGGATATGTTATCCGGTCTCAGCCGAACTCCGAACTTACTCGGGGAGTTAAATGTATTTTCTCTATTACATTTTACCCTCGTTAATATTAATTTTAGCGATAAATCTAAAAACAGTATGCCGATACACATTGGTACCGGTACGTATCATACCAACAACAAACTCGGTACGTTTGCCAGTACGAGATTAATAACTTTGCATCCTCAGATGCCATGCTGCACGAGACATATTCTGATTACTACACTTGACCTCCTAAACTTTTAAACAAGTTACAGTTTTGGCCTAAAGCTAAAAAACAAGACTATTTAACTCCAGAAACTCCAAAACGGCCATTTTGTCTTTCTAAAAATACGACAACTTCGTCCTGCATTTTGGAGTGATGACTAGATAAAAACACAAAATACCGCATCTTTTTATTCAAATGCTATTTTGGTGTAAATTTTATTTTTCACGTACTTGCTCGATTGTTATCTAGAAATGATAACTTATAATTCAGAATCTCTAAAATCTAGAAAAATAGAAAAGTTCACTCCCATACACAAAGCTGTAACTTATAATGCACCACAGTCGCGACGAAAGTTCCCATCAAAAAAATGCATGATCGAGTTATTCTTATTTCCCATCGTCTCGTATTTAGAACAATTTCTATACAAAAATACATATTTTTATGCATTTTTTAATTAAATGAAGAATTTATAGAGTTAATTTAGTTCTGAGCAATGCAAAATAAAATAAAAATTTATGTCCGAAAATTATTTTTATTACATCTTGATTAGAAAATAATAAAATTTAAAAACAACGTAATATATATAAGTTGAACTCTGCTAAATCCAAAGTCTTGAGACCTCTAATATATGTATCATCAAAGGAAAATTGTATTTTCTACACCATAACGTACATTATTTGTCACAAAGAATAAATTGAGTTATGTCAAGATAAATTTATATTGATCAGATGTTGATTAATACCTGAGCAACATAAATTTAAGTAGAAATTGATGAACAATTTTAATTATCGAAAACAATCACAAAAGGCTCAGATATGTAGAAAATTAAACACTCGAGTCCCTTACAGGAGGTGATATATATATATATATATATATATATATATATATATATATATATAATATATATATATATATGGGAAAGGCTATATGAACCAACACTTTTTTAGACCAATATTAGACCAACGCTTAAACTCTTCGTTCCCAATTAAATTTTGATAATCTGAACCGTTCAATGTGTTTAAAACATGTTTTTAAGGGTACCCGCGAGAAATCAGCTCAAAATATTACCGGAAAGGACTTAATCCAAATATTGGTTCATAAAACAGTTCCTGTCAGCATTTTGAACCACTGTTTGGATTAAGTCATTTCCGGTAATATTTTGAGCTGATTTCTCGCGGATACCCTTAAAAACATGTTTCAAACACATTGAACGGTTCGGATTATCAAAATTTAATAGGGAACGAAGAGTTTATGCGTTAGTCTAATATTGGTCTAAAAAAATATTGGTCCCTTGAGCCTCCCCCTTTATATATATATATATATATATATATATATATATATATATATATATATAAAGAAATCCCTAAAACATAAGATATCCAATAAGTAACATTTTGTAGCGTTGGCCACCAAGAATATGAGTTAAAAATGATTAGAGGGGTCCCGGCCCCTACGTATGCGTTTTCATTAGACTACATATATATGCGCAAGCAAAAAAAACATAGAGCTCGCAAACAAACCATCAAAACAAAACAAAACATCAGACTTAACAAATCTCCATGTGGAATCCTCGGCAGAAAGCCTGTCAATCTGGGCCACAAGTTATTTACTACTCTATGGTAGTGGCGAATCCAGACAATAAATTTGAAAGTACAAAAACGAGATAAATTCTTCATTGATCAGTACTTGTGACTCGTCTTTCATTTCAATCTTTCCTTTCTCATGTATTCTCGATTTGTTAATTGACCTAAATGAGGCAAAATTATGCAGTAGTACAGAGGCACCGTAACGTAGTGTTCAGGTTTAGTTCACCACATATATGTGTTGTACACACAAATACACGATAGAGAGAATGGACTTGGAATACTTGTGACCGTGTTCCAAGAGAAGTACTTAATAACTCCTCCTAAACAAAATACATTTAGGCATTGTATTTATTTGTTTTTACACATAATGCTGCGCACGTGCAAGTATAAGCGGAAGGATTAGCATAAACATGAAAGTATTTTTTGAAAGCATATAAAAAAATTGGAAATTACAAGAGCAAGAATTGAGAGTGCGAGCGAGCATAGAATGAAAATTGAGAAGGGATGTGAAAGGCCATAAATTTGCACATGGTCTCTGTTTTGCCTCTGGGAAAAATCATCGAAAATGGTCCATCTCTATTTACTCGTGGGGCAAAGATCGATTGTGGATTACCTCAATTGGCCACTCTTAGGACTATTGAATTATTTGAGGTATGAGTAAATTACCATGAACAATTGAATATACCCAAAAAAAACAAGAGCCAGTACTCTTGTACACTCTAAGTTAGAAAGTTAAGGAAATGAATTAATTTGCAGAATAAAACTATTAGTTGTTTATCCCTATTAATTTTACAGGTTCGGATTTCTATGTTTTTCTATTATAGAGATTCTTTCTTAAGTTGGTTTGGTTATTGCAATTCTAATATATGATCTCCTAACTATGGGAGAAATAATAAATAAAATCTTCAGATGAAATGGTTGTTTAGATTAATGAAGACAATCATGATCTGTAGGCAATGTTATGATACAAATTGAGAGAGATAAGTACATATTTAATCTTCTTGATTTTTTTGCATTATAGTTTGTTGTACTTGGTGGTTCTCAGTTTCATGATAAAAGAAATTTGTCTGCAAGAACAGGTTTGATTATTACTAAAGCCACAAGTTTGATTCACTTTATAAGTAACTCTTGCCAAAAAGACACCAATAAAGAACTGGACCAATATGTAAGATAAAGGATATATTTAGAACTAAAGACCATCAGCTCCACTTCAAAACCATGAAATTTAAGAATAAATCCTCAAGCAGCAAAACTGTCAACAATACAGCCTCATCCAACAGATAATAAACCAGAATTTGAACCATATTTGAAGAGGAAATTCAGACTATCAAAGCAAATAAAAAGTCAGACCATAGGATTTCATCACATGAAAAATAATTACAAAACCATTGAAGGAGATTGGGACAAGACCAGAAATTAACCTCCCAAATAGAAAACAATGATGATATAGCCCCTTAATCTAGAAAATCATATCCCCATAATCAAGAGCATAAACTTGTCAAACTTCCAAATTCTTCATCGTATGAATCGTTCCTGCTCAACTACGCCTCCACTTCCAAAGAGTTTTCCTCAATCTCCATATCTCTCATGCTAGCTCCTATTTAAGAAAAAATAAGAAAATCAATGAATATTCAAACTACATGGGATCAATGAATATTCAAACTAAATAATCAATGAATATTCAAACTACATCGGTCTCGACACCACTCCCTCTCTTGGTTGGGACAACGAAGGTGCGTCTCCACCAAAGCATGGTAATTGATGAGGTGTTAACTTGGTTAACTAGGGACGAGTATCATTGTAAGTTTCCCATGAAGCTAGATAAATGTCAGCCCCAAAGCATTCCAAAGTCGAAACTGTGATCCCTGGTGTTGAGATGACCCACTTCCACCCCGAAATCATATATAAGTTAAACCAACAGAGAGATGTATGATAGCCAGAATGAAAAGTAAGAGGTGAAAAAATGTCAAGTTTGGGTGTGATTGATAATATCCAATACAATCACACAAAGTAAACGTACACTGTATTTTATGATGTCAATATGAGTGCAAGAACCTTCAATTCCAGCAAATCAAGCACATTCAACTCCAGTATCTCTAGCAAAATGAGACAAAACTCAATAACCTAGGCCATGGCGACCATACGCTGAGTACGCGGTGTCGTCATAGAAACACCATAAACCACCATAAACAAGGCAACGGAGCCATTTGAAATCGTAATATTTAATAATACAATATAGATCAAATCATCCATATATTTCAACCGTATGACATCAATAGGTCTAGGGAACCACAAAACCAACAGAAAACATATTTGTATGTGTTCTAGAAATTTACCAAGATGTTAAAAAAATAATCAATATCGTATGCGCAATCTTCAATTCACTGCAAAGAAAATCAAATCTGATTACATGTCTTGATAAACTAATTCAAACCATGCAGTTTCTTCAAGAAACCAAGGTCACATGCAAAAGAAAAAATCTAAATAATGATCAACAATGAAACAGAAAAGTCACGTGCAATGATAAAATGCCAAGAATTCATATTGGAGTTTAGTTAGTTCAGACAACTAAAGAAAGATGTGAGCTCGAAAATAACCCTGAGAACTTATCAAAACAACCCCCCAGCAATACATGGAGAGGCTCACAAATGAGAACACTAGACCACCCTTAACAGAAACCGAAAGGGCCAAATCTCTTGCTACCAGTAAACTATAAACTGTAGGCCAGACTGCAACACGCCCCCCCCCCCCCCCCCCCACAAACACAACAAATCAAGAAACCCTTGTATATTGTGGAGTAGAAAATTGATGGAATATGAGCAATCATGAAGAAAAGGAAGAAAAAGGAGGAGTAGGAGGAGGCGTATACCTGAGATTGGGAGTAGAGAAGATGTTAGAGAGATGGTAAATGAACTACGGCCAAGATGGTAAATGAAATAATATACTTACCGAATCCCCCTTAACGAGAGAGAGAGAGAGAGGGAGAAACTTTGATTGAGAGATGACAAGGAGGGAGAAAGGGTAATGCATTCATATATACACAATGTACATACTAGAGAATATTAGGATTTGATCATGAAGCAATTTTGGTCATTGAGGAAGCTGCCAGGTAGCTATCAAACTAAGGGATGCAGTGCCATGTGTTTCATGGTAGTAAAGTTGAGCCCGAAAGTGATGTTCTGCCGAAGTGATATTTTCTTATTTCTCATTTGTTCCTGCGGGTGAGCTGGTGCTGAAGTCTTCTTGGTTGAGCAGAAATGCTATCCTTTTTGGTTTGCTATATTTGAGGGTATGCTTTTAGCTTTTGCCATTTCTATTTTGACTTTTGATCATTAGTTTATATTTGTGTTGTTTTTCTTTCCTGCATTTGTATTTTCTGTGCAAGACGTATCCCATGTATTTTTTGTGAGGGAAATATCCTCTGTTTTCTTCCTGACTTTTGGGCTTGAGTTGTTACTAATCTCGTATTGGCGAGTATATCGTTTTTGCTACTAGTATAGTACATACCGGTACTCGTGTGTATCGGCGTACCATTTCGGCCTATCGCTAAGAAATAATATACATTTTACAAATAATATATTTTTAAAGAAAAGTATATTATTTAAAAATTTTAAATCAAAATGAATTTACTGGTGTGTTATATTTATTTGAAATACTATCATATAACATCTATGAATTAATGGATTTGAATTTGAACTAGAAAGTATAATTGTAACGACCCGACTTTTTAAACATATAATAAATAATTTTTAATCAGTTATCAAAATTTCATATGGTTCATTTTAATTAAAATAAAATTTATCCCTATTGAATTTATTTATCATCAAACAATTGGACCTAAACGCGAGTGCACATACAAATTTGAATAATATGCGGTAATGAATTATTTTTCAAAACATCGTCTTGTTCTTGCCGTTGCCGTTGTCTTCTAAATTTCCTAAAATAGGTTTCTCGGTTTTACCATGACACACGGAATTTCACCTTGCTTTGAATACTAATCTCTTTGAGGTTGTAAAATAATTTACAACTTTGTTTTACCCAAAAGATATTTAGAAAATCCAAACCCATTAATTAGTCTTATTTTCTATTTTTGTTTCACGTATTAGTCTTGAGCACCAAGCATTGTATTAGTAACAATTTCCTTCCAGATTCATTATGGCTCATTGGATTCCTCTCCAACCAAAACCGAAAACCCTTGAATTTCTAAACCATTAGCATTAATTCCATCCCTAATGGCCTATAAAAGCACTATTGTTTTACTTCCTCTCACGCCATTATTTTTACCAATAATAGAGGGAGAGAGACATTGGAGTTTAGAGAGAGGAGACGCACTGCTGTAGTCGTGGAAGGCCGGAATCCACCATTTGATTATCGTTTTATTTCCAGAATCGCGTAGAGGTAGAAACACATACCTTGCAACCCTAGTTTCGTGCAATTTGTAGATATTATGTGTATTTATTTTTTTAGAGGAATTGTATATTCTTTTTATCGGGTCACGACCCAAATGATTAAATATTGTCCAAATAACACAACACTTGCACATGCATATACTTTTAATGTGTTAGGATGTCCACGAACCCCCATGGGATCTCGTGTGAGCAGGAATGCCAACCCGACTATATTCTGTTTAGTTATTTTATTGTTTAAATAATTTTAGCAATGTTATTGGGAATCTAAAAGTTGTGTTAATGGAATTTATGACGTGATAAGGTCATGATGGAATTTTGGTTAAGTTCATTTTATAGCCGTTATGCTGCCGATTTTATTTTTGAAATTTGGTGTATTTGAATGTGGGAAAATCTAGAGTCATACGTTAGGGACACTGGACCGGATGCCGCTTGTGACACGGAAGCGGAGGATGTCAAAGTGTGCATTGTATTTGGATAATATGTAGAGACATTGAGGAACGTTAAAGGAAAGAGTAAAAATGGTTAGCCCGTGGTGGCAGTTCGATTCTGATTTGATTATAAGGGCCCCAACTAGGAGGAGTTGGAGACGGTTGGAGGTGACTTCGGGACGTCTGCGATGGCAGCTCCGGACCCGAGGGAGTGGCGACCAGTGTCTTGCGCGTTCTTGAGCCGATAAGGAGAAGCGGCTAAGTTCGGGGTGACTGGGCCTGGTGAAGCCACGTTGCGAAGGATCTAGATAGGGTGAAGTAGGTATTGACCTGAGTGGACGGTAGGAGGTCCTTGTCTTGCCGGGTCAGTATTCGGTCGGGTACATAACCTTAGACTACGGGCCCTTGGTAGGTAAGAACTGGTCAATATCAACCGATTGCCTATGCTAGTGTTTAAGAGGGTAAGATTGGATTTCCGTGGAGGTGAATCCTAGAAACTTAAATATAAGATTCATAATGAACCTATGTGTTTATTTTTGCTGCTTTATACTCTGTGTTTATGTCCGCTGTTTTATACTCTTTAATGTGATTATTATATCTGTCAAATTGCATGTTTCTTGGGTTAGTGTTTTGGGTATGTTTTTCGCTGAGTATTCTGTACTCATGGAGCAATTTCTCTGCCCCTTGCATTAATGTCAGATGAAGAAGTGCAGGAAGAGAAGCAACCCGAGTTGAAAGAATCGGGCTTCGGAGCTGAAGACTGTGACAACACATGTAGATATTATTCTTAGAAGTTTTATTATATTATTTCTTTTATTTCATAATGTAAACCCAGAAGGGGTATTTTAGTAATTTTTTGTCAAACTCTTGCAAACAATGTTTTAGTATGAAATTCACATTTACAAATTTATATTTCCATTATATTTAATTCAAAGTAATTGAATAAAAAGATTTATTTAACGTTGCCAAGAAACGGGGCGTTACAATAATTCATAATAATTTTAATTGTATTAATGAACTTAAACCCAGAATACATTACTACAATAATCACTAAAGATGATACTACCAAATTAACTTAGATGTCAGTTTTTTAAAATATGTCATTAAAAAAATATGAAATAATTATTGATGTCAATGTACAAACAAAATTATTATCTATTGTTAGCAATTCCCTTTATTATGTCGCTTTTGAATAAAACTGACATCGACACTAAATAGTAAAAATTTTATGAAAACTTTTTTAGTGTCAATTTTAATTAAAATTGACATTGAAACAAAGTAATTTTTTTATAATGTCAATTTTATTAAAACTAACATTAAAAAGGTTCCCAGTCAATTTTTGCAAAACTGTCGTTGAAAAAATTAAAACAAATATTGATGTCAATTTATAAAAAAAAAAAACTTTACAACAACGCTTAAATAAGATGTCAATTTTTACAAACCTGTCATTGGCTCTTAAAACCTGTTTGGCTCTTACACCGCCATCTCTTTTAGTTTTGAAAGGTGTTATGAAGGTTTGTAAAAGCAAAAATACTAAAGACACACCACTTTTGCACATCGCTTTCACACATCACTCAAAACTATGTAGTTTTGTGTTGAAAAAAAACCATATTTGTTTTTGACCCATATCGCTGAAAACATATTTGGGTCTTCCTTAACATAAAACGACGTAGTTTTAAGTGATGTGTAAAAGTGATGTGTCAAAATGATGTGTATGTAGCACTCTTGTTGTAAAAGTGACATTAAAAGTGATTTCTTTCAAAACCCCACTTCACCCCCAACCCCCCCGGCGCGTACTGTGATTTCTTTTAGTTTTGGGTTTGTTCCTCCATAATATGACCGACACCATGGGCAACAGAGGGTTTTGGCTTCCATCGGAGTTCCTCACCGCCTCACCGGCAATGGCATTCGGGCGGCGAGAAGAGAACTGTTGGCCCTAACACTGATATTCCCCTCCATTTTAAGGTCACTCACTATCTTCAGAGGGTTTTGGCATCTGCCAGAGTTTCTAACCGGCGATGACATTCTCAAGGAGTTTTACAAACATATTGTCACCGGCGAGAAGGGCATTGGCCCTTACACTGATATTCCCCTCCATTTTAAGGTCCCTGTTGTCTTCTATTTTTCTATTTTCTTTAGTTGTCTTCTATTTGTCTTCTATTACCGGTACAGCCAAAATCGGCCGGACCAATTTGGACCAGCCGGGATCTTGGGCGGAACGGTACATGCTTAAACGTGCCTCGGTTTTTTTCCAGTATGGGGTGGGATTGATAACTTTGCTAGCAGGTGAAAATGACTTGATTAAGGAAAAAAATTTGTGGACATACTTACAAAATCAGTATTATGCTTAGACATATCTTTGACTTGGGGTGCGTAGAAAAAATGACTTGAGATAGAGAAAATGAAATAAGAAAGGGAAGTGGATAATCTATGTAAGAAGGGGGATAGACATACCAAAATGACAGGCTTCATTGGCGAAGTCATGTTTCCAGTAATGGCAATTTTTCTCGATCCGATTGCCTCTGTCTCATTTTCTGCCTCGAACGGATCAAGAATTCAAAACAAAAAAAAAAAAAATTGGGTATCAAGTAAGATTCAAAAATGAGTTTGAAAAAACAAATCAAAAAACAGATAGGATTCAAAGATGAGGATCCCCGTCCTGTATTTTCTTAGCTTATTATCTATTTACCCTTTACTCTTATTTTAATTACTTATTTTTGAATATTTTAATTGTTAAAAATAAATATTTTAGTTGTTAAAAAATGAATATTTTAATTACGTATTGTTGTTGAAATACTAAAATATGCATGATTTTAGGTGAATGTCTCTCCCAGCTTCCTCAAAAGTCTAGAACATAGAATCTTAGCATGTCCTCTAATGTTTGTATGGTCTTTTTGATTGTCCATCGATCTGCGAGTGAAAGATGATGCTCATCCAAAGATCTATTAATTTTCAATGCTTTTTGTAGGTTATGTCAGAACGTCGATGCAAATCTCAAATCTCTCCCTCGAGGTTATTGACAATTATATGCCCTCCCATGTGATTCTAACAATTATTCTGTCTTCCCTTGCTTTACAAAATAATCCTCTGGACCCCCTTGCCGTTGACTATGAATAAAAGATAATGTCATGCTTATGACTTTTCTAAATTCCCATATTAGTTACACTACAAGTTGTCATCATGGTTGACCTAATTTTCGCCAAAGACCAATCCGAGTGGGATGATTTAAGCAATGATGCCATCAATCTGCCAGAAATAAGAGGGTATATATATTTTCCCACTAAAAGGTTGTCCTTCGTACAATGATTCTCTAGCGAGCTTTTGTCCGTCGCCCAGTATCGAATTAGTAGGGAAATTTTGATAGATTGTGTCCGCTCCAACCGTTGGGAGCCACGACACGAGGGTTGTCACCAACATTCTATTTGGCCTTTCCTTCCAAGCAGAGGAGAAAATGAAAACCCCTCTAGAAGCAGCACCGTAAGCTCCAATCGAAATTAGGTCAAGATTGTAAGGGGAAGAAATCCCATCTCCATCGCCAATTGATATGGAAATAACATCTACGCCATCATTCATGGCGGCATCAAATGCGGCAAGGATGTCGAAGAAATAACATCCAGAAGGATTTGAGAAGGGAAGGAAGAAATTATAACATTGTAACATAAACCAAGGGCAAAATGTGTAGTTTAGATAAATTTTATCAACGCAAGAGAAAAATTAATGGGAAAGGGATGTTGGAAGGATAGTTCGTAAAGTAAGAGAAGGTAGTGCAATTGTCAAAACCACGGGTGAGGGTACTGCATTGGTTAGTAAACTCATGGGAGGTAGGTCAAATTTACCCTAAAAAATAATTACCAATTGAGCTGATGTGATGGTTAGAATTTGGTATGCATACGAGTTAACTTGTGGACTTCAAACTTAAAAAATAATTACCTATAGAGTTGATGCAATTGGCTGAATGTCTATGCTATTTAAGCGCATGTTCAAAGTCAGAGTCAAAAATCTGTAAATCATTCGATTGTACATAATGCCTCAATGATGCTCCTACAATTTTCTTACAAATTCCTTTTGGTATAACTGGTATAATTTGCCAAGGTTAAACTCATATCAAAAATCTTTCATTAGTTTGCATTTGAGGACCAACTAAAACAAGCCATACGCTATACGCTATACGTAGAGTGCAGCTCAAGTGCTGACTACTTTATACTCTCATGTATTAGGTTGTGATTCTCTTTTTCTACTAAAATTAACTCTTAATCCAATAATAGGTTTTGAAGGTAAAATATAATAAATTAAAATAAAAAAATCACGTGTGAGAAATATATAATTCGATATATACATGTGTATGCATAGAGTTTAAAAAGTGAATAACTGAAATATTCTTTAATTTCCATTAACTCTTTCACAATCCACTGGTAACATACCATATATAATATACTACGACACTCTGTAAATATTTTTAGCTATCAACTTATTTGCGTTAAGGCACTGAGACATACGAATATAAGAGTTAAGAGCGATGATCCTAAATTTTCGTCAAAATCGCATTTACATTTAAAAATTACGTAGAAATTCATATTATAGTTAACTTAAAATGTATTTCTTCTTGTCTTCTGTGGAGATTTTAATTTTTAGAATAATGTCATTCAAAAAAAGTAAACCAATATCAGATATTCTCTAATGTTTAAGGATCTTGGTTTGCAAATACTTCAATAGACTTTTCATGTGTTTTATCCTTCATGATTTAAGTCATGTGCACATAAATTTCTTATTTAAACTTTTAAAATGAAACATAAAAATGTGGGATATTATTTTTTGTTTTTTAAGTCAAGAAGGGTGAAGAAGAGCGAGAAACCATGCATATCGCTAAGCCTATGGTAGTTGGAGGCGGCGATGGTCTTGGTAAGTAATTTATTGATGCTCTTTTCAATCAGATTTCTACTTTTGTCGCTATGCCGTTATTGGTCCCGGTGGGATGGGGAGTATAATTTATAAAGGTGTTGGTGCGGTGAATGGTGAGGGTGCTAAGTCCAACTTTTGCCTTGTCTTTAATATGGAACGTTATCTAGTATAGACATTAGTTAATTTTTTTTGCGTAAATTAGCAGCGCCAAAGACATGATTGTCATTTTATGATAAAAGATTATTTTAAAAATTATTTTGTATTGGGCTTTTATAGTTTAGAATCCGAGTTAAATGTTTTATTCATAGTATTGGCATTTATGGCATGATTGTAATTTTATGAAATAAATTCTTTTTAAAAATAATGCCTATATATAAATAATTCCTTATTTATCTCTATTTAGTTTTAATTGAGGTATCATGACTTAGTGGGTTAGTTTTGTAGGGTTTTTCTATAAATATATTCACTGATAGATTAGGGCTTAAATTTGAGAACACATAGAAGCAGGTAGCAGCCGCATGATCTTGGGATTTGCATCTCGGTGTACGGATAAGTTCGACTGTGTTCTCTTCCACTTTTTCCTTTTTTTTTTTTTTTGTCGACCTCTTTTCCTCCTCTACCCTTTTCCACATTACAGTCGTAATTGCAGGGAAAAGAGAAAAGAAATTGGGTTTATTGGGTTGGTATGGATCGGTGTAGGAGGATGGAAGATGTAGTGAGTCTCTCATTTTCGGTTGCATATGCCAGTAACTTAATTAGGTTAAGTTGGGCCTAGGAAATTTATTGATATTAGTATTCCTAATCTAAATAGACATTGTGGTACTTTTAGTAATTAGTGACTTTAATCATAATTTATTTTGTACAGGTAAGTCTCATTTTGTATAGTTGGACTATATTATTTTCAGACTGAGGTGAGTAGTTATACATGTTACATACTTTCAAAATCTATCTATTCCTTGAAAAATTCTTTTTAAAAGTTGTATTTATTTCTTATAAAATTAAAAAGTATATTTGGTATCTTACTAATCAAACGGCATATGGTTGGTATTTTTTAAATCATTTAATTCTCTCAATGGTCTTTTGGTGAATACTTTCATGTGGATATTATTTGGGAACGTATTTGGAAAGTCCAGGGAAATTAATCCTCTGTGTGTGGGTAACTCTGGCCATTTAGAAAGATTCTCGGGTTAGGCCGGATAACCTTAATGCTCAACGGTTGAAGGAAAAGTTTCTGGTACGTCTTGGTGACCTTCACCGGATCATCTTAGGGAAAAGTTCCACGGACTGCCTACTCTTGGTAACTCTAAGTATGATATTGGATCGAATTTTTTAGTTATTTATTTCACTAGCATTTGGTACTATTTGGTATTTGTGGTTCCTCTTATTATTTTGTTGGATATTGGGTTGTGATCACCATTGCAATTCATTATTGGTTAAATGGAACATTATTTATTTTATTTGATTATGGTACACTCTTATACTTTATTTTATGCAGATAACTTAAATTATTTTAATTCCTCTCTTAGAAACTTATTGTAATATATATGTTTTGCCATTCACTAAGCTTTCAGCTGACGAATTTATTCCACATCATTTTCCAGGTGAGACAGGACATCATTAGGCAAGAACTCTAGGAGTATTGTGGGATTTATTTTATTGACCTCCATATGACATTGCATCTAGTGTTAGAATTTTATTATTTTGCTTTCGAATTTCTTTTTAAAATTTTAATAATTGGATTCCGTTGATTTATTTATTTTTTGGAGGTACATTTTTATTGGATGGTTCGTGAGATGGTTATGCCTCACGGTTGGTTTGGAACATTTAGTTGAAATTTTGTAAAATGGGAACTCGACCGTTCGGTATTCGACATTATTTATTTTTATTATTTTGAGGTCGTGTATTTTACAAGTTGAGGCCTTGCGATTCACGTCTTCTATTTTGAGGTGCGACAGAGGGTAAGATGGAAATCGAAATGAGGTAGTGGATAAAGAGGAACAGGGAGGAGAGAGAAAAATTTGTGCATTTCGAAGAAGATCAGAAGCAAATCGACAGAGGTGTTTTGAAATTGAGGAAAAAGAAATTAACAATCCGAAAAAAATTTAGAGAAGAGAGAAGTTGAACTTTAGAGAGAAAGCTAACCGTAGGATCAAAATAATATACATGGACCATTCCAGCAACGTTAACAAAATCAAAATTCAGACAAATATCAAAATATCTGTACAAATTTTAATTCTAAAATTCTAAAAAAAAAAAGAAGTTAATATAGCTATTTAAAACGCAATAAGAATTAAGTTATAGTTTGTTTTGTAAAAAATTTATGTACTTGAGGTTTTAATAACTTAAGTATGACATTTAATTTATTTGAAAGATAGGGAAAGTAATTGCATACCGGAAAGTCTAAAAATACATATTGAAAACAAAAATCTGAATAAAAATGTGTCCGAAATCATCCGATGCATGTGTAAGCTCATGTTATGTAATAAGATCTCACGTGCATCGAATGGTTCCGAACCACATATGTGTTCGGATTTGTGTTTTAAAGGTGTGTTTTGTAGACTTACTCATTGCATAATAGTTTCAAAAATAAATGAGGTCAGCGTAATTTTAAAAATCTCAAAAACAGTCAACGTATTTATAAGAAACCCTAGGGGAGATGATTGTAATTTACCCTTATTTTTTAAAAAAAAATTTGGTAAACAGAGATTAAGTTCAAAATTATAGAAACAATCAAACTGTATTTACAACCACTAGTTGACTTATCTGTTGCCCACAGCCCTTTCACCGAGAGCTTCACACGTGAATACTAGAAGAGGGCGAAGGTCTAATATCAACTTGAATTTTCTCTTAGTTCTGACTTAATAGATACAATAAATGTTCTTACTTATCTTGTCCTATGTGGGGGCACCTTTTTACCCGTTTCTCTCATTTCTCTTGATGGAATAAAACAATATACAAACTCCAATTTTGCTTGTATTCTTCACCGACGATCACCGAAGTATCATTCATCCTACTCTTAAGGTAAAGAATCTTCTCTGTGTTAGAATATTCACGGGAATAAATCTCATATGTTGGTTGAGAATTGCTCGGCAGGTCAAAGTAATTTTTTAAATCCAAAAAAGGGTCAACGTATTTATAAGGAACCCTAGGGGAGATGATTGTAATTTATCCTTTTCTTTTGAATAAAATAATGTAATCAGAGGTTAAGTTCAAAATTATAGGAAACAGTAATTACACCCACTAGTTGACTTACATCTGTTGCCCACCGCCCTTTTACCCAGAGCTTTACACGTGTCAGTTATTGAATGGTCTATTCTAACGCTGTTTAATGTTATCTGGGCCACAAGTAACATGAATCTACCTTATCCAGTTTTTTCTCCTCGGATTCGGCTTATCTGTCATAGATCAGGTTGCGCCTTAGTCTACAGGAGAGAGAAAATTTTAAATTGAATAAAAATTCATCTACTAGGAGAGAGAAAATAAAATAATTAAAAAAGAAAGAGAAGACTGTTTAGGATTAGAAAGACAATGAAAAGTCTCTATCAATACGGAAATGATAGATTAAAAGAGGCCAAAAGTTAGGCTAATATTCCCTCCGTCCCGGTTTATTTGTTCACTTTTTGACTTTTACATGTCCCAAAATGTTTGTCCAATTTTAAAATTGACTTGTAAAAATTATCTTAATGCCTTCCTCTTTTTTAAAAACCCACACATTGAAAAATGTGTCATCTTATTTAATGCTAAAAAATTAAGGGTATTATGTGAAAGTTAAAACTTAAAAGAGCAATCATTGTGTTCCCTTAATAAGTTGAAATTTCGAGAATGGACAAACAAATTGGGACGGAGGGAGTATTAGAAAGCCAAAAGAGGGGCATTCGAATATTAACTATCAACACTAAGGCCCCGATTGGATGGCGGATTATTTTGAAGGGGATAAGTTATGGAGGGGTGATAAAATAAGAGGGGGTATTAGTTTTAGAGGGAGGGCCCACTTTGATGTGATGTTTATAGAGGGAGGGTAAAAAAGTAGATGGTTTGGATGGGGTTTAAATAGGGGGATAAAGGGGGATAAAGGGGGATAAGAGGGGGTGGATAAGGAAAAAAAATGTTGCTTGTTTGGATGGGGAAAAAAAGAAGGGGGATAATTTTTGGAGTGCGTAAAAGGATCGACGTGACATGTTTAGCATGGTTTGGGAGTAAAAAATGCAGGGGGATAATTTTTCACCCCTCCAAAAATAATCCCCCGGAGAGGGATAAAGGGGGATAATTTTTGGGTAGGGGGGGGGGGGTGTCCAAAAATGTCACGTCGAAGAGGGAAGGGGGTATTATCCAAGAATAATACCACTTCTTCCTCATTACAAATACAAAATAACTTTATCCCCTTATTTTATGCTCTATCCAAATCAAGTATTATTTTTTCTCCCTTTTTTAATACTTCATCCAAACTATCTACTTTTTACTACCCCCTCTATAAATATCACATCAATGTGGGCCAACCCTTTAAAAATAATACCCCTCTATCCAAATCAAGTACTATTTTATCCCTCTTTTTTAATACTTCATCCAAACTATCTACTTTTTACTACCCCCTCTATAAATATCACATCAATGTGGGTCAACCCTTTAAAAATAATACCCCTCTATCCAAATCAAGTACTATTTTATCCTTTTTTTTTAATACTTCATCCAAACAATCTACTTTTTACTACCCCCTCTATAAATATCACATCAATGTGGGTCAATCCTTTAAAAATAATACCCCTCTATCCAAATCAAGTACTATTTTATCCCTCTTTTTTAATACTTCATCCAAACTATCTACTTTTTACTACCCCCTCTATAAATATCACATCAATGTGGGCCAACCCTTTAAAAATAATACCCCTCTATCCAAATCAAGTACTATTTTATCCTTTTTTTTTAATACTTCATCCAAACAATCTACTTTTTACTACCCCCTCTATAAATATCACATCAATGTGGGTCAATCCTTTAAAAATAATACCCCTCTATCCAAATCAAGTACTATTTTATCCCTCTTTTTTAATACTTCATCCAAACTATCTACTTTTTACTACCCCCTCTATAAATATCACATCAATGTGGGCCAACCCTTTAAAAATAATACCCCTCTATCCAAATCAAGTACTATTTTATCCTTTTTTTTAATATTTCATCCAAACTATCTACTTTTTACTACCCCTCTATAAATATCACATCAATGTGGGTCAATCCTTTAAAAATAATACTCCTCTATTCAAACCATCTATTTTTTTACCCTCCCTCTATAAACATCACATCAAAATGGGCCCTCCCTCTAAAACTAATACCCCCTCTTATCTTATCACCCCTCCATAACTTATCCCCCTAAAAATAGGGTCCATTTGGACTGCGGTATTTATTGTGGTATTTATTGAAATTTTTTTCGTCTTTATTTAAATTTTTTTGTAATTTTTTGTTTTTCATCAATGTTTTTTGATTTGTTGATTCATCTCGACAAGAGTTTTCAGAAAAGTTATCAATCATTGGCTAAATTTGAAAAAAGTTTAGAAAAGACAAAAATAAATCAAAAAATAGAGTTTTTTGTACTTATTCGTCGTCTTTAGTGACTTTTTTTTAACTTTTGGACATAATTTTATACTCATTAGATTCCTTTCAACAAGACGAACTAATAAACTACAAAATATTGAGATTTAAACAAAAAATGCAAAAAAGAATGAATAAAGATAAAAATAACAAATAAATAAAAACTATAGCCCAAATGGGGCCTATAATCCCTTATCCAATCAGCCCCTCAAATGACTATTTTTGAATAATTTAAGAGTTTTTTAACTTTTTTTTACCAATTAACCCAAAAAAAGAAAAAAATAACAACAAAATATAAATCAACAATAAAAAATTTAGTTAAAAAGAAAAAATATATAATTTAGCTCGCGTAAATTTAGTTAACAATAAAAAAGAAAAAAAGAAAAAAATTTAGTTAACAATGAAAAAGCCAAAAATATAATTTTGGGAGGAGTGAAAATCTAAGAGGGGGTAATAATTTTTGGAGGGGATAAGAGGGGGTAATAGGAGATAAGAGGGGGTAATAGGAGATAAGAGGGGGTAATAATTTTTGGAGGGGTACTTTTTTTCTACCCAAACCATGCCAAAAAAATTAATAAGGGGTGATAATTTTTGGATGGGGGAATATCCCCCATCCAAACGGGGGGTAAGGATGACAATTTTTAGTCTGATTTAACTTGATCCGTCCTGTTTATATTATAGTTTTAGAGATTTTTCAGAAATTGGGTTAGATTTGAAGATGAAATTTGAAAAACAAACAGGAAACGAGTCAAAGACAGGTCTGAATGTCTCCGCTCTATTTTTGTCTCATTTTTAAATCATTATTAAATATAATATTTTATTTATTTTTTAGTTTGTCTGTGTAATTAGATATTCTAACATCAACAGTCATTACAAGGGAGAATCTACGCAGATTTTGTTTGAGATATAAAGGTTCTTTGATTCTTTGATTCTTCGAGATTTTGTTCCATTAGACCAATGACTACTGTGTGATCTGCTACCATAGTGCTTCAACCCATAGGTTTCCCATTAAATTAGTCAGGTACAGGTTCCTCGCTCTTGTTCTGATCCAGCCCTCCTTGGGTTCTTCCTTATTTATTCTGTATAACTTGGTTAACAATTTAAGTGGTCCTTATGAGTACTATATATGACACGTAATTTATTTTTTAATAAAAAACAGGGTGGTGCGAGAATTTTCGATTCCTATTTGGGGCAGGGATGGAATGTCAAATTTATCCTCGTTTGGAGTGGGAATGAAAGTAAATTTTGAATTCGGAGATCGAAAGTGTGAATGAGCAAATTTAACCCCCACCTGTTCCGTTGTCTTCTCTGTTAGACCCTTACAATAATTTTGTGTGTAATTTCAACTATTTAAAAGATGAGCTGAGTCAATCCAATTTTTTTTTTCTCGAAATTGAATCAGTTCCAATTATACGAGAGATTTTTCCTACAAAGAGGAGCTGAGTCAGCTTACAGCCAGATCCAAAATGGATAAGCTGCCACAACTTTAACCATGGTTAAACTAACCACTACTTTGGCCTCACTCACTCTCTCTCTCTCTCTCGCGCGCTCCCTCCCTCTATCAAAATAACATCTCGGATACTATTAATTTTTATGAAGTTAGTTTAACTAAGTACAAATCGAGAGAGAGACAGAGAGGCGAACTAAGAAAGCAAGAGCTCGCATATGTGAAGGTGCTATGTGGGGAAGAGAGTTACTATACAAAAGTAGTTATAGTTAGTTGCTAACCCAAGGTTAAAAAAACGTTCAACAAACACTGATCGGCGATTCCACTGTTTGTCATCTTTAATTTTCTTATCCCCAAGAATAATTAACTGAAATTAATGGGGAAGTTAATTCCTGTCACTCCTTTGGTATCACCCGATATTTATTTCATCTTACATACTTTTGCGTAGATCTGTCGACAAACTAAATTCGATCCAAATTTCATCCGACGCAACCCGAATGTAAATAACGGAATTCAATCAGATAATTCATCTGATCCAAATCCGAAGATTCGAGACTTATCAGATTGGATTCGAATGGTTAAAGTAAACAACAATCTAATGCTTCCGAACAGAGCCGGCCCCGGGGTAAGCCCCGCAAGCCCCCGGGCTCGGGCAACCCCCCGGCACAGGGCAACCAAAAAAAAAATCGTAAATATATTAAAAAATAATATTAATTAAAAATATAAACATAAATAAAAATATAAACCTGGAAAATTTCTAAATTCTAATTTTGTCTTAAAAGCAAAACCTAAATGCTCTTCCCTTTAGAAATTAGTGCCAAAGAGTTGATCAAGTTAGAAACTAGAAATTTGTAATTTTGTCTTAAATAAAGTTAATCAAGTTAGCAAAATTCTTCAACGAGAAGAGATGGATATTGAAGATGCAATTGCAAGAATAAAAGAGTTGATTTTATTTCTTCAAGAGCTTAGGGAAAATGGTTTTGAAGACTTGATGGAGGAAGCCAAAGAACTTCCTTGTAAAGTTTGTATTGAACCGGTATTTGCAAAAAAAAAAGAGTTGTTCAAAGAAAGAAGCAATTTGATGAGGATGTGGATGATGATGCAAATGAAAGTCAATCACCTGAAGATCGTTTTAGAGTTACCTATTTTCTCCACATCATAGATCAAGCTCTTACATCGCTTAGGGATCGGTTTGAGCAATTTGAACTTTATGAAGCATCTTTGGATTTTTGTTCAACGCAAAATTCAAGAGTGTTAATGAAAAGCAATTGATGGAGCATTGTACTAAACTCCAAAGTTTCTTGGAATACAAACAACGTGGTGATATTTATGGGGCGTAGTTATTCCAAGAACTTAGACACTTGAAAACAATATTGTCGAGAGAAGTAACAAAATCAATCGACATCCTTGATTTTATAAGGTCTTATTGGAAAGATGGCGGTTTTCAAATGGTTTGGGTTGCTTATAGAATTTTGTTGACTATTCCAATCACAGTTGCTTCGGCGGAGAGGAGCTTTTCGAAGTTGAAATTAATAAAAACTTACCTACGGACTACCATGTCACAGGAGAGATTAAATGGATTGGCTATGATTTCAATTAAAAATGAATACTTGGATAAGTTAAAGTACGATGATTTAATTGAAGAATTTGCTTCAAAAAATGCAAGAAGAAGTTGTTTTCTTTGAATCAGATCGTGCTAGTCATAAAGCACTATGACCGAGGTTGTATTTTGATTTTGAATTTTTAATGTAATTTAAGCTAAAAGTGTAATATAATCTTATTTTTGTTCTTGTTTTGTTGTTTGATTATATGTTTTTTAATTTTACTATGACTTAATACTAAGTGGGCAACCAATTTCAGCCCGGGCTTGGGCAACCCAAATGTCGGGCCCGGCACTGCTTCCAAAGAACTCAGTAATTTGAGGAGTACGAATAGCTCAGAAGTTGACTGATGCTATAGCTACAGATGATCTTGTTCAGCAAAAGAAGAAATCAAGTTTAAGTTCAAAGAAGATCGAGTTCAATATCAATTGTGATTGGCTGAGTTAGAATTAAGCTAAAGTAGGTTGTTCTATCACATGAAGGAATAAATAAAAATTTTAAAAAAAACTAAAAATCTCACTGTATGTCTAAATTTACGATCCGTTTGTTAACGGTTAAAATTATAAAAGAAATATGATGGATATAATAAGATGGAATATATAGTAAAAAGAAATATTTATTATAAAGTGATGAATAGTTATAAAGAATTTGTTTGATTTTTTTTTAAGAATGAAATATGATAGATATGAGTATATAAATTGATTTTTGTAATTAATAATAATATTCTTGTAATATTAATTACATTTGTGTAAATAGAAAGAAAAATATAAAAGGGAGATAAAATATGAATAAAAAGAGGGGTATCTTAAGTTTAAATTTTGTTCCTCTATATACGAATAAAATTTAAACCCCAAATATTCGAGATCTAAAACAACTAACAAATTTTGAATATGATAATCTAAATTACAATATACTTAATTCCAAATTTATTCACTTCACATAACTACTACCAATCACGGGAGTACAACTAGGGCCAACATCTTGCTAATGGCCCTGACTTTAATGATATCATGTTGACTCTAATACGTGGGGGGACTAGTCTATGGATCAAGTACTGGATAAGTTAGCTACGCAAAAGGCAGAAATGTCATTGTTTCAGTCATGTTTTCTGTATACAGTAATGGACCACAACTGAGAAAATGATTGTCCTTTCTCACATCGTACTACTAATAAAAACAGCCAATTTCTACCCAGTAAAAAAATATTCAGTATTTTTAGACCATTCCTTGCGTAATAATTCAGTTTCTTTCTTCATCAGTGTTTTGAGCACTTAATTCCTATTTTTATTTTTGATTCTTGTATCTATGTTTAGCAGTAAAAAAAACATAATACAAACTCAAGGTTGGGAAGATTTTTTCATATATAATTCTCTCTGATATTTCCATTTCCATTTCCATTGGTTTTTTAGATGGGTGGACCACAAAATTACCATGAAAGGCCGGGCGAGCTTATCAAACCTTTCAGCAAACTCCCCAAGGCCCCCCACTGGCCCATGCTGCTGCACCTCCTTGCGCCAGCAACGCGTGCTTCCCTGTCCCTCCCTCTTCCTCTCTCTCTCTCTATCATTAAAAATAATATGTAGTGTATTCAAGTAAACAATCTAACATAGGAAAATAATAAAAGAATTCTACAATAGAATTCGTACAGTGTTGAAATATGAGGAAACAAAGAAATAACAGATTCAAAGTTGTTTAGCGATGAAACTCTTGCAATCCTCACCCTACTTTTCTATCACTACTAGTTATAATTAATGTGAACAAATAAATGTTGAAAAATTCCGTTTAAATTATGAAAAAAATTATTTGTATAGATTAAAAAATTTGAGTTATTACAACAACGTCAGACTAAAATCTCCTGAATTCACGAGATCACACTCACGGGTCAGAAGATCAATTATTGGATCGCCTCTCTGTGTTTTTTTTTTTTTTTGCATCTATAGACGTTTATTTATGCAGTATATATTATGACGGTAATCAAGTATTAAGATACGTAGGAGAGGTTTTCTTCGTTAGCACGTAGCTACAAGAAATCATCACTAGCTGTTGGATTTCCTTGCGCATGAATTCAGAGATAATTCAAATTATAGCGGTAACTTATGAAGCACCTACCATATTGGACCTGCTAGTCCAATTCTCACAGTAGAAGGTTTCCATTCTCTCTTTTACTACGTGCTTATCCAATTCATAAATTGGACCACGTTGACCAAATTGCAGCCACAAACTCTCGCAACTAAATTAGGTCCCAATTTAATGTGACTAAGTTTGGGAGCAATATTGATTTAGTTAAACTAATTCATAATTTGGTCTACTCAAATTTGTAACTAACACCATATTATTTCATAACTCGGACCACTGGTATTCATAATTTGGCATACTTAAGGATGTTTATTGAAGAATTTTCCTAATATATATAGAGTAAAAACTAAGAACTGTGAAGTACACTCTCGGTTCTTTTGACTGTACGGGATACAGTGTCTATATAAATAACAATTAAATACTTAATTCAAACATGCATTGACATATATACGTTTCGTCATGTCGTTTGTCGTTGCGTCTCTATTTATTTATAAAATTTTTGCTCATACCCATATTTATGTTCATGTTTGAGCTTGTTGGGTGATAAGTAGTAACACTTTTGCTGTCCTATAGTTTCTCACTTCCGATGTTTGCAAAATACTGAATGAAAAGAGACTCTGAACATAAGTTTCTTAGTTAGGTGATCTTATAATATTCCCAGTAATGCACTATGTCACCGGTTTTTCCCAGCTTCTTAGTGACTATATATATCCAAACAATGAGCACATTAATTAGGATTATACAAGTAAGCACTAATGCAATTTATACCAATCAGTCCAATCCGGTCAAGTTTTTGGCCATTTTGGTTCCAGAATGATGATTTGAACTGTTTATTTAGTAGTTTTTATATAAAATTCATTTGTGCAAACTAGTTTTATCGGATATCGATGAATACGTGATCAAATCACGCAAATACAAAAAAAAGTGGACTGCAAATGTCAATTTAAACTTAAACTGCCTATTTTTGTTTGTACTAATGGGATTTGTTCATAGATTAATAGATGTTCAATCAACTTACTTTTTTGCACTAACTTTCTTTTTTTTTTTTTTGCGAGAGGTACAAATAAATACGTGAGATTATTATTGTGAGTCGAGAATAATCCGCAAAAATACTATTAGTAATGACCCATCCCCCGATTTCTCCACCGACCACATGGGCAGGGGTCTCCCGTTTTACCTTTGACAGTGCTCACCCCTCCTCCTCCTCCTCACCCTCTCTCTCACTAGCAAGTACTTTTTGTATGTTTTTTTTTTTTATCTTTATTTATTTTTTAGTTTGTTAATTTTGCATTAAATACTTAAAATTATTAATTAGTCTCTTAAATTATTAAAAAATATTTATATTTATTACATGTCTTAATGAACACAACTTTTAAGGAAACGAATTGGTCGACACTACTCATTCAAACTCCTATCGGACGTACTTTTTGAATTTTATTCTAAAAAATTTAATAAAAATTTATCGCTGACTTAAAAATGTTATTTCGAAATTAACCGTACACTCTCTTTAATCCCTAAATTCTTGTCTCTCTCTCTGTCTTAAAAGTTAGTAGGTTATTTTTTTAATACTTTTTGTCTTTATTTAATCATTTTAATTTGTTAGTTTTGCATTAAATATTTAAAATTATTCATTTGTCCCTTAAATTATCTAAAAATATTCACATTCATTACATGTCCTAATGCGCGCAACTTTAAGAAAAAATAGATTGATCGATACCGCTCATTCGAACCCCTTTCAGTCATGCTTTTCGAATTTTGTTCTCGAAAAAATACTAAATATTTATCATTGACTTAAAATATTATTTCAGAATTAACCGTGAGCTCGAAATTTTTTGATAAAGAGTTGTTGAATTAGGGTAAAATATTAATTGATTTATATTTTGTTGTTATTCTTATTTATTGTTGATTTATAAAATAAAGTTAAAAATCTCTTAAATCATCCAAAACTATTCATATTCATCACATGTCCTAATGTGTCAAACTTTAAAAAAAAAACGACACTGCTTATTCGAACCCCTTTCTATCGTGCTTTCCAAATTTTATTCCAAAAAAATACTAAAAACTTACCACTTATTTAAAAAATATTTCAAAATTAATCGTGAGCTCGAAATATTTTGATAAATTGGGCGCATTAAAATATTTTGATAAATTGGGCGGTATCGGTCCATTTATTTGTTTTCAAAATTGGGCGCATTAAAATATGTGATGAATGTGAATATTTTTAAATAATTTAAGGAACAAATCAATAATTTTAAGTATTTGATATAAAACTAACAAAGTTAAAATAATTAAATAAAGATAAAAACATTCAAAAAAATAACTAGTACCTTTTAAGACAGTGAGAGAGATAGAGACAAGAAGGGGTGAGAGGTCCAAGAGGGTGGATGGTTAATTTCAAAATAATATTTTTAAGTCAACAATAAATTTTTATTAAATTTTTAGAATAAAATTTAGAAAGTACGCTCGACAGGGGTTCGAAAAAGCCGTATCGATCAATTTGTTTCCTTCAAAGTTATGCGCATTAAGATATGTAATGAATATAAATATTTTTTAACAAATTTAAGAGATGAATTAATAATTTTAAGTACTTGATGCAAAATTAACAAAATAAAAAAAATAAAAATAGAAAAACATACAAAATGGTACTTGCTATAGAGAGAGAGAGAGAGAGGGGGGGGGGGGGGGGGGGGGGGGGGGGGGGGGAGGGGTGAGGTCAAGTGTCGAAGGCAAAAGGCAGACACCTTCCCCACGTGGTCGGAAATCGGAAGAGGGGTCATCACTAATAACATTTCTGAATGGTCCGCAACAGCCCAAAAGTAGCCTATTCAATGGATAGACACTGGACCAGAGCATGCCATCTGGCACCTTCCTAGTACAAGCACATAGGTACATGTAACAAGTACTCCAACTATACACGAAACACAAAAAAATCTTATTCAATTACGATTAAATTTTAAACGTGATGAAAAGTTTGAAAGTTTTTCTTTTATAAGTGGAAAAACAAAATGAGAGGAAATAAAAATATTGTTGTTGATGGGAATTTTTATGAATTTTTTAATATTTTAAAAAATATGTCGTTTGTCATATATAATATGGAGCCTTTTAATTCACGTTACGATTTCACTCGTGATTTTGGAGTTGAAACAGTGTGTTGAGTATCTAGTACTCCTGCAATCACAATCAAGAGTTGGTGTCTTCCTGGCCAAAGTTTGGCCAGGAAATATTTCGATACCTAAATTAGTACTTGAAGAAGAAGAAGAAAAGTACTGAACTAGAGTTGCAAGTTGGCGTAACTTTTCCTTTCAAATACTATAGTTTATATATTGCTCCTATCTTGAGCACGAAGCTTAGAATAACATGTGTAAAGCACACTCCTGATAATAGTGACTTATAACTGAATTTCGTTACAATCTCACCTCTTAAGATGCTAACTGACAGTTTATGCTTCACATGCTAGTCTAACTAAATGTCAGGTGGAGATTTCATCCACGAAACAAGTGAGCTCGGCTTGGAAAAGAGGTATCTCACCCGCCCGACCTCACGAAATGCTTCCCCGACTGAGGAAACATAAGTTTTATGAGGCCTGGTTTAGACTCGGTCAAGCACTATGCTGAGATATGGACCAATTCAGCCCACCAGGTTGCCGACATTACGGTCACAAGTTGTGGGCAAGGTCAGAGCTCGGCCCAGAGTGAACTTCAGTGGGCTTGGCCCACATTGTTTCATATTTCATTTGGATTGACTCGGCCCGACTATGAGTGTTTCCATTCGGTCCGACTAGGTGTAATTCTGATACAGACCTCTACACATATGCTTAACTTAGTATATGGTATATTTCATAAAAATAAAAATAAAAAAAATCTTTTTTTTATTAAGATCAGCTGAGGCAAGAACTGTCCTCCACAGATTCAAATCATGTGTTTCCTCCTCTTTTTTCTGTCTGTAAAAATAAAAACACAGCCTACAACTTTTACTCTGCACAATAATGGGAAGGACAACATTGGTAGAAACATCTTTGTACCATAATGTTAATCCATTATTGTTGCTGATGAAAATGATGTCCTGCCGTATTAGGAGATATTTTTAGTAGAATCAATTCGGGTGGCCCCATACCCAAGAAGACAAAATGCGTAAGCAAACAAATTATACTTGAACTAGTTGATTGCTATCACTCACTGTCCCTTCTACTTTTTCCATTATATTTCATTTTTTTTATTTCATTTCTCCAATTTTTGTGGGGTATGATTGATCATCAAGTAACAGTGTGAAGATTCCTATTTTTGATCATTTTTCTGTTTTCTTCCTTCTCCACAGGCATAGAGACAGAATTCAACCATTTTCCATTATCAGATCTTCCTCTTCTGATTCTAAAGTTTAAAGAGGGAGAAAGTGATATAATTAAGGTTCCAATGGAGAAGATTTTGAAGCCATATGATAAAGAATATATGAAGATGGCCATGTTGAAGCATGAAGAAACCTTCAAACATCAGGTACTTATCTTTACCATGTATCCCAAAAGAAGGAAATTCTTACAGAATACTACTGTTACATCATTCTGTACTTTGATCCCTGAAATGTTTCTAAGAAAATATCCCCAAATTTCCATTTAAATCTCATCCATTGATTTTGAATTCAGAGAAACTTTTGGGGGATTGTAGCATTACTCTTTTGTACCAGGTTCTTGTTCTTACTGAAAGTTATAATTTGTGCACCCTGCCCTGTGCCTATGTTTCCTATTAAGGTTGATTACCAAATTGCAGGTGTATGAACTTCATCGCCTTTACCGAGTCCAAAAGTTTTTGATGAAAAACATTGAAAACAGAAGGCCAAACGGATCGAAGAACCACGAAAGATATTGGAATTCTATTAACCAAAATCTCCATCAAAATCAGCGGCCAGGAATCGACTTGGAACAGCCTGCTGAGGAGTGTTTTGCAGAATCGGAAGGAGATGGAGAGCTGGAGATTGAGGATGAGAGTGAAATCAAATTGACTTTAGGCCCCACGAATTATAGCCGAAGGAAAAAAGCTGAGACACCCAGAAGTTCAGTTTCTGGACTAAGCTTTTCCTCTTCTTCTTCTTCAACAGGGGGAGAATTAGTAAAAGGTCATAATTGGACAAGAACCAACAGTTTTGGTGTTGAAGAAGAGTTGAGAATAGCTAGATTGAAACAACATCCTTGGTTTTTCCAAACTCTTAGTCTGAATATGACTTGAAAAAATCTTTCGGGGCATCATGTGATTAGGATTTTAGACTGCTTTGAATTAACGATTCTGAAGATTGATGTTTGTTTTATTTTGGAGTTTTTTAGTTTTTCTTTTCTGTTTTTCTAGCGATTTGGGTTTCTGCTGTAGTGGGTGATGAAGTTCTGTGCGAAGATTATTTGTTTTCCTTGCTTTTGATACCCCTTATAATATGAAAGTGAGTTTCACATTCACTTCCCAATCTGGGCTTGTTTTCTGATATTCAAGTTTGAATTGAGTTTAAAAAAATTTGTTCTTTCGATTGAGCTCTGATAAGAGCACCATACTCCGTTATATCTGAAAAAATCTTGATCATATCGACCAATCACTTTTAACGTCAATTTTGGTCTCCTGTAACTCTCCACCGTAATCATATAACTTTTTTAACCTATCACATTAAAAGCGATCAATTCTCTCTATGCCAAAGTAAAAGAATAATACTGTATGACCATAAAAGTTACTTAAAGCAATAGCAAAATAATAAAAGTTTATCCTCGAAACGACTAAACTTTAAAAATATAACTTCTAGTAACGAATTTTGTACGATAAGTGTAGATAGATTAAGTGTTTTTGTGAAGACAAATGTGTCATTTGACATAAAGGTGCAGGTGAGATTCAACAAGCATTGTTTACATATAATTGGTGACTCAACCTTTGGTATTCTATTGAGTGTTGTTTGCTATTTCCGCCCACCAAATAAGACTGCTCCTTAGTCCTTAGCTACTGTACATAGAAGAGACTGTATGCCCTGTCTGCCATTAAACCAACACTAGATCCATATTTTCCAATAAACAATGCCGAACAAGGTTTGCTGTAGAAATCATTGTCATTTCTTGAAATTGAATACCATTATGGATTCCCCCATCCACTGGAAAGCACCCTCTTTGGGGTCTTGTGATGATTGAACTCAAGACATTAACATGGCCCTCTGTTAGGCTGTTCCTTTGGTTTTTCTTACTTTTATTTAAGCTTTTCTATCCATAACAATCAAATAATCAAGATGATGACCCCACAATCCCCAAATCTAATTTAGGCACTTCACTTTTTGTTTCCAAAAGCTGTCCTTCACCTTGATCAAACTGAGAATAACCATTTAATACTATACTTATTGTACCCTCTGATTCTCTGCTTATTGAGATAGGAAAAAGATAGCAAATACTCATCGTTCCCTCTGATTCAAGTAGGCGCAAACATGAGGCAGGGATGCAGGGAGTCCAAAACCTAAAACACAAGTCAAAGTTCGAACAAGAGCCCTGTTATGAAGAACCAAAAAAATACGGAGCAATTAAAGCTCTCGTTGGGAAAAATAATTTCTGTGAGCTATTTTGAAGCTAAATTAAAGTGGGTTCTATAAGACGGTTGAGACCGATCTACGGTGTTAGGTACACTCCTACGTCGGGAGCTTAATATCGTGCAAAGAATTTGACGAAAACTATTCAAGTGAAAGAAATTTGACATCTAAATTGATGTTTAAAAGTAGCGAAATTGGGGATCATCCCACATTGGGAAAATATTAGGAACAAATTTTTTATATAAAAATACAATTTTGATAAAAACTTGGCCCCTTGGATCACACAAATTTTGTGACTGTGTGAGCGCGTTTTGTATTGTCGCTTTAACCACATGCGCACATCCATTGCCTTTTTGGCTATTCCGAAAAGGCACATGAAGGCCTACCGCCATTTTCATTCATTCAATTTTTCCAAGCACACAACGCACTACTGTATATAAAAAGTCAAGAAAAGTTCTACACAAATTCTATTCGTAGTGCATAGCGTCGAAGTGTTGCGACATTCGTGCGAAAAGATCATTATATCCTGGGAGGTAGACATCCGATTTCATGAGCACCAATGGAGGAGGTAATCTACTTTAAAAGAAACAGTATTTATCGCTCGTCTCGATTTTCCTCTATTTCCTTTGCGGTAAATCTGTAAGTCTTCCTAATTATTTTGCAATCAATTGTTTCTTTCTAGTTCCCCACAACAAAACAGTGATTTTTTCAGTATGTGCTTTCTACAGCTTTTTGATGTAAAACTAAAGCAAGTGGTTAGGAACAAAAGGTAGCCAAGCACGCAAGCCAAATGCCCTTTCTATCACGGCACTCCAGGGAATAGGGGAGCATGCTGTGCATTGCATATAATAGGGCGTGCTCCGCGTTATTGTTTTGGCGCATAAAATACTGTGCAAACAAGTTGAACACTGACCGAATAATTATCGGGTAGTGTTTTACGTGTTAAAACGACGTTATTTTGACGCGCAACAACACCTCTGATTCGGCACTCCACCACTATTCTCTATTAAAACAGAATATATTGTTCTATCTATCGAAACCTAAACTGGGGATAAAGGAAAGTACTTCCGTCACCCAGAACCTTGATGTAAATAGAACCCTTATGCACTACGAATAAAAAAGAGCAATTAAGCTGAACCTAGCAACCTGTTTCATTCACAATTGACTTATTATTTCAGCCACGAAGGAGATTGTTCACAGTCCAAGCAAATAAATTCTCACTATTATATATCACTTCTTCTATTCACCAGCTTTGAATTTCAGTTCTAAACAAGGCAATAATGACCATATACTTACACCAATATCACACAAGATAACAGATAGATCATACTTCCCCCAAAGCCATTATTTTCTCCATAAGGTACTAATGGAGCTCAAACAGAAGTTGAATGTCGAGGCGCCAGCTCACTTGAACAATCTAAATTTTTCTTCCTCTTTTTTCCTTTGGGTGGAGACCATAACTAATGAATTCAAAGACGAAACTGTTTTTCGTCATCACTGTCGTCCTTAAGATATGGAATGTCGCCGATCTTTGGGAGGTTTGGTCCGACCTTTGGGTGGCGTGGCTCCATCACGAACAAAAGGATAGAGTCGTCCAAGTTTCTTAGACACCGAGCTTATAAATGATTTTCGAGGCAAAGGAGGCTTACCAGAAGACGGCAACGAGCTTTGCGATGGGTTCCCTGTCGCTGATGTGTCCGCAGATGGTTTCTCAATCTCCTTCAGTTTCATTTTCATTTTCAATAGCTCAAATTTGAGGTCCTGATTTTCCCTTCTTAAAGTGGAGAGCTCATCTGGGACTGGGTGGCTCTCGGCAGTGGTGTAAAGGTTCACAGTGCGGGGTGGAGCAGGGGAATCAGAACCGTTGACAGATTCACGTAGCCTTTGTTGCTCGTAGTAAAGCACTTGAACCACAGTTTGGACAGGGAGACGGTCATTTTGGGCTGCGTGAGCGCAGGCCTCGCGCGAGAGTTTTTGACAGTCCATCACACTGCATACCTTCTTCTTTTCCAAGTCACTCAAGGAAGGATGTGCCTGTGACCATATAGAGAAAGGTGGATTAAATAGATGGGTTTTGTGAAACACAGCTATGTAGAGATTGATGATATGTTTGCCATAGAAAATTTTGATTACTTCAAAAGGAATAGGTTTCGCTCATCGAAATATAGACTATCCCTCACCGCCCCCTAGCAACTTTCACTATGATAGAACCCAACAATGAGCTTACGAAGCCTTCAAGTAATTCGGGATAGGTTGATCACAACTTCAAAAACTGTGGCCATTTATACCAAAAAAAAAACAAAATGGTGGAACAGAAGAGTTGATTTTGGTTGGAGAGTGCACCTTCAAGTAAATATCAATGGCTCTATACATCCCATCCTCTGTGACCCTTGACTGTTCCGGTACGAGTTCACCGAGACTGATGAATTTCGACACCGATAAATTTCTATCAGATGCAATTTCAGCAAGGTAGCTTTCCATCAGCTTACCAACCCTCTCCGTATCACTGGGGTGAGGAGAATGAAAATCATCCTCTCCACCATACCCGAAACAACTCCCCTCCGTTTCACATTCGAGGTAATTCATCATGATCCGCTGCACTGCATCCACATCAAAAACCGTGTCACCCGTGAAGGAAAACGAAGGGATCAACAGATCATCAAGAACTGCCTGTCCGAGTTGCAATCCCATTCTCTTCTCCAAGTCAAGCCGGCAGGCAACCGTTGTCTCTAGATATATTGCAGTCCTAAGAAGCATTGAGAGAAAGCTAACAGACATGGCATTCTTTTCCCTTGGCAGAAGACTTACTATTGTTTCCAAAACAACCCTCTTCTCGTGTTCTTGCCTTGGCTCGATTTTCTTCCTACCCTTGCCAAATATTTCCTGCGATAAAATGGGTACCAATCAAGGTTTTACATCACTGAAGAAATACATATCGTGAACTAAGTGTAGTGTGTGTTCAGATGCATACCCAATACGTACAAAATAGCACGAACAAGAAATTAAGCAAACGAACAAGGAAAGTACAACAGTGAAATTTACAGAGTTGGCCAAGAATGCCTTTGTTCGTTGCTCAAATCACTCATAGATATCAGGTTCGAAACTTATTGATCCATAGGATGCTAGCCCAACATAAAATGCCACAAGCTTACATATTTTAGCCCATTCTTTAACTGACTGAAGCCTATGTATAGGCATAGCTGGGGCTTTTTATGGCAGAGAGAGGGGTATCTGTCTAACAAGGTTTTCTTTGTATTCTTGGTGAATTACAAATGGTTTGGAAGGGTTTCCTCTAAACACTGTGGTCTTAAATTGTCTTTTCTTTCTTTCGTGAGTTGACTGACTAAATCCTTAGTAGAGTTTAGTGTCATCACAGGCCGAACCTCGATAGGAAAATCGACCATGTGACAATGGTGCTATCAACTCTTAAGTGGCGAGCCTTGCGGAGCAAAAATTCTAGCTTTAAATGGGACAAATGAATGACGGAATGGTGCCTCGAGTACTAATCATTGACTTAACAATGAGCTTTAAAGAAGTCTACCTAGTGTGAACTGCCACGATCCTCTGTGCCTGCATATACCATGTTTTTTGAGCTGTTAAAGCATTCAACTAAAAACTAACCGACTATAATGAGTGCAGGGGCTGCTAGGGGAATAATTAATCAATCTAGGACAAATTCTACCACTCCCGCAATCTTTGATCCGCACTGGAGAAGTAAACAACGATTCATAACTGATACCTTGTTAAAGACTATTTTGATTTTGAATGATTAATCAATGTGGGACGATAATTGAAAGACAATAAATAATCATATTGTAGAACGCAACCCAATAATTGAAAGAATTTAGTGAAATAGGGATGACATCTCACCAAACCTCTAAGAGATTGCTGTGCATAGAGCATAAGAATGGGGCCCAGTGCATATTGCTTAAACCCTCTTGCCATCATTGCAATTAGAACCCTCTGGAATATATCAATTCTGAGAACAGTTAGATCTTCAACCCACCAATCAACAATGGGTGGTTTCAATTGAGACCCTGAGGAAGAACTCAAACCCTCAACCCTACTATCACTCCTTGACATAGAAAACTGGGTGTCCTTGCAGGCCATATATGCAATCATATCGATACATCGGCTAACCAATTTAACTGTCTCTGCCATAGGAAGGAGGCTTTCTGATATATGCAGAATGGAAACTGCTCCCGAAAGGCTTTTGAGCGCGACCTCGTTCAGGTAGGATTCTGCTCTTCCCACCAGGTTTCCAACAGAGTAGTCCTCTGTCATTTCAAGGTATTCGGACACACACCGGAGCATGGCAATGTTTTCGGTACTTATTTCGAAATTAATTCCGTAACAGAACTTTGCTGCTAGTTCAAATGCTTCTGCCCCACCCGGAATATCAGAGAGTTCAATTGTGGAGAGATCAGCATCACTTGATTCTGAAACCAGCTTCCTTATGTATCCACACTTTGACACTAATGGAAACTGAAAAAAAAATTCTCCACTCTTGATCAGAAGTAATAGAAACTCAAAAAACAGATCTTTTTTTCTATATTATGTAAAGTTTTTTATCTTATTTTTAAATTCTTTTTACCCATAATCAGGAAGCTGCACCAAACAAGTTGGTACGGATTTTCAAAACAAAAATTGCTAAAGCTGGCATCAAAAGTTCAAGGAAACACATCATCTCAGGATCACAGTTCGTATGTTTTTACCTTGTGCAAAGAGAAGGGAGTTCCACCAGCATGAACTGTGACATCACTGGGAATCTCTTGGGAGAAAATCCTAATGAAACAAAAGAAAAACCCGTACGAAATCAAGAACAAAGAATCAAGAAATCTACATCCTTATGAAATAAGACCTAATAAAGCAATTGAAAATCGAAATAGAAGGATTTGAAGCAAACCATTCACTGGTTCTCTTCATGGCAGTGGAGAGGAGTTCCTTCTTGGTAGACATGTTAGCTGTGGTGGGTGTGAAGTTTCCTCTTGATGAATATCCACCATGGCAATGATTGGTGAATGTTTAGCATGTTCACATCCCCATCATCTACGCTGGATGTGGGTGCAGAATTGAGAAGAAATGCACATGGGAGTATTTTGTTGTAAAGCAACAACACCCAGTAGTAAATATTCCCTCTGTTTCCTGCTATGTTGTTTCCTTGTAACCCATATTCATTGTTGAAATGAGTAGTGATTTGAATCAGTAGAAAAGAGACTACAAGTTCAAGCTTTCATTCTGTAATAAGCTCATTATTCATATCCTGTTTGTTCAGAAACATCATTTCAAACTGTCATTCATAGGTTGATTACCCAGAATAGGTCTCCTCTTTGGCAAGAGAAGGGACTCTGTCTAGGGTAGGATAGTCTTTTTCCATGTCATGGGCACTTTGGGTAATAAGAGAAACAAGACAAAGGTATATCTAGCTAAGAAGATGGAGTTACCATAGTGTGTGGTGGGAATTTGTAGTGTTCAATTGATGGGATGAGATGGTGGCGCCTAACGGTAGAATTTTCCAGGTGGAACATACTTCCATCCACAAGCGTGCAATCCAAAAAATGATTTTCCTTGTTGGATTTTCATTTCTTCCCAATTAAGAAATATAAAGAGTTTCCACCAATTAATTCAGAGAATCAATTCTATTGTATCTAGCGAAAAATGTAAATAAAATTGAGATGAAATCTCGTATGAATCGACCCCGCAACAAATATTGATAAAATGCTTATAGAAGTGAAACTCTAAATTATTTTTAAGGAACCATCACTACATCAATCTTTAGAAGTTCGTGTGCCGCTTATTATTGAAGGTTGTTAAGATCGTCGTATAATTTAACTGTATCATGCTTACCTTATCCATTCGATTCTTTTGACGAACTTCTAACCTATCGCATTTAAGTAACGCACATCAAACTAAGTATTAACAATGATATTTGTTTTAAGATCTTGCTAACCATCTCTCACTGAGCGGTGAGTAATATACATATAATGTTAAACAAATACGAATATCAATACACATTTTATGGATATCAATACATTTTTTATATATTATCACTGCCTAATGGGCAGTGGTTAACATTTTCCTTTGTATTAAATCAAGTTTACACACACACTTCTTATGTATAGATTCGAATACAGATGTATACGAAAATTATTTATTTTACGTGTAGTTCACATTATTTGAAAGATCCTATGTGCATCAAACGATTTCAAACACATTTATATTTGAATTTATAAATCAGAAATTGTATTAATAGACTTTCTCTTTATTTTGTTTATATATGGTTTATGTGTGACCATACCATGTCAGCATCCGATCTCACCATTCAAACATCTCGTGGGAAGTACCGATAAATATGAATTGGTGTTATAATTGGAGATCTTGTGGAAATTTGGACCAAGAAAATACCCCACATCAAATGGGTGGTATAAAAGAAATGATAAATTACACGGTAATCCCCTTCTTATATGAAATACCACTCTTCACCCGAGTTTTAGAAACTTATACAACAGTCTACTCCATGATTAGTAAACCCGTCAATTAAAAAAAAAAAGAAATTGCACGATGTCAGCTGAAGGATAACATTGAATACCAACTTTGTCCTTGTGAATCAGACTCTGATCCACAAAACTCAGTAACTTATAATTATTAACTAGTTCTAGTTAGGGATGACAATTTCGTCTAATCTAATTTGATTCGTCCTGCTTAGATTGGAGGTTTGGAGATTTTTCGAGGATCGCATTAGATTTGGAGATAAGATATGAAAACAAAATGGGGAACCGGGTCGGAGGCGGGTGTAACGCCCCCGATTTCTCGGTACGTTATTTAAAATCGTTTATTCAATTATTTGATTAATTGAAACATAAATCAAAGAAATGCCTTTTATTATTTAATTTAAAATAATAAGAAATAAGATAAATCAGAGTTTTAAAATGCGGAAGTGAAATTGATAAAAAATACTGTTGAGATTTACATCATTAAAAATAAATAGAATAACAGAGCATCTAAGATAGGACAGTCAAACGCCGCCACAATCTTCCAGTAGCTCCCGATTCCTCCTACTCGGACAGATTCTGCAACTGCTCTTTGACATCTGGTATGAAACACCAGGGGCAGAGAAGTTGCACCGATGAGTTTATAAAACTCGGTAGGAAGGTTTATCCGAAAACCGAACCCATAGGTAAAAGCACATATATAACAGGAGATATGACATAACAACAGAATACATAAAATAAAGCATAACAACAGAATTTAAAATAACAAATGCGAATACATCAAAAACTGTAAAGTAACGTTTAAGTGTATTAAGTCCATTCTTCTTCTTCTTTTTTTTCCTTTTAATCGGGACGACGCCCAGGGATTCTAACCCATAATCAACACGGCACGACGGCCAGTGGGAATCTAACCCACCTCAGGAATCAAACCCGGAATACAAGAATAGAGGGGAATCGAACCACCAACTATCTCGGGAATCTAACCCGGAACAAAAGTGAAGGGGAATCGAACCACCAGTCACCTCGGGAATCTAACCCGGAACACAAACCACCTCGGGAATCTAACCCGGTACAAAGTGAAGGGGAATCAAACCACCAGTCACCTCGGGACTTTAACCCGGAATAATCTCGGGAATCTAACCCGGCACAAAAGTGAAGGGGAATCGAACCACCAGTCACCTCGGGACTTTAACCCGGAATAATCTCGGGAATCTAACCCGGCACAAAAGTGAAGGAGAATCGAACCACCAGTCACCTCGGGACTTTAACCCGGAATAATCTCGGCAACAGAACAACTGTAATTAAATTATTTTCACTTTTATCACTTGTTCAGGTTCTTACCAACACAATCAGAATTTTCTAACACCTATTGTGTTATTACCAACAAGATTCATGTTCACCAAAACAACACCCAAGGTCACTTTTATAGTATTTCTGCTCACACAAAATCCAACGGGAACTAATGAACATAAACTAGTGTGTGTCATGTTATCATGAACAAGATCCATATTCACCAAAACAATACCAAAAACTGCATTATCAACTTTAAAAGAAAAACTGATTTCTATTACGTAAAAGAAAAATACAAAATCTACATATTTTTGAAGTTTTATGTATCTAGTTTCAAATAAAACAAACGGTGCGCAATTTCGATACCCGTGCTAAAAGTTATGGCCGTTTTCCTAACGTGTGTCAAACCAGTCGGCACAGTGACGAATCCGCAGCAGCTTGGTTACGGATTTTTATAGAATTTTCTATTTCGAGTTAGGCTTCGAAATTTTTACCCAATACAGAAGACACATAGAGGAATCCTCATTAAAAATTTCAGAAATTTTAGAGTCTTTGAACAATTTCAACAAAAATTATCAAAATCAGATTCACACCAAGTTTCTATCTCTTTCAAATTCGTAACATTCTAGTGTTTACGCTTCCTAACATGAATCGATCAAAAATCACATAATTACTAAAAACTAAACATGAAATTGTATCACAAATATATTTCTAAGAATTAGACATAACATTTTTCTACTAAAAAAAAAATACTTAAACCAATGGGCGGAGATAAACAATCCTACCTTCAATCGAGAAGGAAAATGAAAGAACGGAATAGATCTCGGCAATAATTTGGATTGACAGCCCCTCTACTTCTTCCTTAAACACTCTCTGTTCTCAATGTTTTTCTCCCTCTCGGATGGCTAAAATACAAAAACCCAATGTTTACTTTGATTATAAAACCTCAGTGGTCTAACTCCCCATCAATTGGGTATTGAATTCCATAAACATGGCAATGAAGGCCAAAAGAAAAAAATGAGAATCGAAACATAAACGGCTGCCTCTTTAACTCCCAAAATTCCCCAACGTCAGAAACAAATAATTGGAGAAGGGTAAAATTATTCTATGCATTTCGCTCCATCATAACCCGTGAAATCTCGCGATCTCAATCGTCGGTAAGTCAAATAAGCCTAATCGTGCAAATACAAATACATAATTAAACATGAACATCTAAAAAGAAATAAATAAATTTTATATTATGATTATTATCATTTGTTTAAGTTTTAAAAAAAAAAAAAACCCGGGTCGTTACAATCTATCCCCCTTAAAATAATTTCGTCCCCGAAATTTTAGGGAATGGTTTGCGTTAATAATACGATACAAAGTTTCAAATTTCAATCAAGATGTTATGGGTTTGGTGCAGCCCCGGTTGTAGATCAAAACACATAACAGGATAATTTGAATTAGGTGATACACTTAAGATGGTGTGAGTACACACTCTCTCAAGTTTCAAGTTTCAAGATAAGAGTTTAAAATTGGGATTCAAGGTTGGTATGAAGTTCAATCAGACGAACATGATAAATACAAAATTGTGAGCTATATTACAACGTTCATGAACCAAGGAGTGACTAACTAATAGCAACAAATGGATACTTTGGTTCGAAAGAAGCGAAGAAAGGTTTCTATGACAGAAGTAACTGAACTGCAGCAAGAATAAAGTTTCGAAAAGTTTGAGATTAAGTATGAAAAATTATTTTGGATATTTGTCTGAAATTACATCCGCCAAACACATTTCAAGGCAAACATTTGAATCTAGTTTTCGGTAGAAGTGTCAAGTATAGAAATAATTCGAGGGGACAAAATCTTCACAGAACACTCAAATGAGGTATACTAATGAGATTCTTATGATAGAATAAATTTATGAGAATTTAGAGCATAATTTTTTTTTTTCAAGATTTCACATCTGAAAAGATGAGAAGTGCCACAAAAATTGAGTGAGCGCTATAAAAATTCCACTCACATTGGACCTGTGAATTCAAAGTTCTTTAAAAGAAATACGAGTGTTTTGATTGTTATCTCAACAAATATGATTTTGTCAACTAAAGAAAAAAAAAAATTCTGATATGTTGTCCAAGACAGAGAAACATCATGGAAATGGGTGTTAGGGTAACACGGGACTTTCAATAATTCAAAGTCAAGTTTGATTCGCAAATTTTGATATCAGGTTATTTCAAAATGCATATTGATTAGATTAAACAAAGGCTAAAGACATAGATAACCACTCTTTTCACAAAATTTGATGAGTTTAAAAGTATACTAAATTAATATAGATGGAAGACTTCGAAAAAAAATAGACATGTAATAAATCAGTATAGCTTAGAGAATTCAGAAAGATAAGTTAATATCCAATCAACATAAATTGTAGAATTGAAAGATAAACAAAACTTTTCGAACTCGGAATGATAGACGAATTAACAAAAACTAGGTGTTAACAATAATCTAACCTATCCCCCTTATTTTGAAGTAGCCTCTCACCGAGTAGCGGCGTTTTTTTTTTTTTTTTTTTATGATGATGTTGTTGTTGACATTCTAATTGGTAGGTTCCATTCTAAGGCGTAAATAGTTTTGTACAAAGGGTTTCTACCTATCTAGTTTTTAAAATATGAATTTTTTTTAAAAATAAAATAACATAAAATACGCATATGATCACGTAATATTTTATCACCATCTTCCCACAATCATGAGGGTTGAAACCTACGATCATGTGAAAAGAGCACATACCGCACATAGTGTTCTCTAACTAAGCCTGATTATCTCACCGTTGCGTCTGATTCTCCTATCCTCACTCTCTTCCTATTCAAATAATCTCGAAACTCGTCTCACCTCTGACTCGAAATTCAAAATATATAATAGACTTACGTATACCGTACATTAGTAACTAGAAAAGTCTCACGGACAAACTCTCGGAACTTGTCATCTACCCATTCTACCCAAGGTCGCAGAGGTGAACCTATGCTCTGATACCATTTGTAACGCCCCCGATTTCTCGGTACGTTATTTAAAATCGTTTATTCAATTATTTGATTAATTGAAACATAAATCAAAGAAATGCCTTTTATTATTTAATTTAAAATAATAAGAAATAAGATAAATCAGAGTTTTAAAATGCGGAAGTGAAATTGATAAAAAATACTGTTGAGATTTACATCATTAAAAATAAATAGAATAACAGAGCATCTAAGATAGGACAGTCAAACGCCGCCACAATCTTCCAGTAGCTCCCGATTCCTCCTACTCGGACAGATTCTGCAACTGCTCTTTGACATCTGGTATGAAACACCAGGGGCAGAGAAGTTGCACCGATGAGTTTATAAAACTCGGTAGGAAGGTTTATCCGAAAACCGAACCCATAGGTAAAAGCACATATATAACAGGAGATATGACATAACAACAGAATACATAAAATAAAGCATAACAACAGAATTTAAAATAACAAATGCGAATACATCAAAAACTGTAAAGTAACGTTTAAGTGTATTAAGTCCATTCTTCTTCTTCTTTTTTTTCCTTTTAATCGGGACGACGCCCAGGGATTCTAACCCATAATCAACACGGCACGACGGCCAGTGGGAATCTAACCCACCTCAGGAATCAAACCCGGAATACAAGAATAGAGGGGAATCGAACCACCAACTATCTCGGGAATCTAACCCGGAACAAAAGTGAAGGGGAATCGAACCACCAGTCACCTCGGGAATCTAACCCGGAACACAAACCACCTCGGGAATCTAACCCGGTACAAAGTGAAGGGGAATCAAACCACCAGTCACCTCGGGACTTTAACCCGGAATAATCTCGGGAATCTAACCCGGCACAAAAGTGAAGGGGAATCGAACCACCAGTCACCTCGGGACTTTAACCCGGAATAATCTCGGGAATCTAACCCGGCACAAAAGTGAAGGGGAATCGAACCACCAGTCACCTCGGGACTTTAACCCGGAATAATCTCGGCAACAGAACAACTGTAATTAAATTATTTTCACTTTTATCACTTGTTCAGGTTCTTACCAACACAATCAGAATTTTCTAACACCTATTGTGTTATTACCAACAAGATTCATGTTCACCAAAACAACACCCAAGGTCACTTTTATAGTATTTCTGCTCACACAAAATCCAACGGGAACTAATGAACATAAACTAGTGTGTGTCATGTTATCATGAACAAGATCCATATTCACCAAAACAATACCAAAAACTGCATTATCAACTTTAAAAGAAAAACTGATTTCTATTACGTAAAAGAAAAATACAAAATCTACATATTTTTGAAGTTTTATGTATCTAGTTTCAAATAAAACAAACGGTGCGCAATTTCGATACCCGTGCTAAAAGTTATGGCCGTTTTCCTAACGTGTGTCAAACCAGTCGGCACAGTGACGAATCCGCAGCAGCTTGGTTACGGATTTTTATAGAATTTTCTATTTCGAGTTAGGCTTCGAAATTTTTACCCAATACAGAAGACACATAGAGGAATCCTCATTAAAAATTTCAGAAATTTTAGAGTCTTTGAACAATTTCAACAAAAATTATCAAAATCAGATTCACACCAAGTTTCTATCTCTTTCAAATTCGTAACATTCTAGTGTTTACGCTTCCTAACATGAATCGATCAAAAATCACATAATTACTAAAAACTAAACATGAAATTGTATCACAAATATATTTCTAAGAATTAGACATAACATTTTTCTACTAAAAAAAAAATACTTAAACCAATGGGCGGAGATAAACAATCCTACCTTCAATCGAGAAGGAAAATGAAAGAACGGAATAGATCTCGGCAATAATTTGGATTGACAGCCCCTCTACTTCTTCCTTAAACACTCTCTGTTCTCAATGTTTTTCTCCCTCTCGGATGGCTAAAATACAAAAACCCAATGTTTACTTTGATTATAAAACCTCAGTGGTCTAACTCCCCATCAATTGGGTATTGAATTCCATAAACATGGCAATGAAGGCCAAAAGAAAAAAATGAGAATCGAAACATAAACGGCTGCCTCTTTAACTCCCAAAATTCCCCAACGTCAGAAACAAATAATTGGAGAAGGGTAAAATTATTCTATGCATTTCGCTCCATCATAACCCGTGAAATCTCGCGATCTCAATCGTCGGTAAGTCAAATAAGCCTAATCGTGCAAATACAAATACATAATTAAACATGAACATCTAAAAAGAAATAAATAAATTTTATATTATGATTATTATCATTTGTTTAAGTTTTAAAAAAAAAAAAAACCCGGGTCGTTACAATCTATCCCCCTTAAAATAATTTCGTCCCCGAAATTTTAGGGAATGGTTTGCGTTAATAATACGATACAAAGTTTCAAATTTCAATCAAGATGTTATGGGTTTGGTGCAGCCCCGGTTGTAGATCAAAACACATAACAGGATAATTTGAATTAGGTGATACACTTAAGATGGTGTGAGTACACACTCTCTCAAGTTTCAAGTTTCAAGATAAGAGTTTAAAATTGGGATTCAAGGTTGGTATGAAGTTCAATCAGACGAACATGATAAATACAAAATTGTGAGCTATATTACAACGTTCATGAACCAAGGAGTGACTAACTAATAGCAACAAATGGATACTTTGGTTCGAAAGAAGCGAAGAAAGGTTTCTATGACAGAAGTAACTGAACTGCAGCAAGAATAAAGTTTCGAAAAGTTTGAGATTAAGTATGAAAAATTATTTTGGATATTTGTCTGAAATTACATCCGCCAAACACATTTCAAGGCAAACATTTGAATCTAGTTTTCGGTAGAAGTGTCAAGTATAGAAATAATTCGAGGGGACAAAATCTTCACAGAACACTCAAATGAGGTATACTAATGAGATTCTTATGATAGAATAAATTTATGAGAATTTAGAGCATAATTTTTTTTTTTCAAGATTTCACATCTGAAAAGATGAGAAGTGCCACAAAAATTGAGTGAGCGCTATAAAAATTCCACTCACATTGGACCTGTGAATTCAAAGTTCTTTAAAAGAAATACGAGTGTTTTGATTGTTATCTCAACAAATATGATTTTGTCAACTAAAGAAAAAAAAAAATTCTGATATGTTGTCCAAGACAGAGAAACATCATGGAAATGGGTGTTAGGGTAACACGGGACTTTCAATAATTCAAAGTCAAGTTTGATTCGCAAATTTTGATATCAGGTTATTTCAAAATGCATATTGATTAGATTAAACAAAGGCTAAAGACATAGATAACCACTCTTTTCACAAAATTTGATGAGTTTAAAAGTATACTAAATTAATATAGATGGAAGACTTCGAAAAAAAATAGACATGTAATAAATCAGTATAGCTTAGAGAATTCAGAAAGATAAGTTAATATCCAATCAACATAAATTGTAGAATTGAAAGATAAACAAAACTTTTCGAACTCGGAATGATAGACGAATTAACAAAAACTAGGTGTTAACAATAATCTAACCTATCCCCCTTATTTTGAAGTAGCCTCTCACCGAGTAGCGGCGTTTTTTTTTTTTTTTTTTTATGATGATGTTGTTGTTGACATTCTAATTGGTAGGTTCCATTCTAAGGCGTAAATAGTTTTGTACAAAGGGTTTCTACCTATCTAGTTTTTAAAATATGAATTTTTTTTAAAAATAAAATAACATAAAATACGCATATGATCACGTAATATTTTATCACCATCTTCCCACAATCATGAGGGTTGAAACCTACGATCATGTGAAAAGAGCACATACCGCACATAGTGTTCTCTAACTAAGCCTGATTATCTCACCGTTGCGTCTGATTCTCCTATCCTCACTCTCTTCCTATTCAAATAATCTCGAAACTCGTCTCACCTCTGACTCGAAATTCAAAATATATAATAGACTTACGTATACCGTACATTAGTAACTAGAAAAGTCTCACGGACAAACTCTCGGAACTTGTCATCTACCCATTCTACCCAAGGTCGCAGAGGTGAACCTATGCTCTGATACCATTTGTAACGCCCCCGATTTCTCGGTACGTTATTTAAAATCGTTTATTCAATTATTTGATTAATTGAAACATAAATCAAAGAAATGCCTTTTATTATTTAATTTAAAATAATAAGAAATAAGATAAATCAGAGTTTTAAAATGCGGAAGTGAAATTGATAAAAAATACTGTTGAGATTTACATCATTAAAAATAAATAGAATAACAGAGCATCTAAGATAGGACAGTCAAACGCCGCCACAATCTTCCAGTAGCTCCCGATTCCTCCTACTCGGACAGATTCTGCAACTGCTCTTTGACATCTGGTATGAAACACCAGGGGCAGAGAAGTTGCACCGATGAGTTTATAAAACTCGGTAGGAAGGTTTATCCGAAAACCGAACCCATAGGTAAAAGCACATATATAACAGGAGATATGACATAACAACAGAATACATAAAATAAAGCATAACAACAGAATTTAAAATAACAAATGCGAATACATCAAAAACTGTAAAGTAACGTTTAAGTGTATTAAGTCCATTCTTCTTCTTCTTTTTTTTCCTTTTAATCGGGACGACGCCCAGGGATTCTAACCCATAATCAACACGGCACGACGGCCAGTGGGAATCTAACCCACCTCAGGAATCAAACCCGGAATACAAGAATAGAGGGGAATCGAACCACCAACTATCTCGGGAATCTAACCCGGAACAAAAGTGAAGGGGAATCGAACCACCAGTCACCTCGGGAATCTAACCCGGAACACAAACCACCTCGGGAATCTAACCCGGTACAAAGTGAAGGGGAATCAAACCACCAGTCACCTCGGGACTTTAACCCGGAATAATCTCGGGAATCTAACCCGGCACAAAAGTGAAGGGGAATCGAACCACCAGTCACCTCGGGACTTTAACCCGGAATAATCTCGGGAATCTAACCCGGCACAAAAGTGAAGGGGAATCGAACCACCAGTCACCTCGGGACTTTAACCCGGAATAATCTCGGCAACAGAACAACTGTAATTAAATTATTTTCACTTTTATCACTTGTTCAGGTTCTTACCAACACAATCAGAATTTTCTAACACCTATTGTGTTATTACCAACAAGATTCATGTTCACCAAAACAACACCCAAGGTCACTTTTATAGTATTTCTGCTCACACAAAATCCAACGGGAACTAATGAACATAAACTAGTGTGTGTCATGTTATCATGAACAAGATCCATATTCACCAAAACAATACCAAAAACTGCATTATCAACTTTAAAAGAAAAACTGATTTCTATTACGTAAAAGAAAAATACAAAATCTACATATTTTTGAAGTTTTATGTATCTAGTTTCAAATAAAACAAACGGTGCGCAATTTCGATACCCGTGCTAAAAGTTATGGCCGTTTTCCTAACGTGTGTCAAACCAGTCGGCACAGTGACGAATCCGCAGCAGCTTGGTTACGGATTTTTATAGAATTTTCTATTTCGAGTTAGGCTTCGAAATTTTTACCCAATACAGAAGACACATAGAGGAATCCTCATTAAAAATTTCAGAAATTTTAGAGTCTTTGAACAATTTCAACAAAAATTATCAAAATCAGATTCACACCAAGTTTCTATCTCTTTCAAATTCGTAACATTCTAGTGTTTACGCTTCCTAACATGAATCGATCAAAAATCACATAATTACTAAAAACTAAACATGAAATTGTATCACAAATATATTTCTAAGAATTAGACATAACATTTTTCTACTAAAAAAAAAATACTTAAACCAATGGGCGGAGATAAACAATCCTACCTTCAATCGAGAAGGAAAATGAAAGAACGGAATAGATCTCGGCAATAATTTGGATTGACAGCCCCTCTACTTCTTCCTTAAACACTCTCTGTTCTCAATGTTTTTCTCCCTCTCGGATGGCTAAAATACAAAAACCCAATGTTTACTTTGATTATAAAACCTCAGTGGTCTAACTCCCCATCAATTGGGTATTGAATTCCATAAACATGGCAATGAAGGCCAAAAGAAAAAAATGAGAATCGAAACATAAACGGCTGCCTCTTTAACTCCCAAAATTCCCCAACGTCAGAAACAAATAATTGGAGAAGGGTAAAATTATTCTATGCATTTCGCTCCATCATAACCCGTGAAATCTCGCGATCTCAATCGTCGGTAAGTCAAATAAGCCTAATCGTGCAAATACAAATACATAATTAAACATGAACATCTAAAAAGAAATAAATAAATTTTATATTATGATTATTATCATTTGTTTAAGTTTTAAAAAAAAAAAAAACCCGGGTCGTTACAATCTATCCCCCTTAAAATAATTTCGTCCCCGAAATTTTAGGGAATGGTTTGCGTTAATAATACGATACAAAGTTTCAAATTTCAATCAAGATGTTATGGGTTTGGTGCAGCCCCGGTTGTAGATCAAAACACATAACAGGATAATTTGAATTAGGTGATACACTTAAGATGGTGTGAGTACACACTCTCTCAAGTTTCAAGTTTCAAGATAAGAGTTTAAAATTGGGATTCAAGGTTGGTATGAAGTTCAATCAGACGAACATGATAAATACAAAATTGTGAGCTATATTACAACGTTCATGAACCAAGGAGTGACTAACTAATAGCAACAAATGGATACTTTGGTTCGAAAGAAGCGAAGAAAGGTTTCTATGACAGAAGTAACTGAACTGCAGCAAGAATAAAGTTTCGAAAAGTTTGAGATTAAGTATGAAAAATTATTTTGGATATTTGTCTGAAATTACATCCGCCAAACACATTTCAAGGCAAACATTTGAATCTAGTTTTCGGTAGAAGTGTCAAGTATAGAAATAATTCGAGGGGACAAAATCTTCACAGAACACTCAAATGAGGTATACTAATGAGATTCTTATGATAGAATAAATTTATGAGAATTTAGAGCATAATTTTTTTTTTTCAAGATTTCACATCTGAAAAGATGAGAAGTGCCACAAAAATTGAGTGAGCGCTATAAAAATTCCACTCACATTGGACCTGTGAATTCAAAGTTCTTTAAAAGAAATACGAGTGTTTTGATTGTTATCTCAACAAATATGATTTTGTCAACTAAAGAAAAAAAAAAATTCTGATATGTTGTCCAAGACAGAGAAACATCATGGAAATGGGTGTTAGGGTAACACGGGACTTTCAATAATTCAAAGTCAAGTTTGATTCGCAAATTTTGATATCAGGTTATTTCAAAATGCATATTGATTAGATTAAACAAAGGCTAAAGACATAGATAACCACTCTTTTCACAAAATTTGATGAGTTTAAAAGTATACTAAATTAATATAGATGGAAGACTTCGAAAAAAAATAGACATGTAATAAATCAGTATAGCTTAGAGAATTCAGAAAGATAAGTTAATATCCAATCAACATAAATTGTAGAATTGAAAGATAAACAAAACTTTTCGAACTCGGAATGATAGACGAATTAACAAAAACTAGGTGTTAACAATAATCTAACCTATCCCCCTTATTTTGAAGTAGCCTCTCACCGAGTAGCGGCGTTTTTTTTTTTTTTTTTTTATGATGATGTTGTTGTTGACATTCTAATTGGTAGGTTCCATTCTAAGGCGTAAATAGTTTTGTACAAAGGGTTTCTACCTATCTAGTTTTTAAAATATGAATTTTTTTTAAAAATAAAATAACATAAAATACGCATATGATCACGTAATATTTTATCACCATCTTCCCACAATCATGAGGGTTGAAACCTACGATCATGTGAAAAGAGCACATACCGCACATAGTGTTCTCTAACTAAGCCTGATTATCTCACCGTTGCGTCTGATTCTCCTATCCTCACTCTCTTCCTATTCAAATAATCTCGAAACTCGTCTCACCTCTGACTCGAAATTCAAAATATATAATAGACTTACGTATACCGTACATTAGTAACTAGAAAAGTCTCACGGACAAACTCTCGGAACTTGTCATCTACCCATTCTACCCAAGGTCGCAGAGGTGAACCTATGCTCTGATACCATTTGTAACGCCCCCGATTTCTCGGTACGTTATTTAAAATCGTTTATTCAATTATTTGATTAATTGAAACATAAATCAAAGAAATGCCTTTTATTATTTAATTTAAAATAATAAGAAATAAGATAAATCAGAGTTTTAAAATGCGGAAGTGAAATTGATAAAAAATACTGTTGAGATTTACATCATTAAAAATAAATAGAATAACAGAGCATCTAAGATAGGACAGTCAAACGCCGCCACAATCTTCCAGTAGCTCCCGATTCCTCCTACTCGGACAGATTCTGCAACTGCTCTTTGACATCTGGTATGAAACACCAGGGGCAGAGAAGTTGCACCGATGAGTTTATAAAACTCGGTAGGAAGGTTTATCCGAAAACCGAACCCATAGGTAAAAGCACATATATAACAGGAGATATGACATAACAACAGAATACATAAAATAAAGCATAACAACAGAATTTAAAATAACAAATGCGAATACATCAAAAACTGTAAAGTAACGTTTAAGTGTATTAAGTCCATTCTTCTTCTTCTTTTTTTTCCTTTTAATCGGGACGACGCCCAGGGATTCTAACCCATAATCAACACGGCACGACGGCCAGTGGGAATCTAACCCACCTCAGGAATCAAACCCGGAATACAAGAATAGAGGGGAATCGAACCACCAACTATCTCGGGAATCTAACCCGGAACAAAAGTGAAGGGGAATCGAACCACCAGTCACCTCGGGAATCTAACCCGGAACACAAACCACCTCGGGAATCTAACCCGGTACAAAGTGAAGGGGAATCAAACCACCAGTCACCTCGGGACTTTAACCCGGAATAATCTCGGGAATCTAACCCGGCACAAAAGTGAAGGGGAATCGAACCACCAGTCACCTCGGGACTTTAACCCGGAATAATCTCGGGAATCTAACCCGGCACAAAAGTGAAGGGGAATCGAACCACCAGTCACCTCGGGACTTTAACCCGGAATAATCTCGGCAACAGAACAACTGTAATTAAATTATTTTCACTTTTATCACTTGTTCAGGTTCTTACCAACACAATCAGAATTTTCTAACACCTATTGTGTTATTACCAACAAGATTCATGTTCACCAAAACAACACCCAAGGTCACTTTTATAGTATTTCTGCTCACACAAAATCCAACGGGAACTAATGAACATAAACTAGTGTGTGTCATGTTATCATGAACAAGATCCATATTCACCAAAACAATACCAAAAACTGCATTATCAACTTTAAAAGAAAAACTGATTTCTATTACGTAAAAGAAAAATACAAAATCTACATATTTTTGAAGTTTTATGTATCTAGTTTCAAATAAAACAAACGGTGCGCAATTTCGATACCCGTGCTAAAAGTTATGGCCGTTTTCCTAACGTGTGTCAAACCAGTCGGCACAGTGACGAATCCGCAGCAGCTTGGTTACGGATTTTTATAGAATTTTCTATTTCGAGTTAGGCTTCGAAATTTTTACCCAATACAGAAGACACATAGAGGAATCCTCATTAAAAATTTCAGAAATTTTAGAGTCTTTGAACAATTTCAACAAAAATTATCAAAATCAGATTCACACCAAGTTTCTATCTCTTTCAAATTCGTAACATTCTAGTGTTTACGCTTCCTAACATGAATCGATCAAAAATCACATAATTACTAAAAACTAAATATGAAATTGTATCACAAATATATTTCTAAGAATTAGACATAACATTTTTCTACTAAAAAAAAAATACTTAAACCAATGGGCGGAGATAAACAATCCTACCTTCAATCGAGAAGGAAAATGAAAGAACGGAATAGATCTCGGCAATAATTTGGATTGACAGCCCCTCTACTTCTTCCTTAAACACTCTCTGTTCTCAATGTTTTTCTCCCTCTCGGATGGCTAAAATACAAAAACCCAATGTTTACTTTGATTATAAAACCTCAGTGGTCTAACTCCCCATCAATTGGGTATTGAATTCCATAAACATGGCAATGAAGGCCAAAAGAAAAAAATGAGAATCAAAACATAAACGGCTGCCTCTTTAACTCCCAAAATTCCCCAACGTCAGAAACAAATAATTGGAGAAGGGTAAAATTATTCTATGCATTTCGCTCCATCATAACCCGTGAAATCTCGCGATCTCAATCGTCGGTAAGTCAAATAAGCCTAATCGTGCAAATACAAATACATAATTAAACATGAACATCTAAAAAGAAATAAATAAATTTTATATTATGATTATTATCATTTGTTTAAGTTTTAAAAAAAAAAAAACCCGGGTCGTTACAATCTATCCCCCTTAAAATAATTTCGTCCCCGAAATTTTAGGGAATGGTTTGCGTTAATAATACGATACAAAGTTTCAAATTTCAATCAAGATGTTATGGGTTTGGTGCAGCCCCGGTTGTAGATCAAAACACATAACAGGATAATTTGAATTAGGTGATACACTTAAGATGGTGTGAGTACACACTCTCTCAAGTTTCAAGTTTCAAGATAAGAGTTTAAAATTGGGATTCAAGGTTGGTATGAAGTTCAATCAGACGAACATGATAAATACAAAATTGTGAGCTATATTACAACGTTCATGAACCAAGGAGTGACTAACTAATAGCAACAAATGGATACTTTGGTTCGAAAGAAGCGAAGAAAGGTTTCTATGACAGAAGTAACTGAATTGCAGCAAGAATAAAGTTTCGAAAAGTTTGAGATTAAGTATGAAAAATTATTTTGGATATTTGTCTGAAATTACATCCGCCAAACACATTTCAAGGCAAACATTTGAATCTAGTTTTCGGTAGAAGTGTCAAGTATAGAAATAATTCGAGGGGACAAAATCTTCACAGAACACTCAAATGAGGTATACTAATGAGATTCTTATGATAGAATAAATTTATGAGAATTTAGAGCATAATTTTTTTTTTTCAAGATTTCACATCTGAAAAGATGAGAAGTGCCACAAAAATTGAGTGAGCGCTATAAAAATTCCACTCACATTGGACCTGTGAATTCAAAGTTCTTTAAAAGAAATACAAGTGTTTTGATTGTTATCTCAACAAATATGATTTTGTCAACTAAAGAAAAAAAAAAATTCTGATATGTTGTCCAAGACAGAGAAACATCATGGAAATGGGTGTTAGGGTAACACGGGACTTTCAATAATTCAAAGTCAAGTTTGATTCGCAAATTTTGATATCAGGTTATTTCAAAATGCATATTGATTAGATTAAACAAAGGCTAAAGACATAGATAACCACTCTTTTCACAAAATTTGATGAGTTTAAAAGTATACTAAATTAATATAGATGGAAGACTTCGAAAAAAAATAGACATGTAATAAATCAGTATAGCTTAGAGAATTCAGAAAGATAAGTTAATATCCAATCAACATAAATTGTAGAATTGAAAGATAAACAAAACTTTTCGAACTCGGAATGATAGACGAATTAACAAAAACTAGGTGTTAACAATAATCTAACCTATCCCCCTTATTTTGAAGTAGCCTCTCACCGAGTAGCGGCGTTTTTTTTTTTTTTTTTTTATGATGATGTTGTTGTTGACATTCTAATTGGTAGGTTCCATTCTAAGGCGTAAATAGTTTTGTACAAAGGGTTTCTACCTATCTAGTTTTTAAAATATGAATTTTTTTTAAAAATAAAATAACATAAAATACGCATATGATCACGTAATATTTTATCACCATCTTCCCACAATCATGAGGGTTGAAACCTACGATCATGTGAAAAGAGCACATACCGCACATAGTGTTCTCTAACTAAGCCTGATTATCTCACCGTTGCGTCTGATTCTCCTATCCTCACTCTCTTCCTATTCAAATAATCTCGAAACTCGTCTCACCTCTGACTCGAAATTCAAAATATATAATAGACTTACGTATACCGTACATTAGTAACTAGAAAAGTCTCACGGACAAACTCTCGGAACTTGTCATCTACCCATTCTACCCAAGGTCGCAGAGGTGAACCTATGCTCTGATACCATTTGTAACGCCCCCGATTTCTCGGTACGTTATTTAAAATCGTTTATTCAATTATTTGATTAATTGAAACATAAATCAAAGAAATGCCTTTTATTATTTAATTTAAAATAATAAGAAATAAGATAAATCAGAGTTTTAAAATGCGGAAGTGAAATTGATAAAAAATACTGTTGAGATTTACATCATTAAAAATAAATAGAATAACAGAGCATCTAAGATAGGACAGTCAAACGCCGCCACAATCTTCCAGTAGCTCCCGATTCCTCCTACTCGGACAGATTCTGCAACTGCTCTTTGACATCTGGTATGAAACACCAGGGGCAGAGAAGTTGCACCGATGAGTTTATAAAACTCGGTAGGAAGGTTTATCCGAAAACCGAACCCATAGGTAAAAGCACATATATAACAGGAGATATGACATAACAACAGAATACATAAAATAAAGCATAACAACAGAATTTAAAATAACAAATGCGAATACATCAAAAACTGTAAAGTAACGTTTAAGTGTATTAAGTCCATTCTTCTTCTTCTTTTTTTTCCTTTTAATCGGGACGACGCCCAGGGATTCTAACCCATAATCAACACGGCACGACGGCCAGTGGGAATCTAACCCACCTCAGGAATCAAACCCGGAATACAAGAATAGAGGGGAATCGAACCACCAACTATCTCGGGAATCTAACCCGGAACAAAAGTGAAGGGGAATCGAACCACCAGTCACCTCGGGAATCTAACCCGGAACACAAACCACCTCGGGAATCTAACCCGGTACAAAGTGAAGGGGAATCAAACCACCAGTCACCTCGGGACTTTAACCCGGAATAATCTCGGGAATCTAACCCGGCACAAAAGTGAAGGGGAATCGAACCACCAGTCACCTCGGGACTTTAACCCGGAATAATCTCGGGAATCTAACCCGGCACAAAAGTGAAGGGGAATCGAACCACCAGTCACCTCGGGACTTTAACCCGGAATAATCTCGGCAACAGAACAACTGTAATTAAATTATTTTCACTTTTATCACTTGTTCAGGTTCTTACCAACACAATCAGAATTTTCTAACACCTATTGTGTTATTACCAACAAGATTCATGTTCACCAAAACAACACCCAAGGTCACTTTTATAGTATTTCTGCTCACACAAAATCCAACGGGAACTAATGAACATAAACTAGTGTGTGTCATGTTATCATGAACAAGATCCATATTCACCAAAACAATACCAAAAACTGCATTATCAACTTTAAAAGAAAAACTGATTTCTATTACGTAAAAGAAAAATACAAAATCTACATATTTTTGAAGTTTTATGTATCTAGTTTCAAATAAAACAAACGGTGCGCAATTTCGATACCCGTGCTAAAAGTTATGGCCGTTTTCCTAACGTGTGTCAAACCAGTCGGCACAGTGACGAATCCGCAGCAGCTTGGTTACGGATTTTTATAGAATTTTCTATTTCGAGTTAGGCTTCGAAATTTTTACCCAATACAGAAGACACATAGAGGAATCCTCATTAAAAATTTCAGAAATTTTAGAGTCTTTGAACAATTTCAACAAAAATTATCAAAATCAGATTCACACCAAGTTTCTATCTCTTTCAAATTCGTAACATTCTAGTGTTTACGCTTCCTAACATGAATCGATCAAAAATCACATAATTACTAAAAACTAAACATGAAATTGTATCACAAATATATTTCTAAGAATTAGACATAACATTTTTCTACTAAAAAAAAAATACTTAAACCAATGGGCGGAGATAAACAATCCTACCTTCAATCGAGAAGGAAAATGAAAGAACGGAATAGATCTCGGCAATAATTTGGATTGACAGCCCCTCTACTTCTTCCTTAAACACTCTCTGTTCTCAATGTTTTTCTCCCTCTCGGATGGCTAAAATACAAAAACCCAATGTTTACTTTGATTATAAAACCTCAGTGGTCTAACTCCCCATCAATTGGGTATTGAATTCCATAAACATGGCAATGAAGGCCAAAAGAAAAAAATGAGAATCAAAACATAAACGGCTGCCTCTTTAACTCCCAAAATTCCCCAACGTCAGAAACAAATAATTGGAGAAGGGTAAAATTATTCTATGCATTTCGCTCCATCATAACCCGTGAAATCTCGCGATCTCAATCGTCGGTAAGTCAAATAAGCCTAATCGTGCAAATACAAATACATAATTAAACATGAACATCTAAAAAGAAATAAATAAATTTTATATTATGATTATTATCATTTGTTTAAGTTTTAAAAAAAAAAAAACCCGGGTCGTTACAATCTATCCCCCTTAAAATAATTTCGTCCCCGAAATTTTAGGGAATGGTTTGCGTTAATAATACGATACAAAGTTTCAAATTTCAATCAAGATGTTATGGGTTTGGTGCAGCCCCGGTTGTAGATCAAAACACATAACAGGATAATTTGAATTAGGTGATACACTTAAGATGGTGTGAGTACACACTCTCTCAAGTTTCAAGTTTCAAGATAAGAGTTTAAAATTGGGATTCAAGGTTGGTATGAAGTTCAATCAGACGAACATGATAAATACAAAATTGTGAGCTATATTACAACGTTCATGAACCAAGGAGTGACTAACTAATAGCAACAAATGGATACTTTGGTTCGAAAGAAGCGAAGAAAGGTTTCTATGACAGAAGTAACTGAATTGCAGCAAGAATAAAGTTTCGAAAAGTTTGAGATTAAGTATGAAAAATTATTTTGGATATTTGTCTGAAATTACATCCGCCAAACACATTTCAAGGCAAACATTTGAATCTAGTTTTCGGTAGAAGTGTCAAGTATAGAAATAATTCGAGGGGACAAAATCTTCACAGAACACTCAAATGAGGTATACTAATGAGATTCTTATGATAGAATAAATTTATGAGAATTTAGAGCATAATTTTTTTTTTTCAAGATTTCACATCTGAAAAGATGAGAAGTGCCACAAAAATTGAGTGAGCGCTATAAAAATTCCACTCACATTGGACCTGTGAATTCAAAGTTCTTTAAAAGAAATACAAGTGTTTTGATTGTTATCTCAACAAATATGATTTTGTCAACTAAAGAAAAAAAAAAATTCTGATATGTTGTCCAAGACAGAGAAACATCATGGAAATGGGTGTTAGGGTAACACGGGACTTTCAATAATTCAAAGTCAAGTTTGATTCGCAAATTTTGATATCAGGTTATTTCAAAATGCATATTGATTAGATTAAACAAAGGCTAAAGACATAGATAACCACTCTTTTCACAAAATTTGATGAGTTTAAAAGTATACTAAATTAATATAGATGGAAGACTTCGAAAAAAAATAGACATGTAATAAATCAGTATAGCTTAGAGAATTCAGAAAGATAAGTTAATATCCAATCAACATAAATTGTAGAATTGAAAGATAAACAAAACTTTTCGAACTCGGAATGATAGACGAATTAACAAAAACTAGGTGTTAACAATAATCTAACCTATCCCCCTTATTTTGAAGTAGCCTCTCACCGAGTAGCGGCGTTTTTTTTTTTTTTTTTTTATGATGATGTTGTTGTTGACATTCTAATTGGTAGGTTCCATTCTAAGGCGTAAATAGTTTTGTACAAAGGGTTTCTACCTATCTAGTTTTTAAAATATGAATTTTTTTTAAAAATAAAATAACATAAAATACGCATATGATCACGTAATATTTTATCACCATCTTCCCACAATCATGAGGGTTGAAACCTACGATCATGTGAAAAGAGCACATACCGCACATAGTGTTCTCTAACTAAGCCTGATTATCTCACCGTTGCGTCTGATTCTCCTATCCTCACTCTCTTCCTATTCAAATAATCTCGAAACTCGTCTCACCTCTGACTCGAAATTCAAAATATATAATAGACTTACGTATACCGTACATTAGTAACTAGAAAAGTCTCACGGACAAACTCTCGGAACTTGTCATCTACCCATTCTACCCAAGGTCGCAGAGGTGAACCTATGCTCTGATACCATTTGTAACGCCCCCGATTTCTCGGTACGTTATTTAAAATCGTTTATTCAATTATTTGATTAATTGAAACATAAATCAAAGAAATGCCTTTTATTATTTAATTTAAAATAATAAGAAATAAGATAAATCAGAGTTTTAAAATGCGGAAGTGAAATTGATAAAAAATACTGTTGAGATTTACATCATTAAAAATAAATAGAATAACAGAGCATCTAAGATAGGACAGTCAAACGCCGCCACAATCTTCCAGTAGCTCCCGATTCCTCCTACTCGGACAGATTCTGCAACTGCTCTTTGACATCTGGTATGAAACACCAGGGGCAGAGAAGTTGCACCGATGAGTTTATAAAACTCGGTAGGAAGGTTTATCCGAAAACCGAACCCATAGGTAAAAGCACATATATAACAGGAGATATGACATAACAACAGAATACATAAAATAAAGCATAACAACAGAATTTAAAATAACAAATGCGAATACATCAAAAACTGTAAAGTAACGTTTAAGTGTATTAAGTCCATTCTTCTTCTTCTTTTTTTTCCTTTTAATCGGGACGACGCCCAGGGATTCTAACCCATAATCAACACGGCACGACGGCCAGTGGGAATCTAACCCACCTCAGGAATCAAACCCGGAATACAAGAATAGAGGGGAATCGAACCACCAACTATCTCGGGAATCTAACCCGGAACAAAAGTGAAGGGGAATCGAACCACCAGTCACCTCGGGAATCTAACCCGGAACACAAACCACCTCGGGAATCTAACCCGGTACAAAGTGAAGGGGAATCAAACCACCAGTCACCTCGGGACTTTAACCCGGAATAATCTCGGGAATCTAACCCGGCACAAAAGTGAAGGGGAATCGAACCACCAGTCACCTCGGGACTTTAACCCGGAATAATCTCGGGAATCTAACCCGGCACAAAAGTGAAGGGGAATCGAACCACCAGTCACCTCGGGACTTTAACCCGGAATAATCTCGGCAACAGAACAACTGTAATTAAATTATTTTCACTTTTATCACTTGTTCAGGTTCTTACCAACACAATCAGAATTTTCTAACACCTATTGTGTTATTACCAACAAGATTCATGTTCACCAAAACAACACCCAAGGTCACTTTTATAGTATTTCTGCTCACACAAAATCCAACGGGAACTAATGAACATAAACTAGTGTGTGTCATGTTATCATGAACAAGATCCATATTCACCAAAACAATACCAAAAACTGCATTATCAACTTTAAAAGAAAAACTGATTTCTATTACGTAAAAGAAAAATACAAAATCTACATATTTTTGAAGTTTTATGTATCTAGTTTCAAATAAAACAAACGGTGCGCAATTTCGATACCCGTGCTAAAAGTTATGGCCGTTTTCCTAACGTGTGTCAAACCAGTCGGCACAGTGACGAATCCGCAGCAGCTTGGTTACGGATTTTTATAGAATTTTCTATTTCGAGTTAGGCTTCGAAATTTTTACCCAATACAGAAGACACATAGAGGAATCCTCATTAAAAATTTCAGAAATTTTAGAGTCTTTGAACAATTTCAACAAAAATTATCAAAATCAGATTCACACCAAGTTTCTATCTCTTTCAAATTCGTAACATTCTAGTGTTTACGCTTCCTAACATGAATCGATCAAAAATCACATAATTACTAAAAACTAAACATGAAATTGTATCACAAATATATTTCTAAGAATTAGACATAACATTTTTCTACTAAAAAAAAAAATACTTAAACCAATGGGCGGAGATAAACAATCCTACCTTCAATCGAGAAGGAAAATGAAAGAACGGAATAGATCTCGGCAATAATTTGGATTGACAGCCCCTCTACTTCTTCCTTAAACACTCTCTGTTCTCAATGTTTTTCTCCCTCTCAGATGGCTAAAATACAAAAACCCAATGTTTACTTTGATTATAAAACCTCAGTGGTCTAACTCCCCATCAATTGGGTATTGAATTCCATAAACATGGCAATGAAGGCCAAAAGAAAAAAATGAGAATCAAAACATAAACGGCTGCCTCTTTAACTCCCAAAATTCCCCAACGTCAGAAACAAATAATTGGAGAAGGGTAAAATTATTCTATGCATTTCGCTCCATCATAACCCGTGAAATCTCGCGATCTCAATCGTCGGTAAGTCAAATAAGCCTAATCGTGCAAATACAAATACATAATTAAACATGAACATCTAAAAAGAAATAAATAAATTTTATATTATGATTATTATCATTTGTTTAAGTTTAAAAAAAAAAAAACCCGGGTCGTTACAGCGGGTCTAAGTAACTCCGCTCCGTTCCCTAATCCGTTCCAAAATAATTATTGAATAGATTTTATTTTACTTTTTAACTCCTTTATAGACACGAGTATTTATAATTTTTTATTAGGGTCCATTTGTTAACCAATTTATTAGTGGAATTGTGAAAAATTGTAAGAGTTAGAAACTATTCTATGACGGCAGTTAAACTGCTTAGCTTCTTCCATTGTGCCATAGTTGTATATTAAGGTGAATAGGTCTCATTATCCAGTCTAATTAAGATGTAAGAAAAAATAAGATTGAAAATGATGTAAAAAGTACAAGATCGAATCTAATTGCATGAGATGAATTAATTTGTGATTGTAGATTCGTCATTACCTTTTATATGATAAGAACTTTTTTTTTTCTATTTAAAAAAAGGGGCAGGGCAGGAATCTCTGATTCCCGTTTGAGGCGAGGATGGAGGATGCATGGGTTCATTCCGCGTTCGGAAAACGGGGCAGGGATGGAGGTTGATTAGAAATTCGGAGATCGAGGATGGAGATGATCAAATTCGTCCCTGGTCCGCCCGTTACCATCGATCCCTAGTTCTGGCACATCGAAAAGTGTTTTTCTAATACCTTCCATAATCACAAACCTAAAGCAATATTTTATCAAAGATCAATTAGAAGAGACAGAGAAAAATGTTGCGAGAGATAAACCATTTTTGTTACTAGTATGGTACATATTAGACCGATATGTTTTGTGTACCATATTTTGAATTTATAGCTACGACATAATGTATACTTTAAAAAAAAAAATTATTCACTACAACATTATATCAGACAAAAAAAATAGAGCATTGAACTTTAAAATTGGTTAATGATAACAAACTATAAATTTTTAAAAGACAAAATGCATACTAACACATAACCAACATGGGCAATCATAAAACTTTATTACCTTTAAAATACTTAAATCATAACTATTACTATTGGAAATAATTTTTTATTAAAAATAACGTTATATAACTCATTTTGTCTCCTTGTAGTCTGTCCACTTTCTAGTAGTTTGTTCGAACGTCAGGTATAGACAAGTACACCTGGTAGTGCCGGATTTAGTTAAGGCACTGGAGTCACGTGACCCCCCTGAAATTCTCTCTTTATGTATATATATTATTTGGGATGGGTGGGTGCGCAAACCGCTAACAAAATTTTATTTTAAAATTTTAAGTTTACGGTTAATCTCAAAATATCTTACAACAGTTAATTTTTATAATTTTTTTAAAAATAAAATCTAAAAACTACAACCAAAAGGGATTTAAATGAGTTGTGCCGGTCACTTTTTTTAATGCGGTGGCAAAATGAGTATATGTTTTGTTTTTCTTTTTCTTTTTGTCACCACTGCATCATAAAAAATAACTGACGCTGCTCATTTGAATCCCTTTCAATCGTGTTCTTTGAATTTTATTTTCAAAAAAATTCTAAAAATTTATCATTTACTTACAAAATATATTTCGAGATTAAGCGCGAATTCAAAATTTTAAAATAAAATTTATTTAACGGTGTGTGTGTGCACAACACATAAGAGGTGTTTTATTTAAAGCCAAAAACGATACCGTTTTTCTCACACAACATATACACATTTTTATATTTTTGACATGTGATTTAAATTTAAGTTTAAGCTAAATTTGCTCTCATTATATTGCAGTGTGACTTATGAGTATTTTTTTTAAATTTATTCTAAATAAGTGACTCTCCTTATTCTTGGATCCGCCGCTGACACCTGGTATTGTCCGGTACTGAGTGTCCCATTTTTTGTCCGTACCGGCATGTATCGACCGATAGATACGAGATTTATAACATTGGTGTAGATATATAGAAGTACAGATCCATTCAAAGGAGACAAAAAAGAGAAGAAGAAGATCAAGAAGATCATCGTTTTGATAGAAATAGGAAAGGCCACTGTAAATTCTTGTACCTAACAATGGGCTCCGTCAGGTTTGTCTGATCTTCGCATCATGAACTTACAAGGCACAGGTCTCCTTTCTGACGTTTATTGATCATTAAACAGAATCAAACATTATAATCTAGTACCCCATACATACCCTTGCTTCGTTGGCTACAGAATTGAAAATACTATGGCGGATAAGTCCTACCAAGCGCCAGTTCTTGCGCCATTATTGAAGGTGTCATACCATGTGGTCTTGCTCATTAATTAATTAATACAGTTTATTTGGGGTGTGCCCCTCCAAATTTATCTCTTCGTACTTGCCAAACCCTCACCATGCACAATAATTATTATTCGAATTGTTCATCTCATACGTAGGTTTTGCATGATAGAACATGTTGGTAAAAATAAAATTCATTGGACATCGAAAAGCATGTTAAAGAGCTATATTTGATTGTGTAGTGTACAAAATTTAAAAGTAAGTTATGTTTGCCGTTCTTTTTTGCAGAACAACATTCGCCTTGCTTAAATGTCTATCAATACGCAATTAAGTCTTTTCTAAACAAATGTGTTCTTCTTTGCAGATTTTACAAGTAAACAATTCAGATCATTATTGTAGGCTCGAAATGATCACACAAAATAAGAATTTTGATGAGTACGGGGTGATGAGCATGGAGAGGAGCTGTCCAATTTATTGCAGACTCAAAAGCCCCTTAGAGATACAAAGAGAGTTTATGGTACATCCTTTCGGTGACTACAGTACACACCAATAACCAAAATAATACGTATCGAATACTACAAAAGATCGTATCAATAAAATAAAATAAACACGTAACAAATCAAAACATAATGATACATAACATTAACACATTAACAATAATATTCATAGATAACCACATATATATGAATGAAATTATTTTTTTACACTAAACACATATCCGTGAGTGTAGTAGGTCAAACCGCCATCGTTTTGGACTGCGCCATTTACGACCCTTGGCCCAATTTGCTTCAGCCATGGACCGAACCGAGAGACCATTTAAGGTTCAACCTTTCTTCACCAAAGGCTTGACAAGCCTGCATGGCGTGTCGTAAGCCCGCTTTTGAGTGCACAACCTACATGTGGATCGAGCCGAACATACGATAGTTGGCACATTTGAGAAGTAGTGGTTCTTGAGCGTCGTGGTTCATGCACCTTATCGGTTCCCTACATAAGGTACAAAGGAACTCCATTCTAGGTACGTGCAAATACAGTCACTCAAGCATGTTAGTTGGTTCTCCATTTTTTTGTAAACCAACTTAAGCATCAAAGTGCGCTTCAGCTATCTACAGTCGATCGGCACTAACGAGTTTCCTCTTTTGCTGCCCACAGAAAGGACTCATTCTAAATCAATCTAGAGGAAAGATTTTTCAGTTTCAAAGCTCCACAATTTGGCGACCACAGTGGGACCCCTCTAGTAATTCTCTCACCCAGATTCTCTGTATTTCCTTTCCCAAGCATGGTGACTGCAACCAGTTCCAAAAGTCACCATTCTGACCGTTGGGTTATCAACCTGTCAGCTGGTGGAGAGTCAAAAGACCTACTTCCCTCCCCCTCTGAACCCTTGCCTCAACTTGCACACTAAATCCTATGTTGAGCACTTGGAGGCGACTAAATGAAAACAACCAGCTCCTTTTGGCTACCAAAGAAAAAATGGACTAGCTGAAGGCTGAAGTCAGAACAAAGCATACAGGTGACTCGTCCTATTTGTGTGGGCAACAAAGGTGATGCCGAACGCCTTCCCCTGAAAAGATGAGACACGACAAACCATCAAGGACTCTTGCAAGGGAAAGGCTAGGTGGGCACAGCACCGCGGCGCCAGGATGATGATCAGGAAATACTCTTAAAGGAGTGCAACCCTATCCCAAAACGACACATGCACAATGAGCCTCAGGTTTGACCACAAGTACCGACACACCAAGCGTTAGGCAAGCCTTCGGTCAATAGTTCTTACTTGTTTATCCCCTCAGTCCAAATACTGATGAGACAGCCATTCATGATAGGCGCTTTTACCATCGGGGAGACAAGTGCTACAATCACTGAGGGGAAGAGCAATGGGGGTAGCGATCCCCTTGGCATGACAATCGGAAAGAGCACTTTCTTAGACGAGAGCAACGGGGCTACGAAGACCTTTCCTATCCATTCACTAGGGAGATTGAATCGGTCAAATCACCTGGGGGATTCAACCCCTCAAAGTTTTAGAAGTATGACCTAAACACGGAAGCCTATACCCTTATGGTACACTTCAGGTAGACGATGTTCTATAACGAATGTCTACAACGCACTAATGTGCAAGTTGTTCTCATCCATCTTGGGGTAGCTCAACCTCCTCTAGTTTGAAACTTTTTCGAGCACCTTACATCTTTTTTCAAGGAGCTTTCCATTGCATTTTTGGCTCGCTTGTGATGAACATTTATCAGAAGAAGAAGGTTGATTCACTACTTGGCCTCAAAAAGTCAGCAAATGAGACACTCTATCAGAACTATACCTGGTACTGGGAGCTTTTTAATGAGATTCCTGGGTGTAATCCGACCACTGGTGTGAATTTCTTAAAACTAGGTTTGGACAATAGAAGCTGGATCTTCGATGATTTGATGTTATCCAATCCAATGGATATAGACAACCTAATATCCGAATTACAAGCATTGCTGTTGAAAGAGGCAATGAGCAAAAGTAGGAAGGCAATGCATATCATCCCCAAGCCGAGCAGGGGAAATGGAGGCAATAGTAGCAAAAAAGAAGGGCGTGAATGTCATAATGCTAGGCGAAAAGAAAAGCCCTTGGCCGCATGAGTTTGTGGCCATTTTAACGACTTACACACCGCTCATTTGCTTTGAAGTATAGAGAATGAGCTTTTTTTAGGTGGCCAATAAAGGAGCCAAATAGCAGAAGGTTAAAAACACCTAGGATGAGGTGCTCTTACCACAAAAAGAAGGGGTACCTAACAATAGATTATTGGAGGCCAGAGCTATTTAGGAGGCACAATACCTAACATGGATTGCCAATACGGTTCTTGTAAAAAAGAATGGAAAGTGATAGTTGTGTGTCGATTAGACAAGCTTCAATGAGGCCTACTTGAAGGATTGCTTCTCTTTGCCTAAAATAGACCAACTAGAGGATGCCACTATCATGCCTTTGCCTCGAATAAACCAGTTGGTGGACACCACTATCGGGCATGCATAGCTGACCTTTATGAATGCTTAGTAGGGATGCCACCAAATAGCCATGCATTGGCCAAATCGCGAGAATACAACCTTCATTAGCTCAAAGAGACTTTTCTGCTACAAAGTCATGCCCTTCGACCTGAAGAATGCCCATGTGAGCTACTAACGTAGGGTCACCAAAATGTTCAGTAGACAACTCGAGATATGATAAAGGCACATATACAGCATTGTGGTCATATAAGACGTGAGGCTTACCATCTGGCTAACTTCCAAGAAATTTTAATGTACTTAAGTTCTACCAGTGGAGACTCAATGCCGAGAAGTGCGGCTTCTACGTCAGGTTGAAGAAATTTCTCGGCTTCCTTGTCACTTGAAGGGGAATCAAGACTTACCCTGGCCAGATCACCGCCATAAATAATTTGGAGGCATCGTACATGATAAATGGAGTTCAACGTCTAACCAACATGGCTATCACACTGGATCAGTTTATCAATCGATTGTGAAACATGTATCGACTATTCTTTGAACTCTTAAAGAAATGCAGCCAAAGGAGCTTCCATTGGAGCCTAGAGTGCCACCAAGCACTCCTAGAATTGAAGAACTATTAGACTTAAACGTCACTCCTAACCAGGTTGAAAGATCGAGAAGACCTATACATCTACCTAACTATCTCCCAACATGCAGTTAGCTCAGTCCTTGTGCGCTATGAAGGCATAGACAACCTTCTCATCTACTACAACAACAAAACCATGGTCAGTGTCGAGACTTGGTACCTGTCGAGATTCTTGCCCTCACACTCATTTCAGCTTCAAAAAAATTGGAGAGCTACTTTTAGAAATATAAGAGTATGGAATTATGATGTTAATATTAAATACAAGAGTATGGAACTTCTTCATCATTTTAAGATTTGATACAAAATGTGAAATTTTTTTTTTAAGAAAGAGTTTTATAGTGAAAAAGTTGAAGATCATTTGACTCATTTCCTTATGGTAAGATGAATTTTTTTATTTTTTATAATTTGGTATAAAAAAAAGAGCTTGGCATGTGGACTACATGTATTGCGTATATTATATAGATTTCTCTTGTAGTGAAACACTCTGATCTTCCGTGAAACGTATTCAATTGAAAAACTATGTAAATTTAGTGTGTTTGCGTGTAAGTATTTGATTAATCCTAATACAACACTTCTCTAGCGTAATCCGGACTTAAGAAATCATTCTTACTTAGCTCATCTTTCTTCATCAATTTAGAGTTCAGACCCAGAAGAGAGCATTTTTGCTCCTTTTTCTCCAAATCAAATCTCATATTATTTTTGGAAATTCTCAAGTACTTGGAGAAGTGACTAGCTGGCTTGATTCAGTGGGCATGAAAAATGCAATGGCATTTTGAGGTTTATCATTCTGCTCGAGACCCGTGGAACAATGAGCTAGCTAGTTTTTTTTTTGCTATTCCAAGGACCATTAGATTTGGAAAGGTGGGCTATTGCATCCTATTAATTTGAAGTCTTTCCCAATCCAATGTTTATGTCCAGACCAACAAGAAGTACGTCAAAAGCTACATGTACAACACATTTGTACAACACAATGCATAACAATGACAAAACGACGTCGTTTTATTAAGGAAAATAAAAAACGACGACCTAGAATTTGAGTTTCGATTTTGTTTCTTTTTCTTTTCCTTGGTGAAATGATGGTATTTTGTCATTGTTGTGCATTGTGTTGTGCAAATGTGTTGTACTTGTAACATTTTTAGAATTACACTAATGCATGTCTTATTTTAGCCCCACGTGTCAAAACCGCACCTGTTGCCGGTGAACTAGTCCACAACTAAGGTGGGTTTAGAATTTATAGATACTGACATCAAGTATTTATAATATGTATAATTTTGTGAGGCAAGACATAATATTCTATAAAATAAATTTACCAAAATACCTTAAAAAAACATTACCATCCTAGAGAATTTTTTTGACTCAATAGAATCAATTGATTTTACTTGTCACTAAATACGTCCATCGCTAACAACTAGCCTCCAAAACTGATATCTTGGTTTAAGAGCCCAAAACCAGAATGACCCAATACACGAGGTAACTTTTAAGCTGGATAAATTAGGAAATGGGGTGTATGTTGTGCTTGAAAGCACAACATCATATACAGTGCTTAAAACATCACAGTTTTGTGCCAAAAAACAAAACTCCCTTTTGTATGCCTTCTGCACATAATTTATTAATAAAATTTTATTTTAAAATTTAGAGTTCGCAGTTAATTTGAAAATATTTTTTTAAGTCAACGGTGAATTTTTAAATTTTTTCTTGAAAATAAAATTTAAAGAACACAATCAAAAAAGTTTAAATGAGTGATGTTGGTCACTTTTTTTAGTGTAGCAGTGGCAAAATAAGCATATTTTTGTGGTTTTTTTTTTTTCACTTTTGCCACCACCGTATTAAAGAAAATGAAAGAAACCGTTCATTCGAACCCTCTTTCAATCAGGTTATCTGAATTTTATTGTCAAAAAAATTTAAAAAATTCACCGTTGACTTAAAGAATATGTCAAAATTAACTCCAAACTTGTGTGCACAAAACACATAAAAGAAAATTTTATTTTGAACACAAAACTGTGTAGTTTTAAGCACAACACACACTCCATTCCCGATAGATTTAGGTATCTTTAGAGCATCCACACCAACCTTTCTTAAACTCTTCTTTCTTTATTTAAGAAGCAATTCATTTATATATGTTCTAGATCAGCCTCTCTTAATATCTTTTCTATTTTGTGATGTTACAATGACTCATTATATTTGAGGAGACACTGTAGACTCTCTATTAATATTTAATAAATGCAAAATTGAAATTAGTCGCTATTCGCTTTATTTAGAGATTCTGATGCATAAGATATTAAAAAATATGACTCTCTAAAATTAAAAAGTAGGAATTCCTTCCTAAGTTGGTACAAAAAATAGAAAAATTGGCGTGATTGCTCTTAAGTTGGATAAATTAAGATAGGGAGCTTTATTTGGTCGCTCTGTAAAATCAAGATTTGGCCAAAATTTTATTATCAATTTTTTTTTCTTATTTGAAAGAATCATGTTTATTTGTTTTGCGTTAAACTTTTATAAATTATTAGTTTGTCTTAACGAAAACAGTTAAAAAAGTAAAAATTTATAAACCAAACTTAAAAAAATAAAAAAAGCAATTTAAAATAGAAAGTGATTTTCACACATCCATTTTAGCCACATGGACTCCTTTTTTGTCCTTGTTTTATAAAATATAAAATACCCTTCTATTAAATAATCTTTATTCCTCTCTTGTGTTTAAATTACTATACTACCCGCATAATTAACTAAAAGTAAATAATATTTATTTTTTATCTTTATTTAATTTTTTTGGCATTTGTTATTTTTGCGTCACTTTTTACGGTTTTTGGTTCTTATCGACGAAAGAAATCTAAAAAATATAAAATTATGTTTAAAAGCTAAAAATAATTCACTAAAAATAAAAATAAGTCTAAAAAATGTTGTTTTGAGCTTATTTTTTTGTGTTTCTTGAATTTTTTTACTTTTTGTAAATTAGTTTATATATTTCTAAAATCTCTTGTCAGGACAAATTAATAACCATAAAAAATTTGATAAAAAAAAAAAATTCAAATAAGAACAAAAAAATAATCAAACAATAACTCAAAAATTAATATCGATAAATACATCCTAAATAAGGAAAGAGTCCAAAACATTAAAATTTTATAAGATTATATTAACAGCATGTAATTTTTGTTGAAGTCATTCCTTTATTTTAAATCTATTTAGCCTGTAGTTTTTATTGAATTATATCTGATTATTTTTCTATATTTTGTATCAATTTTTTTATGGTCATTAGTTCGTCTCAATTTCAAAAAAATATAAAATGATGTACAAAAACTAAAAAAATTCAGAAAACACAAAAATAAGCTCAAAACAATATTTTTTAAAAATTATTTTTGTTTTTAGTGATTTTTTAATCTATTGAACAAAATTTTATACTTTTTAGATTTATTTCGTTGAGACAAACTAATAAATCATTAAAAAAATGACTCAAAAATAACAAATACAATGTTTTTGAATAAAAGCAAAAAATAAAAATTATTTACTTTTAGTTTATTGTAAAGGTAGTATAGTAATTTAAACACAAGAGAAATAAATATTATATAAAGGTATTTCATTAATTTTGCATAGTAAGGACCAAAAATGAAGTGCATAAGGTTAAAATGGGCGTGTAAAAATCAATTCTCTTTAAAATTATTCATCTGTTTTGAATTAATTTTGTTGTTAGTAAATTTTTTAAGAATTTTGATCATAATTTCTTTTTTTTTTTAGTTCCTTTCATGATGAAAGACCAATCACTAATTCACAAACATTTGACTCAAAACTAACAAACCTAAAAAGATTGACCAAGGACAAAAGAAAATCTTAAGTTTAATTAGGCAAAAATAGGTAATATTGTTAAAGTAAATAATTTCACCTTTCTAGAAGAACAAATTAAACTGACATCTCTTAAGGTTGCAAATAAAAATACGGAAAAATTACTCTGATTTCTTTTATTTTTCAAATGGAGTTACATCCCTACTGATAAAATGAGTTCAATGTCATTAGTTAATATATTGAAACTTGAAGTTCGAGAATTTTTTTGACAAAACGAAATGCAACATACTTTCTATCACGTCTTAAATAGCTTATGTTAAATTTTTAAGATTTTTTAAAATCGAAACTCAGGCAAACTCTCTCTGAGGTTAGGTGTGATAAAAATCTCAAAATTTTTAACATTATTGCAGTTTGTTTAGGGAAAAAAAATTTAATCTTGAAATTTCAATAGCTTGACTAATAACGCTTGACAAATTTTAGTACTAGAAGAAATAATTGTATAAAAATTCTAAATACAAGGGATGTCGGAATAATTTTTCAAAGCACAAGAGGGTTAGTGAATTTATTAAAAACCTCAAAAAAATTAGTGTAGTCTATTTAACCTAGATTATTTATTTTTGTTTATTCAATTTTTTTTGTATTTGCTATGTTTTGTTAATTTTTTGAGATTTATTACTTTGTCTTGACAAAAAGGAATCTAAAAAGTACAAATTATGTTCAAAAGTTAAAAATAAATTCATAAAAAACAAAAAATAAGTCAAAATATGTCTTGTTTTTACTCTTTTAATAAAATTTTATACTTTTTAAATTTATTTTGTTGAGAAAAATCAACAATTAATGAAAAATTAAAACTTTTAAATAAAAATAAAAAAATAAGACAATAATTTAATAAATAAGAAGAAAGTGGTGAGTAAAAATAAAAGAAACGAACTCCAGGGAAAATCTGCATCACCCACTAGGGGTGTTGGCGCATTGGTGTCCTCACAAGACATCTCAATCGTCGCACTTCTGCACCTCATCCCGGCTCCTCCAAAGCCCCCTTCCAAAGCCCTCGAAAAACCTCCATGAATGGCCACTGTGTTCAATCCCAAACCCTGAATAACCCATCTGTAGTCACTTCCAATTCTTAATGTTAATTTCTTTAGCTCTCCCCCATACTCATTTTCACGCCACCACTTTCTGCATCTATGGAGCTTTGTTCGCCTTTCAAACCTCTCCCAAGACCCTGGTCGACCAACCTCACACATGACGTCTCTTTTTCTTCATCATTTTCCCGCTTTCCCCTCCCAACCCACTTCAAAACTTCCAGATTTAAGAAACCCAATTGCCCAGTTTTTCGTATTTCAGCTGTCGCTGTAGACCCCCAAGAACTTCCCCAAAACAGCCCACATAGACTCCTCAGAGAACTCGCCGAGCGTAAAAAGGTCATATCCCCGAAGAGAAAAGTACCCCCGAAGAGATACATCCTAAAACCCCCGCTAGATGACAAAAAGTTAGCCGAAAGATTTCTCAACAGCCCCCAATTATCTGTCAAATCGTTTCCTTTATTGAGTTCTTGTTTACCCTCTTCGCGACTTAGCAATGCCGATAAGACATGGATGGAAGAGTACCTGTTGGAAGCCAAGCAAGCTCTTGGGTACCCCTTAGAGCCCTCCGAAGGATTGGGGGATGATAATCCGGCAAAACAATTCGATACTTTGTTGTACTTGGCTTTTCAGCATCCGTATTGTGAGAGGACGAAAACGAGGCACATTAGGTCGGGGCATTCTAGGTTGTGGTTTTTGGGACAGTATGTGCTTGAATTGGCACTTGCTGAGTTTTTCTTACAGAGGTATCCGAGGGAGTCGCCTGGTCCGATGAGGGAGAGGGTCTATGCTTTGATTGGAAAGAGGTTCCTTCCCAAGTGGATTAGAGCCGCTAGCTTACAAAATTTGATCTTTCCTTATGATAACATGGATAAGTTGGTACGAAAGGAACGTGAACCGCCTGTGAAGTAAGTTTCTTATATTGGTTTGCGATTGAGATTTGATTTTCTGGGCAATGGGTGTACAGTTTCAGTTTCGTCATCTGTTGAGGCCTTTATTATAATATGCTGACTATGCACTTTGGAAATTATTACTAGGCAGCTATAATGCTCTTTCATGGATAACTAATTAAAGCTTGTCACACTACTCTAAATTTTGACAGTATTTGATAGACAGTAACATTGCAAGCACGTAAATAGTTGTTGACTGCAATCCTTGCTTTCCGTATACTTGACTAGTATGCTACTGAAGCTTCGTCCATTTGCATTAGAGGTTCTAATGCACAGGCAAGAGCTTTGTTTTTGCGGTATAATGTTTCAAGTTGACCTACAAGATGTCATTGTGTAGGTCCAGGGTAATAGGTTGGACTTTGGATATTAAGGAACTGGAATTGTGGTGGGTGTGAGGTAATTCCATAGTGCCTATTCTGAAATAGTTTGAACTTTGAAGGAATTTGGGGAATCTAAGGGACATCCAAGTGGGTGGAGTTTCCAGCTGTTAATGTTTTGGTTTCAGAAGGGAGGGTTCTCTCCTTGGCATTTCTTTAGATTTTTGGAGTTGTGAGTTTTCATGTATTTTAAATATTTGATGTTCTGGTCATGCATGCTCAGCTATGCTCTTGTGGGGCTTTTGGCATGTTTATACTTATAAATAACTTTGTGCTTCTTGCCTGCTTTTTATCTCCTGTATTTGGAAGAAACTTCTTTACATCAGGTTTATTTGCAAGAAAGTATCTAGTGAACTAGGCCATCAACAAGGGGACATTGGCTGTTATCATATTGGACGATGGGATTAAGTTTGTGCTTCTTTGGGGGAAAATCTTCATAAAACATCCTCCGACTTAACTGTTGTTATGTAGACATTTTGCTTGTGTGAAGAAAACCCAGGATTAAGTTTGGGCTTCTGAGAACTATTAACTTTCTTATGTTTTACTTGTGGGACTCTAATTTATTTTAAGATTTCAAGTTAATTTCTTTTCCTTTTTTTTTTTTTTTGATTTAAGGCTTAGAAAGAATGATTACGTCCCACGACCCAATATTGAAGGTTTTGAACTTTTATTGTATTAAATCCTTTGGAATGCTTTTTAAAACTTTGGAGGAGTACCAACACAATCTATTGTTGCTATTTGCATAGGTATTGAAAACTTTGTATAGGTGTCTAGCAAAGTTGGGGCAGCCATCGCACCCGCACCTCTGCCCCTGTGTGCTATATTGCATTGATGCCTGGTTTTGGAGCATGTTTAGCGATCCCAACCATTATTAGATGGACATCGTTTTAGAGTCTGTGTTTTCCGTGCTTAAGTTACGCCTAATGAAGACTCTTTGAATATGTCTTAGGGCTCCAAAAACGACAAAGTAGAGGGAACCGATATAGCATACCTCACTTTTTAGTTAATATGGCTTTGATGGTTAGAGTTTTGGTAGAAAGCTGTTTAGCATATGTGAGGGAATATGGGATTGACTGTTGGCAATAAGAATAAAAGTATTAGAGAGGATGCAAGGGCTGTTCCTATCTTGCAAACTGAACTTTGGTCTCAAGGGCTGTTCCAATCCTGCAAACTGAACTTTGGGCTTAAATGGTGTTTCTAATTGCTAAACGAGGCAAAATCTAATGGAGCAAATTAGTGGCTTTATGTCTTCTGGACTGAAAGAGTGCTAAACCTAATTTCTTCACACTATATTACCTAATTTCCGCATGTATAAAACAGTGTGAATTTATGTAGATTCTCAGGTATTTTCAGAAGTTCTTTGACCTCACTTCAGTTTTATGTTGAAAGACCACCATATTTATACCAAAAAAAAAAACATGTCAACAGATCACCAATTCCAAATTCATGTTGTGGGCAGATCTGTGTTCTGGGCTTTGTTTGGGGCAATATATCTCTGTTTTGGCATGCCGGAAGTCTACCGTGTTCTTTTTGAAGTATTTGGAATGGATCCAGAAGCTGAAGACTGCCAGCCTAGAGAAAGGAGACAGCTTGAAGACGTAGACTATGTCTCTATGGAATTTGAAGGCAGAAAGCTTAACTGGCAAGATGTTGCTGCATATAAGGTGAGCTTGTTTTTGTCTTTTCTTTATATACTAGTATCACTTGTGATAAACTGATTACATTCAAGGAGAAGACATATTGTGCTTCTTAGAAAGTTAAGTTTGGATTTATTGGATTTTGAAAAAGCTTACTAGGCTAAGCCAGTCTAACCAGATTGGAGAATGTGCGTGTTAGAAGTGATAAGAGAAAGTGTATAGGGTGTTAACCAACCCTAACACACGAGTACTTTATTTATATTACCGTGTGAGTGTTACATTACTTAACGTATCCGATGTGGGACAGACATAACTATTCTAACACTCCCCCTCAAGCTGGAGAATAAATATCACAAAATCCCAGCTTGTTACATAAAAACTCAAAACGTGGTTTAAACAATGACTTAGTAAAAATATTTGTAATCTGAGCTCCCGTGGATACAAAAGGTGTAGCCAAAGTACCACTATCAATCTTCTCCCGAACGATATGACAATCTACCTCAATATGTTTGGTTCTTTCATGAAACACCGGGTTTGAGGCAATATGGATCGCCGCCTGATTATCACAATGCATAGAAATTGGTAACTGCACTGGAAATCCAAGCTCCTCAAGAAAGGATTTTAGCCAGACAACCTCACATGTAGTATGAGTCATAGCACGGTACTCTGCCTCTGCACTAGACCTTGCGACAACGGTTTGCTTCTTACTTTTCCAGGTAACTAGGTTGCCACCAACAAAAGTACAATAACCAGTGGTTGAACGTCTATCAGAAGGTGACCCTGCCCAATCTGCATCAGTAAATGCCTCAACACGCAAATGACCATTAGAATGAAAGAATAAGCCACGTCCAGGGTGAGCCTTAAGATACTTCACAATGCGAATGCAAGCCTCCCAATGTGGAATACGAGGAGCAGACATAAACTGACTCACCTTACTAACAGCAAATGAGATATCAGGACGAGTATTGGTAAGGTAAAGCAACTTACCAACTAAGCGACGATACTGATCTGGATGAGAAAATATCTCCCCCTGATCAACACAAAGTTTCACATTAGGATCCATTGGGGTCTCCATAGGTTTTGCTCCCAATAAACCTGTCTCCTCAAGAATATCCAATGCATACTTCCGTTGGGACAAACTGATTCCGTCCTTGGATCTTGCTACCTCAATACCCAAAAAATACCTTAGCTTACCCAAATCTTTAGTATGAAATTGACGCTGTAAGAACTGCTTCAACTCATCAATACCTTTCTGATCATCTCCAGTAATAATGATGTCATCTACATACACAATTAACACTATTTTCCCACGCTTTGACTGAAGAGAGAAGACAGAATGATCTGAATGGGATCGACACAAACCAAACTGCAACACAGCATCACTAAACCGACCAAACCAAGCTCGAGGAGATTGCTTCAGACCATATAAGGCTTTGCGAAGACGACAAACTCTAGAACGCTCTCCCTGAGCAACAAACCCAGGAGGTTGCTCCATATAGACCTCCTCGAGCAGATCACCATGTAAGAAGGCATTCTTGACATCCAATTGAAATAAGGGCCAACCCAGATTAGCAGCAAGAGAAATAAGAATCCGGACAGAATTTATCTTGGCAACTGGGGAAAAGGTCTCTGCATAATCAACCCCATATGTCTGTGTATAGCCTTTGGCCACAAGACGGGCCTTATAGCGCTCAACAGTGCCATCCGGATTATACTTGACAGTAAAGACCCATCGACAACCAACAGTAGACTTTCCTGACGGAAGAGGAACCAACTCCCAAGTGCCATTGTCATGGAGAGCATGCATCTCAGTCTCCATTGCTGTCCGCCACTCAGACAAAGAAAGGGCCTCCTGTACAGTGTTAGGAACATATATAGAAGAAACTGATGAAGTAAAGGCCCGAAGGGAAGGAGACAGGTGATCATACGACACATAGTGAGAAATGGGATGAGAAGTGCAAGTGCGAGTACCTTTACGTAGAGCAATAGGAAGATCAAGGTTGTCAGGATCCCGCAACGGAGGAGAAGACGGAGCGGTGGTTGAAGGTGGGGCTATTTGCTCAGATGGCACAGACGGAGATGGTGCGGGCTGAGATGACACTGGTGGCTCAGGCGGAGATGGAGGTTTAGGACGACGAACATAAACTTGTAAAGGTTTTGGTGGAGGGCCAGTACCTGACGGGACAGCTATAGGAAACACTGACTCAAATGCAAGCCGATCATTGACAGTAACAGACTCTGAATAAAACGGGAGTGACTCATTAAATGTGACATCAGCACACACAAAATGACGACGTAAAGATGGAGAATAACACTTATACCCTTTTTGAGTCCGAGAATAACCAAGAAAAATGCATCTAATGGAGCGAGGGTCAAGTTTGCTCCGGTTAGGATCCAGAGCATGAACATAACACGTGCACCCAAAAATTCGAAGAGGTAAGGAGTGGAGGGGACGACCGGGAAACAAGACTTGATGGGGTATCTGACCTTTAAGAACAGTAGAGGGCATACGATTAATCAAATAGCATGCGGTAAGAATTGCGTCACTCCAATAAGACTTAGGAACGTGCATTTGAAATAACATTGCACGCATAACTTCTGATAAATGTCGAATCTTGCGTTCGGCAACTCCATTTTGTTGTGGAGTCCGAGCACAAGAAGACTGGTGAATAATACCGTGATCATCAAAAAACTGAGAAAGGACTTTATGAAAATATTCACGGGCATTATCAGAACGAAATATGCGAATGCAAGTATCAAACTGAGTTTTGATTTCCATATAAAATGACTTAAAAATAGAATATAACTCCGATCTCTCTTTCATAAGATAAAGGTAGGTAACACGAGAGAAATCATCGACAAAAATAACATAATACTGAAAGCCAGAAATGGTAGGTACATGCATGGGACCCCAAATATCAGAATGAACTAACTCAAATGGATGCGACGCACGATTCTCAATCCTAGGATGAAAAGATACTCGACGATGTTTGCTAAACTCACAGACTTCACAGGGCAAAGTGTTGACACGACTACAGGAAGGAACTAACCTTTTAAGGTTTTGAAGGGATGGATGACCAAGACGAAAATGATGTTGATATGGTGAAACTGATGACTGGAGAGCAATAGAGCTAGGATGAACACTATCGGTAAAGTAATACAGGCCACCACGCTCAACACCGCCACTAATCTTCTTCCCCGTCTTGAGATCCTGAAACACACAACCATGAGGGGAAAAAGTAACAGAACAATTCAAAGACTTTGTAAGTTTACTAACTGACAGAAGATTTAATGGAAAACGAGGAACATGCAATACAGAGTCCAAAGTAAGAGAGGGGGTAAGTGGAACAGAACCCAAACCAATAATAGCAGTAGTAGAACCATCAGCTAGAGTAACATGGGATGGTTTACTGATGGACTGATGATTAGAAAGAAGGTGAGAACTACCAGTCATATGATCTGATGCACCTGAATCAATAACCCAAGGAGTGGAAGGAAGAGAAGATGCAACACAAGTAACAGAAGGATCTCGCTGAGATAACGTAGCAGTGGCAGAACCTGACTGAAGTGACACGAGGCGTTGGTACTCCTCTGCAGAAATAGTCACCCGACGGTCGGCAGAAGGATGAGTAAACTGTCGAGCATCCTCAGAAATAGTAACCCGATGAGTCTGAGGAAAACCATGAAGATCATAACAATACTCCACTGAATGACTTGTACCCCCACAATGAGTACAAAATCGGGTGCCACGACCACGACGAAAAACAGAACCACCTCCCTCTGACATGCGACCAGAACTAGAACCGCCAGAACGAGAGCCACGACCACCAAAACTACAACCACCAACAACACCAGAAACTACTGAAGCAAACTCCATAACCAAACCCAAATAACAACACCAAATTCACCAATGAACCACGACCAATCAACGGATCAACCACCACTCAAAAGTCAATACACTTACAAAATCCAACTATGAACAACAACTATACGAGATTGTTCAAGACTAGAATACTAGGAGCAGTACCAAATTCCATTGCAAAGACCCTCAATTCACCACGAACACCACCGACACGGAACCAACATCAACAAACCCAAGCACCAACGCGGAATCCACTAGCACCCAAATAACCGACAAACTAATCAACTTTGTGACTATCCACCATATGAAATCAACTACGACAAACAAATCAATGAGCAACTAAATCAACCAACCACCTACTGTAAAATTCACAAACCCAACCACTACTTTATCAAACACCCTGAGGCACAAAAAAACAGAGATCAGATGCTCAAAAAACCTGAGACCAACATCAAAACAGAGAGACCAGACCAGAGATCATTGACCAACAGCAGGCGTTTCCAACAACAGAAGGCGGTATTTTAGCAAACAACAGAAGGCGGTTCACCAGCATAAGAGGCGGATAAGGGCGAATGGCTGGTGGCGAACAAACATACATCAGCGAACTGAGACAGGCGGTTCACCAGCAGAAGAGGCGGATAGGGGCGAATGGCTGGTGGCGGACAAACATACATCAGCGAACTGTAGGGTAATCAGCGATATCAGTGGTAGACGGAAGCTATGGTAACATCAGCGAAATCAGCGATAGCAGTGGTAGGCGGAAGAGGCGGGAGAGGAGGCTGGTTGCGGAAGAGGTGGCTGGTTGTGGGTGCGGCAGCAGCTAGATTTAGGTTTAGGCGGCAGCGGCTGGTCGTGGCATAGGCTGGCATAGGGTAGGCTTATGGATTAGGTTTAGGGTTTAGACGTAGGGTTAGGGTTTATGGATTAAGGGTGGCTCTGATACCATGTTAGAAGTGATAAGAGAAAGTGTATAGGGTGTTAACCAACCCTAACACACGAGTACTTTATTTATATTACCGTGTGAGTGTTACATTACTTAACGTATCCGATGTGGGACAGACATAACTATTCTAACAGTGCGCATTAGGAAACATAAGCTTATGCTGCTACACATAATTGATGCTATTCTTATGGGTGTATTATGACCTTCGCATAGTGTCGATAGAATCAAATAGTTCTAAAATTCAATTAAGATGCTCGACTTAAATTATCACTTACCCATGAATAGTTATTACAATTGGGTTGGAAAACTAAAATTTTAATAATTTCATGTCTTGACAACTCATTTTATATGGCCGTAGTAGAATTTTATTTGAGACACAATTCGGTAATTTAGCGCATAATCTAAGCGATGAATTTGTTCTGCGGATATGTAGAGAAGAACATGTTTGTATCTTTTTTTAATTGTGGGCCTATACTATAGTCTATGAATCTAAAAATTAATTCTTTTGAATGCAAACTCATTCTTAATATGAATCTGAGATATCCAATATTACAATCAACAATCACGTGTTTTAAGTTTATGTAAGATTTTTAATAGACTTCTGTAGTGTATATTTCATAAATGATGTTTGTTGCATCATGTGAACATGTAACTTCGGTTCATTTATTTCAACCTTTCATCTATTGTGAAGGGGGTTGTTACATAACGACAAACTATGGAGTACTGGATAGGAGGGGTTTGGGTTGGAGAATGGGAGCTTATGAAGAAGAGTTGTGCAAGGAAACGAGAGGTTGGAGATGAGTCATTCTCCAAGTTCATTCTGATTTTATGGTTGGCCATTTCATCTAGAGTTGAGCAATGGTTGTAGCTACATTAATGCATGGAGAGGCTCTTGTGGAAATAAGGCTTCTCCTAGGGTGTTTTTATTCTTGGACGACCCCTCTCCAGGCTAGCTTAATCATTCCAAACTTAGGAATGGACACGCGTCTATTTTTTTGGGTTAGAAAAAAGATATGCAAAGAGGTTACTCCACATATTCGCCAGAGAGTAATGCTCTCAGCACCGCATAGCCATCTGCAGGGGACTCCACCATATTTATGTTGAGGCCGAAGTAAGGTCCCATTGCGTACTACTGGTACGAAAGAGTACGTTTACCCCACCAAGTGGGTGTGAAGACTTGAACCCAAGCATTGAGCGAAGAACTCCAAGTACCTACCTGTTGAATCAACCACTTGGGTGGTAACAGATGTGACTTCCAAACAACCTTGTGGTCCTGTTCTACAATCCATAACCGACGTGAGTTGTTGAATAATTCGGGTTGCATGTGTAAGCAAGAAGGTGAGAGTGAGAGTACCGATCACCTTATCCTTGATTTTGCCCCACTTTGATAGTTATGTGGAGTTTGGTTTGTGGTGTTTTGTTAGCACATTTGTTATGTCAGGTTTGGTGGAGATTGTCTAGAATGTCGGGGGATGGTTGCCCTACAAGCTGGAGAGGAAAGTTCGGTCAATGGCATTGTGTTTATGGACATCGTGGACTGGACGCAATAGGAGGTCTACTGAGAATGTCAAGCTTCCTCTGTGTTGTATTGAGGGATCTCTACTCTATAGTTTTTGGGTTGAGAGGGGGTCTGTAATTACTACCGTCTATTTTGTGGGTTTGAAACTTTGAATATTAGGGCAACCACTCTGCATTTTGTGGCAATTTTAGGTCCGTTTCATGTCTGGTTCTCTTAGACACCCATTAATGGGTACTATTCGGGTACTTGTTTTTTAAAAGGGGACGGTGCTTTCTCTATTTTGTCTTTTGTGCAGTTTATAGGAGATCTGCGTATTGTTTCCTGGCTTCTGCCTTTCAAGCAAACATGGTTTGCCCCATTGAGGCGTTTTTTGTGTTCTATTGTCTCTCTGAAAAAAAAGAAGGAAGCTTTGGAATCTTGAAAGAGCGTCTAATGATTTGCATATACACTGTCTACTAGCTAATGCTTCTTTTGTTTAAATTTTACAGCCCCCAGAAGATGCTCTATTCGCACATCCACGGCTTTTCAGAGCATGTGTCCCTCCAGGCATGCATCGTTTCAGAGGAAATATATGGGATTACGATAGCAGACCCCAAGTTATGCAGACATTGGGATATCCCTTAGCGATGACAGATAGAATTCCAGACATTACTGAAGCCAGGAATATAGAACTTGGTCTTGGGTTGCAGGTACTGTAGTGTCACTCTTTATTCATTTCTTTAATTGATTAGCCGGTGTTGAACACGTTATAGTTGATACAGATATTGATGCCTAACTTTGGACTTCATGGCACAGGCCTATAAAGATTATGTATTCAGAAGGTTTTCACATAAATAGTGTTTCAAGTGTATTAAAATTGTTCCATGGATGAAATGCCGAAACACTAATGTATTGTGTAAAGAACTTCACAAGGGATTCAAAGTGCAATATGACCCCTATTTCCTGAAGCAATATTACTCTGTCATGAGATGGATAGCCATTTACCTTTTCTGTTTAGGCTTATAAGCTTGGTTGGACTTCAAATCAGTGATTAAAATACCCTACTCTGTAACAATGGAACCCTATTCTGCTCAGTTAGACATTGGATTGATAACAATAACCTAAATGGATATGAAATTTGATATGTAGTTGAATACCTATGTGTGTACACGTTCCTCGGAGTGAATCTGCATTTCTGAGGCTAGCATACTATTTTTGTCATTGTTGTTTTGAATCTATGTATTGATGCAAGTATCTGTGCAAAGCTATCATCTCTTTTGTACGCAGTGTGTTCGTCTTTCTGCTTGTATGTGCATATGAACTGTGTCGGGGCATATGCTTTATCTCGGGGAACTTTCGTTGTCTCTGTGTCCATATGTCTGCCTATTTATTGATTATTTTGTGAACACTGTAAATGCAGCTATCTTTCTTGCACCCATCAAAACACAAGTTTGAGCATCCTCGGTTTTGCTTCGAGAGATTAGAATATGTCGGCCAAAAGATCCAGGTAGCTTTTGCACAATTTGGTTACATGATTCAGAAAAACTAATAAAAAGGAAAACAAGAAGTTCTACCTAAGCGTATGTAAAACAAATTATATGGTTTTTGTTATTGTTTACGCAGGATCTCGTGATGGCTGAGAGGTTACTTATGAAGCATCTTGATGCCCCCGGCAGATGGTTACAAGAGAAGCATCGCCGCCTTCTGATGAACAAGTTCTGTGGGAAGTTTTTGAGGGAGAAAAATCTGCACCGCTTCATCATTTACAGTGAACAAGTTCAAGATGCGTATGAACACAACCGAAGACTGAGGAATCCAGCCTCTACTTCTGTCCAACAGGCCATTCACGGGCTATCATACACTGTATACGGGAAGCCGGATGTGAGGCGTCTCATGTTTGAGGTTTTCGACTTTGAGCAGATCCAACCTAAAGAAATCGTCAACATTTAGATACAAATTCGTATGCAACTTAACAAGGGCAAGTCCGTATTTTAGACATCCTTATTTCTTCTTCTGGATGTCATTCCAAAAGATGAAAGAAGGGTTGAATAGTGTGAGACTGCTGGTATGTCAAGCATGAAGGGAATCTAGATGTACGTATTTCTGTTGTTTCTTGATGACCAAGTGTACTGCTTTTGTAAACAGAAAGAAAAGGAAAATTAGCAATGGCATTGACTCAAAATAATGTCCAAAAAATTGCCCCAGCGATCAAAACCACATATTCATAATACTAACAAAATTATTTCAAACTCTTTGGCCCACTTGTTAAGAGTGCCAACCAGTTAGGAATTAGGTGCACGCCAAGAGTTCTAGTAACCTATGTTGGTTTTTTTGATAACCAAGGTATTCGGGTTAGTTTGGGATCAAATTGAGATAAAATTAGAAAGAGTTTTTACCTAAATGTCAACTAATCTTCGAGGTCCCGAACTTATCGACCGGATAAAGATGTATTGGTCTCTTCTTATTGCCTATGTTGTTCGTGCACCCCAGATATGCTTCGGTGCTCGTCATTTGTTGATCATGCTCTAGCCACCAGCTCTCATCTCATTTGTTGATCATGCTGTCCACCAGTTACATCAATAGCCACCACCCTCTTTCATAGTCACCACCCACCTTGGCTCCCCCTGCCAACCCAGTCCCAGTCACTCTCCACTTTTTGGTGCCCTTGGTCAATCCCCTTGTAACTCTTGTCGTCGAGAGGTCTCCAACGCCCAATTTCACCCTTTCGATCTTCTGTTCCTGATTTGCATAAATCCTACATTTTGTCTCTGTGGACCGAGGAAAAAGGGGGCTCGGCGGGAAGAGGATTGTACCATGAGAGAAGCAAGGAGGTCCCGAGTGAACATTCAAATATCTGGCCTACATTCATTCGTGAAGGTACTCCTAATGGGTTGAAGACCATATCGACAGGCCTTCCATCTTGCAAATAGGGCATATCTTGTCTAGGTAAAATTTTGGAAATGATACCTTTATTTCCATGCCTTCCAGTTACTTTATCGCCTACTTTGATTTCACGTTTCTGTAAAATATATACACGAATCGTTTCTGAATTAGAACTAGAATCCCCTTTTGTCTGGATCCAGCTCACATCAATAGCAAGTTCTTTGTATATGAGATGCAAGAAATGTATGCGTCTGCTGTAAACTGAAATTAATGGTGGGGGCAAGTAAGATTTGGATTTTGTGGAGGCAATCTATTCTATCTATAAAGGGAGAGTACCAGTTTAGTGTCTCATAATTTTGTTATTGTGTCTATTTTTTAATTCTTATATTGTCCCTAAAAAATATTTCTAATTACTTTTAAGTTATCTTAATCACCCCCATAATCATAAAGGTACAAATGACAATTTATCTTCCACCAAATACTCCATATAATCGTCCACTATCACCACTATCAAACAAGGTCACAATTCTTCAACTTGCGGCCTCTTGTAAGAAAGAAAGAGGAAGAAGAGAGAGTTGCACGGTGGTTGTTGGAGTTCTCGCGGTGGCTCGGAAGTATTGAGGATGGATTTTGAGGGTGTTGTGACCAAAAAAGGAAAATTAAGGGGTCCCAGGGGAAATTAATAAAAATCTTTTATGTGGGGGTTGACCAAGTAAAAGAAGTTGAGGGGTTGACCAAGTAAAAGAAGTTGAGTCTTAGGAAATCAGTTCTTAATTTTGTGGGACACGTGTTTAAAACATTACCAGTAATGTTGTGAGTGGGAGGACGTATGGCAAACAAAGAGTTTTCCTCGCAGGAGTGGATCAAGATGAGGGGCTAAAAAAGATGGTTTATTGCTAACGGCTAGTGGGCTAGATAAAAGTCTATAAATACGAAGCCAGGCCATATTGAGCCAGGGTCCAGTATTAACCAACAAATTAGCTATTTAGCTTTATCTTTATCATTTTAAGCTGTTGAGCTTTTATCAGTTCTTTTGCTTTCAATTAGTTAAGATTTTTATTTGTTTTGAGTATGATACCTACCTTATTTAAGTAGAAGAATCGCAATGATTGAATTCAATCGTCTTTGCAGCTATCTAATACAATTCTAGCCGTTAGCAATAAATTTCTCTTTTTAGCCCCTCATCTTGATCCACTCCTGCGAGAAAAACTCTTTGTTTGCCATGTGTTCTCCCACTCACAACATTACTGTTAATGTTTTAAACACATGTCCCACAAAATTAGGAACTAATTTCCTAACACTCAACTTCTTTTACTTGGTCAACCCCTGCATAAATTTTTTTTATTAATTTCCATTGGGAGCCCCTTAATTTTTCTTTTTTGGTCACAACAGAAAGTGAAAGAAAGGAGGAGAAGAAGATCACAGATTTTCCTAGATCTAGATATCCATAATCATCAAATCTCACCCCTCATTCTATTTCCCTTCTACTCCGCCATAAAAAAACTCTTAGGGTCTGTTTGGATGAGGTATAAGGAAGGTGGATAACTTTTAGATGGGGTTTAATGATTGATGTGATACATTTAGCATTGTTTGGGAGGACAAAAATACAGGGAGATAACTGTTCAACCCTTCAAAAATAATCTCTCGTAGAGGGATAGAGGGTACTATTTTTGGCACCATTTCCCTGCCCAAAAATTATTCTCGGGTATTAGCCAAGAATAATATCCCATCTTCCTTATTTCGATTAAAAGACAACCTCATCCTCTCATTTTACCCTCCATTCAAATTAAGTACTATTTTATTCTCTTTTTTTTAATAATACCACCTCTTATCTTATCATCTCTCAATAACTTATCCCCCTGAAAATATTTCTTTATCCAATCGGCCCCCTCCATCTAAAAAATCACAAGCCGCCTTGCAAATGCGAAGGGAGTAGGGGTCAAGTGGAGGAGGTGGGTGATGGTTAGAGTTTTTTTTTTTCTACAGAAAACACTACTAGAATAATAGATAACGATCACGGTTAAAAACCGTGATAGTTATCTTTTAATCACGGTTTTGAAAGCGTGGTTGATGGAGGTGTGATTAAAAGTCCCAAGATTTAATCACAATTTTTGACCGTAATGAAAAGTCGATTTAAGCGTAATTAAATGTTATTAAAGAGCACGCTTTCAACAAAAACTGTAATTAAAAATCATAAAAGATCACGCTTTCAATACAAACTGTGGTTAAAACTCATTAAAGACCACGCGTTTAACCAAAACTGTGATTAAAAATTATAAAAGACCACGCTTTTTACAAATAACCGTGATCTTTAATTTGTAAAAGACCACGCTTTTAACCAAAAATCATGATCTTTAATTTGTAAACGACCAAGCTTTTAATCAAAAACCGTGGTTAAATCTCAAATACAACACCTATATAGATCTCCACCAATTAATATTAATTAATTGTATGATGCATTAATTAGAATATGAAATTATAAAAATCAATTAATCAAACTACAAAAATTAACAAGAATGTTAACAAAATGGAGAAAGAAAATATTTAATTAACTCATAAATTTGTCAAAAAAATGTTACAATAAAAAAACCTAAAACATTTATTATCATGCGTGTTTATACATAAAAAGCTTAAGTTATTACAAGTTTCTAACACCGAACTAAGAAATCAAAAACTAAACTGATTGTAACACATTTCCTGAACATGCGTCAAGAAACTGATTACTTATGCGCCTAAATATTTCCTGAATCGATGTTGAGTTTCCAATAAAAGTAGACGCCATTGCAAAGATCAAAGTTAAGCTGGCCAGCTTCCAAGAAAAATTGCAGGTCAAGGCCAAATCCTAGTCATCCAACCTTCTAGAAAACACAACAACTCCGTGGCTAAGGAAATTCTTCAACTAGTCTGGGGCAATCCAAGATGCCTTTATGCCCTTCAAAAGAAGCAAAGTAAGTTCGCCTTCATCAGATATAATTGTGAAGTATCAGTAGATATTTGTAAAAATAGCATCATTTTAACAAAAGACCGAAAAATATTGTACGAGAAATACATCGAACTTCAGCAGTCGCAACCACTTGTAGCAGCAGCAGCAACAGAGGCCGCGCTCGCAACCGCTGCATCTCGAAGCAGCAGCAGAGGCTGCAGCCACTTGCAGCAGCAGCAACAGAGGGCATGCTCACAGCCGCAACAACAACAAAGGCCTCGATTGCAGCTGCAACAGCCACTTGCAGCAGCACCAGAGGCAGCCAACAGATGCCGCACTCGCAGCCAATAGATGTTTTTGCAATGACATTAGCCCACAATCTGTTTTTTAACCCTCTTCTTTGTAATTCATAACCTTCCTCTATATAGACTACTAGCGCACTGATCAAAGCAAACCATTTGAAAGAAAGCAAATTCCTTTAAAATGCTAATAGTTTTGACTCCTCTTTCCGTAATGGTTTAAACTCAAGCAAATCAAAGCAGTAACAACAGTACTTTACAACACTATTTTGGTATCTATTAGCTCCAGAGTATGCACCCTATAAAAGCAAGGAAAATAAGTTAAACTTGAAATAACACAAAATAGAAAAAAAAAAAATTCAAGTTCAGTGCATATATCCTGCAACACAATCGCGAACGCTTAAATTAAATAAATTGAAACTTGTGTTTGTTTCCTTCTTATCCCTCTAAATGATCCCTTAGAAACAATTGAAGCTGGATGTGGATTACTTGTTGTGATTCATTTTTAAGGCGTTCCATAATTAGCTTAGTCTCTGTTATGACAGAAAATTTTCACTGGATTTTTCAGTAGATATATTCCATTCGATCAGTTATTTGTATGCCGATATATGGGTATATAATCCTGAAGCAAACACAGAACTGTACGAAGATCAATTAATTTGCATTATGAAACTAACAAGTCTCCACCCTTTGAAACATAAAGTCACGTTTGGATTCATGGATTAGAAATGAAAGGATTCTGTGAAAATCATACCTCAAACTTACATATGAATGTAAATACATAGATTCAGTATTCAAAGCTTTAGCAAAAGATGGAAGGGTAACGTGGTCATATTTTTTGCTTCCAAAATCCTTTACATGTGTTTATTATAAAGTTTCACATTTTTTTGATAATTCAGAGCACCTCGACTAACGTCTGAAGGACCAATTTCACCATTCATTAATGGATACCCAATTAAGGTCAAGGCAAAGCATTGTATGCAAGGGCGGAGGCAACAAGGGCCTGAGGTGGGCTATAGCCCAGGTGGAGTGCAAAAAAAAATGAAAAAAAAAAAAATTTTATATGTAAAATTATACCCAAATAAGTTTTAGCCCACCTCATATTTGTGTATAGCCCATTTGAATTTTTTGTGTAGCCCACCTCATTTTAATTTTTAGCCCATCTGAATTTTTTTTGTAGCCCACCTCATTTTAAATTTTAGCCCATCTTAATTTTTTGTGTAGCCCATTTAATATTTTCAGATGGGTCGGTTCAGTTTTATAAAATTTGAACGGCTTGGAGTTGGCTTCTCTCATACGCTCATACCTCATACCTGGAGACTGGAGTGAAGAACAAAACCCACGAAAATTCCGACTTCACTTTCCAAATTATATCGGTTCTTACACTTGTACTCATTTAGGGTCAAATTGTAATGGAACAACAACCAAAAAAGGGAAGAAAAACTCTTTTGTCTTTCTTCAAACCAAGAGTGAATACATCAGAAAATGATATTCCTTCTCAGTCCAATGCTGATGATTCAATTGCCGATGAGCAACCTCCTCCTAAAATTCAAAGAGTCGAATTTGATGATAGTTCTCTTGTACGGGAGCCGGGGTTACGCCCTCCGATATGGGAACATCCCGTTAATCAACATGATGTGATTAGACGAGCTTATATCAAAGCGGGGCCATATCAACCTAAGCTTCCAGAGTTTCCACGGTCTGTTTCAGGACAGCAATATCGTCGATTTCAATCGGCTTGGTTCAGACAATTTCCTTGGCTAGAGTATTCCCCTCAAAAAGATGCAGCATTTTGTTTTCCATGCTTCATTTTTGAAAAGCAAACAAGAATGCGTTCCACATTAACTAGTGAGGGGTTCAGAAATTGGAAAAGGGCTAATGGAGCCTTTCTTATGCATGTAGGGGGTCCCAATTCACCACATTTCAATGCAGTGAAATCTTGTGATGATTTAATGAACGTTGGTCGGCATATTGACAAAGTAATAAACACACTTAGTTCGGAAGAAATTCAGAAAAACAGGCTGCGACTTACGGCAACAATTGAGAGTATTCGGTGGCTTACTTTGCAATCTTGTGCTCTTAGAGCTCATGATGAATCCGTTACTTCAAAAAACCGTGGTAATTTTATTGAATTGATAAAGTTTGTGGGAAAGTTCAACGATGGGGTTGCTAATGTTGTCTTAGAAAAAGCTCCACCAACGGCAAAGTATACCTCACCAACGACTCAAAAGGAGATTTTGCATATTCTCGCTAACAGAGTGAGAAACAAGATCCGTGAGGAAGTTGGGGATGCCAAATTTTGTATCCTGGTTGATGAAGCAAAGGATGCATCTAATAAAGAGCAAATGGCAATCGTGTTGAGATTTGTTGATGTCCAAGGGTTTTTACGAGAGCGCTTTTTTCATATTGGGCATGTTATAGACACCACTGCAGTAACTCTTAAGGACAAGATATCCGCTGCGCTCACTCGTTACAATCTGGACATTCATAGTATACGAGGTCAAGGGTATGATGGTGCTAGCAACATGCGCGGGGCATGGAATGGATTACAAGCCTTATTTCTTAGAGAGTGCCCATATGCATACTATATACATTGTTTTGCGCACCGACTACAACTAGCATTAGTTGCAGCTGCTGAAACTGAGAGCTCTATCTGGTTGTTCTTTTCAAAATTGACTTCCATTGTCAATCTTGTTGGTGCTTCTCCAAAACGGCATACTGAGTTACAATCTGTCCAAGCTATTAATATTGCACATATGATAGATACTGGTGAACGTGAGACAGGTAGGGGGGCTAATCAGATGGGTAATTTGCATCGACCTGGAACAACTCGTTGGAGCTCTCATTTTGATTCTATTTGCAGCTTGATTGATATGTTTGGTGCAACTATTGACGTTTTTCAAATGATGTATGAGGGGCCACATTCCTCCAACGCTATACGTGGGCAAGCCAGTGGTGCTTTAATTGCGATGAAGTCATTTGAGTTCATATTTATTTTGCATTTGATGCATAAAATTATGGCAATCACTGATATACTTTGTCGAGCCTTGCAACACAAATCTGTAGACATCTTAAATGCCATGGACTTGGTCTCAACTACAAAAGAACTCCTTCAGACCTTGAGAGAAGATGGTTTTGGCCCTCTTTTGATGTATGTGGAGTCAATTTGCGCACAATATGACATATACCCGATATGAGTGCTCGTCACAAAACAGCTACGGGTCGTACTTGTCAGCAAAAGGACGTCCTCACGGTTAAGCATCATTACCAAATTGATATATTCAACGCTGCAATAGATTTTCAATTGGTGGAGTTGAATAATAGGTTCAACGAGGGAGTAGTGGAACTCCTTATTCTTAGCTCGGCTTTAGAACCAAAGGATGGCTTTAAATCTTTTAACATTGATAATATTTGCACTCTTGCCGAGAAATATTATCCTGATGATTTCACTACACAAGAGAGAGATTATCTAAGAATGCAGTTGGAACATTACAAGCTTGATGTACCTCGAAACCAGAAATTCCTGAAGATGTCCACCATTTCTGATGTATGCCGAGGATTAGTTGAGACAGAAAAGTCAGAGAACTATCATTTGATCGAAAGGTTGATTCGTCTTGTTTTAACTCTTCCTGTTACCACGGCAACTACGGAAAGAGCATTTTCTGCTATGAAGCATGTGAAATCTGATCTTCGTAACAAAATGGGAGATGATTTTCTTGCGGATTCTATGATCATCTTCATTGAAAGAGAACTTGTTGAAGATATTGATTCAGATTCGATAATTGATGAGTTCTACGCTGTAAAACATCGTAAAGTACAACTTCAGTAGTGTACTTTCTTGTACTTTTCTTTTGAACATTTACATATTTATATACAAGGTTCTCGGATATTAGTTATAAAGCTTTTTTTTGCTTATATATAGATATAGTAGTTTACTAAATTTTGGTTAGCCCAGGGTAGATTAATGTCCTGGCTCCGCCCTTGATTGTATGGACTGATCTCATAAAAGTTGATAACATCTAAGGGCGTGTTTGTTAACAGTCAAAAAATTGTCCATTACTTATCACCCCGGTTATGACTATCATTGTTGTCATATCCGGAATTTGTTTACTTCTTTGAATCCCGAATGTGATATCCGGTACTATTTTATTCGTCTCGAGGGGATAAATTTATCCCACCCATTTCCCTATTCATATCTTGTCTCCCTCTATATCTCTCTTCTAATTACAAGAATCTCATTATTAATTACAAGAATGTGATTCACCTAGTTATATCCACCATATATTCTTTCTCAAAAAATATTCAAACAAATACTCAATAACTAGTCACCCATCCTCATTTACTATATCTCCCCTTTTATTATATCAACCATATTCCTTTCAAAATTTTAACCACTAACAATCAGGCTATTAGATTTCGAACTTAAAACATAAGGAGGGAGCAAACTCCTAAATCATAGACCTAAACCACCAGGCAATCCATTGGAGCTAAATGAAGTTTAAAAGGTATCTTAAAACTTGATATGTTTTGATATTCGTGAGGACCGTTCTGATTTTATATTTTAATTATTTACCGTTCTGATTTTATATTTTAATTATTTTTCCTAAGTTAAGTAATTATTGAAAAATAATTTTTTTTGGCATTTTAATGATAATTCTGAAAGTTGGAGTTTAAATTAAGATTTTATAGAAATTGAGGAGTTTACTTGTAATTATATTATTTGTGGTTATACGATCAAACTTAATCCGAATTTTGTCACATAACAAATCATGAAATCGCCACACGCAAACCTAATTAGTTGTCAATCGTTTTATCTGTATATTGTTCATGTGGTGTTCCGGTGTCAGGATTGAATCAAATGTTTGAACCTTTGATTCTCATAAAATGCAAGGTAGAAAAATCGATCTCGGTAAAGACAGTTCTAAATCAACTCTAGGATTGACCAACTTTACGGGGAATCGAAGGACCGAGCGGGATTTAGGGTTTTGTCATAATCTTGGTTCGATATAGGATTTCACATTAAGTCCAATTTAAATTTGGTTAAAGTTGTTTGATTTCTCTTATGTTTTTCGATGTTTATGTATGATTGATGCATGAATCTGTGTTATTTTTTGCATAAGATTGAACAATTTTGAATGAAATTGGATGTCTGAAAATTTTCTATTAGCGTTACAGAACAGAGTTGAAAAATAAAATTGATGGCCGCTCGTGGGAGCTCTAGGTCACTCGAGCAATATCTTAAATTTTCGGACACTATTTTTAAGACATTGGGCTTGCTTTTGTTGCTTGAGTAACCTTAACAAAAATTGAACATATTTTCTTTAATTTTTGCACATTTATTGGTTATTCTATTCGGTTCTATGTGTTATTCGGGTCTAGGACACATTTTTTATGTTCATAGGGTCATGGGTGAGTGTCATGATTACTCTAGATTGGTGTTTGTGTGATTCTATTGGTGCAAGTCCGTAATAGGTGACCGGATGAGAAGTGGTCCCATCAGTGTTAGCCTATGAACTCGACTGTTGGGTGCTCATGTGTGAGTAGGTCCCATTGTTTAGTGAAGAGTAGTAATAGGAATTTAATTGCTATTTTGTTAGTCAATTATTTTATTGGGCATCTGTGCGGATTTTATTTGATTAGTTGTTCAATTGAGACTCAGTATAATGGCTACAAGAGTTTTATTGGTATTTATATTTTTGGGAATGATTATTGGTTAATTTGTGCATTTTCTGTACTATGGAGTTTGAATATGATAATATTTATTTTTGTAACGCCTTAATTTTTGGAGACGTTAATAATTTTTTTTTAAAAAATTCACGTGTTCGTCCTTTCATTGAAAATTAAAAAAAATACAAAGTTTGAATTTCAACATATTAAAATATGAAACTAAAATCATGACAAAAAAGAAGTTTACATTTCAAAATATCTTTCAAAACGGGTTCACAGAGCAACTAGAATTATGTAAATCAGGGTCCGAAGAAATACTTATCAACGACTTTAACGTCGTTAGGATAGCTCGGGTCTTTAATTCCGTCTTCAGTATCTAGTGTGAAATGTCAAGGGCAGAATATAACACTGTGAGTTATAAAGCTCAGTAAACACTTCTACTCTTATATCCCATTTTATGTGTATGATAACAATGAATGATGCACAATTAAACGAAATGTGATAACACATAAGTACGAGAATTTAAATAAAACTCACTTCTTCAATCACTCGATTTCACCTAACCCCCTTCATCTTCCAACTATCCCAAGGTAGCCCCTGATCTTTTTAAATGTAACAATCGAACCATTTTGGATTGACACGCATGATTACTTAAACGTATTCTCTTCTAACTACACCAATCCAAAATGGGTCGATTGTTATATTTAAAAAGATCAGGGGGCTAAGTAAAACCAAATAACATGTGAAGGGTTGTTTTATCTAAATTAATTTTTAAATAATATCAAAGTTGTCTGTCAATGTACTAATATGAGTCCCAATGTAAATTCTGAAAGGTTATCCATCAAATTATATCTTTCAAGTAAATTGTTCTGACCGTTATAATTTTTACGTCATAAATCATCAAGCATGTCAAAGCCCATTATCATAAAGACCAGGGTGCCAACATCGGTTACTCAATATCATTACTAAATCGTGAAACATGTCAAAACCCGTTGTCACAAAAACTAGGGCGCCAACAATGTTATCCAATATTTATACATCAATAAGCATGTTAGATATCGTCGTCACAATGATCAAGGCATCAACAATGTTACACAACATATCTTTTACCCGTCACAAAACAAATCATTATGCATGTTAGAACCCGTTGTCATAACAATCGGGGTACCAACAAAATTACTGAACATTCATGATAATTATCCCATCATAAGTCATCAAGCATGTCAGAGCTCATCGTCACGACTACCAAGGCACCAACAATGTTCTTATATACTTCAAGCACTTCTAAGATAATATATAACCTCCTCAATGATAATTAAGTAAGTACGTGAGGTCCTGTTGTCTAAGATTATGTAAACGAATAATAACAGGTTTTGTTTCAGAAATTCAATTTATGTTAGCATGCAAACAAGGTATCAAAATAACTCGAAATGTTTCTAAATGTTATTAGCATAAACTTTAATATGTCAAAAATATTTCTCATGAAGGGCTCGAGGCTCAAAGATGTCTCTAACTTGAAAAAAATTAGACTAGACCAGAATTGGTTGAAAAATGATAAATTTTACAAAATTCCAATTTCATAAGTTCTAGAAGTTCAATTGAGTTGGTCTAATTGGAGATAAAATTTAACATGTAAATATAGGGTTGTACAAAATTTGAGATCAATTCGATAATCAAAGTAGTCATGATGTGATTTTGAAGTTGGACTAAAATTTGAATATAAGTTTGAAGTTTCTGGCAAAACCATTTTCTACAGCTAGACAATAGTTTCTACCTATAGAACTTCTTCTTTTTTTTCCAAAAATTGATAGAATTGATTTGTACCAGTAAAACCTTAGTTTTATGAATAAAACAATAGGCTTTATATCGGTAGAATGTAGGTTTCTAGCGGAAGAAGTGTATTTGAAAACAAGACAGTAAGTTTATGTATCAATAGAAGTATCAGTAGAAAAGTCATCTTTTTCAATAAAATCCTAGTTTTAATTCCATTAGAGCTTCTTGAAGTTTGGAGAAAACATCATAAACATAAACTAAGGGTTGGGAGTGAGATGGTTTACCTTCATTCAAAGTATTGAGCTTGAATGTCATCAAAAGTGGGTTTCTCACAAAAATCATGAAATTCCCAGAATATGCTCTTCTATCTCTTCAATTTTCTCTCACTTAGCTCTAGTATATAACCATGTAAAAAGGTTGAGGGGAACTTATAGTACTTGAGGGAGTAGAAAGTCATGGAGTTTTGGGAGGCCACTTTAGTAGCAAGAAGGATAGGTGAGGAGTAGGTATGGGGAAGGCAAGAAGGGAAGAGAAATGTTGAAGAAGTAAGGGAGAAGAATGGAGAAATCAAATAAGTGATGGTGAGGTGATGGTTATAGCGTGTTCATGAGGAGATGAGCAGGGAAAAGAAGGAGAGGGGAGAGATAATGTAAATAACTGTATACATATGTATATGTGTGTGTTTGTGTGTGTGTGTTTGTGTACATATATGATTTACATATGTATATGCATATATATGTATGTCTAATATACACCTACATATGATATATGTATGTAATGATATGCATACACAAGCAAATGCATAAGTATAAGATGTATATGTAACACATTTGTACATTACATGCATATGCTAAACGCGTACAGGAATGGAAACAAATGATTAAATGAATTTTAAATTTATATCTCATTATTCTATTATTCAAAATTTCGGGTCATTTCAACTTATTTTCTTTAACAAATTTCGTCCTCAAAATTTCAATGTAGAAGATTCAAAAGAATGAAGTAGCTTGTAATGCCTTGATTTTTGACAACGTTATTTAAATTTTTTTAATATTATTTTATTTGTCAAAGTAATTATTAGAAAGATAATTCATTTATTTCAGCATAAATTAAATAAGTATTGAGTCTAAAAATAAAATGACAAAAATATCCTTCTGAGTTTATATTGTTTATTTCAAAATTAAATAAATAACAAAGCAACTAAATATATGGAATTCGCATGTTGAACTCTTTTTCGGTGACCGTCACTCCTCCTGTTGGGGTGGAAACTCCATTTGCTCATTTTTATATAGCATGAAATGTCAAAGGTAGAGAAGTTGCTCCAGCTAGTAATTAAACTCAGTTGGGAACGTTACCCAAAAAATTGAACTCAAAAGAAAATCAAGCACGCAGAAGGATATACACATAAACTAAATAAAACTTAGTAAGATAAGTAAACACATATATTTATTATGCTTTGGTTATTTATTGTTTATAGGAATTCTATTAAGGAACTCCGTTCCCTACCTGACTATCTAATGTAGGACACTCAATTGATATTGACAAATACTTACCTACCAAGGGTCCATAGTATGAGGTTATATACCCGACTAGAATACTGACCTGACAAGAAAATGACCTTTTACTGTCCACTCAAGTCAATAACTACCTCACCATATATAGTTAGAACTGGTCAATAACGTGGCTTTACCAGGTCAGGTACCAATGAACCTCAATTGCTTTCCCTTTATCGACTCAAGAACGCCTAAGACACTAGCTGTCACTCCTTCAGAATTTGGAGCTGCATTTACAAATGGTCCCAAAGTCACCTCCAACCAAATACACCCACCTCCTCCAATCGAATACGCCCACACCTTCAACCGAATACACCCACCTCTTAGTTGAAATCCAAACAAAGTTGCAACAACAATAACGGGTCGACGCCTAAATTCAACACTTACCACGACGGACACCAGTACCGAATTAACATCTTTTCATTTAACATCACTACTTGTTTCTATACAATTCACTACATTATAATGTTCACCCAACCCCTTTTGTTTCCTTGTTACAGGTGACATGCAAACCGGTGTCCCTATGTTAACTCTAGATTTTCCCTACAAAATCTCAAGTACAACATGTCATCACAAGGTTGTTTAACTATCAACCGTTCAACATTTCTACAGAAATCCGACAACATAACAGCTGTAAAATTGACAAATCTCTTCAGGTAGCATGACGGTCATACTCGACATTTTCAACAAATTCCTACACAAATTAGATTACGCAAATCTATTTACACTTTTCCACTATCATTAATGTTGATTTACTACATCCACGGTCGAACATAAACAAACATAGTCAAACATCCTAATTCATGGTCAAGCGGCTCTCATGGAATTTCACGGGGATCCGTGGACATATTGCGAGTGTCGTGGATGCTAGTGTAGCATGAACATGCAGTCTGAATAAGTTTACAGTGTTGGAACGAGATCTCGATAAACATATCAACATTTTTCAAATTCTAAATTTTTGAACAGGTTGCTTGAGTGAGCTACCAAAATTCAGATTTTGACAGGTTTTGATATTTTTTGAAAATCAGACAGTGATTTGAAAATTACAAGATTGCTAGAGCAGCCTAGAGTTCGCTTGAGCGAGCCTTTTTTTAAAAAAAATTTGCAACTTTCTGATTTCTGTAAAAACAGCTCAAATAAAACCCTAGATCATGCCTTTTCGTTCTAAAATTAAAATTAAAAATATAATTGAAGTCCTCTAGGTTGGTAGGTAAAGAATCCTACCTCGATTGAAGATAAACACAAGAATTTGCACATTGATTTGGAAGAAATCAGACAAAATCTTGCTTTAGGATTTTCTTTTTTTCAAGAACTCCAAAAACACTCAAGAACAATATTAGGTGCAACATTATTAGGATTGGACCCTCGTTTATATAGAGAATGGACTAGAATTCCTCATCAATTTCTCATAATCAACACCCATTAACATGACCATGAATTCCCAATCAATTTCTCAATTAATCCCATTAATTTGGTAAATAATTTTGGTTATTCATATTAAGCCCCAAAGGAATCAAATGTTAATCATAATCCCTCAGGAAATCCTAAATTAATAGCCATGAATGCGATAAAAATCTCAAAAGATTTTCTTCTCCAATGTTCTATAATTTGACAGCTCGCTCAAGTGGCCTCTACAAATTTCAAAATTTTAAATTAAATAATTAAAACAAATCTTGAGGATAATAATTTAAATAAATTTTAAGTTAATTAAAAATTAAAGTTATTACAACCTATACCCCTTAACCAATTTCTTCATTGAAATTAATATATGTGGACTAAGCAAATAGCTCGAGATGATTGGCTTTTATCACGTCTTCTTGTTACCAAGTTGACTCCTCTAGATTCCAATGACACCATAGAACTTTGACTAACGTGATGATTTTGTCTCTTAAGTTTTTCTCGCCATGCTCAAGAATCTATACTGGCTTCTCCTCATATGTTGTGTCTTCATGCAACGTGACGTCCTTCAACTTCAGTATGTGAGTTGATAGCTCCATGTATTTCTTTAGTATCAACGCGTGAAAAATATTATGAACCCGGTCAATCTGAGGTGACAGTGCTAACCGATAAGCAACCTTCAAAAAGAAGATATAAAATGAGATAAAATATGGATAGAGTGAGGGGTGTGAGAATTTTATCCTATGTATACGGATAAAATAGTACCCTAGATATCATATTCGGAGTCCAAAAGAAGTAAACAAATTTCGAAAATGACAACTCAAATGACTATATCCAAAGTCGTAGGTAATGGAGCATTTTTTGACCACTAATAAACACGACATTCAAGTAAAAGAAAACAAAAACAAACAGGGTAGCTATACATTGCTCTAAGATTTGGAAAAAAAAAAAAGAGGGTAAAATGCACCAACCTCTCCTAAGGTTTCTAAAAATTGCTGGGACTTCTTTTATAGTTTTGAAAAACACAAAATCACCTCCTCTACTTTTGAAAGTATTGCACTATTTTTCCCTACTGTTAATTTTAGGCAGACGATGTTTGTTTTATCCATATATTGACCTATTTACCCTTAATTATGTACAAACAATCTGGGTCACTATTGAAATTTCGAGTTCATGATTAATCTCGAAATATTTTTTTTAGTCAACAATAATTTTTAAAAATTTTTGAGAAAAAAATTCAAACAATACGATCAAAAGAGGTTCAAATGAGCGATATCAATCACTTTTGTTTTTCCAATGGGGCAATGACTAAATAATAATATTCTTTTCTTTAACTTTTATTTTTTATTTTTGTATTTTTTAATTTATTATTATTTTAACATATTAATCCCAATTCGTCAATATACTATTTTTAACTCATGAATTTTATTATTGTTTTTTAAATAAAATATTTTTTTATAAAAGCAGATCTTAATAATGTTTAATCCTAATTTGTTATTATTTTTTTCATCCAATTGTTATGAAATGATGAAAAATAATAGAAAATTTGAGTTTTGACACTTTTTTTTGTGTTCACTTACTAAAATGTAGTAGTAAATCTCACACTTAAAATTTTTCTATTAGAATTTACATCGCGAAAAAATAATAGAGAAGCAAAATAAAATATTAGAACTAATTCTTTATACCTAATTCGACCTAATTTTCTCATTTGTAATTTTTTTTTGTCTTTGATTAAATTTTTTTGTCTTTGTTGATTTTGCCTCAATTTTTTTAAATTATTGGTTCGTCTTAACGAAAATAATCTAAAAAGTATAAAATTATATTTAAAAAGTTCACTAAAGACGAAAAGTAAGTTAAAAAAACTTTTTTTTTAAAAAAATTTGGTTCATATTCTTTTATTTTTATGAGATTTCTCGTCAAGTCGAATTAATAATCTAGAAAAAATTGATGTTTCAGTTTTGTCTATACATTCATAAACAATTAACTAATACATTTGTATAAAAAAATTTAACTATACTCAAATAAATTATACACATTTACTATTTGGTGAGGTGAGGAGCAGGGATGGAGCCAAGGGGTGCCCAAAAAAAAATCTCTATTATTATATAGATAAAAAAAAATTACTGTGAAATATAGGCTCACTTTTGCTAAATATTTTGATTAAACAAATTAATTAAATAGTAGTCACTTGCCCCTGCCTAATATTTTGAAAAAAAATTTAAATAGTAGTGACCTTAAATTTTAATTTTTATACATCAATGGATTCTGATACTACATCTTGAGATTGACTTGACTGGTTGAAGGTTGAATCATTCCTAGAGAGCCACAATGACCATAAAACTGTCAGAAGTGTAGTTTCCCAACAATGTTGCTCAAGACCATGAAAATGGCCATTTAAACCATTGTTGCATGATGCTAAATAACGTAGGAAATACCCACGGGATCCTCCATCGGTTAAGGATCGATGACCAAATTTGTCCTGAAAATGGGCAGTGAATAAGGAGTTGGTCTGTAGATTGAAAGGATGAGAAATATAGAGCACACATCAAAGCCTCCTATTGTGAGTGCGAGATGATGTTTGTTTTGGCTAGTTCATCCCCAGTGGGGATTTCTTGTTGGGCTACTCTCTAGAGGAAGATTTCTACCTTTAGGGGGCAAGTTCCCTTTCAAATGGAATTAAGATCTAGGATTGATAAGATTGAGTTCTCCCATTTATAGTGTGTCGATCTTGGAGAGTAGGTTTTTGAGCGGTCTCAATCAAGAGAAGAAAGTCAGCTTTGCTTGGGTCAAAATTAAAATTGCTAATAACTGAAATTGAGGATGAGAGTAGTTGATGTTCCCATTAAAAAGGCTCATTCTAAAGGCGAGTGATGGATGTAGACAAGATGAGTTGGGTATGATATCTACCACAATACAGTCTTTTTAAATTGAAAAAGAATGGAGCCTGTGGTATTGAGTATTCAGAGTAGATTATTGTTTAAATTGATTTACCTATTCTTTCAAGACTATCATATTTTATTGTCGAGTAATTATGGGCACAAAGATAGTTGACTAATTCTTTAAAAAGAGAGGTTCTCAAAATGTTGAAGATTGTACAAACTCAAAACCCTCAAGTCATATTGGTAGAACTTCAACAGTTGAACCTAGACATCACCCTCTTAAAAGTTCTAGAGTTGAAGTGTAAAAATTTGATAAATCTACTTTGGTAAGGGATTTGGGGCTACGAGAACCAATATTGAAAGCTTCCGACATCTCTGCGTAATAAGGTTATTCAGGCTTATCTTGAAGTTAGGCCATATCAACTTGAACTTCCGAAAGACTAATTTATTAAAGATAATTATGGTTGTTGCTTTCTAAGGATTTTACAAAGTAAGAAAAATTACATTTGAAATTTCAGTTGCAAAATTATAAGCTTGACATTTCTAATCATCCGGAGTTTCAAAAATTGTCAATGATTTCTAGGTTGAGTTTTAATGTCTGGAGTATGGCTATTTTGTACTCTTTTGAGTTTTAATGTATTTTCGTTAAAATTTGGTATGCATTTTTTAGATCTCAAATACATATTTGCCCATATATAGTGAAATTTCTTACTCCGTCCCTAATGAGACGATATGCAAATTGCCTTAAAAAAATTTCAATCATATTTATAGTGATATAGAAGGAACTATGGTATGAATAGGGGGAAGACGAGATAATTTAATCGCTTTAGGTGGATAAAATAATATTTTAAATATCATATTCAGAATTTAAAAAATAAATAAATTCCAAATACAATAATTCAGATTCAGATACTTATATAAGAAATGTATTTTTTTGGCAGTTAATGATGACGCTATTTAAGTAAAAAAATAAAAAGGGCTAGATATACATTGCTCTAAGATTTGACATAAAAAAAAAATTGAATAATTGCATCTTGCCTGTCACCTCTCACTTACCACCGGCAATTTGCCACGTGTTATAATACGGTTTTAGTCTGGTGCGCTGTGACGGCGTACGAATATCAACTGATCTGAACCCATTGAAACGCTGCAGATCCTTTCCCGTCGAACGGTTATGGGTTGTGATATTTGTTGCGCCGGCGGTGGTGACAGCACATGAAAGATGCGCACAAGCCCGCGCTACTCCTCCGTATCTCACTGGTCTGCGTCCTCGTCGCCTTGCGTGCGCCAGTTGCTCAGCCTCCTAACCTCCTCGCTTCCCCCACTCCCCTTCCGATCCCCACCAACCACACGACCACCACTCAATCAGTTTACAACATCCATACAGAGATCAACGATCGAAGCCTCGTGATCATGTCCAAAGCTCGTGTCTACGCAGACGTCAATGTTGTTCGCCCCAGAGAGTACTGGGATTACGAGTCGCTAACTGTTCAGTGGGGGTAATTTTAGATCCTTAATTCTCCGTTTTCTTCGTCTATCGGTGATTTGAGTATTAGGGGTGGTTATCCATCTGTTTGCTAGCTCGGCTTAAATGAGTCTTCCAACGTCTTGGTGGATTGAGATTATGAGTAATCTGCTGGAATTAATCTATACACTCGTATTTCTTGTTCCTATGTTTATGATTACACAGGTGTCTGTACGTATATGCATGTATTTTGCATGAATCTTATGGTGTTGTCCGAGGATCTGCCTACCACTTACATTTCAATTCTTGCTAATATGAATAAAATGAGTCTATAGGAGCTTCAGGTCCCAATATGAAAATTAAAATGAACGTCAAAATTTAACTACAGGAAGCTGCAACTCTTTATAGTTGAATGTGGCCGTTGTGGGTGTGTGTGTGTGGACATCATTGTTTCCGTTCTTTGGAGCAGATGGATTGAAACCCAATGATGAGAGAACTGGAAGGCTTCCATGCCAATTGAGGATAGAATAGGGTGCGAATTTAGAGCGATGGGCTGCACGAAATTTGGACTAAATGATCATGTACAGAGGAGTGATCCATTATCAACCCCTATCTCTGTTGGGAGCAATAATTTAAATTACGTTGAATGTGTGATTGGAGAAAAGGCACGTAGGATTGTGATGTCTTGCCCTCTCAGGGAGGCTTGATAGACGTTTGGGCTTTCTGATAGCATCGTCTGAGTCATTATTATGATTACTATAATTCAAAGGTCTCTTATAATGTTGAATATGAAAGAATTTCCTATGAGCCTATGCAACTATTGAGTTGTTAACACCCTCGCATGATCAGTATGCTAACATCGGTATTTAACTAACATTTTGAGGAAAATTTACCGATGTGTCTGGAGAAATAAGAATCAATAAAGCAACGAAATCTAGAAAGCATCATAGTTTCTATTTTGTTTAGTTGGTCTTGATTATTTTAAAGATTGTCAGTGACTAAGATCTGCTAATATGACCTGTTTAGGATTTTCCTGCTGAATAACTCATATACACCCAAATATAATAGAGTGCAGAAGCATGTTAAATTATCCCTGAGCTGAAAGTATTAGTGAAGCTATAACAGTCATCCAAATGAAAACTTAGCTTACAAACCACAACCTTGGCCATGATGCTTGGCTCGATCATCACCGAAAGAGTACAAGTGAGATACGCACTGCAAAATTTACTACATGATCAAGTACAACAAAAGAAGCTTGTCATAAGGTTCCATTGGCTATCAAGCACACTACCTGAAATCTCGTTAACTTGAAATATTATGTTCAATGACGTATTAAACAATATGCTAGTGTGACTCAAGCATGCCAAGTTTGCTAGTTTCCATGGATTAACATTTCATACGAAATCTTAAAAACAGGTGTTCCATTTTATAGCATCTCTATCCAACATTTTAGGCTTACGTTGCTACCATTCATAATATTTGGCTCACACAAGGCCAGACTCCATTTGAGATAATGCCAAAGCTTTGACTTAACATTCTTGGTCAATGACTATATCTATGTTTAACGAGCACCAGCATTAAGGAGCGACCCTTAGTTAAATAATTGGCATGATATGATCTGCGATTATTTGGCTATGATCTAAACCTTATTACTTCGCCTCGCTAGTATCTTCATTTGTCCCTAGCGGGCGGGTGGGGGGGAACCTCATGTTATCGACAGTAGTACTCTTCAAAATAGTTATTTCTAATCATGTTATGACCAATAGTACTTTTAGAAATAACCATTTCTATGCCAAGTCCATGGTCTATATTTTAAAGATCGCATGCTTATTCATTTTGTTAATTTCTATCTTCTCAAAACACAATATTGACACTTATTTATCCACCCGACATTTATTTAGCACTTCCAAAATATTACTATACAAAATTAGCCGAAAACACTTTTCCAAAATAAGCATGCTTTGAAACATAATATGAGTAGCCAAGACATGTATAAAGATTCAAGACTTACCGGTCAGGGACAAATCCCTCACACATTAAAAGAGATAAATGGGAGACTCAACCTATCAAGGTTTATCGTAGGCCACTAATAGCACACAATACCTATACAATGTTTAACTAAGTCATACAAATGGTTTGGGATGCTATGGGCGTGCATTATGTCATTTTGGGTGAAAAGTCAAAACGGTCGTTCCACCGCACCCGCTCAATCTGCATCATGGGTCCATATGGAAGCTGACACATTACATAAGTGCTTAAGGTCAATTCTTAAGAGTATCATCTTTTTGGGGAGTGTTTGGAGTATATGAGGATCACGACGTCAATGTAAGAGATCAAAGGTTCTAGACAACATCTTTCAAGTAAATTTCCAGAATACGCAGCCTGGGAAATCAACCCAAAATCTATATTTAACCACCTCAAATCTTTGTGATATTTTACAAGTAACTAGTTTAGGATGTTTGGGAACTTTTATGTGAAGATTGTGCCAGCCAGGAGAGCTTTGCCACACTGGACATTCAGATAGAGACACTAGAATAGGCGTACAAAAAAGACATCCGGGTGGACGTTTAGACCGAAATCCGGTTCAAGATCAGTCCAAAATGATGGATTTTTAAGGGCATTGAGCTTCAGTTAAGTATAACATACAAGTGTAGAATGTTTAGACATGCTTTGGGCTAAATTCTTTTTTTAAGGAAACAACAGTTGGACTGGTGGAATGGAGTTACCTCTATTCGAAGATGAAGATGATTCCTGAGCTTTTTATCCCTGAGCTTTCTTTGGAGTTGGAGTCAGCTGAAAGAAGAGCGAAGTGGAGAGAGAAAATAGAGTAGATTAAAGTGAGGACCTTATAAGAGTAGGAGGGGTTGGCAAGTATAGTGAGGATGGTGTGGGCGACGTTGGGGAATTGCATGAGTATAAGTCTATGAAAGTTTATGTAATCTATATGACTAATTATCTCAACCCAACTCATCTTTATGCTTCCTGCAACCACCAATTACTCAACGAACCCAAACACATAGTGTCAATTAATTTTTAATTTTGCATAATTAACCCTGATAATTGGAAATCTAGGCATAGCCTGCACAATCAGGGGCTGGGAGGCTGTAGTTAGGGTGCTACGTTGTTTGAGGTACATGAGTGATTGCGGACTGCACTATACGAGATACCTAGGAGTAAGGATATAGTGATGCAAATGGGATATTTGATATAAGATGCTCAAAATCTATATGTAGATATGTTTTTAATCTGGGAGGTGCAACAGTGTCTTGGAAATCTTCTAAGAGACTTGCATTGCAAGGTCGACAATAGAATCAAAGTTCATTGCTTAAATAAAGGAATTGAAGAAGTTAAAGGGATTTTGTGGAAGATATTCCAAAGTGGTTAAAACCTGTGCCTGTAATCTGCATTCATTAATGGGATGAAGTAGCATGCGATCTTTTATCTTTAACCCATGGATTTGGTATAGAAATGGTTATTTTTAAAAAAGTACTATTGTTGATAACATGAGGCTCAGAACGACGCCCCAGCTTCTAGGGGCAAACGAAGCAGCCATGCAAAATAATAAGATGTAAATCACAGCCAAATGATCACTGGTGATATCACACTAATTATTTAGCTTGCCGTACCAAGAAATGTAGATATAGTCCTTGAGTAAGGTTATCAAATCAGAGTTTTGGCATTATTTTAAATGGAGTTTGGCCTTGTGTGAGCTGTAAGTTAAATATTATGAAATTGTTGCAATATATGCCTAAAATGTTGGGTAGCAACCTATAAAATGTAACACTTTTTTGTCAAGTTTTGTATAATATGTTAATCCATGGAAACTAGTAAACTTCGAATGTCTTAACTCACTATAGCCTAGAGCTAAATACGTCGTTGAAGGTAAAATTTTAGGTGAACAACATTTTGAGGAGTGTGCTTGATGGCCAATGGAACCTTTTATGACAAGCTTTTATTGTTGTACTCGATCATGTCTTAAGTTCCACATTGTAGTAGTAGGTATCGAACTTGTACTCTTTTGTTGACCACCGAGCCGGACATCATGGCCTAGGTCGTGATTGGTAAGCTAAGCTTTATTTTGTTATGATTCTAGTAATTTACTAATCTTGCACTTCAACTATGGGTTAATTTAATAGGCTTCTGCACTTTTTCTATATATTAATATGTATAGTAGTTATTGAGCAAAAATATCCCTAAACTAGTAAGATTCCAGATCTTAATGAGCTAGACTCGTTGATCGCTCACCGTCCCATGTACTTTTGGGATGAGTCATGATGGTTCGTCAAGCCCATACTCCATGCATGCCGTCGGCGTGTTTGTTACTCCAAATACCACCACCAAGAATTCATAGTGCCCATATCTTTTAAAAAGCATTGTTCTCAATATCTTTAGGTTTCACCTTGAGTTGATGGTATCCGTAGTGCAGATCAATCTTGGAGAATACTCGAGTCCTTAAGAGCTGGTCAAATGAATCATTGATAATTGGCAATGGGTACTTGTTCTTAATTTTAATCTTGTTAGCTCTTGATAATCCATACATAACCTCATCGTCCCATTGTTCTTCTTCACGAACAACATTGGTGCTCTCTAAGACGACAAACAACACTATTGCTCCCTGTTAGCGTGTAATATTGTATGTTAATATTAATATATCCTAGTTAGTTTAGGATTATGATTATGTATCCTTATCTCTATCTCTATCTCTATCTCTATCTCTATCTCAATCTCTATCTCTATCTCTATATAGGAGCCTTTGTACATTGATTTAATACACAATAATATACAGAGTTTATTTCTCTCTCAATAATTCTAACATGGTATCAGAGCATTAACAACCTTCCCGCTGCTGTATATCGCTTCCACCACCGTCGGCTTTTGCGTTGGTCACCGCCGATCCTTTCAATCGTCAGACTCTTCCGCTGCCGTCGTCTGAGACTTCTCCGACGGTATAGCACTGCGTCAACCAGGGTTTACCCGTCGACGCGATCTATCCCCTCCCTTTTTTTTTCCGACGCCGACTGGCCTCCTAGGGTTTACCCGTCGTCGCCGTCTCCACGTCAGCCTGACGTCCGCCCCGCAGTCGCGCCCTCTCACCTTCGCGCGCCAACTCAGCCATCCACGCCGGCTAGCGCTGCCGTGTTCCGCGCCCCCTCTGGGCCGCCCCCGCCTCTGTTTGCTCCGCCGCCGCCCGCCTCTGTTTGCTCCGCCGCCGCCTCTGTTGCCCTACCCGCTGGCTCTCTAGGTTTATTTTGGTCGAGTTCACTCGGGTTTTGGTCACGCGGATTATCCTGTTGGCATTATGTCTGAAGAAAAAGTTGATGAGCAGAAATCAGGGCTGAATGAAGCCTCAGGTACAGTGTACACTTCTGGCCAGTTTAGTAAGGCATTGGATAGTGCTCCTGTGGATATTTGTCCAATTAAATTGGATGGAACAAATTATATGCTTTGGTCACGCTCTTTTACATTGGCTATTGAGTCCAAAGGCGTGTCAGAGTTTATTGAGGGTCTTGTTAACCCACCTACAGATGCGTTGGACCTTAAAAGGTTTAAAGCTCAGCGATCCCTGGTTATGACATGGTTGTTCAATTCTATGAAACCTGATATCCGTAATCCGTTTCTGTTACTTGAGAATCCATACAAGGTTTGGATAACTGTTTCTGATATGTACTCTCAGCAGGGTAATGATGCTCCGTGTTTTGAACTGAGAAAGAGACTTCGTTCTATGGAGCAAAATAATCGCCCAGTTGCTACATATTATGCTGAGTTGTGTGGTGCATGGCAGGAATTTGATTTTTATCAGGGGTTTCAAGCTGCATGTGAAGCTGATGCTGCTAAGTGGCTTCAACGGATTGATAAAGAGCGTGTTTATGACTTCCTGGCTGGCCTTGATAGGGAGTATGATCCGATTAGAGTGCAAGTATTGGGCCGTGTTCCGTTTCCTTCCCTGGCGGATGCATATGCCATTGTTCAGCAGGAGGAGAGTAGGCGCAGTGCCATGCTTGCTCCACCTACTTCTGAGCGTTCTGCTTTAGCTGTTATTCCTCATCCTAGTGTTGGGCGCGGATTCGGATCTCCACAGAGTGGAAAGATACAGTCTGGAAATCATGGTGGATCTAGTGGACTGCGTAAATGTGATTATTGTGATGGGACCAATCACACCAGAGACACCTGTTGGAAACTCCATGGGCGTCCTCCTCGTGACACAGGAGGTGGACGTCGTGGTGGTGGTGGTCGTGGCCGTGGTTCTGGGCGCTATCATGGCCAGACTCACTTCACCGAGTCTGCAGCTGTTACTGTGACTGATCGAGGACCGATTATTGGGGTTCAGCCACATGGTGAGTCTCATGGGGGTCTTTCTCAGGGGGAGTTGCAGGCTATCAGGTGTCTTCTGTCAGCGAGGGCTGATTCTTCATCTACTGTAGCCCCTACTTCCACACCTTCTACATCAGCTCCTGCCTCATCATATTTTGCTCATTCAGGTATACTGTCCAGTGCTTTCACAGCGTCTTCTTCTTCCACTCCTTGGATTATAGACTCTGGTGCGTCAGATCATATGACAGGTTGTTCCTCTGTTTTTGATTCCTACTTCCCTTGTTCTGGTAAGGATAAAGTTAGAATTGCAGATGGCTCATTCTCTGCCATTTCAGGGAAAGGTTCTGTTCGTTATTCTCCCTCCATTTCCCTATCTTCTGTTCTACATATTCCAAATTTTGCCACCAATTTACTTTCTGTTAGTAGTTTTACACGTTCTGCCAATTGCTCTATAACTTTCTTTCCTACTCATTGTGTATTTCAGGAACTGAAAACAGGGAAGGTGATTGGCAGTGGTAAAGCACTTGGTGGCATCTACTATCTGGAAAATGCACCTTGTCCTCAACCATCATTATCATGTGGTTAAGCTTTACAAGCCGATACGGGTTCAGCTTTATCCTTATTGCACCAGTGGCATCGTAGATTGGGTCATCCCTCTTTTGGGATTTTAGAGAAACTTTTTCCTACTTTAGTCAAGTCTTGTCCTAGGAGTCAATTTTTTTGTGAAGCGTGTGAACTTGCTAAACATAAACGCTCATCTTATGCACCTATTAATAAGAGAAGTGATTCTCCTTTTACGATTATTCATTCTGACGTTTGGGGTCCTTCCCCCGTTACTTCATTGAAGGGGTATAGATGGTTTGTCACTTTTATTGATTGTCATTCTCGTGTTACTTGGGTGTATTTGCTCAAGACTAAAAATGAAGTCTTTTCTTGTTTCAAATCATTTCATAAGATGGTGTACACCCAATTTGACACGAACATTCAAATTCTCCGTAGTGACAACGGTACTGAGTACATTGATAAATTTTTTCGTGCATATCTTGATGAACATGGCATTCTTTTCCAAACAACATGCGTGGATACTCCATCTCAGAATGGTGTTGCCGAACGGAAAAATCGCCATCTAGCTGAGGTAGCCCGCTCTCTTATGTTTACCATGCAAGTTCCTAAATATTTTTGGGGGAGGCTATTTTAACTGCTGCATATCTCATTAATCGCATGCCATCTAGTGTGCTCCAGTTCAAAACACCCATTGAATGTTTGCCTAGTACTTGTCACGCCACATCTATTCCTCCACGTGTTTTTGGCTGTGTGTATTTTGTTCATGCTCCTTCTGGGGGAAAGCTTGGACATAAGGCACAAAAATGTGTTTTTGTTGGGTATTCTCCTACCCAAAAAGGCTACAAATGTTATGAGCCCCAGTCTAGGAAGTTTTTTGTGTCAATGGATGTTACTTTTTGGGAGACAGAGTCCTTGTATATTCCTTCATCTCTTCAGGGGGAGAGTGTTAGTCCGGAAGAGATGCGAGAGGAAGGAGGGGTGTTCCAATCTCTGGAGTCATCATGGTCTTTGTTGCCTTCCTCTTTTCATAGTGAGGGGGAGAATAAGGAAGAAAACGAATTGGTATCTGCTAAGAATGTTCAACCACATGATGGTGATGGACGAGTGGATGAGAACATGCATAGATTGCCAAGAGAGTGGCCTACCACCTTGGCAACGTATCAAAGGAGAACTAAAGCTCCATGTGCTCCACCACTTTGCCAATCAGCAGACCCTACTTCGGTTCCAGAATCATCTTCAGTCTCTTTACCTAATTCATCTGGTAATGAATCATCTCCTAGTGTATTTCCTAATTGTGATTCTTCTAGTGCAACTGATTCAGTTGAGTTTGATGACCGTCCTATTGCTATTCAGAAAGGTGTCAGATCATGTACTCAGCATCCAATTTCACATTATGTCTCTTATAATCATTTATCTCCTTCGTACCGTGCCTTTGTTGCTTCTATTTCTGCTATAACTGTTCCACAGAATTGGAGGGAAGCACTTATGATACCTGAGTGGAAAGGGGCTATGGTTGAGGAGATGAAAGCTTTAGCAAAGAATGGCACCTGGGAACTTGTAAAGCTTCCGGAAGGAAAGAAACCTGTAGGCTGTAAGTGGATTTTCACTGTTAAGCATAATGCTGATGGTTCAGTTGAGAGATATAAAGCGAGATTGGTGGCCAGGGGTTTTACGCAAACGTATGGCATTGATTATGAGGAGACATTCGCACTAGTTGCGAAGATGAACTCGGTGCGTACATTACTTTCATGTGCTGCAATCTTGAATTGGCCACTTCAGCAGTTTGATGTGAAGAATGCTTTTCTTCATGGTGATTTGGAGGAGGAGGTGTATATGGAGGTTCCTCCAGGTTTTTCTTCCCCAGTTAGTGCAGGGAAAGTGTGTAGGTTAAAGAAGGCTCTTTATGGTTTGAAGCAGTCGCCTCGAGCCTGGTTTGGCAGATTTTCAAAAGTTATGGTGAGCTTTGGGTACAGGCAGAGGCATGCAGATCACACAATATTTATAAAGAGAGGTACTGATACAATTGCTGTCCTTATTGTTTATGTTGATGATATAATAATGACAGGCAATGATGTGGAAGAGATCCAGACCCTTAAATCTCGTTTAGCTCAAGAATTCGAGATCAAGGATCTAGGATCAATGCGGTACTTCCTTGGCATGGAAGTGGCACGGTCTGATAAAGGGATTTTTATCTCTCAACGGAAATACATTCTCGATCTATTGGAGGAAACAGGTATGTTAGGTTGCAGGCCTGCAGATTCACCTATTGAGGTGAATCATCACCTGAAAGGAGATATGGGAGAGCGTACTGATAGAGAGAGGTACCAGCGACTTGTGGGTAGATTGATCTATCTAGCTCACACTAGGCCAGATGTTTCTTATGCAGTGGGGGTTGTTAGTCAGTTTATGCATGATCCTTGCACCGCCCATCTTGATGCGGTTTACCGCATCCTGAGGTATCTCAAGTCAACTCCTGGAAAAGGTATCCTGTTCTCTAATCACGGTCATTTGCGTTTGGAAGCATTCACTGATGCTGACTGGGCTGGTTCTGTGGATGATAGACGATCGACTTTAGGCTATTGTACTTTTCTTGAAGGAAATTTGATTACATGGCGAAGTAAAAAACAATCTGTGGTTGCTTGGTCCAGTGCAGAAGCTGAATACAGAGCCATGGCTCATGGTGTTTGTGAGCTTCTTTGGCTCCAAACTTTGCTGCGTGATTTGGGTTTTAGCAATAGTGGTCCAATGAAACTCTACTGTGATAATAAAGCTGCCATAAACATTGCTCATAATCCTGTCCAACACGATAGAACGAAGCACATAGAGATTGACAGGCACTTCATTAAGGAGAAACTCAGTAAGGGTTCGATATGTATGCCTTTTGTGAGATCTGAAGATTAACTGGCTGATATTTTCACAAAAGGACTCGGCAGCAAGAGTTTTCACACTATTGCATCCAAGTTGGGCTTGAGTAATATCTTCGCACCAACTTGAGGGGGAGTGTTAGCGTGTAATATTGTATGTTAATATTAATATATCCTAGTTAGTTTAGGATTAGGATTATGTATCCTTATCTCTATTTCAATCTCTATCTCTATCTCTCCTATATATAGGAGCCTTTGTACATTGATTTAATACACAATAATATACAGAGTTTATTTCTCTCTCAATAATTCTAACACTCCCCATCGTTCATCTCCCCAAACAACAGTTAGATGACATGTGATGACTCTCTCGTGTGGCACCCCAGCGTTTCTGTAATCTACATAGTGACATCTGGCTATTCGGTAGCCCATTTGAAAATGATGCAAGCTAAACCCTCTACGCTTGGGCCTTCTTTTTTTCCAGAGCCAACAACTTGGAAGAAAATATGTGCTGCCAAGACTCAACCCAAGGTGTGTCATTTTATATGGAAAGCTGTGCACAATTGGTGGCCGCTAAGGAAAACATGAAGAAAAAGGAGTGCGCGAGGGACCTCCATATGCCCCATTTTTAGGAAAGAGATGGAGACTATCGAAGCATGTTTTGTTTTTATGTGAAGGGTCGATTAATGCATGGGAAGTGTGCAGGCTAGGCTCAATAGTTAATGAGGACTGAGGAGCCTACTGTGTCTGTGGCTAAATTGTTGGTGAACTCTCTTTTTACTTGCTTTGATCAGAATAGAGTTTGACCTAGCTGTGAATATTTGTTGGCAAATTTGGAAGGCTAGGAATGGATTATCTTTAATTGCTCCATAGACCCTCCTTGTGCACAGTTTACTATAATGACGAACCAGATTCCATATGCCATAGAAGGCTTGTGAGGTCTTGGTCTCCTCCTCCAGAGGAGTTTCTCAAAAGTAATTGTGGTGGTACTTTCTCTCCCTCCCGCAGCAAGGCTGCATTTGGCGTTGTCGCCAGAGGCCTATGAAGCACGGATACTCCGAAACTAGTCGCGTACGCGTATCGGATACTTACCGGATACCAATACGTGCCCGATACGCCCCGATACGTATCGGATACGGCTGAAAAGTATCGGGTATCAAAATTAAATCATTTTAATTTTGGATACGTTTCCGATACGCGACCGATACGTCTCCCATCTCTGATATGCGACCGATGCATCTCCGATATACGACTGATACGTTTCCAATACAGCAGAGGTTAAAAATAATTTTTTTTTAAAAAAAGAATAAAGATAAAGAAAAAAATAGGTAATTATAGCTTAAAATGTGTAAATATAGTCGGACAAAAAAATTAAAAGTTTAAAATCCTAACTTCTACTTCGACTCTCTACCTTTGTGCACTTCCAGCGACCTCCAGGTTTTATCGCCATCTTTCACTAGGTTCAACTCAGGTTTTATCGCCATCTTTCACTAGGTTCAACTCTCTCTCTCTCTTCGCTACTCTCTCACCCCCTCTTCGTTGCTCTATCTCTCTCACATTCTTGATGTTTCCGTTTTTGCTCAGTCATTCTTAATGTTTTCTATTTTTTCTTTTTATTATATATTGATAAATGATAGAGTCATAAACTGATAATGTGATTAGTGATACTTGCAGGCACTTGGTAGTGGCTAATGACTCTTGAGTTTTGATAAATGATAATTGGCTTGTGCTTGATGTTTGGTATAATGGTATTAGTAATTCAACTACACTTTCAATTTTTTGGCTCATTTTTTATGCGTAGTACATGATTAATAATTATAAAAAAAATTAATTTTTACAGCCGTATCCCCGACGTATCCGTATCCTACTTTTTTAGGTTTGCCGTATCGCCGTATCCGTATCGTATCGTATACGTATCCCGTATCCGTATCCATGCTTCATAGCTAGAGGCAATGGTGGACGAGGAAGCTATGTTAACTTCGCCAGGATTCGTGTTTCTTCAACCCTTGCAACTGAAGCCTGGGCAATAGGGTTGCTTGTGGAATGGCTGAGTTGATGAATATTTGCAGGGCTATTTTGAGAGGTGATTCTTCTTTTGGTGATTGAAGTGCTGCAGCGAAAGAAAGCTATCAGTTTTGGGAGTTCTTGTCTATTTTATCTGATAGAATGAAGTTGAGTGAGGGTCGTCAATGGAGCTTCTCATGGTGTGGTTGAAGTGCTAATGTGTGTGCTCGTTGGACTGCTTCAGTGGCAGCGAGTTGTAATGTTTTGTTCCCTTTTGCTGTAATTCGCAAAGAGCATGACTGCTTGGTCAGTCTTCACATAACTGCATTGTCTTTCTCTTGTTCGCTAATAGATTGATCTCTTCAAAGAAAAAAATACACTTGTATCGTAAGACATCCTAGTAGGTCTTAAAGGATAAGGCAGGGAAATAAATTTCATTTTGGCATTCTGGAGTTTTTTAAACATCCATGAATGGATCTTCTTTCTGAAGAGGCCGAAGTTCACAAGGTTGTTCATAAACCAATATTGATTCTAACATTCTAGTTCTAATGTAGAAGGTAATAATTCAAGCAAACACCTGATTCAAATTTTGGATGAAGCACAGGAAATATACTAGCCCGTGTAAATAATTAGACTTGAAAAGATTGGGTCATAATTGCAAAACAAGTTCCATAGTGCAGCTTTTATGCATTTTGTCTTATCCTGCACGTCTTCTTTACTTGTCTTATATTTAATGACGTTCTTTCAATACGGCTTCCTATTGTTGACACGTGTTGCCATGTACTCTATGTACCGACTGCATCAAGTTTAAAAACAGACATGAAAGGTGGGGTGTGCTTAATGTAATATAAAACTGATCACTTAATAGTGGCGTGTGTGGTTGAATATGATATGTGTCGCTTTTGACATTCCATTAACGTGCACTATCTCAACGTCTGTTGTAGTTAGCATTGTGAGATATTGATTTATTTCATACTTATTCATGGGGTTTTGTCTTACTAATTTGCACTTGTTTTAGAGTTAGTTTTAAAGATTTACGTTCGACCTTTTTCATTTTTCTTTTCAGTGATCAAGACGACTACGAGGTTGTTCGGAAAGTTGGAAGGGGAAAATACAGTGAAGTTTTCGAAGGCATAAATGTGAATAGCAATGAGCGATGCGTAATAAAAATCCTAAAGCCTGTGAAGAAGAAAAAGGTAATCTTTAGATTGGAACTTGTAGAAAAATATTGTATATTGTGCTTTATGTTTTGTGGACATAGATATAGAATAAAATGCACATACTGTTGCATTAAATCTTGAAAAAAGGTTCTCAGACTTCGGGCAAAAGAATATCATAGCTATATATTACATACATGCTTCTTGTGTGTTCAAATGTCGGGTGTGGGCAAAAGCACGAGTCGTGAAAACTTATCAGTATTGTATATTGCTTTGTACTCTTAGATAGTATATTGTACCTTATTCTTTAATGTACATGAAAGTAAATGAGAATAGGTGAGAATATGGAACTTTATATCCTACCCATTTCCGACGGCTGTAATTTTGTTTTGGTAATGTGAGCTTCTTGTCTAAAAATAACATAAACAAGTAGAGAATCAAGTAGCTAAATTGGGTATTTGGGTGTCAGACAAGTACCTCACCCCCTTAGTCATGCATGAGACAGTTAATGTGGAAATAATACAAGAGTCCACATAATATAGACGCTATTGAATTCCTCAAAGTTATGAAGCATGGATACTTCTAGATTGGGTCGTATCCGTAACGGATACTTGTTTGATACTTGCAGATGCATATTACAAAAGTATTCACATCATAAATTTTAGTTTTCTTTACATTAAAGTATCATATACTTTTTGGATACTCTAGATAACGTATCCGAATTTTTATAAGATTGAGATTGCAGCACTGTTAACATAGTATTAGATGAAATTGTTAGAAATAAAGAAAAGTAGAGATTTTCAACAGTCTATTTATTCTTTAATGAAGACGATATAGAGTTGAAATAAGGTCATCATTATTTAAGAGTATTACATATTCTTACTGTGTCATACGTGTGTTATGAAAACTTTGGATTTTATCAATCAAACAAGTAACTAAGTAACATAAAAAATAATATGAAAAAGTACCATGGTGTAATACCATTATTGTGATTATGTGCAATATAATAATGTTAAAAGATTATGAAAACATTTTAATCAAATGTATCTTAGCCGTACTTTTATTCTATTTTTTAAAGATTTTTTCTTATTGCCGTATCCTATCGTATCGCATCGTGTATTCCGTACCAGTATCCATGCTTCATAGCGTCAAAGGAATGTCAGTGTCGTTACCTCATATACATTACATTGAGCACTGTATTGTACTAGGTAAACGACTTGACTATTATTGGGAATACTTCTGTTAATCCAAGCGTAGTTGCTTTAGTGACTAAGTGATGCACTACTTCCTCACATTTCGCCCATGCAATCATATTCTTTCAAAGCACCTGTGGTAGTAGTAGTAAATATTGATATTCTAATGCTATTGTAACTCCTGAGGTGTTGCATCAAGTTTTTCAATACAACCACACCAGAAGTAGACAAGTAAATAAATCTAAGAACCCTGATTGTCTGAGGTTTGACGTGAAATTTTGTGTTTGAATGCTTGCTCTTTATTGGCTGTGTGGCATCCCTTTCCGAAGACAGTTTCTCAAACCTTAAAGGGTAGTGTTGGATTTACCTTGCTTTGTCAAAAGGAATGTCATGGCTTCTAGGGGACCTGTTTTATTTTGTAAAGTTCCGTCCAATCATAGGTCATGGTTGCCTTTTTTTCTGCCCCATGGCTCCTGATATGTGATGTGGGCTGGGAGGTGTATTATTACATATATGTTCAGTGTTACTGAAAGTGCCATTAGAAGAATCTGTTCACTCACCATTGGTTTGTTTAATGCTTATTAAGAGAATAAACATTTGGCTATTTAAAGTTTCGTTTTAGGTGTAATCATTGTAAACTCACGTTGAAACTTATCAGGTGTAATATAGTATCTTATTTGTTGTCTTTGTGCAGATAAAGAGAGAAATCAAAATACTTCAGAATCTTTGTGGGGGCCCAAACGTGGTCAAACTCCTTGATATTGTTAGAGATGAGCACTCCAAAACTCCTAGCTTGATATTTGAGTATGTGAACAGTACAGATTTCAAAGTTCTGTACCCTACATTGACGGATTATGACATACGTTACTATATGTATGAGCTCCTCAAGGTAAATCATGAATTAGATTCTTGCAAATCACTTCATTCCCCTGCTCCAAATTGATGAATTAGCATTGCATAGCATAGCTAATCTGAAGGGTTGGTTGTACGTTTCCAGCCAAACAACACCCCCCCCCCCCCCCCCCCCAAAAACCACGTGCACGCGTATTTTGAGCTTTCTTGCCGTCTTATATAACCTTGCATGGGTCATAGTAGTTATTCGAATAAAACTTGTAATTATGCAATCAAATGGAGGCCACTTTTTTTCTTCTCTGCTTTATCTTCGACAAACAAATGTAATAACATGACATTCTTAATATTTGTTACTCTAAACCCTAAAAAAGGCTTGTCCACAGCAGAATATAGGACCATTGGAGATGTTTTGGATTTGATTCAAGCTGGATGTGTTATGAGGACAAGAATACGTCTTAAAAGCATTAGCTCATGAACTCTCATAATCACACCTCCCAAAATTATGTCTAATAAAGTCACTCTAAAGAGAGTTGATTTGTGAGAATAGACTCTTGTCGCAAGAAGGTCTGTGGGATGGGATTTGTTTGATTGGGTTCTTTTCTCAAAGACTAGGAATCATCCTCACACAATTGGATGTTTCACTAGAATATTAGCCAAGGGTATGCTCACCACCCCCAATAAATGCATCTTAGCTGATCAGGCATATGCCTCTGTGGTGGGTACCCCCAGTGGGAGTTGAATCTGGTCTTGTAGATGTTACTCAAGCCTCTCTTCCCTACTCATCCGCCCTTTGAGGTTGAATTGAGTTGTCGAACTTGGATGTGAGATAACATGAACTTCTTGCAATAAAATATGAAGATGATGTTAATTACTTTTGAACAGAGAGAAGATTTAGTTTGTACTAGATAACAAATAATGAATGTTCTTTCGTTTTGTAGCTATCTATGTATTTGTTTTGGTAGTTGTAATACAGGTCTGAAGGGTTAACTCCTTTCTCATTCATTTCAGGCATTAGATTATTCTCACTCACAAGGTATAATGCATAGAGATGTCAAGCCTCACAATGTTATGATAGACCATGAGTTGCGAAAACTTCGATTGATAGATTGGGGTCTTGCAGAATTTTATCATCCTGGCAAGGAATACAATGTTCGTGTTGCTTCAAGGTGAGGCCTTGTATAGTTATAAAACGTAAATTTTCTCTACTTGGTATGTCATTGCTTTTCTGGTCTTTTCTGGGTTTTAATGAAGATTCCACTTGCATCTCACAATTGACTTTGTTAAAAGAATTCTGGATTTTTCATATGTCAACTGAAGCAAGTCATTCCAGAGTTTGTGTCAATATGTGAGGATAAGTGTAAAGAAACACTCTTATGGCAGTTCTCCTAACAAATTAATGTAGCAGTAGCAAAAAGTTAGAATACTGCAGCCTGTATATCCTATGGACTGAAAAAAGTTTTGTGAGCTTGGTAAAAGGAAAAGGGATACAATAGACCTAGAGTTGATGGTGGTTGGTATGGGATTTATTAGAAGATTTCAGTTGGAGAATATTTTTCAACAACTACTAAGGGGTTTTGAATGTCGGGCTTAAGGCTTATAGGTTAAGAAAATGATTTGTCTGATAGTAGTTGGCTTTTTTCGTGGAAAATAAGGAAAACAGGCATGAGGTGTGATTAAAAATAATAGAAATTAGGAGTAGGAGAGGAAGGAAAACCACTCTGGTGACCACCCCATACCCTTATCCCTGTAAATCACTCTTCAAAATACTTTGTCCAGGTCTCCACATTTCTTTTAATGATTAGTGTAGTGGTCTCTACTGTTTTGATAGCGTATAGCCAAGAAGCATGAACACGTCTACTGGGTTCACATATTTGTGTCCGACAAGTGTCTGACATGGCCACAACGTGACACTCTCTTGACACGTGTACACCTAAATACACGTCTGGTTTGTATCATATTTTGTTTAGTCGGACACTCTAGGATACATTTGGGAACACGATGCACATTAGGAGATTAAAATGCAGTTCCATAGTCTTATTGTCATTGTTTAGTTTATATAATGACAGCTGATTTGAATGTTCATAATGTTAATATTATTGTGTTTGTTATCTTAATCTGATAGAAATATTTTTTTTGACTTTTGAATCAATTCCTAAGCTATGTTTATACCAGTAAATATAGGACTTGTTCATGTCCTAGTTTTTGAAGAAATGACATGTCCGTGTGTCCGTGTCGTGTTGCGTCGTGTCCATGTACCATGACCGTATCCTTGCTTCTTTGAAGTATGAATATAGGCAGTTACAGGCTGCTGGTTTTGTAGACTTCTGATATGAATTGTGAAGCTAAATAAATCCACTCAAGGTTATGTTCCAAGATTGGCGCTGTAACTCAACCATCTACTGACTTAACAAAATCCAAGGGACTGTACCATGTAGTATGGAAAATCCGTCTGATAGAACATAGGAAACCTTAAATGAACTAACTAACAGACTGAAAGGCAAATATGACTCAGTTCAGCCCTCAAATGTATTAATTGTCTAAAGTGTCATTTCATTGAACGTACAATGACACGTTACTATTGCTAGACGTTAAGGAGGTATTTTTATGTTGTTTGGTTCATTCTGAGACTGTAATTTGTGTTTCTTTTTATTAAGGTCCAATAGTTAAAATTGTGTAACTTTACACAATCTTGATATCATTTTCCTTCTTTCTCAGATACTTTAAGGGACCTGAACTTTTAGTTGATCTGCAAGATTATGATTATTCTTTGGATATGTGGAGCCTTGGCTGCATGTTCGCAGGCATGGTATGGGTTGCATTCAATTTCTTTCTAGGTTCTTTGATCTTATCTAAACAGATAAATCTACTATGTAACTTTTTTTACCTCAAGTCATGAGTGTCGTCTGCAGTTTTCCGTTCTAGTAGAAATAATACTTATTGTTTGCTATTTGATTATCAGACTTTGGTTCCTTTCGCAGATATTTCGGAAGGAACCTTTCTTTTATGGACATGACAACCATGATCAGCTTGTCAAAATTGCAAAGGTAATGGAATCTGTAGAATTGACTGACGTGAACGAACTTATGAGACTATTATAGTCCTACTTCAATGATTCATGTCACATTTATGAGTGGCTAAAGAACCAGCTTTACGCTTTGTACTCTCTATTACTTGCAACTTTTCCTAGTGGATGTTTAGTATCAAAAATATTTTTCTTTCTCACCTAGAATTAAATTACAGATTATACAAAAATGAACTTCTTATTGTCTACCTTGTTTTCGGCTGGGATTAATTGTGTGAACCATCCTGGATTTTTGAAATATAACTCCATTGGAGATTTTGACTGCTTTGGACGTTTTCTTTTTAGCTAAATATCTTTTGGCCATGAGATAGTCTTGGGCCTCTTGGCTTAGGGTTGGCCCAAATCTGTATTGCCTTGTCAAAGTGTAGCATAGTTAAGCCAAAAAGGCATTGATATGCTAGAAGCTCACAATGTGTGTTATTTAATATATTTGACTTTTCAGAACAACGCTCTCGAAACAAATGTTCTTGATCTAGAAATGCTCTTTGATGTGTCTCTAGATAACGGGGTGCCTTTCAAAAATAAGTTTCTGCGCTGCTCTGTGAAAGGATTGATTCATAGACACTACAACTAAATCGTTGGTGGTTGTCTGCCGATGTCAGAATTTTTTTTTTGTAAAGTTGGTGATTGGTATCAAAACCCGGCTTATTTATCAGCAAAAAGTTTGAGATACAAGTTCTTGAAGAGGGACAAAGAAAACCATGCTGAACTTTTGGACCTGAACATCCTGCGTGGACTGGAGAACTAAGTGGGTACTTGGGTTATGTAGCAGTTCTTTTTATGTATGTTGGAATTATTATAACTTTAGTGATACTTATGATGCAATAGTATGGAATTTATCTGAATTATTACGTGCACATCTGTGTCTGTGGTATGAATACATAATACCAAATCATGTTACTCAGTGGTTGCAGAGCAAATGCCAAGGTATAACATTTACTTATGATGAACCATAGCTTATTTCTACACCGCAATTGCAGGTACTTGGGACAGACGAATTAAATGCATATCTGCATAAATATCATTTGGAGCTTGATCCTCAACTGGACGCACTTGTTGGGAGGTGTGATTTACATCTTCAACTAATTGTTTACTGTACAAAAGTTGTGATTTCTGTAGTTGTTTGGCCTATTGTTGAAACAGAGAGCAATGCTTTCCATATCTTCCAATAAGTCTGATGCTGTCTAGGTTTCTTAAAACGGAGATGAAGTAGTAGTGCTAAATTCTATGGGTTTCTCCTTCCATGCTTCTACAGGCACAGTAGGAAGCCCTGGTCCAAATTTATTCATGCAGATAATCAGCATATTGTATCTCCTGAGGTTTGCGCCCCCACTCCGCGCCCCCCCCCCCCCCCCCCCCCCCCCCCCCCCCCCCCCAACACACAAAAAAAAAAAAAACCCCATTTGCTCCGTCGACAAGTAGAATATCGATGCTTTCTTTATTCTTTTCAAAGTACATCATAGCCTTGTTATTGGATATGATTGTTTCTAGGTATTGTGACTTGCAGGCTATTGATTTTCTCGACAAGCTTCTTCGTTATGACCATCAGGACAGGCTTACAGCAAAAGAAGCAATGGTAATCTTACATGCCTTAACAAACTACTCCCTACAATCCCCTCCCCCTCCCTCCCCCGGGCGTCTTTGTTATCTTGGACATAGTGCATCCTTCCAAATGCTGAGACGCCCCCTCCCCATGATCTGAATAGTGTACATGAATAAAATTGAAATTAACTTTTGTGTGAATCATATACAAACATATGGGTGTACATAGATTTGTTTTGCCAAGTTCCAACATAAAAATAACAGGTATACATAGTCTTGCTTGTTAACCCTCGTCCTTGGTAATTTTGCGATATAAATTTAGGATCTTAGGGTTGTGCAGTATTCTGAATATTGTATTGGCTTGAGTTCGGTTTTTCTATTAATACGGTACATATCGGTGCCAGTCATATACTGCATACTATATATATAGGGGCCAGATCCGGGGACACATAAAAAAAACATATTAAAAAACACTCCATCTCATCCGTTAAAATCAAAGGCTGAGATTAAAACTCATATTCTCTCTCCTCATTCTCCTTCTTTACATGTTAAATCCTCTCCCTCCCCTCCCCCACTGACCTTCTCTCTCTTCCCTCCCTCCACATCCTTTTCCCTTTCCATCTCCGGCAATCCCAACTCCGGCAACCATAACTTATGAATTTGTGAACAGAATTTTTGGACTTGGTGATGGAATTGAAGTTTTTGTGCAAAGGATTGAGCAAGGAATCAGAGTAGACACAGCCAAATTCACCCGAGGGGATTCTTCATATGCGTTTGGGTGTTTTGGAATGGAAACAACACTTTTTTATGATTACAAATAACAATATAAACATATTACAAACAACATTTTTTAATGCTTGCCTATATAGAAGAACTCATGCCTACCCCACCCCACCATTTTGGATCTGTAAGACCTTGCACATATATGTTAATTTGTTTCGTATTAAATAGTGTCGCAATTTTCTATTTTCTTGGGTTGATTTAATGGAATGGTTTTATTCCAAGAGTTACCTTGAGCCTATTACTTGGCCTTGTCTATTACTCGGAAGCAAGGCCGAAGAAATTTGGGGTATGTTGAAAATACAAAAAAAAGTAAGTTATGGTTGCCAGAGAAGGGTTGCCATTATCAAGATTGGGTTCACCGGAGATGGAGAGAAGAAAAAGTGTGAAGGGAGGTGAGAGATAAAAGGTCAGTGAGGTGAGGGAGGGGAGGAAGAGGATTAACATGTAAAGGAGGAGAATGAGGAGAGAGAGTATGTGTTTTAATCTCAGCCTTTGATTTTAACGGCTGAGATGGAGAGTGTTTTTTAATGTCTCCGGATCCGACACGGGGGCACACACACACACACACACACATATATATATTTATAACCAAAGAGAGCCAAAAAATTAATTCTTTTCGCACAACTATCAATATATATATGTGCTAGTAACGGTCGGTATTGGCCAGTATTAGCCGATACGGCTGGTATTTAAAACGGTACAGTATTAGAGGTATTTGGTACCATTTTATGCCAAAACGGTACATACCAGCTGGTATGTTATGGTATTGATAAGCTTAATTGGAGAAAGTGGATTCATGTAACCAACCCCAATTGATTGGAAGCTAGGCTCTGTTTGCTTTGTGAGGGTTTTTTGCGTGATCTTTTGTCGGAGGGTAGATGCGACTTTGCCCCGGACAATCTATGGGGTAAATGCAATCCCCTTTCCCTATGTACTTGGTAATTACTTGGAATAGGTCTCAAGGGTATCATCAAGGGGGTTGAGAGCTTCAGGAGATTTGACTCGTGATCTTTGCTTCCTGCAATGCTTTTCGCGATTCTTTCCACTGTGCCAACCCCATGGAGTTGTTTTTTAGTATCATATTTGAAAGAAAGGTTTTTCCCATATTTGGTTTCCTGGTGGATCAGAAGGGAACTGGTCAAAATTCTCCCTCTAAGAGAGAAAAACATGTTGACATTGGAGGTGTATATTATTTAACTAGAGACAACGGGTATTTTTTGGATTACATAAGACAATGGGTATCGTCATACCACTCCATTATTTTAACTCTCTGTTGTCATGATAGGTGAACTTTGTGGCTTAGCTAAGAATCATTGTACCTTGTGTTAGCTTAATTGAGTTGCACTGGATTGGCAGGCATAGCTGTTAAGGGAATCTTTCTGTTAGGAAGTTTCTTCTCTACTTTGGCGGGAGAACTAGTTAGGAAAGGGGGAAGGCTATAATAGGACAGGGTAGAATGAAGAGGTTGTTGATTATTTTGTTCCTTTCCAATTGTAATTGAGAAACAATACTTCCTTTCGTCGATAAGAACACAGAGCTTCCATTAAAGCTCTGTTTTTGTTTCCATTTTTTAAGTGTTATCATGTTAATGGGAAACATAACTATGGTTAACGGGTTTCAAATATTTGGTTGTCCGGTTTTCTTACGTTACTTCAGTTTCCTAATATGTGTATATTCTAATTCATTATGCTTTCTCTGTCAAGAAAGCAGCACAATAGTATTGGTCTCATGTTTACCAATATGTTTACGTTTCTGTTCCAGGCTCAGCCATATTTTTCCCAAGTCAGGGCTGCTGAGAATAGCAGGATGAGGACTCAGTAACGTCCATGTTCTTGCAGGCTTAATGCAAAACCCGAGTCTCTGTAATATAATGGATTTATGAACTATATACAGTTTTGGACCCAGATGATTTGGGTACTTGGGGTTGGATATGTTTACTGTCCTAGTAGTGCTTCTAAGCATTTGAGCTCACTTTTTAAGCTCATTTTTGTGCACATATTAAATTTGCCCACAAAACTATCAGATGTTGTTTTGGCTGATGCTATCTTCTTCAACGTTGACCAAATGTTACCTTGTTTACAGAACTGGATCCGCATCTATATTATATACGAAGTTTACGTGGTGTGCTAGCATTGTCTTGTTTAATCATCACTGCCTAGCCTGTTTTTTGTTGTTTTTATTCCAAAAAAAAGGTGCCTGCTATGGTTGGACAAATTTCTTTTTACGAGTTAGACCTTGTTTGGATGCAACTTTTTACTAGTTTGTTAGTTGGCTTTTCACAATTATTTGTGATCATTCCTTCATATCTTTCAAGGTACGTTTAGTGTGAGATTTTAGAAATTTTATGGAGGTCTTATCGAGTAAGGTGAATATGATGAACCTTTTCATTTTGGCAACATAGGCTCGATACATGAGAGATGCGAAATCCTTTTATAATAGGGAGATGCACATGAGATAGAATGCCAAAACATTTGTATTATTGAGCTGCATCTTCCTATTATTGAATTTCTACACGTGAATATGGATCAAATTTCTCAAGATATAGGTCGGCCAACATGATTGATATTTTTGAAGCTGTGAATAAGTTGTCCTTAAATGCAAATCTTATGTGATCTTCCCATCCCCTGCCTCTAAAATTCCTTGTAATCTACTTATGTAAATCAAAGTAGAAATTAGAGTGGTGAAGAAACATTAAGAGAAATGGACAGTGTAAGACTTAAGAGTTTATCAATGATCGATGATAAACTTTTCCAAATATAGTGAATTTCACGTTTGTAGATGTACTTGTTTCTTTGAGGAATCATGTAACTCTCGTGATTTTCTTTTGAAATTTTTTTTTGTGCAACTGAGTTCATTTCTTAAATGCGTAACACCATTTTAGAGATCAAAATAAAAACACATTCCTCGACGTGATGCTAGTAAGCTCATTAACGCAAAAACAGTAAAATGTTATTGAAGCCATGCTTCTTAATTGACAAATATCAAAGCCTCAATTTTATAGGAACAGGCAACCAAAAATTGAACAAAGTTTCAAAGGCAAATTATATTAACCATCATCAATGTTTTTCTGTACCCATGTGGATGGTCGATAAAGTAATGAGACTCTGGCCATTTATTTGAGTCTGACTATTTTATGATAAACATATTTTTCGTGCTTTATTAATTTGGGAAAGAAAGACGCCATTGAAGACAACCACTGTCTCAGTTTTCCATTTAAAGAAGAAGTAAAAAATACAGGACTGACTTGCCCTTATTTATACACAGCTGAGGCGTAACAGCTCAAATAACCACTAACAACCTAACTAACTAATCAGCTAACAAATTGATAACAGACTAACAAACTAACTGATCAAATAACAAACTAAGGAGTAAATTGTAATACACCCCCTCAAGATGGACTATGGATATTTTTGATAGCCATCTTGGACAAAAAGGAAAGAAGTAAAGAATTAGGCAGGGCTTTAGTGAATACATCAGCAAGCTGGTTGTTGGAGCGAACAGGCATAAGTCTAATGGTGCCTTTAGTAACGTGATCCCGAATAAAATGACAATCGATCTCGATGTGCTTCGTTCGTTCATGGAAAATGGGATTAGAGGCGATATGTATAGCAGCAAGATTGTCACAGAAAAGCAATGCTGGTGAAGAAACGGGAATCTGGAAATCTTGGAGCAACTGCCGTAACCAAAGCAGTTCACTGGCGGCAGAGGCAAGAGCGCGGTATTCCGCTTCAGCTGAAGAACGTGAAATAGTATGTTGCTTTTTAGCCTTCCAAGAGATTAAAGACTCGCCAAGAAAGACACAAAATCCTGTTACAGACTTGCGAGTGTCGGGACAAGACCCCCAATCAGCATCAGAAAATGCTTTGAGTTGAAAAGAAGAAGAGGCTGCATAAAAGAGCCCTTGGCCAACAGTGGCCTTGATGTACCGAAGCAGATGATGAACAGCTTGCAAGTGGGGAGCTCGTGGTTTGGCCAAATATTGACTTAACTTGTGTATGGCAAAGGAGAGATCAGGGCGGGAAATGGTGAGGTATAAGAGACGTCCAATAAGTCGTCGATATAAAGAGGCATCAGGTAAAAGGTCACCTTCATCAACAGAGAGACGAATTTTAGGATCCATAGGAATAAAAACTGGTTTGCATGCCAAAAAACCTGCATCTTCCAGAAGCTGTAACGCATAATGGCGTTGAGAAAGAACGATGCCGGTGGTGGATCGAGCAATTTCTAGTCCAAGGAAATACTTCAAACAACCTAAATCTTTGAGTTTAAAATGGCTATATAAGAAGGCTTTCAAAGAGTCAATAAGATGCTGATTAGGGCCCGTGATGACGATGTCATCAACATAAACAAGGAGGGCAATGAAAGAAGATCCAGCGCCTTTAGTGAATAAGGAGTAATCACATTTAGACTGTGTAAAGCCAAAATGAATGAGGGATTGGGTGAATTTGGAATTCCATTGACGAGAGGCCTGTTTGAGCCCGTAAATGGATTTGTGCAGTCTGCAAACAAGAGGGGTTTGGATGCTAGAAGAAGATCCACCTCCGGAATCAGAGGGTTGAGAACGTGAGGAAGAACCAGTAGCTGGAGCATGAAACCCCAAAGGAAGATCCATATATACTTCCTCAAATAAATCTCCATTTAAGAAAGCATTGTTAACGTCCAATTGAAACAAATGCCACTGTTGACTTGCAGCCAAGGCGAGAAGAACTTTGACAGTTACTAATTTTGCAACCGGGGAAAAAGTTTCAACAAAATCAACGCCTTCCTGTTGTGTAAACCCTTTGGCAACAAGCCGGGCCTTATGACGTTCAATAGATCCATCAGAGTGGTGTTTAAGTTTGTATACCCACTTACAACCAATAGAGTGTTTACCCGGAGGTAAGGGAACAACAGACCAAGTGTGGTTGTCCATCATGGCTTGTAACTCGGCAGCCATGGCAGCACACCAATGTGGACAGTGGACAGCTTGATGGTAAAACTGAGGTTCCTTGTGAGATGAAATATTCATAACAAAAGAGCGATGAGTAGGTGATAGGGTGTGGTAATCCAGGACGTGGGAAAGATGATAGCGAGCCGGAGAAGGACTGTGGGTAATGGCGTGACAATGAAAATCTTGAAGGTAAGAGGGAGGGTTGCTAACGCGGGTAGAACGGCGAGGAGCAGCAGGGGGCTCAGGGGCTAAGTCAACAGAAGGAGGAGGGGAAATATGTGGAGAAGGAGGGTCATGGCAAATATCAGCAGCGAGAGGAGGAAGCGAAGGAGGATGAGGAATCACTAATTGGGGAAAGGGATCCACTAACTCAGAGGTAGGAATGATGGAATGAAATGGAAAAACCGTCTCATGGAAAATCACATCACGGGACACAAATATAGTTTTGGATTAGATATCATAAAGGCGATAACCTTTCATACCAGGAGGGTATCCAATGAAGACGCAAGCACGGGCACGGGGCTGGAACTTGGTACGGTGAGAGGCTAAAGTGGATGCAAAGGCTAAACACCCAAAGACTCTGAAAGTAGAATAGTCCACAGCAGTATGAAATAGAGATTCATAGGGTGTATTCTGGGTTAAAACAGGAGAGGGGATCCTGTTAATGAGAAAGGTGGCAGTGAGAACACAATCAGCCCAAAACATGATGGGTACTCTTGATTGGAAATATAGGGCACGAGCCACATTTAACAAGTGTTGGTGTTTACGCTCAACAACTGAGTTTTGTTGCGGAGTTTCTACACAAGAATATTGATGCAAAACACCCTTTGAAGCAAAGAATTCAGCAAAGACAAGTTCCCGGGCATTGTCAGACCGGAGTTTCTTAATGGTGGCATTAAACTGGGTATGAATCATGGCAAAGAAATTTGGCAGAATGATATGAACATCCGACTTGTGCTTCATAAGAAAAATCCATGTAAACCGAGAATGATCATCAACCAAGGTAAGAAAGTACTGAAAACCAGCGCGAGATGGTACGTGATACGGACCCCATATGTCACAATGAATTAACTCAAATGGAAATTGAGAAAGATGATTATGGGAGAGAAATGGTAAACGTCGTTGTTTTGCCAATGGACATATGTAACATGCTTTTGCCTTATGAAGACTAGAAGGAGTAACCAGCAATTGATCCCTCAAACATTCTAATCTCTTGAAAGATAAGTGGCCAAGTCGATTATGCCAAATAAGTGCACTAACTTTGTTACTAACAGTAATAGAAGTAGTATTGAGCAAACCAGTATTATTAGCGAATTCAGAGCACATTACAGATCCAGGAGAAGTGGCAAAATCCTCATCAGTAGAAATATCAGCAGCAGTACCAGTGTCAAACACATAAAGGCCACCAACGATATTACCCTTGCCAATCGTCTTCTGAGCGAAATCCTGAATAAGGAAGGAGGTAGAAAGAAAGGTAACCGTCAGATTGGCATCAGTTGTGATTGCACTAACAGATAACAGGTTGAATTTGAACTGAGGAACAAACATAACGTCCTTAAGTGTCAATAAGGAAGTTAGCTGGACATCCCCCATCATATGAACAGTAATACGAGAATGGTCAGGTAGAATCACACTCGCATATTGGACTGGTCTTAGAGAAATAAAAGATGTGGCATCGGAGCAAATATGTTTAGAAGCTCCGGAATCGACAATCCAATAACGCGAAGATGAACATAAATTCCCCGTATTAACAGAGGAGCATATACCTGTAGTGCAAGACATAGTTGGAATGGTTTGTTGATCAACAGCAGAATTCTGAGCTGGAGAAGCAAGGTGAGTGGAGAACAAATGTGCTAGTTGTTGACATTGAGACGAGCTAAGGCTCTGGAGAACATTACCAAATGATTCATGCTGATCAGGGACCATAGCAACATTTGATACTTGGTTAACAACAGTCCGCTGTGGCTGCTGCATATTGTGAAAGCGTTGGCCTGGTTTGTAACCGGGGGGATACCCATGAAGTTTGTAACACTTGTCAATGGTATGGCCATGGAGATTGCAGTGTGTACACAGAGGACGTTCCTTCTTCTTATAGTGCTTGGTGTTTTCATTCCTAACAGCAAATGCCATAGGATTAGAGTTAACAGATTCCGAATTGGAATGACCAAGGGTTCTTTGTTTTTCTTCTTGAGAAACAAGTGCAAAGACCTTGTTGATAGGTGGTAAAGGATCCATCAGGAGTAGTTGGCCTCTGATTTGAGCAAAGGAATCATGCAATCCCATAAGGAAGGACATGATATACTCGGTCTGATAATGAGAATACAGATTCTTAACTCCAGAACAAGTGCATTTTCCACAGGAACAGTTTGGTCGAAAATTGCTAAGCTCATCCCAAAGTGTTTTTAATTTGGTGAAGTATATACTTACAGAATCTTGATTCTGAGTTAGGTTCATCAATTCACGACGTAGCTGAAAAATTCGAGGCCCATTACTCTGAGAAAATCTTTCTCGTAAATCTTCCCAGATTTCATATGAAGATTCTGAGAAAATGATGCTTGCGGAAATTTCTTTTGAAACCGAATTCAAGATCCAAGAAATAACGACATTGTTATTTCTGGTCCAGGCATTGAGAAGAGTAGAGTCGGTACCTTCTGGTTTGTGGATGGTGCCATCTATAAACCCTAGCTTATTTTTTATGGAGAGCGCTATCAGCATCGCTCTACTCCATGAAGCATAGTTGTCTCCAGTGAGAGACTGCGAGACAAGAACGAGACAAGAACCATCGGAATGGTGCAGAAAGTAGGTACTGGACGGATCATCAATCGCAGAGCGATTGTCGCCAGTGCGCTGATTCGCCATTAGGGGAACAGTTCAGGTGATACGCAATCAGAGACGTGAAGCTTGTGAAGCGCTCTGATACCATATTAATTTGGGAAAGAAAGACGCCATTGAAGACAACCACTGCCTCAGTTTTCCATTTAAAGAAGAAGTAAAAAATACAGGACTGACTTTCCCTTATTTATACACAGCTGAGGCGTAACAGCTCAAATAACCACTAACAACCTAACTAACTAATCAGCTAACAAATTGATAACAGACTAACAAACTAACTGATCAAATAACAAACTAAGGAGTAAATTGTAATATGCTTTGCCTATAAAGAAGAGTTGTTTATATTTACGAATTCCCTCTTATTTTTCAACAAACATGTTACCAAGTAGTTATTTAGGTTGTTTAAGTTCTTTGGATGTTTTCAATGTGGCATTTGGCCCCATTTGATAAACGGTTTCAAAACCATGAAATTTGTAGACTGGTGTGATTAGGATAGGACCGGTAATACCAAAGAATTATTAATAACACATCTGAAACCCAGAACCATATTTATTTAGGACTTGAGATTAAACTAATAGTTCATGGCAAGTGTGTGTTTGAAAGAGGGAGGATAAGACTAAAAATCATATTTTTCAATTTTGCTCTTCAAGTTTTTATTGCGTTTTTTGATTGACCACTTACGAAGGTTGGTTTTGGGCTCCAATTTTTTTGAAGATTTAATTTTAATGGTTATGGTCTACAAATTTATTTTCTATTTTACTTCCCAAAATTTCATGAAACAACAAAATTTATAAAACTAAAATACAGTCCAATTATGTCGGTCGCTTATCTAATCTAGCTATTCTCAAAGTCGGAAATAACTCAACATCCAGAAATATCCCAGCCGAGCTTAGGGATTACCGCAACCTGATTCGGTTACATCTCAATACGAATTTGTTGAATGGGAGTATCCCCTGCTCTATTCAAGCAATCTGGGAATATAGCTATAAATACACTCCAATTTTGGAATTCATGTGAACAAGAGAATAACTAGCATGTTAAATACAGTCCAATGGCTGTGGGACTATTATGAGGAATGTTAAATACAGTCCCATACAAGAGAATTAATAAATGGAAATCACCATGTCTTCCAGTACCAATTCTGGAACTCGTGTGAACAATAATAACTAATCATTTTACTCATCACATTACCTATTCTGTATTTCAGCAGTACCAATTTTGAAATTCAAAAACTATATGAACACAATACCAATTTTGGTAAAAAAGGTGCTTGGTGCCTTTAACTTGGTGATAGATAAACAAAGTGTGGCTGTGGTTCTGGTTCGAACAACAAACAAACAAGAAGTTAAGGTCATTTGGGTATTAAACAAAAATAACCATGGGTTATTTGGTCTGTTCGAGTTGGGTTTGAGGGACTGGATTATCAATACCACATTCTGTAAAGTATTACCAATTCTACTTAGTGACCTCACTAATAGTCTGTTGGGCTTATCAATTTCGACCCAATTATGCAAAACAAACCCCCATTTGGGAGCCCCACCGGATTATGAGTCCAAACTCAGGTGCTAAGAAGCTTAACAAGCAGGGCCTTTATTCTTTTGAAAATTCAATGGCAATTAACAGATGGATCAAAAATTGATGAAATCCTAATGGCGGGGAATAAATAAGATACTCCAAAGTTTAAGAGATAAAATGTGTAATACAATATACTAAAAGGATACAAAGTGTAAATTACCGTTTACACTCAAGAGAACTACTCTACCGATCCAGGGATTCAAGATCTGAACAATTTTCCGTCATTTTCTTACTGCCCAAACAAACAATGGGATTGATCATCGAGAGCGATGTATGGGAGCCCAATCAGGCGCTATATCTTTTCATATTGGTATCATGCTTCCTCTCAATCTTCTGCCTACCTCGCCGTTCGACGAATTCCAACAGAGCTCCCACTCTCTTCGACCAATCTCTCCCCTCTTCGTTCCTTCGTTTCCAGCGAAACTTTCTTCTTCTGTATTCTCTCTCCTCAGGTCAGCCTTCCATATTCTAACTTGATATGAACTTCTAGTGATTTCAAGGAAAAGGAAAACATCTCCATTTGGTTGAGATACTCAGACAAATGAGTGTTGAAAATCTTAATGGATACCGGAGCCTATTTTAATAAATGATGTGGCTTCAATAACAGCAGTATCTGATTGTTCCTCTCTCCCTCTCTCATAGTGATGGAAGGATTATGGTCAGTGTTTGGGGAGTATGAGTTGGCACATTATGGTCTTAATAAGGAGCAGATGCTGTCGTCTCTTTGTGGTGGTTATGCAGCTACTCTCTTACTTGGTTCTTTCTTGGGCATACTCTCTGACCTAATGTAAGTGCACATTGTTTCCATGGTTTCATTTCCTTGATCTTGTCTTTTATTGATGCCATTTCACAGATACTTCTAATCCAACCATTTTTTGTCAATAAGATGAAAAGTTAATCGTTGTAGTCTAATACATATGTGTTGACATATTTGAAAATGCATACTGGATAGGATATCTTGCAACACATGAGATAGTTTCAGATAACATGGAGTGTCTTGAAGGATATGTCACATATTTCATGAATTCTTCGATTTTTTTCTCTAAGACGTGCTGTGTCTAGTTAATGCTTGTTGTGTTTGAAAACTTCAGAGATCAGATAACATTACATTTTCTGGTCATAAGGAGATATTTCACCTTGCTTGGGGTTTTCCGTGAATTAATGGCTACCATGAGAGTTACGGGGTTGACTCATTGGCTTCATGAAGAAGTAGGAGATACTTATGTAATTGAAATAATCAAATATGGCATCGCAAGGATGTAAAATGCGTTATAGTTTGTTCGATAGAAATTAGGAGTTAATGGCCATAGTATAATAGAAAATATTGAGAAATAGTTCACTTTGTTGAGTCAATGTAGTTACATTTAAGTTAGAATGCTTTCTAATTTAGTGATTACAAGTTATAGTGTTTCACACTTACTTTTTTTTGTTCTTGTTTTCCTTCTTAGTGAAATCATTACTTAATGCACAGGCCACAAGAAAGTGTGTTTGATACAAAATATTGAGAAATAGTTCACTTTGTTGAGTCAATTTAGTTACATTTAAGTTAGAATGCTTTCTGATTTAGTGATTACAAGGCATACTGTTTCACACTTTCTTTTTTTTTTTTTTGTTTTCCCTTCTTAGTTAAATCATTACTTAATGCAGAGGCCACAAGAAAGTGTATTTGATATTTTGCATCCTGCACCTCTTTGTTGGCGTGTGGAAGAGAAGTTTTGCGCATCCGAGTGTCTATTTAGCAAGTATTTGTCTCTCTCTTGCCAGTTCTATATTTTCCTTCAGTCTTGAGACATGGATGGTGGTTGAGCATGACAAGGTTTGTGTTTAAGAAGACCGGTTTTTCTTTTTACATAGATCATCTCCAACCTTGCCTTCAAATTTGGAGATGTCAAATTTATTTGAAGGCTTACATGGCCATTTGACATCTCCAAAACTCCCTCTCCAACCTTAATTTCGAATTTAAAGGTTTTTTTTTTAAATTGTCACTTTTTGAAAACAAAAAGAGATTTAACATTGCCTTCACAAGTGTCATTAATGAAGTTCATGCCAAATCCACATGGCATTTTTCCTTTCAAATGACACGTGTTTTGAGCTGATGTTGGTTTCAAAAGTGACTGTTGCTGCGCCAATTGAGATTTGAAGGCTCCGGTTGGAGTGCTCTTAGTGGTTTGCTAGTTGTTGGAAGAGCATGAATAATCAATGTTTATATGATGGATTTGTTTTGCTTTCAATTTCTAGTCCAATTGGTCCTGTTCCAGAATTGCAAACTTTATTGGAATAGCAACTGGCAGCTATCAATTGAATTGTCCTTTTGGTTTTTCTTGGCAGCTAGGGCACAGGCAAGATACATTGAATGATTTGTTTTGGTTAATGACATTCACCGATTCGGCATCTTTTGTCGGTAGCCAAGTGATAGCAAATTGGCTGGTGCATCGTAAGATGGAGACTAATGTCCTTTCTCCTTCCACTGCGGTTGTATTGCTGGCCATTCTTTCTATTATTTTTGTCACTAGAGTATTGAAAGAAGTTCCACAAACACCAGCCTTTCAAGATTATAGAAGAGATTTCACTGCATACATCTTCGGTGGTATGCTATTCTTCTTCTCTCTGTCTTTGTCTTACTCTCGTGTAAATTCTTCTGTGTTTACAGTTGGGTCTTACGCGAGCTTGAGCAATTTGCAGCTCAGCATATAGAACAATTGAAGGGAACTTCGGACTAATGGAGTAAAATATTAGGTTAAGAAGGGGAAAATCTACAAGGAGATAAAATTACCTAGCGGAAGTGGAAAGTCTAATCAATATTTGTCGCCATTGTATTTTCTCCAACGGCTATAGCTTTAGCGCAGTTGCCATTGTCTAAAGTCTTTTCAAATTGACACATTTCTTTATACGGACGTCGAACGTTCACATCATGGCACCATCTAGGGGAGAACTTTTAACTGGAAGGCATTAAACTATCTTGTATATTGGTTGAGAAACCATCAGAAAATGACCCCATCAATGATATATTATGCTGTTTTTATGCTTCTGTTGCGTTAGATAAACGAGTATGGATTTTAGCCTGGGCACAAGCTTGCGTGCATTTCTCCATTGCAGTCTTCTGGATTCTATGGGCTCCCACTGTAGTGGTACACTCTTTATCTTCACCTGAGTTCAGTTTTATTGATCGTAATTGATTTCTGATGTATTGTATTCGTCCTTGACATCTCGAAACTGTCAAATGTGATAGATAGCATTTCTAGCAGTAATTGTTTTTTTGTCAATCCTGGATTTTGGAATGTAAGACGTGTGAGAAATAGTCATATGGATGATGTTAACCTAATTAATGCATAGTAACTAAGAATAGTACAAGGGTCAAATTTGCTCCATGAGTTTCGAATCTTTTGATCGAATAGATTTCTAACTAAAAACCTGAGATTTCTTACTGTTTAAGGGACCATACAAAGTTGTTTAGAGTTTGAAACCCTGTTTTCATAGGTGTCTCATCAGTTTGAAAATTATGAAGTATTTGTTATGGTGCATACTCTAGGTATTGTCTTTTCGTTAAGGTACTTTCAGCTCTTTGTTCTTTTTGACTTGTCCTACTAGAAATTCGTCAACTTTTGCTAGAGTAGAAAATTGCTGTGATTGACATAAATTGATGGAACCTGAAATCAAATGTATTGAACCTTGATAAATATGATCTAGTCCATCCTTTTTATTCCTTTGGAATTTGTGTAACTCAGTCAGGACTCAAGAGTAATGTAAACAATTTTACTTTAAAGAACCTGGAACATCAGCAGTTTTTCTTTCGTTACAATCATGTAACAACCAAGTGAAACATGACTGAGATCCTCTGAACTGCTTGGCCCCACTTTAACCAATCTTAGACACGAGACAGAGGCCTTTACAAGATCAAGTTGACTAAGCCATGTGATACCTCGAGAAATATATCATATATGACACTTACTCAGCAGGAGCACCATAGGGAGCTGGCGCCCATGCCGCTCATCCTATAAAAGTAGGTCTTTCCCTCTCCACAAGGCCGTCTCAACATTTTTGGAGGTCTATAGGGAACTTGAAAAATTGGATCTCTTTTTTATTTTTATTTTCAACCTTGGAATAAGAACTACTTACATTCTACAATATATATATATATATATATATATATATATATATATATATTTTGCAAATCTATTCCGACTTTATAATTGGGGAGATATTTAGACAATAAGAGTTCTTATTTTGCTACGTTAAAAAGGAACTTTTTTTATCCTTATACGAACACAAAGAGAAGAAAAAATATGAGTTGAAACTTGGTCTTGTTTTCTAATTTGGAGAGTTTAAATGGTTGAGATACAATCCATAGAAAATAGGCCCTTCACTTGTCTACTAGTTCAGCCGGCCCTGCCCCTCCATATGCAGCAAGCCTCAAAACATCGGAGGCTTCACTTCGTCAATCCCTCTCTCTCTTTGAACTGTAAAGCTGCCTCAGCTGTCTCCATCTCAGCCTCCAGTGGTCCAACACCATCTTTGAGCCTAGCATGATTCTAGAAGGCGTTCAGTGTGCCCACATTAGTTGTGGCCCCCTGTTCCTTCCTCTCTCATGGCTTCTGCTCAAATTAGGTGGAAGTCCTGCTGCTAGTAACTAATTTTTTTGGTAATCTTTGGTGTTCTCTGAATTCAAACGTGCATGTAACCTTCAAAAGCATGATGAATGTTAGAACATTTTTGTTGTTCAGCATTCATTTATTTCCAATTAGTTGGCAGTTTCTTTTCAGAAAGTGCTAACGAAAAAATACTGTGAGTGAGTATTATGTTTACTTGTTACTTCATCCTTTCTTTATGCCTTGCACCTGTTAACCATGTGAAATTAGAGAGTGAGTGAGGAGGTACCTCAGTTTGTTGTAATGTTTCAGAATGGAAGGATTTTTCCGTTTACTGCTTGGTGCAGTTGAACCGTGACACCCCGTACGACAAGGTCGTTGAGATTGCCAATTGTTAAACTGATATTCTTGTGGTTCAGGCTGATGGGCGCGAAGTAAAGCTAGGTTTGATATATCCTTGTTTTCTGGGTGCTAGAATGCTTGGAAGCACCACATTTCCATGGTTTTTCAGTGGACCATTATCTCTTCGAACTGAGGATTGCCTGGTGTATGCGTTCACAGTAATGGGTTTTGTTTTGTCCATAGTGGCTTATGATTATCAGGTACGTATGCTTTTAATCTTTATCATTTGGAGAATTCTTTTTTTTAGTTTTAATTCTTTCCAGTAATGTACGTGTTTTGAACCTTGGTTTTATACTGTTCAGTTTGTATGTATGTCTGCAGGAAATTGGATTTCTTATAACACTATTCTGTTTATTTCATGCCTGTGTTGGTCTGATTTTACCTTCGCTTGCCCGATTGAGGACAATGTAAGTCCTACTTGTGCTTTTCCTAATTCTAACTACAAATTGGTTGTGACTTTTTGCTTGGCGGGACTTGGGAGTTTATTCCATCTCCTACTGATATACCCCTTTCTACATCTTCCATATACAGGTATGTACCAAATGAGTTGCGTGGAGGGATGATAAGCCTTTCACTAGCCCCAGCTAATGCAGCAATTCTGTTTTTCCTACTGCAAGTAAGTACCTTTATCCGGAACAAGAAATAATAGTGCCTTACTAGATAGTTCTTGAAGTACATGCCTTCACAATAGTTGTTGGAACCACACTCTGATATAAGCCTGGATCCCAAAGCTACCTGATGAAAGGACAGTTTGATATGTATGGTAATGATGATAAATTTTTCTTTTTTTCATCATTTTCATTGGTTGAAAGCATCAGGAGCAGGGGCGGAGCCTGAAGTTTTGGTATGCAGGGTCAAAATCTGTATGTGCTTTGAGTTTTTAAATGTCTATAGTTTTTAAGTCGTTAGGAGCAATCTAGCATAACTGTGGGGTAAATAGCAAAATTTAGGTGCAAAACATGAAAGGTCTTATTGAGAAATGAAAGAAAGTGGGGTTAATTTATCATCCTCCCTCCGTCACTGATCAAGAGCTTATGTTTTTGTGAATTTGCCCCATTTGTTGATATAATATGCAGAATGGTTGTGTTTGTGCTTGCCATGACCTATGCATGAAGCACAGAACACGCTTCTAATTTTTCAGGATGTTTTGGTCTAGAGATGCATCATTTATTTGGTTGTTCATTTTGAAGCATCGGGGGCATTTTCTTCAACCTTGTGATAATAATTTTTGTCCGTGTTTCTTATACGTATTTACCATCAAATGTTGAGAATAGTTGCTACTTTGGTGCAGAGAGGCTACTACCAGATTATTGAAAATTCGACAATCATGGCATTTGCTGCTCTGGGTTTATTCTCTGCAGCAGGTTGCCTCCATCTTTTGAAGCGCTGGGGGAAGCAACCCCACCAAAACTGGCACAAGCCGTGATCTCATATGCTTTGGATCTTGGTCTAGATTGGTAAGAAAAGAGGACGGATACTGAAAATGAAGAAACTGCAAACATTGGGAAACCAATTAAATCATGCAAAGCGATCCGTCTTATTAAAATAAAAAATGGGTCAATAGTCACCACAGCAGAAATAGCGACCAGAGCTAAACGGCTGATGGAAACAGGAAACTGGAACTGCAGAATTTTGTTTCTGAGGATTTGGTTCATTTTCTCTTCTGCACGACGAATTTACTGCAGCTAGACTAGGGAGGATAAAAAGCTCTACATGGTGAAGCTCTACCTGGTGATTTACCGAGCTTCCAATTATGCAGATGACTTGCATTCACAAATAAGTGAGAGGTTTTGCCAATATTATAACTTGAACCATTCTTTGATGTAAAGCCCAAAAGGTGAGGGGTAATCCCTTGCAGATGGAATTTACTTTTAACTAGTCACGGAATTGGAAACATTTCAAGAGTGGAGTTTGGAGCATTATATGGATTCAAATCTGATCATTTGTCCTGAACTGAATCAATATTATGATAAATCTCTGCAATGTGATTTGGTCGGACAACTGGAAATTGATATTTCTATAAATCTCTGTAGAGTGAGTTGGACCTTGTTTGATAACTGAAGTACTGTGTTCCATATTGAGAGGACTCGTTCAAAGCGAAGTTCTGTATGCTTTAGGAGCAAATTAACTGAATCATTTTTGCCATTGAAACTGCGATATACACCTAACATAATTCTTTGACATGAAATATAAATGTTGCTCATGGCATAAATGTCAGAAAATTGTTGGGAAGCCCAAGTATGCTGAAAGTTGATGCCAAGTCTCAGATCACCAAAATTCCTGATAATGCTTTGACGATGTACTTTCTTTAATCATCTTGTTCCTGATTCCTTATCCACTTTGTGGCAACCCATTTTTGTCCCGTAATTACTGGGCAGCTCCCGTGAAGTGATGTCTGCAGGAACCTCCAACCAAAGCAACCATTAGAAGACTGAAAACAGCTTTGGCATAAAAAAGCGTGTATAAATCTAAACTAATAACAAGAAGACAGAGATTAGCATGCTGGAGAGGCGCTCCGTTGCATGTGATGCCCCAGTTTTACATAGCATGCGACAACTTTTCCTTCCCCTACATCCTACCAACCTTTTCAAAAAGAGCACGCGCACACATTCATATATACAGAAATATATAAACTTCCATTGTATATTACCATTGGGAATGGCTTATGAATTCAAGCTGTTCAATTATCAGTTAAACATTTTGGTGCCCTAGAGTTTCCTAAAACATTCCATTCCTATTTCCTATCTTTAGATAAGTCAACCCATCCATTGGTCAACAAAATCTAGCTACCCCTGCACCACGTTAGACGTCAGTTCATAGCTTCCTAACCTTATCCTCCAGCTTCCTGGACTTCATTCATAAGCCAATAGCTCTAAGTAACTCCAATGTTAGTGTAGTTATAAAAATGCTGGGCAATTAGTTATCAACTGATCATCGATATCATAATATGTAAGTTACTATTTAGCATTGTCGTGAACATGTCATTCACCACTTCACCAGCTATTCAGTTGTATCATCTTTTTGCCATTTCCAGTTACCTAGTGGCTCTTGGTAGTAACTCAAAGAAGTATATATAAACAAGGCAAAATTCATTTTTGGTTTATTTGAAACTCAATTTTGATGAGAATTCCAATAAGAAGAAACACTCACCGCATCAATTGTACCATTAGGGAACAACGAATAGAATAGAAGGCCATCCCCTATGCGGGGCTTTATTTTCAAGCCAACACACTTTCGGTAGTCGTAGTTCAAGTCCATGGGCAATCCATTCTGCAGATCACAGCATCCAGAGACTGTCCATCATAATTCAACGTTCATAATAACAAAAACTAGATCAAAGTCAACTAAAAAAAAGAATAAGCTTCCTCATCTAACCTCGAATGGGAACATAGTTTCGCCGCCTTCTTCAACATCGGATAAATACTACAAGAAAGACGCAATCTGCATCAAAGGAAACCAATTTAGATATCACACATTTAAATAATTATTGACCCAAGCATGCTTAGTGGTGTGCAGTTATACTTGTGGAGTGAAAACTACGAAAACCTATTGAAATATGTATGGTCGATATTAAGTCCCTGACATTTCTTATTAGGAGCATTCACATAAGATACATAAGAGCCCTGAACTAAGAAGCGCGGATACGGATACAAATACAGATACGATACGGAGATGGCGATACAAAAAAGCCTAAAAAAATAAGATACGGGTACGTCGGGAATATGGCTGTAAAAATTAATTTTTTATATAATTATCGGTCATGTACTATGCATAAACAAGAGCCAAAAGAAATAGAAGAGTAATTGAATTGCTAATACCATAATACCAAGCATTTAGCACGAGTCAATTTTCAAGTCATCCAAAGTAATTCAGGATGTGTAATCTATTAATCCATCTATATTATCTATTGTATAGTCTAAATGCAACTACTATTTATTGAAAAATTAGAAAATTCATGTGCTTTGACTTTCTGTATGTTTATATATGTATATATTCAGATTTTCAGTCCAGTAGAATGAAACAGGAGATAGAACTATGAGTCTATGAGACAGAGAGAGAGAGAGATTGAACCTAGATTTTATGGCGATTGCTGATTCGATTGAAGAAGCCAAGATGGATCTGGTGTAGATTTACGGGTTTTTTACTCCCGTCGTTGTAAAAAGCGTGATGTGTATTTACATATATACATGTCATTACAATTTGCCCTCTCATATTTTTTTCGTATTTTTTTAAATTTTCATTTCTATCCCCGCCATATCCCAAAAATATGTGGCCATATCATCCACCGTGTATCCGAAACATTTTCGAAATTAAAATGATTTAATTTTAGTGTTGGATACTTATTTGGCATATCCGATACGTATTGTATCAGGAGCATATCGGTATCCGAGAAGTATCCGATACGCGTACGTGACCAATTTTTGAGTGTCTATGCTTCATAGGCCCTGAAGAACTAAGCACTTGCAATACAAGAAGACAGTTTTTTCTTGGGAATTGAGGGAAACTGAAAACAAAGACCTGCAAACCCTAATGCCAGCAATGATTTTATGCTATCACTAGGTTACATAGAGAAGCGCAAGATAGAAACATAGCAGATTTTCTTAGCGGCTGCTACATGTCTTATGCATCCATCAGAACAAAAAAACACTCATCAAAATCATAGGAACTTCTGATAGCGATCACCATTTATGTAGGAGATTGAACTTATGCACTATTCAATTCACCATAGACATATGAAGATTATATTCGAACACTGGTTGGCATCATTGGCCCAAAGTATTGTCCTGTGCAACTTCCCATGACTGAAAATACCGAAATGGAAAATAGTGATATATAGTGGTATCTACTTCAAATTCCAGGTGGAACCAAATACAATGTGTTTAATTGTATAGGAAACTACATGCAACATAATTCCTCCTTCCAAAGGACTCCATTCATATACTATTTATTTGATTTCACATCCTATAGTCGTCGGGGGCCTATTACGGTCCATACTTCAATTGCCATCATCTATCTATGATTTCACATTCTGGTGATTATTCTAGAATAAACACATGTAGCCGGTAGTTCAATACTTGCATCAATGAGATCAAGCATTTCGAGGGAAAGGAATTTCAATATGATCGAATGGATATTTGCATTGTTGCTTAGAATTACCCTTTGGCTCTTCTGCGGCCCATATTCAGCAGGGTTGAATGCATCATAATGAGAATTATACCTCTGTCCAATCTCATACCGCAGGATGTTGAATGCCTGAAACATGGTGACAAACTCATATTACTCGTAGAATTTTAAAAAGCCCTGAAATAAAGGACAACCGTTCAACAAAAAAAGCCTCACATAGAAAAAAGACCTTTTAGCTCAAACAAATAAATCATAATGATCATGATTCGAAACGACAAACCAATTGTTTTCTATGCAGCAGGGGAAATCCTCTCATTCTCCTGGATATACTGTTATACGTACTAACATTTAATCATTGAAGCCTATTGCTCATATCCCTCATATTCTCCTTACCTTGATTAATGGTGATTGATGACACTATGACCAAAATTGGTCTCGTTTCCATAATTTATTTTCTTTCTCCCTTTGCTTTTGGTAGAATTTGGTCACTTAAAACATGAACAAGAAGTCAGTTACGTCATCCTCACATTCCTAGGATTAATCTTACTTGGGACAGTTGGAATGGGGAAAAGAAAAGAGAATTTGTCCAGATGTCAACTTAGCTCGATCTAATTGTGGAAAAGGTAAAAAATAGACAAGGAAAATTTCCAAATTCCGTTTATTGGTATTTTCATGTCACGAAAGTGATTGCTCCATGCTAAATCTCTAGGTATCCTCTCATTCTCTATCTAAATAAATACATGCATTATGTTTGTTAACATTGCCGGAGCAGCTAAAAATAGCTTTAAAAAAAGGTCGGATTAGACTACCTAAATAGTCTCCGATCTTGCTCAACATAAGCAATCTCCGATCGAGCAAGCTCAGAGGAAGGTCGGATTAGACTAAAGAAGTCTTCGACCGAGCAGTTTTAGTGGCCGGTTGAATTAGAGCCAATCAGTCTCTGATCAAGCGGTTTCAGTAGTCGGTTGGATCAGACTTCTAACAATTTGTGAGCCGTTTCTACAAGCCCGATAGACTATACACAGTCTCCGATCCATTTCTACAATCTCAGAAATGTCGATCGGATTAGAATACTCAAACAGTATCCAAACTCAGAAATGCTCTACTCTCGCTCAGCCAGATAGACTCTACTTTTGAGCCGTATCTACAGGCCGGATAGACTCCAATCTCCAAGGCGTTTCTACTGAGCTTGCTAGACGATCACTAGTCAGCTACAAATCTACTTGATTTCCTTCGCCTGACCAATTTGCTAATGTCAGCCTCGGAAACGGGGACTCTGACAATAAAATTATATGAAGAATCTGGTCAGACTATACCGATCAGCGCCCTGAGGTCTAGTGTGAAGTCGACTAACCAAGCGGACACAGTGCTGACCGACAAGTTTCCACCTTGATCGGCCAGTGCACACTCAGAATATACCCTAATGGACCCGAGTGACCAATGACCGATTGAAGGAAGCTCCAAGGCGTTTCTTTTGATGGGTATAATTACATGCTTTGATGAGGATAATTATTTGCTTAAATCAAGGAAATGATGGGTGGATGGAGGCGATCTAGGAGAAAATATCTCCTTCCTATTAGGAAGTCAATCCCTCAAGTTACTCCACCATAGGCTTTATAAATACATAGCCTTACCATCTTCAAGGTAGACATATTTTCCCGTTCTTTAAAAATAGTGTGTCTGTATCCCGACTAACTTGATCGTTAGAGGGTCCATGGCTGGGAACACTCGCAGTCCTTGACTTGTTTTGCAGGTAACCTCACGGAGTTATCGCATCAGCTGTTCGGATGTTTACAACACCCTCACGGAGCTCAAGGATTAGCCATCCAATTTTTGGCATCATTAATATGGACTCAGCATCCACTTCAGCAAAAATGACAGAAGAATGAGCAACGAATTGTAATATGTAATCTTCCTATCTCAAGGGAAATTTTTTTCCACATGTGGTCAAAATATCAAACACATGAATAAATGGCATTTGTTAGCCCAAACCTCTTGGAAGATCCAAATCTAGATCTGAAGTATAGCTACTATGCATGCTTGAATAATGAGACTACAATCACAATATCAAGCAAAACTGTGTTAACACTACAGAAATCTTCAAGTGACCTAAGGTAAGCTCATTATATAACCAGCCATTAGCTAGGAAAAGCTAAATTCAACGAGAAAAGAAGAGGAAAAATTACCATTTCGTTCATCAATATTCATAAAGCAAGTGGTACTATCCAAAATGTCAATTAGTTTTTTCCACTGATTGTAAGTATTAACAATCATTCCAACAAAGCATAATTCTAGAACAAATTTTAGACTTACATTTCCAAATGTTGATCTTCCCTGCTACTTGAGGACTGCCCTATATTTTCCTTGAAAATGCAAATACAGAAGCAGTTTCATTCTTGTTCCTTAATGCCTATATTTAGGTCTCAAAAGGTCTTTACAGCTTGGTATGTCAGAAACGCCTCGAGCCTTGAGTGGAAATATATATCTTCTTTTCCGATATAAATCACTAAGATTAATAAAAATATCTGAAGTCATCATGAGATCATCATGCACAACTTTTGCGAGGTGCCCAATGCAACACATCATACAGGATAAAGTTGTGTAATGTGAGACATGATTCAAAGCTCGTTATACATGCTATCTACATAGTTATGTCGGTTTAAATAGAAGTTTGCACTTTGCACCAACACTCATACTGCTCTAGTTATCTTTTCATTTTTTCTTTCTTTAAATGACTGCATGCACCAATTGGAGGATACTCTTCAAGCACAAATTCAGGTGTTCATGAATATTTTACAAAAAATATTAACTAATACAAGAACATCCACAACTTACATGCCATCTTACATTTATATGTCTCATTGTGATATTTACTGAAGTAAATAAGTATATCCTTCGAACTAAAAGGAAGAAGTAGACAGAGAGTGAAAGAGAGGGAGGGAATGACTTTTCTGTTTGTTCCAATCGGAGACTATTTTTTGGTTGCCCAAATTTTCTGGTCGGGGCGATCAGCCAACTTTTTTTTGTGCGGTTGGCCAACTTTTTCTGCTTGACCGGTCAATTTTTTCCTGCTCAATTGGCAACTTTTTTGCTTAGTCGAACAACTTTTTCTGCTCGGTTGACCTACTTTTTTGCTTAGTCAGCCAACTTTTTCTAGTCGGTACTGAGCATTAGTTTGGGTCATTCCAAATTGTTGCAGAGCTCTCAGTAGTTGGCCGACTGAGCACAAAAAGTTGCCAACCGAGTAAGAAAAAGTTGGCCAACCGAGCAGAAAACATTGGTCTACTGAAAAGAAAATATTGACCGAGCGAGCGAGCAAAAAAGTGGGCCGACCGAGTAGAAAAAGTTGGCCGACCGCCCCGACCAGAAAATTTGGGAGTACAAAAAATAGTCTTTGATCAGAACAACATAGAAGTCATTCCCTCTCTCTCTAAATAAATATATGCATTATGTTTCCTCACATTGTAGGAGCACCTAAAAATAGCTTTAAAAAAAGGTTGGATCGAGACTACCTAAACAGTCTCCAATCTCACTCAACATAAGCAGTCTCCAATCGAGCAAGTTCAGAAGCCGGTCGGATCCGACTTAAGAAGTCTCCAATTAAGCAGAGCTCAGAGGCCAGACGGATCAAACTCAAGAAGTCTCTGACCGAGCGAGTTCAAAGACCAGTCAGACCAGACTCAAAAAGTCTTCGAATGAGCAGAGTTCAGAGGCTAATCGGATCATGAAATCATCATGTACAACTTTTGAGAGGTGCCCAATGCAACACATCATATAGGACAAAGTTGTACAATGTGAGACATGATTCAGAGCTCGTTATATACGCTATCTACATAGTTATGTCAGTTTAAACTAAAGTTTCACCTTGCACCAACACTCATACTGTTCTAGTTATCTTTTCATTTTTTTTCTTTAACTGCATGCACCAATTGGAGCTAGGCCTGTGAGGATACTCTTCAAGCACAAATTCACGTGTTCATGAATATTTTACAAGAAATATTAACTAATACAAGGACATCCACAGCTAACATGCCATCTTACACATATACGTCCCATTGTGATATTTACCGAGTAAGTATATCCTTTGAACTAAAAGGCAAAAGGAAAGGAGCAATGATAATGATTCAGTTTGAAGTGGAATTACCTCACCATGGCTCTTGGGAATCATGGTGGCCCTTGCAATTTTCTCCTCAATTAGATCCAAGGTCCCCGTTTTGTCTTCAAATGCACTTATAAACATGCCAGAGCTGATTAAAAGCAAAGCATGTCAGCAATATGTTTGTCACTTATTGCAGACAACATGGCCAAAGCAGGAAAGAAAGAAAGAAAAAGAAGAATATACTTCCTGTACGTCAGGTTGCCTATATACATAAATTGTATATACCTTGTTCTAATCCCCTTGGTGTTCTCTGCGGTTTCTCCCTCGCGTAAAGCCAAGGTTGATGGTGCAAGCTGTGCCTTTGCCATTTTAATCATGATTTGACATTGTGCTACAGTTGCGAAATGGGGAAAATATACCACACGTGGTTTCCAGCTTAAAATCTACATAAGCAAATTTAAGACCCAAAGTAAATAATAGGGGGAAAATGTATCCCCCCCCCCCCCCCCCCCCCCCTTCCCTTCTCCAAAAAAAAAAAAAGTAAATAAATGGCATCAGTAGTAAAGACATGTTGGCAATATCTCCAAGGAAATTTTTCACAACCCATACTGATACTTGGGATTAGGTAAAGAAATATAGCAAAAGTTTGTGGGCCTACATGAATGTGTATATGTTTCACATTTGTTCAGAGAAAGTTCCAAGTATCCTTGACTACTATTCATAAGAATTTATGCGCTAGTCATAAATGAGTTGCATACATTATGGTTTAGTTTAATCTGATGAAGCCAACAGGAATGAGTTGTTTTTATTAAGTAAAAAACAAAAATAACAACCCATCGCCTATCAAATTCTAAATCTACACAAAACAGGAAGCTAAGATGTGTAGTAAAAGAACGAAAAAGCATAGAGAAGATTCACAACACATAAGTGGCGAATTGGGATAAAACGTATTTTTCACAGGAAGCCTGCAATAAAAACTCCATGCTTTGTATTAACTTTCCTGAAACAATAGTAGTTGCTACAAACTACAGGATTGTGCACCAACCCTCTTGACTTGCTTCATATATGAAACTTTGAGTACTCAGAGATGCTCTTGTTATTCCCAATAAGACAGCTCGGTAATTGATCGCTTCTTCCAAAGCATGCCCCATTCATTCCACTCACACTTCTGTCCGGGAGGTTAAGAGTGTCAATCCTTGCCATACGCAAGGTTTGATTCTTCTCTCCATTATGGGAGGCTTCGAAGTTTCTTCTTGAGTTGTACAATTATACTCCATCTAGGGTGGTTGAAGGTGTGAGGTTTTTGGGCTTGCTTGTACGCTCGTGGATATATCGTTTTGGACTTCCTTTTACTTTCCAGTAAATGTAATTCTCATGATATGAGAATCTCTAAAGGTTGATGAAGACAACACTAATGGATTGGGGTTGAATGCCTGGATTGCGAAGAATTACTCGCACGCCTGGTAGCCATCAGGTAGTAGCAAACCTTTGTTTAGACCAATTTATTTATCAAATTTTTAATCATCAAATTGTTCCTATAAGTGCTGCTAGTTTCATGACCTCTATTAACAAGTTGGTTTCATGGGAACATACTACGTAACGTGTAGTAACATTTAGCGACAGAGTTCATATCCAAGCAAGACCAATGTACAACGAAACAAGTAAGGAGCTCCAGTATTTCATCGCATCACTCACTAATTACAGACTGACTGACAGTTATTTCGAATCAATAATTGAGAGTAGCTTTAGTTGCAGTTTTGCTTTACTAGAACTTTACAAATGGGCTTAACAAGAGAGAGAAGTCTAAGAACAACATTACAGCTACAAACACACTATGCAACACCAACTAGAAAAATTAAAACGCAGAACCACTTCAAATTCAAAGATACACAACAGTTGAGCACCAGTAGAACCTAACTATTCTGCCACAAAGTGTTCAAATGCGTAACAGAAAAATCAAAACCGATCACCTGAAAGGGAATCGAGTTGACGGAACTTTCACCGGTCTGGCCATGAGTCAAAGGATCAAACTCTACACCCTCATCCACCGATTCCAGAAGCCTCGGAGTCGGCCGTAATCCAGATACACCTTCCTGCTCACGATCAATCCAAATTTCACAAATTTATAAAAGCAAAGATGAATAAATTGATTATCTTGCGGAATTGTATGTGCACATAAAGATGGAAGCCTAAGTAGCGAAGAAAGGGAATAGATAGACCTGAGAGAGGAGCATAGAGCCGAAGAAGCCGGCTAGGAAGAAGAAAGAGCATAAGAGGAAGACAGCAGGTAACCCTAGCTTCGATCCGAAGCGCCACCAACTACTCCCTACTCTACCTCTGATTTTCATTTTTTCCATCAGTGTAACTGATCCCCTCTCTCACTCTCTTCAACACTCGGCGCGAGCGAGAGAGAGAGAAGGGTCACAACTGAGTTCGTAGGCGGCGGGAGATGGGCATGCCCTATTGTGCGGGGGAATGAATTCTCTCAGGTTTTGGGTGGTCGATTTTTGGCCCGACGAAGGACGTGAGAGACGAGAGGGATGGAGCAAGGTGGTGGTTTGTTCTTAAACTCATTCTCTCCATGCTTGAGTTTTTGTAAAGTCCCACTTTTTTCTTTTTCTTATTTATTCGGAAGCTTTTTTGTCGGTTGATATGGGTGGAAGCAAGTGCTATTCTAGTCATACTATTATCATTTATCACCTTTACTAGACGGTCCTAATACCTATTTGTGGCCTCTTTTCGAGCCGTTTCATTCTTCAATGATTGAAATTATTTTATTTTTTTAATATTAATTAAATTAAAATCTAAATTTATGGGTTATCAGAACATATGATTTACAGACACATTTATCTTAACAAAATTGTGCAAACACTGAATTAAGACTTGTAGGATATGAATTCTGTAGAAATAATATTCAAGAGAATACTGTTGAAGAGGAATTAACAGTGAAATCTGGTTAGCCAAAAGAAAAAAAAAAAGGAGAAAGAGAAAAGGTGAAAAAGAAAACAAATATTAAGGGAAAGATAATGATAAAATCTCAAATTCCAAAGTGGGCCTACGAGGTAGGTAGGTGATAAGGAGACTAAAGACTTTTGAGAAAATCTCTCTCTAACTAATATGTTATCTCCCACTAAGAGCTCAAATGTCTAATCAATATTGACTTGACATGGGGTGTATGGATATTTATAAGTGCATTAGGCTCATACTCTAGTGTCAGATGTTTCAATACTTGCTTAACACGTGTCTATTTCTCAAAATATCTAGTCGCGATACTTACTATCGTTGCAGTGGTTCTGTGAGTGTCGTGGCGAACCTCTTTCTTCTGAAGCCATTGATCCACTAACCCCCTTTTCTTTTCCGTAAGTGGAGTCAGAAGACCGTGTACTCGGTCCTTCCCCGTTCATTGTCGTCCAATTTATGCTACCCTCTCACTCGAGCCCTGCCATCGCAGCTCGAGTAGATATGCATTAGGACTGGAAATATAAATTCGAGGTTTTTTCTCGATTGTGCCTCTGACTGCCCCCTTGTTCGTCCTCTGGCTACTTAGCTCTTGGCTATGATTGGCCTCAATCCTCGATTTGTGGCCTTTAGGCTCTAGCTGCGCTTGGATTGCACCCTCTGACCTTATCGGATTGTGGCTTCCTAACTCTGCTAGTTTCGTAGGGCCCGTCTCGGGAAACCTCTTGTGACCCCTTCGTGGGATACCATCGCAGGGCACATCATCTCAAAAATTCCATTATGAGAGGTCCATCGCAAGGCATCACCACGGTGGGGCTTGACCGTCGCAGTACACTCATCTCGAGACTCGACTGCCGCGGCACCCTACTGCAGGGCTTGGCTGTTGTAGTACCCCCTTGTAAGGCTTGGCCGGCCTGCGGCATCCCATCCCAGGGGTCGGCTTGCAGGGAAGGGCCTCGTGGCTTGATATCGGCCTTCGGATTCTCCTCGAACCTCATGACCTTACCTCGGCTCACAATCTCTTCAATGGCCTCACAGCCACATCTCAGCTTATGGGCGTCTCGCGGCCCAATTTTCATGGACCCAAATTATGCGGGCCCAAATCTCTTGGGCATAGACTACATTTAGCCTCTTGTGCACGTGAGAATGATTTCTTGTGCGTGCATTCGTCTCCAACTTGTGCATTCTTCCCTATGCATTTCTCGGGTGTCATCTGCATCACATCAATCTCCTCAAATTTCTTGATCACTTTTTAAAAGAAATTTTCTTTATCAAGATTTGATACTCCTTTTGAATCTATCAAGTACTATCCATCAATCCTTAACCCCTTGAGTTGTCATATCCATCAAGACACTTTCTATCAACGTTGACCCTTAGAGTTGTCTCATCCATCTCGTCGAAGTCTTGAGTTATCACATCGATCACTTTCAAGGCTTAAGTTGTCACATCAGTCTCTCTCTGCTAAACTATTATTTTCTTGGCTTTTTGCGTATCCCTAGACGTTTCAAGCTCTACGTTGCCTCGCCCTTTGTGTGCCACAGATGCCACGCCCCTTCCTTGGGTGTCAGAGTCATTTTTCGAGTTTCGGGGGTCATGTTCATTAATTCTTTCATGCTTCGGGGTCCGCGACATTTTTTTTGCATTTCGAGGGCTGTTGTTGTCTCGTGATTTATGCCTCACAATTCGTACCTTAGGTTCCTCGCGTGCCTCGTGGCCAGCGTTTGCTCGTGTCCCGCGCTCCCTATGATTTGAGGCCTTTGGCACCTCACACGCCTAGCGGCCCACACCACTCTTGCGGCTCGATTATTGTGGGCGGCTACTACATCCTTGGCCTGCATGCCCATTCTTTTCTTTGCTCGATTTTCGCGAGGTCAATCCTTGGTTGTTGTGCCTTAGTCTTTGTGCATTGGCATGTCCAATCAAGCTTTCTCATGATTTAAAATTTTTTAAAATTTTCAAGTCTTTTGCCACTATATGTGGGTGGGTGGGTGTTTATACTTATTTATTGGCATTCAATACTTTTCTATTTTCTCCTTTCTCAAAGATCCTTCCACCAAGACTCCTCCTCATTCTTCTGGTCTCGGTGTATTTCGTCATGGTGCGTGCCATTTCTTTCGAGGCTGACTTCGGCCACCGTGCTCTCTTGGATAATAGTCTTTTGTCTCTCGATAATCAATGAAAGAGGGCCTTGTATCTAGTCGATAAGGAAGATTTATTTTGGTGGAAAGTGGAGAAATTTTTGTCGATCACATTTGCCGTCCAAGTTGAGCCCCTACTTTTTACGCCGAAGGGTTCTCTGAGGATGCGGATCTGATGCCTTCATCATCGATGATTCGTCTGCGCATTACGTCCTTTACTCCACCGTCCACTATGGTGCCATTTCCCAGCCTCCGTAGTTCTCGGGTGATTGGGTAAATGATTTGGTTTGTGTTCCGGAGTATAGGGCATCTCACGATGTCGTTCCCATTCTGAATTTCATGTTTCTTTCGCAACTTAACAATAAACCGAAAGCCGCCAACCTTGATTTTCCTATTTCTCTGTGGAGTCGGGATACTCATACTTTCTGTAGCTTATGGAAAGAGGTCGGTCCTACGCTCGAGGATGTCACCATATTTCTTTCTCGAACATGGCTTCCCGGCCCCATTGGTTTTGTAGGGCCTGTCTTGAGAGACCTCCTGTGACCCACTCGCGGGATACCATCGTGGGGCACATGATCTCAGAAATTCTAATGTGAGACTCCTGTCGCCGCATCACCACCGCGAGGCTCGACCGCTGTGACACCCCCATTGCAGGGCTCGATCGTTGTGGCACCCCATCGTAGGGCTTGATCGCTGCTCAACCACCGCAGCGCCCCATTGCGTGGCTTGACCGTCACGGCATCCCATCACAAGGGTAGGCTCACGGCACCACCTCAGCCACAACCCATTGCGACCTGACATTGACTTTCGAATTCTCCTCGGCCCTTCAGTCTTATCTCGACTTGCGAGCCTCGTGACTAATTTTGGTTTGTGGGCCCCTTACGGCCCAAGTTTCAAGAGCCTAAGTTCTATGGGCCCAAATCTCTCGAGCATGGCCTACAAAACTCATTAATCTTGAGACAAGATAAATGTATTTTGCAACCTTATAAACTGATATCTAATAAACATGATTTTTTAGATATGATTGAGGTTTTGGACAAATTTTACAAAATAAATAGTTTCATCAAAATAACGCAAGGAAGAACCGAAAAATGGGCTGAACAATACCATCAAAGGGACTGAAGAGGTTCACTATACCTAAAGAAATACATGTGTTAGATGGACGGAAATGATTTAATAATACTTGTAAGGACACGGAACTTATTATTATTTTTATTTTAAATGCATTGTGATGGATGTGAATTATATGATTTGGGGCATATGTAATAGAATAATGACGCGGGGCTAGTTATGAGCATGTATGTAACACAAGGGAGACAGTGTAATTAAAAGGATTTATGCTATATAAGGGGAATTAGATTTTTTTTGTTATTGAGAAAGATACCCCATTTTTCCCTTCCCCTCTCTCTCTAACTGAACCCCATCTCCCTCTCCCCCCTCAACTAAATTTCTTGCGAGAACCTCCAAATTCGTCAAGATCCATCACTATTCCTTTGTATTCCGCAGATTTCACAAGCTTACTTCACATTTACAATCTTGGAGGAGACTTGATTGAAGAAGATTCAACCATTGGAAGTATGGCTTTATGAGGGAGCTTCAAATCTTGCACTTTAAACTTGAGTTAGGGATGTCTAACTTTTATTATGTATGTGTTTAGAACTTGTTTTGGTAGTTATTTAGAACCTTGGTTGTGTTTTGAAACCTTTGGAAGAAGTCGGAAAATTTTGTCAAAAATCTGCAGATCACGTAATGGTGTCCGGACAGCTAGCCCAAGACAATGGACAGAGAGGACTTCAGTTGGGCGTCCGGACGGGACATGTAGGCATCCAGACAGATTTGTGCTGTAGGTTTCAGAATGTTTTTGCTTCGGGTGTTTGTCTTAAACTCCTATTCTAATGCATAATTTATCATCAATCATAGTTGTTTTATCTTCTTATGAGCTTGAAGAGCCATGTAAAGTAATTGTCCGTATATTTTAAATCATTTGATCCCTCATGCCTTATGTGTTAAATCCCTCGTGGATTGTTACAATTAAGCAATGTCCTATGACACATCATGGGGAATTGTAAGTTTACTTATAGGGTGATTGCATATTTAATCATGGTTTGAGATGTGATTTAGGATGGTTTAGTGATTACCACTCCCCACTTTTTGTTATTTAGAAATCCCCTTCGGTATAGTTACCACCTTGCGTTATTCTTCGTACATACCATTTTTCCTAATTTCATTTTGGGGTTTAATTGTGGGTTGAGTTGCTTTATAAGACAGTTGTGTGAGAAGTATTTCAATAGGCCCTTCTTTCATGTAAATTATTTCTGAAAATAGTATCACCCTATTCTATCTTTGCAAATAGTTTCCTTTGCCCTATGTTAGTATGGAGTCTTGTCTTATCGTGTGGCTTAACGCCTAATTTTGGCTTAACGTGTAATGTGGGACATCAGCTTCATATGTCTTGATTTCTTAGTCTATGACACATTATGAAATAGTGGAAATTGATATGACATATGTTGGTTTACGTAGATACTTGAACGACTAAGGACACTTGATATGTGATGCATGATATACGTAGACACTTGAACTACTGGGGGTAATTGATATGAGACATGTGTCGTACGTTGATATTTGAATGATGTGAGAATAGGAACCAGAATCCTTTCGGGGAATGCTAGAAAATGACAATATTTTGGCTAGCTACCTATGGGTGATGTGCTAGGAGATGAAGTGAAATGATATGATCTAGCCTCCTTCGGGAGAAGTGCTAGTGATGTTACGATCTAGCCTCCTTCAGGAGAAGTGCTAGTAATGATACAATTTAGCCTCCATCGAGAGAAGTGCTAGGTGTGACATGAACTAGTTTCTTTCGGGAGAGTGCTAGGAAACGACACAACTTGTCTAGCTATCTTTGGGGTGATGTGTTAGAGATGATGACAAAACTTAAAATGATGACACGTTGATGAGACTTAAGACTTGTAAAATGGATAAATAGTTTATGAATAAAGAAACGATGTAGTATTTGAAATACAATGATGAATAACTCTCAATGAGAAAACGATGATGAGACACGTGGGTCGTGAATGGTTAAAGGGTTTGGAAAATTGATAAGTGAGCATGAAATGGGTAAAGGGTCGAACGGTTGAATGGTTTGAAAGGTAATGACATAGTTTTGTGAAATTTTGAGTTTGGTTTATGTGTTTATCGTATACCTTGCATGTATTCTCATCTAAGTTGGTTTTGGGGTTCATATGACAATAATTTAATTTCATGTGTGTATAATATTAGTATAGATATTTTCTACTGGCTTTGTAGCTCAATCATTCATTCTTTTCAGGTACAGCTTAGGATCATTAGCATGGAGTGCATGGCATGCTTGGGTTGACATACTTCATTGAAGAGTCATCGTGTAGGAGTTATTTAACATTTTATAAAAGAACTCATATTTTTTGGGGAAGACATATTGTGAACTCTTATTTTTATCTCTTTTGACTTGTAAAGATGTAGTATCTAAACTCGTTCGAAGATATGTTTGATGTAAATTGAGGCCGATTTTGCCCTTTTTGTAGAAATTTTCTAAAAATTTGAGACATTGGCATATCTTGAAATGATACTTTGAGTTTATAATTGACGCTTCCTGAGGTTTCTATGAATATTTTAGTAAGAATTGTTTAGTTGAAAATTTGGGGCCGACAATACCTATACCTGATTAAAGGTGCATAATAGTCACCCCATTCTTATACTTCTTCAATATTTATCAAGTTTTTAGAAAAATAAATAAAAGAAATTAGAACTCAAAGGGTACATTTACTCATACATTGATATGAAAAACCAATTTCACCTTCCACTACTAAATGTATTTTTATGATTGAAATTATGAATCCAAGGGTTTTTCTTGGTTGTGCCTCTGACCACCCCCTTGTTCATGATCTGGCGGCCTAGTGCTCGACTACAATTGGCGTCAATCCTCAATTTGTGGCCTCAGGCTCTAAAGGCGCTTTGATCGCACCACCCAACCTTATTGGGCTATGGCTTTTCGGCTTTGCTGGTTTCGCAAGGCCCATTTCTGGAGGCATCTCGTGACCCCTTCGTGGGTCACATCATCTTGGATTCCGTTGCAAGACCCCCGTCGTGGTGCTCAACCACCGTGGCACCTCATCGCGGGGCTCGGCCATCATGACACTCCTTGCAGGGCTTGGTCACTACTCAGCCACCATGGCACCCCATCGCGGGGCTCGATCGTCATGACACCCCATTATGGGGCTCCGTCGCTGCTTGGCCACCATGGCACACCTTCACGAGGGTCGACTCATGGCACCACCTCGGCCACGGCCCATCGCGCCCTTGCCTCAGCTCGCAGCCTTTTCGAGGACCTCACGGCCTTACCTTGACTCGTGGCCGCTTTCGGCTCGCAGGCCCTTGTGGCCCAAGTTTCGCAGGCCCAAGTTCCATGGGCCCAAATCTCTCGAGAATGGCCTACAAAACTCATTAATCTTTAGACAAGATAAATATATTTTGCAACCTTATAAACTCATATCGAATAAACATGAGTTTTTTGATATGATTGATGTTTTTGACAAATTTTACGAAATGATTAGTTTCATGAAAATTAGTCAAGGAAGAATCGAAAAATTGGCTGAACAAGAAGGTTAAAGGGACCAAAAGAGGTTCACTATACCTAAAGAAAGACATGTGTTGGATGGGCAAAAATGATTTAATAATGCTTATTGATACGAACCAAGTCAACCCGTGACAATAACCCGATATCAAATATAATTTCGTAAACGAAAGGAATTACCAAATTTGTATGGAACCGCGACCCGTTGCTTAGCGAAGCAAGAACCTTGGTATGATGAAGACGCCACAAACGGGGATGTGAGATCCGTTTGATAAGTCGGATGAACGCCACAAGGAATCCCTTGATAAGTTCGAAAAAAAAGTCTCTTCAAGAACTCAAGAAGAACACTCCAAAGTTTATTCCATCATTGATAGTTCTTTTCAAATTCGGCCTCATAATCCTTATATAATGAGAAGCCCAAAAGAAATAAGCCCAAAAGAAATCCTAAACACACTAGGAAAACCCTAATACGTAGAAAAAAAATCCTAAAAACGCAACATAACACTTCGGTAGCGCTACACCCTTTTTGGGGGAGCGCTACCCAGTCTACTGGACTGATTCTTGCTCCACTTTGATGCACATGACCAGCCTTTGTTCACCTTCGGCCATAGTGAACCCTTCACCTTGTTGTAGAATTCTTCGAGTAAAATTGTTCAGCGCCTCCTTGAACCTTCTTGCTCTCGCCCTCGTTACTGGCCCAATCGGAATGTGCATTGGATCATTGGTAGGATTGCTGGTTGTAACCTTGATGTCCACATCATTCCCCCCCTCTTGAAAAGGATTTGCCCTCAAATCGTCACCTACATCAAAAGGACTCAAATCAGTAACATTGAAAGTAGCACTAACATTGTACTCACCAGGCAAGTCAAGCTTGTAGGCGTTGTCGTTGATCCGTTCCAACACTTGGAAAGGTCCGTCTCCACGAGGCAGCAATTTAGAACGCCTCTGTGTTGGAAACCGCTCCTTGCGCATGTGCAACCATACCCAATCTCCGGGCTCAAAAATCAGCTTGTGACGACCCTTGTTAGCTTGCTTGATGTATTGCTCAGTTCGTCTCTCAATGTTGAACCTTGCCTTTTCATGCAGCTGCTTTACAAATTCAGCCTTCTTCTTGCCATCTAAATTCACATGCTCAGACATTGGTAAAGGCGATAAATCCAAAGGAGTTAAAGGATTAAAACCATAAACAATTTCAAATGGTGAAAACTTTGTAGCAGAATGAATGGTACGGTTATAAGCCAACTCAACATGAGGCAAACAATCGTCTCAAGTCTTGATGTTCTTACTAATGATAGCCCTCAACAAGGTAGATAAAGTTCTATTGATTACTTCCGTTTGACCATCAGTTTGAGGGTGACAAGTAGTAGAAAACAAAAGTTTCGTTCCTAGCTTTCCCCATAAGGTCTTCCAAAAGTAACTTAAGAACTTAGCATCCCGGTCCGACACTATTGTCCTAGGCAAACCATGCAGTCTAACAATCTCCCGAAAGAACAAGTCTGCAATATAAGAAGCATCATCAGTCTTATGACAAGGGATAAAATGTGTCATCTTCGAAAACCTGTCAACCACCACAAAAATTGAATCCCTCCCACGCTTACTCCTAGGTAAACCCAAAACAAAGTCCATAGAAATATCAATCCAAGGTGAACTAGGAATAGGTAGGGGCGTATAAAGACCATTTGGTTGAACCCGCGACTTAGCCTGCCTACAAGTGATACACCTACCACAAATTCGCTCAACGTCCCTTTTCATGTGTGGCCAATAGAAATGCTCTTGCAAAATGGCTAAGGTCTTGGCGACCCCAAAATGTCCCATTAACCCTCCACCATGGGACTCTCGCACAAGTAAATCTCTAATCGAACCATTCGGAACACACAATTTATTCTCCCTAAACAAGAAACCATCATGCCTATAAAACTTTCCCTCAGCAAATTTTTCACAAGCACCATACACCTCACAAAAATCGTGGTCATCATGATAAAGTTCCTTAATATGCTCAAAACCCAGAAATTTAGCATCAAGAGTAGAGATTAAGGTATACCTGCGTGAAAGTGCATCCGCAACCACGTTTTCCTTACCTTGCTTGTATCGAATGACATAGGGAAATGTCTCAATGAACTCAACCCACCGTGCATGCCTCTTGTTTAGCTTGTGTTGGCCTTTCAAATGCTTCAAGGATTCATGATCCGTTCGAATCACGAACTCCTTCGGCCACAAGTAATGCTGCCATGCCTCTAATGCCCGAACCAAAGCGTACAATTCCTTGTCATACGTGGGATAGTTGAGTGCAGCCCCACTCAACTTCTCGCTAAAATACGCAATTTGTCTTTCGTCCTGCATAAGTACAGCGCCTATACCAACACCAGAAGCATCACATTCAATCTCAAACGTTTTAGAAAAATCAGGTAAAGCAAGTAAAGGAGCATGAGTAAGCTTATGCTTAAGGAGCTGAAAAGCTTTCTCCTGTTCTTCACCCCAATTGAACGCGACGTTCTTCTTGATAACCTCGGTGAGTGGTGCAGCAACGGTGCTAAAATCCTTCACAAACCTCCTGTAAAAACTAGCAAGACCATGAAAGCTTCTAACATTACTTACACTGGAAGGAGTAGGCCACTCTTGGATGGCTTTGACCTTCTCCTCATCAACCTCAATACCTTTAGCACTTACAACAAAGCCTAAGAACACAAGCTTATCAGTGCAGAAAGTACACTTTTTGAGGTTAGCATACAACTTCTCCTTCCTAAGCACATCCAAAACCGAATGCAAATGCGAGACATGATCATGCAAATTCTTGCTGTAAATCAGAATATCATCAAAATACACAACAACGAATTTACCAATGAAAGCACGCAAAACATGATTCATTAAGCGCATGAAGGTACTAGGGGCATTAGTTAAACCAAATGGCATAACCAACCATTCATACAATCCATATTTTGTTTTAAATGTTGTTTTCCATTCATCTCCTTCTTTCATTCTAATTTGATGATATCCACTCTTAAGATCAATCTTTGAAAACCACACAAGATCCATGCAATTCATCTAACATATCATCTAAACGAGGGATGGGGTGTCGATACTTTACCGTTATGTTGTTGATCGCGCGGCAATCAACACACATCCTCCACGTCCCATCCTTCTTGGGCACAAGAATCACCGGAACCGCACAAGGACTCATGCTTTCTCTCACATGTCCTTTCTCCATTAATTCCTCAACTTGACGTTGAAGCTCCTTGGTTTCCTCCGGATTGCTCCGATATGTGGGTCGGTTTGGAATCGATGCACCAGGAACAAAATCAATTTGGTGCTCAATCCCTCCAATAGGTGGTAACCCATGTGGTACCTCCTCGGGCAATATATCCTTGAAATCCTGTAAAAGAGAAACAACAACACTAGGCAAAGAAGGGTCAAGTTGGTTAGTGTTTAAAAGAGCCTCCTTGTACATAAGTACAATCATTGGCTGTTTTGAAATTAACGCTCGCTTAACCTCACTTGTTTTTGCATAGAAACTTGACTTCCTCTCTTGTCTTCTCTCATTGCTCTCTTCTTTTTTTCTCTCTGGGCGAACTCTCTTTTTTAACCACAACTCTCGACTTTTCTTCACTCAACTTTCTTTTATCACTCAATTTTTGTACCCTCACTTGGTCTTCATAAACTTGCTTTGGTGTCAATGGGGCAAGGATGATTGTTCGTTGATTGAGCACAAAAGAATACTTGTTGGTGAATCCATCATGTTGCACACGTCGATCGAATTGCCATGGCCTACCAAGCAATAGATGGCCCGCTTACATTGGCACTACATCACATAGCATTTGATCCTCATACTTCCCAATGCGGAACGGTACCTTAACCTGTTTGGTCACCTTTACCTCCCCACTATCATTCAACCATTGCAGCTTGTATGGGCTAGGATGCTTAAGCGTTGTGAGTCCAAGCTGTTCAACCATGGAGGTGCTAGCAACATTGGTGCAACTACCTCCATCGATGATAACGCTGCAAACCTTGTCTTTCACATGGCAACGAGTGTGAAAGATGTTCTCCCGCTGCACTGCTTCTTCTCCACATGCTTGCAAGCTTAAGGCTCGCCGTGTAACCAATCCAAGCATCACTCCATGCTCTGCACCAAACTCTTCTTCTCCCTCAGAAGCGTCCTCAACTAGAGGCATGTCACCGACATCCTCTTCGTTTTCTGACTCAATCTCGCCATTATCCTGGATTACCATAACTCGCTTGTTTGGGCATTGACTAGCGATGTGCCCCCTTCCTTGACATCTAAAACATTTGATATCACTAGAACGAGTCGTAGTCGTGGACGAAGTATCTTGAGGAGTTGTGTTCGTAGTGGCTGGTTTGTGCTCAAATTTAACCTTGGAAGTGGATGAATTGTCTTCTTTAACCCGGTGTCCAAGGCGTTGAACTAGAACTTGCGTTGTATGGAGTTAGGCGTGGCCTTGTACCCCCTCTCTTGAGTTGCCGCTCAACCTTGATCGCCATGTGTACCAAATCCTCCAACTCCACATAATGATGGAGCTCAATTGGGTTGGCAATCTCTCAGTTTAGCCCATTCAAGAATTGAGCCATGGTTGCTTCCTGATCCTCCTCAATATTAGCCCTTATCATTGCCATCTCCATCTCCCATCAACACTTCGATTGCCTTGCCGAAGACCTTGAAGCTTGAGGAATAGCTCCCGGTAGTAGTGACTTGGTACAAACCGCCGCTTCATCAATCTTTTCATTTCATCCCAAGTTGCAATGGGACGTTCCCCATTCCGTCGCCTAGTAACACAAATTTGATCCCACCACACAATAGCATAATCCGTAAACTCAATGGCAGCAAGCTTTACCTTCTGAGTTTCGGAGTAGTTGTGACAATCGAACACCCAATCAATCTTCTTTTCCCATTCAAGGTATGCTTCGGGATCACTTTTGTCTTGAAATGCTGGAATCTTCATCTTGATACCTCCCAAGTTGTTATCCCCCCGATTCCTCATTCCTCTATCCCGGCCGTACTCCCTGTGACCGTCCACGGTTAGCCTATCAAAATCATCCTCAAACCTATCACCGTCATACTCCTCTTCTTCCGCTCCTCTCCTATGCACCCGGTTTCTTCTAGGAACGTTAGGACCAATTTGTAGATCCTGTCGTTCATTTTGTCCCCTATGCGTTCTATCTTCCACCCGGTCTAACCTCTCATTAATTTGTTCCAGTTCTCCCCTCATTATCCGCCTAAACTCCCCCATGAGTGCTTGCATCTGCAGATTAGACACAATAGGCACTTCCTCCGTTGTATCCCTTCCCTTACCGTTAGACATGACTTAACGCCTGCAAAACAATGTTAGAAAACAAATAGAAAAAAATTCCGAAAAACAATTTCTTTCGTTCTTGCTGGTTCTATTTTTTTTTTGAGTGGTTTCCAGAACTAAATCAAGACACAATTTTGTTTTATTCCAACCAGCAATAGGTTCAAGAAATAAGAAAACAAGAATCTCAATAAATTGTACAAGAACAAGAGCAACTAGAAAATAAGAATCTCAAGAAACTGAAAATAAATGACGCCAAGAAACTTATACGACTCTGAAACTGATGAAAACTAAAAAGATTTCGGGCTGGAACACAAAGGAAAGTGTAGATCTCGTAATAAGCTTTGATTTGAGTGCTTATGGCTTCCGTAACTCTCCCCAGATCAAAAGATATGGTCGTTTGAAGTTGATCGTAACAAATTCATGAATTTCTCTTACTTTCGATCTTCTTTTTTTTTTTTGTCAAACGATTACGACAATAAGAAACCAAGATGTAGGAATAAGCAGGAATAGAAGGAATATATAGAACACACGACTAGAAGCACGAATTTAAGATTCTGAAATCTATTAAACAAGACACGGATTGACACTAAATAATTAAAAACTAGGATAGGCAAACCTGATAACCTTCGCTCTGATACCAACTGATACGAACCAAGTCAACCCGTGACAATAACCCGATATCAAATATGATTTCATAAACGAAAGGAATTACCAAATTTGTATGGAACCGCGACCCGTTGCTTAGCGAAGCAAGAACCTTGGTATGATGAAGACGCCACAAACGGGGATGTGAGATCCGTTTGATAAGTCGGATGAACGCCACAAGGAATCCCTTGATAAGTTCGAAAAAAAAGTCTCTTCAAGAACTCAAGAAGAACACTCCAAAGTTTATTCCATCATTGATAGTTCTTTTCAAATTCGGCCTCATAATCCTTATATAATGAGAAGCCCAAAAGAAATAAGCCCAAAAGAAATCCTAAACACACTAGGAAAACCCTAATACGTAGAAAAAAAACCCTAAAAACGCAACATAACACTTCGGTAGCGCTACACCCTTTTTGGGGGAGCGCTACCCAGTCTACTGGACTGATTCTTGCTCCACTTTGATGCACATGACCAGCCTTTGTTCACCTTCGGCCATAGTGAACCCTTCACCTTGTTGTAGAATTCTTCGAGTAAAATTGTTCAGCGCCTCCTTGAACCTTCTTGCTCTCGCCCTCGTTACTGGCCCAATCGGAATGTGCATTGGATCATTGGTAGGATTGCTGGTTGTAACCTTGATGTCCACATCACTTATGCCTGATTAAAGGTGCATAATAGTCACCCCTACTTATACATCTTCAACATTTATCAAGTCTTTAAAAACAAAAATTTTAAATATAACTCAGAGGTATGGTTACTCACACATTGATATGAAAGACTAATTTCACCTTCCACTACTAAGATTTTTTTTATGATTTTTCGCCCTCCCTCCCCATCTCTCTCTCTCTCTCTCTCTCTCTCTCTCTCTCTCTCTCTCACACACACACACACACAAACACATTGCATACAAGATTCATGATATCGTTGGCATTGTGTTGGCTGGTAATGTAGGGAGAACTTATTCGGACAGTACTTGGATATTCCATAAAAAGATACTTCCATTCATAAGCAATACAAAAATTACAGCACATTAACGAAATATAGAAGACAAAACATTTACAAACCGTATATAAAATCAGAACATGAACAATACAATATCGAATTGAGTCCTGTGAATTTAGTCTCCTTAAATCAGATTTGCTGCCTCACCATGGATGTTGGAGGATTGCACCGATATTTGCCTCTCAAGATAAAATGGATCCTCGGCCGAAGGAACACCAACCTATCGCCTGCATGTCAAACTTATCATTTTTGTCTTGCTCTCACACAAAGAACACAATAATAGGAGCAAAATGTAGATGAATTTCTGGTGTTGTCGTCCAAAACGTGAATGGTATCAGAACATATAGAAACAAGAAGAACCTTTGACCTGTAGAAACGGAGGGACCTTTGGGTTGCTCGACATGAATGGAGGGACCTTTGGGTTGTGAACATCAATGACATGCATAAATGATGGACCTTTCGGTTGCCTCGAGAGACCCTTCCGCTATGCCAAATTCAATCACCCAAAAGTCTAAAACCCTTTGGACTTTCCAACAAGTAATAATGCGTAATATTTTGGTGTGTACCATATATATTTATTCACAATTACTCCAAAACAATATGTAACGAATACCATAAAGAATAGTAACAAATGAATCAAAAAATATGCAACAAATCAAACCATAAAAGATGCATAACAGATGAATCATAAAATTCATACCTAAACTATAAAGGTACATAATTTTACTTTTCTGTGGTATACATGTAAGGATATGATTTAATTTAATTCAATAATAATAATTTTCGAGAATTAAATTTTTATTTCAAAACATTCATAACTTTATTTCATATTTTATACACGGCTTTAGGGCTGCAAACGAGCCGAGCCGAGTCGAGCTTTGGAGTGCTCGAGCTCAGCTCGTTAACTAAATGAGCCAAAAATTCGAGTTCGAGCTCGGCTTGTTTGTAAACGAGCCGAGCCGAGCCGAGTTGAACTAAACTCATTTACTTAAACGAGCCGAACCTCTAAAACGAGCCGAGTTTTTACGAGCCGAGCCGAGCTTTCGAGACTCGAGCTCGTCTCGTTTACGAAACGAGCCTAAAATTCGAGCTCGAGCTCGGTTTGTTAATTGAACGAGTCGAAGCGAACCGAGTCCTTATCGAGCCGAGCCGAGCCGAGCTCGCGAATAGGTCGGTTCGTTTGCAGCCCTACACGGCTTATACATTTTATGCATATGGCATGTGAACTCAACCCAGCTAGCAACACCTTGCACTATACCTAGGACTCACCTACACTAGATAAATTTCCACTTTCCACCATCAGAATTTTCCCCTAAATCTTTCCCTCACCTATTGGCCCTTCATGCCCAAATTTGCTTTCCAAATTGTGCTCCTGCAGGCTGCAGCAAACAACCTCTTCCACCTTCTCCCCTACCATCTCATCCTTTTCACTTCATCTCCCTCGCCTCTGCCATGGCTACACAACTTTCTGATTCTCTCTTTCAACCCTCCATTTTTTCTCAAATCCTCCAAATCATCGGATTGTTTTCCCTCTTTTTGTCCTATAAATACAAGCCTCGCCATTCACAATCCCTCACACCTTCAAGCTGCAGAACTAAAATCAGAGAGAGAAGAAAATTCCAAAGAAAGAGAGAGAGAGACCCACTTGCTGAATTTCACCCCATTCAACCCATTTCATTCCTCACCTGGCATGAATTACTAAGTATTAGAGAGAGTTCAAAAAAGAGAAATTAGAGGATTAAGAAGCAGAAACAGAAACAGAACGACTGGAGGAAATCCAATGCTAATTTCGTAATCCCATAAATCAAACCTATTTCTTCTCCTAAAAACCTAATTGATGTAAGTTGTTCGATCCTTAGTCTCTATTTAATGTTTTGCTGACAAACCCGAAGCTCCACGAAGTGGAATGGTGGAAAAATTAAAGGTTAAAGATGAACCATGATGTCCAATTGCAGGTTTGGATGATAGAGCCAAATTGGCCGACCCCTATCCAAGCTGACCTTAGGGCGAACTGACTGAACCTATGTTCAAGCTGACCTTGGTCGAACCCTTGTTTGAGTCGACCCTTGTCCAAACTGGCCGAATTGATCGTCCCTGAACTGCTGAGTGCCGAACCCTAGACCGAACTACCAACTTGTTAGGTATTATCCAAATTTCACATTAATCTTGTTATTATTATATTTATACTCCAACTTAGACTATTCAAGCATTATTTTCCAATTTGCATAAAATATCATTGTATCATGTCATGTTTAATTAACACCATGTTTATTATGCCTTCAAATTATTTTATTATCATCAATCACATGATTATATTTGAAACATGAAGCTGGATTAGTGTTTTGACAAGCATGGACTTGAGGTTTAGAAAGTTAGTTGAACTTTGAAAACTAGGGTATTACACGAATACTCAAACTTTAGAATCTTTGATGAATATTGTGAAAATTGAAACTGTTTAGATGATATATTCTTCGTGAGAATATTTATGTGTGTCTTTAGCCGTGATACGATTTAAGCCGAGCTATAACTTGAACCTTGAGGTGTCATTTAGCCAAGCTGCGTCTTTAGCTGAGTTATGTATTTAGCTGTGTCATGCATTTAGCCAAGTTATGTATTAAGCCGTGTTATATCCTTTAGCTATGGCGTGCCTTTTTTAATGTAGCATAGTCATTGTCAAGTAAAGTATAGAAAACACCTTGGTGTCGGCACGATGTTCGAGAAATATAACATTCGGTAACACAGAGCTTGAGAGCATGACAATCGAGAACGTTGGCGATTGGGAGCACGATTAGCATGGTGGTTGGGATCGTTATCAGACAGAGCACTATAATGTGAATCTTTGGTATATATGACACGTGGTCATAATTGACGGCCGTGATTGGAGTCGAAGACTTGTGTAACATCTGAAATTTTGATAATATATGGGATTAAGAGTTGACATTTGAGCTTTTCACTAAAGGACTTAGACTTGACGTCGCTTAATTTACCTTATTTTACTCTCTTACATATGCGTTACTCCTTCCATATAAACTGTGCATAATATATCATGTTTTATTTTATCTTGTTGTCTTAAACATTAAAAAGAAAATTTAAGGATGGGATAACTTACTGAGCCTCATAGCTCATAGTATATATTTCCTTATCCCTGGTATTTCATGACAGATACGAAGAAGATGGAGTAGATTTAGAATACTGGGTCCATGATGAAACATTTATCGAGGAAGACACCATTGAACCTTGGTCCACTTAGCATAGGTTTAGAAGCTCTAAAATCCAAGTGTAACGTTTTTCATGGACTATTCCATTTTTAAAAGACTTTATCTTGGTATTTCATACTTCTGTCAGAGCAAAACCTGTACTATCTTTTATTATAAATGGAATGTTTTCAGAATTGGTTAGTTTATTCCTTTATTAATGTTCTCGAAAATTGCAGCACTACAACTTGTTATCAAAGTTTTAGGTTTCACTATATCTCGAGACCTTTGATAGATTGGTTGAGCCTGGCACTACTCATTTAACTATTTCCGATATTAATTAGTTATGCGTACTGTATACTCTCATCTCGTGTGCAATAGGATGGCCGAGAAGCTTCTTGTTGTGTTGTTTAGTGCCCACTAAAGTACAGATCTACTCAGTGGATCACATTCAAGAGTTTACTTTGGGTACTATTTATTTATGCATTATTATTAAGAAAATCATATATTCTAAGTCTAATCTAATAAATATTTACAAATGACTTTTGACTTTGACAACGAGACACATTTCTTGGTTAATGATGTTTTTTAGGGCAAGCTTATAGACGAGCTGCCATTAAAAGATGAGGAGGCACAACATCTTGTTGCTTATGCTGACGATTACGAAGATCCAAAGGAACCCTCATTTTCTAGAGATGATGACTATGAGGCACCACCTGCACCAATGATCGAGATGCCTTTGTTAAATTTGGATGATGACAAAGATGTTCCAGACCCATGGATGGAGTATAAGCCAGACTTTAGTGATAACAATGACATGTTTGGGGACAATGAGGCTGATGTTAAGGGACCCAAGGAAGAGCTGACTAGTGACGTGGCGAACCCATTCACACCAGAGCACCGTTTAATCATCGATGAATGTTGGCGGATGGAGCCGTTAGAGCAAAAAGAACAACTACAACCCAAGACAATAGTTTACGTAAAGATAGCGCTACTCGTACCCTTGCGTTTGGAAGGCCAAAGGAGAGCCCTACTATATAGGATCATGAGCAATCATAAAACTTCCTTGAGGATGAAAAGTATTGGTTGAATTTTCCTGTTGGTTTCAGCGAGTGGGCAATTGTGTACCTTGCGAATGGGTACAAAGTCAGTGCACGTACAACAACTAGAGGATCGTCAACCTGCTTGGAGAGATCAAATTTTACAAGCTCTCTACATACATCGAGCTATCATTCATGGTAGAAGATCACCAATTGATGAAACCTTGGGAGCCTAATTATTGGAGGTACAAGAAATTTTGGAGATGATATGGCATTTACGAGGTTACTTGGGAGGAAGAGTACCACCTATGCCGAGAGCATCCTAGTTTGCTTCTGCCATAGTCACATCATTTAGTATGGTAGGAGTAGTGTACTTTTGCAGGGTGAGAGAAAAAATTGTACACACTCTACTAGATATGTATAAACTATTGCATGCTTACCATTTTCATCTTCTACGCATGCATGACTTATTTTTATCATCAAGCATCATAACTGTTATTATATATGGAGATCTCGATTTTCACTTGCGCTATTTGTCTTAATTTTGTTATTTTATCATTTAAACTATAGAATGGTAGAGACCCGAAACAAAACGAATACATGTGATCAATCAAGATCTAGTAACACAAATCAATACCATCACCCTCCACCTCCCTCAAATCCCAACGTTGTACCAGGAACTACAAAACTTAACCAACTTCCGCATACATTTATCGTTGTTACAAGAACTGCACCTCAACGACCAGCACGACCAGAGCATCGAGGCCAACCTAATCGTAATGTCCTGCTAAATGAGTTTTGCAAGCATCGACCCTAGTCTTTTTGGGAGAGATGAACCCAAGAGTAGTTGAGGTGTGGCTAAAGTAGACCGAAAAATTGCTTGAGATTATGAAAGTCAGAGATAACGAAGATAAGATAACTCTTGCCACCTATCAAATGTAAGGAGAAGCTAACCACTGATGGGATGTGGTGAAGACCACCCAAGAAGTACAAGCCATGACTGGGAGGCATTTAAAACCATTTTTCTGGCCAAGAATTTCAACATGCTAGTTAAACAAGCTTTCGTTCAAGAATTCATGAATTTGAAGCAAGAAACTATGACCGTCGCACAGTATGCCACCAGGTTTGACGAGTTATCTCGTCACACACTAGAGTCTGTGTCCACAGATGCCTCCAGGGCTAGGAAGTTTGAATGAGGACTTAACATCCAGATTCGAAGGAAACTCCATGTCGCAACAACACCCTACTTATATCGCAGTAGTAGGTGGCGCTCTATTGATGAAGCAAGAGGCCTCAGATTCCAAGATAATTTGGGACAATAGCAAGAATTGATTGGAGTTAAATAATCTAATATAGTTCTGCTCCAACTCGGCGGTATTGGACTGAAGTTAAGCACATATTACGCTATCTCTAAGGAACGATTGATTTGAGATTATATTATACAAATGAATCAAATGCATAATTAATCGGATATGCAGATGCTGGTTATTTATTCGATCTACATATAGGCATACCACAAGCAAGATTTGTGTTCACTTTCAGTGATACTGCTATATCGTGGAGTTTTGCAAAGCAAACTTTGAAACTGCTACTTCTTCTCATCACTCTAAAATTATTGCTATCTATGAAACAAGTCGTTAATATATTTGATTACAATCCATGATTCAACATATCCAAAAAAAATATGGATTATTTTCAACCAAAGATAGCCCAATAGTATTGCATGAAAATAATGTTACATGTATTTCACAGATCAAAAGCGGCTACATAAAAAAAGATAGAAGCAATCATATATCGCCAAAAATTTTATATACGCATGACCTCCAATAAAGCGGTGGCATTAATGTTCAACAAATATGTTCCAATTACAGTTTGGCAAATTTATTCACAAATGCATTATCAACTACAGCATTCAAAAAACTGGTTAATAATATTATAATGCATCAACTCAAGGATTTATCAACTAGTATTGAGGGGGAGTCAATGACTCAAAGATAGATAAATAAATTATACTCTTTTTTCTTCGCTAAGATTTTGTTCCACTGAGTTTTCTTTAGTAAGATTTTAATAAGGTAATCTGCAAGCTTTTGACAAAACACAAGAATACTATACTATTTTTCCTTAGCCAAAGATTTAGTGAGTTTTCCTTGATAAGGTTTTAACAAGACATGTCCTTTGTGTATGGTCACCCATGGAAGAGGTTTATGAAAATGGATGACCATTAGAATAAATAATGTAGGAGAATGTTGGAGGACAAATTAATAGTAGGGAGCCTCACACTTGAATGCTCTCTATCTCAATTTGCTCCAAATAAGTGCATATATACTTTAGAAGAAAAAAATATAGAACGTAGGAAGGAACAATGAGAAAGAAAAAACAGAGAGAAAAAATTAAGGAAATTTTAGTAAAACACTGAATAAAATCTTATTGGTCCGAAATATCTATTTTGTTCTTAATAATTCTTGAAACAACTATCATTTTATATTTTATATGTTGGGTGTTTATTTTATTCTATAAATTTATTTAGTATTGTACTTGTTTTATAATAAAATAAAAGTACTGAGAAAAGAAGTGTCACTAGTGTACAAGCTAAAAAGAACCCTTTGAATTCGTGAGAAAACCACACTAAGTAGCGTGCCCGCAAGAAGTTGCCACGTTGCACAACCCCTTCTCCCACACTCTCTTCCTAAACCACAAAAATTAAAAAACAGTGTCCCACTTTTCCCCTCCACGTAAATAACTGCATGGTCCCCAGAAGGAAAAAAATGCAATCTATCCTTAATCCAAAGCACCATAACAGCTAGCTTTCTAGCCTCTCTTTTATTCCATCTTCACCAGATCTCCTGCACCAATTAAGGTTTCAAATTGTGGGAACAAATGCTCAGACTGAATGTGTACTGCTGGTTAGCGCCTGGACCAAGCCTAATAGCCAAAACTAGAAATATTAGCAGCTTTGATTCATGGGTGATTGGGTATCACAGATCACAGAAGCTACCTCAGAGGATTATTATTGCAAAGGCCCTAAAAGATGAGATGGATGGAGGCACAAGAAGATTACCTGGTTCGAGTTGGAACCCTGGCCTGGAAATTGAAGTCCCTTTCGACCAAAGGCCGGTAAGTCCACCCGTAAATTCGAAGGTCTCCCGTGAATGTTTCTTTGCTTAATTCTTTGGGGATGTTTTCTCCTGTTTTGATGTGTAGTACTTTTAGTTTCTACACATGGGTTCAACTTTTATTTGTTCTTAAATCAACAAACAAAGTTGAGAGTAATCTGATGATTATATGACAGGTGAATGAGTACTCATCTCTGAAAGATGGTGGTCTGTATTCATGGGGCGAACTGAGTCCAGGTTCCTTTCTCCTACGTCTTGGAGGTCTCTGGTTCATCACTTTCACCGTTCTTGGGGCGCCAATTGCAGCTGCAAGCTTCAATCCTTCCAGGGTAGGATACCAACAAAAATTCCTTGCTGAATATGGAAATACCCTGCTTTTTTTTCCTTTTTTTTTCCTCTTGTTGACTAAGAATCAAATTCTGAGGAAAAACTTTCTAAAATCCACTAGTCTTTAACTCAAAATCATATAAAATTGAAATTTATTTACATTTTACTCAAATCAAAGAAGTCTCAAAGTTTTACTCAGATTTGCAAAGCGATCTCTTCCATCTTGAATGAATGTTTACTCAAATTCGTTGGAGTTGTTCTTACCAAATAAAGCTTTCATTCAAATTTTTAATTAAATTTGAGCAAAATTTTTATCTAAAATTTGACTCCATATTTGTTATCAAGTTTGAAGAGCAAATACAACATCTGTGTCTTGCCTTTCTAAGTTTCGGAGTATGTTCATTACTCAATGATCTGAAGTTCTGAACAAGACCATATCACAATTCTTCATATTGATAGTCTAATTCTACCATTACCGCAACCACTTTTCAAAATAAGTTTTAAGCCCTTTTCCAAAACGATCTTACAGTAGCACCCTGAGAATGAGTAGCACTGACATTCTAATAATTAACATCTGAAGATAGGAATCATCAAGGATTGCTGTTTCAGGTAGGAAAATAAAGACCAATTAGAAGAAAGATATTGAAGTGCACACACATCATCTGACAGACTAACAATACAAGTACACTTATAGCATTTGCAGAACTTCACGCTGTTATGCAAGTTGCCTAATTTTATGTAGTCCAAATTCTGCAGGAGCCTCTACGATTTGTGCTCGCAGCTGGGACAGGGACCCTTTTCATTGTATCATTAATTGTCCTCAGAATTTACCTGGTATCTATCTTCTCCTTCATATTAGATCCAGTTACTGCTGCAGTGCATAAACCATTTATTCAGAGATACGTCTTAGTGCATACAACTATGATGAGAACACTTTTAAAATGTTCTCTTTCCCTCTTCTAGTATCCTTGTTGAGCTATATCTGTTCACTTATTTCTATTCTCTCTTTTGCTATACCCTACAAGTCAATAGTTTAGTTTGAAGAATAGGACAGAATGTTGTCAAGATCCTAGTGCAAATGAAATGTCATACTGATCAATAAAACTTCATCTAAGAGATTGAAAACGCAATCACCCACAGTTTATCCAAAGAGGTAAAATGATTTAATATGAATCTTGTACATAAGCATAAGATACAAAGAGATCATAATGTCAATATCCAGAGAAGGCCTCTCTGCCTTTGTCATGCATAGAGTCTTATGCACAAGCAGGTTCCAAGGCCGGATAAAGCATAAGGGTTGTGCGTATAGGTAGCTAACAGGTACTACATAAAAGACCCCATTAGATTCTTAATTGATACATTAGATATGACTGGAGAAAACAGATTTATACATTAGATATTAATTGATAGTAGCTTATGGCTCGATTTGGTTCGGTCATATACAGAGAAGAAGCCAGGAATGGAGCTCCCTAGATAAGGGATTTACAATAGTCAATAGTATTGAGCTTCCTCACATAAGCAAATGTGCGCATTAAACATGCCTCTGTAACTGAAAGTAGGAATCATACTTGTAACTAAGACATGCTTCTCCATTTGGAAAACTTATTACTGCTGTAGAAATTGTATCTTCTCAGCAGATGTTAATAAAACCTCTTATTTTTAATGTTCATGGTTGTCTTGGTAACGAAACTTGCGCATTTCACAGGGATGGAGCTATGTTGGCGACAGACTTCTATCAGCAGTGATACCTTATGAAGAGACTGGGTGGTATGATGGACAAATGTGGGTAAAGCCACCCGAGGTTAGAACGTTTCCATTTATTAGTTTACACCATTCTTGGGGGAATTGGGCGGAGGCCTAGAGATATAATTCCTTAAAAGTGAGTATCCAGGCATAGTATTCGGATCTGGTACATAAAAGCATCCAGCTATGTTTACACAGATCTTTAACAACATACAAAATACTCATGTTGGACGCTCAAAAACTCGAATAAGGATATAAGATTCATATCGGATACATAAACTGTCTTTCCTTTCTTTTTTCTTCTGCCGCAGATCCTGGCTAGGGACAGATTGTTGGGCTCATACAAGGTAATAATATGTAAATATCGCAGATCATCAGATTTAATGCTATGTTCCTCAGAATAGGTTACTACATGCATAACCAAATTGATTGCCAATACACACACAGAGAAACAAAAAACATGGATACTGACTGTTTTTCTCCTCCCAGGTCAAACCCGTCATCAAACTGCTGAAACAAACACTAGTCGGAACAGGGGCCTTACTTGTTTCAGCTGTAATGTTATTCATCTTTGCTACCCCAGCAGAGGATTTCATTCAGAACATTTTTGGTACACCCAATGTTCCAGCTTCAAAGAACAGCTCCAAATTCAACTTAAGGTACTTTTAAACACACATCAATGTTCCGGGAAAACTTTTTCTATAGAAAATTTTATATTTTTATTTAACACAGATTGATTTAACTTTTTAAAACTTGTGCAAGAAATATACTGATGTTACTTTGATATTGTGTTTTGTCAATCTAAAATATATAGAAAGGAGGAGCTGCTAAGATTACCGGTGGAGGTGAAGGCCGATGATGATCTAGCAGCGGCTGCCGCTGAGGCTGCTGATGGAAGGCCAGTCTACTGCAGAGATAGGTTTTATCGTGCATTAGCAGGTGGCCAGTACTGCAAATGGGAAGACCTAGTTAAGTAGTCAAGATGATGAAGAAGAAGAACAAAAGTACAGATGATCATGTTCATAATATTTCAACTTATCTATATTGTTCGTTGTTCTTTTATTAGAAACAAATTCAAGATATTGTGGGGGTAAATTTGACAACATCTTGTGATAGGGATTAAATTTAACCTCATATAGATATGGGTAGAACATGGGAATCCATCGCATAGGTATTGAAGATACTAGCACTGCCAACTCAGGATCTTTCACTTAGGAGTGGCGGGTGGTGAATATAATAATTAATTGACAATAAGAGATACGTCCCAGATTCCCAGCAAACCTTTCATTTCAGTCCAATTTTGTAAGTCTAACCTCTTATTTCAAACCTAAATTGTAGGAGGTCTGAATGTTAACAATCTTAATCCTTTAAATTATGTATAATTATGTAACCGTAAAAGCCGTGTTATATAAAAACAAATCCTAGATCATATTCTCAAACAAATTATAATAATTAATACGTCTATACATGCATGGACCATAGTCGGAGTTGAGTGCTTCATTGCTAGTAATTCATTACAATAAAAAAGTGATTATTTAATTTTTATAATTAGAATTTTAAAAGTGATATGTATAAGTAATTCCATAATAAATATAAAACACTAAAAAACCATAGGAATTTTTTTAAAAGTTATTAGAGTGACAATCATCACCATAAAGTTTTTAAAAAGGATAAATTTCATTAACACTCCTTGAGGTTTGGATTGTGTTTAAATGGCTCCCTCGCATACGAAAATGACTCTCTTGTTGTGAAAAATTTGTCTTTGGAATGTGAACGTTAGCAACGAAATCTACTGTAAATACACGAAAACAAAAAATTCTGAAGGAAGATAGAAGGCAAGAGGAGGAGGTTAACAGCTACACAATGGGAAGAAGAGACAAAAACTGTCAAGAACCAAAGGAAGTTGCCAACACTGAAGTCTCAATGACTTACGGGGCAGAGTTCAAGGAGCTCTTCAAAAAACTAGTGGGAATAATGAAGTAGATGGGAGAGAAAGGAGACGTGATGTGCGCATTCATGTTCTCTTTTCCAATCTCTTGTTCACGGAGATGGTGATGGAGAAATCCTTCCCTCCAAAGTTCAAAATGTCGCAAATGGATCTCTTTGATGGATTGAGAGACCCTCTTTACCACCTAGAAACATACAAGGCCTACATCACGCTCACGTTGTGCCCAACGAGATTATGTACCGAGCCTTCCCTAGTACTATCAAAGGCTCGACTAAGGTTTGGTTGGAAAGATGAAGTTGGAGTCCATGAATGGTTTTGACCATCCACTTCTTCATTAGCCATTTCTACAATGGCCACCTACCTCGTTGACCATCCACCAACCTCGCTAACATGAAGTAGAGAAGGGAGGAATCACCCAGGGATAACCTCAAGAGCTTCAATGACAAGGCCTTGATTTTGATGAGTTGGACAATAAAATTACCCTCATAGCTTTCATGAGGGAACTAAATCTCAGTACGTAACATATGAACGCATAAGAGGCAATGATGGCACAAAGGAGCCAAACGAACAAAAGTCAGTAGGAAGAAGCCTAAGTAGAACCCACCAGACATCGAAAAAGGAAAGAATCCCAATTGATAATGATCCCGAGGTACGTTGGCTGAAGTGAATGAGGTCAGACCCAAAAAAGAGGGATGACACTATTGATTCCACGGAGACCACGACCATGACACCATTGAGTGCTTTGATCTTAAGAGGTAGATAGAGGATTTGATTTAAAGAGGAAGGCTGGCATGGTTTGTTGTGGGGTGGCACAACCGTGATAAGTTTAGAAGACTCTGAGAATGCACGAAGGATAAATCAAAGGAGTCTGCAAATAAATCGATCCACTCGAGGAGATAAGAATAATACCAAGAGGATTCAATGGAGGAGAGGAGACTAGCTCATCATGTAAAGTGCATTCAAGGATCACCGCACCTGTAACTGCCTGACTAAAGTCTTGGTCTCCTCCACCAATATGGTCACTAGTTGTATCAAGTTTGTACTTAGGCCTCCAAGGGGTTAGAATTCTGAGAAGACTCTTTCCTTTAGCAACCTGCATGAGATAATCGAGTAGTCGTCATCGTGTTTTCAATTACTTAGTTAAATTTGTTTCTTTGCAGAAGAAGTTGAACTCGTTCCCATGGAAAATGCCAAGCTAATAATGCCGAAAACTGAATGGTGGCCTTCGTGTTCCTGTTGCGGTTCCTGCACACAAGTTCTAAGATCACGTGGTGATTTTTTGCCAACAATCTTCTGACGATCAAGTTAGAAATCGAATTATAGATGATGTATACAAGAATGTAAGTAGGAAGTTTGTAAAAATGTATCTTGTCCTTGGCCTAGTAGTTCCTTTTATAGGATAAAAGATAGAGCAATTTCAGGGGACCTGATGGCCGTCGATCACGCTCCCTTTTATTTTTGAAAGGAATGGGTCATCTATTGAGGATTCTGTATTTGAGATTCTGAGCACTCTAAGGCTATATATATATGTGAGATCTTGTCGAATGGTTCTCGTGATTTTTTTTTTTGCCAAGCAACCTGACTGATCTCGAGAAGCTGAATGTCAATTGGTAATGTTATGCCAAGCACTTGGAACTTGGGCGGCGTGCGTGGAATGGATGAATCCTGAGTGGGAGAGTATAGGATCGCCAAGTATTAAATAACAAAGCACTGAGAAGTTGAGTGCGGAGTTGAAACAATTCGAGCTCATCAAAAAGTATTTGTCAATTTTAACTTAAGAGTTAAAATAACGAGAACAAAAGTTTGTTTTAGGTGGATAAGAAAAACAAAGCTTAAATAAAGTTATACATTGAAGAATATATAGTGGAAGCCACTATGTGCCAAGTGACCAACGATAGTTTAATTGTTTTCTATTATAATATGTAAGTATTCAGCATTATTTTCACTCAAAAATTTACATTCTCTAACAGCACACCCATACGGGCTAATAACATGGATAATAAAACATTCGCGCAAAACTTCCAAAACGTAAAAACTCGACGTGATCAGTTATAAAATTTAATTTTAATTTTACAATTGTTTTTAACGAAAAACATGATTTTGTTATCTCTTCATTGTTTATTGTGATCTTTTTTGTTGAGATTGAGTTCATAGGCACTTTTCCTGATACATGCAATAGCCTGTATATATAGGCCACTTAAAAGATGAACTAACTGTTCAATACTAAGAAATTAAAGGATATTGTCTTTGAAACTCGAACCCCTCTTAAGATCCCAAACTGAATAAATGAATCAGAACTAATACAGTACAATTTTCTATGTGTCTTCTGAGTGGTAGTTCTACGAGTTGGGTGTGTTAAACATAGGTTTCTTTTTTCTTTTTGATCTTCTCTGTGCTTCCTTCAGATCACTCATTCTCAGCTCGTTCAGTAGTTCACCTATTAAGTTAAGAGTAGATCCTTCCTCCGTTCCTTTACCGTACCGCTGTTTCCGTGTCTATTTTTAGAAAAGTTGGGTAAAATAAAATGCCAATAAAATAACTGGTCAAAAGGTTAGAGGATAAGATGGAGAATTACAAATTTTGGGACATAGTTGCAGTCTCCCCGCCGTGTTTTCCTCTAAAGCTTACACCTCGCATGGCAGATCGACACGTTTACAATACGTGGCAAGCTCACTGAGAACAGGAAAACGCAATACAACGAAACCCACCCACCCACCCTAACGAACCAAGAGACAATCAAACATTGAAATTCATACACGTAAATTGGCGAGGAGGGGGGAGAGAGAGAGAGAGATGGAGAGGAGTGGAGAGCAGCAGATGAAGAAACAGGAGGGAGAAGAGAATAAAGAGAAGCTAGAAGGGTTACCGGTGGAGACCAGTCCCTACACGCAGTACAAAGATGTAGAGGATTACAAGAGTCAGGGGTACGGCACTCAAGGCCACCAAGAGCCAAAGGTTGGCCGCGGCGGTGGCTCAACCGACGCCCCCACACTTTCTGGAACCGCCACCCCTGAGGCTAACCTTTTCCCTACCGACGTCATCAACCGCCACGTCGCCCGTTAGTTACTTCTTTGTCGCCCATGTAACCGTTATTGTTGGGTGCGTTCAGTTTTTTAACTTTTTTCTACGTGCGCGCCTTTGATCCGTTTTATGGGGCCCTTGCTATTGTAACGTCCGCTAATTACAATTTTATTTTCCTTTGGTTTTTCTGGGTATTAATTTGTTTGGTCTCTTGCCAACATGTAATAGAGGTAGGATTCCTAAAAGCCCATGATTGTTCACTACTAGAAAAAAGACTTTTTGAGTCAACTTTTTTGCGACGGCCGAGTTTTCCGTCGCAAAAAGTATATTTTTTGCGACGGCTAAATAAGCAGTCGCAAAAGTGCTACTTTTTGCGTCGGCTGCGTTTTCCGTGGCAAAAAGTACTCCTCTTTGCGACTACGTCATTTTCCCGTCGCAAAAAGTAGTATTATTTGCGACGGCTAAATAAGCCGTCGCAAAAATGAGTACTTTTTTCCGACGGCTACGTTTCCCGTCGCAAAAATAAGTTTGTTAAAATATGTTTTTTACATTAAAAATTAATATTATATTTAAAACTGTAATATCTTAAAATAAAAAAAAGGAAGTATTATTTTTTAAATTAAAAAAGTCATATTATTTCTAAAACAAAAAAATTGTATTATTTTTAAAATGAAAAATATTGTATTATTTTTAAGATAAAAATAAAATATTTTAGAGCATAATCTTTGAAATTTTTACGCACTGATTTAATAAAATACTTTACCTTTAATTGGTGTGAAGAAAAATAAAATTTATACATAAAAGTAATATATTCTCGGATTAAAAAAATCCGTTTATTGTTGAAATTTATTTTGGCAATAAAAATGACAATGTAATTAAATAAAAATTAATGAATATGTGAGTGAATTTTAATCTTTGTGTTACACATGTATTACGTCATGAGATGAGTTGTCCCTATTGGATTTGTCACTCAAAAGTAATTAATAAATTTGTTAGAATTGCATTAAATTAAATAATATTAATAACAAAAAATTTAATAGTAGTAACAAACATTTATACCCTAAACTCTAGACATTTTACCCTAGACCCTACACACTATAACCTTTACGTTGGACTGTGGAGTCTGGAATCCAATCTAGACTTTTCGGGTTGATGAATCGAATCCTCTCGAATAGCCTGCAAAACACTCAACACTAAATTAGTGCCGACCGGGGGTTGGATCTCCAGTGGGCACTCCGACGATCAAGTTAGCTCTTTAGGAAGAATAGAAGCAATTTGAAAGTAAGTTCTTAGCGCGAGTGTGCATGTACCTGTAGTAGGAGTGAGTGAGAATCCAACTGTCTGCCGGTGAGTTCAGCCCAGTATGTAGGTCGTGATCCGAAGACCGCGGGGGCGCTGCCACGTGTCCCACGTCCTTGCAGATCGGAAGGGCGTACTTGCACGTTCCCTTAGAAAGCGGAGAACGTGTATTCATGTTTAGGAACAGAGTCGGAGAGCGTTTTTAGACGTCCTGGCCGAGAAATTGCCAGAGGGGGATCCCTTGGCTGAGTGATGAATGCCGAGCATAGAGAGACCGGAGATCGGTGCGGAACGTGAAATCACCGTTCGAAAAGGCTGAGCCCAAACTTGTCCGAAAAGGCCGAGCTCATACTCCGGCCGACAGGTCATCCGGCCCAACACTAGGAAACTCAGTGGCAGGTTTGGGTCGTGCCGACCTCCAGAATACGATGCGGATGATTATGGGCCGGGGCCCACTAACGACTATTCCGGCCTACTACAAGACCATAACTCGAAATTCAGATCTCCTAATCGATACTCAAAATCCTACACTCGAATCTCAAAACCCAAAATCCTAACATATAATGCACTACAAGAAAAATATGATATTGTTGACGAAATGTTCGTGACAAACGTAAAATTGGTGCTATAAAATGCATATCAAATGTGTTTTTAATCCATATCAAATGCTATAATCAAATCAATAAATAATTAAACTAGTAACTACTTTTTTTTCTTTTCTTAATGTGTTTTTTCTTTTATTTATTTAAAAATAATAATAATATAATATTATAAAATATATAAAAAACGTTAAAAGCTATTTAAATTTTAACAAAAAACACCTTGCAAATGCATCGCATGTATTAGCCCTCTAGTTTATTTAAAACTAATAAGTGACGAAAATATTTTCTCACAAATGAAAAGTTTTTGTGTGAAGAAATTTATTTTTCACCCAATCTATTTTGTCTTTGTGTCAAATTTTTTACTGCTAAAACTACCCTTTATAGTAAAATATTTGACCTTTCAAAATTTTTAATCCATATCAACTGCTATGATCAAAAAATATATAATTAAATTAGTAACTAAATTTTTTACCATTGTTACGTTAGATAATAATATATAAAATTACTTTACATATATTACATAATAGAACCCTATACGATATGTATATACAATTTAGTTATGTATATATACAAATATATGTAATAATATATAATATATTATAGAATTATATAATTATAGAATTTCATCCTGAAACCATCCAAATTCATTTTTCCCGCCATTTGTCCATTTCAAGCGAAAGCCCCAAATGTAAAACCCTCCTGCATTCCCTCCCCGCCCATTCTCAACTTCAACAATTGTTTCCTCCAATCACTTTTAGGGCTCTGAAAGCGTTCCGATTGCTTTCGGAAACGCAAAACCGAATCAACCCAGTGTTGGGTGCCATAGACGTGTTGCATCGATCGGCATGGGTTCGACGAGTCTAATGGTAGGGAACCAAATTGCCGTCAATGGGGCCCCTTCGGAAGAGGAAGCTAATCCAGGTAAAAAAAAGATATTCATTTTCATAATCCCTTTCTCTCCCCACTTTAACTGATTTCGCTTGTAAACCCTACTGTATATCTCATGATCGCACATATCACTGTTATCATAAACTTCAAGCGATTTTAGTGGATTGGGAAGGGGTCACATGAACCCAATGGGTTTCCGGGAAAAAGCACTGTTGCATATATAAACAGATACACATGAACACATGATGAAATTGGGGTTTGGTGTGTTTAGGTGCTGTTTGGTTAGCATTTAGAAGAGTGAAATTGCTGTTCTGGAGTTCTATTCCAGCAATGTTGTCTAATTAGACTGAAGGTTGATTTTGGAGTGAATATATGGGAGACTAATTTATGATTTCCTATTGCTTTGTTGTGTTTTCCAACATGTTCCATACTTCCATGTCTTTTTTTGTGTGTGAACAAAATCACCATATCAATGAGGATTTCCGTTTTTAATTTCTCTAAAATTCAATTACAGAGGCATGTGCTCCTTTATGTGCACATTTCATATATGATGATTGATGTACTACTGTAACAGACATAGCAGTCTTTGAGGCCCAGAAGTAAGTTCTAGAATTTTTGCAAAGTCTGTGCCATTCGAGATGCTATCTATTTAGATATTGGCTAAATCATCCAACCGAAGGCTACAGGATTTGGTGGTAGTGGCAAGGAACAATTATGGTTAATCACTGCTATTGCATTGGTAAGCCTTCAAAATGATTACAACCCTATTTGAACTCTACAGTTAACTTTTTTTTTTATATTTCTTCTTGTAAACGGTATATATCAAGAGAAATAGTAAAGAAAGAAAATTGAATTAATTAGCTTCTTTTCATTTATCTTATGTATAGTATTTTCTCATATTGTTTTGATGCTTATTAACTTTTTCTATTTTCTTACAGGTTCCATTTTACAGCGGATCAAAACGAGAAACCCCATAAGAATATACAAAAAAAATAGTAAGAAGTTGGTTTTGTTGTAATGGAGCCAAAATTGTTTAAGTAAACGAGTTTGTGATACGTGTTGTTTAAGCACTTATTGACTTTACTTGTTTGTGTTGTTGATCCCTTATCAACTATAGGTGTTGTATTTTCTCTGGTTTTGGTTGGATAGCAAGTCTCATTATACTGTTGGCTTTCTGCCTAAATTGTTGCTTAAGTTTTAGCAATTCAATGCTGGACTGAACTGCAGTTTCCTGGTTTTTCTGTGCCTGAAAAGCATCTGAACAAAAGAAGAAAAGTTTTTGTATTATACTCTTTGGCTCACTTATTTGTCTTTTACTATTCGTGTCATATACAGGAGAAGTTTAGAATTGCGGTTTTGGTTTCGCAAGTTGCCCTTGAGGTAAAATTCTTTCGAATTGCAATTTTGGTTTCACAAACTGCCCTTCGATAATACACAGAGATGATACACATAGGTTTAAATTTGTATTGAACTGTACAACAACATCATTCGTCGGGTTTATCGAACTCTTTTATTAGGTTGTTTAAGTTTCCATTTATTTTTCTACGAATGCTAGGTATGCAAGTCTTGAACATCCTTTGTTTCAATGGTATTTGTTAGATTTTTATTGCTTGATTCCAATATTAATCGATTTCAATCCCTTTTGTCGCTACTGCCCTCTTTTATCTTGATTTAGGCTTGACTTTCTTTTTTTGATATTAAATATGACTATTCGAGTATGTTTTCTGACGAGTTGTGTGTTTGTTTATGATTAAACACTTGGATGACCTTAACTATACTTAATTGTTGTTAACGTTAATTAAGTCCCTCCTCATTGTAATATATTTTTAGTCTTACAGGAAATGTCAATCAACGAAAGCAAGGGTGACCAAGGTGGGGATACTTAATTGTGGAGGTTGCCACTTGCTCACTCGCGTCAACAATTTGGGGGTAATTTTCATTATTCTTTATTTTTTTGCATTTGCCAAGGGAGAAAGTGGGAAGTTCGTTGCATCTCCCCTTGGAATGTGTGAACTTATTTTGTTGTGGTTCTTAACAAGGGAGCAAGTGTGATGCAACGACTCCCCCCCTTTTGATTATTGAGTATTAGTTATGCGATTGTTGAGTATTGGCAATGGAGAAAGTCATGACTACTATTTTCACTTATTCTTGTTGAATATTTGTCTATTTTTGTAAATTGTGCAAAAAGAATGGTGGAAATCAAGTGTGTCTACATGTAAAGGTGTAGGATTAGGTAGTTCAATGTTGTATCCAGTTTGTCTTTACGTCAACTCTTGTTTATTATTTGATATGTTGCATTAATCGCTGTTTTTTTCTCTTTCTCCTTCTTCGTGAGTAGAAAGATGGACATAAGATTGGAAATCTTTCACTATATTCTTAATTGGTAATTTCTTTGTCAAAATATTTTTTGTTTTTTAGCTATAGGTTTTAACTACAGATTCAACTTTTAGTTCTAGTTTCTTGATTTGAACCAACAACATGCCCCTTACTAACATATTCGACAACAAAAAAATTTCACTTGGTTCTATGAAACAAAGCTATAGCATTAACACTTACCCCTACTCACGTTGCCTAAGAAACTCGATTATCTATTAATGTGATTATCTCTTTGCTCTCAAATTACTAGAGGCTACAAAAAAGTGTAAGAACCTTTTGCAGTAGGCACTTTTTTTAGTGAGCATATGGTATACATGAATATTAATCCAATTGTATGACAATATATAACATAAGACCATTTAGCAGAAATAGGGTAGTGACGAGAAATCTTTGTTATATGTTGTTTCAAAACATTTCTGGAGTCATAATTCTATTTTTTTAATTGTTGTACTGTTATTTCCATAGAAAGAAAAAAATAATAGAAACTTAAACCTCACAAACATTATACCGAAACAAAAAAAGTAAAAATCAAGAAAAACAAATCAAACCTCACAAACTGTTATTATTTGCTCTTGTGTTGATTGATTTTTTTTGTTCTCATTGATGTTACAAACTTCGTTCTGATATGCTATTGTTTTTTCGTGTTTGTTCTTTTTTGTTTGCATTTTGAACGTTAGTGCTAATGTTAGCCTTTGTTTACATGTGTTTGTATCTTGGCACGTGTCTGTATCTATGATACTTAATTGAGCATTTATAACTTTTTATAAAATTTACATGTGGGCTCATTTGTATTGTTGAGGTGTATGTAATATGAAACTGACATAAGTATCGATAACTTTTTTCAGGTGTTTGAACAAGACTGCCATCGATTGAGAAGATTTACATTCTGAAACTCACTTGTTTGTAGACGAACAAACATGTATGCCGTTGAATGAACATATTTTAAAATTAGTTATTTTAAGCATATTATTCAGGCCAATGTAATGTGAATATTGTGAGATTCAATGAATATGTTTACAGATGTTGATTTTATAAATGGAAAATGATTCAAAACATGGTTATGTTTGGAATAATTGTCGTTCTTTTGTTGTCTATTAAATTATATTAGTTAATTAACTTGTGGGATTTGAGCTATGGAATTAGTATTAAATGATTTGAATCTATCTAAAATATAATTTTTTTTTCATACAATGTATTTTGCGACGGCAAATTTGTGGTTGCAATAGGTTCATACTTTTGGCGACAGCAAATCAGCTGTCGCAATAGGTTGATATTTTTTGCGACGGCTAATAAGCAGTCGCAATAGGTTCGTACTTTTGCGACATCTAACTAGCAGTCGCAATAGGTTCATATTTTTTGCGACAGCAAAATAACCAGTCGCAAAAAGTAAGTACTACTTGCGATGGCAAACTAATCTGTCGCAAAAGGTAAGGTCTTTTGCGACGGCAAAGTAGTAGTCGCAAAAGGTCTCTTTCACCGTCGGAAAAGCATTTGCGACGGCCACTTGCTGTCGAAAAAAGTTTTTGCGACCCATTCAGTCACGACTCCCATTTTGCCGTCGCAAAGCCGTCGCAAAAGACTTTTTGCGACGGTCAATTGACTTTTTGCGACGGGAAAGGCTTGACTCAAAAAGCCTTTTTTCTAGTAGTGGTTTGTGAGTCGGGTTCCAACCTAGTTGGAATGTGATTTTTCCGTACTCTTAGGGTTCTTTTTAATCTTGGTAACTTTGTTCGAAAATTAATAAAAATTTCTTTTTACTGATAAAAGAAATATGTATTATTCTTCACCTTGTGATTTTGCCTATTTGATTCCGTAAATAGAGCATTTTCCTCTCATATTCAACACCTTCCTCATGATATGTATCAGTCTTCACCTTGGTATTTGTTGGTCTCTTGCCAGCATATTTTCGTCTCATTTCACGGCAAATAAGGACAAAAATAATATTTTATCGCTCAAAGTACCTAATTAGAGATGAAAATATAATTTGTCACTACATGTATACATTTGGCAAGGAAAAAATATTTCTATCGCCAAATGACATATTTAGAGATAAAAAATATATTTTCGTCACTAACGGAAAAGATATATATATGTGTGTGCATATATATATTCATATGTGTATATACATCCATCCGAAAGAGAGATATTAATAATTAATGACTTGATCAGAGAGAGGAAGACAAGGTTGAGAGATAGGCTTAGGGTTTAGAGAGAGATCACTAAGCTAGGTAGATTGGAGATAGATTTAGAGTTTTAGATTTTAGATAGAGAGAAAAGGAGGGAGGGAGGGAGAGAAAGAAAAGAGGAGAGAAAGAGAGTGTAAATAGAGAGATGGGAGATATAGTGTAATAATTTTGAATTTAATGTTCTAAGAGAGAGAGGAGAGAGAATAGAGAAATATAAAAAAAAATAGAAAGAAATTAAGGTAATAATTTTGGATTAATGATCTAATTAAGAAAGAGAGGTCGAGAGAGAGGAGAGAGCCGAACAGGGAGATGAGGGTGTAATAATTTTAGATTTAATGTTCTAAGAGAGAAAGTAGAGAGAGAGATAAGATCTTATATCAGATATTATCTTATATGTGTGTGTGTGTGTGTGTGAGAGAAAGGGGGAGAGAGTGTGTAAATAATTTACGAATATTGTGTTTGGTGTAGTGGATAGAGTGTGTGTGTGTAAGGTGTTGGTGAGGTAAAAGTCAAGAGTTCGAATCTTGAGAAGGGAATAAAATGTCTTTTTTAGGCAATTTGTTTTGGATTTGAAAGCAATTTAGCGACGAAAATAAATTTTTCTTGAAATAATTGTGATTAGCGACAAAATATTTCATCGCCAACAATTGATACTAGTGATGAAAAAATCCATCGCTAAATATTTACTTTTAGCGAAAAAGATTTTATCGCCAATAGAACAGGCTATGAAAATTAGCGACGCGACGAAAACTTTCGTCGCCAATGCATTAGGCGACGAAACATATAATTTTTAAGACAAAATTATTTGGTTGTTATAGACCAATTTTGTATCGTTCCCTTCTCTCTAACTCTGTAATTACTCACATTGATTTTTGAGAGAAAATAATTTTGAATTAATGATCTAATTTTGGATGAGAGGTCACTCATAAAATATGCGATAATGACATATGTTTTTTTTTTTTTGTGGTCAAACTTGACATATAAATATAAATAGAAATTATCACTTGATTCAAAATGTAAATGCGAGTTGAATAAAATATGCGATAATGACATATGTTTTTTTTTTGTGGTCAAACTTGACATATAAATATAAATAGAAATTATCACTTGATTCAAAATGTAAATGCGAGTTGAATAAAAAACGATCCAAGCTCATAGTGGTTTGAATACACGGCTCCTAATGTTATTTTTATTTATATTCGGTGCTTCTAGGCATGTGTTACATATAATTAAAAATGAAATTTACAGACTATTGTAAGCAAAGGTAATTTGTTAGTTAACATAACATACAATATTAGTATCAAATCCCTTGAAAATAAAAAGTAAAAAATCTTAAAAAGACAAATCCACAATCACTAATAAAAACTTGGAATTCACAGTAGTCCGAATAAACTACCCACAAACTTTTTACTTCAAACGATCAATCTCAATCACAACCACTCGTCTCGGTAGATCAATCTCCAATTAAATATTTCACTTTATGTATCAATGCGTTGCAATCAAAGATCGATAAAACTCAACACAAACTCTTTCCTAAATAAAAAATTAATAAAATCAACCAAACCCTCTAACGATCAATTAATCAATCAAAGCTCAACTACAAATGATATAAGGACAGTTGAAGAAATAAAAAATCGAAGAATTCTAATATTCGGAAGTGGAAGAGTTTTAGAGGCGCAAAACAGTTGGATATCACGATTTGAAAAAACAGAAACTACATTGAATTCATACAGTCGGGCTAAAAAGATAAAATCGCAAAAAAAATGGGACCTAATCCGGTTTCTATCTTATCGCGTGTGAGTTCCCTAAAAATAAGTTCAAAAAACATTACCTGCCATAAATTTTCAGATTTGTTTTGGGCTTGAAAACCCAAGCTTTAGCATGCCTTAGCCCATACAAAAACTCAATCTCAATAAGCCTAATCAAATTTTAAGGGAAATCAAGACACAAGCATTTCGGGTCCAAAGTCCAAATTCCAATATAAGCCCCAAACCCTGCCCCGCCCGGATCACAGGCCACATACCTCAGCTCGCCGGTCGCAAGTCCCCAAGTCCCGAGTCTTGACCCCGACCCTATCCGCGTCTAGGTGGACACTGAGTCAGTGACAGCGAACATGCACGCCACCCGAACCCTTTTTTTTTGCTAAACAGCCACCCGAACCCTTAATGCAACTTTGTACTTATATGCCTATTAAATTACAGATCGTGAGTGATTTGGGATAACACCAAACACCACATTTTCACATATAAGGGTTAATTTTTTGTTCATTCTTTAATAGATCCTGTGAGAGTTGTGAACAATCTTCTGCCTGGATCTCTCCAATAATTTGCACAATGAACAGTTAATTAGTGCTAATAGGTTATTTCCAACCTGAGGACACTCCGATATTAAAGTCTAGAACACTTGAGAGATCAAAGTATAATAGTAATTACAAAATCAATGATAACGTGTCTGATTAATAACATATGATATTTTATTTATAAGCTATTGAGCGCCTTATTTAGTAATGTAACCCATAGGGAATTTTCCATTATTCAACAATATCTAATTGTAATATTTCCATGTGAAGAAACCTTACAAACTTAGTGTATTCCTAACTTTAGTTACTACCTTAGGTGTTGTTTGATAAAACTGAAAGCTGAAAACTTAAAACTAAAAATTAAGCACTGAATACTGAATTTTTTAAGTATAAAAGTTGTTTGTTATATACTGAAATTAAGTATTGAATTAATTAAGTTGTTCGGTCTGCACAAGGAGTTGAAATTTAAAGTTTATTTGTTTTTCAACTTATACCACAATAGGTCTTGCGACACACCAAGCCCCACCTGATATTGTAGGCGTCGTTGTCGTGGTGGTCGGAGGGTGGAGCGATGGTTGGTACAGTGGTGACGAATGGCAATGCAGTTAGTGGCAGTAGGGGTTAGCGGTGATGGTGGTTAGCGGCGGTGGTCGGCAGTATGTTGGTGACGGGTGGTAGTAGTGGTCAGCAATGTGGTGGTTAATAGCGGTGGTCGGCGGTGTGATGGTGGCAGATGAAAATGGTGGTTAGTGGCGGGTGGTGCTGGTTAGTATGATGGCGGTGGTGGTTAGTACTAGTAGTCAGCAGTGTGGTGGTGGCGGATGACGGTGGTAGTTAGTGACGGTGGTCAACAGTGTGATAGTTAGTGGCGGTGGTCAACAGTGTAGTGGACAGTGGCGGTGGTCGGCAGTATGGTGGTGGCGGGTGACGGTGGTAGTTAATGGTGAGTGGTGGTTAGCGTAGTGGTTAGTGACAATGGTGGTTAGTGTGGTGGCGGTGGTGGTTATTGCCAGTGGTCGGCAGTGTGGTGGTGGCGGGTGGCGGGTGGCGGGTGGCGATGGTAGTTAGTGACGATGATGGTCAGCAATGTGGTAGTTAGTGGCAAGGGGCGATGGTCGGCAATGTGGTCTTGGCGGGTGGCGGGTGGCGGGTGGTGTTGGTGGTGGCAACGATGGTTAGTGTGATGGCAATGGCAGTTAGTGCTAGTGGTCGATAATGTGGTGGTGGTAGGTAGCGATGGTGGTTGGTGACGGTAGTGGTCAGTAGTGTGATGGTTAGTGGCAGTGGTCAGCACTATGGCTTTTAGTGGCGGTGACAGGTCACGGTGGCAGGTGGTGTTGGTGGTTAGTGACAGTTGTGGTTAATGTGGTGGCGAGTGGCAGTTGTGGTTAATGTGGTGGCGGGTGGCAGTGGCGGTCGTGATTAATGTCGATGATTAGCAGTGTGGTGGTGGCGGATGGCGGTGGTCGGCAGTGTGGTGGTGGTGGTCGTTAGTGACAGATACCGGTAGTGGTAGTGGCAGTGGTCGGCAATGTGGTAAACAAATTTTTTAAAAAAAAAAAAAACTCTTTTGAGTGTGTTTAGTTTTTTGATTAAGTAGGGGGTAGCTACTTAATTGTCTACTCTTTATTTTTGCTGAAGACTTAATATATTAAGTTTTTCAAAATTTCGTAATCAAACCGACTTAATACATTTTTACTTAACATATGCAGTTTTAAGTGCTGAAAATAGGTTATCAAACAGCCCCTTAGTTTGTACTTTTCTAATTAGGATCTGCCACAATTCCAGAAAGTTCTCACAACCTCAACCGAACAGTACGACGATAGGTTGGCTCTCGACAAAGCCCGTACCTCCTCCGCAGTAAGCCCGTTCGGCACAGCATTGGCCGAAGCCCCATGATGCCGAAGTCGGGCCAATATCATCATGCTGATCTATCCTGAAAGTGGCCCGTTCGGCAATATGTAACACTCCACAGATCTTGCTTATTCTACTTTGGGATTTAGATCCCGTACTAAGGATTATCTAAATCTCATTTTGACACATCTTAAATGATGTTTCGGACACACTCAATTGTTGGCTCAACATTGCTAAAAGAATATTTGTACAAATTCTATTTTTCCAACATTTTTCAATTGGAACCGCGGATTTTATGAGTTCTGCTATGGGTAGTAATTATGTGTACAAATTATGTATAAATAGTTAGTTGACAATTATAGAGAGAGAGGGCTCGGTTGGATGAGGGAAAAAGAAGAGGGATAATTTTTGGAGGGGGTAAAAGGATCGACATGACATGTTTAGCATGGTTTGGGAGCAAAAAATGCAGGGGGATAATTTTTCACCCCTCCAAAAATAATCCACCCCCCGGAGAGGGATAAAATGGGATAATTTTTGGACCGGGGGGAGGGTGCCCAAAAAATAAGAGGGGGTATTATCCAAGAATAATACCACTTCTCCCTCATTACAACTACAAAATAACATTATCCCCCTATTTTATCCTACATCCAAATCAAGTACTATTTTATTCCCCTTTTTTAATACTTCATCCAAACAATCTACTTTTTATTACTCCCTCTATAAACATCACATTAATGTGGGTCATCCCTTTAAAAATAATACCCCCTCTTATCTTATCCCCCTCAATAACTTATCCCCCTAAAAATAATCTCTCATCCAATCGGCCCCAGAAGGTAAACAAGTGGGTTCAAGAGGAATTTTGCTATGGTGTACAATTTACAAATGTGAGGCTCACATTTGTACATCATAGCAAAATCTGTCCAAGAGAGGGTGAGGGATTGTCCCCCAACTATTTGTACATAATTAGTACCCACTAACCATAGCATTTTCCGGATTTTATTAGTTTATTTAAAAAATATCTCATAACTATTTTCTCAACGCTTGAAGCTCAGTAGAGTTAGAGATTGAGAGCGTCTTCTCTCTTTCCGTCTCTCTCTCTATTCAAACACAACATTATCTCAGAATTTGTCCAAGTAACTGTAGTTTATTTAATTTGGTTAAAAGTAGGAATTTCTATCTTTTACCCACAAATTCGATGAAACTGATAATTTTTCTGTATGAAAACATACACATTCAAAAAATTCCAAACTCTGTGAAACAATGAATTTTTAATGTTTTCACACTCAATGTTTCTTTTTGAACACTAAGAACATTCACTTTGGGGAAGGCGAGATACTCAATTATTATTTTTGTTTATTTTGGAACGCGAACAGCACTGGTTTGATCATCAATTACAGGTGACCCAACCAGCAGGAGCGGAACCAAAATTAGACCTTTGGGGGGAGGGTGGGGGTCGAGATTTTGTTTTTTGAAAAAGAGAGAGAGTCGAATGTAAGTTGAGGGGTTAAAATGTAACTTTTTTATAATTTTCAAAGTTTATACCTATGCCTTTAATATTTTTTGGAATTGGGTTTTTGTTTGTTGGAATTGCCTTTAATATTGTTTGGGTTGGGGGGGGGGGGGGGGGGGGGGGGGGGGGGGGGGGGGGGGGGGGGGGGGGGCACTACAACAAATTAAACCTTTTCCCGCATTTAGTTCCCCGCGTTTTTTTAAAAAATGCCAAGAATGCTCATTTTTTTTCCTTGTCTATATTTGCCCCCAAAATTGATTCCCGTTTCCCCCTTTTTCCAGCTTCCCCCCCACCCCAAACCTTTCCCCCCGCTTCCCCCCCCCCCCCACCCCCAAAATAAAACCCTAGACCAGATCAGTGGTTCCTCTGCCGCCGTTCCTCTGCCGCTCCTTCCTCTGTCGCCGCGTTCTGCTGCTGCCGCTCCCCCCTCGCCGTGGTTCTGCTGCTGCCGCTCCTTCCTCGCCGTGGTTCTGCTCAGGTATGTCTCTCTCTCTCTCGCGGTCTCTCTCGGTCGCGATCTCTGTATCTCTCTCGCGATCTCTCTCTCTCTCGGTCCTTCCCTCTGTTTTAACCCATTTTGATCTCTCTCTCCTGTCTATTATACTGCTGTGTAGTAGATTCACAATTTTTTTGACCAAAAAATCTGATTTATGGTCTAGACTTATGCAGGTCAACTATTTGATGTACATCAGGAGGGTACCATGAGGCTATTGCATTCTATGGGCATGAATACTTTCCTTCAGGCGCTCTTTGGGCATGAATACCCTGTGAGTTTAAGAATACAAACTCGGATTAGGCTTCTCAGTTTCTAAAAAGTTGATTTCTTTGTATACTTCTTGCTTTGGCCTGCTTATATGTTTACTCTTGTGAATATGATTGGTTTAGTAATGTGCTTTTTTTTTTTTTAAGGTTGGAATGCTTGATGAGGAGAAATCCTTCCACTTGGAAAGGATATCACTGCAGTCGGTATTTGTTCTTTAAAAGATGGAGTTGCTGAGATCAAATCATGCAATGATCTTCCTTATTATCTGTAAGCAAGTCTGTTTTGAAAAGGCTTTCTGGTAGATAACTTATCGGGTTGTGCGCTTCATCACCTGAGAAATATGTTTAATAAAGATGTTTTTCATGGTCAACTCAACTGGATGCCTGTGATTCGCTTATTGCCCAACTTTAAAAAGTCTATAATATGACGATTGTTCTGAAAGTAAAAGGTGTTGTGAGGGTTTCTTTGCATTGTCGGCCAAACGTGAAGTCGTTCAGTTATCTAATGGTGCATTTGATACTCAAAATACTGAATAGTCTTGCCTACACTTATGCAGGTCAACTACTTGATGTACATCAGGAGGTACCATGAGGCTATTGCATTCTATGGGAAAGCACTTGCACTTTCAACCAGAAGTTTGAGTACTTATGCAGGTCTTGCCTACACTTACCATTTGCCTTGTAATTCCAAAAACGTTTAATCACAAAAGCATCTTGTGTGTGCAAAGTTATATATTTGTTGGCCTTATTCTAGATGTCCTGTTATCCTTGTCTCCTTATCAGGGTTATGGCCGAAACCAGATGATCAGTTCTGCGCATAAAGAAGATTGCAAAAAGATTCAAATTGAGCTCGATAATACAAGGTAATTGTTGACTAGTATATGTGCATAAATCTTTAGACCTTTTGAACTTCTTAACACGTGGCGTACTCTAAATTTGGTTTTGTTGTTTGATTTCAGGTTCATTCACTTTGAAGATCGCAAGTAGCAATTAGTTGCTCATTGACGTAGTATTTTATGTTTATCTATTATGGTTTTTAATTTGGCTTGATTTTGGTAGAAATACTTGATGTTTATGAATTTTGAAAAACGTTTGAGTTGATGTATTGAAGTGGAGATGTTATATTATACGATTTATGTTTGACTGCCTCGTGATATTATATATCCCCGAACATATTTGGCAAATTGAGAAATTCTGGTGAATGATTTGAGATGTTTTTTATATTATAGATCTTGTATTTAGAGATAAATTGTTGGTTAAACATTGGAGAAATTGAAAAAGAGCACTAGCTAAATTTTTGGAGAAAATAGTATTCCTGGCGTTTACAAGACCCGGGGAAAGGGGTTGCCTGCGCTTGGACTGGAAATATTTTACGGCGTTTACTAAACGCTGGGAAAAACGCCGGCAAGTATTCCCGACGTTTTTTTTTGAAACGCCATTTCGTATTTCTGACAACGGCATCGCCAGCATTTTTCAAAACGCAGGGAAAAGTTTTCCCGGCGTTTATATGACTTTTACCTGCGTTTTAAAAACGCTGGGAAAACCCTGATTTGTTGTAGTGGGGGGGGGGGGGGGGGGGAGCCGTCACAAAAAGTGACATAGCCGTAATCTTTTGAGACGGTTGGGTCACGTTTTGCAACGGTAAAGTGGGGGTCATAATTGCGGGGTGGCAATAGCTATTTGCGACAGCTTTCCGCCGTCACAAAAGCTTTTTCAACGATAAAAAAAATCTGTTATGACTGCTATTCACCCGTTGCAAAAAGTCTTACCACTTGCCACGGCTAGAGTAGCTGTCGCAAATAATCCTCTCTTTTTGCGACTGCTAGGTTGCCGTCGCAAAAAATAGGAATTATTTGCGACGGCATTTTATGTTGTTGCAAAACGTATAGACCTATTGTTACTGCTTTCTAGCTGTTGCAAAAGCTTAATTGCTATCGCAAAAGATATTACATTAAAAACAAAACCTACATTTTGAATCAATTCAAATAAACTTAATACTAATTTTATAGTTTCAAATCCTACAAGTTAACTAACATAATCTTTTAGACAACAAAAACAATGACAATTATTTCAAATATAACCACCTATTATAATTTTAAATCATTATCATGAATAATATACTATTACTACAAAGATTGATTGTAATTTGTCGATTCGAGTGAATAAGTGACATCCATCTATTTCTCAGTCACCTGAAACAACAAATTAAATTTTTTTAGTAAACAACTTTTATGAAGCAATAATTATACTGCAAACTAAAATTAAGTTTTAATTATATTAGAATGTCACAGCAATTTTGATGTACTTTCATCTTCAACAAGAAGCAAATGATTGCCCAGTTGGTTACTTGCTATTAATTAAAGTAGTATTAATTCTCAATTCCTAAAAAATAGGCTTTGAAGAAAATTTAGTGCATAATGCTATTGCTTAATTCATGTCAAGGTTAACGTAAAAATAGTTATAAGAACCTTCTCTTTATTCGGGAACTGTTATAAACTACTTTTGTAATATAATTTAAAAAATTTGTTCAGGCTAATTTGGCCGAAAGCTTATTTTTTAATAATTCTCAAATATTCATTCATGACTAGTCAGTCTCAAAGGTCTAAGCCATGACACAGAATCCATGACCAGAGAATTGCTCCTCAAAGAATAAACTTTATTTGACTAAATAACTTGATTCAGAACTTCTTGGTTCTTTAAAGATCAATCACTATGCATAACACAATAAAATAACATAACTTGGCACAAATAAACCTTTTCCATGTCTTACAAGGCAAGCAAATTACCTGGTTCATTCGTGATCTAAGTCAAGCTGAATGAGGCACACATGCAGCAGCAGAATCAACAATGGAAGCCATCTCATTGTTGTTGTAATCCCTTTGCAACCGAGGAACGACAATAGTATGAAAGGCTATCAATGAGGGTATCAAAGTACCAATAGAACTAAAAGAGCCACTTCTGTCCGTTTTTTGTTAGGAAAACCATCACCGAGCAATGAACAATTTGAAAATGGCTAACCTGCAATACTCAAGCTACAATGGCTTTCACTTTCTTGTGGTCCTTCTCGTAAAGGCGCAAGGAATGATAGCCTAGAGGGGGAAGAGGAGAACCATTATTGGCTGATGCCAAAAACCCAGATCAACCTAGTACGACAATAAACATGAAAAGGGTAAGAATCAATAGAACTTGTTTATTTGGCGAAAGGAAAAGATTACTTGATATTTGGATCCTAAATGGAACCTTATCTGACTCCCAGTTTGTTCTTGAACTCATAAAAATAATTTAAAATGCCCATTTCAACTGGGTTTACCATTGTATATATATCTTTTAAAGCAAAACAAAACCAAAGCCTATGGATGCAATCCTATCACAGTTTTCATGAAACAATTCATTATGAGTTGGGGTCAAGGTCAAACATGTATAAAGAGATAAGCTCAATTTCAACGGTAAACAGTAGTTCACAAATAGACAAGACTCCATAGGAAGAGCCCACATAGGCATATTTTGATAATCCAGCTTGACAACAGAATTTACATTTGTGATGTTCGTAAGTCTTTATTGTTGCACAGAACCATGAAAAATAATGTTGCCGCATAAACACTTAGTTATGAGGTAACAGCTGGGTGCTTATTTTTTATACCAGACTAAATAAACCATAAATACCTTAATATTCCTACCTATCTTCTGTATAATCTACACAAGTAATAAATAGTCATGATTGCCTTCTTTAATTTGTAACACTAAATGGCCACCACAAATCCCTTAGTTCACCTCCTAATTATTACAAAAACACCAACAACAAGCTCACTTAATTGGTTTATGGTTGCACATTTATCTAGTCCAACACATATCGTTTCTGATTATATCTAAATTGAAATCAAAATTCCTTAATGTCAGTAATCATCCAATGGTAGGACTAAACACAAACTTAACTTCCACATTTTCAAACATACCCTTTCCTATTTTTGGGGCCATTGATTCTTCAAGTTCAAAACTTCACACACGAAGAGAGAGAGAAAGACCATCGAAGTTCAGATGAATCGGATTAACCTTCGGAGTTCCGATCGAGCTTCAGATCTGTATCACCTAAAAATCAAAAGAAACTATTATTTATATACAGTTATATTTAGATAGATAGAGAGAGACCATACGAGATGGCGAGAGAACGGGAGAACAGAGTGCATCGCCGACCAAGAGGTCTGCATATGAAAGAAAGAGAACAACTTTGGCACGTGTTTAACGAAAGGTGTGGGCCTGACTTCACCTAATGTTTGAATGGAGTTTCCAAAATACATAAAGAAGATTATATGCCGTTGTGCAGTGCGAATTTTCTCAATCCACCGTAAGGTTGAGCTAGGCAGCCCTTCTAGTAATTAAAAATTAAAGTTAAGTGAGGATGTGGGTTTCTTTTTAATTATTCTTGGCATTTTTTAAAAGTAAGGGAAATTCAATGCGGGGAATGTGCCTTTTTGTTGTAGTGGGATGTGATTTTTCCTCTCGATTGACCCCCTTTATCACGATTTGATGTTGATCGCCGATAGAATTGGAGAAGCTGCAAGAGTGAAATCAGGGAGAGAGAGAGAGAGAGAAAGAGAAAGCAGAAGATGAGAGATTAGGGATTGTGCGACGCCTGAGATTTTCTAACTATGAAGGGAAAAGGGATAGGAAAATAGGGTTAGGAAGGATATACAGTAATGAAGAATAAAATGGTCTCTTACTAATGCTCACTATATTTTTATAATTATGTCATGTAGTTATCTAAGTGATTTCAGTTCTACAGTATTAAAAATATATTTTGATATCAATACTCTCCATTTGGCCTAATTTTTTGTATATTGATTATGTTTTGTTTTTATTTAATTTTTTTTTGTGAGTGACAAACTCAATAGGGACAAATCGTGTCATACAATAATGCAATGTGGCTAACACAAATATTGAATTTAATCATGTGTCCATTAACCTTCCATTTAATTACACATTCAAGTTATTTGTCATTTGTATTCTAATTGTCCAATTATAATTAGAAAGGAAACAAATGTTAATAGTAAAATAGACTATTATTCGAATCAAACAATAAATTACTTTTGTGCATAAATTTTTAATTTTTTCGAACAATATTTTTTAAAATTAGTGCTAAAAATTTACAAAGATTATGCTCTAAAATGCTTTGTTTTTTAAATTTTAAAAGTTATATGAATTTTCTTAAAAATTTTTAAAATATTAAAACTTTATTTTTTAAATCCAACTTTAAAAATATTCGACTTTTTAGTTTAAAAAAAAAAGATGATTTTGCGACGGGATAGTAGGCCGTCGCAAAAAGTACTCACCTTTTGCGATGGGAAATAATGCAGTCGCAAAAGGTACTCATTTTTTGTGACGGGATCGTCTGCCATCGCAAAAAGTGAGTACTTTTTGCGACGGGATCGTCTGCCGGCACAAACGACACTGTTTTTTGTGATGGGATATAGTGCCGTCGCAAAAGTACTTTTTTTTTCTACCGGATACTTGGCCGTCGCAAAAGGCGTAATTTTTGCGACGGCAAAATGACTCAAGAAGTCTTTTTTCTAGTAGTGACATATGCAGTTTCTCTCCTGCCAACCGGTGACTCCTCGAGACTAATGCCCATGGTTAGTTGCTTGTACGTTTAAGGGTGTTTTCCGGAAAGAAGTCAAAAAGGACTTTTGTATTATTCCTAATTGAATCGCCATTTTTTTTTTTGCTCCAGAGAGTACTCGTCAGTGAGGAGAGATGAAAACTAGATTATATGAATTTAGATATTTAATTTCGAATTGTGTGTTAGTTGGGAGAGGTTACATAATAAGATGTATTCTTATTGATTTGATTGTAACATGTCAACTACTGCTACCCATAGTAATTTTGACTTTAGCAAAATCAAATCCATATGATTATCGTGTTTGCAATGGTTGTGGAACCATATTTTAGATTATAGTTTTAGATTTTGTTGCAGATTATAAATTTTAAATTCTTGCAAAAGTTGTAGACCGGATTCAGGAGATTGTAATGCATGCACTTTTCTTTAGTGTGCGTGTAGTGTGAGCAGAGCCGACCCCAGGATAAGCCCCGCAAACCCCCGGGCTCGGGCAATCTCCCGACGCGGGGCAACAAAATATTTTTTTTTATAAATATAGAAAAAAATAAAAATTCATTGAAAAAATTTATTATTAATACTAAGTAGGCAACGAAGCTGAAGTTGGACTTGGACAACCAAAATGTCAGGGTCGGTATTGAATGGGGAAAAATGATATAATTTTGCCCGCTTTGCTCTCAAAATTACATTGTTTTAACTTATCACGCGAATTTTTATCAAAATATATGGAATCAAAATGATATAGTTTTGAGGACAAAGCAGGAAAAACTACATTATTTTGTCCGCACTCCACACGCACTACAGGGTTTGGAGGAGCTGTAGTGTACTTTCTTGTAGTGCACGAGTAATGCGGGCAAAACGACATAGTTTTGTCCGCTTTATTCTCGAAACTATATCGTTTTGATCCCTATGTATTTTGATAATAATTCGTATAATAAGTTAAAATAATATAATTTTGAGTGCAAAATAGACAAAACTATATTATTTTGCTTGCACTACAAAAAACTGTACTACAACTACCCTGAATCTCGCACTACAGCTTCTCCAAATCCAGATCAACCTATTTGCTGCAGCTATGAGAGTCGGATTTCAACAAAGAATATTCCATTTTCCCTACAGTGGTTTGTGTAATTAAAAGTGAAGATACTTTCCTGATACTAGTATTTTATATACAAAATAAAAGTAGTTCCCACACATAAAAGATAAGTTTAGTGCAATAATATATTTTCCTGATCAACTTATGAGTTAATCACATGCATTACAAACTGATATTATTAAAAGAATAATATTTTTCTTCTAATACAACAATACATTTTCTAACATAAAGAGAGAAGAACAAAGAAGACAAAATTTTGTAAGTTGTTATCACATTTGGAGGAAAAGGAGAAATGTTTTGGAAGGTAAGATATAGATCATCGTGTAATACTCCAAAATCATGGTACATAATTTCGTCTTTTCACCTAAAATCACTTTGGTACGTAGCTTTTGAGAAGCACCCATAACCCAACTTTGAAATTTTAAAATTTTCATTCTTTTTCTTTAGTTTCTAAGAATCTATAGATTCGATAAAGCGATCATCTAATTAAAATCCTAAAATTTGTGATAAGCACTCGAAATCTAATTTTCAATGGCTGAAAACTGATCGATGACCTTTTAATATTTTCTTTTGTTATAAACAAGCACCAACAATTAATTGGACTTGATACTCTCTTTAAAGAAACAACTTAGCAGACTAAAACAATAATGATAAATGTCAATTCGCATGATGAACATGAGCATTGACAATGGAGGAGATTAATTGATTAAAGTATATATCTTAATTATAAACATAAGATGAAGAACACTATTGGCGATGGAGTAAATGAATAGTGCTAATCAATTAAAAAAATGTTAAACTAAAGTATTTGAAAAATTATTTATTGAATAAATAATTAAAAATCTTCCGGGAGTTATCAATTATGTAATTATATATGTGAAAATGATACATATCAATGTCGTTGTGCAGTTATCAATTATGTAATTACATTAATAATGCATAAAATCAAAGGTGACGATAATATTCTTGATATTAAAAACAATTCATTTATATAGAGCTTGCCAAATGTCATCTAATTTAGCTCCTCCCCCACAACCATTCTAGTCAAATGTGTATACGGTCCAAAAGGCCAAAATCTTTACTCCCATTATCTGACCAACCATCACGTCGTGCCTATCTAATTAACGTGGGTGATTGGGGTGTTATTACGTTCAACAAGTTTAAGAACACAAATTATTATTGTATGTTTAGACACAATTAAATATATTCCGAATCGTTAAATGTACGTGAGTTTACATGATTATAGAGAACTCCATGTTTATTTGACAGTTCTGAACACATTTGTGTTCAAATGTGCACTAATTGTTTGTGTTCCTCGACTATTTTTATCATGTTATCATAATGAAGTTGATGGCTTGGAATGTTAAAGGGGTTATGTAATGCAGTGAAAAAAGGGTTTTGTAATGAAATTGATGAGGGTCCATAATTCACATTTTCTTATCTAGGATTTGACGTTTGAAGAGTTTGAGATTTTTCTTTTGGGGAGAAAGAGAGGGAGCCGAATATAATTTGGGGGACAAAAATATAATTTTTTAATAACTTTCAAAATTTATACATAGGTCCTAAATTTTTCTGAAATTTTTGCTTCCCCCTGTTTCCATATAATTCTGCCCGGCTATTTATAAGGCTGCGGGTGCATATGGAGGTGTTATCTTAATGTTGAACAAGCAGAACTTTTTTATGGAGGAGAAGATAATTCACAAAAACTTTATTTTGATTAAACGTATGTTTTCTAATATGTTCGATGTGTTATTCTCAATATTTATGTTCCTACTGATGTTGTAGAAAGGAGGGTTGTACGGGGAGAAATTATTGCTTTGAAGCATAGAATTTTACTTACCTTAGTGTTTGGGGGAGACTTCAATAAAATGAAAGCAATTGGAGAAAGAATTGTTGCCTAAGAATTAGCTTGGGGGGATAGGAAGTTTTCTAAGCTTTGTTAACCATATAGGCAGGTCAAAGATCTACCTATAATGGGAAAAAGATTTAACTGGACTAATTATCAAGAGGTGGCTTCGCATAGCAAGTTGGATAGATTTTCGATCTCTCAGAGTAGTTAGAACAATTTAAGATGATACAAAGAGGCCTACCAAGGAATGTGTCTGACCATTGTCCTGTAATGCTTCAATACGATTGCTCATTTGTGGTTTAAAACCATTTAAGTTTCTAAATGCATGGTTTTCACATCCTGGTTGTATGAAAATTTGAGAGGGTTAAGTAAAAACTAAATTGAAAACTTAGAAGTAGAGCCCGTTTAGCCGGCTCGAGCTCATATATTCGGCTTGATCGTGTGCAAAGCCTCGGGCCAGGAGCTCGATTTGGGAGCTTGTCAATTGTTAGAGTCGATCAGACATAGCCGGTCCACGATCTGGTTGGGTCATTGTTGGTCAAGTTGGCCCATCTGAGTCAACCATATAGTGTTGACCAGTCCCAAAATATGTCAAGTCAAAAAACGATTAAGGATGACATGCAACGCACTCGAGTATACATAGATGAAATTAACTGATCCCCATCAAATAAGGGTGAAGACCATTGAAAAAAGGATCGGTCACTTAGAATACTAGCGCCAAGTTGATTATTTAGGACATTTGTATCCGTTTTCATATTTAAAACCACTATAAGCTTTGATTGATACGTTAGCTTTCTTATATATTGTTGTGCTCGAAAGAACTTGTGTTCTATAAGTGATCCCTTGTTCTAGTACTTACTTAACCATTGCAGAGCATTTTAGTTATGGGTTGAATTGCCTCTGAGTGGTTGCTCCGTTGTGCTATTACGAATCCGAGATCATAAGCAAGTGAGATAGGTTATGACTACATCCTTTCTCAGCTCCAATAAGACTGGTGGGGGAGTCCCATAAAACATCACCCCACAATTGGCGACTGTGTGGGCTAAGTAATAGTGGATCGACAGAGTAGACGTAGAGCTCGTTTAGCCGCTTGAGTCCATTTATCCAACCCAACCGTGAGAAGAGCCGCGGGCTACAAGCTCAGCCTAGGAGCTTGTTGGCTGTCAGAGCCAATCAGACATAGCTGACATCGATTTGGTCAGGTCATCGCTACTCAGTTCGACCCCCATCTGAGTCTTACTAGTCGCGCCGATCAGTCCCACGATCAGGGATCTACAGATGGGATCTACTCGAGTATGCACAAATGAATACTCAGTCGGCCCCTATAAACAAGGTCAGATCATTGGGTTGGACATGATAGGATCTAACGATTGAAGTATGCTTTCACCTTTCAAACCAAGGTCCCGAAGGTCAATTTATCCAGATGGATGATGACCGGCCGGCAAAAGTGTGCGTCGTTAGGGCGCCGGCCTAGGTCAATGGTTTAATTTTCATAAAACAGGACTTCCTCAAATAATTAAAAATAAGTATAATGGATAGTCCGGAGTATCGATCCACAGGGAAAAGATAGTTGAATTCAAAGATTCCGCAAATTAAGTTTTTCGACGATTTGGACGTCAACCTCAAAGTTTGTTTGGTGATGGTTAACAAATATACTACTAAGTGAGGAAAAGAACTAGATTAAGGAGTGGGGTTAAGTCTTGAAGTTTGGTCCATTCAAAACTTCCGTTGGTCTATCTCCTCTCCTTATAACTCAATCTAGCCCCCGGTCTCGGGTTTTAGATCGGAAAATACTTCGATGAAAATCAGGGTTTTAATTCATAAATGGTTTGACGGATCCTTTCAAGTTCAAGAAAATTGGATCAAAAGATGAAGGTCATCGATCCAAATATTAGATATACCAACTCTAAGGATGGCTATAACTAAGCAAGAACTTAACTCTTCATTTCTTTGTTTCAAGAAGAAGAACTTAGAAAGATCCATCAATGGGCATTAGATATATATTGAGAAGATGTAGACCAACATGGTTTAGAACAAACCTCACATTTAGACTTAACCCACACTTGTTTAGCTACTCATATTTACCATAAACATAAGAGAAGTAGGAGAAAACATTATTAACATACTTATCTAAGGGAATAGGAATGATCTAACCAATACTATACTAGAAATCTCTTAGAAAGTCAGGTTTTAAGATGGGAAATGCAATACCAATGGAAACATAAATGTAGATCTTACCAATATTTGATTGATTCTATAAGAGTGAATGGATTCACAAGAGCAAACCACTAAAGATTAATAAACTTACTCAAAACTTGAAACTCAATACATGAAGAACAAAATATCTCTAAGGCAAAAGCTTTCTATCTTTCTAATAATCTGATATTCTATATGTGTTGTGTGTGTAGAGAGGCTCCCTTTTGCCAAGGAATAATAACCTACAAAATATCCTAATATTCTAGGTACTATTACAAGCCTACCCTACAAATTGGCTAGAAAAGAAGCTTCTTATTCTTTTTCCAGGCTAAAGGCCTTTCTTGTCCCCTGATTTTGTACAAAAATCAAGGTAAAGTGGACCCCAAGAGTCAGCCATCCCAGACCAGATGTTGGTCTATCGCACTTGATACACCGGTGTCAAGGAAATGAGGCACCGGTGTCACTGATCTCTGTATCTTGGTATTGTACTAAAAGGAGGGACACCGGTGTAAGGAATAGAAGCACCGGTGTCATTGGTACTCTGTATTCTGGTTCTTCTTTGAAATAGGAGTAGACACCGGTGTAAAAAAATAGAAGCACCGATGTCATTGGCACTCTGTATTCTCCATCCTTCACTGCCATAAGAGGGGACACTGGTGTATTGAAATCAGAGGCACTGGTGTCACTTGTATTCTGCATCTTGGCTCTTCAGTGAAATAGGAAGAGACACCGATGTGTTGCAATTGAAGCACCGCTGTCACTTTGTCGCTAGAACTTGGTTTCTCAGTGGAATAAGGGGAGACACCGGTGTGTTGCAAATTGAAGCACCGGTGTCACTGATCTCTGGAACTTGGTTCTTTTAACCAAGTTCGGGCTTTGACCACTCGGACCTCGTGTGACCTCTCCGGGCTGTCTTTGACTTTTGAGAGTTGACTTTCGCACTTCAGGGTCCTCTTTTCTCTGTTTGACCTGCGATGGACATGAAATACCTTTTCGTGCATTATCGAGTGTAAACATGGAATAATACGTGCACGCAAGTTAAAATAGACGTGTTGAGCCGTAAAATACACAATAACATGCGCTCATCAGATGATACAAGTCATTAGGATGAAGTACTGATTACAATACAAAATACGAGACAGAGTGCAAGTTCATCTGGTTGGATGATACAAGTCATCCGAATGAAGTATATATTACAATACAAAGCATGAGGTAGAGTGCAAGTTCATCCGGTTGGATGTTTTAGGTCATCCGAATGAAGTTGGATTTTTGTAGTACAAATAAGTTACAGAACATACGGTTATCCAGATGATTGGGTTGTGGCAACCAGTTGGGAGGGTCGTCTTCTCCAAAAAATTAGAGTTGAGTTTCTTTCATTGGAGCTTCGTGAAGCTCATGCGTGGATCAAAAACACAAACTGAAGGAGGGGATGAAGTCATTTACCTTGTAATGGTTTGATTGGACTTTGAACTAAGGAAATTGAGCTAGGTTTGCAAAGATGGAACTTTTGACTTGATTTTTCCTCCTTCTTTCTCTCTCTACTAGAGAGTTAGTGTGACACTCCAGTCAGGCTGCGGTGCCAGCTGTAAGGTCGGCGTGCAGTAGATGGTGTCTCAGTAGGACGTCCGGATGAGTGGTCAAGAATCTCACATCGCTTGGTGGATGTAAATTTCGATGGTATTTATAAGATTATGAACCTTCTTTGTACAAGGCATTTTAAAGCCATGATGGCGCCAACACCAAATGAAACTTCACAATTAAGCATACTTGTCCTCGAGCAATCCAAGGATGGAATAGGTGACCTACTGGGAAGTCCATGGGGTTTGAGCGACAAAAGCGGCAATACTATGCAAGGTGGGAGCGGGTCGTTATAAATGGTATCAGAGCCTGCACCAACTGAAAATGTGAGAAATCTTGGCCCCACACGAGGACATGTGTTCCTAAGTGAGGGAGATTGTGACACCTCAGTCAGGCCGTGGTGCCAGCTGTGAGGCCGGCGTCCAAGAGATGGTGTCTCAGTAAGACGCCCGGATGGGTGGTCAAGGGTCTCACATCGCTTGGTGGATGTAAGTTCGATGGTATTTATAAGATTATAAACTTTCTTTGTACAAGACTTTTTAAAGCCATGATAGCGCCAACACCAAATGGAACTTTACAGTTAAGCGTGCTTGCCCTGGAGCAACCCAGGGATGGGTGATCTACTGGGAAGTTCATGGGGTTTGGACGGTAAAAGCGGACAATATTGTACAAGGTGGGAGCGGGTCGTTATAGTTAGCTTCCTCCATCACAATTAGTTAATTTCACATTCTCTCTAGAGTTCCGGTACCCTGGATTTGTGGAAAGGAAGAAGGGAAGGAAGCTCCAATTTATAGAAGGAATCGTCATTGAATTTGAGAGGGATTCCTTCAGCATAAACTTTTTGCCAAAGGTTAAGTGCAAGTATAGAATTGTCAATGGCTGTCATAGGGGGAGAAGAGGGGAGAGTTCCTCAATGGTTGATAGTAAACATGTGAGAGAAAATGGTTTTGGAAGCTCAAACCATGGGTAAGAGTAGTTTTGAAATTGGCCGAGGATCTTTGCGTGAGAGAGAAAAGAAAATCATATGAGGTTGAGGATGAAGAGGATGGATGAATCCTTTGGGTGGGTGGGTCTGTATGTGGAGCGTGGATTGATTCATTGGGTTTGGACCCACAAGGGAAAGACATGGCCGAATGAAATGCTGATGTAAATTAAGAAAAATAGCCGAAGTGTTGGTTGAGAAGGGATGGGCTATGACAAGGGAAAGTTAAGGGCTAGGTTCATGTACATACAAACATGCAATGAAATATATGCATGAATCTTTTATATTTATTCTCAAAATAAATCATGCATCAATATTTAAAATGAATTTGATAAAATTTTATTATTTTTTTAATAATTTTGTGTCCTTACATTCACTCTTTATCATATTTTACCATCTTCCTCATCACAACTGTTGTAAAGGGACGGAACACAAAATTGGTAGAAAAATGGTTGATGATGGTGGCTGCCTTTGGGAAAGAAGAGGGGGAGGGAGGAGAAATAAGATAAGGAACGGAGGAAAGGGTGGAGGAGGGGAATGGAAGACAGTGTGAGAGGGGAGAGGGTCGTCACTCGTTAGTGGCGTTATTGGAAAAAGGATGTCTAACTCCCTGTTTTGAGAATTAATAATATCATAAATCTTATTTCCTGATATTATGATAAGTTATTTTTCTTATAGAATCTCCCTTCTTACAGTAAATTCATCATAATTTTTGTAATAAGAAATTTATCATCAATCATGTATACCGACAGTTTTTATAATCTCATGCATGATAATATTTCGCATACTCTATGTATTTTAGAATGTTTGCCTAATTTCTCTTGTGATAAATCTTTATATCATTTTATATATTTGCCTAATTTCTGCATGATGATCTTTCTCATCATTTTTCCGTTTAAAATTTTCCAAAATCTCTATCTTGTAACAACTTTTTTTTATATTTTTTGTGTATAGGTATTTAATTGACATTTCTTAGTTTTTGTTACAAGCGTATTTTTTATTTTTATTTTTTTGTATGATTATTGGTAGATTTATTACTTTTTTCAATTTCTATTAATATTAAGATCTGTTTTGAGCTTTGAGAGTAAAATAATATGATGAATTTTGTTTGTAGAATAAAAAAAAAAGGAGAACCAAAACATAATAGCTTTAAAATTGAGATGAGATGCTTTTTTAGAAGCATACTCATAGTAAGCTATCCCCCATATTGCGGTTTTTTCTGAATGCGATTTTTTTAATAAGGACAAAACGTGCTTAAAAATTATCGAGCTAAGACAAATAGAGCACAATCTCTTATTCCACATTTTTGGCACGTTGTAGTAGGTTTTTAAGGAATTTGATATTTTAAGAGTTTAATCATCTGGTATTTCACTTTTGAAATAATGTATAATTTTAAAGTTGTGGAATACAATAGTTGGTAAGTGTTTTGAATAGTTGGAATGTTTAGTAAGTAGACTCTTATGTTGACTTGAAATAACTAGTTGTAATTTGCACGTATAAATAACTAAAGAAAATTATGATGCATTAAGAGCTTATTATTAGTTATTGAGAAGGGTATTTTTGAAAAATCAAGTGAAAATGAATTGCATTCCTATTCCTTCAATGACCAAACCAAACACTTAAATACGATTTCATTTGTTTTTTCTTGGTAACATTCCAAAATGCACCAAACATTTTAATAGAATTACTCATGTATTACATTCTTTTAAATTTCATTCCTAAGAATAAAATACTCATTTCGAGTCTTCGAGATTCCTGTCATTCAAACCGAGCCTTAAAGAAGTTTAGAAATTGTATTGTAAGATGTTGACGTGGAAAATGCGGGTCAAGCACTTAGGAAAGATTCCATTGGATCTTAGACCCTTTGACACTTCCTTTAACAAAGAAAGGGATAAGTTTCTCCGTCCACGCAACGCCAAATTCATGATCCAACCTTTTACTTTGGGCCCTTTCGTTGGTCTCCCCACCACCAAGATTCCATTTCCCGCAAAACTTAAACAAAGAACGGAATACTTTCCCGTGTGACTCACCAACATTATCCTGTCGCGGCTTAAAAAAAAATACTATCTGAATTCTTCAATTTAATTTGTTTCAGACATGAATGTAATTTTTTTGAATATTATGAAATACGAAGTTAAGTAATTAAACTCAAGTACGCCACTACAATTGACGCGGACTAATACTTGATGATTTTGTTTGATTGGGTTTGTTCATTTTATTTGTTCTGTTAATGAAATAAAAATGTACGAAAATATAGGATCATACATCGATACCAACATGAACAAAAAGTACACAAATAACGTTATTTGACTAACTTAATTTTTTTACAATTAGCTTATTCGAATAATGCGAATAATTTCTTTAGGTTCGAGGTCGTAGGAACTAAGTCACGTAATGTACACATGGTGAAAGTATTTTTGGCAAATATTTTAAAATTGCTACAAATGGTGAAAGGAAAAATTAAAGTCCAAAGGGAGTACGGAAAATTAGAAGTCAGGATTTAGAACAAGAATGATAACTATTTGTATTTTTTAAATGCAATAATAATTCATAAAAAATTTAGTAGAATTAGCGAATGTGGATTGCTTTTGAAAAAAAAATAAAATTATGCCAAATTGGGAATATATGAATGAGAACACCAACAGCAGGTGCCGTGGGTGAAACTCAATTTTCCCTCCCCAAAACCCCTAAACCCAATTCCCTCTGATTTCTTCCTTCCCATTTCTTCTCTTCACCACACCAACCAACAAACAGTAAAAGCCACATCGAGCTCTCACGCGGCATTCCCACGTCTCTCTCTCTCTCTCTCTCTCTCTCTCTCTCTCTATATATATATATATATATATATATTTTCTACTCAGTTCTTTGGAAAACATACCTCCTTTTTTCCCACTAAACTCCTAATTTACCAACAAATTACAGGTCTTCAATTTCACTTCACATCAACCAGCGTTCAACAATTACAGAGACGTCAGATAGAGAGAGAGAGAGAGGAGAGAGAGAGAGAGAGAGAACCTGGAATTTATATAAGAGAAAGTAGAAGATGTTGGAGTCGTGTTACAGGCCGCTGGAGCGGTGCTTCGGCGGCTGGGGCGGACGAAGTGGCGGTGATGGCCTTCTGTGGCACATGGACTTGAAGCCGCACGCGTCCGGTGACTACTCGATCGCTGTGGTTCAAGCGAATTCTTCTCTCGAAGACCAGGGCCAGGTTTTCACCTCCCCTTCCGCCACGTACGTCGGCGTTTACGACGGCCACGGAGGCCCCGAAGCGTCTCGGTTCATCAACAGCCACCTTTTCCCTTACATACACAGTAAAACCAAACCCTATTTTTCACCTCAATTTTCGATTACAGGATTGTATCTACGTGGTGTATGGTTGTGCTCTGTGTTTCTCGTAACTTTGCTTCAGTTATATACTAGACCGAGGCCATCAATTGTTACGTCTTTTGAGTACAATTTTTTGTCAAAAGACTGGCTTGACATGGAGCAATCTAATGGTTTGTGGGGCTGTTTTTTTTTTTTTTTTTTCCTGTTTCTGTACCTTTTCTCGATGAAGCGTGTTTTCCTATGGTTTTGGGTTTTTGAGGTCTGTTTATGTCTTTCCAGTTGGGTTATGTGTTTTTTTTTCCATCTATTAGGCTTGTTGGCCCTGGTTAGGATTTATCCGTCCTAGGTTTAAATTACCACCGATGAAAAAGCACTCCAACAGTTTCTCCATTAAATCTTTTCCATATACCCAACTTAAAGCTAACGCCAGTTTTAAGTATGTTCTATGAAAGAATGAAGAAATTTCACTCTTATCAACTCCAGCAAACAACTTCGTTCTCCTTTTATTTGATATCAATTTTTTGAAATGGTTCGAGTCCATCATTAGTCCTTTATGGGGATGCTCAGTTAAGGTTTTAAGGATTCAATAGTGTATAACTTGCTCGGTTTGTTACTTAATCTCCTCGATAACCAAACAGATTGTTGCGTTTTTGTGTGATTGCTAGTAAACAGAGGACTTGTGAGAGCTATACTTTTACTTATTAGATTTTTTTCACTCTTCTTTTAATTGGAATTTTTTAAAGTCAGAATTTCATATATTTGTCTATTTTGGTTTCCCAGAGTTTGCTTTAGAACAAGGAGGATTATCTGCTGAGGTGATAAGGATGGCATTTGATGCTACTGAACAGGAATTTGTGCATTTAGTGACGCGATCGTGGGTGGCTCGGCCTGAAATTGCATCTGTTGGATCTTGTTGTCTTGTTGGGGCAATTTCGAACAACATTTTGTACGTGGCAAATCTAGGGGATTCAAGGGCGGTGCTGGGACGAAGAGTGTCAAATGGGAGGATGAGTAACTCCACTGCTGTGGTAGCAGAGCGCTTATCAACAGATCATAATGTTGGGGTTGAAGAGGTGAGGAAGGAAGTTGAAGCGCTTCATCCCGATGATGCCCATATTGTGGTGCATACTCGTGGAGTTTGGCGAATTAAGGGCATAATTCAGGTATCAATTCCCATTTTCTTTTGTTTGTTCTAATTGTAGCAATTGTTCAACATCTTCAACAAGCTGTATTCGATTGGTCATTCATTTTTCTGTTCAGCTTTATTATTGAGTTTTTTTTTCTTTCAAGGGAAGAAACTTGTGTTGCTTGGGATTGAGTTGTTATCGTGCTTGGCTGCGACTATCATAAATCATGTTAGGAAGCTGAAATTGAGTGAGAATAGTTTCATTGAAATGATGCTCTTCATATCTTTTTATCTTGAAATACTGATTTGCACAGCAGAGTAGAATCAGAAAATTCATTCATTTCCCATTAACATCATTTCTGTAAATGGTATTCCTGCAATATTGGCCACCTTTTTTCCCATTATAGTTTGTGTCTGATGCATTCATAGGGCTCAAAAGTCATGCGATGCACATCAAGGCCTAAAAAGTATAGCATTGTGGTGTGACAATAGTGGAAATATTTCATTTTCCGCTTTTTAGTAGAAGTGATTTGCTGTTTATGTTGAGGATGACATCTTCACCTTCCAAATTTGAGATGCACGTTTCTTATTATTTTCTTTTCAAAAGTAACCTCTTTCAGGATTGTTCCTAGTGCAATAACCTTGATAAGTTGTTCAAGCTATTCTGCAGAAAGAAAATAACATATCACGAGAAGTTTTCTTTTTCATCCTAAGACTCATGGCATCAAGTGTACTCATTATGATGAGCATTAGCCTGCACGAACAATACTGTTCCTGTATTAGTGCTCTTTCTTTAATTTTGCCTTTTTTTGACTATTTGAAAGTCTTCATCTTCGTTATCATAAATAGTGATCTGCATTGAAGAATTTGATACTGGATTCTTTCATTTCCCTATTAACATCCTTTTTGTAAAGGGCATGAGCTGCCATGTGGGCCACCTTTCCCCATCAAAGTAGAAATGTGATAGGTTCATAGGGCTCACATGTCATGAGATGCACATCAAGACCTAAAAAGTGTTACAATCATGCCAGGACACTAGTTTAATAATTTGTTTTATCCCTAGTGATATGCCAAGTATGCGAATGATTGTGTCTTCACATTCTGTATATGAGATGCACGTTTCTAATCTTTTGTTTCGGTGTAATTAGATGAACCTATTTTAAGAATGATTCTAGTACATTGACATTGATAAGCTGTTCCAGCTATACTCCAAAGGACAATAACAGCTTGAAAAGAAGTTTCCTTTTTCATCTGTAAATACGGTGGCAAGCGTACTCATTGTCATGGAACATTGACCTGCACGAAAACTATTGTACTTATATTCGTGCTCTTTCTTTAGTTTTGTCTCTTTATTACTATTTGAAAGTTTCCATCTTCCTCATCATAAGTAGTTGAAGTATTTCGTTTACTACTTAGTCCATATGATTCGCCCTGTATGCTGATGATAATATCTTCACCTTCCAACCATGAGATGCATGTCTCCTTATCCTATCAGGGAGCTATAGTTAATTGTGGCTGCTAAACAGAAATAAAGAGTTGGTACATGATTTTGATGGTTTTAGTTTCTGTGCCATTGGATTTTGACTTCTAAAGGTCACATGCTATTTATTGTGCAATACACTTTTAATAAATGCATCTTCTGGTGTTCTTTAGATTGAAAGCTGCTGAATCAAGCCTATGTTGATGCTTGTATTTTAAGAATCACACTAGTTCAAACATCTTTCGGATTTTTGTTATAATTTTTTCCTCTTTTTATAGGTGTCCAGATCAATTGGAGACGTGTATCTGAAGAAGCCAGAGTTTCATAGAGATCCTCTTTTCCAGCAATTTGGATCAGCTGTTCCTTTAAAACGACCTGTAATGTCAGCGGAGCCCTCTATATTGATTAGAAAGTTAAAGCCACAAGATTTATTCTTGATATTTGCTTCAGACGGCCTCTGGGAGCAACTGAGTGACGACGAAGCTGTTGAAATTGTCGTGAAAAATCCTAGAGTTGTAAGCACTGTTTCTGCTTTTCTTGTAGTAGTTATGACAAATTGAAAGTTTCTCTTGTGGGGTAGTAAGCGGTTAATAGGAGTCAAAATAGTGGGTTTGAAACTTGAGGGGGCGGAAAAAAAAATGAAAAAAGACAAGTGGGGTAGTGATGCAGCCACTATTTTCAATTGAATGATCCTCTTGTCTTCTTATTTTAAAATCTTGGAAGAGGCGCACTTGAGAAACAAAAAGTTACAGGCGGGTTCACGACAAGATGTTTCCTTTTGAAAATGCTATAGATAGCTACAATCTTAACGTTTGTGAAGGTATACTAATGTTTTTTTTTTTAAATTTCCTGCTATCATTGTAGGGAATAGCCAAGAGATTGGTTAGAGCTGCCCTACAGGAGGCGGCGAGGAAAAGAGAGATGAGCTACGAGGATATAAAAATAATTGAAAAGGGGGTAAGGCGGTATTTCCACGACGATATCACAGTAATAGTGATATATCTGGATCATCGACAAGGCTCTCCGGACGGTAAATGCATGGTTGATTGCGTTAGTGCCCCAGTTGATATTTTCTCATTTAACTCAGATGAAGCAGACAATACACCTCAAACTTCTCCCTAAACAATCCTTGGGTGTTGCACTATAAATATGATAAATTTTACTGCAACGGGTGTAGGAAAGGGGAATAATAAGAGGAAGGAGGAGGTGGTTGTACCTACCTTGTGGAGGAGGGATGATAGATTGAAGCTGCTGGCTTTTCTGCAGCTTGGGTTTTGACCTCTTTACTCTGTTGTTTAATTTTGTTTTTGAGGTATGCTTATGTAAAGTGAGATTGGGGTCAGATTCTTTGACATTTGGCACCATTTGACAACTTGTACGTTTTTCTTGGTTATTTATCTGTTTATTCCTATTACAGGCATTTGGTCTTCTTTTCTCGCATCCTTTTCTTGGGAGTTGAGGTGGCTCGCTGTGCTCCCAAAGTGGAGTTCATGCCGAGAGTAATTATTCAGTGGTTTTGGAATATTATGTGTGGTGGTGTTTTAGGAGTACTTAAATTAATTTTCAATTTCAAGTTTAAAAGTTTGCTCTGAGAAAATCATTAACATTGACGTAAAATTAGACAGAGTGGAACATTCGTGCGAGAAATCAAGTTGTCGAGTAGACATTAATCACATGATCAATTAAAATTTATTTTATAGTGCAATTATATAAGTGCATGCCGCGTTTTTTTTTTTTTTGAGCACAATATAGTATGGTTGGCGAGTCATTGGTATGAAGTCTAAAAGTTTATTTTAAAGTGCAATTACATATGGGAGTAAGATCGATTGGATAAAGAATTATTTACAAGGGATAAATTATTAAGGGGATAAAATAAAAGAGAGTTATTTTTGAATGGTTGTCTCACATTGATGTGATGTTTATAGAGTGCGTATAAAAAAGTAAATAATTTGGATGAGGTATTAAAAAAGGAGATAAAGTAATACTTGGTTTAGATGTAGGATAAAATGAGAATAAAGTTGTTTTGTAGTTGTAATAAGGAAAATGGGGTATTATTCTTAGCTAATTCCAGGGATAATTTTTGGACATGAGGAGAGGATGTCTCAAAATAATACCCCTTTTATATCCCTCTAACGGGATTCTTTTTGAAGAAGTAAAAAGTTATCTCTCTGTATTTTTATTCTCTCAAATTATGTTAAATGTGTCATGTAAGGCCTTATACCCCCTTCAAAATTTATCCCCATCCAAACATGCCGTAAGTGTGTATGCCGTCATCTTGAGAGTTGTTGAGTTCATCTTGAATTCTTCAATTAAGGGTCAAATTGAAAGGAATATTTTGGTGGAGGCGTGTCCACGTGATCGGCGGTGGTTTGTGGTGGAGGGTCTTCTATGTCGGCGTATGGATGTAATGGTGGTTGATGATGGAGGAGAATGCTTCGTCGGCATATGGAGGTGGAGGCAGTGGTGGTGGTGGTGGAGGTGGAGAGATTGTCTATTAGGTGGTTCTTTCTTTCTCTGTTTGTCGATTGATTTGGGAAAAGAGAGAGAAAAAAAAATTTAGCATTTTTTTTTTCATCTCGTTTTGAGATGATGTGTGAAATTGCGTAGCAATTTTAATTGCCGTAGCAGCAACGTAAAAGGCGGCTGATGCTTTGGATGGCTGTAATGAGGTGTGTTTTGTTGGTAGGCAAAACATTGATAATAAATAGGGCATACGCTGCTTAGATCAGTGGCTGCTTTATAGACGGTGGTTTAAAAAATTAATCTGACTTTTTTAGTTTTTAAATTAGTATTATGTAGTTGCGTTAATTAAATAACTTTAATTGAGTAATTAGAACATCAAGTTCAAGGAAAGTTTAGTATATTATAAAAAAACTTCAAGGGAAGTTAGTGCAATTTATCCAATGTTTAACCAAATAAATTATTACTTCAATGGTTAATCCAGATTTTGACCACCTTTAAAAAATGGGTTTTGTTAATATGTGCTCTAAGGGCACATGATAAGTATCATTAAATAAGCTTAACTAATTTCACTTCTATTGAAAATAATAAAAGTCTTTAATGTCACATTTAATATTAGAGCAAGAAAAAAACTTATGTCCTAGTGAGACCAAAATATCCTTTTTATTTTTTTCTCTGTGTTGCCTTTTCTATTTTTTTAACTCTTGTAACTAATGCGAATATGTTAGATGATGAAACAACCCTAGTACACGAAAGACAACTAGCTAGTTGTTTATTGGCATGAACCAAAAAAATTTGTGTGGCAAATGAATCATCAAATGGAATCATACGAAAAGATTAATAAATTGCAATGTGATGAGAGATCTAGAGTTTTAGTTGCATAATAAAAGAACTCCAGAATTTTAATTAATTGTACGGTGAAAAAATTATGAGATTCTTTATATAATTTATCCCCAAAAAAAGAAGCTAATAACAAAAAAAAACCAATAATCTTTTTTAAAAAATTAGATTACCTCTCATTTACTTCATGAATTTTACACGCACATATATCTGGGATCTGAATTAAACACTATTTTAAAAATCAACAACACGTTGTCGAATGAATTGTAAAGGTAAAAAAATTAGCCACACATTTTCCAATATTTTGAAGTAATTATCGAATGAAATAAAATTCTAAACATCTTTTTTTACTCTTCAAAATTCAGTTACAATTTAATTTGCCAACCTTAACTCTTTTTTTTGCATAAAGAAAAAAGAGAGGGTATTTTGGTCTCACTAGAATACAAAATCTTTTTTACTCTGATATTGAATGTGACATTAATGACTTTTATTGTTTTCAATAGAAGTAGAAGTAGTTAGACTTATTTAACGATAGTTAATATGTTCCCTTAAGGCACATATTAACAAAACCCTTAAAAAAATTAGTGAACACTTTGCCCTTCGGAATTTTGTCTCAAAACACCAATGCTGAGTTCGGACTAAAATATTTTTGTTAAAGACGCTCGGTATTATTTAATATTTTATTAATTTTTCATATATATTTTTTTAATTTTTTACATTATGTCATTTTTCTCGATAAGAGAGATTAGAAAAATATAAAAAATATAGATTGAAATTAAAAAATCAAATAGAACGATACTAAAGACATCAGAAATAATTAAAAAATAATCTCTTACAAACTGTTTTTGTCTTTAGTGAATTTTTCAAGACTTTTGCTCATATTTTTTTTTACTTTCTAGATTTTTTTGGTCAAGATAAATAATTAATCCAAAACATTTAACACAAACTTAATAAAAATTAAGAAAAAATGACAAAAGAATACCGAATAATTAACTTCAACTAACCAATTAAAAGAACATGTACGAAGAGTCCAGTTAATATATGATAATTTTGCAGTCCACCTCAAACCTCTTACGCGGTTAATTTAGTGACGTCCATTACTTGTAAAATTACAATTTGACCTTGCCTGTCACGATTGCAACAACGGAAAATTAAAATAAAAAATAAAAACTATATGAATTGCAAATTGCGTTACTTGCCTGTCATGATTAATTGCTCCGTGAAGTATTTTAAAGCAATATTCTTTACAGAAAATTGACATTGATAATAACGTTAGTATATATACATGCACTCCTTAGAGTAGGCGAGGAGATACATGAAGACTACGAAGGCCCGGCTCTCTCCAAAAAAAAAAAAAACATTCAAATAAAATTAACATTTAGCTGTAAATTTTAAAAATTATAAAAAAATACATTTTGGCCCCCCAAATTATATTTAGCTTTCTCTCTTTCCAAGAAAAAAATCTTAGCCCCCAAACTTCAAATCCTAATTCCGTCATGCCTTAGAGCAATTGTATTATTTAACGTAGTTGCCCCATTAGAATGTAAACTTTGTAATGAAAACGATACTAAAAAGATCTGAAACCATAATTATTGTTTAAATCCAATTGCAGAGGAAGTGACATCAATCCACGTTGCTCATATATTTTTGAAGACAAGTGCTTCTATTTTAAGTTGCCGACTAGTTGACGACTTGACGGATCTCTTTATTTCTTGGTCTATGAAATATATTTTTGACAATATAAACATATTAATAAATAAACATGATCACGATATAATTTGACATGAATACTCAGAAATACATTCTTTTTAAAAATTAAACAAACATGATTACGGTGGTGATGGGTATATTGCAATTAAATTTGAGCCTAATTACCAAATCATGTGCATTTACCTTTTCTTCCATACTAGAATGACCATTCTCTTTGTACATACTTGAGGACACATGTTAATATATTATACTTAAATATGTACTTGTAGATGGGTAAATTTCTAAATCAAGATAGAAAGCTAACAACTTAATATCCTGCAGAAACGATGCTCCCAATATGCTGCAAAACAATAAATCGTCAAAGGAGCCCTCTGCCACTATGGCAGGAAAATAGTCCGATGATTAAGTCAGGTAAAAGCTCACAGAATGAACAATAACTCAAGCTAATGTTCTCTATTAGCAAGCGAAATTATGCATTAGTTAAAACATACATTTTTTTGTTGACTTTGAGCTTTATTTATAGACTTATCATTAATCCTAATTCTCTTAGGATTTTGTTTGGAGTCAAGTGTATTCTGATTGGCCACTAATGAGATAACTTTATAGTAAGCAGTTATCTTCTATCATTAGAGTTTCATTCAATTAGTACTTCTCGTATTAATTAAATTGGCCATGGATTTCTCATCCATATCTGTTAGAGCTGCATCCCATATTAATTATATGGGATTCTGTCTTATCTCGAAATAACATTCGCTCGTCGCCTTTATCGGGTTGATGGTATCTTGAGCAGTCCTTCTCAAGTCGGCAGGACGTTGGGCCACCTTTCTCAGATCGGCTAGTTATATATTCGACCTTCTCTGCTTGAATAAAGTACACATGAACCTCCACAGGTTGGTCGTACCCTTATGTGATCGGCACGTGTGTCCTGATGTATCTTCTATCTGATGCCGAACTTAATCTTTGCTGAGAGGGATAAATGTATTTTCTTTATTACATTTTTGCCCTCGTCAATACTCATATGAATGTGTAGTGAATGATTGATAAAACAAGGGACTTTGAAGGGCGTGCTGCGCAATCATTTTGGCGCTCAAAATACAGCTCGAACAGTCTGCTGATCGTATAATTTTCAATTAGTGTTTTATATGCTAAAATGATGTTATTTTGGCATGCAACACGGCCTACTGCGCATAATGATCTCTTGAGCTATAAGGTTATATTGCATCTTTTTTTTTTCCCGGTTAGGAAAAACCGTATAAAAAGTCAGAATTCTGTAAAATTTCACCAAGTGTACAGATTATGAGTAACCACGTAAGGATTAATGCAGGAACTTAAATAGCCATAAATTATGAACATAATCCAAAATTAATGAACAGTAAATTATTATGCAAATCGAAACACATGTATCACTCTGTATTCTGAACATAAATTCATCGTCTCACTGGAGGTAGTCGATTTTTGTCTTTCAATATACAATGGTGCCTACAGCTCCAGTAACATTGTCCTAAATTGATCGGCAAAAGGGATAGTGATGTACTCTGACTCAGAAAAGAACTCAAAAGAATAACATAAAGACAATTTGGTCATTTACTAAGGCATTAAGGCATTTCTTAACTAAGGCACCTCTTAAACACTCATCCAGTCAGGCCCTTAGTTACTCAACTTGTAACGCCGCATGTAAACTACTGAACCAGCAATTTGTTAGAGTCCAACCACGTGGCTCAAAATTCTTAAACCAAGTTATTAGTAGTAGTTTATATGGTTCCTTATATATCCAGGATTACCCATGTAGACTTTTGATGTGGGACGGGACATAACAATCTCCTCACCTTTAAGACCTTGCGTCCTCGCAAGGGGTCCAAAACTAAAGTCACCACGGCCTAACCTCGAGTTTGTTTTCTATTGATCAAATAAAGTCTCGACCCCACACTCGATCGTGTACACGGGTCGCTCTGATACTATTTGTAACGCCTCATGTAAACCACTGACCCAGCAACTTGTTGGAGCCTAACCACGTGGCCCAAAATGCTTAAACTTAAGTTATTAGTAGTAGTTTACGTGATTCTTTATACACCCAGGATCACCCATGTAGACTTTTGATATGAGACGGGACATCACACAACTGACATGATTAAGGACATGGTGCCATTAACCCAATCTGTTAGTATTCTTGAGTACTTAAGGGCAGGAATTGATGGCCGATCAAGTGGTGCAGTAACAAAACATTTTAGGGTAAATGACACGAGCCATCCTGATTAGGGATGGCAACGGAGCGGTTCGGGGCGGTTATCCGGATAACCGTCCCGATACCCGAATGGAATACCCGAACCGAACCTGCCCCGATACCCGAATGGAGGAAGAGGGGGTGCTCCATAACCGAACCAAACGGGGTTCGGGTATTCCCCGAACCGAACGGGTACCCGAATGGGGTTATAAAATAATTAATATATATATATATATAGGACCTGGGGTTATAAAATAATTAATATATATATATATATATATATATATATATATATATATAAAACGACGTCATTTAATTTCGGTTCGGTTCGGGTAACAGTTCGGTTATTCTTCTAACCATAACCGAACCGAACCCGAACGGGTATTTGTTTGTTCCTACCATATCCATACCCACGGGAAAAAAAACAGTTATGGTTCGGGGAAAATTAAGCGGTTCGGTTCGGATAACCATCGGTTCGGTCCAAATTGCCATCCCTAATCCTGATGTAAGATATGATGAATTAGTGACCGGCTAACAAATTAAATCAGTTAAGGCCAATAATATAAATAGTCTAAGGATAAATATCAACTAAGGATACATAACATTATACTATAGGTCCATGGAAGGTAAAGACGAGCCAACATCAACTGATTATCTATACTAGTGTTAAAGGATAAGATTGAATTTCCGAGGTGGATAGACCTACAAACTTTGATGCAATATTTACAACAAACCTATGTGTTTTATTCTGCTGTTTATTATTCTATGTATTACTATTATTTTGTTTCTATATCTATCATATTGTTCAAATCTTGGACTTGTCTTTCAGGTAGTATTTTTTACTGAGTGTTACAACTCATTGAGTAATTTTTTTGTCCCTAGAGTTTCATGTCCGATGTAAAAGAACAGTTAAAATGCCACCCGAGTAAGGAGAGTTGGGCTACGAGACTGATGGAGTCAACGAGACTAGGTTCCCATATCCATAGAATCTCCTTGCATTTATTTCTATGTAACCCAGAAGGTTAATTTTGTAAATTTTAAACGCAATTACAAATTCATTCATTTGAAATAAAAGGTAGTATTTCTCTTAAAATATTGTTTGTAAATTCGCAAGGATATTTATGTCATTTCAAATGTGTTACTGCTTCAGTTAATAAATAAGGTTGTTTGTTTTAAAATGTTTGTTCTATTTAACAAATAATTTTAAAAAGGTTTTTAATAACGCTTTTGGACATCAGTTTGTTACATAATCTGCCATCGTAAATATGTAAAGAAAAAATTCAAACTATCTTCAAAATTGGTAGCTATGCCAATGGATAAAAATAATAACATAATAAAATCTTTCGGACAAGTTAAAATGTTAAAACACAAAATCACCCCTGCAAATTATAAAATGAAGGTACGTCATTTCTCCCTTAACGTTAGTCTTTTATTTCATATTAGCGTGGGTTTAAGAACGGTTTAACGAATTCTTCAAATAGAATGATCTTTTAGAAGTTTCTTTTCTCTCTAACCTAGTTGAACTACAAGAAGAATAAGCAGTGAGTCGTCTACCGTCCATAATCTAACCGGATAGCACTTTAAATACCTAAATCAATTTGTACTCTAGAAAACGAGAAAATACAAAATATCTTAGATAGCAAGAACCCTCCTACCTTTCTAGGCTTGTGTATTATTCTCGAGTAGAGACATAGGCACATGGCTAAGACTAGTAAACTCGTGTCAAGTCCGTGTTATTAAGACATCATTCTTAACTATCATCCTAATCATGGCAGATTCAGAAATATTAGTTAGCGGGATCAAAATCTTAACTAAAATTACTGAATGAGAGTGCATTGTACACATTAAGATGTGCAGTGCGTTAAAATGACATTATTTCAGCCCAAAAAAACTGCCAAAATTTTTCCCAACTGCCAACTGGCGGAGCAATCTGACCAGGTCGGACCAAATCTAGGTCTGGCCTGTCCCATCCGCGGTTCCACGAACTGGACCTGCTCGTTCCAGGCCTTCTCCCACTATAGGTTTCCTCAGCCTCCTTGGACTCTGACTATACAATCCGGCCCAAACTTTGTACGTTGGGTCCACTACACGAGATGTTCCAAAATGTGGTATTAATTTTTTTTTTCTAAAAGCTGAAGGAAAAAATGTTTTAGCTGGGCATTCCCCTAAAAAGTTAGCCCTCCATCTCAGCCCTCTAACTTTCTAAACAAACATAAATTTCTTTATTAAGTTAAACTTATAAAATAATGAATTTGGGGAATCTTTCGTGAGAGGAGCACAGCAGGTTTCTCCGTACGCGTCTTAAATTTTGGCTCATTTAGAGTCCCCAAAAATATTTTAAATTGTTCATTTTGTTTGGTCCGTCGAATTCATTAGACACAAAAACAAACAAAATACGTTTTGCTTTAAAAATAAAAAAAAAAGTTAGTGTGACTCCGAAAATAATATTCGAGACAAAAAGTATTTTGTTCATGTTCTTATAGATGTTTGATCGGTGTGATTTTATTCCGGCAGAACCTGTTATGCTCTTTTACTAATGTTATTAATCTCGTCCCGTACCGTTCGGTATCAGACGGTACCTCTCGTAGCATAACCCATGCAAAGGTATACTGTTCCGGCAGGTTCTGACCGTTCTCCTGGAGAACAATTGTGTTAATAAACGATTGGGCAGCCCATGGGTCACCTTTAGTTTTCTTGAAGTGATAACCATATTTGGGTTGATCACTAGTTTGGGCTGCATGCTTCCCGCCCTTTGGGTGTAGTAAGGGTAAGCGCTGCATGCATGGATGCAGTTCCTCGAGATTTCAATCCTTGGAAGTTGTACACCTCTCTCTCTCTCTCTCTCTCTCTCTCTCTCTCTCTAAATTCTCCCAGCTCTACGTGGAGACAACTCAGAAACACCACATTGGATTTGGCAGAAGTTACACGTTAGTAATCATACCCGGACAAAACTCTCTTTTTCATTCAACTCCACCTAGGTAAACTACATACAAAAAGATGCATTGAAAAAATAAAATTAAAGACGAAATAATATAAAATGGATAAATTTTTTAGATATATTTTCTCAATTTTTTAAGATTTTGATTCATATTTTTTATTTTTTTAAAACCTTTTATCGAGATAAGCTAATAATTCACAAGAAATTGATTTAAAATAAAAAATACAAAAAAATTTTAAATAAGGATAAAACATAATTAAAATAAATTGTCCCAAATACATTTCTGTAATTAAAGTAAATAGGGTCGATCGAGGCTAGGTAAATTAATTTGCGCTGCAGTCCCTTGGCAATTTTGCTTAGTTGTCATGTAAGACTAATTTTTATATAGTCTATAAATTAGCCTGTTTATTATGTGTGACACATATATAATTAGAGGTTTAATATGACTCTATATCTTTAGGCCCTTATCTTTATCTGATTGGTTAATAGATGAAGCAGTTTTCAATAAGAATTCTATTTTGATGGGAAATAAAAATTATAGTTCAATTAGGAAATTGGTAATCTCTCTACGTATAAAAGTGCATCTAGTCTTCCATCAAAAAATAGGTGACTGATTGCTAGAAAAGAAGGTAAGTTAGAGAAACCTGTCTTCCACCTAAAGCTTAATGCTCTTTGTAAAATCATAGATGCTATTGTTAATTATTGAGTCATTCAAATTTTACACAGATAATCCGGATATGTTGATCGTCTTTATAGATTCGGGTACGTTGTTCTTGATTATTTTATTTCCGCATAACGTTTTAATTGTGAGATCATAATAGTTCAAGATCCTGATATAAAAATAGGTTGTTATTTATTTAACACCATTAAAGAAAAACTTACGTGTCGTTCACCTAATTTTTGCTTCAAAACTCAACCAAAAATCAAAAGGAAAAAGTAAAGAGAAAGTATATATACATATCTTAGTAAGTACATAATATGTAGATAGCATTGTTGGAGTTCTGAGGGAAAAAAAATGTGGCTAGCTAAAGCATAAATATGAAATGTTAATTGGAGGAAGGGGGGCTGAACGATATCGTTTTGGCGAAAAAACATTACTAGACTATTGTCTCAAATATTCGAACAATATTTGTGCATCAAAACGATGTCATTTTGATGTACAGAAGGACCTACAAAGTCTGTTAATTAGTTAGATTGGCTAGTTACGGTTCTACATGTAAGAAAAAATATGCGAACAAATTGATCGAATTTATTTCAGAAAATAATTTCATTAATCCGCAATCAAATTACAGAACATAATTTCAATACAGATTTGAGAAACATGTATGCATTATCGAAGCGAGTTCTATGAAATCATAGTCCCTTTAAAGCATAGGCTCATACTAATACTATGCATTTGATTACGAGAACTTTTTATCGATTACGATCTAATATTATATACATAGTAAAAAAAAAATTTAAATGTGTCAAAGAAAATTTGAATTTTTTTGTGAGTGAAAACTAATTGAAGACGAAAAAATATTAGTGGGTCGATGTGAATTAATAAATACTTTTTAACTTTTTTTTCTAAAAAATAGCAATTGGCATACGTCATATATATGCTTAGTATTATATGGTGTCTGTCTATCTATCTACTCTTTGTATTAAGGATGTATAATTTATATACGACAGTTTCTCTCTTTTTTTTCTTAAAATATTTATATAATTCCGCTTCATCCTCCTCCAATTTCTTTATTGAGTTTACTGATTTATTATTTGATATACTATTTATTTTAATTATTCAAATACTTTTCCAGTATAATATTTAATTTTAATAGTGATTTGTCTATTTGGCCAAAATTATGGTTCTAAATTATTTTTCCCCTTTATTTAAAATTTTCTTGTATTTTGATTAATGTTTTGAATTTTATTAGTTCGTTTCAACAAAAATAATCTAAAAAAATATAAATTTATGTCTAAAAGTTAAAAAAAAGTTCATGAAAATTTTCTCAAAACAGACCATTTATTTTTTTAAATTTTTAAATACAAAAAAATTGAGCAAAATTAGAAATTAAAAAATAATTCAATAAAAAATAAAAATATAATATCAATAATTATCAAAGTTCAAATTGAATCATAATATTAAGAAAAAATTTATGCACAAACTGTCTCTATTCGAATATGCACGAATGATCAAAAATGCTATTAGTCATGAATTAGCTGCGGAACCCACCACTGATCACGTGATCGTGGGGCCTCTCTTTGCCTTGAAAATTCCTTCTTCTCTCTGTCTCTCAAAAGGGTCGGCTAATAAGTGATTTCTTTTTTTGAAAATTAATTTTCCATCAAATGCTTAAAATTATTAATTTATCTTTTAAATCATCCAAAATATTCACATTCGTCATATCTCCTAATGCGCCCAATTTAAAAAAAATAAATTCACCGACACCGCTCATTCGAACCCCTTTCGGTCGTATTTTCTGAATTTTATTCTCAAAAAAAATATTAAAAATATATCGATTTGAAAAATTATTCAGAATTAATCATGAGGTCAAAATATTTTGATAAATACAAATACCTTACCATAATTCCAAAATATTTCAAGTTCATGGTAAGGTATTTGATAAAAAATACAAATACAAAATATTCTGAGATATGGTTGATTTATATTTTGTGTTGATTTATATTTTAGATTAACAAATATCTTACAGTAATTCAACAACTCTTTATTAAAATGTTCCGTGCTCACGGTTAATAACGAAATAATATTTTAAGTTAACGATAAATTTTTAGTATTTTTTCGAGAATAAAATTTGAAAAGCACAACAGAAAGGGATTCAAATGAACGGTGTCGGTCAATTTATTTTTTTCTAAGTTGGACGCATTAAGACATGTGATGAATGTGAATATTTTTGAATGATTTAAGAGACGAATTAATAATTTTAAGCATTTGATGCAAATCTAACAAAATTTTTTAAAAAACAAAGATAAAAAAATTTCAAAAAAAAGATCACTTGTTAACATCTTGAGAGACGGATAGAGAAGAAGGAATTTTCAAAGGTTCCGTGACTAATAGCATTTCTGAAGAATGATTGAGTAATATAATCTTGATGTCATTCTTTCGTTTTTAAGCATCTTATCACGTGTATCGGACCAATGTGCGTGCGTTAGTACATATCGATGGTTAGATTCAGCAACGACGCGAATCACTTGTAGTCTGAAATTCGGTTCCCCCAACACACACACAGAGCCAGCAGGGGTGTAAAAAGTTTTCAAAAAACCAGCTAACCCAGACTAACCACACCGAATCGGTCTTTTTGAATTGGTTCCGTGGTTTAGTGAATTTGTTATGGTTCTAAAATAATTAGAACCAGATATTATGATTTGGTCCATAGTTTCATAATTACAAACCGTGGTTCGAACCGAACAAGACCGATTAAAATATATATATCCCAAAAAAGTTACAACCCTTCCGTTTCCAAAATAAAAAACTCTTTCATTCTCAATGTAATTGTGTTTTTCATAAACTTACTAGATGTATAAATTCAATTTTTTAGATTAATGAAATTGATGCAATTATTATGTTCTTTATTTTGTTCACAATTTTAAAAAACTAGTGTTATTCTATTCATATATTTTTTAATTTTTTTAATACTAACATGGTTTGGAACCCGAACCGGAACAAAACCGGATTAGTCTAATGGTTTGATTTTGGTTTGGTTCCATATGTGTAATAGTCTGGTTATGGTTCTCAATTCTTTGAAACCGTTAAATATGATTTGATTCTTGAATTCTTACAGAACCGATCTAATTCGGACCATGTACACCCCTACCCACACATATATGGGGGCAGGCTCTACACCTCCCAATGATACATATATATAGGGTCCATTTGGCCTGGTTGAATTATTGGATTATTCACTGTTTAGTTTTTTGTCCTTATTTAAAAAAAAAATTTAATTTTTTGTTTTTCATCAATTTTTTTATGATTGTTGGTTCGTCTCGACAAGAGCTTTCAGAAAAGTTATCAATCATCGGCTAAATTTGAAAAAGATTCAGAAAAGACAAAAAATAAGCCAAAAACAGCGTCCGTGTTAGATTATTTTCGTCTTTAGTGACTTTGTTTTACCTTTTGGACATAATTTTATACTTTTTAGATTTCTTTCTTCGATACGAACTAATAATCCACGAAAAAATGACATAAAAATAACAAATACAAAAATTTTTTGAATAAAGACAAAAAATAAGCCAGATAATATAACCTAGAATAATTTTGGCCAAATAGACCCATAATATACCATCCCATCCCAAAACAAAAACTAAAGAAAGCAAAAGAAAAGAGAGAAGAAAGAAATGGGGATAGTGGAAGAAGCACACAACGTGAATGTTGTAGGGTCCGGCGACAAGACGGTGGTCCTCGCCCACGGGTTCGGGACGGACCAGTCGGTGTGGCGGCACCTCCTCCCCCACCTGGTGGACAACTGCAAAGTGATTCTATTCGACAACATGGGGGCGGGGACGACCAACCCGGAATCCTTCGACTTCGAGCGCTACTCCACACTGGAGGGTTACGCCATGGATGTTTTGGCCATATTGATGGAGCTTTCAGTGGAATCCTGCATATTTGTGGGTCATTCCTTGTCGGCTATGGTGGGGGCCTTGGCTTCCATTATTCGCCCTCACATGTTTCATAAGCTCATCATGCTTACCGCTTCTCCCAGGTCATCATCATCTCGTCTCTCTTCTTCATACTACGTACGCTCTTCTATTTCGGGTGGGTTGCGGTGCACATTCAACCCGCGAAACCCCATTCCGGTTGGGTTAATAATTATTCATTTACAATCTTCTAATAAGTATTGCACATATTTAATATCAGCTTCATCAGTTTATATAGACTACATTATAATATTTCTTTCTAAAGGTTTTTGAATGATGTGGATTACCGTGGAGGATTCGAACAAGAGGACATCAACCAACTACTACAAGCCATACAGTCAAATTACAAGTCGTGGTGCTCTGGATTCGCACCCCTAGTCGTCGGCGGCGACATGGACTCTGCCGCAGTTCAGGAATTCAGCAGGACATTGTTCAATATGAGACCGGACATCACGTTGAGTCTAGCCCGAACCATATTCCAAAGCGACTTGAGAGATCTGTTACGCTACGTGACCGTGCCTTGTCACGTGATACATAGCAAGAAGGACATGGCGGTGCCGGTGGAGGTCGCACAGTACCTTCACCAACACCTCGGTGGAAAGTCTGTCGTGGAGGTCATTCCGGCGGAGGGGCATTTGCCGCAATTGAGCTCGCCAGATGTCGTGAATCCTGTGCTTCTTCACCACATTCATCATGACATTGTTTCTTAGTTTCCATTCCGTTTGATACTTTTTCTAGTTGCATAATGTCAATGTCCATAATTTTGTTGAACTTGCTTTTGGTTGCTTCCTTTGACCCTCGTGTATTTGTTCAATCAATAGTGTGTGTTTATTATAAAGAATTTGTACTCTTTTTTAATAATTCAGGATGTGTAAGCTCAAATTGCCTGTAAGAGATCAATTTCATCATTTACCATTCACCAAACCTACTCCTGATGGACAAAGTTAAAAGAAATAAAAGTTTAAGAATACAAATGTTCCGTACACATTCAGACACAAATGTATTCGAAACTATAAGATGGACATGAGACTTATATGATTGCGGAGAACTCCACGTCCATCCGACGGTTTCGAATACATCTGTATCTAGATATACACAAAATATCTGTATTCATAAATTTGTCCAAGAAAAAATTTGTTGAGTGGGGGACAATGACACGAGATGAGACTTATAGGTTTGGTCACAGGTGCTAGCTAGACTACCAACTAGGGGTGTAAATATAAACCAATAAGCCAGACCGGACTGGTAAATCAAACCAAAGCGACAATTCGGTCCGGTAAATCGAACCAAATCGACAATTAGGAAACTCGTCCTCTCTCTACCTATAAAAGTGCATCTAGTCTTCCATCAAAAAATAGGTGACTGATTACTAGAAAAGAAGGTAAGTTAGAGAAACATGTCTTCCACCTAGAGCTTAATGCTCTTTGTAAAATCATCGATGCTATTGTTAATTATTAAGTCATTCAAGTTCTACACGGATAGATCCGGATATGTTGATCATCTTTATAGATCCGGATACGTTGTTCTTGATTATTTTATTTTCGCATAACGTTTTAATTGTGAGATCATGATAGTTCAAGATCCTGACATAAAAATAAGTTGTTATTTATTTAACACCATTAAAGAAAAACATACATGTCGTTCACCTAATTTTTGCTTCAAAACTCAACCAAAAATCAAAAGGAAAAAGTAAAGAGAAAGTATATATACATATTTTAGTAAGTACATAATATGTAGATAGCATTGTTAGAGTTTTGAGAGAAAAAAATGTGGCTAGCTAAAGTGTAAATATGAAATGTTAATTGGAGGGAGGGGGGCTGAACGATATCGTTTTGGCAAAAAAATATTATTAGACTATTTTCTCAAATATTCGAACAATATTTGTGCATCAAAAAGATGTCATTTTGATGCACAGCAGGACCTCCAAAGTCTGTTAACTAGTTAGATTGGCTAGTTACGGTTCTACATGTAAGAAAAAATATGCGAACAAGTTGATCGAATTTATTTCAGAAAATAATTTCATTAATCCGCAATCAAATTACAGAACATAATTTCAATACAGATTTGAGAAACATGTATACACTATCAAAGCGAGTTCTGTGAAATCACAATCCCTTTAAAGCACAAGCTCATACTAATATTATGCATTTGATTACGAGAACTTCTTATCGATTACGATCTAATATTACAGATAATAAAAAAAAATTAATGTGAAAGAAAATTTGAATTTTTTTGTGAGTCAAAACTAATTGAAGACGAAAAAATATTAGTGGGTCGATGTGAATTTATAAATACTTTTTAACCTTTTTTTCTCTAAAAAATAGCAATTGGCATATGTCATATGTATGCTTAGTATTATATGTATCTGTCTATCTATCTACTCTTTGTATTAAGGATGTACTAGCAAAAATTTCGTGCTATCTACGGGACAAATTAAAATATATCTAATAACAAATTCATGCTTTGTCCGGTTCAATATATATGTTGATAATATAAATTTATCAAACACATCTATTTGAATAATTTATATCCTTAAAATGTAAAAATTATTCATTACATATACAAATTCATATGATATATTCAAGGAAAATTAGGGAGAAAGCAAAAAAATATGATAAAGGGATAATTTACCTACATAGGCGAATGGTGGAGGAATAGAGCACTGGACGTTCGTTTGTGATTTTTTGAAAAAGTATATCTGATATGTATGAAAATTATAAGTCTTTTCAGTAAAAGATAATTAAAGAGAAAAAAGAAACAAAGAATGAAGAAAGGAGGAAATAATAAAAAGAAGGTTGAAAAATTTTAATGACTGTAAACCACTTTCTGTTTTTAAAACTTTTGAAATTATAAATTATGATTATTATAACAAAAATTACAGTTATATAATTATTTAAAAATTGAGTTCACAAATTGAATTCATAGTAATTTATTAGTCATAGTTTGAAAATATTATCGTGAAATTCATATTTTGTAAGTGCTTAATATTTGACTGGTTAATATCTAGATTTACTACTTCAATTACTTCTTGAGTGAAAAAACTGTTTTTGATTATTGGATGCATGTTGATATTTGCACAATTAAAACATAATATCAAATTTAATATTTTTATCAAGAAAATAAACCCTTTTGAGTCTTAAATTCATGTCAACTGTTTAACATTTAAAATTTCAAACTTTAAGTTTACGATCTGGTACTAAAATAACCTCTATATGAGCTTTTTGAGTTCTTACTCTTTTGCCAAAAAAAAAAACTCTTATACACATGCCGTCCAAACACTTGTACAGATTTTGATTATGTTTTTTAAAAAATTACAATTTATATTCAAAATCATAAGCTAAAAATATTTGGCTTCATATTGTGATTGCCAAAACATGTCGATATTATGCGTAAAAATCTATCAAGCAATTGAATTATGTATTTTATGGAATAGTATGTCAGTTTCATCAAATTTTTATAATTCAATATATAGAATGACAAATAATAGTTTCACTATTGAATTTCAATCATTCACATAATATCCAAACTATTACCTTTTTTGGCATGTTATTTAGGTTTGGCACACCAATCACGTGTGCATTAACGGTTTATCACATAATGAAACACAAAAAAGTGAATGATTACACAGATTTTTCTCTTTTTCACATTAAGCTTTTTTAAAAAAAAGTGCAGTGAGATAAATAAAAAACAAAAAAGGAAAAATAACGTTTATTCCCCATTGATTGAGGCTCTATTTGCCTTAACTAGATTATTTGGATTGTCTGGATTATTCGGGAAATAATCTAGCCTCATTTGGCCTAAATTATTTACCCAAATAATCTGGATTAATCTAGCTCCAAACACAACATAACTTCTATATCCACAAATAATTTAGTCCAAACACTTTGAGCTAGATTATTCCGTCCGGCACCCAACATAATCCAACAATCCAATAATCCCATAATCTAGTTACGCCAAATGGACCCTGAGTATGTTCTAAGCGAAATTTTAAAAATTATCAGTCAACTAAACAAATTCTGGAATAAGAAAAGAACAGACTTGTGAAATGAAACAACAAAATCATAATTTCAACACGGGAGAGGAAACTTACAGTGGGAGTGTCTTTGATGCTAAAATGAGACAAAAGTTCATTGACACTAACGTATACCAAGGCCAGCGGAATGTCCAAAACACCAAGTAAAAGCCTCATATTAGATCACTGGTAAGAATTTGAAGCCATTGAAGGAGTTCTCGACATTTGTCCCTTCATCCACTCCCCTAGTTCGATCCGCTTCGAATCTGCAATTTCACCACACCCATCAGGAACCGATCAAGCAATTCATTTGTGGGTTTCAATAATTCATATAATATTCAAGCAATTTACTTTGTTTTTTCTATGTAGATGACAGAACATTTGTTTGTAATGGTGCTTGATGTATTAAGCTTGACAAAGAGAGGGGGTATGGAATTCGAGATAGAGGTGAAGGACTGCAGATAAAATTCAGATAACATTCATAATTATCTATTTGGATTTTTTCTTACATTATCAATAATCATTTAGTTAGTTGAGTTATTTATAATTATCCCTTTACATTTGAAATACGGATTCAAATTTGTAATTGTCCCTTTAGATTTATCCAATTAATGAAAACGTTTAGAATAAAAATTTATTAATTTAGTTTTTTATCCAATTGAATGCTACCACTTGGCGCGCTCTGAGCGACTTTTATTAAAAGTCGCCATGCAATACTATATAGTATAGATAATTTATATACGACAGTTTCTCTCTTTTTTTCTTAAAATATTTATATAATTCCGCTTCATCCTCCTCCAATTTCTTTATTGAGTTTACTGATTTATTATTTAATATACCATTTTATTTTAATTATTCAAATACTTTTCCAGTATAATATTTAATTTTAATAGTGATTTGTCTATTTGGCCAAAATTATGGTTCTAAATTATTTTTTTCTCTTTATTTAAAATTTTCTTGTATTTTGATTAATTTTTTGAATTTTATTAGTTCGTCCCAACAAAAATAATCTAAAAAAAAAAATGTCTAAAAGTTAAAAAAAAAAGTTCATGAAAATTTCCTCAAAACAGAATTTATTTACACGAAATTAAGCAAAATTAAAAATTAAAAAATAATTCAATCAAAAATAAAAAGATAATATCAATAATTATCACAGTTCAAATTGATTCATAATATTAAGAAAAAATTTATGCACAAACCGTCTCTATCCAGATATACACGAATGATAAAAAATGCTATTAGTTAGGGGTGAAAATAAAAACTGAAAAACCGGACCGGACCGACGGTTTGAGCATTGAAAAATTCAGTCCGGTCCGGTTTCAGTTTGAGAGTTTGGAGAAACTGATTTTTTGGTCCGGTTTCGGTTTGGAGGAATACAAAATCGGTTCAAATCGGACCGGACCGAATGGGGGTTATAAATAAAAATATGTTATATTTTTAGGTTTATGTGTTATTACTTATAACCCATTATTCCATTAGTCATTTAATCTATTAGGATTTAGAATCATTACCTTGTTTTAGAAATAAAAAACCACTATTTACAGAGAGTAAATGAAAATAGAAAAATTACCAGTCCAGGTATAAAAAATAAGAGTAATTTGAAATTGTTAAATCTTTCAGAGTAATGTTCAATGCATTTCTATTATTGAAAATTTCACTCCAAGTTGTTAATTTTTTTCCTTTTCTGTGATTGGTCAGAAATATTATCCAAAATCAAAAAATCCAAATCGGACCGAAACCGGCTCAAACCGATTGAAACCGGACCGGTGAAATCGGTCCGGTTTCGGTTTACAAAATTTTCAAACTGACAACCGGTCCGGTCCTATGAATTCTACTAAACCAGACCAAACCAGACCGGTTATACTCCTACTATTAGTCATGAATTAACTGCGGAACCCACCACCCATCACGTGATCGTGGGGCCTCTTTGCCTTGAAAATTCCTTCTTCTCTCAGTCTCTCAAAAGGGTTGGCTAATAAGTGATTTCTTTTTTTGAAATATTTTACCTTTATTTTTTTAATTTTATTAATTTTTCATCAAATACTTAAAATTATTAATTTGTCTTTTAAATCATCCAAAATATTCACATTCGTCAAATCTCCTAATGCGTCCAATTTAAAAATAAATAAATTCACCGACACCGCTCATTCAAACCCCTTTTGATCGTGTTTTCTGAATTTTATTCTCAAAAAAAATATTAAAAATTTATCATTGGTTTGAAAAATTATTTTAGAATTAATCGCGAGGTCAAAATATTTTGATAGATACAAATACTTTACCATAATTCCAAAATATTTCAAGTTCATGGTAAGGTATTTGATAAAAAATACAAATACAAATATTTTGAGACATGGTTGATTTATATTTTGTGTTGATTTATACTTTATATTAACAAATATCTTACCATAGTTCAACAACTCTTTATTAAAATATTTCGTGCTCATGGTTAATAACGAAATAATATTTTAAGTCAATGATAAATTTTTAGTATTTTTTCGAGAATAAAATTTGAAAAGCACAACAGAAAGGGATTCAAATGAGTGGTGTCGGTCAATTTTTTTTTTTTAAAATTGGACGCATTATGTGAATATTTTTGAATGATTTAAGAGACGAATCAGTAATTTTAAGCATTTGATGCAAAGCTAACAAAATTTAAAAAAAAATAAAGATAAAAAAAATTTCAAAAAAAATCACTTATTAACATCTTGAGAGACGGAAAGAGAAGTAGGAATTTCAAACGTTCCGTGGCTAATAGCATTTCTGAAGAATGATTGGGTAATATAGGTCCATTTGGCCAGATTTATTTTTCCGTCTTATTTTTTGTCTTTATTTAAATTTTTTTTGTATTTGTTATTTTTATATTATTTTTCGTAGTTTATTGGTTCGTATCGATAAAAGAAATCTAAAAAGTATAAAATTATCTCCAAAAGTTTTAAAAAAGTCACTAAAGACGAAAATAAGTGAACACAGACGCTATTTTTGGCTTTGGCTTATTTTTTTATCTTTTCTGAACTTTTTTTAATTTTTTAACATAATCTTATACTTTTCAAAAATCTTTTGTCGAGACGAACCAACAATCATCAAAAAATTAAAAAAAATTTCAAATAAGGACAAAAAAACTAAACAGTAAATAATCCAATAATTATCACGAACCAAATGGATCCATAATCTTGATGTCATTCTTTCGTTTTTAAGCATCTTATCACGTGTATCTGACAAGTGTGTGCCCGTTAGTACATATCGATGGTTAGATTCAGCAACTACGCCAATGACTTGTAGTCTGAAATTCGGTTCCCCCAACGTGTACACACACATACATGGGGGCAGACTCTACACCTCCCAACGACGCATATATATACCATCCCATCCCAAAAGAAAAACTAAAGAAAGCAAAAGAAAAGAGAGAAGAAAGAAATGGGGATGGTGGAAGAAGCCCACAACGTGAGGGTAGTGGGGTCCGGCGACAAGACGGTGGTCCTCGCCCACGGGTTCGGGACGGACCAGTCGGTGTGGCGGCACCTCCTCCCCCATCTGGTGGACGACTGCAAAGTGATTCTATTCGACAACATGGGGGCTGGGACGACCAACCCGGAATACTTCGACTTCGAGCGCTACTCCACACTGGAGGGTTACGCCATGGATGTTTTGGCCATATTGATGGAGCTTTCAGTGGAATCCTGCATATTTGTGGGTCATTCCTTGTCGGCTATGGTGGGGGCCTTGGCTTCCATTATTCGCCCTCACGTGTTTCATAAGCTCATCATGCTTACCGCTTCTCCCAGGTCATCATCTCGTCTCTCTTCTTCATACTACGTACGCTCTTCTATTTCGGGTGGGTTAGCGGTGCACATTCAACCCGCGAAACCCCATTCGGGTTGGGTTTATAATTATTCATTTACAATCTTATAATTAGCTAAATAAGTATTTCACATATTTAATATCAGCTTCATCAGTTTACATAGACTACATTATAATATTTCTTTCTAAAGGTTTTTGAATGATGTGGATTACCGTGGAGGATTCGAACAAGAGGACGTCAACCAACTACTACAAGCCATACAGTCAAATTACAAGTCATGGTGCTCCGGATTCGCACCCCTGGTCGTCGGCGGCGACATGGACTCTGCCGCAGTTCAGGAATTCAGCAGGATGTTGTTCAATATGAGACCGGACATCGCGTTGAGTCTAGCCCGAACCATATTCCAAAGCGACTTGAGACATCTGTTACCCTACGTGACCGTGCCTTGTCACTTGATACATAGCAAGAGGGACATGGCGGTGCCGGTGGAGGTCGCACAGTACCTTCACCAACACCTCGGTGGAAAATCTGTCGTGGAGGTCATTTCGGCAGAGGGGCATTTGCCGCAACTGAGCTCGCCAGATGTCGTGAATCCTGTGCTTCTTCACCACATTCATCATGACATTGTTTCTTAGTTTCCATTCGGCCGTTTGATACTTTTCCTAGTTGCATAATGTCAATGTCCATAATTTTGTTGAACTTGCTTTTGGTTGCTTCCTTTGACCCTCCTGTATTATTCAATCAATAGTGTGTGTTTATTATAAAGAAATTTGTACTCTTTTTTAATAATTCAAGATGTGTAAGCTCAAATTATTAGTACGAGATCAATTTTATCATTTACCATTCACCAGATCTTCTTCTGATGGTTGTATTGTGTATAGATGGACAAAGTTAAAAAAAATAAAAATTTAAGAATACGGATGTTCCGTACATATTCGGACACAGATATATTCGATTTGATCCGAGTTTATTGGCAAACCGGACAAGTTAGGACCCTAATGCCAACATATTAAGTCGGACACTAATGCCAACATATTAAGTCGGCTCTATTCGGAATCAGAGTAGAATGAAATTCCATCTAGATGGATAGCATTAGCCTCAAGTTCAGGCCCATACCTCAGAGACATTAGGGCCAGTTTCCAGGCCACCGAATCAGGTAAAAATGGAGCTGGGCTTTTAAATTTGACTTTTAATTCGGAGGATAGGGTATGGACTGGGTTAGCCGTAACCAATGCTTAAGAAATTAACAATCACCAATTTAACTGGACTCCGCTTTCTCCGCGGCTTAATAGTTAAAATTTATTTAAAATTCTTCTTTTTATCAGAAAGAGTCTTTTAATAAATTTAAATCATTAAAATTTGCCTGTTGAAATTACACGAACTGCTCTTTGCAGTTTAAATCAGGGCTGCAGAGACGCTACATCCATTCAACAGCATCCTCGGGCAAAAAATAGCTAGGTTAGAAGGGTAAAAACGAACAGCCTTATTCTCTCTGTCTTTTTTTTTTCCCCCTCAAAACTAACAAGATAGAGTCAAAATGAGTAAAATATTTACTTCACCCCTAAATTATGCTGAGTAAAATATTTACTTCGCCCCTAAATTATGTCCAAAATTTTTAAAATGTCCCTAAACTATTAATTTCATTTACTTAGTCTGAAAACTATTAATTCAAACTTTATTTAGTCTAATTACTAACATTCTTGAGGAAGCACTTAACTGTAATTTTAGTTTAAAAACACAATGCTTAACTGTAATTCAATGTCAATATCCAAAGTCATTAACGAAAGATCCAATAACCATATCTTATCATGCTCGATTACCCATCATATAACATTAATTGAGCGTGCTAATTACCACGTCATTAAAACATCAGTTGAACGTGTTAATTACTATGTCATGATAAGTCCGTAAAATCGTTATCTCCTATATTATGATCCCAATCCCTTTATTCCCGATCAATATGTTTTCACTCACTACATTCTCAAACATTCGTTCCCGTTCACATTATTCCTAATCGATATGTTTTCAGTCGTTGTTTTCGAACACCGAAGACATCCTAAACTTTCCACGACTACAACTAGACTTTATAAAAGTAGGCACGACACGACTTAAGAACATAACTCGGATCAAGATATGACACAACTCAAGACTCATCTCAACTCAAGACTTAGTTAGACTCAAAGCATTAGGTCGGCTCAAGTCATAACACGACTTAAAACATCCAAACATAATCTGTCACACCCCCTCCACACACCAAACTTCTAGGGTATGAAATAAGCAATGGAACACATGACCAAGACTTAATATAAACATAACTATAATTGAATTAAATAAATCTCCAACTCCAATAATTAATTATCAAGTAAACGAATAAATCATCTTTCCTAATCTAAGAAAGAATTAATCAAAATAGGCCCACAATGCCTGAATAAATAAATAAAGTCTAAAACATCTAAAAACATGGATGTAATATTGTCAAAGTAAGTCCTAAACTAACATGCTAAAACATCTTCATACACGAGATCTAAGTCTTTGGATCCATGTCATCACCTGTAAATTGTTAGTTTACAGAAAAACATAAGCCAGAATCGACATATTGAATAAAGCATGCTCGCATTAACAATATAATATCCATAATGACAATATAAACCGTCGACAAAATATCCACAACACTACCATGCTCTCATGCAACTCATGCTTATTTCGATGGTCTTGCACAGCAAACAGCTCACATTGGGGATCCTATCATAAAGTTTACGGGCCGCTCTGACCATGGGGACACTTCTTTACACGGTTGTTTCGCGATTTTTCACCGGATGAATCACAAAGACTCCAAGTAGAGTTTACGGGCTACCAAACCGACGAGTCATATATACCCAGTATCTGACATCCATGCATGCTCATATATACCAATATTAACTAATTTTATACTTAAATAGTAGCCATAAATGGACTAGAAGGCAAGAAATAAGCCGAAAATCAAAAAGAAAATATTATATTTTTTAATAGGTCGCTCGGGTGGATAAAACTATATAGTTAGGTTCAACGTTAAAAATTATAAAAATATTATACTCTATAAGTAGAGGTATTGGATCCAATATCAATAGAAATTACACTTTACAATCTTTCAAATGATAGGTAATAGGTTAAAAATAGAGTTTAGACGACATCGTTTTGAAACACCAAAACTATTTTGTCAAATTCAATTAGAAAACAAAGTTTTCTCGGATAAAAAATAAGATGCAAAATATACATTGTTTTGAAGCTCTTAGTGCCTAGTTTCAAAGAAAATAAACAGTGCACAATTTTGATACTCGTACTAAAAAGTTATACTTATTTTTTAAGGTGTGTCAATGCAGTCAGAACAAGTGCAAATCTACTACAGCTAAGTCACAAATTTTTGTAGAATTTTATATTTTGAATTAGACTTTGAAATTTTAACCCAACATAGTAATACATAAACTAACGCTCAGTAAAAATTTCAAAAATTTTAGAGTTTTAGAACAACACTAATGAAAATTTTTTAAAATCAAATTATGTTGTGTTTTGTTTTTTTAGATTTTATTTTTCACAAATAATCTCGTTTTGGCCTTTGTTTCTGCAACCTAACTACCCAAAACATTTCAAAATCCACATAGAATATGCATGACTCAATCACATACTAAAAACAACATATATATCATCGAATTGAACATGTTCTATTTAATATCTCAATGTAAATCAACATGAAATCCTATCTCAATCTATAAAGACGCAGAAAACGATAAAATGCTCAGAAAAATTACGAACTCTCCGCATACATGGTTGTTCTCATACTCTAAACGAAGCTCTTGATGCCCTCTACAACTTCCTAGTTGATCTTGTTGCACGAATCTTCTGTTTAGGCATCTATTTTTCTTCCTCAAACAAAACTAGAGTTTAGAGAACTCTAGAAAATCTGTCTACTTTTTATAAAAAACTGATTTAGATTTTCGTAATCCTTTTATATTAAAATTTAGGTTAATTACATTAACCCCCTGGAACTACCACAACTCTCACATCGAGTCCCAACATTCTAATCCATTACGATTAAGCCATAATTAATTATTAAATTCAAAACCACGAGTTCTCAAATAAACTAAAACTAATAAAAACAAAAGGTCGAACATCAGGTTCTCACATAATCATTTATTTCGGGTGTGGTGATCCATCAAGTTCAAGTCTCTAGTACTATGTTGTCATGTTTTTTGTTCGAAATGTATAACGGAAAGGACCGTTGGTCCGATTTGAGTCAAATCAATTTCAATTTTTTGATAAGCCAAGCAACAATAGTTAATGATGATAAACATAATAACAGCCCACATCATTCTTATCAAATATTCATTCATCAATATACAATCATGCACTGGATGTGATGAACATGTTACGTCAGGTTTGAGACTCAACATTTCTCTAGATTTGCATGAAGGATTCGCATGCGACATAGATTAACGATAATTCTATTGGAATGTAAGTAAAGTATGCCAATCAGAATTCACAAGTCGTAGGGACTAAATTGATAATTTACACTAATCTAGGTTCATTCTATAATTTGACTAAACATGCAAGTCAAAATGTAATTCTGCATACCACCTGATCGTGGCACCGGTCATCCCGCCTAACAACTGGTCTATCGTCCGGCTAGTAATGGGTCATCTTCTTTGCAATGTTTCCCACCATGGGAGCTTCGTGGAGCTCCATGGATACTTATAATCATAGTATAAGAGGTTGGAAAAGATGACTTGCATCAATTCGTGGTTTGGGAAAGAAATTCAAAATGGATTGGGGGGAAACATAAGTTTCCTTCTGAACTCTCTTGGATTTTCCTCCATTTGGCTTCTATCTCCCTCTCTCTCTCTCTCCCTCTCTCAAATTATGCTTTCTCTGAAGGTGTGAGGGAGAATGGAATAAGGTGGAGACATTTATAGGGAGATGAGGAGAAGAGATGAAACATTGTGAGGCAAAAGAGGGGATTGGTGCGGAGTTATGGCAAGGATGAGGGAGAAGGCAGAAATGCCAAGTGGGTGGTGATGGTAATATGGGGGTAGAAGGAAGATGGTGATATATATACTTATAGGGAAAGACTCTATGGACCAACACTTTTTTAGACCAATAATAGATCAATATCTAAACTTTTCATTTCTAATTAAATTTTAATGATCCGAACCATTCAATGTGTTTAAAACATGTTTTTAAGAGTACGAAATCAACTCAAAATATTATTAAAAAATATTTGATCCAAGCAGTGGTTCAAAATGTTGACATGAACTGTTTTATGAATCACTACTTTGATCAAACTCTTTCTCGTAATATTTTGAGCTGATTTCTCGTGGGTACTCTTAAAAATATGTTTTAAACACATTGAACGGTTCGGATCATTAAAATTTAATCAAAAATGAAGAGTTTAGATATTGGTCTAATATTAGTCCAAAAAAGTATTGGTGCATGGAGCCTTTTTCATATATTTATGTACACACATACACACACATAAATATATGAATGTGAGTGTATGTATATATATTATGTATACACTGCTATATTGTATAAATATATGTTGACATATATGGATGTATATGTGTATATAACATATGAATATATATACACACGAGTGCGTGCATGCAAGTATGAACATTTAATGTACACACACACACACACACACACATATATATATATATAAATGTGAAACGTAATAATGACTAAAAATGCACAAAAATTGTCCATTAATAAATTAAAAATATGGGTCCTTACAAACTATTTACCTTAACAAATTTCATCCTTAAAATTATATCGTAGATGGTTCAAAAGCTGAGGGTTATTGATGTGTATGACGTCTTCTCGCTCCCTGGTTGATTCTTCAATGTTCTGATCATGCCATAGAACTCATACTAATCAAATGATCTTTCCTCGCAAGGTCTTCTCTCCACGGTCTATAATGCGTACTAGCTACTTCTTATAAGTCTTGTCTCATCTATTGTGACTTCGCATAGGATGATTTAGACATTAGAGGATATGTTGAGAACTTGCACGTTAGATTTTAGAAGAAGGTGGGAGAAACACCTGTTGCTTGTTGAATTTGCGTACAACAACAGCTACCAAGCCATCATAAAAATGGATCTGTATGAAGCACTCTACGAAATATCGTGCCAATCACCCATGTGTTAGACCGACGTTGGAAAAACCAACCTACTAGGTCTGAATCTTGTGCTAGAGACGACAGAGAAGGTGATAGTCATACAATAACGATTTTTGACAACACAGAGCAGACATAAGAGCTACACAGACATGAGGACTCAACCTTTGACTTTCCATGTCAAAGATCATGTGTTCTTGAAGATCTTACCATGTAGAGGAATCATCAGATTTGAGAAGAAAGAGAAGCTATCACCACTTTACACTGGAATGTTTGAGATTTTGTAGCAAGTCGAAGAAGTTGCTTATCATCTAGAATTTCCATTCTAGATTGATAGAGTACACAACGTGTTCCATATGTTAATGCTATGAAAATACATGACACGTCTGACCCACATCCTCAATTGGGAAGAAGTTGTGATAGATGACAACACGACTTATGAAGAATAATTCATACGCATTATCGATCATGGAGAGAAAACTCTACGAGGGAAGACCATCTGATTAGTACGAGTTCTATGGCATCAACGAAACATTGAAGAATTAATTGTGAACGAGAAGACATCATATGCATGAACTGCCTTCAGCTTCTTGTACTTTCTATGCTGTAATTTCAGGAAAGAAATTTTGTTAATGGGGATAGATTGTAAGGACATGTATAATTTAATTCATTAATAAAATAATTTTGTTCACTTAGAATATTTAGTTACGTTTCATATAGATAATATATATATATATATATATATATATGTTCGTACATATAACTATTATATATGTACCTATATGTATTCATGTACATATACATACTATATATATATATATATATATATATATATATGTTCGTACATATAACTATTATATATGTACCTATATGTATTCATGTACATATACATACTATATATTGGTATGCACTCCCTATATACTTATATAAATATGTACATAACCACATACATATATAGGTAGACACAACCCCCCCCACCCACCCGATTACTGATGGAACAATTTCTTCTACCGATACAATTGCCTACTGGTTTTAAAATTTGTCTAATATGTCTTGAACTTTACTTGTGAGGACCTACGACCTAGTACCTTATTATTATATTATATTCCTTGTCTTGCAATTTTATGGTTTAATTATGTGATTGTCGCCGTTTGTAATAATTTGAAAACTTTGGACCTAATAAGTATATGTCGGGACATTAATTTTTTTTTGTGTAATTACTGATTTAATAAGTATACAAAATTTTGAAAAGCAAAAGAAATCAATTTTATTTAAGAAATTTCAGATGTTCGTTTATTTTCTCCAAGTCCTAATTCATTCTATCAGTTAAGCAGGATAAACAAATGAGCAGATGTAGTAATTTCACGGAATGCCCAACTAGAAAACTGATCCTGGTGTCGAGGGATTTGAGTAAAGTCTAGGATAAGCCGAGTAGGCGAGAGAGTTGAGGAGTTACGCATGTATTATTGATTTTCTATAGTCTTTCGTATTCGAGGTAGGATTGCGCATAGTTTATTTATTTTGTTTAAGGCAAGATTCGATCATATGTATATGTGAGATTAGTTTATGCATGATTTGATGTCTTCTGATTGATTTTGGGTTGTTAAAACGAATAAATGAGAGCTTGTCCGAATTCTATTTGCGCAGAACTAAAACTGAAAAATACTTAGGTCGCTCGAGAGAGCTACTTATTTTTTCGGAGTTCAGTTTTGGCCAATTGCCTTATTTTTGGCGCTCGAGCAACCTCCAGTCTGCTCGAGCAACCTTCCTAAAGAGAGAAAATTCTTTTTTTTAAAAAACCTTGTTTGTTTCTTATTTTTCGGTCCTTTTGTGCATACCGTTTAGGTATAGAATAGTGAGTTACATGTTCATATAGTCATGCATTGGCATCGTCATATCATATTCAGTGTCGTTGTAATTCCAACGGTGAGAGACCGTTAAAATTCTACCAGGTGTGAGGAGCCCCGATGGACAAAAGGAGCCCGTGAACTCACTTAGAGTTCGAGAGTCATTGTGATTCCAACGGTGAGAGACCGTTAAAATCCTATTGAATGTGAGGAGCCCCGACAGACGGAAAGAGCTCGTGAACTCACTTAGAGTATGGGATTAGATTAGCTCTCAGCATAGGTTGGAGTCTAGGACTGGACGTAACTTTGAGCATAGTTGCACGAGTCCATTGACGATAAAGTTTCTTATTTTGGATGTGATACACATAGCATGACATCGTTATTACGAATTGTGTACCTGATACGGATATGTTATTGATACGAACATGTTTTATTCAATATTATCATGGTGCTATGTGTTTTCCTAATCGAGTTTCGATTTATATGTTGTAAGTAAACATTTTACAAGTGAAGATGCTAAGCTAATGAAATAGGTTCTTGGAAGGATTTATTTTTAGTGTTCAGTAGATAGGCATTACTTTCAGTTGTTGGAAGTTTTTGTTAAACTTTATGTTTTTTGGCATATGTGGGCCCGTAGAATATATTTGTCTAGATATATTGAAGTTTTAGCACATATTTATTTATTGGAGATTTATATTCATCATTTGTCTAGAGATGTCAAAGTTTTAGCAGATATTTATTTATTGAAGATTTATATTCATGTGTGGTTTGACTTTCATGTATTCGATTTTATTACTTACGAAGTGCGAGGTGTGCCATTATTAATACATCTTATTAGCCCTTAGAGAAAATTCTTTTTTTAAAAAAACCTTGTTTGTTTCTTATTTTTCGGTCCTTTTGTGCATACCGTTTAGGTATAGAATAGTGAGTTACATGTTCATATAGTCATGCATTGGCATCGTCATATCATATTCAGTGTCGTTGTAATTCCAACGGTGAGAGACCGTTAAAATTCTACCAGGTGTGAGGAGCCCCGATGGACAAAAGGAGCCCGTGAACTCACTTAGAGTTCGAGAGTCATTGTGATTCCAACGGTGAGAGACCGTTAAAATCCTATTGAATGTGAGGAGCCCCGACAGACGGAAAGAGCTCGTGAACTCACTTAGAGTATGGGATTAGATTAGCTCTCAGCATAGGTTGGAGTCTAGGACTGGACGTAACTTTGAGCATAGTTGCACGAGTCCATTGACGATAAAGTTTCTTATTTTGGATGTGATACACATAGCATGACATCGTTATTACGAATTGTGTACCTGATACGGATATGTTATTGATACGAACATGTTTTATTCAATATTATCATGGTGCTATGTGTTTTCCTAATCGAGTTTCGATTTATATGTTGTAAGTAAACATTTTACAAGTGAAGATGCTAAGCTAATGAAATAGGTTCTTGGAAGGATTTATTTTTAGTGTTCAGTAGATAGGCATTACTTTCAGTTGTTGGAAGTTTTTGTTAAACTTTATGTTTTTTGGCATATGTGGGCCCGTAGAATATATTTGTCTAGATATATTGAAGTTTTAGCACATATTTATTTATTGGAGATTTATATTCATCATTTGTCTAGAGATGTCAAAGTTTTAGCAGATATTTATTTATTGAAGATTTATATTCATGTGTGGTTTGACTTTCATGTATTCGATTTTATTACTTACGAAGTGCGAGGTGTGCCATTATTAATACATCTTATTAGCCCTTAGACTAATGTTAACATGGAATTAAGCATTATTAGATCCTTTGTTACTATTGTTGAACACCATTGTTAAAATTTGTAAAACTATTGAACCAACATTGTTGACCTTATGGCCTTGTTCCGAACCTAGAACGAACCATGAACCACCCTCTTATTGCTTGCTTAACAATCACATATTTGACTTCTAACTTATCATTATTAGATTTAATGCCAGTTAGTTGGTCAACCACCTGTGTCTGATGATATGGACTTAAATCAAACATAGGGTCCCTTGAACATTTATGAATGAGAAGCAAGATAACATAGTCCTAGGTGACTTGAACATTGTGGATCACCACTCTCGTATTTAATGTCAAAATTATGGCTTGTATTGGGATATTTTTAGTGGTGTTATGACTTGAGACAACCTAATATCTTGAGCTAAATTGGTGTCTTGAGCCAAACACATCTTGAGCCGAGTTATGTTCTTGAGTCGTGTCGTGTCCGATTTCATAAAATTGTAGTTGAAGTGAAGCTTAGAATGTATTTTGGTATTCAAACATGGCAAGTGAAAAGCATAACAACTGAAAATATGGCAAACAGGTAACAACAATTGGGATTGTTAGTGATTGAGAACACAAGGTCAAGAGCATAGGGATTGGAATCATAACGAATGGAATATCATAAATATAGAAGATAACAACTGTATGGATTTATTATGATGTGGTAATTAAAATGTTCAATTGATATTTCATTGACGTGGTAATTAACACACTTAGTTGATATCCTATGACGTGGTAATTCAACATGGTCAGATCTTATCATTAGGAGTTAATGATTCTATGGTGACGACAATAGTTTGACCCTGGACATATGGTATTGATTATTTGACACGCCTTATTATCGTGATCTCGTTTATTTTCGTACTTATGTGTTATTTCTTTCAAATAATTGTGCATCATCCACACTTTTAATATACATGAGTTGAGGTATAAGAGTAGGATTGTGTATCGAGCTTCATAGCTCATGGTGCTACTTTCTACCGCTGTCATTTCACACTAGGTATTAAAGACGGGTTATCTGGCCAAAAATAACACCCCTATCTTGCCATTTCGGCACCTTGTGATCTTCGTGGACGAACACTTCATCGAGCCTTTGGTTTACGTAGACTATTGCTCTGTATTTTTATTTTTGAAAGTTTTTAAGTTGTAAACCACTTATTGTACAAGACTTTACTTTTGTATTCAATGTAACTCAATTTGTACTTTATTTGTTTTAATGAAATGGAAAATAAGTGGATTTTTTAAAATTCTTTCATTTACGTCTATGAAATTCAGGGTGTTACGTGATCTACCGTCGATTAGCAATTTTTTTTTCCTTTTATACTCTACATATTTTAATTTTCTTTTATTTGTAGGAGATAAAAAAAAAAAGGAGCTAGACCTTGGTTGTGAGGATAGCACTCAGTATTATTGGACTATATGGAATTATACTCCAATAATTAACATTATACTTCCTCAATTGACCTTGGATTTTTCTTTAAAAAAAAGTGATAAGCTAACAACCTACTGGGCTAAGCTGTCCATCATTGTCATTGATTCATTGGCTTAATGATAAGCTAACAACCAATTCGGCTAGGCTGTCCACCTGTGTCATTCATTCATTTCTTATTGTTTCTTATTCATATATATAAGACGAGGGCGGGCCTATTGATGCACCATTATGGTTGAACATAAATATTTAAATCTCAATATACCTTTATAACTTTGTTTGGAAACTTTTCTTGTTTTTTAAATATTAAACCTTGCGTTTTTTGGAAGACTACAATATAATTATGATTCTCTCATAGAATATATAGCGGACTCCAAAGATTAATACCTCGTTGTTCTCGTCCGATCGATACGAGACATCTAAAAAGAAAGCGGAAGTAAAACTCGTTAATCATATGAAATCATCTATATACAAGACATGTGGTGAACTCTAGAGATGAATAACTCGTTAGTCTAGTTAATTACAAGAGAAATTTAAAAAGACATCGTTTGTAATTTAAGTCAGACTAAACATAATTATGTGTTTATGATGTCTTTAATTTCTTTTTTTTCGAGTGTTGTGTTAATCTTTATTTTTATTTTTTTGTCATTTTTATTTAAAATATTTTGAAAATAAAAAAACATAAACTATGAATTTTGCTTATTCTGCTTCATTGTGAAGTTTTTAATTTATTTCTTTTTTAACTTGTCAATCACTCTCATGGAGAAAAATTAAATAATTAGAAAATTAGAGAAACCCAAAAATAAACTAAAGTTTATAATGAAAAGGAGCAAAAATTAAGTAAAAAGTTATTTAGTGTCTCTGTGGCATTGTCTCAATAAATTATTCCACCACACATTAGTGTTGGTACATGAGGCATATATATATATTCGTCATAGACCTAACTAATCATTATTAAATTTTTTTAAATTAATCCGAATAAATATAAGTTACAACATGCGTGTGAAGTGACAAATAAGATAATGTAGTCAAAAATTAGAAAAATAAAATAATAATAATGACTTACTGAAAGTTATAAATTTTCTTCTTGATGACATCACCTGAGACAGAATTAGTATTTCATTTCATAAAATAGTGACTTTTAACACTCTTTGTTTATGCAGCATATACTTTTCTTTATTCATATAAAATTATAAAATTGATTTTTTACTAATCTATTTTTCATACATAAAATAGTTTTATTAGGCAAATGCTAAAGGGTATCCTAGGGACACTTGTTAAGGAAATAATAAATGTTGTTCTTTATAATTAAAAGTTATTAAGTTAATGTATTATATTTTTATACTCATTATTGAGTTGCATTTCTCAACTACTTACATTTATTATAGCAACAATAACAATGTTATTATGCTCAAATATTTTTTTGCTAAATATAATAAATTTAATCCATTCAAAATATAATAAAGAATACCGATGAAAATTTTGAAATATACAATAATATTTTTGTTATTGTTTAGATATTTATTCATGCTTGTTTATTTAGACTGCAGTATTTATTGAATTATTGTCTTTTTTCTTATTTTATTTTTTGTAATTTTTTTGCATCAATTTTTGGTTGTTTGTTAGTTCATCTTGATAAAAAAAATCTAAAAAGTACAAAATTATGTCTAAAAACTAAAAAAATTCAAAAATATAAAAAATATTTTGTTATAACATTCTAATAAAAGAAGGACAAAAATGACCATGACTTTTTATATCTTATTTTTGGTGACTTTTCAACTCCATAAAAATAAAAATAAATAAATTTTTTATTTACAAGACCCAATAATTATGTTTTCCCTTTTATTAAAATGAATGGTTCTCAAATCATGCCTAACCGGTTGTTAGGGAATTCGTACCTCATTTTTCATTCTTTATTTTTTATTCCCCAAGTATTTTTTCTGGTTGTTAGTCAATTCATAATTGATTTTTTCTTTTAAATATTGATATTTAAGATTCAATGGTTGTTCTAAAATACGGGTGATGTATTATCCTATTATTTGACTTCTAACATTTAAATTTATTATTTTGTTGCTTAATTTTTTAAATTATGGGTGCTTTGGCACGCTTTAGCTATTTACACTATTTTAAGTATATTATCTTTATGATTTCACATGCCTAAATTTAAAAAAAAAATAAGAATATTATTATTATTATAAAAAATATCACACAGATCAAGTCTTAAAAGATAATGTTTTGTGAGTTACCATAAATACAAATGACCTAAATAGGCGTATTTACCACACCTTAAAATAATATTATTATTAATTTACATAAATAAAGATATATACTATATATTATTGTAGGACAATTTTTTGCGACAATCCCTTTGAGCTTGGCACGTGACACCCAAATATCTTTCCTTTTTGTATTTTTAAGAACTTTTTTGATGATATATTTCGATTTTTTTTATAGTATCTTTCGGTTTAAAATGAATAATTTATTATATTTTAATTAGATCCTTCTCTTATAGCAGCTTTCGATTTTTATGACATCTTCTGATTTAAAAAGAATGATTTGTGCAATAATTATTATTTTGATTGCTACTTTTGGTATTGTAGTGAAATCTCAACAGGAACGATCATGTTTTCTAATGATATGCTTATGCTTCATCAAGTAAGAAAATTGAATACTCTTGTTATTTTGCTTTCTAATTTTGTTATCTATTGCTAAAAAATTGAGCACTGCGTATTTTTATCATAGCTTCATCCCCATCAACAAACACCAGCCTATGGTATTCTAGTGGAATCTCAACAGGAAAGATTATGTTTTCTTAATGACGTGTTTATGCCTCATCAAGTAAGAAAATTGAATACCCTTGTTATTTTGCTTTCTAATTTTGTCATTCTATTGCTAAGAAATTGAGCATTTCGTATTTCTATTACAGGCTCATCCACATCAACAAATGTCACAGATTGTGAATTACTGAAATTCGTTAGCCTAAAGATGTCCAAAGATGATGAAGATGAAGGGGGAAAAAAGGCGATATGATTGGGTGAAGATTAATTTAAATGACCACAAGTCTTTTTTACATTTTTTGGCTAAACATATCGCTGAATATTTTGAAAACTTTTTTTACTATAATTTATTATGGCTCGGTATTTGCATCAATTCGATTAGCAAGTAGGTTGCTAAGGCTGCATTGATTAGCACGTAGGTGACACTTATCTTTTCTAATTATTCGGGTTAGATTTCATCCGTTTTTAGTAATCAATCTTATTGTTTTAAAACTTCTCATGGAAATCTTCACATTACAATGGTGCAACCACCTTTGAAAATTCAGAAATTAAGAATGCTTGGTGGGTTGAAAAAACAGTTAAAAAAAAAAGAAGGTAATTTAGAGCAAAAAATTCCTGTACAAAATTTACCCTGTTTTTAGAAATTATTTGAAGGAAATCTGGAAGAGAACTAATTTTTTTATCAGAGGAAGAGAATGGAAGAAGTGGGAGACATTATCAAAGTGAGAGCTGCATAATGAGCGAAATACAAGCACAATTAAACACACTATTCTATTCATGAGATTGTTCAATGTATTCAAGGGGTGTGTTATTCCACTCTCTAATAGTGGAATAGCTAGTTGGGCTTAGGATTTTTTTCTTTTTCTTTCTCGGGACTCATTAATTGTCTCTTTTGATTCTCATATAATCACTGTAATCTTCACTCTGATTATATATACCTTTTACGTAGAAAAAAAAAATTCCCCAATTAAGTCTTCCCACGTTTACTTTAGTTTTGCTGTTTTTAATAGTAACCATGGTTTGGTTGGTGGGTCCTATAAGTTAAGATTGACCAATAGAATAGGAGGTAATTTTCACCCCTTTTTTTAGGAGGGTGAACAAAATAGCTCTCGAGGTTAGGTATATAGACAACAATGTAACTTTTTGTTTAGAAAAAAGTTAACTACCGCCCAATAAGTGATAGACAATGTATAAAAAGTACATCGATATTCGTAAATTATGTATTAATATCCGTGGATATGCATTGATATTTATAAAATATACATTAATATTCATGTTTATTTAATATTATGTATATTATCTACTGTTTAGTGGACGATGATTAATAAGACTCATTTCTTAAAAAAGTGTCAAGCCAAAACATTGCTACTTCATGTGAGGCCTATATAAATGACTGGGTTCTGCTATCGGGTGCCTAATAGGCGTCCGTTAAGAAATAAATCACCCATTATGGATATTGATATATTTTTTATACATTGTCTATCACTTATTGGGGTGGTTAGCTTTTTCCTTAAAAAAATACATTCACAGTCACGTAACTTACAAAGGTTAAGATGTATGGCAGATGTGGTTGGTTTGTTTGTTAACGTGACTGAATGAAGGCTTATTCGAAATGGTCGTTTTAAGCTAAGAGAAATTTTATTACTCGATACAAGGTACAAAGTTATTTACTTTTCATAGTCCATGCATCAAAATATTTATGTGAACTAGGTTGTGCTCTTGCAACGACATGTATATTAACAGTGGATTGGTCAGAAGAATGTTTGTACTTTTTACATTAAGCTAAAAAAATTCTAGACTAGTAGTAGTCATTTATTATATATTTTTATATAATTTCTTTATTGTTTATTAATATCTTGCAAAATATGATTTTATTTATTATTTCACCTTAAATGTGCATGAATTCAGGCAAGACGACGAGCATTGATATCATAATTATGAAGTTTAAATTTCTTATCATAACTTTCAGACAATATTCATTAGGTTTAGTTTTCTATCAAATGTGGTTGATTGTGTGAAAAATATACATATTTTTGTTGTTTAAAATATTGAAATTATGTTTGATTTTTCATTCGTACCAATAAAATATGCTTCTATACATTCCGTGCATAGCACGGGATTTTTATTAGTAAAGGTAAATGCTAATGGGTGTTCCCAAGGCACAAGTTAATTTGTATTTAATGAGAATTTTATTATAATATTTAAATAAAAAATGTCAACAATATTTTGAACTCTAGAAAAATAAAAATAAAATTATTTTCTATGTTTACAACGACCCAATAATTATGTTTTCCTTTTTATTAAAAGAAAGGATTCTCAAATCGATTACTCGAAAAACTCATTTGTCATTTTCTATTTTTTATTTTTCAAGTACTTTTTTCTGGTTGTTAGTCAATTCATAATTTGATTTTTCTTTTAAATATTGATATTTAAGATTCAATAGTTGTTTTAAAATATGGATGGTGTATTATTCTATTATTTGACTTTCAACATTTAAATAATTATTATTTAGTTGCTTAATCCTTTTAATAAATTATGAGCCTTTCGGCACGCTTTAGCTATTTATACTATTTTAAGTATATTATTTTTATGATCTCACATGTTTAAATTTTTTTAAAAAAACCAAAGGTAATATTATTATTATAAAAATAAAAATGCTATCAGTAATGAAGCGCCCACCAAACTCTCGACTGATCACGTGGCAAGGTGGGGGCCTTCCTTTTTCCTTTAAAATTGTTCACCCCAACCCCTCCTCCTCCTTCTTCTCTCTCTCTCACTCAGGTTAGCAAGTATTTTTTATTTGGAATGTTTTCTATTTTTATTTTTTAAAATTTTGTTAGCTTTATTTCAAATACTTAAAATTATTGATTCGTCTATTAAATTTTCTAAAAATCTTCACATTTATCACATGTCCTAATGTGCTCAACTTTGGAGAAAAAATAATTGACCGACACCGCTTATTCAAACTCTTTCAGTCATGCTTTCTGAATTTTATTCTTGAAAAAATACTAAAAATTTATCATTGACTTAAAATATTATTTCAGAATTAACTATAAGCTCAGAATATTTTGATAAATGGTTGTTGAATTATGGTAAAATATTTATTAATATAGTTTGATTTTTTTGTTGATTTATAAAATAAAATTAAAAATCTCTTAAATCATCCAAAAATATTCATATTCGTCGCATGTCTTAATGCACCCAACTTTGGAGAAAAAGAATTGACTGACACTGCTCATTCAAATCTATTTTGGTCGTTCTTTTTAAATTTTATTCTCGAAAAAATAATAAAAAATTACCGCTAACTTAAAAAATTATTTCGAGATTAACTATGATGAGCTCAGAATATTTTAATAAAGAAGTTTTGAATTATGGTGAGATATTTATTGATTTATATTTTATTGTTATTTTTTTATTGATTTATAATACAAAGTTAAGAATTTTTTAAAGCATCCAAAAATATTCACATTCATCACATGTATTAATGCACTCAACTTCGAAGAAAAACATTATTGAATGACACTGCTTATTCGAATCCCTTTCAACCGTGCTTCTTGAATTTTATTCTCGAAAAAATACTAAAAATTTACCATCGACTTAAAAATTTATTTTTAGATTAACCCTAAGCTCAAATTTTTTTAATAAATACAAATATTTTACCATAATTCTGAATTATTTTGAGCTCATGGTAAGATATTTGATAAAAATTATTTTTGATATAGAGTTGATTTATAAAAATTATTTTGTTATAGGGTTGAATTATGGTAAGGTATTTGATAAAAAAATACAAATACAAAATCTTTTGATGTAGGGTCGATTTATATTTGCTGATTTATACTTTGGATTAGCAAATACCACAACATAATTCAACAATCCTTTATAAAAATATTCCAAGCTAAAAATTAATCCAAAAATAATTTTTTAAGTCAACGGTAAATTTTTATTATTTTTTTGAGAATAAAATTCGAAAAGCACGACCGAAAGGATTTCGAATGAGCGGTATCATTTAATTTGTTTTTCTTCAAAATTAAATGCATTAGAATATGTGATGAATCTGAATAATTTTGGATGATTTAAGAGATTTTTAATTTTATTTTATAAATCAACAAAAAAATAACAAAATATAAATTAATAAATAACTTTCTATAATTTACCAACCGCTTACCAAAATATTTCGAGCTCACGATTAGTCCCTAAATAATTTTTGAGATTTGATATTCACACCCCTTTTTTTATCCATTTGCACTCATTTTTTTGTCTTTATTATACAAAGTTACTAAAATACCCACAAGATAATTCCTACTGTATTTAAGTAGAAGGGTATTCTAGTAAATTTGTATAATAAAATAAAAAAAGGGGTGCAAATGGATAAAAAGGAGGTGTGAATATCATTTCCCTAATTTTTTAAGTCAAGGATAAATTTTTAGTATTTTTTTAAAAAAAATTAAGAAACCACGGCTGAAAGAAGTTCGAATAAGCGGTGTCGATCAATTTTATTTTCTCCAAAATTGAGCACATTAGGACATGTGATGAATTTGAATATTTTTGGATGATTTAAGAGATTTTTAACTTTGTTTCATAAATCAACAATAAAATAATAATAAATATAAATTAAAAAATACTTTACTATAAATAAACAACTCCTTATCAAAATATTTCGAGTTTAAAGTTAATTTTGAAATAATTTTTTAAGTCAACGGTGATTTTTTAGTATTTTTTTGAGAATAAATTCAAAAAACACTACCGAAAAGGATTCGCATGACCGGTGTTCGTTACTTTTATTAAAGTTGGACGCATTAGAACAGGTGGTAAATGTGAATATTTTTAAATAATTTAAAAGATTTTTAACTTTATTTTATAAATTAATAAAAAATAAAAAGAAAATATGAATCAACAAATACCTTACCAAAATTCAACAATTCTTTATTAAAATATTCCGAGCTCATGATTAATTCTAAAATAATTTTTTAAATCAATGATAAATTTTAAATATTTTTTGAAGAATAAAATTCAGAAATTAGGCACATTAGGATATATAATGAAAGTGAATATTTTTAGATGATTTAAGAGATTTTTAGTTTTATTTTATAAATTAACAAATATTTTATTATAATTTAATTATTCCTTATCCAAATATTTCAACTTCACAATTAATCTTAAAATAATTTTATGTCAACAATAAACAAGTAACAAAAAGAAGGGAACGGAAAATCAATTGTACTCATACTTATTCATATTCCACCCACCACCAAAAAATTGTCCGGTGGCGTTTTGATTTGATTTTTCTCGTCAATTGGAATTTCTCTACAGCTGGAAATGCTATGGTGGGGCCCGTAGTAGTAAACAATAAAGTTGAGAGCACAGGTCACATTGGGCAGCTAAGCCGTGACTATGGGCCAACTTGGACTTCGGCTATAATTAGCTGGACTCTCACAGCACCGCCAACCGTGCGCCCTTGTACTTTTTACTACCAATTATTCGTGCCTTTGGGCTAATTCTTCACCTCATCAATATTGATGTGAATTCGTATAAATATACGATGGGAAAAAAATTTAGGTTACATTTTGGTCGAAGGTAGAATCAGGAAGTTAATTTATAATGGATTAAAAATGAACGAGAGTAAAAAATTTATTGAGCTTTAAATAATAAGATGAGCCAAAATTAATTAGACTAAAATTTTACATGAAAAAAAAAAAAAAACTTGCATCTAGACTATAACGCACCCCCGGGCCTACATACTTTCACCCTCAAAAATGCTACACATACACACCCTTTTAACACACTTTTTTTACACAACACCCAAAACGACGTCGTTTTGGGTGTGGACCAAATAAAAAAAAAAAACAGAAAACCCAGAATTTTGAACCCCACCCCCACCCCCACCCCCACCCACACCGCCACCGTCCCACCCCACCGTCCCACCTCCACCTCCACAACCGACGGCCACTGCCATCATCTCCGTTCGTCGACGACCACCACCATCGTCGTTCGCCGACAAGCTTCGAAGACGGGTCTGATGGTGCGCGCGAGGCCGCGAACGGATAGGTCTCTCTCTCTCTCTCTCTGATCTGATCTCTGGTCTCTCTCTCTCTCTCTAATCTCTGGTCTCTGGTCTCGCGGCCAGTGCTACGGGAGGAGGCGGAGAAGATGCAGGCGGCGGCGATGTCGCTGGAGTAGTGGATGGAGGCGGAGAAGTAGTGTTCGTCGCCGGCGGAGGCGACGAAGTTGGCGGCCTCGCGCGCACCATCAGAGACCAGAGATCAAATCAGAGAGAGAGAGAGAGACTAGAGATCAGAGAGAGAGAGAGAGAGAGAGAGAGAGAGAGACCTATCCGTTCGCGGCCTCGCGCGCACCATCAGACCCGTCTTCGAAGCTTGTCGGCGAACGACGATGGTGGTGGTCGTCGGCGAACGGAGATGATGGCAGTGGCCGTCGGTTGTGGAGGTGGAGGTGGGACGGTGGGGTGGGACGGTGGCGGTGGGGGTGGGGGTGGGGGTGGGGTTCAAAATTCTGGGTTTTCTGTTTTTTTTTTTTTTATTTGGTCCACACCGAAAACGACGTCGTTTTGGGTGTTGTGTAAAAAAGGTGTGTTAAAAAGGTGTGTGTGTAGCATTTTTGACCCCACCCTTGCATTTGGTGGTGCCACGTGAACACTTAATAATTCCTTTTAGATTTTACATATTTACATAATCACACAAATATTACCCACAAATCATAATCACATTCTCTTCTTACCCTTCACTTTTTAACTTGGAAGATCATCTAGACATTAATAATGAAGTAGTACCTTTATCTTAAAAGTAAGTTTTAAATAGATTTACTTTTTCAAAAGCAATTCTATTCAAACAATCACATTCTCATTTTTTCTTAAGTCAAGGTACGCCGTCGGCTTTGAAATTATCTTAACATAATACTGACTAGTTATCGGGAGACTAATTTCATTTTTCACTTGCGGATGTCTTATTTAAAGTTAAGATTTCTGTCCGTTTGAACTGACCCTATGAGAATTAATAGCACTTGAAAAATTTTAAGCTTGAAAATGAAGTATGACATTTTGGTTTTATTTAAACCTTTTATAAGGGACTACACGACATTAAAACTAAAGTATGGCATTTTCTAAAAATTAACTTTGAAAATGTTTTTATTATTTTAATTTCTTCTCACGCAATCACATGCTCTCCTTGTACTTATTTTCTTTTTCTTTACCTGTTAGAATTGTAGGACATTAAAAAGTAGAGAAATTCGGTCAAAAATACATCTCACTGAATTTTTAGCATAATAAGTTCATCTCAAATTAAATTATGGACGAAAGTTTTTTTAGCACATGAGTTCCAAAAATAACTTTCTAGTAAAATACGCGATAACATTATCTGTTCGTTAAATATCTCTTCTAATAAACACGCAATAACATTATTTGTTCGTTAAATATCTCTTCTAATAAACACACAATAACATTATCTATTTGTTAGACATCTCTTCTAATGAACATGCAATAACATTATCTGTTCGTTAAATATAAAAAGAATGATTTCATTAGATAAAGTTACCTGTTAGTGTTTATCAGTTAAGTTAACATTATATGTCTTTTTTAACAGATATCTTAACAAATAATGTTATTTGTTAATTTTTGAAGTAATAATGTTATCAGATAAAATTATATGTTTTATGTATTCTAATTTGACTAATACATATATCAAACTAATATATAATATTATCTGACTCACCTATTAAAAAAATAACTCTATCTTTTAATTTTGTAACGATAATTTTATTAGATGAAATTACCTATTGGTGTTTATGCTGACTAATAAGAGTAGGAAGCACGTGGTGAGGTGGCAACTTTTTGTAACATGTGCTGGTAGGAGGACGCGATGTGTGTATTCATAGCACTATTGTTTAACACATCATATGCTATAATCCGACTTTCTGATTATAAAATAAATTTTGCATTATTCTCTATCCATTGTTGTTTTAAATTAGATTGTATTAAATCATAGCCAAGACCTGAATAAAGCAAACTGATAAATCATTGGAGATAATAGACATCCAAAGTGAAGGAGATCACATCGCTCTAGCTACATACCAAATGCAAGGAGAAGATGATTACTGGTGAAATGTGATTAAAACCACCTAGGACGTGATTATTATGACTTAGGAACAGTTCAAAATTCTCTTTTGGGGGAGTATTTCCTAACTCCTGTTAAACAAGCTTGTTGGATATAATTATACCAAATACAATTAGTCAAAACATGATCTGTTTTGACTTATTTTTTGTCATTAGTGATTTTCTTTTTTACCTGTTGGATATATTTATATAATTTTTAGATTTTTTTTTTCCAGACGAACCAATAAGCGATAAAAAACTTGACGCAAAAATAATGCAATTTTTTTTGAATAAAAAGTAAAATAAATAATTTAATCACTAGCAAGTTGTTGTCACGGGGGAAGGGAAAAAAAACAAGGGTAAAATGCATTGACCTCCCCTAAGGTTTTGTAAAATTATAGGAATCTTTTATGAGATTTCAAAAAATACAATCACCTCTCCTACTTTTGACATTATTAGATCATTAGGCCCTGTCGTTAGTTTTCATTTAATTCTGTTAGTTTTGTCCTTTAATTTGACTATTTTACCTTTCCTTCACACTCACTTCTTTAATATATTTTTTCAATAATTATCTTTTGAGAAATATTCATACTATATTTTTTAGGTCAAAAGATTAAAGAATTTTTGTGTATATTTTTAAAAAATTGTTTTCATCAATTGAAAGAAGTAAGCAACAAAACAAATTGGTGCCAAAATTTAAGAAAAATAAAATTCTTTCGTATATAACTTTTTAAAATTTTGACATTGATTTACAAATTTTACTTGCTTCTTTTAATTGGTGAAAATAATTTTAAAATTTTTGAACGAAAATACTTTAATCTTTTGATCCGAAAAGCTAGTATGAATTTTTGTAATAAAAAATAATTTATAATATGTGGCAAAAAAAATAATTTACACACGCATTAATAAAAAAATAGAAGTTTATTTATTAATATTAAATTAGGTTATTCGGACAAATTTACATAGACCTCGATTAAAATTTAAAAAAATTTATTTCTAAAATAAAATTTATTGTAATTCTTTACTATCATATCCTTACTGAACACGCATACACCATTTTAAAATATTCGGCCTTTTAACGTTATAGATTTTTTCACAGTATATTTATTATTTTTACAAGATATTTACTTCTAATAAAAAATGTCAAATCTCAAAAAAATTCTCCAAAACAATTATTGAAAAAGACATTAAGAGAGTGAATGTGAAGGAATGGTAAATGGCCAAATTTAAGAACAAAAAAAACGAAAGTTAATGAAAACTAATGGCAAGGTAATAATCTAATAGTTTGAAACGAATAGGAGGTGATTATATTTTTCGAAACCTTATGAGAAGTCTCTGAAATTGTTAGAAACGTCAAGGAGGTCAGTGCATTTTACCCAACAAAACAAAAAGACAGGAAACAGATCACCCGGGATCACATGCAATTAGGACCCACGTTACGGACTGTATCGAGCGCCACATTACAGTACCGTTTTTTCGTTTGGTATTGCAGGGGCCCACCCAAATGTCGAACCTTCTTTACCCTTTCTTACCTCCGAAGGCCCGATCTAACGGCTTTGTTTATTTATTCTTCTCAACACACCCTTCATCTCTCTCACTCCTTATTTAGGCTCTGTTTTCTCTCTGTTCTCCTGCCACCGACTCAATCTCTCTCTCTCTCTCTCTCTCTCTCTCTCTCTCAGACCAATGGCCGGCACGCACGCATTCGCCATTGCATTTCTGTGCATCATACTGGCCAGTGTCGGAGCTCAATCTCCGGCATCTTCACCTACTACAACTCCGGCGAAGAGGGCCCCCACTCCAGCCTCATCACCTACCGCTTCCAACGCTCCGACGAATTCCAAAACCCCAGCACCGACTACTGCCCCGACAATACCAGCCGTTCCGGTCCCTGTATCTGCGCCGACGGCTAACACGCCGTTGACTTCTCCGCCTGTGCCGGTGCCGGTCAGCTCTCCTCCGTCACCTGCGCCTGTGCTATCTCCTCCGGCTCCAGCCCCGGTTACGCCACCAGCTGCTTCCCCTCTGGCGCCGGCTTCTTCTCCACCGGTGGCCGTTCCGGCTCCTGCTCCAAGCAAGAAGAAGACTTCTCCAGCTCCGGCTCCAAGCAAGAAGAAGACTAAAACTAAGACTAAGAAGCACAATGCACCTTCACCGGCGCCGTCTTCCAAGCTGCACAGCCCTCCTGCGCCTCCGGCTGAAGCCCCTGGAAACCTTGATTCGGTCTCGCCTGGTCCAGCTTTGGCCGATACGGTACGTTCCGTCAAAGCTGATTATCAAATTTCAGTTTCCTCTAAAAAATTTAAATTTTCATTTTGTCTAACCAATTATAAACAGAAATTGCGTTTATTGACGTCATAATTTTCGAAATTACTTTTCCATTGGTTCACGTTTCTTCTTCTCTCTCCCACCTTAGATTTAGACAGTTGAATTTTTTTTTGTGCAAAGCATTATTTTATTCTTAAGAAATAAATTTCTTAAAATAGACACCCAAAAAATAGAGTTGACCAAAAAATAAAAAATAAAAAATAAAACAGAAGAGAAAGGGACAAATAAAACTTTATTATTCTTCCCAACAAATAAATTATTTATGTTTCGTCGTGTCTATTCGGTAATTTCTTTATCTTTCATCAAATATAATATTTGAATTTTGAAAAAAAAAAAAAAATTGCAGAACGGAGCAGAGAAGTTGAAGAACGTGAAGATGGTAGTCGGAAGCTTGGCTTTGGGTTGGGTTCTTTCAATCTGGCTCTTTTGATGGATATCTATTGTTCAAAGGATTTTTATTCGGTGATCTTAAAGCACAACGAGACATTAATATCGCAACACTTCGTTTCATCATATATTGATTGATGTGGGATTTAGTACTAAATATATCAATCTCACCGACAATATATAATGAAGAAGGGTATGATAAATTATAATAGTACATGACGGTGGTGTCTCTAGAGGACTAAATAATTTTTCCTTGTTGGTACCATTTGCTGCCCCCCAATTGATCTGTATGTACTATTTATTTATTTGTTTACTTAATATTTGGTCCCCATTGTTCAGTGTAGTTGTCACGTTCTCTTAATTAATATTTCCATTTGGTTTGCTTGATTTCGTTGGCTTTATTTTTCTAGTTTTGGATTTTTCTTGGGATTGTACCGCATTGGGTTGTAATCTTTGAGAGACTGTGAGATGGAATCTGGGTAACTTTTCCTATTTTCTACTATTTTCTTCCCTTTTGACTATTTGATCAGAGCACCTACTTTTTCTCTTGTCTTTTTCTTATTTTAATGCGCATGTTACATCTTAAATTGTTGGAAGGAACAAACTATTCACACTGTTTCAGCTCGTAATTTTGGGGTTGGGGGCCCTGCTGTGATTAAAGCACAGCAGGAAATGCTGTGACATTATACTGGGGATGGGGTTGGGGTGATTAAACGCAAAAAATAAAAATAAAATTCAGAAAATATGTCTATTTTGTTACTGGAAAAAGTGACCCACTTCTGTTCCACTTTAGGTCGGAGTCTGTTCCATCACGATTATCTTGATTCTTTTATATATATAGAATTCTTAGCTGAAGTACATATCAGCTTATTGTGAGCGTAGTAACATTTATTTTAATCGATCATTTTCAAACTGCTTTCTAGCAGTCCGTTCTTATTGGTAGAGCTGCGTGCAATAAGCGCAGCAGTTGAAGAGAGAGAAAGAGCAGACTTGTCAACCTTTGTAAACGACAGCTCCAAACAACGCTGGCAATGTAGCCCCACAAACAGCTTCCTCGCCTCGCTTAAAAGAGGACCTAGAACTCTATAGCTTTGAAAAGAACTAAAAGGCTTTTCTCGCTTTTAACTCACAATGGTGGAATATCCTAAAAAGAGACATTTCGAAAGTCTTCGGTTTAAGGGCCCAACGAGAGCATTGTTCCCGCAACCACTTTAGTTTTTCTGAATTTTATTTTGAAAAAAATTTTAAAAATTCACCATTGACTAAAAAAATATTTTGATATCAATCATAACTTAAAATTTAAAAATAAAAATTTGTTAATGGAGTATATGTACATCACACAAGTGGAGTTTTGTTTATAGCCTAAAACTACACCTTTTTCCCTCACAGTATCTGTGCTATGCACATACCCCATTCCCCATTACACAATGCAGTTTTGGACATGGAATTTTTTTCACAAACTTATCCTTTTTAATCCTTGTTTGGTTGGTTTCCACTGCAAGCAAAAAAAGTTTACTCATTTCCAAAAACTGCAACAGTTTTATATCAATCAGAAGGGATTCATTAGGTTATCTACATTTAATTTTGTGAGAATGATTTTGAATTACATAACTGTAAGGGGGTTGATTTAAGAAATCAGGACGGAAAGCTAGGGATTCACTATCCAGCCGAAATGTTACTTCGCTCGATATGTATACCTGTGATCTGCAAAAGAATAATCTGTCAAAGAGTCCTCTGCCGCTGTGGCAGGAGAACACTCCGATGATTAAGTCAGGCACAATCTCACAGGGAAATGTTAACTGTAAGCTGATATTCTCTATCAGCGAATGAAATCTCTCGGGTATTTAGGCGTACCTCAAATTCGTCATCTGAGGGTGTATTTATAGATTTCCCTGATGCCCTAACTCCATTTGGACTTTCTTGGGCCCCAATTCTCTTTGGGCCTCCCGTACCAACCCTAATTCTCTTAGGGCTCCACTTTGGCGGAGTGTCCTCTGATGGGGCGTGGAAGCCACGTCTGTAACTGAATCCGACAAGATCCTGACAGAATCCCACTTCATTCGGGATTCTGTTTCCTTTTCGGAAATACGGTTATCAGTCGCTTTCTCGGGCTGCCCGTAGTCCTGACCGACTTTATCAGTTCGGCAAGTCTTCAAATCCGCCCTTCTCAGGTCGGCATCCTCCATACTTGATTCTGTTACCCAAATTTGGGCATGGTCGGCATTTCTCGTGTCGGCCATTATCCCACGTGATCGGCACGTGCCTCCGGATATGTTATTCGGTCTCGGCCGAACTCTGAAATAAACCTGGGGGGTAAAAGGTATTTTCTCAATTATATTTTACCCCCGTCAATTGCCCCCTAGCCTCGGCTGCTTTGATCCGACTTGGCGAAGTAGTCGAGGCTATGTACTGCACTCATGGCGTCCTTTGTTATTCTCGATCAGACGGTTTCTGAACCGTCAAGCGTAAGCTTCTGATGTCGCATTAAAGTCTGATGAGGCGTGCAGCAGGCTTTGCGGCTTTCGAAGCCACGCGCCTCCTGCGCGTGCCCCGTACGTGGAGCGTCTTCGTTAGGAGAGGCTTAGGGTCTTATCTGTTCGACTCCCCTCCCTATAAATGCTCGATTGTACTCATTTTTTCACTTTTCTTCTACAATCTTCCACTGTCTTCACACCAGAGAAAGAATTCACCCGTTGTCGTAAGTTCTTTTCAACCAGAACCTTAGGTTTTCCCTCTTTTTCTTGACCTTTCATCCCTTTCTGCTTTCTGTAATGGGGATTTTTAGGAGTTTAGTTGACACACCGGAAAAAATGGCAAATTTCCGGCGACGGTACAGCATCCCTGATGATGTTGCCGTCGAACTTAACGAGCCGGATACCGCCCGGGATGGGAACGATCCTGACACCCTTCACGTCCCCTTGATGGCAGTTCTTGAGGGCGGGGTTCGGTTTCCACTCAATCGCCTTCTTCGTGAAGTGCTCTGTGGATACCGGCTCCACCCGATGCAAATCTCCATTAATACATATAGGATTATCCACAGCATTGTAGAATTAAATAGACTGAACCAAACCGACATAGGACTTCGGGAGATCCGATTTTGCTATGACATGGTCAGAAAAGGCTCTAGTGCCTACTACCTAAAGAACAGACCCAATGAAGAGAGGATCGTTACTTATTTGACGGACTCCAACCGTGGTAACGACGATGACTTCCTCGTCGTTGCTGGCAACTGGGAGATTGGCCGAGATGAGCCTGAACGCCCCAAGTTCCATATCCCGACCCGGTTTGGAGTCATCCGTTAGTACCCCGACCTTGTTTTTTGATTCTCTGTCTTTTTCTTTCTGATGCCGAACATATCTTGATACTGACTGTTTTTCTCATCTTTTCTTGCAGCTACTAACGCCAATAAACATCGAAACAAACAGGCGGTAAAGCTCGACGAGCTAAAAAAGGTCGCCCGATACACAGGATCTTTTGGCGGAAGCTGGGCCCGATCACCCGAAGTGCTTCTGGGATACATTGGGAGTTACCGGGGATATAGCAAAAAATCCATTCCTGACGCCGACGTCGTTGGTGCCGACCTTTCAAACTACATTCCGCCTTCCGAAGCTCGGCGATTGGAACCGGTGACAGTAGCTGACGTCGGGCATTCCCCGATCTCACTTAGCTCCGTCCGCAGTTCTTTCGAGTCGCTTAGCAACTGGAACTCAGGAGACGATCAGGAAGTTGATCAAATTCCCGATCCAATGGCACGAGATCCCAATATTCCGAGTCTACGTGAAATGATTCGGGAACAGAAAAAGAAAACCCCTGAGGCCGGCCCGAGCTCGCAGAGGATGCCGCCGACCTCAGCGTCTGGTGAGGCTTCAGATGATGCTCCGCTCATCATGAGGCGGAGGCCAAGGGACCCTCTTCAGGAAGATCCCGCCGCATCGACCTTGCCGAAGAAGAGCAAGACAGCCGAGAAGGCAAAAGCTGTTGAGGGGGCCGCCCCATGGTGCCCTTCCCTGCTGGTGAATGGGATTGATCCCATCACTGTCACCGACTCGGCGGCCGACCTTGACGTCACGCAAACCCTGATGGGTGCGCTGATGTTACCAAAAGATGTCGAGCCTTACGCAGGCTCCGACCTTCCAACTCTGATGCGTTCTGTGATGGCCCACGAAATTTTCGTAAGTATTCCGTTTTGGCTATTCTTCTGTTGCCTTTACTTGCGATTTCATATCTGCCTTCTGATTTCCCGATCTTGTTGCAGGCTGCGCAAAAATCCATGATGTGTCTGAGCCGTTTCCAGGACTTGGAGACTCGATACATCACTATCGAGTCGGAGCTGAAGAAGTCCACTGCCAGATTTTTAAAAATTCAGGAGGACACGGCCTCTTATCGGCAGAAGGCTAGGGATGCCGAGCTCAAGATTAAAGCTGTTCAGTCCCAGCTCGAGACAGAAAGGATGAGGTCTTCCAGGCTGGAGGATCAGATAGCCGATCTCCAATCCCGGCATGAAGCCGAGCTGAAGGCTTCTTACTCCAGGGGCATGATGGATGCTGCGGCCGACTTCGTGGAGAACCAGATGCCCGAGCTCCAGGCCGATCTCGTCAGGATATGCTGGAAGGCTGCTCTGGAAGCTGCCCTAGTTCCGCCTGATTCTTTTATCTATTCCAGGGTTCCGTCCGTTACCCAACTGGAGGTCATGGCGTCCGGAACCGAAGAAGAAGGCCAGGCTGCTGCTGGTGAAAGAGAGGCGGGCCAGATTGCCGATGCTGGTGTCCCCGTTGCTCAACCTCAGCCTGCCGATGAGGACGTAGTTATAGTTCAGGCTGCCGATGTTGCGCCTTAGGATTTTGCTTATTTCTTTCTTCTTTGTAACTCAAGTAGTTGCGACTCATATGTAACCTGACTTCAAGAATCAAATGAAACTGTTTTGACTCCTTTTGTCTCTATCTGTTCTACATACTTTTCTCAAGTAGTAAATTATCTAAATCAATTTCAGACTTCATACTTTTCTCAAGTGATGAATCTTTTCAAACTTTTCTCAAGTCTGTTCGGGTATTCTAACCTTTCTCAAGTGTCGAACTTGTTCTGACCTTTCTCAAGTCATGTCGGCTGTTTAACCTGTAGCTAGGCTTAAACGCATACCTTTCTCAAGCATGTTCTGGAGTCCAAACTTTTCTCAAGTGTTGAACTTTCTCTGACTTTTCTCAAGCCATGTCGGCTGTTTAACCTGTAGTTAGGCTTAAACACATACCTTCCTCAAGCATGTTCTGGAGTCCAAACTTTTCTCAAGTGTTGAACTTTCTCTGACTTTTCTTAAGCCATGTCGGCTATTTAACCTGTAGTTAGGCTTAAACACATACCTTCCTCAAGCATGTTCTGGAGTCCAAACTTTTCTCAAGTGTTGAACTTTCTCTGACTTTTCTCAAGCCATGTCGGCTGTTTAACCTGTAGTTAGGCTTAAACACATACCTTCCTCTAGCATGTTCTGGAGTCCAAACTTTTCTCAAGTGTTGAACTTGTTCTGACTTTTCTCAAGCCATGTCGGCTGTTTAACCTGTAGTTAGGCTTAAACACATACTTTTCTCAAGTCTGTTCGGCATGATTGCAAACTTTTCTCAAGTGTTGAATCTTCTGACTTTTCTCAAGTCTGTTCGGCTGGATTCCCACTTGCCCCCTAGCTTCGGTTACTTCGAACCGACGTGGCAGAGTAGCCGACGCTATAAAGCATATTCATGATGACTTTTGTATCGATACAGGGGATTTCCATCCGTGTCTGGCACGTTTTTGGGGGCGTGCTCTGTCTGCAATAAATGCGACGCGACCGTTGGTTTGTACCTTTTTAAAGAACGACGCGCCTTTTCTGCGCGTGTTTTGACGTGGCGCTTGAGCATCTCAGACGCGCTTCACTGATTGGTCCAGGAGTAATGAATCCGACGGTTGGGGTTTATAACGTGCGACGCTTCGGATTTACCCACACAGAACCCTATAAATCCCAAACTTCGTCTTCTTCATTTCTTTTCTTGCTACTGTTCTTCCCCCATACTCTGTAAGTTTACCTCCTGTAGAACTCGTTTTTCCTTCTTCATTTCTTGTTCTTGTTTCCTCCTCACTCATTCTCTGAGTATGGGGATCTTTCGCAAACACTTCAACTCTCCGGCGCGGATAGAAGAGTTCCGTAGGCACTACCAGATTCCAGACGACGTATATGTAGAGATTAACAAACCTGAGACTCATCCTGAGATTCGGGATGAGAACTCCATCCACATTCCTCTTATGGCCGTCATTGAGGGTGGAGTTAGGTTCCCCCTCCACCCTTTACTGCGTAGGGTTCTGTCCTGGTATCGGCTGAACCCTATGCAGATATCCATAAACTCATACCGTATAGTCATGGGCATAGTTCTTTTGAACGAACTATGCCAAACCAACTTAGACCTCTGGGACATAAATTATAACTACGATATGGTCTATAAAAAAGATGAGAGGTGGTATCTGAAGTCCCGTAGAGGTCGAGAGAAGATAGTGACGAATCTCCCTGACTCGAATAGGGGGAACGACGACGACTTCCTGATCGTCTCGGGAAACTGGGAATTTTCTGCCGACGAACCCGAGCACAAGAGGCTCCCTGTTCCCCGCAGATTCGGAAAACCCCGTTAGTCACCCATTCTCCTTTGTTTTTTATTTCTTCAGTTTTGCCGATCTATAGCTTCTGACTATGTCTGTCTATTCATGTGCAGCTTCAAACACCAATCGCGGTCGGACTTCGCAGGCTACACATCCAGAAGATCTGAAAAAAGTTCTTCAGTACAAAGGCGTTGAAGGCCAAGCCGAACCAAGATCTGCCGAAGTACTGCTGCGATATAACCCGTCTTACAAGGGTTATATCAAAGAGAAGAAGTACGTTGCCGAGGTGGTAGCAGAGACGTCTTCGGTTGCAGTCCCCGAAGGTGTTCCCCTGCCATATCTCCGGGAACCCAGCCGAGTTACAGTTGCTGCTGTGGCTGAATCTTTCAGCTCTTCATCTTCATCTTCATCTTCATCTTCATCTTCATCTTCATCTTCATCTTCGTCCTTATCTTCTTCTTCCTCTGAAAGGACGCAGTCTCCACTTCGGATTACTCTGGGCACCGAGGAGGAGAAAGATACAGACGCCGAGGCCATGTCATCAAATCCCGACATGCCGAGCCTAAAGGAGATGATAAGGCAGAGGAAAGCCGGTGCCGAGTCGGAGAAGAAGCCTTCTGGGATCGTGCCGACTCCCACCGTGGCGAGGAAGGCGCCGACTCCTTTGCAGGTGAAGAAGCCTTTTAGGATCGTTCTGGCTAAGAGGAAGCCAGACGAGGGTGCGAAACTGCCGAGTCTCCCTCCTGTCGACGCCGAAACTGCCAATGCCGACCGGAAGAGACGGAAACTGGTGAAGGCACATCAGGCTGGTCCTTCCGAGGAGAAGGGCAAATCAAAGGTTTCCGAGAAGGCCGGGATCTGGCCTCCTCCTCTGCTGATAAATGGTACGACCCCTATCACGGCTGCTGACACGGTCCGAGATCTGGGAACTACCATGGCTCTGGCCGAAGCCATGATGCTGCCGAAGGACATCGAGCCCTACGCCGATGAGGAAGATCATGCCATGCTTCGAATGACGATCGCGCATAATATTTTCGTAAGTCTCTTATCTCGGTGATAAAGTCTGCAAATTCTTCTGTGTTTGTTATAACTCTGATGTTAATGCTGCAGGCGATCCAGAAGTCCATGCTTGGTATGAAGAAGGCTCAGGATCGAGCAGAAAAACTGAATAAGGCTGAGGCCGAAGTGAGGGAGTTCAAGCTGAAATTCTCCACTGCTCGGGATGAGGCCGATAACTTCAAGAAGGAGGCCCGAGAGATGGCCAAGCAGGCTAAATCCTCGGAGTATTTCCTATCCGAGGAGAGGAAGAAGACTGCCGATCTGGTGGCCGAACTCACTGATCTGAAGGCTAAGCATGCCGAAGAACTGGCAGAAGAAAATAAGAGGGCCACCGATCTTATGGCAAAGCACGCCGAAGAGCTGGCCGAGGAGATGAAGAAGGCTCGTAAGATGGGCATGAAAGAAGCCGCTGAGGACATCCTCAATAATCAGATCCCAGAGCTGCAGGAAGAATACCTGGCGTTGGGATGGAAAGCCGCGCTGAGGGCTTGCAACGTGGCTGCTGACTCGACCCTCTTCAAGGAGATTCCCCACTCCTCTGATCTTCCCGACGAAGAGGAGCCTATCCCCGAGACCGAGACCCATGAAGCCGACCTAACCGTCGAAGACTATGAAGTAGATGTCGTCGGGGGGGATCCTATTGCCGAGGAGGGCCGAGCTCAGGACGATCAAGTGGAGATCGTCTGAAGGATTTCCCATGTTTTTGTTTTCTTCTGTCTTTTCATGTCCATTCTTGTACTTTCTTTCTGTAATCCACACGAATGAATACAATTTGGACTTCTTTTCGGCAATTCTTGTCTTAATGCATATATGAACTCTTCCCTTAAAACATGAACTTTTCTCAAGTAGGTTTGGTGATTCAGAACTCTTCTCAAGTATTGAATTTTCCTCAGGTACTGAGCCGAGCAAAACTTCCTCATGTATGTTCGGCTATTTATCCTGTACTTAGGCCCAAACATATTTTTCTCAAACATGCTGGATACTCATACTTTTCTTCGAATGCAGGGCCGATCAGACTTTTCTCAAGTCTGTTCGGCTGAGCACATATTTTTCTCAAGTATGTTCAGAAGTTCAAACTTTTCTCAAGTGTTGAACACTAACATCTAGGATAACACAAAACCAAATTCGCTGAATATCTGGGTTGAACATTGAAACTAGAACTTTCATTCACTGAGAAAATAAATACAAGTGTTGAAATAAAGAAATTACTGATAAAATTTCTTAAGGTTGGAGACATTCCAAGTCCTTGGTATTTCTTTATCTTCCAGATCCTGCAGCTTGTAGGTACCCTTCCCGAGTCGGCCTATGACTCTGTATGGACCCTCCCAATTGGTCCCGAGCTTGCCATCAGTTGGATCTTTCGTGTTTCCCATGACCTTGCGTAGGACTAGGTCGCCGAGATTGAATTCCCTCTGATGGACTTTTTTGTTGTATGTTCTTGACAGAGTTGATTGATAGGCGGCGAGTCTGATCATGGCCCTATCTCGTTTTTCTTCGGCAAAATCGAGCTCTATTGCCAATGCTTGATCATTGCCACCTTGTTCCATTACTTCTGTTCGGAGGGTAGGGATGCCGACCTCAAGAGGAATGACAGCCTCAGTGCCATAAGCAAGTGAATATGGAGTAACACCTGTAGATCGGCGAGGAGTGGTCCTGTATGCCCATAAAACGAGTGGCAATTCTTCCACCCACTTTCCCTTGGCTTTCTCTAGTCGTTTTTTCATTCCTCCCAATATCGTCTTGTTCGAAGCTTCGGCCTGCCCATTGCATTGCGGATACGCCACTGAGGCGTAATAGTTTCTGATCTGATATTGTGAGCAGAAAGCTTTGAATTTATCCTGGAACTGGGTTCCGTTGTCCGAGACGATGGCGTAGGGGATGCCGAACCTGGTGATTATGTTCTGCCACACAAATCGCTCGACATTCTTCTCGGTGATTTTAGCCAGTGGTTCGGCTTCTATCCACTTGGTAAAGTAATCTGTGGCAACCAACAGATACTTCCTTTCCCCAGTTGCTTTGGGTAGCGGGCCGACGATATCCATTCTCCATTGGGCAAAGGGCCATGGACTGGTGAGTGGTGCCAGATCGGCTGCGGGTTGATGTGAGATCGGGGCGAATTTCTGGCATTTTTTGCACACTTGGACGTATTTCTTTGCGTCCTCTTGCATATATGGCCACCAATATCCCTGTGATATAGCACGATGGGCTATGGATCTGCCCCCAGCGTGACTCCCACATATCCCTTCATGAATCTCGTACAGGAATTTCTGAACCAAAGTTGGGTGTACGCATTTTAAATAGGGACCAGTGTAAGACTTACGATAGAGTTCCTGCTTCGGTGATAGCCAGAAACGTGTTGCCTTGATACGCAGCTTGTGGGCTTCTTTTTTGTCTTCGGGGACGGTTCCCCCGGTGAGGTAGGAGACGATGGGATCCATCCAACTTGGGCCGAGATCGATTTCCAAAGCCTTCTCGGCAATTGGGACGTCGATGCTCGGGTACTCAATGGAATCCACGTATATGGTCCTGAATTTGTCTCTGGGTATCGCCGAAGCTAAACATGCCAAGGCGTCTGCGTGGTCGTTCTGTCTTGAGCTGATGTGCGTCATCATCGTTTTCTTGAACTTTGATAACTCTGCTTTAGCCCTCTCTGCATAGGCGGCCATCCTCTCATCTCGGGTGGCATACTCACCACTGAGCTGGTTGAGAACCAGTTGTGAATCACAGAAGACTTCCAGATGTTCTGCCCCCAGATTGTGTGCGCATTTGAGTCCGAGTATCAATGCCTCATACTCGGCGACATTGTTGGAGGCGCTGAAATTCAATCGGAAGGACTGCTCAAAATAACACCCATCTGGTTCTTCTATCACGATGCCGACCCCAGATCCTCTTGAACACGATGATCCGTCAACATACAACCTCCAGTACGGCGTCTGATCGGGAACTATTTCCCCCTGTTCGGGCATGTCTTCCTCTGAGATTGAAGCGACGTTCTCCTCTGGTTCGTGGGAGAATTCTGCAACAAAATCTGCCAAGACCTGTCCTTTTATTGCTGTCCTTGGGAGGAATCTGATGTCATATTCCCCGAGCTCCACAGACCAAGTTGCCACCCTTCCCGACAGTTCCGCTCTTCTCAAGACAGTGCTGATGGGATGTTTGGTTGGCACTTCTATCGCATGGGCCAGGAAATAATGCTGCAACTTTCTAGACGCCACCACAAGGGATAGGATCAGTTTCTCCAAGGGGAGATATCTTGTCTCCGAATCCAGGAGCGTCTTGCTCACATAATAGACCGGCGTCTGCTCACCATCTTTGTTTTTTAACAGAACCGCACTGACCGCATGCTCGGATACGGCCAGATAAAGCGTCAACACATCTCCCTTCTCGGGAGTTATGATCAGCGGGGGGTTCGCCAAGTAGTTCTTCATTTCTTGGAAAGCCCTTTCGCATTCTTCCCCCCATGCATACTTGGACTGTTTTCTCAACAGCTGGAAGAATGGCCGACATCGATCGGAAGATCGGCTAATGAATCTGTTGAGGGCTGCCACCATCCCGGTTAGTCTTTGAACTTCTTTCACAGTTCGGGGACTCTGTAAATTTTGCAGGGCGACAATCTGATCGGGATTAGCTTCTATCCCCCTGCGTGTAACCAGATGCCCCAAAAACTTTCCCGAGCTGACCCCGAAGGCGCACTTCGATGCGTTGAGCTTGAGCTTGTATTTTCTCAATACCTGGAAAGTTTTGCCGAGGTCGTTTATGTGGGACTCGGCCTCCTCGGATTTGATCACCATGTCATCGATGTAGACCTCCATGCTCTTCCCGAGCAACTCTTTGAACATGAGAGTTGCCAAACGCTGATAAGTCGCCCCTGTATTTCTCAAGCCGAATGGCATCACTTTATAGCAAAAGAGTCCGCGGGGAGTAATGAAGGACGTCTTCTCTTGATCCGGCGCGTGCATAGCTATCTGATGATATCCCCGATATGCATCCAGGAAACTCATTCGCCGATACCCAGCTGTGGCATCCACCAGCTGATCTATCTTGGGCAGTGGAAAACTGTCTTTGGGACAAGCTTTGTTGAGGCTGGTGAAATCCACGCAAACCCTCCACTTGCCATTCTTTTTCTTGACCACCACGGTATTGGATAACCACTCGGGGTAGTGCACCTCTCTAATGGCGTCGGCCTCCAGCAGCCGATCTACTTCCTCTGTTACGGCATCCACATGTTGGACTACCGGTCTTCTTCTTTTTTGCATCACCGGTTTGTGGGCAGGATCCACGTTCAGATGATGGCATATGATATCCGGGCTCACCCCAGGCATCTCCTGTGGTGTCCAAACGAACACATCTATATGCTCCTTGAGAAATGCGACCAGGGCCTCCTCATCCCGCTCTGATAGCTCTGCCCCGATCAAAAAATACCGCTCTAGATCTGTCTCGTGAGCCGGTACCTGCTTTAGTTCTTCCACGACGCGATCGGCTGGATTGCGCCCGATATCCTCTATCGTTGGCCGATCTGGGACTTCAATGGACTTCACATGTTCGGCCTTTGGTTTGTGCTTGATGGATGTGACATAGCAGCTTCTCGCCGTTGTCTGATTGCCCCGAACACATTCAATCCCCTTCTTCCCCGGGAACTTTAGCATTTGATGGTAGGTGGAAGGAATTGCCCCCAACCTGTGGAGCCAAGTTCTCCCCATGATGGCATTGTAAGCAGATGGTATGTCCACCACCAGGAAATCCATATCCAAGGTTACCTTTCCTGCTCGAACAGGGATAGTAATGGATCCCAAGGGCCAGACAGCTTCGGCACTAAAACCGATGAGCGGTATGTCGGCCTTCTTCAAATCTGCCTTGTCCAGCTGGAGTTTCTTGAAGGCATCATAGTATAGGATCTCTGTTGAGCTACCCTGGTCAACCAGGATTCTCTCCGTGTTGAAGGTGCCAAGGAGCAGCGTGATTACCAATGCGTCGTTATGGGGATGTGTTACCCCTTCCAAATCCTTTTCCGAAAAGGAAATGACTGTTTCCTTCTGTGTCTCGGGCTCTTTCCTCTTCTGCCCGAGGTGTTGTATATAATGTTCGTGCCCGTCTCGGTGGTGTTGGAGCCGAACTTCCTTCTCATCTAGAACTGGGGTTGCCGCGTGTATGACGTGCACGGTCCCAGTTACCATCACCTCTTCCTCAGAGGATTCGACTTCCATCGGCTCTGGCTGAACCACTTGTTGCCTTTGTTCGGCCACAAAACGTTGGAGATGCCCGGCTTCAACTAGTTTCTCTAGGAACTGTTTAAGCGCCTTGCATCTTTCTGTCATATGGCCGTTTCTTCGGTGATAGCTGCACCAATCTATGCTCGGGTCACGCTTCACCATCTCTCCCGACCCAGCTGGCCACTTCCAGAAAGGCTCGTTCTTCAAGGGATAAATCATACGGTAGATCGGGGTGTTGAAAACCGTACGTATAGCTTTATACGCCTGAGCCCCAGGAGGTTTTCGCCCCCTTGGTGTTTGTGACACTTCGGCTACCTCAACTCGGGGCCTCTTGGCCTCAGGTGCCATTGCCGCGTTCCTGTGTGCCTTTGCTGCTGGCCGATCTTTGTCTCGGCGGATCTCATCTTCAAACTTGGCATACTTTTCGACTCTACTCATCAAGTCGGCAATGGTGCTTGGGGGGTCAATAGTGAGAGACTCTCTGAGCCGATCTCGGTATGATAGTCCCAACCTGAAGGATTCCACGGCGTAAGCCTCTGTGCAGTCCCCGATCTCGTTGTAGGTGGCCCAGTACTTGCTGGCGTACTGTCTGAGATCCTCTTCTGGTCCTTTCCTCAAGGCCAGAAGCGTGTTCACGTACTTTTTCTGTGCTCGGTTAGCCACAAATCTCTTGAGGAACTGATCCGCCAGTTTCCTCCAGCTTGTAATTGATCTCGGCGGCAGAGCCTGAAACCAATTTAGGGCTATCTCCCCCAAACTCAATGAAAACACCTTGCAGTAGAGGCTGTCTTGGCCCACATAGATCATCATGGAGTTCACGAATCCTTTGATGTGAGTCATCGGATCCGTTCGTCCATTATAGATTGTAAATTTCGGAGGGACAAACTTTCTGGGTAAGTCCTCCATCTCTATCTGAACTGACAGTGGCGATACTGCCAGCTGCTGCAGTTCCTTGTGGTTTGCGTCGTCCTCTGGGCGGTTGAGTCCCAGCTGCTGATTCAGCCAATCCCTCATGTCGGTCGGTGGAACCAATGGCGGCAGAGGCTGATATGGGAGCTTCTGCTGGGCGTCTGGGGCTGATTCTGCCCGCTGATTTAGCCACTCCCTCATGTCGGGAGGCGGCCGCTCCTGATGCGGTCCGCCCCGGTGCGATGAAGCCCCCATTTGCCTTTCTCCTCCTCGAGGCCTTTTGCTGGCTTCATGTCGGCTATCCTGTCGAGATGGCCCAGTCTCGGAGCGCTCGTCAAGTCTAGACACAGACTGGCGGACTGAGTCTCTATGTTTACGGAGAGTTTGGTTTTCTCTTTCCATGCGGCGTATGTAACGCCTCATGTCTTCTAATTCCTGGTCCTTCCTTCGGGTCCGATCAGCATTATCACGTTCTTCGTCTCGGCGAGACCGTTCATGAGTTCGGGATTCTCTCCCTCCCTCATTCCGGGATTGAGTCTGGGATCTGTCCCTGTTTTTTGACCGTTCCGCTTCTCGCGGACGATCTGGACGTTGCTCCAGATGCAACGGCGTGGGTAGCGCAGGAGCTCCCGACGTATTGGCAGATAGCGGGATGGTGGGATGCAACACCTGTTCTCCAGGTTGCTCCCCTACTATTTTTGGTGGAGGGACCCTCGGAATCTCCCTCCTGGGGCCCTTAGATTTGTGTGGAACTGGAGGGGGGGGACTTTGATCTTCCTTTCACATCACGTTCCTTCCCCTGATCTTTTCTAGACATCTCAGCCATGAATCTTTAGCTTTCCCACAGACGGCGCCAATTGTAAGGGGGTTGATTTAAGAAATCAGGACGGAAAGCTAGGGATTCACTATCCAGCCGAAATGTTGCTTCGCTCGATATGTATACCTGTGATCTGCAAAAGAATAATCTGTCAAAGAGTCCTCTGCCGCTGTGGCAGGAGAACACTCCGATGATTAAGTCAGGCACAATCTCACAGGGAAATGTTAACTGTAAGCTGATATTCTCTATCAGCGAATGAAATCTCTCGGGTATTTAGGCGTACCTCAAATTCGTCATCTGAGGGTGTATTTATAGATTTCCCTGATGCCCTAACTCCATTTGGACTTTCTTGGGCCCCAATTCTCTTTGGGCCTCCCGTACCAACCCTAATTCTCTTAGGGCTCCACTTTGGCGGAGTGTCCTCTGATGGGGCGTGGAAGCCACGTCTGTAACTGAATCCGACAAGATCCTGACAAAATCCCACTTCATTCGGGATTCTGTTTCCTTTTCGGAAATACGGTTATCAGTCGCTTTCTCGGGCTGCCCGTAGTCCTGACCGACTTTATCAGTTCGGCAAGTCTTCAAATCCGCCCTTCTCAGGTCGGCATCCTCCATACTTGATTCTGTTACCCAAATTTGGGCATGGTCGGCATTTCTCGTGTCGGCCATTATCCCACGTGATCGGCACGTGCCTCCGGATATGTTATTCGGTCTCGGCCGAACTCTGAAATAAACCTGGGGGGTAAAAGGTATTTTCTCAATTACATTTTACCCCCGTCAATAACTAACCAAAAAAATTATTGTTCTGAATTACATAATGGCCCTATTTGGCCTCTAGTTTATATTTATTCAAAAATTTTGTCTTTTTTTTTTTTTTTTTTTGCATTTGTTGTTTAAATCTCAATGTTTTGTAGTTTATTGGTCCGTCTTGATGAAATGGATCTAATGAGTATAAAATTGTGTCCAAAAGTTTAAAAAAAATCACTAAAGACGACGAATAAGTACAAAAAACTCTGTTTTTTATTTATTTTTGTCTTTTCTGAACTTTTTTCAAATTTAGCCGATGATTGATAACTTTTCTGAAAGCTCTTGTCGAGATGAACCAATAAATCAAAAAAAAATTGATGAAAAATTGCAAAAAAATTTCAAATAAGGACGAAAAGTTTTTAATAAATAAACACATAAAAACCACAGCCCAAATAGGACCAATATATCCATTAGAATACATTCATTTTTTTTATTGATGTTCAAAAAATTGATTTAAACATTTTTTTGTGAATGATTTAAACTTGAATATGTTTGATTCTTAATTAGAATTTAATAGCATAGATGTAATTTGGTTAGACTTATGTGATTTGTGGATGATAAGCAAAGTTGATCTGAAATGAATGTAGACAAAGAATCTTCTTATTTTTGTTTGACAAATCTGTGCTGTATTTTTTTTTATTTTTAGCTTGAATGTCTTAGCCTTTTAGCTTGCAGTAGGCCTATGATATGGGACTGATTTTTGTTGCCTTGTAGAAAATTTTGACTGTCAATAATTTTTTTTTTTTTGGGCTTGTAGTGAAAGTGTAAGGACCAAAATTTTTAAATTCAATAATGAGGAAATTTAATAAATTAAATTCAATTGTCAGGATTTTCCATATACATTTAATGATTTAATTCATAGTTTATTTTTATGCATGATTGTGTGAGTATTTTTAGGTATAAATTTATTTCTACTTTTAGCCTAGATTGGATCTAGTGCAAGCTCATATCTACCTAGTCTTGATCCAAATCAATTTCCTTGTTGACCCAATTCTGTAACCCTTTGGGCTTCAACCCAAAACCCAAAACCAAATTCATTTTGGTTTGATCCATAACCTATGAAACCACCCCTTCCCATGGACTCCACCACACTTAATCAATTTTCCTTCTTCATCATCTTAGAGATTTATCAGTATATCTTCTTACACAATTCGCACATGGAGAAATTTGGTTGAATTTCTTTCTACTCTATGGAAGCTCTCACCTTGGTCACCACTCTTCCTCAAACCTCCATGGAACATGGTTTTTAACTTCAAACCTCCTTCTTCCTTCTTCAAATCTCCATATTTACATGGTTTCAATTAAAAACCTCCATTGAACTTCAAATGGTTTTGGCAATCCTAGAAGATTATGGCAACCTTCACACTACACATTCTTCCTATAAATATGGCCTTCTTCACCCTCATTTTGGCATCACGTATGAAATTGGAATTGGGTAGAGGGGGTGAGGTAGAAATTAATTTTGACTCTGGAGAGAGTGAGAAGAAGAAATTCAACTGAAGTGCAATTCATTCAATTCAAGCTTTTAAACCACATTTACAAGGCAATTGAATCCTCCTTTATCTTCAATTTATGTTATAGACCCATAATTGAGTTTCACGAAGCATGAAAACATCAAACCCAGTTTAATTTTTGGAGAAGACAGCTGCCCAACCGGTTGAGCATTTTCTGAACATCCAGATGAACCTCTGATTCGTATCTAGATTAGGCTGCATTTTTTCTGATCCAACCGGTTGAACATTTTTTGACTCTCCGGATGACTTTGCAATTTCACCATGACTGGTTAGTACCATCCTTCTACAGGCACCTTATTTTCATTACCTAAAATTAAATAAAGATTTTTTTTTACTTTAATTTAATTTATAAAAATAAGAAAGTACCTCCCATTTGGAAACAATGACATTAATAGCAAATTCAAATTCCAAAACATATCAAAAATTTTGTCTCCTCCATTTTAATACAAAAATATAAAATTGTATTTTTTCTTCCGAAAGAACCGCTTGAAACCTAACCCTACGCTCATGCATAAGAACAAAGCGAGTATACTCTATTCTTAGAAAAATTCAATGAACAATTACCGGGCTTTTTATTCTTTAATTCAAAACTTTAAAAATCTATTTTTCTATACATAGCAATTTTTTCGATAGACAAGTTTTTTAGCATGACACAAATATGAGACTAAATGAGCATCTAATCCAAGATATGTTCATTTTGATCATATTATCAATACCAAAATTTAGACTTTGGACTTTTTAAACTCGATACCATACTCAACCGGATGCTTAAGGATGATCTATTCAGATGACTCATCTCCCAACCGATTGACCTTTATTGGTCCAACTAGATGACTTATGATTTTGGCCATATTATGTTGTCTTTCATAATCATGTTATAATTCGCACATATGCTTACATGCTTTCTATATTTCATTTGATATCATGAAGCACGTTATCTTTATGTTATCTTCATAATCCTAGATGCTTTTTGAATCACGTGTTCAACTTAGAAACGAAGGTCTAAATACATGTCATGTAACATTGAGCATGTTCACTCACATGTTTTTTATGATAAATAAGATTTTGAGAAAATTCCTGAGATGTGTCTTGAAGATGTGTTATTACTCCTTAGAGAGGCATGTTAGGATGTCTTTAGCCATAATATAGATTTAGTCGAGCTATGTTTGGTATCACCAGGCTGCATCTTGAGCTGAGTCGATCACGTCTCATGTATAAAGCCAATTTATGTCGTGAATTGGTTATGTTCATTAGCCACGTCGTGTCTTCTTGAAAATAAACTATAGTCCGAAGGGTGGAGTTAAGAGTTTTTTTTATATCAAGGCACGACACAGAGGAGGTATAACACCCAGAAGCATAGCAGTTGAGAACATGAGATACAAGAGCTGATGTTTGGGCACGTATACGCCGAATACGAGGTTCAGCTTAGGAGTCGAGACCATATCAGATGGGAACATTATGACGCTGGATTAAAGATTTTGACTTATAGGCAACGCTTGTGTCGAACTGAAGACTTGGAAATTTGAAATGAAATTTCGACACGTATGAACATTGATAGACACGTGTGTCAGGACTTAGAACAGGTCATAAAGGTTGAGTTGGAGAAATTATCATCTATAGTAGACATTGATTTACTTATGTACTTATTTCAATGCTGGTTTTGATTATTAATGAAGTACTGTTGTGGTGCACTCTCATATAAAGCACAACATGCCCCCCAACTCTAGTAATTTTGGCAAAAATAGTATTGGTTGTCAATGTATGAGAATTTCAAGACCACGAGAATTAAAAAAGTTAGTAGCAAGAATACTTAAAAATGATAGATGGTGGTTACGTTTGAATTAAAAAGTAGCGAGGGGAAGAATTACATAAAGACTGGGGGGTCCAAGTCCCTTCAATTTTTTTTTTAAAAGTTAGGATTTATGTATAAATTTTGAAAATTATATAAAAAAATTATATTTTGGGCCCCCTAAATTACATTAGGCCCCGTTTTCTTTCCCAAAAAAAAAAATCTCGCTCCCCCACTTTCCTTCCCTTCCCAAATATGGAATCTTGGTTTCGCTTCTTTTGCAATCCACAACTAGTAATAGCATCGTAGTTTGGTTAATGTTTAACTGCTTCCCTTTCGTTGTGGAAAAAGATGCGATGACAAAGGAAATGGTGGGATTGATGATAGAGTTAAAGGAATTGCAATGGGTAAATTTTCGAATGCTCAAGAACAGTTCCCCTAAACTTGGCATGTAATAGCAAATTATAACGCATGTGTCCTCCTAAGAGTGCACTTTATATAAAATTTATCCCAAGTTGAATTTGAGTCCTTCTAGACCACTAACTCCTCATTAGCGGTGATTTATACTTCTTGGCTATTAATCCGTAACTAAATAAGCCTTATCCAGACTCTCATGAGAGAGAACTTATCTAGAGTGGTCTAATTTAATAGTTAACTTCTCGATCGAATTGACTTTTGATTTATCGTCCTTGTATTCTAGTCTATAACTTATTCTTTTATGTAAGAATTCGAACATAATATTTTAACCGTCTTTTTTAAGTCGGCGACACCAAAAATATGCTCAACTATACGCCTATGTACAAGAATATCTGAGCAATCAGGGACAGACGTATAGCCTCCTTGCTCTGCATTCTCTGCACCAAGGGCAAAAGATGTGTTGGAATATAGCCCAGGTGAATATATATATATATTTTTTTATATGTAAAATTTGATTCAAACAAGCCTAGATAATCTACTATATCAACTGTGGGGTCACTAAGACAGTAACCGGCGTTGCGTGAGTGATGGATGATTGCAATCTTGTCGGCAGTTTCCTTTGTCTAATCGGCCTTTATTCGTACACTAATGTTTCCACGTTTAACATGTGGATTTACTCCCTTTTTCTACTCCATAATTTTAGAGATAATTATACTGACAGCCCTCTATTCCTCTAAAGTAACAGCACCACCCATTATCTAGAAATATTATACAATCACCTGCTTTTGAAAAATAGTAAAAAAAAAAAAAACCCATTCAGTTAGTGTAACTCTCCATTGACCCAACCGTAGCAAAAGTTCAACTCCACTGCCAATTTCGCCAGCAACGTGTACCAAATGTGTTATCAAGATCCTATGCTCCCCTATCTGTTCTTGCTCTCACTTTTTTTTCGCGCGTATGTGTGAGCAAGATCAGTAACAGTACATCAACAAAGACCCATCAGCAATTTGATCTGAACAACATAACTCCTAGAGAAAAGATCGCTATTCTGGGTTTTAAAACCTATAATTAAGTACTTTGCAAAAACTCAACGAATTTTATTTTTCACAGCTACCCCATCACGAATCAATCTTCAAAATGCAGATCGTCTGCTCTTGTGGAGGCATCCGTCGATCACGGAAACCTAATGCACTAAGAGCAAACAAGGGGTCGAGAAGGTGCAACCAAGGGGTACCGGATCGGATTAGTGGATTTCCACCTTCACCACCATCCCATTACGAGTCTTACAATACCTACTCTCTCTCTCTCTCTTTCTCTCTATCCCCTCACAAATGTGTAACCAGCTGCACACCGAAGGAGTTGGGGATTTGGGATGGCAATCGATATGGGTAAAAGAGAGGTGGTTCACCCCAAGTTACAGAAACCCCATTCCAGCATGTACAAATTCATGAAACGGCAATCATAGATCCTGAATCCCCAAAACGAAATGGGGATTGTAGAACAATAATAAACAGAGTACACATCACCAATTCATAGCCATTTCATTAACAGAACCCAAATCAACTTAACCGATCCCCACGTACACTTGCACCCTCAACTGTTCGATCGATCAAACCCTGTTTCGATCCACGCACACTGTTTCAATTGCACCTTTTCCTTCTCCCCTTTGTAAGTCAGTTCTTGAATGTGAGTTTTACCCAGGGGTTGTAGTATTTAGAAGGAGAGAAGGAGCCACTAATAAAAAAGAAAGGGCTACCATTGAGTTTGATAGAATAGGCTCCCGGGGACGCAGGTAGCGGAGCGTGGAGAAAGGAACAACTAGGGTCTTTTTGTGAACGGACCACGCCGTTAACTGACATGGTAAGTCACTGCTATATCATAGAAGAGGTGGGTCGACATTGCTATTTTGAAGGAATCCAAGAAGTTTCAGTGCAATTTATCCTTTTATTTTATTTTATATTTTTGTTTGTTTTATGAGCAGTGAGTTTGCTTATACATGTTTATCCAAAAACAAAACGTTTTTGTGTCATATACTAGTCTGTTCAAAGCTCAATCCAATTATTGACATCTTCCTATTGCAGCCAACTGTAAACTCCACTCCACATTCGGGAGAGAATGTGAAGGAGCACAATCATGTCCATCTCTATCTGCAGCTTAGAAACAAGGTTTCTTCCTCTCTCCTTTAGAGTTCTGCTGTTTTTACTGTCCTTTTCCACTTGTATTTTCATAGTTTTTCCAGCACATTTTTGCTTCATTGTATATGGTATGATTCTTGATGTACTGATTTTCACCACCATGAAGTTGAAACTGACAGTCAATGGCTTTTTTAGCACTATGTATATGGGTTAATGGGTAGAGTTGCCTCTGATAAGTTATAACCCCCTGCCATTAAAAAAATGTTGAAGATTTTCAGTTTGTTTATTTTATTCAAATAAGAAAATGGTGGGTTTTCGTGGATTAGCGCCAAAATGATTAAGATTCTGTCCGAAATCAGAGCTCTACAATTTGATCAGTTCATCACAGACAACCAGTGATGAACTCGATCAAAAGACAACTATAAATGTTACTGAAGTCTAAGGCTGTGGGTTGCTTTACTTCTAACAAGTACTTGGTTTTTTTTTTAAAACCAGGGGCTACATTTTTTACCTCAATGCCCATCCACAACACCACAGACCCAGCCCGTGGGTCTTAATAATCGGCTGATGTGAAATAATAATTTTGCCCTTGACTTGTCACAGAATGCTTTAGGGTTAGGTCTGGCTTGAGGAGCGTAATTTTCTTTCCAAGTCTATTTTCCTACCAAGTCAAAGGGGCAGAAGCGTTAGTCGTGGTCAAAATGCACATAAAATAATTTAGTCCAAACAAACTAGACTAAATTAAATTCTACAGGGGATTTCATAATTTAGTAAGTTAACAATCTAATAATCTAATAATACGTTTAGGCTACGTGTACTTGGCAATACTGCTAGAATGTTAACATCTTCATGGGATGCTAACTTTCAAATTCTTGTGAGTTTAGTGATCGGACCTTTTGTAACAGGGGAAATAAACCAAAAAAAAGGAAAGGTAGCAGCATTCCGAACACTGTATATGGATTAAGGATCCTCCTTTTCTGTTATTGAATAAGTGAAGCTTTTGCTCCTCTTTCTTGGAGATCATAAAGTGTGGTCTAGATTTGGTTTAGCTTCTAATCTATGAATTAAATGAACTTCCTTTTCTCAAGCAGAAGTTAGAAAAATATATTTTTTGGTTGTTTTAGAGTTCATAGTATATTGCTTTTTCTGGTTGAATGCTCTCTCTTTTTTCTTGAGATGCTTTCTTAACTTCCTCTATTGATGTTTTTGCCAGGTATCTTGACTCTTGCAAGCGCCATGAGGTTACGCCGAACTCAGCAGTTTTATCATGGTTTTACAAGGTTGTCATTTTATGTTTTTCTTTTTTCTTTTTAATTCTGTTACTCATTTTAGCTATACTTGAGGGACAAGCAGATTAAAGATATCAGTGGTTACTTTTGCTTTCCTTTTTGCCATTGGCTTGTTTCTTTTTTCTAGCTCTGTCCCCTTTTTTCCCTTGCTGTAGGATGGGGTATGTTAACTACTCTTTGAATTTCGAAGGACTAAAGTGGTCTTGAGATGGACAGGTTGCAAGTTAGGACTAAAATGATTGGAGAAGATGAGTTAATTGAAATGTCCAAGAGACCATTTGGGCGGTTCACGGTTGAGAATTGTTGTGAAAGGAGCCCAAAACTATTGTACCTTCTATAATGCAATTGATCCAAAACAATGGAAAAAAGTTACTTAATAGGCAGCAGTCACAAAGAACTTCAGAATATAGTAGTTTGGCATTCGCTTACGAGGCTCATAACCTGGGTTCAGTTCACATTTGGGGAGACTTCGATATGACGTCGTGATGTTCATTTAACTTATTATCCACCGATTCAACAAAAAATTATCCGCAATGGGTATCATCAAAGTTTGCTACAGTAAGGAATTTAGAAGGGTTCTTTTTTTCCTTGGAAACATATCCAATCTGAAAGTTTACAGAGTAGATAAACATTAGGAAACTGAAACACAACAAGAGACACAACACAATGCTTGTGAGGGGGAAACTCACTCCTTTGCTACTGAGTTTCTACCAATAAACCACCTTAAGTCAAATTCCTTCTTTTACAAGACACAAGGATCTCTTTACCCACAATTAGCAACTTAAAGCAGTTTCCAACTACTTGTTGTCTAGACTGTAGAGGTCATATTTGGAGTGCACCTTTACAGGATTATTGTCTTAGAAACTAGTTTGAAAAGTCTGCAAGTTGGACAAGTTAGGTACGTTTAGTGGTCTAACCAAGCACAGCCAGAGCACCAGAGATGTCCTAGAGCTCGTAAAAGCCCACAACTTTTTTTCTGTATGTACAATTATGGATAACAAAATATAACTCGGTCTCGGGTTGCCTAAGATCTCTACCAAGCAAAAAACAGTTTATGTTTTGACGTTATTTTTTAGGCACAAACTTGGCTTGTGTTTCTATAAATACTACTGGGGTAGCACGTGTTTAACCAGCCCAAGTTGCTCCTCTTATTTCCAAATGATTTGCCTAATCGTTGGGAGGGTGGTTGTGGACCAAACACATTCTTATATGGACCGTTGGTCATCTTTGTTACCTATAACGTGGATCATTTATGGGGAACAAGAACCTGGTATGCTATTTGCCCTAAGTTTTGGAATGATAGGGGTAGGCTTCCATCTCTTATGTCGAAATATACGAACGATATGATTTATTCTTCTCACAATGAGGAAATATATAGACTGTGTACAAGATGAATAAGGAAAGAAAATAATACGGAAAGAGGAAATTAAATCCCTAATTGATGCTACCTACCTAATTGACTAACTTGCCTAATTACAATATATATACTACCATATACAACATTATTTCCAACACTCCCCCTCAAGCTGGAGCGTATACATCGTATACTCCAAGTTTGAGACAAATAGAGTCAATGGAAGTCTTGGGAAGAGCCTTCGTGAAAATATCAGCAAGTTGAGAGCCTGAAGGAACAAAAGGCGTGCTAATCTCTTTGGATTCCACTTTTGACCGAATGAAATGACAGTCAACTTCAATGTGTTTGGTCCTTTCATGAAATACTGGATTATTAGCGATGTGGATAGCAGCCTGATTATCACAGTATAAAGGAGTGGGACCATGCACTGGAATCCCAAACTCTTGTAGAAGTGTACGCAACCAAGTCAACTCACAAGTGGTATGAGCCATTGCTCTATACTCTGCTTCTGCACTAGAACGTGCCACAACTGACTGCTTCTTACTCGTCCAAGTCACAAGATTGCCACCTATAAAGGTGCAATAACCAGTAGTAGAACGACGATCAGCAGGAGATCCAGCCCAGTCAGCGTCTGTATATCCTTCGATACGAAGATGTCCAGATGACTTGTAGAGAAGTCCACGTCCAGGTGCATTTTTAAGATACTTCAAGATACGAACAACTGCTTCCATATGAGGAACTCGAGGACACGTCATAAACTGACTGACAATACTGACTGCATAGGAGATATCAGGTCGAGTAATAGTGAGATAAATAAGCTTACCCACAAGTCTCCGATACATCTCAGGATCATCAACCAATTCACCATCTTCCGGCATTAGTTTAAGATTAGTGTCCATGGGAGTAGCTACAGGTTTAGAACCAAGATAACCTGTATCCTTCAAGAGATCGAGAGTGTATTTCCTTTGTGATAAACTAATGCCCGCTTTGGAACGAGCAACCTCAATGCCGAGAAAATACCGAAGCTTGCCTAGATCCTTAGTAAGAAAACTGGAACAAAGATGACGAATCAATATTTCAATCCCAACACCATCACTGCCGGTGATGACAATATCATCCACATAAACCACGAGAATCACAATACCACGAGTAGTCTTTTTAAAGAATACAGAGTGATCAGCTTGACTTCGAGTCATACCATGAGACACAACGGTACTACTGAACTTATCGAACCAAGCCCGGGGAGATAGTTTGAGTCCATATAACGATTTGCGAAGATGACACACAGACTCCCCCTTGGACTCAAAACCGGGTGGTTGAGCCATATAGACAGTCTCAGAGAGGTCACCATGAAGAAATGCATTCTTGACATCAAGTTGATGAAGAGGCCAATTAAGGTTGGCCGCAAGAGAGATAACAATTCGAACAGAATTGAGTTTGGCAACCGGAGAAAAAGTCTCAGTGTAATCGAGCCCGTAGGTTTGGGTGAAACCTTTGGCCACAAGACGAGCTTTCAAACGATCAACAGTACCATCAGGGTTGTGTTTGATAGTAAACACCCAACGACAACCAACAATATGAGCTCCAGAAGGCTTGGGAACAAGATCCCAAGTATGATTCAATGATAAAGCGCGCATCTCTTCTTCCATAGCAGAACGCCATCCAGGATGAGAAAGAGCCTCCTGATAAGACTTAGGAACAACAAGAGCGGACAAAGAGACAGAAAAAGCGCGAAAAGAGAGAGATAAATGATCATAGGAGACAAAGTGAGAGATAGGATGGGAAGTGCAGGAACGAGTACCTTTACGCTGAGCAATAGGAAGATCGAGAGTAGGATCCGCAGACGCTAGAGGAGATGGTGTGGGTACAGAAGCTGGATCTGTAGTAGCAACAGTTGGAGCGGTAGCGGAAGGACGACGAACATAAACCTGTGTAATTGGTGGTCGAGAAGTAAGCTCAGGGAGACAAGGGGACTGACCAAGGTCAGCCAACATGGGTGGTCGCACCTGTCCACCTTCAAGGGAATAATATGGGATGGTTTCAAAAAATGTGACGTCAGCACTCACGAAGTGCTTCCGTAATGAGGGACTATAACACTTGTACCCTTTTTGTGTGCGAGAGTAACCAAGAAAGATACATTTGTAAGACCGAGGATCAAGCTTATCACGACCAGGAGATAAATTATGAACAAACGAAACACAACCAAAAAGTTTTAGGGGAAGACTATAAAGATCCTTGGCAGGAAACATGACCTGATAAGGAATTTTTCCATTTAAAACTCGAGAAGGTGTTTTATTTATTAGGTAATTTGCTGTAAGAACAGCATATCCCCAAAAAAGTTTCGGAACGTTCATGTGAAGCATAAGAGCACGAGCTACACCTAAAACTGGCCCATTTTTCCGTTCCGCAACCCCATTCTGTTGCGGAGTGGTGACACAAGCAGTTTGATGAATAATGCCATGAGTCTCATTAAAATGCGTAAATTCATTAGAAAGATATTCTTGGGCATTATCAGTTCGTAAGATATGTAATTTAGCATTAAACTGATTGACAATCTCAGCATGAAATTTTGAAAACACAGAAAATAATTGAGACCGATCTTTGAGGAGATACACCCAAGTTATACGAGAAAAAGCATCAATAAATGTAACAAAATAGCGAGCACCACACAAACTCGTAGTGCGCGAAGGTCCCCAAATATCTGAATGGACTAAAGCAAAAGGTTCTAAACATGGTGACTCAGTACGTAAAGGATAAGAAACCCGACGGTGTTTACTGAGTTCACAAGTATCACAACTAAAAGGAGAAAAATGAGGTAGATTAGGGACTAGCTTGCGAAGATTGGCAGAGGATGGGTGCCCAAGACGACAATGCCACTGATAAGGTGTGACAGTAGGATGTAGAGCAGATAACATGGAAGAGTTGGACGCCTGCTGCTGCTTCTCTTCCCGGAGATAAAACAGACCATTCTTCTCATACCCCCCACCAATCATCCTCTGCGTCTTTAGATCCTGAAATTCACAACGAGAAGGATAGAAACGTACAGAACACTGGTGAGTATGAGAAAGTTTATGAATGGAGATAAGATTAAAAGGGAATTGTGGCAAATATAAGACAGAAGGAAAAACAAGACCAGATGAGGAATATGTACCAATGCCATGAACAAGAATTTTAGATCCATCGGCAATAGTAACATAGGAAGGAACAGAAGGGGTAACAACATTAGTTAAAAGGGACAAGTCACCTGTCATATGATCAGATGCGCCAGAATCGAGTATCCAAGGATGACTGCCAGTACGAGAAGATGAATGAAGACAAGTATTACCTGAAGAGACATGGGTCGCAGTGGAAGAAGAAGAAGAAGATGCATTAGCCCTTTGAATCATAGAATCGTACTCGGTCTTGGATATAGTAATCTGAGTAGGAGGAGCAGGTGCAGACGGCTCCCCCTCAAGTGTAGCCTGGTTAGCCCAAGCTGGTTTGCCATGAAGCTTCCAGCAAAACGCAACATCGTGGTTGGTTGCATTACAATGAGTACACTTCTTGGTGCCACGACCACCACGCCCCCCACGTTCTCCACGCCGGCCACCACGTTCAGAGGAACTACTATGACTGTGGGGGGGATTGTGATTGCCAAAATTTCCAGAAGATAAAGTAGGGGATGTAATGGGAGCAGCAAGAGCAGATGGAGTCGGTCGCTCTAAACCAGATGAATGGGTAGCAGCCCGTCGAACACGAGAAAAAGCCTCACCAACAGTAGGAACTTCCTTGCCAGATAGAATCTGAGAACTTAGAGGAGCAAGTTCTGAATTTAGGCCAGACAAAAACTTTGAAACACGAAAGTCATCCCTGTACTTCTGTTGAACCCGTAAGTCTGTGGATAACGGTTGATAAACATTTAATTCATCCCACATCCCTTTTAATGTAGAGAAGTAGTCATCGAGTGAGCGATCTCCTTGTTGGAAAGAGAAAATCTGCTGATAAATTTGATATATACGAGAAGTATTCTGATCTGATGAATATAATTCTTTAAGAGTGTCCCAAACAGCTTTGGACGTCTCTTGGCAAGCAACATTATTAAAAATATCGGGTTCAAGACTATTCCAAAGTAAAGTCATGATATGAGCATCATTTTGGGTCCAAGTGGGATCAGTAGATGCATCATCAGTGATGTAGGAAGTCTCGCCACTAGCGCGCAGAGATACAGTTACTGCGCGGGACCATGGCAAATAGTTTGATCCATTTAATTTAATCGTGGTGAGAGACCGACGATAATCCCGAACAACATCCTTGGTGCCTGATGCACCAATGTCTTTATTCTCAGCATCTTTGTTCTTATTATCACCCATGATAAATAATAAATCAGAGATATAAACGAAGAGATCCGAGAGTTACCCATAGAAAAAAAAGGATTAGTTTCAAATACCACAGATCAGCAGGGGTCGCCAGAAAGGACGGTGGCGGCCGGTGACGGCAACTTGCGGGAGTCAAAGCAGAGACCAGAGACCAGATCGCCAAAACAGAGAGGGCAAATCAGAGACCAGATCGCCAAAAACGGAGACCAGAAAACACGTCCAGGCGCAAAACAGAGAGTGCGGCGGCAGGACTGAACAGCGGCAGCGGCCAGGGGCGGCCAGGGGCAACGGCGGCCAGGGGCGACGGCTACGGCGACGACTGATGGTTTTAGAAAAAAAAGAGAGAACGAAGAGGAGAAAGTCAGGTTCCTAGAACCCGCTCTGATACCATGTCGAAATATACGAACGATATGATTTATTCTTCTCACAATGAGGAAATATATAGACTGTGTACAAGATGAATAAGGAAAGAAAATAATACGGAAAGAGGAAATTAAATCCCTAATTGATGCTACCTACCTAATTGACTAACTTGCCTAATTACAATATATATACTACCATATACAACATTATTTCCAACATCTTACAACCCACGAATGTTCTTTCTTCAGAAGAACAACATGCACTAAAATAGAGTATTGGCTGTCTACTTGTTCATGCGGAGCACATTCTAGAAGCATTAAGACCTACTTTTCTTATATATTTTTTCCAATCTCCCTAGTATTTATTTTAAAGCTGTTGGGATCAATTTGGACTGCTAAATTCACCATTGTGGAACGTAGGCATACTGAAATTCGGAATGTGCTGGGGTATTAGGGTATTAGCATTTTCTGTAACATAGTCTGCCTCTTGCACTCGGACCACCCTCCTTCGTTGTAAAAAGAAGGAGGCTTTATGTTCTTTTAACAACGAAATCTGTATCTTCACTTACTAAATGGTGCAAATGAAGCCTAGCTGGTTGTTATACGTAATAGCAAATAAGCATTTGGTTCAGAATTTTTGTTTTTGACTTCTGTAAAGGTTGCACCTCTTTTTCTGTTGATGGTGATCAAGGTTATTGCAATGACTGACTTTGTTTTTTGTTTCTCACTCAGGCAAAGATTCAGACATCCACTAACCAGAAATGCAGTATGATCGTTGTATTGGACTGCCTCAAGGATGCTGATTTCCCTCCGCTTATTGATGTGTTTGTGGAAATAAACTCTTCAGACATTGATGCAGTTGACATAACTCAAGGATCACTCTATGCCTTAAGCAAAGACTTTTTCATGTCTTTGTTGGATGCAATTAATTTGAAGCTCCGAATGGTTAATCTCCTCGATATATCACTTGTAGATGACTTCTTGTGGTATGTGCCGCCTTTTTCCTGACATTTTCATTCAACTGTTCCTCATTCCCGTGGATCAATCTTGAATAGAGGCAAATTATTGCCAATCCTCCAGTTTAAATGGATGGTTTCTTGATACCGCGAGCTGAATCCCTTATTGATTTGCGATGTCACCAGTGATCCTTCCAAAGGTGGTTTGTCTTGCCAAATTTTGAACCTCAGATCTTCTCAGATCCGAGACCTCAACATATCAGGAAGATTCCAGCAGTTACACACCCTTAATCTGGACTTTTGTACGTCTCTTACTAGTTTGCAGAAGGATTGTTTCGCTTGCCTACCGAACCTGATGCGTCTTTCAATGTGTGAAACAAGAGTTGCTAATCTGTGGACGACTAGTGCTGCCTTGTCAAAACTTCCTTTGTTGGTGGAACTCCGGTATCAAAACTGTATGTGCTGCAAAGGCACTGGCCCTTGCCCTATGTCATCCAGTGCAATAGCGGATCTTCATGCTTGTGACAGTACTGGTTCAGGTATTTGAGTGCTACCTTTCTTCTTTTTTTCGTTTCTTTTTTGTTATTTTGAGAAGTATATTATTTTTCTATCCCAAATTATTCACCGAAATGTAGATACACACATGCCGAGAGCATGCCAATCTGAAAACTTGGAGCAACACACTAGACTTCTAAACTTTCTCTTTCAATTCCAAGCGGCTAAGAAACGCATTGGTGCATTAGCTTTGTTAATCAGGATTTTTCTTTGTGGAGCTTATGGGACTTGTTCTCCATTTGTAATTCTTTGGGGTTTGTGAGACTGACTTAAGTAAAATGGCTTTAATTTGAGCTGCAGATCCCACTCTGGAAATGGAGATACCCACACTAATAACTGGCTCACTGGAGCATATGTTCTTTCTCATTGGTTAGTTGAATTTTCAGGTTATCTTCAAACAACTGGCTCACTGGAGCATTCATCTGATCATCTTCCAGTCTCGAATGGAAATTCTAATCTGGAAGTTGAGGTTAAAATGAGGTTTCTTTTCTGAAGATGTAAATTTTGAGATTTTGCTATAAGATATCAGTTGCTAATGGATTTTCTCCTGTTGTTTTGCCGGTTCCTTTTAGCAGATTCTGTGCTCAAGACCTAAATGAATCTCCTGCTAGTGCACTCGGTTGCGGGACAGAGGATGCTTGTGCCATATTCAGCAAGTATGCTTCACATCATCCTTCGCCTATCTGCTTCGAGAAACTTTATAGGGAGTACATGATTGTCTCTCTGCCTCGCTTGTCCGTTTTAGATAATTTGTCGATTGGAATGGGGGAAAGAAAAAGGGCCAAGGCAAGTATTTCAGCATATTATGAGTTCTTACCATATAAAAGACGGCACAAAGAGAGCGTCGTCAGCATTTTACATATGCGTGAAACTGGAGTGAGTAGAAGCCACAACCGATACTCATCCAGGTCAAGGCAGTCATTTTCATATGGAAAAAGTCAATATTTCTACACCAGGTCTCTTTGTGCGGCCAAACTTGGGTGTTCGGCGTGGCCTCTTTTATATCCAGTGTCTAACATCTCCCCTCTTTCCAAAGAAGGAGGTAAGAGCCTTCGGCCGAGGCAGTTTGAGTATCATCCATCAAACTCTAGTCTCATGGTTTTTGGTACTTTGGATGGGGAAATAGTTGTTATCAACCATGAAAACGGGAATATTGTTGGTTATGTCCCTTCCCTTGGAGCTACGAACAGTGTTCTGGGTCTGTGTTGGCTTAAGACGTATCCATCTAAGGTATGCCAACTATCCCCAGATGGGAATCTCTGACTTTGTTTTGTTGTTATAATAAAATTTTGGTAACTCGATGTAATGTTGTAGAACATCCTTCTAATCATCTCTGTGGAATAAGCTGCTAATGTCTACTACCTCTTGCATTGGATAATCAGTTCCTTGCTGGTTCAGATGATGGTTCCTTGAGATTATATGACATGAATAATCTGCTACTGGATATTGAGGATTGCGCGTTGAATGTTACGTTCGACAATTTTGAGCAGCTGACATCTGTTAATGTCAATGCGACGGATGATCAGTTTCTTACAAGTGGTTGCGCTAAACATGTGGCAATGTATGACATTGACAGTGGCAAATGCTTACAGTTATTCAAAGATATACATCGAGGACCCATTAATGTTGCTAAATTCTCCTACCATTCTCCTTCCATATTTGTTACTTCATCCTTTGACTGTGATGTCAAGATGTGGGACCATCGACAGAAACCAATACAACCTTGCTACACAGTTTCAAGCTCAAGAGGGAATATAATGGCTTGCTTCTCTCCTGATGACCACCACCTGCTTGTTTCAGCTGTGGATAATGAGGTATTTGCATTAAACGAGCATATGACTTGTACTTTCTTGCTTAGAGTAATGCCTTTTCCTATGTTTAGGAACCATAAGAATAGTGACTTGCAAATCAATCAATCCTGACAATCTGTAACCATATTTTCTGTTGACCTTGTAGTTTCCAATTCATTTGATTTAGCCCGATAAGACAATCACCTGGCTTATCCATTAGTAACTCTTACTCAAATTGTGACCCGAATGATCACTGTCGACCCTGGGTTTTTTGGTGCCCTCGGGATGTATCTAAGATGGACCCTCCATGCATAATCCCACAAAAAGCATAATCACACAAAAAGTTCAACACTTGAAGCATTATTCTGCTCGTATTTTTAATTCCACAATTACTAATTAAACTTGCATTGCTTTGGACACTGGGGCGTCCATTCCATTGAGGCTAAGTAAGAATAGCATTCTTTCTGGTGTAGTAGTGCCGGCTTTGCCTGCTTATGCTCAGGGTCGGCCATGCAAAGGACCTTTAGAGGCAACAAGATCTCCAACCTCTTTCAACAAAAATATGGAGCCACTATATATTCTGTTAAACAAGCAGTGAACTTTCTGTGAATATATATTCCGTCATTTTATATCCAATTAAGGGTAGATTAGTCTATATCTAATTAAGGGTAGATTAGTCTTTATGTTATTAGGGTTTAGTTGTTCTCTTTTTCTATTTAAGTACTCTTACGTTCATTGTAAATATATTCTTTTCCAATGGAATAATACGTTGTTCTCTCTCACCTTTGCAATCTATCATGGTATCGAGCCAGTCATCTGGCCATCGTCTCCCTCCTAGAACGACAACGCCGCTTATTTTCTGTTGTTCATTGCAATCAACAACGCTCCTCTCTTTGCATCGACCAGTCGACGATCTTCTCCTTCCAGTCGACGATCTTCTCCTTCCAGCCACCGTCGCCCACCGTCGCCCAACCACCTGCCGCCGTCGATCGTCGAAAACCCTTCGCCGACCGTCGGCGACCACTCTCCAGTCACCGGCGACTCCCACCGTTCTTGATTGGGTATCGTCTGATCCCACCGTTCTTGATACCATCCCACCGTTCTTGATTGGGTATCGTCTGATCCCACTGTTCTTGATACCATCCCACCGTTCTTGATTGGGTATCGTCTGATCCCAGATTGGGTATCGTCTGATTGGGTTCTCCCATCGTAAGTTCTGTATTTTGGTACTGGTTTGTTACGAAGTCTCTGGTTTGTTACCGTAGTCTCTGGTTTGTTACGAAGTCTCTGTATTTTACAATGTCAGACGATAAAACTTTTAATGCTATTAGCGTACGATTGACTGGCAGTAACTACTCTTATTGGGCTAAAGTTATGAAAAACTTTGTTGTTGGAAGAGGCATGCGGGGTCATGTAACAGGGGTTATTGTCAAACCTACCCCGCCAGAGCAATCAGGTTCGTCAGGTGCGAAAACAGAGGAGGATCCTTCATACACTAAACAACATGCAGCATATGTCCTCGCATTTGACAAATGGGAATTGGAAAATGCACGAATTCTTACGTGGTTTCATAATTCTGTGGAGCCTAGCATTGGTATGAATTTCTCGAAATATGATACGGCAAAGGAAGTTTGGGATTATTTGCGGGGTATGTATCTTCAGTCCAATTTTGCAAAGGAGTATGAGCTTGAGGCTACAATCCGAGATGCTAAGCAACATGGTAAATCTATTCAGGATTTTTACACTGAGATGACACAATATTGGGATTAGTTAGCTTTGATGGAACCCGAAGGCATGCAGTCTTTTGACTCCATTCTTGAGTATCGTGAGAGGCGTCGTCTTGTTCAGTTTCTTATGGCCCTTCGTGGGGAATTTGAGCCGCTTCGTGGGGCTATGGTTCATCGTATTCCCCTTCCCACTGTTGATGCTGCAGTTCATGAGCTTATTGCTGAGGAAACTAGGCTTAAGATGTCCTCTATTGCATCTCCTTCTCAGTCTGTATTTGCTGCTCCACCTACTCAGTCTATGTCCCCTCTTTTGCCTACTCCAGCTTCTCACCAAATTCAGGTTACAGGCAAGCCTAGGCCTCGTGTTGCTATGGATGAGTGTAGCTTTTGTCGTCAGAAGGGCCACTGGAAGGATTCTTGCCCCAAACTGATGGGACAAAATTCTTGTCCTAAGCCATCCACTTCTTCTCGTCCACCTCAGCAATATCAACAATTTTCTCGGCCACCACAGCAACATAAGCAGGTTTCTCGGCCTCCATCAGCTTTTGCTACCTCTGATGGGGTCCCTCCTTCTCTCTCGTTTGACCAGTTTCAGCAATATCAGCAGTTTCAGCAGTATCAGGCATCTTTGGCTACCCAGCCAAATCATTCAGCTATGACCACCACTCAGTCAGATTTGCTTGGTTCCTATACCATAGGTATCCTACCTACCACATGGATTTTTGATTCTGGTTGCTCCCATCATATGACACCCGTTTTATCCCTACTAAGTCATTGTGTCTCCCCCCACTTCTCCTATTAGTATTTCTACTGCAAATGGGTCCCCTATGCATGTTGTCTCTATTGGGTCTATTCTCCCAACCCCATTTTCTTTTCTCTCTATCCCTAATGTGTTTTATGTTCCTCAGTTGACCCTTAGCCTTCTTTCCATTACTCAATTGTCTGATTCTGGTTTTGATGTTTTGTTTTCCTCTTCTGGTTGTATTGTGCAGGATCGGATGTCCAAGAAGCAGATTGGGACCGGGCGTAGAGTTGGTGATCTTTATGTTTTAGAGGAGTTACATGTTCCTATCGAGTCTACACCCACTGTCATGTCTTCATTTCGTTTAGATCAGCAGTCTTCTCCTTTTTATCTTTGGCATTCTAGATTAGGGCATTTATCTAGTGAACGTTTGAAAGTTTTAGTTAATTCTGGTCATTTGGGACACACTTCTGTTAGTGATATTTCTGAATGCAGTGGTTGTAAACTTGCCAAGATGTCGGCTTTACCTTTTAATAAAAGTACCTCTATTTCTACTTCCCCATTTGAGCTTGTTCATACAGATTTGTGGGGACCTTCCCCCATTGCAACTCAAGGTGGTTCCCGTTATTATGTGTCATTTGTTGATGATTTTACTAGATTCACATGGGTTTATTTATTGACACATAAATCGGATTTTTACCACATTTATCGCACTTTTCACTCCATGGTCCAAACTCAGTTTTCTACCAAAATCAAAGTTCTTCGCTCTGATTTAGGGGGCTAATATTCTTCGGGTGAATTCACGCACTTTCTAGCCACTCACGGGACTATTCACCAGTCTTCATGTACTGACACTCCATCTCAGAATGGACGCGCTGAACGTAAGCATCGTCATCTTCTAAACACTGCAAGGTCTCTTCTTTTATCCTCCTCTGTGCCTGCCGTTTTTTGGGGAGAAGCTGTGCTCACTGCAACTTATCTTCTTAATCGGATGCCTACTCCTCTTTTGTCTGGTTTGACCCCATATGAACGGCTTTATGGCAAGGTTCCCAACTTTTCTCTTCTCCGTGTTTTTGGCTGCGCCTGTTTTGTTCTTCTCCCTCAAAAGAGTCGGACTAAGCTTAGTGCTCGCTGTGTCTTGTGCGTCTTCTTAGGATATGGCATCCAGCAGAAGGGCTACCGTTGTTATGATCCTGTCACTCAGAAATTGTATGTGTCTCGACACGTTACCTTTCTCGAGCGTTTGCCCTTTTTCTCTCTTTCACCCACCCAAACGCCTGTTGCCAAAGAGGATCTTGTGCATATTGATCCATTCCCATTAGAAGTCCCTGTAGAAGAGTATGTTAGTACCCTCGACCTGTCAGATGTTTCAAAGGTTCCTTCTTCTCCCTCCTATCCTATTTCCCCTTTTCTACAACACTATGTCCGACGTGCTCCTCCAACTCCGCGCCCTCCATCTGCTTCACCAGACTCTGATCCGCCTGAACCCCGGTATCCCCCTCGTGACCGTCGCCCACCGGTAAGACTTGGTTTTACTAATACTTGTTTTACCTCTTCTTATTGCTCCTCCTTATCTCGTCTTCATACCTACTTTGAACCTCGGTCTTACAAAGAAGCTTGTAATGATCCAAACTGGGTATCTGCGATGAATGATGAACTTACTGCTCTTGCTAATACTCAGACTTGGGACTTAGTTACCCTTCCGGATGGTAAGAATCTTATTGGTTGCAAATGGGTCTTTAAAGTTAAGACTCATTCTGATGGTTCTTTGGAGCGATACAAAGCTCGCTTAGTTGCCAAGGGTTTCTCGCAGGAATATGGTATTGATTATGAGGAGACCTTCGCTCCTGTTGCCAAAATGACATCTGTTCGCCTGTTAATTTCTGTGGCTGCTGTGCACCAATGGCCTCTCTTTCAATTGGATGTTAAAAATGCATTTCTCAATGGTTATCTCACCGAGGAAGTTTATATGCGTCCTCCTCCAGGATTCTCTCATGCTCCTGGTCTTGTTTGTCGTCTCCGTCGAGCCTTGTATGGTCTTAAACAGTCTCCTCGTGCTTGGTATGCTCGCTTTCATGATGTGGTTTTACAGATTGGTTTTCAACCCAGCACACACGAATCTGCTCTTTTTATTCGTCGTACTTCGCAGGGTTTGGTTCTTATTTTGCTCTATGTTGATGACATGATTATTACGGGCTCTGACTCTACTGCTATTGATGAGGTTAAACGGCATTTGTTTCACGAATTTGAGATGAAAGACTTGGGTCCTTTTCGGTATTTTCTTGGCATCGAAGTGGCATCTTCTTCTGACGGCTATCTCTTAACTCAAACTAAGTATGCCACTGATATTCTTCACCGTGCTCAACTTACTGATTACAAAGTTGTTGATACTCCTATTGAATTACATGCTAAGTTCTCTCCTTCTGATGGGGTACCTCTTGCTGATCCTACCGAGTATCGTGAGCTTGCTGGTTGTTTAGTTTATCTCACCGTTACTCGGCCCGATATTTCCTATGCTGTGCATGTCATCAGTCAGTTTGTATGTGCCCCTCGCTCTACGCATTGGGCTGCCTTGCTTCGCATTCTGCGCTATGTTCATGGCACCATGTTTCAATGTCTACATCTCTCTTCTTCTTCTGCCTTGACTCTTATGGTTTACGCTGATGCTGATTGGGCTGGTGATCCTTCTGACCGCAAGTCTACCTCTGGCTATTGTGTGTTTTTGGGCGACTCACTTATTTCCTGGAAAAGCAAGAAGCAATCTGTTATTGCTCGTTCTACTGCGGAGGCCGAGTATCGTGCTATGGCCCATGCTACTTCCGAAGTTGTTTGGCTCCGTTGGCTTTTATCTGATATGGGTGTTTCTCTCTCCTCCCCTACGCCTCTTTATTGTGACAATAAAAGTGCTATTCAGATTGCCCATAATACGGTTTTCCACGAGCGCACGAAGCATATCGAGATTGATTGTCACTTCATTCGCCACCATCTTCAGTCCGGCACTATCACCCTCCCATTTGTCTCCTCTTCTCTTCAATTGGCTGATTTCTTCACCAAGACGCACACCACAGCTCGCTTTCGCTTTCTCCTTGGCAAACTCTCGATGCTCTCCGGGCTTGCATCATGAGTTTGAGGGGGGGTGTGAATATATATTCCGTCATTTTATATCTAATTAAGGGTAGATTAGTCTATATCTAATTAAGGGTAGATTAGTCTTTATGTTATTAGGGTTTAGTTGTTCTCTTTTTCTATTTAAGTACTCTTACGTTCATTGTAAATATATTCTTTTCCAATGGAATAATACGTTGTTCTCTCTCACCTTTGCAATCTATCACTTTCCACTAATGGTGTCGTTTGATGGTACAAAATTGAGACTAACAGCTGTGGCTACCAGGTTAAACAACTTATGGCAGTAGATGGGAGACTTCACACACGGTTTGAGATACCTCCAATAGGAAGTGCCCACAATTATACTAGATCATATTACATGAATGGAAGTGACTATATCATCAGTGGCAGTTGCGATGAATATGTTGTTCGCATTTGCTGTGCTCAAACCGGAAGGCGCCTCAGGGATGTTTATTTGGAGGACAGGGGCTCAAGAAACCCAATGTTTGTGCAATCCTTAAGGGGCGATCCTTTTAGACATTTTCAAATGGCTATCTTAGCAACCTCTATGCATCCCAGCTCGAAGTCAGAAATCATCAAGCTCAATTTGCTCACATCCTGCCATGGCATAAAGGAATATTCTCATGGTCACCATCTTACCCGTTCCTCCAGTCTGGTAGGTTGATTTATGTATCTTCTTAATTTAGTGATGGAATTAACTATGTAAGTTTATGCCTCCAAATCAATTTGCGTGTGGAGCAGTTTGCGTTTGTGGTGTTAAATGAATAAATGCAGCTAGCATTCTTGTTGGTTAGTTTTATATTTGTGACTACACTCTCTTCTCATGACTGTTTGAAAAGTGGTGCAGATGAGGGTTGTTATGTAGACAATGATATATCCATGTTTTGGAAGGTTGTTCTTCGCACTCATTCCACGGTGACAGGAGATCTGCTGTCATATCTAACCATTTGGTGAAATTTGTGTACAGCAGATTTACAGAGTAAGAAACCATTGTTACATAACTGGCTTAACCATTGGTTTAACTTGTGGCATCATTTCGTGTTTGACTAAATAACCTTCCCATTGAATGCTTTCCTTCCTTTTTTTGGTCCTCAATGTCTCGTACGCAAATGAGACTGGGGGTTTTTGTTGTGCACAGTAGGCGTGACGTCGTTTTAGCACCACAAAGACTTTTTTGGTGGCAAAACGACTTCACTCTCCATTTCCATTCAAATAAATTTGAAGGTCCTGTTGTGCACAAGTAGTGCACCAAAACGTCGTTTGACTCAGTAGCCTATGATTTGGACAAATATCATCCTCATCTAGCATGTGGATGAAGGACTACTATCAACAGTTGGGTAAGCTTCCTTAGGGTATGGCTTCTCTGGGGCGACTAAGGACATCACAACACGTCTTCCCTCATGTTGGTGCAGATAGTGAAAAAGAAAAATGATTTCAAATCGTGTTTAAGAGTACTTATTTTTTAAGACCATAATTCTTCCTACCAATTTCCCCGTAATAAGAGACAGGTATTTATCAGTTTTTAATTTCATATATATAATGTAAAAATTATGATCTAAAAAATAAATAGCTTGGATTAAAACAAAAAAGGGCATCTCAATTCTCTTAGATTTCCTTTAACACCACAGACCAAGCTTTTATAGTTTTATTAAAAAGAAAAAAAGAAAAAGTTGGACACAGCGTAATTATAGTACTCTGGTCTTAATTTTTCTTTATACTTCCGCACAACATGCATCAACATAACTGAAATCCCGTTGGACAGTGGGCCGGTCTTGAGTTTCTTGAAACCCTAGGCAAATCATAAATTTGGGACCTTTTACATTTACTATAATAATTTCAAAACATACATATTGTTCTAAATTTTTTTTTTTCAAGAACTCAAAAAGATAAAGGCTTAAAAATTAATTTATCATTACAATAACTCGAAGTACCACTTGAACATCCGTCTTCTTGTATTTTTAGAGGCAACGTATCAATTAAGCTTGTATAATCTCTCAATTTTGCAAAATAATTTTCAATGAATAACATGTTGAAATTGTCAAAATAAAATGGGTTGAGAAAGCTTATTTTAGGTGTTTTCTCAAAATTTTCTCAAAATAATCTCTTAATTGGGTGTTTTCTCAAAATTTTCTTGTGCTTGAGAAAGCTTATTTTAGAGTGTAGAGGTTTGTCCCACATTGCTTAGGTGGGAAAAAGTTTAATGGTTTATATAAGGGAGCACACCTATCAAGTTTACTTTAATAGCTTAGCTCTAAAGTGGCTTGGCTCATAGGTGCTTCGCACCGTAATTAAGGTGCTCTGCACCTTAAACCGGCAAAGCCGGTGTGCTTCGCACATGCGTGCGTGTGCGTGTGTGTGTGCTCGTGCTCGTGCGCGTGGCAGTGGGCTGTGTGGCGCTTTGATGGCGCACTTTGCACTTATCACCGCAACAATGGCCACATCACAGAGAAGTGCAAGGCGCTTAAACGATTCCTAGAGGAATTAGTTGAAGCCGGGCACCTTCGACGTTTCTTGGCCGAACAGAGGCAACAAACGGTTCAGCCGGAACCAATGGAAACCGAATCCTCTAAGGAAGAGGCGACGATAACCGGGAGCGTGCATGTCATACACGCGGCAACTCCGGTTCTTGATAAGAAGGAAATACGGCTCCAACGACGCCGAGACGGGCATGAACATCATGTTCAACACGTCGGACAAAAGCGGAAAGAGCCCGAGACAAAGGTAGAAACGGTTATATCCTTTTCAGATAAGGATTTGGAGGGGGTAGCACACCCCCATAACGATGCATTAGTGATCACGCTGCTCATCGGCACCCTCAACACGGAGAGAATCCTAGTTGACCAGGGCAGCTCAACAGAGATTCTGTACTATGATGCTTTTAAGAAGCTCAAGTTTGACAAGGCAGATTTGCAGAAGGCCGATATACCACTCATCGGGTTCAGTGCCGAAGCAGTCTGGCCCTTAGGATCCATCACTATCCCTGTACGGGCAGGGAGAGTGACTTTGGATGTCGACTTTCTGGTCGTGGATGTACCTTCGGCATACAATGCCATAGTGGGGAGAACTTGGCTCCACAGGCTGGGGGCAATCCCTTCCACCTATCACCAAATGCTCAAGTTCCCAGGGAAAAAGGGGATTGAATGTGTTCGGGGTAATCGGACAACAGCGAGAAGCTGCTATGTCACCTCCATAAAGCATAAGCCAAAGACCGAACACGTGAAATCCATAGAGGTCCCAGATCGGCCAACGATAGAGGATATCATGCGTAATCTAGCCGATCGAGTTGTGGAGAAACTCAAGCAAATACCGGCTCATGAGACGGACCCAGAGCGGTATTTTTTGATCGGGGATGAGTTATCAGAACAAGACGAGAAAGTCCTGATAAAAATTCTCAAGGAGCACATAGACGTATTCGCTTGGACACCACAGAAGATGCCTGGGGTGAGACCGGATATTATATGTCATCACTTGAATGTGGATCCTACCCACAAACCAGTGATGAAGAAGAGAAGAAGATGGCAGTCCAACATGTGGATGCCGTAATAGAAGAGGTAGATCGACTGCTGGAGGCCGAAGCCATCAGAGAGGTGCATTACCCCGAGTGGTTATCTAACACCGTGGTGGTCAAGAAGAAGAATGGCAAGTGGAGGGTCTGCGTGGACTTCACTAATCTCAACAAAGCTTGTCCTAAAGATAGCTTCCCACTGCCAAAGATAGATCAGCTGGTGGATGCTACAGCTGGATATCGGTGCATGAGTTTTTTGGATGCATATCGGGGATATCATCAAATAGCCATGCACGCACCAGACCAAGAGAAGACGTCCTTCATTACTCCACGAGGACTCTTCTGCTACAGAGTGATGCCTTTCGGCTTGAGAAACGCAGGGGCAATATACCAACGGTTGGCGACTCTCATGTTCAAGGAGCTGCTCGGGAAGAGCATGGAAGTTTACATCGACGATATGGTCGTCAAGTCTGAGGAGGCCGAAACCCACATAGATGATCTCGGCAAAACTTTTCAGGTACTGAGAAAGTACAAGCTCAAGCTCAACGCATCGAAATGTGAATTCGGAGTCAGCTCGGGGAAATTCTTGGGGCATCTGGTTACGCGTAGGGGAATAGAAGCCAACCCCGATCAGATCATCGCCCTGCAAAATTTACAGAGCCCCCGAACTGTGAAGGAAGTTCAGAGGTTAACCAGAATGGTAGCAGCCCTCAATAGATTCATCAGCCGATCATCTGACCGATGTCGGCCATTCTTTCAGCTGTTGAGAAAACAGTCCAAGTACTCCTGGGGGGAAGAATGCGAAAGGGCTTTTCAGGAAATGAAGAACTACCTGGCAAACCCGCCACTGATCATGACTCCTGAGAAGGGAGATGTGTTGATGCTTTATTTGGCCGTATCCGAGCATGCGGTCAGCACGGTCTTGTTGAAAAATAAGGATGGCGAGCAGACGCCAATATACTACGTGAGTAAGACACTCCTAGATTCGGAGACAAGATATCTCCCCTTGGAGAAGTTGATTCTGTCCCTTGTGGTGGCCTCTAGGAAATTACAGCATTATTTTCTAGCCCACACGATAGAAGTATCGACCAAACACCCCCTCAGCACTGTCTTGAGAAGAGCAGAACTGTCGGGAAGGGTGGCAACCTGGTCCGTGGAGCTCGGGGAGTATGACATCAGATTTCTCCCACGGACAGCAGTCAAGGGACAAGTCCTAGCAGACTTTATTGCCGAATTCTCCCACGAACATGTGGAAAATATTGCTTTAATCTCAGAGAGGGACATGCCCGAACAGGGAGAACAAGGTGGGACAGCTCCCGACCAACTACCGTACTAGAGATTGTATGTCGACGGATCATCCTGTTCACGAGGATCTGGAGTCGGCATTGTCATCGAAGAGCCAGATGGATGCTATTTTGAGCAGTCAATCCGGTTGAATTTCAGCGCTTCCAACAATGTCGCCGAATATGAGGCATTGATTCACGGGCTCAAATGCGCACATAACTTGGGGGCAAAATATGTGGAAGTCTACTGCGATTCGCAACTGGTTCTCAACCAGCTTAGTGGAGAGTATGCCACCCGAGATGAGAGGATGACCGCCTATGCAGAAAGGGCCAGAGCAAAGTTATCCAAGTTCAAGAAGACAGTGATGACACATATCAGCTTTAGACAGAACGAGCACGCAGATGCCTTGGCATGTTTGGCTTCGGCAATACCCAGAGACAAGCACAGAACCATATATGTGGATGCCATCGAGTATCCGAGCATCGACATCCCAATTGCCGAGAAGGCTTTGGAAATCGATCTCGGCCCACGTTGGATGAATCCCATTATCTCCTATCTCACTGGGGGAACCGTCCCCGAGGATAAAAAAGAAGCTCACAAGCTACGGATTAAGGCAACATGCTTCTGGCTCTCACCTAAGCAAGAACTCTATCGTAAGTCTTACACTGGTCACTATCTGAAGTGCGTACACCCTAATCTGGTACAGAAGTTCTTGTACGAGGTTCATGAGGGGACGTGTGAGAGTCATGTTGGGGGTAGGTCCATAGCCCATCGCGCCATATCTCAGGGATATTGGTGGCCCTACATGCAGGAGGATGCAAAGAAGTATGTCCAGATTTACGAGAAGTGCCAGAAGTTCACCCCGATCACACATCAACCTGCTGCCGATCTGGCACCACTCACCAGCCCATGGCCCTTTGCTCAGTGGGGTATGGATATTGTTGGCCCGCTTCCCAAAGCAACTGGGGAGAGAAAATATCTTTTGGTCGGCACAGACTACTTCACCAAGTGGATAGAAGCCGAACCACTGGCTAAAATCACCGAGAAGAATGTCGAGCGATTTGTATGGCAGAATATCATCACCAGATTCGGCATCCCATATGCCATCGTCTCGGACAACGGGACCCAGTTCTAGGACAAGTTTAAGACTTTCTGCTCACAGTATCAGATTCGAAATTACTATGCCTCAGTGGCATATCCCCAATGTAATGGGCAGACAGAAGCTTCAAATAAGACAATACTGGGAGGAATCAAGAAACGGCTGGAGAAAGCCAAGGGTAAATGGGGAAAGAATTGCCACTCGTCTTGTGGGCATACATGACCACTCCTCGCCGATCTACAGGTGTTACCCCGTATTCACTTGCTTATGGCACCGAGGCTGTCATCCCTCTTGAAGTTGGCATCCCAACTCTCCGCACCGAGTTGATGGAGCAAGGTGGCAACGATCAAGCGTTGGCCATAGAACTCGACTTTGCCGAAGAGAAATGAGAACGAGCCATGATCAGACTCGCTGCCTATCAGTCTACTCTCTCTAGAACCTACAATAAGAAAGTCCATCAGAGGGAATTCAATCTCGGCGACCTAGTCCTACGCAAGGTCATGGGAAACACGAAAGATCCAACTGATGGCAAGCTCGGGGCTAACTGGGAGGGTCCATACAGAGTTATAGGCCGGCTCGGGAAGGGCGCCTACAAACTGCAAGACTTGGATGATAAGAAGATACCACGGACTTGGAATGTTTCCAACCTTAAGAAGTTTTATTAGTAATTTTCCTGTTTCAGTACTTATGTTTATTACATTTTCCGTGAATAAATGTACCAGTTTCAATTTTTGAATAGATGTTCAGAAAGGCTATTAATGTTGTCGCCACATGTACTACCTTCCTGGGGGGCAAAGATAAATCCAGTACATACAAGATTAGAATGTAATTCCAAACTTGAGAAAAGTTTGAAATTGTTCAACACTTGAGAAAAGTTTGAACTCCAGAACATACTTGAGAAAAGTATGTGTTTAAGCCTAACTACAGGTTAAACAGCCGAACAGACTTGAGAAAAGTCTTAGAAATGTTCAACACTTGAGAAAGGTTTGAACTCCCGAACATACTTGAGAAAAGTATGTGTTTAATCCTAAATTATAGGTTAAACAGCCGAACATACTTGAGAAAAGTTTGAGAAGGTTCAACACTTAGAGAAAGTTTGAACTCCAGAACATACTTGAGAAAAGTATGTGTTTAAGCCTAACTACAGGTTAAACAGCCGAACAGACTTGAGAAAAGTCTTAGAATGTTCAACACTTGAGAAAAGTTTGAACTCCCGAACATATTTGAGAAAAGTATGTGTTTAGTCCTAACTACAGGTTAAACAGCCGAACAGACTTGAGAAAAGTCTTAGAATGTTCAACACTTGAGAAAAGTTTGAACTCCCGAACATATTTGAGAAAAGTATGTGTTTAGTCCTAACTACAGGTTAAACAGCCGAACAGACTTGAGAAAAGTCTTAGAAATGTTCAACACTTGAGAAAAGTTTGAACACCCGAACATACTTGAGAAAAGTATGTGTTTAATCCTAAATTACAGGTTAAACATCCGAGCAGATTTGAGAAAGATCTTAGAAAGGTTCAATACTTAAGAAAAGTTTGAACTGCCGAACATAATTGAGAAAGGTATGTGTTTAAATCCTAAACTACAGATTACACATCCGAGCCGACTTGAGAAAAGTCTTAGACAGTTCAACTCTGGAGGACAGAGTGAACAACCGAGCATACTTGAGAAAGGATCATGTTTAATTATAAGTTAAGAGAAATGTTTCAGAGCAGTAATCATCAAGTTCATTCAAGACAAGAATACCAAGCAAGTACAAAGACAAGAGTTGCCGACAAAGGGGTTGAATTGTATTCATTCATATGCGACTTACAAGGACAAGGAGCAGAAATGAATACTAAGGACTTGTTACTACTACATACTCAGACATGTGTAAAAGACAAGAAAAGAAAAACATAAGACATCCTTCAAACGATGTCAATAGGGTCCTCCTGGACTCGGCCCTCCTCTGCAACAGACGCCCCGAGACCAGTGTCTTCCTGGTCATCGGCAGTCAGATCAATGACGCCGCCTTCAGGATCGGTGACGCCGCCTTCAGGAAGCTCGGCTTCAGGATTAGGTGCCTCCTCCTCGCCTAGTTCAGAGGAGTGGGGAATCTCCCTGAATAAGGGCGAGTCAACAGCAATGTTGCAAGCTTTCAGTGCAGCCTTCCATCCAGTGGCCAGAAACTCCTCCTGCAGGTCGGGAATCTGGTTGTTGAGGAAGTCTTCAGCTGCCTCATCCATGCCAAGTTGGTGAGCCTTGTTCTTTGCCTTGGCCAACTCCTCGGCATGCTTGATCTTCAGAGCCGACAGCTCGGCAGTCAGCTCGGCAGTTTTCTTCTTCTCCTCGGTCAGAAGATGGTCGAAGGACTCGGCCTTTTTGGCTATCTCATAAGCCTTCTTTTTGTAGCCGTCAGCCTCATCTTGAGCAGTAGAGAATTTCAGCTTGAATTCTCTCACTTCGGCTTCAGCAGCATTCAGCTTTGCCTCCCGATCTTGGCTCTGCCCGAGACAGAGCATGGTCTTCTGGATCGCCTGTATCAACAAAGGAAAAGTTAGAACAGAAACAGTTTTATTCACAAAGGATATTACCGAAATGAGAGACACTTACAAAGATATTGTAGCGATCACTGTCCGAAGCATGGCATGATCTTCGGAGTCGGCATAGGGCTCAATGTCCCTCGGCAGCATCAGGGCCCCAGCAAGAGCTGTGGCAGTCCCCAGGTCTCCGGTCGTGTCGGCAGCCGTGATAGGGGTTACACCGTCTATCAGCAATGGAGGAGCCCAGGTCTCGGCCCTCTTAGAGACCTTTGTCTTTCCCTTCGCCTTGGAAGGACCAGCATCATGTGCCTTCACCAGCCTTCTTCTTTTGGAGTTGGCTGGGGCAGTGTCGGCACCAGCAGGGCTGAGACTCGGCAGGTTCTCACCCTCGTCAGGTTTTCTTTTGGCCAGGGTGACCCCAGAAGGCTTCTTCGCCTCGATTGGAATCGGCTTTTTCTTCGCATCGGCAGCAGCCTTAGCTTTTTGCTTCATCAGCTCCTTTAGATTCGGCATGCTCGGGTTCCGCGACATGATCTCGGCGTCTATGTCCTCCTCGTCCTCAGTGTCCAGGCAATCCGAGGTGGAGACTGCGTCCGGTCAGTGGATGATGAAAACGATGAGCTCGAGGATTCGGCTACTGCAGCAACAGTCACTCGACCCGGCTCCCTGAGATATGGAAGGGGTATGCCTTCGGGAACGGCAACCAAAGAAGTCTCAGCTACCGCCTCGGCAACGTAGGCTCTGTCTTTGATATAACCCTTGTAGGTCGGGTTATACCGTAGCAGCACTTCGGCAGATCTCTGCTTGACCTGCCCTTCAACACCCTTGTAGCGCAGCACCTTCTTCAGGTCCTCCGGATTGGTAGCAACCAGTTGCCGACCTCGGTTTGCGTTAGCAGCTGCACAGAAACAGACAAAAAGTGTTAGATGCTTTAGATCAGCAAAACTACAGAAATTAGAAACAAAGGGAAAAGGGACTAACGAGGTTGCCCGAAACTGCGGGGGACTGGGTTCCTCGTATGCTCGGGTTCATCAGGAGAAAACTCCTAATTTCCCGAGACGATCAGGAAATCGTCGTCGTTCCCCCTATTCGAGTCGACGAGATGCGTCACTATCTTCTCTCGGCCTCTACGGGATTTAAGATACCACTTTTCGTCCTTGTTATAGACCATGTCATAATTATAATTTATGTCCTAGAGACCTAAATTCGTATTGCACAGTTCGTTCAAACGAACTGTGCCCATTATGATGCGGTATGTGTTAATGGATATCTGCATAGGGTTCAGCCGATACCAGGACAGAACCCTACGGAGTAAAGGGTGGAGAGGGAACCTAACCCCACCCTCGGTGATAGCCATCAGGGGGATGTGGATGGAGTCCTCATCCCGAATTTCAGGATGAGTCTCAGGCTTGTTAATTTCTACTACTACGTCATCGAGAATGTTGTAATGCCTACGAAACTCTGCTATCCGCGCCGGAGAGGCGAAATGCTTACGAAAAATTCCCATACTCAGAGGATGAGTAGGGAAGAAACACGAACAGGAAAGAAAAAAGAAACGAGTTCTACAGGGGACGACTTACAGAAGATCTACGAAGAAGATGGTGGAGGAACAGTAGGAAGCGGGAGTAAGAAAAGACAAATGAAAAAAGAAGGGGTCAATTTATAGGGTTTTGGGCGGAAGAATCTGTTACGCCGTACGTTATAAAACCCCAACCGTCAGATCCTTTACTCCTGGACCAATCAATGAATCACAGGTGTGGTATTAAAAATGGCAAAAAAAGACATTAACACCAATTAGTGAGAGTTATTATTTGTTGGGGTAAAGATGTTATTTCCATAAGTTGAAGGGTAGAATTTGTAAAAGGATAAATTTGACTGACAATCTTTCCTAAGGTTTCTAAAATTGCACCGATCGAAGATATCCCTCCACAATTATTAGCCGTTAACCAAGTGAAGAAAGTGTTGACATTTTGCACGATGTGTCAATTTTGCTCTTCTCACAAATCTATTACCATCAACTCCTATTTCCTTCTCTCTTTCAAGAAAAATATCATATTATATTTATTTTTACTTTTTCTCTTAGTGGACTTTCATAATATATTTTTTTCCAAATTGATGTAACTTATTTTTATTTAAAAAATAAAAATCAATGAGATATAACAGCTATTAATCAAATATCCACTTAAAATATAATATCATTAATATAACTAATTTTACTTATATTTTATATTTTTTTTGCTTTTCTCTTGTACTATATCTTACACATTTTGACGTAATTGAGCCTAACCAAAAGTCTATCATTTTTTCTCTTTTCTTATATGATCATAAAGGAATTATTTATTATTTATTATTTTTATTCTGATTAGACGAGTTTAATTTTAAAAGTTCAATGCATAATTTTTCCCAATTCCCAAATTTAAGATTACTGCTGACTTGTTTCTTAAAGTCATACAATTAATCATTGCAACTTTTTTGTAATTTCAAAAAACATTACACTTATTTATATATTAAATACAAATGAAGTTAGGCCCAAAATTTAAAAAAAAAATACATTATGAGCAAGAGAATAAAAATAGTTCAATAATAAAATTAAGTCAAATCTAGCCCAATAAGTAACATAAAAATACCAACTCATTCTGTTGCACAATTGCTTCATATGAATTTATTTTAAAAATGTAAATAAGCAACCGATACCTCAATCTTATACTAGTTGTCAAATTGTTTTAAAACTTTGAATTAGTGAAATTTCATAAACGCCAGACACAAAACTAGTAAGAGATCTGGGAGAGTCTAGGCCCCATCAAAAGTTGAAAAAAAAAAAATAGTACCTAGGTATAAAATTTTAAAATTATAATAAAATTACATTTTGGCTCTCTCAAATTACATGTGGCCCCCTATGTTTCCTAAAAAAAGTCTCGCTTCCCTCCAACGTCGAATCCTGATTTTGTTCCTCATCAAGAAAACATGATCGAACAAAAAGTTTGTACAAAAAACTCATGTGGACATGGCAATGAAACTCTTCTAAGAAATTAATTATACTTCAATTTGAAATCAAAGGATATCAAAGATGACATGCTTAGGTTAAAACATCGAAAATAATTTTGTTTCATATGAACTTAATCACGACATGGATAACTAGCATAATTTTATTATTTATTATTTATTAGAGAAATTTGTTATAACAAATAGAAAAAGAAAATTAAGATCATTTATTTTTATTAGTTTGAACTAAAAGATTAATATATAGACACACACACACACACTGATCTAACAAACTGTAAAATGACAAGCTGAAAATAGGAAAATATAGATTAAAAAAACTGAAAATAAGAAAATCTAATGAACTCATAACCGAGAAAAAAACTTTAAAAGAATAATAATAATTAGTTAATTGTATGGTTATTTAAATTAGTGAAAATATAATTAGTAAAAAGAATATTATTGAAAATTTTAAAATTAAAAAACTTGTTAAAGAGTCATTAATAAATTAAATATATATTTTAGTCTTAAAAAGTAGTATACTAACTAAATAAGGAAAGTTTAAGTAGTATATTAATTAAACACTAGCGTCAGAACACAGGCGATCTGTGTGCAAATCAATTATTAAAACAAAAAATAGATAGTTACCAAATCATGGAGTGTAGTGATAAGGGTATATAGTTACTAAAATATCTATTTACTTGTTTGCCATGTTAGTTAAAATGAGTTATTTGTTTTGAAACTTTTTTAAGGATAATAATGAAAATTACTTTTGTGACACGGCTGCAATTTTTTGTTCATGCCAAAAGGGATAGCCCCTTTGTATTAGTATATAGATAGATAGATAGATAGATAGAAGGTGAGTGTAATTAGACATAAATTATTTTGATTGGTAGTTTTGTACGGTTTCAAAAACTAGAGGAGGTTTGTATCATTATTAGAAACCTCAGGGGAGGTAAGTGGAAGTTGTCTTTGTAAAACGAAGAACGTTTTCTCTCGGTCTCTGTCAGCATAAAGCCCTAATCCAAATCGAACCAATCCCAGCGGCTTCGGGGGCGATTGGCGGCTCCGCCAACAATGAGAACGGGAACGTTTCTTTTCTCTGTTCGTTATCCCTGTTTATAATTATATTATAACCGTGGCCTTCGGTTCATTTTGGACGTTTTCTCTGTTAATCTGGGTGTTGTTGGTTTTGCGGTTCTCTTGCATCATCCTATGCAGAGGGGCAGAACAACCACACGGCTATGGTGGGCTCCAGCCCAGATGGCTTTTTTTATATGTGAAATTTGAGCCTAAATAACTTTAGCCCACCCCATTGTTTTTGCCCAATGCAATCTGTAGCCCATCCCAACCCATTTCATTATAAAAGCCCCAAATCAAGTGAGAAGGGTTTGCTATTCTGAGAAAAGCTGAAAGGGTTTCAACTTTCAACCCCATCTTGAGGATCGCTCGTCGCCTCCAGCCTCAAGACTCCGGTCGTCCTCCTCCAGTCCTCCCTACAGTCTGATTCCCGAACTTCATTCTCGTTGGGGGCGGGAAATCGGTATCTCTCTCTCTCCGTCTCAGACAAGGTTTTCAAGTCCAAATGTCTTTACCAATACTTAACCACTGCTGTCAAACTGCTTAATAATTTTCGCATGGAACGTGATTAATAATTTTAAAGTGTCAATCTATTTACATCGATTTCCGACTGAAAGTTACCCATGGTATTTTATGAACAAGGACCTGTCAAACTTATTTCTTAACCTTTAAAATTAGTGTCATTGTCAAACTTATTTCTCAACTGTTAAATTAGTGCCTGTCGAACTTTTGTCTGAAGACTTGGTGTCTGCGGGTTTGAGTGTTCTATGTTTAACAATTGATCATTGCGACCCATGTCGCAGTTTGACAATTTCATTTAATGTTCAGTTGCAGCCTTTTTTCTTCTTCTACTTGTAGGGTATTGCTTGACATGTCTTAGGTTGATTAGCCTCAATCCTATAGTTTTTCAGATTCTTTAGTTATGTTATGATGTTGCCCCATGAGGAGTCTTTATGCAGCTCTAAGTTTGTGTTATATGCAGCCTCAATCCTCACTTCAATCGACAGTAAAGTTATGGAGAAAGAGGTTAGACAAATCGGTACTGGGAGTAAGAGCTCGCGCTCGTCTCCTAAATTAGAAACAATGGCGAGAGAGAGAGCTAGAGGGAATGACGAGAGAGAGCGCATTAATTCATTTGCCCTTTCTGTCCTCCAAAATTCACTTTTGAGGGCATGATAATAAATGATTGGCACCAGCCTTAGTCAGCGCCTTAACTAATACAAGTCTTACTTTGAGGCTAGGCCCACAAGCAAGCCATTGATTGGCAAAAAAAATACCTCAGTGACTTAATACCCTTTCTTATTTAACACCCCCCTCCCCCAGGTTAACTAAAGTAATGCCTTAACTTTAACATATACACTTATTTATATATATAAGTATATATGTATAAGTATATACTTATACTTATACACACACGTGTATATATTTAAGTTTATAAAATATACTTAAATATATGCAAGTATATAAAATTATATATACTTATATAATATATATAAGTATATACCTAATATATATAATATACATATGTATATATATAATATGTATATGTATAGGTATATACATAAGTATATATAATATATATTTACATAAAATTATATATACCTTATATGTATACACATACATAAGTATATATTTAAGTATTTATGAGTATTATTATATATATATATATATATATATATATATATATATATATACTCATAATATATACTACAAATATATATACTTATAAGTGTACTTATATATATATTAGAAATATATCAATATGTATAATATATATTATACATATACATTAAATACATGACGAGAGGCAAAAATCACCATCCAATCAATGGACTATTTAACACATCATTTTTAAAAATCACATCAATGTAGGTCACTCCGCCTTATTTAACACACTCGACCATTTAACATACTCTTTTTATTTAACACATCAAAAACTAAAACGACATCTAATCAGGCGCTTAGGGATTTTATGTAAAAAAGTTTTGGGGGTGTTAAAAAGTCAGGGTGTTTTGACACCCTTCCATTTTACCAGCCAAACTATGACTTAAATAAGACCCCTCTTATTTAGCATTCCTCTTAATACATTTGCCAAACTGGCCGTAAATAGACAATTCGACCGTATGCTTTTCTAGCAACCTTATACGAAAGTCAAAACATCTCGTTTTGCTAATACACACAAGCAAAAGCACTCAGACATAAACCCGCACACAAAATCGAGCAGCTGAGTTTTGAAAGAGCCGCTGGAGTAGACCATTTATGCCACATACAAGTTTTGCAAAGTCTTTCAACTCAAACTTCAACAAACCATGAATTGAAGATTTGCTAAAACTAATTATTCCATCATAACATACCATCCATAATCATCAATTGACTTCGGTAAACAACTCATTTAAACAAACAAAACGCGCCTTCCGTTTTCTCTTCTTTTTGTTGTTTTTTTTTTTTTTTGGTATCAATGGAACAAATAGAACAGATACAACTACAACTACAAACAAAAAAAAAAAAATACGATTGTGGCGTTTCACTCCATGACAGCAACTCCTCCAGCAGCCTTTATCTTCTCTATAATGTCATTTGCCTCCTCTTTAGTGATTCCTTGTTTAATCAAAACAGGAACCTTCTCCACCAAATCTTTTGCTTCCTTCAATCCCAGACTTGTAAAAGATCGCAGCTCTTTGATTACCTTGATTTTTGCAGAAGCATCAAATTTCTCCAACTTAACATCAAATGCAGTTTTCTCCACTTTCTTCTCCTCGACCTTAGGTGATCCAGCTGATGGCCCTCCCTGGGGTCCCAAGTCCATGCCTTCTACTGAAATGGTTTGCATCTTGGGATGCCTGAGCCTCTCTCTAAGAGTGGGACCAATTTGAACACGTTCTTCAGTGGGCAGGGCAGCAATACGTTCGGCAAGCTGAATGATTTTATCAGAAGGTGGAGGCCTAGGGCCATATGGGTCGTAGAAGGCAGGATATTTGTACCTCTTGGGCTTTGCCGTGGGATCTCTAGGAACAAAGTCGGGTTGGAATGAGCGAGATTGCAAGGGCCCGACAATTTTGCAAAGGTTATGGTGGAGGTGAAAAGTTCTAACAAGTGCAATGAACATCATGGTCTTGTTAGTTCATGAAAATACAGCCCACAAGGTGAAAAAGGACCGTTGGAACCTATCGACTCTAATAATGTCAATATGGCACAGATGCGACTGCTCCACGTAAGCTTTCTACTTTCTGATTGAAATTGGAAGAACTCTTACCTGCGAAAACAAACAAGAGGTAAGCCAACTAATCTACTCCTTTCCCTGAAGAACTCTAAAAAAACCCGGAAAAAAAGAGTGCAAACACATAGGCCAATGACCATAACAGGGAAATTTAAGTTTATTTGGCTACTTCAAAAACCAACAATAACCAGAAAATTACAGGCTAGACCATAAAGGGTCAAGATTCAGGAAACTATATTTTTAATGTCATACTTACCACCAATAGAGGTAGAAAATCAGTAGGTAACATTAGTTGCACTGCAGGATGCCAAAAAACAGGGAAAATAACTATGGTTCAGTATCATATGGTGTAAAAGTAGAATGCAATTGTTTGGCACCACGAGATTATGCTTAACCAGACACAAACAAAGTGAAAATACTTTTGGAAGGATGAGTGTACAAATCCCTGAAAAGGGAAAAGGAAGATAAAAACTTTTGATGAGAACAACTTGGAGGTTATAGGGATAAGGTGCATAGGCAAGGGAGGAACCAGAAATCTAATCTACCTGAGCTAACCTAAAATTTAATAAACTATAACATATATTTGCCGATCGAAAAAAATATAAATCTACACACACACCAACAAGAGTTATAATCAATATCTAGCAAACTTGTACAAAAAATATAAATGTCCAAAAATCTATGCACACCCACCAATGCTCTACATTAACAACATAACTAAAAATCTAAGCACACTTGCTATGCTCTGCATAATAAGTGAATACTTACATAAATTTATTTTGCAATTTTCTTCACTTTCTATAATTTTGTTCGCAATTTTACACAAAAATACGAGTGTCGTATAAAAACCAAATTTTATCGAAAGGCCCAAATAGAATTTAGCATTTAGCACATAATTTTTAATTAGAAGGCTCAAAAACACAGAAATATAACACAAACTTAGAGCTGCATAAAGACTCCTAATGAGGCAACATCATAACATACACTACAACAAAAGTTAGAATTCTCGGCGTTTGTTAAAGTGGGAAAATGTTTTACCAGCGTTTTTTGTACTATTCCCGGCGCTTTTCAAAAACGATGTCAATACTTCTGTCGGGAAAATTTACCAGCGTTTATAAATGTCGCTAATATTTACCGGCATATTTGCTAGCGTTTGTGAAACGCCGGGAAAAATTTTCCACCTGAGTATTGGCATCCAATACCAATGTGACTTGCTTCTAGAAGTACCACGGCTTCACATAATTTTCCACTGCAGCAAGGGAGGGGGTATGATAATGTCAACAAATTTAATAACTATGGATAAGTAAAGATTCCAACCCACTCATAAGGCAAGGCCTCACTGGATCCAGGATAGTGGCAGGGCCTCATGGAAGTCAGTGTAGTTCCAATGCTTTCTAGAAAAAAGAGTTATTTCGTTAATAAGTTTCAAAAGCTATCAAGCAAACATACTTTCAGAGTTTTTTCGGAATTTGAATAAAAAAATAGAATCAGAGAACTCCAATCAAACAAAGCCAGTTCAGGACTTACTTCCCATGAGCAGTTTCTCCAGAGAATGAAAATGAAATGCAACTAATACAATGGTGCCTGTTCCTGCCCTCTAAAGTACTATCCAAATCTCTTTCCATGAGGTACCAAATTACCAATGATAAACCAGTTGAAATGCAGCTGGTAATTAACCCAGACTACCAACAAGAAAGAAGATTGACAAACAGAAAGAACATCATTCAAGACGATCTCCTAACCAACAATCCAGTGTATTCTCTGAAAGAAAGCAACGTGAAAAGGAATAAAGAAGTCAAAAGAAAGTAAAAGTCTGACCCCATCTGATGCCGTGATTATGGAGTGCAAATTCGGAATAGAGTCTGTACTTTCGATTTTCGGAATAACATGTATATCAGCACACAACCTGTCAAAATAGTCATAAATGAGAAAAGTTAAAATGTAAGCCAAGTAACCTATGAAGCACATGACATGTATTTCCCACTTATACGAAATGCATCATTTCTTTACTTCTCAGGTAATTCTTCAAATTCATGGATCACGGCAGCATCTTTGACAAAGGAAACAACATAGAAGTCAACTTTATTGTCTACTCCAAACTTGATGTCATCCCACAAATTTAGTGTCCAAATTACAGCTGTTGACTGATGAAATAGGAGATCACACTTGTCTTCCTACATCATCCAAAAATGAAGCTCACAACTAAGCATAATGAGGAAATAAAATAGTAATATTTGTATCCAAGTAAATAGCAGCTGTCTGTAGTTTGTTTATGTAATCATTTACCTTTGGTCACTGACGTAGTCCTTAGAATGAACTTATGGTCACTGTCGTAGTCCTTGTAGAGAAGATCTAACACAACAAATAAGCAATCAAATCTCTAGAAACCTATAATCAATATGCCAAAAGTTGCCATAATATCATCATTCACTCTCCGCTTATTTCTAATGTTTCTTTACGCCTCAGCTGTGAACAAACCTTGGAACATTAGAAAACCGGGGGAAGCAAAGTACCCAAATTTATCACTACCATTCATCACTTTTGCTACAAGACATCACCAAATTTGCAGCCACTACTTTCCATGTAGACATGCCACTTTGTATATCAATTTAAGAACCTATTCAAAAGTGTTAATTGCTTGGCAAATCCTTTCAACCTTCAACAAAGGTTAGCTTTCTACCTAAAGAATATATAAACTAATCTTTTCGGGGCCCACAATTGCAGGATGTTAGAAGTTATTCTACGGCTCGGCAATAGCTTGAAAACACTGCACCAATAACTCAAGGTAATTAAAACTAAAGGTTCTAGGAAGACAAATAACTCAAGGTAACTAGCCTAACTGGAAAATACATAACTTACAGTTGACTTCTTTTGCAAACTAGACACAAAATGAACATACACGAACACTAGGGCAATGTGTCATGACATTCAACTTCATCTTTTACTCATAAACACATCAAACAGGACACTAATATTAATTTCAAATAACCCAGAGACTTACAATTCTGCCTAGAACCAATTTTTGTGTGTTCAACATTAAATCACTCAAAGAAGTTTAAGCACTTTAGAGCCTCTGACAAACCTAAAACTTTGGAAACTATTTCAGTCGATCAGAGAGGATATAGTTCATGGCTGTTCAAAGATTGGGAATACTATCTAGAGATCAGATTCGTGTGGTCAGCAGGTTGGAAGAGTGACTTTAGCACAGATTTCGTATTCGTAAATCTTAAGACAAGGTTTGAAAAACGAGTTGTAGACCTTCGGAGTTCGATCGGATAAGCACCTAGAACAAAAAAAATCGAGCTGTAGACCTTCAAACCTTCAGATAAGTTCGGATTCAGAACTTCGGAGTTCGGATAAGTACCTTCGGAGCTCGGATAAGTTCCGATCGAGCTTCAAACCTTCAGATCGACCTTCGGAGTTCGGATAAACAGTGCAACCTGATACAGAGAGAGAGAGAGAGACTTAGAGCGACAAAGAGATTGAAAGAGAGAGAGAGAGAGAGACGGAGGCAGTGCGTACTATGCTGCCGCCGGCGTGACTGAAACTGAGAGATCTACTTCTGCCGGTTAATTTTGAGGAAAAACAGACCAGGAGGGCAGGAGGTGCATAGGTGTTCACCAACGAAACTGATTTTTCCATATGGATGGGCCTTTCATTGTTTATTTCTGCCGGCAGGCTTTTTTTATTTGATGGCCCACGAAACTGATTTTGTCATATGAAGAATGGGCTTTCATTTGTTTATTTGATGGCCCACGAATTAAGTGTGGAGAATATGCTCTCTTTTTTTATAATTATTCTTGAAATTTTTTTTAAAGTGCGGAGAATTAAGTGTGGGAAATATGCATTTTTGTTCTAGTGATAACTAAAGAATCTGAAAAACTAGAGGACTGAGGCTAATCAACCTAAGACATGTCAAGCAATACCCTACAAGTAGAAGAAGAACAAAGGCTGCAACTGAACATTAAATGGAATTGTCAAACTGCAACATGGGTCGCAATGATCAATTGTTAAACATAGAACACTCAAACCCGCAGACACCAAGTCTTCAGACAAAAGTTCGACAGGCACTAATTTAACAGTTGAGAAATAAGTTTGACAATGGCACTAATTTTAACGGTTAAGAAATAAGTTTGACAGGTCCTTGTTCATAAAATACCATGGGTAACTTTCAGTCGGAAACCAATATAAATAGATTGACACTTTAAAATTATTAATCTCGTCCCATGCGAAAATTATTAAGCAGTTTGACAGCAGTGGTTAAGTATTGGTAAAGACATTTGGACTTGAAAACCTTGTCCGAGACGGAGAGAGAGAGATACCGATTTACGCCCCCAACGAGAATGAAGTTCGAGAATCAGACTGTAGGGAGGACTGGAGGAGGACGACCGGAGCCTTGAGGCTGGAGGCGACGAGCGATCCTCAAGATGGGGTTGAAAGTTGAAACCCTTTCAGCCTTTCTCAGAATAGCAAACCCTTCTCACTTGATTTGGGGCTTTTATAATGAAATGGGTTGGGATGGGCTACAGATTGCATTGGGCAAAAACAATGGGGTGGGCTAAAGTTATTTAGGCTCAAATTTCACATATAAAAAAAGCCATCTGGGCTGGAGCACACCATAGCCGTGTGGTTGTTCTGCCCCTCTGCATAGGATGATGCAAGAGAACCGCGAAACCAACAACACCCAGATTAACAGAGAAAACGTCCAAAATGAACCGAAGGCCACAGTATATAATTATAAATAGGGATAACGAACAGAGAAAAGAAACGTTCCTGTTCTCATTGTTGGCGGAGCCGCCAATCGCCCCCGAAGCCGCTGGGATTGGTTCGATTTGGATTAGGGCTTTATGCTGACAAAGACCGAGAGAAAACGTTCTTCATTTTACAAAGACAACTTCCACTTACCTCCCCTGAGGATTCTAATAATATTGATACAAACCTCCTCTAGTTTTTGAAACCGTACAAAACTACCAATCAAAATAATTTATGTCTAATTACACTCACCTTCTATCTATCTATCTATCTATATACTAATACAAAGGGGCTATCCCTTTTGGCATGAACAAAAAATTGCAGCCGTGTCACAAAAGTAATTTTCATTATTATCCTTAAAAAAGTTTCAAAACAAATCACTCATTTTAACTACCATGCCAAACAAGTAAATAGATATTTTAGTAACTATATACCCTTATCACTACACTCCATGATTTGATAACTACCTATTTTTTGTTTTAATAATCGATTTGCACACACATCGCCTGTGTTCCGACGCTAGTTTTTAATTAATATACTACTTAAACTTTCCTTATTTAGTTAGTATACTACTTTTTAAGACTAAAATATATATTTAATTTATTATTGACTCTTTAACAAGTTTTTTAATTTTAAAATTTTCAATAATATTCTTTTTACTAATTATATTTTCACTAATTTAAATAACCATACAATTAACTAATTATTATTATTCTTTTAAAGTTTTTTTCTCCGTTATGAGTTCATTAGATTTTCTTATTTTCAGTTTTTTTAATCTATATTTTCCTATTTTCAGCTTGTCATTTTACAGTTTGTTAGATCAGTGTGTGTGTGTGTCTATATATTAATCTTTTAGTTCAAACTAATAAAAATAAATGATCTTAATTTTCTTTTTCTATTTGTTAATTATAACAAATTTCTCTAATAAATAATAAATTATAAAATTATACTAGTTATCCATGTCGTGATTAAGTTCATATGAAACAAAATTATTTTCGATGTTTTAACCTAAGCATGTCATCTTTGATATCCTTTGATTTCAAATTGAAGTATAATTAAGTTCTTAGAAGAGTTTCATTGCCATGTCCACATGAGTTTTTTGTACAAACTTTTTGTTCGATCATGTTTTCTTGATGAGGAACAAAATCAGGATTCGATGTTGGAGGGAAGCGAGACCTTTTTTAGGAAACAAAGGCGGCCACATGTAATTTGAGAGAGCCAAAATGTAATTTTATTATAATTTAAAAATTTTATACCTAAGTACTATTTTTTTTTCAACTTTTGATGGGGCCTAGACTCTCCCAGATCTCTTACTAGTTTTGTGTCTAGCGTTTATGAAATTTCACTAATTCAAAGTTTTAAAACAATTTGACAACTAGTATAAGATTGAGGTATCGGTTGCTTATTTACATTTTTAAAATAAATTCATATGAAGCAATTGTGCAACAAAATGAGTTGGTATTTTTATGTTACTTATTGGGCTAGATTTGACTTAATTTTATTATTGAACTATTTTTATTCTCTTGCTCATAATGTATTTTTTTTTAAAATTTTGGGCCTAACTTCATTTGTATTTAATATATAAATAAGTGTAATGTTTTTTGAAATTACAAAAAAGTTGCAATGATTAATTGTATGACTTTAAGAAACAAGTCAGCAGTAATCTTAAATTTGGGAATTGGGAAAAATTATGCATTGAACTTTTAAAATTAAACTCATCTAATCAGAATAAAAATAATAAATAATAAATAATTCCTTTATGATCATATAAGAAAAGAGAAAAAATGATAGACTTTTGGTTAGGCTCAATTACGTCAAAATGTGTAACATATAGTACGAGAGAAAAGCAAAAAAAATATAAAATATAAGTAAAATTAGTTATATTAATGATATTATATTTTAAGTGGATATTTGATTAATAGCTGTTATATCTCATTGATTTTTAATTTTTAAATAAAAATAAGTTACATCAATTTGGAAAAAATATATATTATGAAAGTCCACTAAGAGAAAAAGTAAAAATAAATATAATATGATATTTTTCTTGAAAGAGAGAAGGAAATAGGAGTTGATGGTAATAGATTTGTGAGAAGAGCAAAATTGACACATCGTGCAAAATGTCAACACTTTCTTCACTTGGTTAACGGCTAATAATTGTGGAGGGATATCTTCGATCGGTGCAATTTTAGAAACCTTAGGAAAGATTGTCAGTAAAATTTATCCTTTCACAAATTCTACCCTTCAACTTATGGAAATAACATCTTTACCCCAACAAATAATAACTCCCACTAATTGGTGTTAATGTCTTTTTTTGCCATTTTTAATACCACACCTGTGATTCATTGATTGGTCCAGGAGTAAAGGATCTGACGGTTGGGGTTTTATAACGTACGGCGTAACAGATTCTTCCGCCCAAAACCCTATAAATTGACCCCTTCTTTTTTCATTTGTCTTTTCTTGCTCCCGCTTCCTACTGTTCCTCCACCATCTTCTTCGTAGATCTTCTGTAAGTCGTCCCCTGTAGAACTCGTTTCTTTTTTCTTTCCTGTTCGTGTTTCTTCCCTACTCATCCTCTGAGTATGGGAATTTTTCGTAAGCATTTCGCCTCTCCGGCGCGGATAGCAGAGTTTCGTAGGCATTACAACATTCCCGATGACGTAGTAGTAGAAATTAACAAGCCTGAGACTCATCCTGAAATTCGGGATGAGGACTCCATGCACATCCCCCTGATGGCTATCACCGAGGGTGGGGTTAGGTTCCCTCTCCACCCTTTACTCCGTAGGGTTTTGTCCTGGTATCGGCTGAACCCTATGCAGATATCCATTAACACATACCGCATCATAATGGGCACAGTTCGTTTGAACGAACTGTGCAATACGTTAGGTCTCTGGGACATAAATTATAATTATGACATGGTCTATAACAAGGACGAAAAGTGGTATCTTAAATCCCGTAGAGGCCGAGAGAAGATAGTGACGCATCTCGTCGACTCGAATAGGGGGAACAATGACGATTTCCTGATCATCTCGGGAAATTGGGAGTTTTCTCCTGATGAACTCGAGCATACGAGGATCCCAGTCCCCCGCAGTTTCGGGCAACCCCGTTAGTCCCTTTTCCCTTTGTTTCTGATTTCTGTAGTTTTGCCGATCTAAAGCATCTAACACTTTTTGTCTGTTTCTGTGCAGCTGCTAACGCAAACCGAGGTCGGCAATTGGTTGCTACCAATCCGGAGGACCTAAAGAAGGTGCTGCGCTACAAGGGTGTTGAAGGGCAGGTCAAGCCGAGATCTGCCGAAGTGCTGCTACGGTATAACCCGACCTACAAGGGTTATATCAAAGACAGAGCCTACGTCGCCGAGGCGGTAGCTGAGACTTCTTTGGTTGCCGTTCCCGAAGGCATACCCCTTCCATATCTCAGGGAGCCGGGTCGAGTGACTGTTGCTACAGTAGCCGAATCCTCGAGCTCATCGTTTTCATCATCCACTGACCGGACGCAGTCTCCACCTCAGATTGCCTGGAACACTGAGGACGAGGAGGAGATAGACGCCGAGATCATGTCGCGAAACCCGAGCATGCCGAATCTAAAGGAGCTGATGAAGCAAAAAGCTAAGGCTGCTGCTGATGCGAAGAAAAAGCCGACTCCAATCGAGGCGAAGAAGCCTTATGGGGTCACCCTGGCCAAAAGAAAACCTGACAAGGGTGAGAACCTGCCGAGTCTCAACCCTGCTGGTGCCGACACTGCCCCAGCCGACTCCAAAAGAAGGAGGCTGGTGAAGGCACATGATGCTGGTCCTTCCAAGGCGAAGGGAAAGACAAAGGTCTCTAAGAGGGCCGAGACCTGGGCTCCTCCATTGCTGATAGACGGTGTAACCCCTATCACGGCTGCCGACACGGCCAGAGACCTGGGGACTACCACGGCTCTTGCCGGGGCCCTGATGCTGCCGAGGGACATTGAGCCCTATGCCGACTCCGAAGATCATGCCATGCTTCGGACAGTGATCGCACACAATATCTTTGTAAGTGTCTCTCATTTCGGTAATATCCTTTGTGAATAAAACTGTTTCTGTTCTAACTTTTCCTTTGTTGATACAGGCGATCCAGAAGACCATGCTCTGGTCGGGCAGAGCCAAGATCGGGAGGCAAAGCTGAATGCTGCCGAAGCCGAAGTGAGAGAATTCAAGCTGAAATTCTCCACTACTCAAGATGAGGCTGACGGCTACAAAAAGAAGGCTTATGAGATAGCCAAAAAGGCCGAGTCCTTCGACCATCTTCTGACCGAGGAGAAGAAGAAAACTGCCGAGCTGTCGGGTCTGAAGATCAAGCATGTCGAGGAGTTGGCCGAGGCAAAGAACAAGGCTCACCAGCTTGGCATGGATGAGACAGCTGAAGACTTCCTCAACAACCAGATTCCCGACCTACAAGAGGAGTTTCTGGCCACTGGATGGAAGGTTGCACTGAAAGCTTGCAACATTGCTGCTGACTCGCCCTTATTCAGGAAGATTCCCCACTCCTCTGAACTAGGCGAGGAGGAGGCACCTAATCCTGAAGCCGAGCTTCTTGAAGGCGGCATCACCGATCCTGAAGGCGACGTCACTAATCTGACTGTCGATGACCAGGAAGACACTAGTCTCGGGGCGTCTGTTGTAGAGGAGGGCCGAGTCCAGGAGGACCTTGTTGACATCGTCTGAAGGATGTCTTATGTTTTTCTTTTCTTGTCTTTTACACATGTCTGAGTATGTAGTAGTAACAAGTCCTTAGTATTCATTTCTGCTCCTTGTCCTTGTAAGTCGCATATGAATGAATATAATTCAACCCCTTTGTCGGCAACTCTTGTCTTTGTACTTGCTTGGTATTCTTGTCTTGAATGAAGTTGATGATTACTGCTCTGAAACATTTCTCTTAACTTATAATTAAACATGATCCTTTCTCAAGTATGCTCGGTTGTTCACTCTGTCCTCCAGAGTTGAACTGTCTAAGACTTTTCTTAAGTCGGCTTGGATGTGTAATCTGTAGTTTAGGATTTAAACACATACCTTTCTCAAGTATGTTCGGCAGTTCAAACTTTTCTTAAGTATTGAACCTTTCTAAGATCTTTCTCAAATCTGCTCGGATGTTTAACCTGTAATTTAGGATTAAACACATACTTTTCTCAAGTATGTTCGGGTGTTCAAACTTTTCTCAAGTGTTGAACATTTCTAAGACTTTTCTCAAGTCTGTTCGGCTGTTTAACCTGTAGTTAGGACTAAACACATACCTTTCTCAAATATGTTCGGGAGTTCAAACTTTTCTCAAGTGTTGAACATTCTAAGACTTTTCTCAAGTCTGTTCGACTGTTTAACCTGTAGTTACGACTAAACACATACTTTTCTCAAATATGTTTGGGAGTTCAAACTTTTCTCAAGTGTTGAACATTCTAAGACTTTTCTCAAGTATGTTCTGGAGTTCAAACTTTCTCTAAGTGTTGAACCTTCTCAAACTTTTCTCAAGTCTGTTCGGCTGTTTAACCTATAATTTAGGATTAAACACATACTTTTCTCAAGTATGTTCGGGAGTTCAAACTTTTCTCAAGTGTTGAACATTTCTAAGACTTTTCTCAAGTCTGTTCGGCTGTTTAACCTGTAGTTAGGACTAAACACATACTTTTCTCAAATATGTTCGGGAGTTCAAACTTTTCTCAAGTGTTGAACATTCTAAGAATTTTCTCAAGTCTGTTCGGCTGTTTAGCCTGTAGTTAGGCTTAAACACATACTTTTCTCAAGTATGTTCTGGAGTTCAAACTTTCTCTAAGTGTTGAACCTTCTCAAACTTTTCTCAAGTCTGTTCGGCTGTTTAACCTATAATTTAGGATTAAACACATACTTTTCTCAAGTATGTTTGGAAGTTTAAACTTTTCTTAAGTGTTGAACATTTCTAAGACTTTTCTCAAGTCTGTTCGGCTGTTTAACCTGTAGTTAGGCTTAAACACATATTTTTCTCAAGTATGTTTTGGAGTTCAAACTTTTCTCAAGTGTTGAACAATTTCAAACTTTTCTCAAGTTTGGAATTACATTCTAATCTTGTATGTACTGGATTTATCTTTGCCCCCCAGGAAGGTAGTACATGTGGCAACAACATTAATAGCCTTTCTGAACATCTATTCAAAAATTGAATCTGGTACATTTATTCACGGAAAATGTAATAAACATAAGTACTGAAACAGGGAAATTACTGATAAAACTTCTTAAGGTTGGAAACATTCCAAGTCCGTGGTATCTCTTTATCATCCAAGTCTTGCAGTTTGTAGGCGCCCTTCCCGAGCTGGCCTATAACTCTATATGGACCCTCCCAGTTAGCCCCGAGCTTGCCATCAGTTGGATCTTTCGTGTTTCCCATGACCTTGCGTAGGACTAGGTCGCCGAGATTGAATTCCCTCTGATGGACTTTCTTATTGTAGGTTCTAGAGAGAGTAGACTGATAGGCAGCGAGTCTGATCATGGCTCGTTCCCGTTTCTCTTCGGCAAAGTCGAGTTATATGGCCAACGCTTGATCGTTGCCACCTTGCTCCATCAACTCAGTGCGGAGAGTTGGGATGCCAACTTCAAGAGGGATGACAGCCTCGGTGCCATAAGCAAGTGAATACGGGGTAACACCTGTAGATCGGCGAGGAGTGGTCCTGTATTCCCACAAGACGAGTGGCAATTCTTCCCCCATTTACCCTTGGCTTTCTCCAGCCGTTTCTTGATTCCTCTCAGTATTGTCTTATTTGAAGTTTCTGTCTGCCCATTGCATTGGGGATATGCCACTGAGGCATAGTAATTTTGAATCTGGTACTGTGAGCAGAAAGCCTTAAATTTGTCCTGGAACTGGGTCCCGTTGTCCGAGACGATGGCATATGAGATGCCGAATCTGGTGATGATATTCTGCCATACAAATCGCTCGACATTCTTCTCGGTGATTTTAGCCAATGGTTCGGCTTCTATCCACTTGGTGAAGTAGTCTGTGCCGACCAAAAGATATTTTCTCTCCCCAGTTGCTTTGGGAAGCGAGCCAACAATATCCATACCCCACTGAGCAAAGGGCCGTGGGCTGGTGAGTGGTGCCAGATCGGCAGCAGGTTAATGTGTGATCGGGGCGAACTTCTGGCACTTCTCGCAAATCTGGACATACTTCTTTGCATCCTCCTGCATGTAGGGCCACCAATATCCCTGAGATATGGCGCGATGGGTTATGGACCTGCCCCCAGCATGACTCCCACACGTCCCCTCATGAACCTCGTACAAGAACTTCTGTACCAGATTAGGGTGTACGCACTTCAGATAGGGACCAATGTAAGACTTATGATAGAGTTCTTGCTTAGGCGAGAGCCAGAAGCGTGTTGCCTTAATCCGTAGCTTGTGAGCTTCTTTTTTATCCTTGGGACGGTTCCCCCAGTGAGATAGGAGATAATGGGATCCATCCAACGTGGCCCGAGATCGATTTCCAAAGCCTTCTTGGCAATTGGGATGTCGATGCTCGGATACTCGATGGCATCCTACATATATGGTTCTGTGCTTGTCTCTGGGTATTGCCGAAGCCAAACATGCCAAGGCATCTGCGTGCTCGTTCTGTCTAGAGCTGATATGTGTCGTCACTGTCTTCTTGAACTTGGATAACTCTGCTCTGGCCCTTTCTGCATAGGCGGTCATCCTCTCATCTCGGGTGGAAGACTCTCCACTAAGCTGGTTGAGAACCAGTTGTGAATCGCAGTATACTTCCACATATTCTGCCCCCAAGTTATGTGCGCATTTGAGCCTGTGAATCAATGCCTCATATTCGGCGACATTGTTGGAACCGCTGAAATTCAACCGAATTGACTGCTCAAAATAGCATCCATCTGGCTCTTCGATGACAATGCCGACTCCAGAACCTCGTGAATAGGATGATCCGTCGACATACAATCTCCAGTACGGTAGTTGGTCGGGAACTGTCCCACCTTGTTCTCCCTGTTCGGGCATGTCCCTCTCTGAGATTGAAGCAATGTTTTCCACATGTTCGTGGGAGAATTCGGCAATAAAGTCTGCTAGGACTTGTCCCTTGACTGCTGTCCGTGGGAGGAATCTGATGTCATACTCCCCGAGCTCCACGGACCAGGTTGCCACCCTTCCCGACAGTTCTGCTCTTCTCAAGACAATGCTGAGGGGGTGTTTGGTCGGTACTTTTATCGTGTGGGCCAGGAAATAATGCTGTAATTCCCTAGAGGCCACCACAAGGGACAGGATCAACTTCTCCAAGGGGAGATATCTTGTCTCCGAATCTAGGAGTGTCTTACTCACGTAGTATATTGGCGTCTGCTCGCCATCCTTATTTTTCAACAAGATCGCGCTGACCGCATGCTTGGATACGGCCAAATAAAGCGTTAACACATCTCCCTTCTTGGGAGTTATGATCAGTGGCGGGTTTGCCAGGTAGTTCTTCATTTCCTGGAAAGCCCTTTCGCATTCTTCCCCCCAGGAGTACTTGGACTATTTTCTGAACAGCTAAAAGAATGGCCGACATCAGTCAGATGATCGGCTGATGAATCTATTGAGGGCTGCTACAATTCCGGTTAACCTCTGAACTTCCTTCACAGTTCGAGGGCTCTGTAAATTTTGCAGGGCGATGATCTGATCGGGGTTGGCTTCTATTCCCCTGCACGTAACCAGATGCCCCAAGAATTTCCTCGAGCTAACTCCGAAAGCACATTTCGATGCGTTGAGCTTGAGCTTGTACTTTCTCAGCACCTGGAAAGTTTTATCGAGATCATCTATGTGGGTTTCGGCCTCTTCCCGAGCAGCTCCTTGAACATGAGAGTCGCCAACCGTTGGTATGTTGCCCTTGCGTTTCTCAAGCCGAAAGGCATCACTCTGTAGCAGAAGAGTCCTCGTGGAGTAATGAAGGACGTCTTCTCATGGTTTGGTGCGTGCATGGCTATTTGATGATATTCCCGATATGCATCCAAAAAACTCATGCGCCGATATCCAGCTGTGGCATCCACCAGCTGATCTATCTTTGGCAGTGGGAAACTATCTTTGGGACAAGCTTTGTTGAGATTAGTGAAGTCCACGTAGACCCTCCACTTGCCATTCTTCTTCTTGACCACCACGGTGTTAGATAACCACTCGGGGTAATGCACCTCTCTGATGGCCTCGGCCTCCAGCAGCCGATCTACCTCTTTTATTACGGCATCCAAATGTTGGACTGCCGATCTCCTTCTCTTCTGCATCACTGGTTTGTGGGTAGGATCCATATTCAAGTGATGACATATAATATCCGGGCTCACCCCAGGCATCTCCTGTGGTGTCCAAGCGAATACGTCTATGTGCTCCTTGAGAATTTTTATCAGGACCTTCTCGTCTTGTTCTGATAACTCATCCCCGATCAAAAAATACCGCTCTGGGTCCGTCTCATGAGCCGGTATTTGCTTGAGTTTCTTCACAACTCCATCGGCTGGATTACGCCCGATATCCTTTATCGTTGGCCGATCTGGGACCTCTATGGATTTCACGTGTTCGGCCTTTAGCTTATGCTTTATGGAGGTGACATAGCAGCTTCTCGCTGTTGTCCGATTACCCCGAACACATTCAATCCCCTTTTTCCCTGCGAACTTGAGCATCTGGTGGTAGGTGGAAGGGATTGCCCCCAGCCTGTGGAGCTAAATTCTCCCCACTATGGCATTGTATGCCGAAGGTACATCCACGACCAGAAAGTCGACATCCAAAGTCACTCTCCCTGCCCGTACAGGGATAGTGATGGATCCTAAGGGCCAGACTGCTTCGGCACTGAACCCGATGAGTGGTATATCGGCCTTCTGCAAATCTACCTTGTCAAGCTTGAGCTTCTTAAAAGCATCATAGTACAGAATCTCTGTTGAGCTGCCCTGGTCAACTAGGATTCTCTCCGTGTTGAGGGTGCTGAGGAGCAGCGTGATCACTAATGCATCGTTATGGGGGTGTGCTACCCCCTTCAAATCCTTATCTAAAAAGGATATAACCGTTTCTACCTTTGTCTCGGGCTCTTTCTACTTTTGTCCGACGTGTTGAACATGATGCTCATGCCCGTCTCGGCATCGCTGGAGCCGTATTTCCTTCTTATCAGGAACCGGAGTTGCCGCGTGTATGACATGCACGGTCCCGGTTATCGTCGCCTCTTCCTCAGAGGATTCGGTTTCCATTGGTTCCGGTTGAACCGTTTGTTGCCTCTGTTCGGCTACGAAACGTCGAAGGTGCCTAGCTTCAACTAATTCCTCTAGGAATCGTTTAAGCGCCTTGCACTTCTCTGTGATGTGGCCATTGTTGCGGTGATAACTGCACCAATCTCTGTTCGGGTCGCGCTTCACTGGCTCTCCCCATCCAGCCGGCCACTTCCAGAAGGGCTCATTCTTCAAGGGATAGATCATCTTGAAGATCGGGGTGTTGAAAACTGTACATACCGCTCGATACGCCTGGGGTCCAGGTGGTTTTCGCTCCTTGGTCACCTGTGCTACCACGGCCACCTCAGTCCTTGGCCTCTTTGCCACAGGTTCTATAACTGCACTCCTATGTGCCTTTCCAGCTGGCCGATCCTTGTCTCGGCGGATCTCATCCTCAAACTTGGCATATTTCTCGACCCTGCTCATCAGGCCGGCAATGGTATTCGGGGGATCAATGGTGAGAGACTCCCTCAGCAGATCTCGGTATGACAAACCCAGCCTGAAGGATTCTACGGCATAGGCTTCTGTACAGTCCCCGATCTCATTGTAGGTCGCCTAGTACCTGCTAGCGTACTGTCTGAGATCCTCTTCTGGTCCTTTTCTCAAGACCAGAAGCGTGTTCACGTACTTCTTTTGTGCTCGGTTAGCCACAAATCTTTTGAGGAACTGGTCTGCCAGTTGCCTCCAACTTGTAATTGACCTCGACGGCAAGGCCTGAAACCAATTCAAGGCTATCTCACCCAGGCTCAAGGAAAATACCTTGCAGTAAAGGCTATCGTGGCCCATGTAAATCATGATGGAGTTCACGAACCCTTTGATGTGAGTCATCGAATCCGTTCGTCCATTATAAATTGTGAACTTTGGAGGGACAAACTTTCTGGGTAAGTCCTCCGTCTCAATCTGTACTGACAGTGGTGATACTGCCAGCTGTTGTAACTCCTTGTGATTCTTATCATCCTCTGGGCGGTTGAATCCCAACTGCTGATTCAACCACGCTCTCATGTCGGCCACCGGAGCCACCGGTGGTAAAGTCTGATACGGGAGCCCCTGCCGAACCTTTGGGGGCACCCCTGCCCTTTGATTCAACCATTCCCTCATGTCGGGAAGTGGCTGTACTGGAGATAATCCGCCCTGATTTGACGGTATCCCAACCTGATTTTCTCCTCCTCGGGGCCTCCGACTTGGTTCATGTCCGCTATCTTGCCGAGACAGCCCAGTTTCGGAACGCTCGTCACGCCCAGACATCGATTGGCGAGCTGGAATTCTTTGCTTTCGGAGAGTTCGGTTTTCCCTCTCCATGCGTCGTATGTAACGCCTCATATCTTCTATCTCTTGATCCCTCCTTCGGATCTGATCAGCATTATTATATTCCTCGTCTCGGCGAGACCCATCATGAGTTCGAGATTCTCTCCCTCCGTCGTTTCGGGTGTGAGTTTGGGACCTATCCCTGTTTCTTGACCGTTCCGCTTCTCGCGGATGATCAGGATGCTGCCCCAGAGGCGGTGATGGTAATGCAGTTGGTAGCGCAGGAGCCACCGGTGCACTATCAGGCAATGGAACGGTAGGGGGCAGCACCTGTTCTCCAGGTTGTTCCCCTACCATTTTAGGGGGTTGAACCCTAGGAACTTCTCTCCTAGGACCCCTGGATTTGTGTGGAACTGGAGGGGGGGGGGGGATTTTGACCTTTCTTTGCCATCACGCTCCCTCCCTTGATCTCTTCTCTCTAGCTTTCCCACAGACGGCGCCAATTGTAAAAGGGTTGATTTTCTCAATCAAGGCGGAAAACCAGGAGCTCACTATCCAGCTGAAACAATGCTCTCAATATGGGTGGACCTTTTATCTGCAAAAGAAATAATCCGTCAAAGAGCCTTCTGCCGTTGTGGCAGGAAGACACTCCGATGATTAAGTCAGGCGAAAGCTCACAGGGAGAATAATAACTCAAGCTAATATTCTCTATTAGCAAGCAAAACTATGCACTACTTAGAACGTACCTCTTTTTGTTGATCTGGAGCTTTATTTATAGACTTTCTCTTTAGTCCTAATTCTCTTAGGACTCTAATTGGAGTGAAGTGCCTTCTGATTGGCCACTAATGAGATAACTCTCTGTCAAGTAGTTATCTTCTATCATTAGAGTTTCATTCAATTAATACTTCTCATATTAATTAAATTGGCCGTGGATTTCTCATCCATATCTGTTTGAACCGAATCCCGACTTATCGGGGATTCTATCTTACCTTGGAAAAACGGTTGCTCAATGCCTTTCTCGGGCTGCCCGTAGTTCGGTTCAACCTCATCTGTTCGGCAAGACATGGATCCGCCTTTCTCAGGTCGGCATCGCTCAATACTTGGTTCTGTTATCCTGATTTGTGTATGGTCGGCACTCCTCGTGTCGGCCCCTATCTCACGTGATCGGCACGTGCTTCTGGATATGTTATCCAGTCTCGGCCGAACTCCGAACTTACTCGGGGGGAGGGGGGGGGGGTTAAATGTATTTTCTCAATTACATTTTACCCTCATCAAAAACAATTTGACAACTAGTATAAGATTGAGGTATCGGTTGCTTATTTACATTTTAAAAATAAATTCATATGAAGCAATTGTGCAACAAAATGAGTTGGTATTTTTATGTTACCTATTGGGCGAGGCGCCTAGTAGGCGCCCTTTCTTATTGAGATTTGGCAGTAAGGTGGCGCTGACGTGGCACACGCGTTGCGTACATGTGGCGGTTGAGTCACACGGGGTGCGCCTGTTGGAATGGACGCGACCCATGGTTCGTACCCGTTCGGGTGAATCGATTGGGTGTGGGCGTGTCTGTACGCGAACAGGTACAACCCTGCGCGAGTGGGTGCATCTGGGTCTATAAATAGAGCCCAGATCACAGCCATTTAGACACTGAATTAATTAGAAAACTCTCTCACTCCAAAATCCATGTTTCTTGTGCTGTTAATTCGTTATTCTACAGAAACGAATTTAACAGTCCCTTGGTTCGTTTATTTTTAATTGATTTGGTATTCTGTCTGTCCTTCGTTTGTGCGTACGCAGACAGAAGATCTTTCGATCGGGCTTCGTTGTATCTTCGAAACATATTCGCTGCAACCCGGTGCACACCAATTGGTGGGGGCGAATACTGTTTTTCGGAAAGCGACGTCATAACGCGCCTCGAAGCAAGTTCATCATACTGTTCACATTCCGAAGTTTCCAGATTTTGCACCAACATAACATGGTTAATCCATTCAATACATCTCTGAACAGGGTTCTAGCACCATGCCAAATGTGCCCGAAGAAGAAGAGCAAAGCAAATGAAGTTTTGTGACATAAGTTGATCAAAGATAAGTTTTGTTTTTGATCATTTTCACTTCAAAAAACTTATTTCTTCGGAGGCACCTGTAACTAGAATAGTAAAAAAAAAAAAAATTACAATCAATCCATCAATTTGTAAAATAATCTTCCATGTACTTCAATTTATTTGTTTGATTCTTTCGTCAATGTATTTTTTTTCAAGACTTTCAGCTCTATAAACAAGTCACTTCCATCAATATGTGAAACTCTGCCATATTTCAAAAATTCTTCAAGGTTGGCACAACACGTCTTCAAATACTCAACGTTGAACTTTTTCAAATAATTTTGCTATACACACAATCCAAAACAACGTCGTTTTGGGTTGTTTTAAATAAATAAATAAATAAAAAACTCCCGGCAAATCTCCCCCCACCGTTCAACAGTTTTTTCCCCCAAACCCAACCCCCACCACTGTTGCGATACTCCGCCCCCCTCCGTCTAGTTCACCACCACCAAACGATGGCGACCACCCGATGTCCTCTTCCCCCAACCCTCGCTCTTCGTCCACCAGTCAAAGAGAGAAAGAGAGAGAGAGAGTTTCGCGACCACCACTCCTTCTTCAACCTTGACTTCTTCACGAATGAAATATATATACATTAAATACATTTCAACATAAGAACACAACATTTAGATGTTCATAGTGTGCTGCAAAACTTCATACAAACATATTTCATCTGTACATACGCCAATACACACACACACACACACACACACAGAGATAGAGAGAGAGAGGGGTGGGGGGTTATTGTGAGAGAGAGCCACCACCGTCAGAGACAAGAGAGAGAGGTAACCACGGTGGCGATTTGCCGGTGTGGCAGTGGTTGTGGCGGCGAATTGGAGTGGAAGGGGGGGGGGGGGGGGGGGGGGGAGAAACTGTTGAACGATGGGATTTACTACGAGTTAATTTGTTTTTTGTTTAAACAACCCAAAACGACGTCGTTCTGGGTTGTGTTGTGCTTTGTGTTGTGTGTAGCAAAATTGAATCAAACAAAAAGCCAAATTTGCCTCATATACTTTGAATTGTTCGAACCTACAATTGAGTAAAGAGAGAGCTTGATCTACTATATATACAAAAGTAATTAACTCTAAATGATTCTTCTGTTGACTGCGTCACCTCTTCACTAATGTGAGTTGCAAAGATTCACTAATCCGGTCTGATTTGTCTTCTAGGTTTGAGTAGAACTTGCAGTCTTCTCAGGAAAAAATCAATTAGTGATACCCAATCGTTACCAGTTAGAAGACACTTCAATGCTTAAGTTAGAACATGTGTAATGAAAGCACAATAAACGTTGAACGGAAGATGAAAACGAGACATAAACATTGCATCACACCTAAAAAAAGATTTTTCTGTATAACAAAGTTGGTCATATCAGTGATATCACAATGTACAAAGTTGAGACATAAACGTATTTTTTGGGCCATTCCATCATTTAAATCCTTTATCTTTTAGGGATGTCGAATCCTAACAAATTCAAATTCATTAGAACACGATCGAAACACAAATCTATCCTAAAATGGATTTTTCTCATATTAAATTTTGATGTGGGCGGAACTCTTTCTTGGGTAAATTTTTCTTCCGATTGTATCCTAATCGATGTTCAATAAACATAATTTTTGATAAAATTAAACGTATCTAGCTACTGAGATACAGAAAATAAGTTGTTCGATATATTTTAAAACTATTAAACTGCACCCCATCTCCATTACTATTTTACAATTTGCTACTACTGCTGTCTTTTGAAATGACTTTACATATATATGATTTTTATTTTTATTTTGCAAATCGTTAACTTTGTACTGCATGCAAGCTAACATGTGTTATGGGTACAACTGCTCACCAAAAATACTGCTCTCTTCCTTTAAACTATGGCTTAAATAAGATAAGATATAAAGTGTAGTAAAACTCAATCCGAAAGTAGGCATTGTTTACTCACTTTTTTCTTTCGCAAGCGTCCCAAATGTAAATGGTTTGTTCAACCATCTAAAGAAGTGGATGAACATTGCGCACTTTCTTATTGGGATCGAGTATTTTTTAATACATGGACTCGAAGTATGATTACCTCTAGAAAAGAAAATGAAAATAAGAAAACCACAATCTATAATTCTCCAAACTCTCTCAAACAATATTCTGAGAATAAAATAGGAGAAATTACATTAATGTGTTATATATCTTCATATATACAGGCACACATATATAAATAGGAATTATTTTTTCGGATCATATCAAAATGCAAACGCTAAAATACTTACGAGTAAAGTTAATTTCTTTGAGTTTTCAATATGATCCGACAAAAATTATTGAGTCTAGAGTTGGAGTATGGTATTGGGTAGAACAGAGTGAACAGAACTATGAGAAAATGCCAACAAAGTCATTTTGGCTTTCTTAAGGGCAGATGAGTCAACGTGAATAGCGTGTTTATTATGTTACCATTTGTTACTCTCCTCTTTTGATTATATAAGTACTAGCAAAAAAATCTGTGCTATGCACGGGATGAATTAAAATATGCACTACTCTATTGTTACGAACACAAAATCACGCGTTATTTTAGAATTTTAAATAATAAAAACGTATATATTATTCACCGCATCAACCAAATATAATTTGGAAGTAAATTATTTTTACGGATTAATCGAGATCAACCAAAGTTCGAAACTAAATTACTTTTGAAATTCTAGACTTTAAATTTTACATTATAGTTTTTATATTATAAATCAAAGTGTTTTGGATAATAATGTGTAGAATAGATTTAAATTTGTAAAATAAATAATATGTAAATTTGTATTAAAAAACAAAAAATTCATCTAGATGTGATAAAAAATGAAAATAATAATTATACTGTCATTTCATTATTTTTTTATGCTTATTTCTATAGTATTATAATTTTTATTTTTTTATGCCTATCTACGGATAATTAGATTTTTTTTCATCATTGTCGCTACTCTTTACGGATCATTGAGTTATTATTTTCATGCTTATCTCTATAGCATTATAGTTTCTATTTAGTTGATACGTTTTAACCTAAATTACTAATTTAGTAAAGAAAGAAAAGCGTGCACAAATATTTAAGCTTAGCTACCACACCTAAAGTTATGGATTGTAACGCCCCCGATTTCTCGGTACGTTATTTAAAATCGTTTATTCAATTATTTGATTAATTGAAACATAAATCAAAGAAATTCCTTTTATTATTTAATTTAAAATAATAAGAAATAAGATAAATCAGAGTTTTAAAATGCGGAAGTGAAATTGATAAAAATACTGTTGAGATTTACATCTGCTTGACGTGTTCTGTGATCTAAAATTAACGCGTCCCAAGCGTAGGACAGTGAACACTGTAGCACAATAATCCCGGTAAGTACGGGGTCGGATTCCACAGAGACGGCTCAAGAGTTCGATTACGAATTCGGAAATTTGGTTTTTTAGAAGCTCTTAGGTAGCAACCCTTCCAATTTGATTTGATTTACTAAAGAACACAAAGTTAAAACTATTGTTTTTGAATTTATGAATTTAACGAGGCGCGGCCACAAGGATCCTAATACACGCACCGATTCTACACTTAGCTAATTCAACCCGTTTTCCCAAAAAATGTTCTTAGAATAGGATTTCTCTTACGGGTGCGTAGCGATGGTTGCGTTACCCTATACGTGCTTGCGACGAATAGATTGCAAAGATCTATTCCTCACCCCGATATAGGTCCCGTCAATGCCATAGCACGCCCGCTCATAGAAATCCTATCCGAAAAACTATAGTATTCAACCGAAGATGGGATTGCATAACTAAGTGCGAAATCGGCCACGAGTATCATTCACCTCATGGCCATGCCTATGAGCTTAAGCTACCATATTAAAAACAAACGACAAAACTAATTGAGATTCACTAAGCATGTTAAGAAATTAACGTAATCGCAAAAAAACTAAAACAACAAAGATGAAACAATACTTGTAAATTGAATATAAAACCTGGATTTGGAAAAGGAATGCAGAAGAAATCAATTGGATGAGCCAAAATCAGAAAATAAGAACAACACCCTTTTTTGCTTTCCTTGGCGCCTCCTTTTTCTTCCCAAAAACGGAACAGAATATTTATCACGTAATCTATGACCTAAACGTTCAAAAGTTTCCTTAAATAGAGTACTCAGAAAAAAAGGCTCTCGGTAGCGCTACACAGTCTTAAGTGTAGCGCTACAGGTTCTTATAAAGGTAGCGCTACACCCTTTAAGGTGTAGCGATACCGAGGCCTCTGGGATTTAAGTGTAGCGCTCCAGCCTCTATGGTGTAGCGCTCCTGGTGCCTCTGGAATGTGTGTAGCGCTCCGGTCTTTAGGGTGTAGCGCTCCTGGGGCCTCTGGAATGAGTGTAACGCTCCAGTCTTTAGGGTGTAGCGCTCCCGGAGCCTCTGGAATGAAATGTAGCGCTCCGGTCTTTAGGTGTAGCGCTCCTGGGGCCTCTGGAATGAAATGTAGCGCTCCATGGTCCGTTTTGACACCTGTGAACATAAAACCACTACAAAAACCAAACGTGCACATTAAACGGTAAAAACAGATAAACCAATGTGTCTAACGTGTTATTCGCCCTACTTAGGCGCTAATATCTTACGATATCACGCGCCTATCACACCCCCCAACCTGAACATTGCTCGTCCCGAGCGGCGAATGATCCAGCCACAATTATGATTGACATGACTTGGGGATATCAGAATTAGACAAGTTGTACAATCAAGAAAATAACCGCAAAAGAATTACATTGCCACTTTAGAACGTGCCCACATGCATGCCCTAGTATCCCTAACAACAATTCCGCTCAAAATTTTACTCACGGGATAAAATATGCCCACAACACCGGGACGAACTGTTTATAATTGCATGCAAGTTAATAGTACCACACATTCGTATAGAAAATTAAACATGCATGGTAAAGGAATAAAACTGTGCATCAGGGTCAACGGAGGGCTTTTCGAGTTTATAACGACCGTGGTGACCTAAGAATGGGGCAACATGCAAATGAATGACAGCCTATGCAAACGCTCGGTTGATCTACCCAGAGTGACTGTCATCCAACTCAACAATAGGAACAGAATTGAATTCAACAATCATGCTTACACAATTTAAACATCAATTCCAACACATAGAAGATCAAATTAAACATTGTTGCAACACAATAACACATGTCTTTTTGAAAATAAGAACAACTCCCCAAATAAATTTCACCACCAACAAAACAATTTAGTCCCAAACCCCCTAGTTCTAGCTCCGTGCACTATTCTTCCTCGCCCTCGGACTCTGTCTCAGTAGCTTCTTCAACGAAATCGTCGCTGACCTCAATCTCCGGTAGCTGTGGCGGCGTATAGGATGTAGAAGTTTCCCCAGATACCCGTTGGATGACGTACCGCATCTGATGGTCAATTGTTTGCTGCCTCCTTGCCATCTCCCGATTTTCCTTCTTCATTTTTTGATGGCTCTTGATGATGGCAACGTTTTGGCAAAAGATTTTCTTTAACCAATCTTTGAGTGGAGCGTCCCGAGCGGGCTGAGCTAGTAAGGACCGTGGTGCAGCTCTAATCTGTCCCATGCTGCGAGCCAAAAAATCTGATCCAATAGTCCCCGGATCCAAACGCTCTAGCTGGGCATATGGACGGCCAGTGAAACCTTCCCTATGAAATATCCGTGTCAAAAGACACGGGAATGGCAACCTGGAACTCTTGATGGCCGTCCTTGTAGCCACCATTTCAGCAAAAATGCACTGCGCCCAATCGCACACTGTGTGCTGCATACCTAGGGCCCACAAGATTTTCCCTACGCTTTCCTGAGGCTTGTTTTCCGTGCCTCGTGGGTACAGGTTGAAACACACTATTTGATTCAGGATGCGATGCGCGGGTGTGAGTTTTCCGGGCACATGCGGGATCCGATATTCCCGCGGGTTCTCATAAATTTCCTTGGCTACATCATCGGGTGTAATAGGGTCGTCTTCGGCCGGGGGAAAAGTCACTTCCCCTTGCGGCCTGTGATAGCCCATAATCGATGCAATCTTTTCTGTATCTATGAAAACTTCCGTTCGACCGATGGACGAAGTGATCATTGCCCCCGGGGTCAACGAACTAGCAGGCACTAACATATTTTTATAAAATTCTAAAACTAGTGCCTTATTGTAGCCCAAATTTGGTTCAAACCAATACTCCATACCTTGATTTCGAAGCGCCACGATTGCTCCAAAATTTGCGGGCCAATTTTGACCCACGAGGGAGATATGTCGCTCATTCTTTATCCCCCTTTTAGCCATTCCCTCCTTCCAGGCCCTCACCTCGTCGGCCTCCATCTCCTCCCGAGACCTTCTCGGATTTCGCCCCAAATTTTGTGGTTCTCCCTCCTCGCCTTGGCTAGAGCTTGCGACCGCCTTGTTTTTCCCCGTTTTTTGCTTTTTCGGTGCCATTTAGGGTGTGATGGTGGAAAATGGTGGTTGTTTTGGAGATTTTCCGATCTGGGGAAATGGGAGGTATTTGAAAGATTTTGGTCGGATGAATGTGTAGAGGTGGGGGAGAGGAGTTCGTGGTTCGAATTTGGGGTGAAACGGAGTGTATATGGTGAAGTTATGGGGAGATTAAGGGGTGGTTCGCCGGAAAAAATGGAGGAGAAGAGAGAGAGAGAGAGAGAGAGAAAACGTGGGGGGAAAGTAGGGAAGAAGGCTTTTGAAATTCCAGAAGCACTGGTAGCGCTACAGGCTTTTACCTGTAGCGATACCGAGGCCTTATCGGTAGCGCTACATCAGAGGATCTGTAGCGATACCGAAGCCTTATGATGGGAAAATTTTACTGCTTGCCCCCTTCTTTCGAATTTTTTTCATTTTGACCCCCCAACTTATTTTCATTTACTCTTTCCCCCCTTCTTTAGGAAGCTCTTGGGTTCACTTGGTTTAGTATGCGTGACTTTTGGTTTTTTGGTGATTCGGTTCACAAAAATGGCACCTAAAAGCACTTCTCAATAACAGCGTGCCACTTCGAACCAACTTGTTCCCACAGAGACCCAATGGCGTTGTGAAAATTCCTAGTGCACAGAGCCAGACTCTTCGCCTATTTTTCCACCAAACTCCGGTTTCCTACGGTTAAAACATGGATTGACTCTGACTGGTTTGAGTGATGGTTTAGAGGGACTCTTATGGTGGTTTGATCATGCAAAAGGGCCTTGTATCATTCCCACGAAAACACAACAAATTCTTGAATAATGCACATGAAACTTTCTGTCCTGATATGTGGCAACTATGTCAATTAGCACGGAAATGTTCTACAATTACACTCCCAGTTCTGTGGAAACATCTACTCAAGAATTTCAAAATGTGCAGCATTGTTGACAGATATACTAAATATATGCATGTGGGCAAGTTAGAATGTCGCAAACTTTTCAAACTTTCTAAACTTCCTTAATCACACAACTAACATAATTCAGGTATCCCACATTCATGATGCTTGAAAAATGATCATTCCCTCCCCCCAACTTAGAATGTGCTATGCCCTCATAGCACGAAAGCATAACACTACTGAAAGAACTGACAAAGGGTGGAAAGAAGAAACCTGGGAGCGGTGAGCAACCATCCCGAAGTGAAGCCACTGGTACCTGCGGAGAAGCCAACAAGAAGCGCACAACAACAAAAAGGCAAAGTTGCCCACACCATGCTATCGTCACGTGATAGAACGTGTATACTTTTCTTCCCGTTTACCGAATGTGGAGACGGGTGGCTATACCAGACCAGATTTTTCTTCACGCGAAAGAATCGAGTAATACTTTTCTCCCTAGGTCTCACTTGAGTCAAATGTAGAGAAGGTTATACAAAAATCCTGGTTAAGTTATGACTCAGCAGGTTGATCCCTATTTTTAGGATCTCCAATCTCCTTTTATTCCCATCCAAGACAGAGCAATAAGATTTTTGCAAACCCAGATACAAGTGACTCAAGGCTAGAACTAGGCGGCTATACCAGACCGTCCGAATCAACATCCTATTCAACAGGGTCGTCCGTGTACACCGGATCGACCAATTCCTCGTCAGGTTCCCCAATAGGTAGGGATTCAAAATATGGTTTTAGACGCTGCCCATTTACTTTGAAAACATTATTATCTTTAGGATCACAGACCTCGACTGAACCATTGGGATGAACCAAAGTGACCACATAGGGGCCGTGCCATCTAGATTTTAATTTCCCCGGAAAAATTTGCAACCATGAATTGTAGAGTAAAACTTTCTGTCCTATTGTGAAGGTTTTTCGCTGGATATTCCTGTCGTGATATGCCTTAACCTTAGCTTTATAGATGGTAGTGCTCTCATACGCATCGCGGCGTATTTCCTCTAACTCATTAAGTTGCAACTTCCTATGCTCCCCTGCTTCAGTCAACCCAGAGTTGACTGCTTTGACGGCCCAGTAGGCCTTTTTCTCAAGTTCTACAGGTAGGTGGCAGGCCTTACCGTAAACGAGTCGATAGGGAGAAGCTCCCAATACCGTCTTGTAGGCAGTGCGGTAGGCCCACAACGCATCAGTTAACCGAGTGGACCAATCCTTCCGTGTTACTCCCACCGTGGTCTCTAAAATCCTCTTGATCTCCCTATTGGCCAATTCAGCTTGGCCATTCGTTTGAGGGTGGTATGAAGTGGATACTTTGTGGGTGACACCATACCGCTCCATGAGAGTGCCAAAAGACCGACTTGTGAAGTGTGTGCCCCTATCAGAAATAATGGCGCGTGGAACGCCAAAACGGGACAGAATGTTCTCCCTCAGAAATTCGAGTACAAGTTTAGAAGAGGCCGCTTTAGTGGGAATTGCCTCAACCCATTTTGACACGTAATCCACGGCCAACAGGATGTACTCGTAGCCATAAGAGGCTGGAAATGGGCCCATAAAATCGATGCCCCAACAGTCGAAAACTTCTAGCACAATGATGGGTTGAAGGGGCATCATGTTCCGACCAGTGATTTTGCCAAGCCTTTGGCAACGGTCACAAGCCTTACAGAATAAAGAAACATCCTTAAAAATACTGGGCCAGAAAAACCCGCACTGGAGGATTTTTGCCGTGGTCTTTTTAGCGCTAAAATGGCCTCCACAGGCCTCGCTATGGCAAAACTGGATGACTCCTTTCTGGTCGGTAGGGGTGCAAACATAAACCGAAAAACCGGACCGGACCGGTAAACCGAACCAAACCGACGGTTCGGTCCGGTTTTTGACTCAAATCGGTTCGGTTTGGTCCGGTTTGGAGTTTTTTAAATTTATTCGGTTCGGTTTTCGGTTTTGAAACTTGAGGAGCCGGACCAAACCGGACCGGACCGGTTCGGAAGTTAACCTTAAAAGTTTTACACTTTTACTTATAGTTTTACACTTTTATTTATCGTTTAAGTTTTATACTAATTTGTAAATCTTTGACTTCTATTAGAAGTATTTTTGTTTCTTTTATTTAATAACTTAGTGTTGGTATTGAAAATTTATTTGAATATTAGATAAGCATTCCTTTATTATTTTTCTAGCCGGTAGATCATTAATATTAGTGGTCTTGCGGTTCTATACATTGAACACCTAACAATTTTGTATTTTTATAGTTTGCCTTCATTTTTTACATTTAAAAAAATATATATGAGCTAGTGACATCCAAACCGAAAACCGGACCAAACCGGTCGAGCCAAACCGGACCAAACCGAACGACTTCGGTTCGGTTTTCGGTTTCCATTTTGTCCAAACCGGAACACCGGTTTGGTCCGAGTTTATTGACCAAACCGGACCAAACCGGACCGGTTACACCCCTACTGGTCGGAATCCGGGATGCACCGTCTCACAATCTGGTCCGCACAGTACTTAAATATGTATGGGTCATCGAAGATATACTGTCGGACCTCTCTCAGAAAACGCTGTTTCTCAGTGGTGGTCCACTGGGGAGGAATTTGCCCGGTCACTAAGTAGTTTGCAATGTCTGCATACCATGGGCAATTAACAGTGGCGAACAGCTGTTCGTCAGGGAACGAGTCTCTAATGGGAAGGTCGGAGAAGGGATCCTCAAAAGACAATCTAGATAAGTGGTCAGCTACCACATTCTCGACTCCCTTCTTGTCTTTGATCGTTAGATCAAATTCCTGGAGAAGAAGGACCCACCTAATGAGACGCGGCTTAGCATCTTGTTTTGTAAAAAGGTATCTCAAAGCCGCATGATCAGTGTAAATGGTGATGGGGGATCCTAGCAGGTATGACCGGAATTTGTCTAACGCAAACACTACCGCCAACATTTCCTTTTCCGTGGTGGTGTAGTTCATTTGTGCCTCATTGAGCGTCTTGCTCGCATAGTACACCACGTAAGGCTCTTTACCTCTCCGCTGCCCCAGAACCGCCCCGACCGCATAGTCAGAAGCGTCACACATTAATTCGAAAGGAAGACTCCAATCGGGGGACTGCACAATCGGTGGAGTGGTAAGACTCCGCTTTAATCGTTGGAAAGCCTCCTCACAGTCTTTTGACCACACGAAAGGTGTGTCCTTGGCTAATAAGTGGCACAGAGGTCGAGAGATAGCACTAAAGTCCTTAATAAAACGCCGGTAAAAACCAGTGTGTCCCAGGAAAGAACGGACATATCTTACTGTCTTAGGTGTTGGGAGTTTGTCGATCAACTCGATCTTGGCCTTATCAACTTCGATCCCCTTGGATGATACTATGTGGCCTAAAACGATTCCTTGTGTCACCATGAAGTGACACTTCTCCCAGTTGAGAATCAAGTGCTTCTCTTCACATCGGGTTAACACTTTTCCCAAATTCTCTAGGCAGCCCTCGAAGGAATCTCCAAACACGGAGAAATCGTCCATAAAAACCTCGACGATTTTTTCAATCATGTCGCTGAAAATGCCCAACATGCACCGGGAAAAGGTCCCGGGCGCGTTGCACAGACCAAAGGGCATGCGACGGTAAGCAAACGTGCCATACGGGCACGTAAATGTGGTTTTCTCCTGGTCCTCTACTGCTACCTCTATCTGGTTATAACCTGAATACCCATCTAGGAAACAGTAGAATGCTCGACCAGCCACTCTTTCAAGGATCTGGTCAATGAACGGCAGGGGGAAATGGTCTTTCCGGGTGCTCGCGTTGAGCTTCCGGTAGTCAATGCACACTCTCCACCCAGAAGGAGTTCGGGTGGGGACTAACTCCCCCTTATCATTTGTGACCACGGTGAGACCAGCTTTCTTAGGGACCACTTGGACTGGGCTGACCCACTTACTATGCGCAATTGGGTATATAATACCCGCATCAAGAAGCTTAAGCACCTCAGCACGCACTACATCTTTCATGATTGGGTTCAGTCGGCGCTGAGGTTGCCTAGAAGGTTTTGCGTCTTCCTCTAGAGTGATTTGGTGTGTACACACCGACGGGCTTATACCATGGAGGTCAGCTACAGTCCAGCCTATGGCGCCTACATGCGCTCTCAAAAGTTCTAACACCCTCTCCTCCTGCTGAGTCTCTAGGGACGCGGATATCACTACTGGGAAGATATTGTCTGCCTTTAGGAAGGCGTACTTAAGCGTGTCCGGCAGTGGTTTCAACTCAGGCTTTGGCGGTTTGACAGAAGATGGTTGGGCCTTGGGTAGGAGTTCACCCAAGTGTTCTGGCACGGGATCCCAGAACACTCCACAGATATCTTGGACATTAAGCATGGCCACCAGGCTTTCGGCCTCAGAGTTAAGGAACAACGACTCCTCATTCGTCAGGATGATCTCTAAAGGGTCTGTGTATAAGATATCCTCGACATGTTCTTGGATGAGCGTGTCGAGCGCATTTAACGCATACCCCTCTTCTTCGTCCTCCACTCCGGACTCTAGGTTGTAGACCTCTACTTCCATTGTATCCTCTCCAACTGATAACTGGACCTTGCCAGTTTTGCAGTTCATGATCGCACTCGAGGTTGCTAGGAAAGGTCTTCCTAGGATGATGGGGGTTCTCTCTAACACCTCGGGACTGAGGGCAATATGTAAAACAATAAAGTCCGCGGGGAAACAGAATTCCCCTACCCTCACCATAACGTCTTCTATCACTCCCTTGGGTACCCTCTTACTTCGATCAGCTAGCTGAATGGTGACAGAGGTGGCCTTCAGCTCCCCTAAGTTCAACCTAAGGTATGCGGAATAGGGGAGTAAGTTGATACTCGCTCCCAAATCCAGTAAGGCGTTATCAAACGTTTGGCCAGCTATGTCAATTATGATAGTAGGGCTCCCAGGATCTTGACATTTATGAGGAATGGCAGTTTGTAGTATGGAGCTCACGTGCTCCGTCAATACCACATCGTTCTTTGACTTCCTCTTGGGTGTGCACAGATTTTTAAGAATTTTCGCACACTGAGGGATTGTCTCAATGGCGTCAAAGAGAGAAATAGGCAACTGGACCTTCCTAAGCAATTCTACAAATTGGGAATTGTGGTTTGGCTTAGGTTTGACTGCCAGACGATGTGGAAAGGGTGCTACAGGCGTAGCCAGAGTTACAGGGGTCGCGGGTACTGCAGGTGCAGGTCCCTCCTGTTTTCCAAAATCTATGGTTGGTTCAGCGACATGAGTTGGGGTTGGCCTAGGCGGAATGGTCTTATCGATCGTTTTCCCACTCCTAAGAGTGGTGATCGCCTTGGCTTCCTCGAAGTTCGGGTCATGAGGGTTTGGGTGCTGATTTCCCACAAAGTGGGCGCCTGCTGTACTACCCTGGGCCGGGAACTTCCCCTTCTCCTGTTGCAATTGATTCAGAGTCGAATTCATTTGCGACATCTGAGCCGTGAGTGCACCTATTGTCTGTCTGGTTTCAGTCGCCAGACTGATATGTGCTTGCATCATAGTCCGCATGGACTCCTCCAAAGAGTGCTCTCTCTGGGATGGGTGAGTCATCCCCGGAGGTGGACCCCGGTTAAACTGCCCTACTCCTCTTGGAGCATTCGACTGCTGGTGGAACTGGTTGGTGTGGCCCTGCGGAGGCCGCTGGAAATGGGTTTGCTGTTGCTGTTGGGGTGGAGGTAGTGCTGAAGGTTGCACCTGACCTCCTCCCACCTGTTTGTTGTCATTCCAACCGTAATTTGGGTGAGAAGCCCACCCTGGGTTGTAAGATTGGGATTGGGGAGTCCATCCCTGCGCAGCATTTACCTCTTCCTGGTTGGACTGTTGTGCCCCCCTCGCTGCTATGAAACCCGGGCAAACAGTTAATGTGTGAGCTCTACACTCGCACCAGGCACACACCTCTTCCACTCTCATCTCGTTCGCTGAACGATTTCCCTTAAGTTCGAGGTCTTCTAACCTCCTTGCCATTTTCTCGACCTGGGCCTGTAATTGTTGGTCACGTATTGTGACCGGAATGACTGTTGCCCCGGAACCAATTGGCGTGGAGCGATCCGTATCGGATGGCTCCCAACCTCTATGTTTGTCGGCCATTTCTTCTAGGAAATCCCAGGCCTCGTCCGCAGTCTTGGAGAGAAAATCATCTCCTTTGCACATGAACTCTAATTGCTGGGCTGTTTCAACATTGAGCCCCAGATGAAAGAAGCTCACAAGTTGGTATCTCTCGAAACCATGGTGTGGGAGTCTCAATAGCAACTCCTTAAACCTTTCCCAGAACCTTAAGAACGACTCTCCCCTCTCCTGCCTAAAACCTTGAATCTGACGGGTCAGATTCTTGGTTTTGCTCTCAGAGAAATACTTTTTGTAAAAAGCATCTCTCACTTGGACCCAAGTCGTGAAAGATTGTGATTTCTGCATGCGAAACCACTTCAGAGCTCCATCTTGGAGAGAGGACTCAAACAGCTTAAGGCATGCATTCTCATACTGCGTGTTGGTGGCGAGATTGCGCACCAATGTCTCAAATGAGCGTATGTGCTCATAAGGATCATCACACTCACGTCCATAAAAGATTGGTAGGTCCCTCAGTGTACCTGGCTTTGCGGTGAAGGCGTTTCTGGCCGCTTGGGTTTCCATGGGAAACACAATCGGGCCTAGAGGGGTGGAGCGCTCGGGGTGCATGTAGTCCCGCATGGACCTTTGCTGGTTGCCCTGATCTTGGAGAGCCATCGGTGGTGGCTCGAAGAGAGGGTTTGGAAATTCCAGGAACAAATTGTCCAAAGAATCAGGTTCAGATAGCCCTACTGACTGCTCAGACTGTGTCGCGGAAGACGACTCGGAATGGCTTAGCCCACTCACTACTGGAACTTCAACTAAGGCTCCGCTATTGAAACTGACCAAGCGCTTGGATGAGTCACGGTAGTAAGACGGGTCAGCAATGGGTGGAATTTCACTAGGACTACCTATTTTGAGATTAAAGAGGGCAGGTCACAAGAGAACCTAGCGCCCGAATTCGTTAACACTTGTTGCCCTCCCCGGCAACGGCGCCAAAAATGCTTGACGTGTTCTGTGATCTAAAATTAACGCGTCCCAAGCGTAGGACAGTGAACACTGTAGCACAATAATCCCGGTAAGTACGGGGTCGAATTCCACAGAGACGGCTCAAGAGTTCGATTACGAATTCGGAAATTTGGTTTTTTAGAAGCTCTTAGGTAGCAACCCTTCCAATTTGATTTGATTTACTAAAGAACACAAAGTTAAAACTATTGTTTTTGAATTTATGAATTTAACGAGGCGCGGCCACAAGGATCCTAATACACGCACCGATTCTACACTTAGCTAATTCAACCCGTTTTCCCAAAAAATGTTCTTAGAATAGGATTTCTCTTACGGGTGCGTAGCGATGGTTGCGTTACCCTATACGTGCTTGCGACGAATAGATTGCAAAGATTATTCCTCACCCCGATATAGGTCCCGTCAATGCCATAGCACGCCCGCTCATAGAAATCCTATCCGAAAAACTATAGTATTCAACCGAAGATGGGATTGCATAACTAAGTGCGAAATCGGCCACGAGTATCATTCACCTCATGGCCATGCCTATGAGCTTAAGCTACCATATTAAAAACAAACGACAAAACTAATTGAGATTCACTAAGCATGTTAAGAAATTAACGTAATCGCAAAAAAACTAAAACAACAAAGATGAAACAATACTTGTAAATTGAATATAAAACCTGGATTTGGAAAAGGAATGCAGAAGAAATCAATTGGATGAGCCAAAATCAGAAAATAAGAACAACACCCTTTTTTGCTTTCCTTGGCGCCTCCTTTTTCTTCCCAAAAACGGAACAGAATATTTATCACGTAATCTATGACCTAAACGTTCAAAAGTTTCCTTAAATAGAGTACTCAGAAAAAAAGGCTCTCGGTAGCGCTACACAGTCTTAAGTGTAGCGCTACAGGTTCTTATAAAGGTAGCGCTACACCCTTTAAGGTGTAGCGATACCGAGGCCTCTGGGATTTAAGTGTAGCGCTCCAGCCTCTATGGTGTAGCGCTCCTGGTGCCTCTGGAATGTGTGTAGCGCTCCGGTCTTTAGGGTGTAGCGCTCCTGGGGCCTCTGGAATGAGTGTAACGCTCCAGTCTTTAGGGTGTAGCGCTCCCGGAGCCTCTGGAATGAAATGTAGCGCTCCGGTCTTTAGGTGTAGCGCTCCTGGGGCCTCTGGAATGAAATGTAGCGCTCCATGGTCCGTTTTGACACCTGTGAACATAAAACCACTACAAAAACCAAACGTGCACATTAAACGGTAAAAACAGATAAACCAATGTGTCTAACGTGTTATTCGCCCTACTTAGGCGCTAATATCTTACGATATCACGCGCCTATCAACATCATTAAAAATAAATAGAATAACAGAGCATCTAAGATAGGACAGTCAAACGCCGCCACAATCTTCCAGTAGCTCCCGATTCCTCCTACTCGGACAGATTCTGCAACTGCTCTTTGACATCTGGTATGAAACACCAGGGGCAGAGAAGTTGCACCGATGAGTTTTGACACTCAGTAGAAAAGTTTACCCGAAAACCGAACCCAAAGATAAACTCACATACAACAAGATATATGACATAATAACAGGATACATAAAATAAAGCATAACAACAGAATTTTAAATAACAAATGCGAATACATCAAAAACTGTAAAGTAACGTTTAAGTGTATTAAGTCCATTCTTCTTCTTTTTTTTCCTTTTTAATCGGGACGACGCCCAGGGAATCTAACCCATAATCAACACGGCACGACGGCCAGTGGGAATTTAACCCACCTCGGGAATCAAACCTGGAATACAAAAATAGAGGGGAATCGAACCACCAACTATCTCGGGAATCTAACCCGGCACAAAAGCGAAGGGGAATCGAACCACCAATCACCTCGGGAATCTAACCCGGAACACGAATCACTTTGGGAATCTAACCCAGTACAAAGTGAAGGGGAATCGAACCACCAGTCACCTCGGGAATCTAACCCGGAACACAAGTGAAGGGGAATCGAACCACCAGTCACCTCGGGACTTTAACCCGGAACATGAATCACCTTGGGAATCTAACCCAGTACAAAGTGAAGGGGAATTGAACCACCAGTCACCTCGGGAATCTAACCCGGAACACAAGTGAAGGGGAATCTAACCACCAATCACCTCGGGACTCTAACCCGGAACAATCTCGGCACGACGGCCTTCAATTCCAATTCTTTATCTTCCGATTCCATTATTATTTGTCCTTAATTTACTTTCGATTTCCTTCCTTTTTTCCTTCCTCAAGTCACACTTAGTAATCTACCTAGTAGGGTATTTCCACATATCAACCCCAGTAGTTCTAGGATCTGCTAAGTTTGCATAATCATGGAATTCAGCCAATATATTATTCGGCCAATATATTATGTTTTATTTACTTTTACATGCTTTCTTCAATAAACCGTCCTCACATATTCAATTAGCGTCAACAGTGGTAATTAATCGCACATTTCATAATCGTCAATTACAACTTTAGCAATGATACGGAGTCTATTGGATAATCATGTCTTTCCGAGTTCCAACGGAAACACATACACATGGATAATTGGGCAAAAAAAGAATAGTACGACCATCTACACACAAAAAAAACTTACACTAGCAATTGTCAAAGTAAAACCAAAAAAAAATGCTTAATGTTTAATACCTTGGATCCAGCAGATGGTTTCAAATAAAAATAAATAAATTGCATGAACAGGTTCAACCAAACAAAATGTCCATTCTCACATATACAAAGAGAAGTGGGTTTGGTATTAATCCATAAGCAGTGGAGCCATTTTTCATAATTTGGAACTAGAGTATCATACCTACACTTCTAGTGGTCACGCATAAATGAAACACAGTAATATATTTTATTTGATTCACTAACCTTGCACATTTCATTAACCTCATTCAAATTATGAGTTTTTCCGAGACTCAACGTACACTTACTCGGATTACCGGATTAACAAAAATAATCAGTAAAATATGATATAATTAGTTACATATTCAACCAAAATACCATAATCTAAGGGTTGGAAGGTAAACGATTCTACCTCAAAATGTTCTCCGGCGTTACTCGGGTGGTGTTCGGCGGTGATTTAGCAAGGATTCGAACCTCGACGGTGCTCTTTCTCTCTGTAGATCCCACTTTCTCCTCTCTCCCTCTCTAACTTACTAGTTTCACGTGGGTTGAAGGGGAAAAGGCTAGACTTTATTTATAGCCACTCCATGAATTCTTATAATTGCAAGCAATGAAACCTTTGGCTGTTTTCTTTTTTTCAAAACGGCTGAGGGAATATGGAAATGAAAATAACCATTTGCCAATTGATGACAATGGAAGAAAGTTGTTCCGGTGTTCCTCGGACTCCTACGTCAACATACGCACGTGATCTTGTTTGTTAATTAAAAATAAATAAATAGCTAAATTTAACAATCAAAATATAAAAGAAAAATTGTTTAAAAGTAATAAATTTTTTAATAAAATTTCGGGTTGTTACATGGATAATAGCTGTAATTATTCCACAATATTTATGAAAAAATAAATTTTATGTTGATCAAAACAGAAAAATATGGTTAGAGTTTCGAATATATAATAAAAAAGCCTTCAAAGGAAAAAAACCAAGTTAGAGATTATGGATAATAATTACAATTGTTGCAAAATATTAATAAAAATAAATTTTATGTTCATCAAAATAGAAAAATATGCTTAGAATTTCAAACGCCTTCAAAAAATCAAGCCAGAGATTATGGTCTAATACGTAAAAAGAATAAATTAAATTAGAGTTATTTGTACAGTTCATAGCCAACAGGGTCAATGTGAATATATGAAAATTCTTTGGATGAAAAAATAGAATAAACACAACACAAACAAAAATATTAACTTTAAAGAAGACTTACCGTATAAAATTTCAAGAATCAGACTATAACATAATAGTTGTAGTTACCACACATAACAATGCACCTTTAATTCATTTTTTAACACTCCTGCACAAAAATTCAGCGTCACAACAAATTCGTCAATCCAAATGATTGTTCATGTATATATGAATTTCGCTGACAAAGCCTCCATATTTGTTGCAAAAACTTGGAAACAGGATTATTGGCTATTGGGTTTGGGACTTATGGTGCGCATGAATTCAAACTCCAATTCTTATTCATTTGAATTTAATTTGTTAAGAGAAATTAGATTATTATTTAATTAAAAGGATAAGTATTATTTTGAATTTGAACTATTTAGAAGGCTATTGGGCTCGGGACTTATTTTGTTAATTAAATTTTTAATCCAATCATGACTTGCCACTTGGCGCACTTTTGATAAAAAAAAAAAAGATAAGTACTTGTTTGAATTTGATTTGTTAAGGATAATCATTCATTAAAATTTAATTTATTCAATTAATATGATTTGTTAGGGATAATTATTCAATTAATATTTGTTTAATTTGTCAATTTAATTTCTAATCCAATTGTATTGCGCCACTTGTCACGCTCAGGACGACTTTCATTAAAAGTCACCATGCAATACATAATAGTATAGATAATATATCTATACAATGTAGGGTGTGTTTGGGAGCCCATTTTTCAGCTTTCTATTTTTAGATTTTTGGATTGTGACCAGAATGAGTTTTGAATTTATGAGGAGTATTTGGAAAAAATATGCAGAACGTATTTTGCAAAAATAGTAGAATGAAAAATGGGAATGAAAATGCAAAAAGGAGTTCTAGACCTCCTCTTGAGTTTTTGCTCCTAAAGTCCAAAATAGAGATTGAGGTATGCAGAACTCATTTTGGGAATATAGCTCCTAAACAGCTAAAATCCAAAAATAAGAATGGAAAAAGACAAAAAGTAGGATCCCAAGCGCACCCATATTTGTTGGGGGAAAAAAAGAAAATTATTATTGTTTAATTTTGTTTTAATTGATTGGGCTCTTCATGAAGTAGTTTGGCGGTAGAAAAAGAAAAAAATGATTTAGTTATAGGATAGAGATTTGGTTGAGAGAAAAAGGGGACTGTATGTGGGGTCTGTGCGGGTGTGTTATGGGTTGCAAAGATTAAGGAAGCACATGGTAATATGGGGAATATCCAATCATTGTTTTCTCAAGTGGTTAAATGGGACACATGACATCTTGAGAATAGTTTTAGGAAGAGAAGATGGGGATGATGTGCTAAAATTATGGAAGTGATTTCTAACGGCTAGTAGACATTGAGTTTGCTTATAAATATAGTCCAAGGTCATACTATGAGGAGGCCCATCCACCAAGAAACACAAACACATTACATATTTTCAATCAAGCTATTCAGCTTTTGTTAATTTTCATGCTTTCATTAGCCTTACCTAAATTATATTGAGTATCGCTCCTGCTTATCTAAGTAGAAGAAACCTTCTACGATTTGGTTTGTTATTTTTCAAATCGTTTAATACAATTCATTTTTTTTCAATTACTGTATTCAGTTTAGTTGTTGTTGCTTGAAATTTAAAGTACTCTTCATTGAGCAAGATCTAAATCAATCGAGCTTTAGCTTCTCTTAGGCGTACACAATGCTTGAGGAGGTTGAATTTGTAGTGCAATCCTTCAACAACACTTGGAGTTATATTAGCTCCTAGCACGCCCTCACATTCACTCATTTACACGTGTCAACTGTCGCAATGTTTTGCTCTTTGACTTCGCACTTTTGTGATTTAAAAAAGACCAACATATTTCTAACACGTCCAATGGGAGCAGGTGACGATTTGCCAAGGGAAGAACTCAACCACTAGAGGAGATGTGTCCCTTGAAGGAGAATGTGTTTGATCTCCACCAGTTCCAGTGATTCAAGCCTCTTAGGGAAACCTACTGGAAATAGTAGGAGGTATGAGGAAACACATTGCTCATGCGAATTTAGAAATGTCGCAAGGCTTGTCTCATTCTTTATCATAGTCTTTCTTAGGCCCTCTTCAGGAGATAAATGACTAGCAAGATAATTTGGCAAAGGTCATCAAGGAGATGACGGCTACACTCGCCAACAAGTTATCCCTCATTGGAATGGTAGGAGTTGGTGCAGTCAAAGTGCCAAAAGCTCATGCTGCTTATATACCCTTAGAAGATTTCCAAGGGTCTTCCCCTAACTCCCCTATTCAGCTAGAGGGAAAGAGGAGAGCATACAGGAGGTGTCCCTGCTAGAGGCAAGCCGAACAAGTGAAGGAAAACTTTGGCCCAGGCCAAAGGATACTCCACCTTTTCACTGCCAGCATCAAGAGATGTGGAGAGTGAACAACCCTCCATACAACTCAAGAAGCAAATGAGGTAATTTCCAACCTCAGGGTCCCCAAGGATTGCTCAACAGAGATCAAGTAATTGATTGGATCTAAGATCAGTTTTGGCCTGCCCTCAGGAGAGTTGGATGTCATGTCTACCGGAAGCCCTATCTAGAATCCATTGACAGGATATATGAGTTTCCAAGGGAATATAAAGTTTCTGATTTCATTCTGTTCTTAGGAGAAGATAATCATTCCACTGTAAAGCACATAGCGCGTTTGACGGTGTAATGTGGGAGGCTGAATCCAGTGACTTCCTCAAGTTAAGATTGTTTGCTAAATCCTTGATAGAAATGGCCTTTACTTGGTATATAAGTCTTACTCTTAATTCAGTTCGCTCATTGGCTCAGATGTAAAAGATGTTCCACTAGCATATCTATAGGAATGAGCCAAAAATTACTTTGGTTAATTTTTTCAGGATGTATCAAACTCTAGGAGAACCCGTGGAGGTTTATATAGCCCGTTTCAAGAGGGCTAGGTTCAAGTGCAACGTGATGCTGCCAGAAACTGAGTATGTACGACTTGTAAAAAACGGCTTGGATTTTAAACTCCAGAAGAAGTTTGATACCAATTGTTAAGACAAAACGAAAGCAAGAATGAGAAACAATCACTCAATCAAAAGAACATGACACATTGATTTACATAGTTCCGAGTTAAGCAAACTGCTTAATCGTATGTCCTTGGATTATTGTAGTGTTCCACGATAATGACAGAAAATTAGAGTTACAAGTGTAAATGCCCTGTAACTTTTATATTTATAGCTACAAAAAGGATCAAATTTAAACTTTTTGAAAAAAAGCGCAAAAAATGAATTTCTAACGTCGTGCTTTGTCCGGACACACATGTGTCGTCCAAATGCTAAAAAGTACCCTTCTGAAAAAATACCTTGGCCATCCGTCCGGACGTGCGTGGCCCCCTTTCGGTCGCCGTCCAAATGCTGGCTATTTGTCCGAACACCCCTTTGCTGAACATTCTTCACATTAACAGGTGACGATATCATAACTCGTCCTGTAAAGGTTAAGGCACGTGACCGGTCACGAGTGAAACTCGTGAGGCCTCTAAAAATAGACTAATTTAGGGATTTTCTATAAACATATTTGAAATCAGAGTGCGAAAGTAAAATATACTTCCAGAGTTCAGTGCATAAAGTAAGTGCAGTAATATAGACCTGATGAGCTTACAAACCACGAATACGGCCCAAAATCCCAACCGGTCAACAAAATAAATATTACAACTGAGGCCATGCTACATCAAAATAGACGAGTCTAGGGTTCACAAAAAAATAACTTCAGTTCTAACACAACCTTGCAAGATTTCAAGTACGATTAGCATCATTATCAAAACCTATTGCATCAACAACTTCATTAGCACTGGGCTAGTGTGAGTCTAAATATGACAAGTTCACTAATTTCTGTATTAACATAACCTGTAGTTTCGAAATCAATTATACTCGAGTGATAACATTATGTGATATGTGAATCCAGCTTTTACGTTTACGCTGTAACCATATATGACAACGTTGCATGATCTGGCAACACAAGTGAATTAGGGAGTGACCCTAAATATATAGTCGGCGTGATATCACCCGTTGGATTACTTGGTTAATAATCACCACCCTTATTACTTCACCTCATCGCTAGAATCTTAATCTGCCCCCTAGCAGACGGGGAGCCATATTGATCTCATAACATGCCATAATATATCCATGTTTTCATGATGCCATGATTCTTTTTAAAGTCTTAATATATCATGCTCAGTCTACTATCAATTTAGTAGCATAGATGTACATGTATCAAAGTAAGAAATCATTCATTTTTACTGCAGAATACAAGTAAGCAAGTCATATGTAAGACTCACCTAAAATTAGCCCGTACTTCCTTTATATTTACTCGGCCCGATAATCTCCAATTTCCCAATCTATCATAAATAAAAAGGTACTTATTGCCAACAACTCTTAGAAGTATATATTGACTTAGTGACTCGAGTCGCATAATGGCTCAGACTCCTCGATTCGTAAGGGCACAAATTGTAATTTGGGTTCTAGGGCAAAGTGGTCATTTTATCCAAATTTAACGAGTGGCCCCGAGAACTTTCTCGGGATTCGGGTCAATTTTATATCCTAATGGTTAGTCCCATTAGTATATACTAAGGCTCGAGTGACTCACGTTCGATCAGTTTGATCGCCGGTTATATAGACCGTAAGAGGGTATTTTCGTAATTTACTATCGGCTGCCCGAAAATATAATCGAGACCCGACCCCTATTATTTTCAGTCCTTATTCATATTCAAAGCCTAATTCCATGGTCGGTCCGTTTGTGTGGTGATTTTAGTGTCGGTAGGCCAAAAAGTAAGTAAGAGTGGCGTTTTGGTAATTATACTCTCCGGTCTCCGAAACCTGGGACCGAGACTTGACCCGCACATTATTTAATCTCAATTTCAATATAGCATAGTCAATTTCGCAATTTGACTAATGGATGTAGTGATTTAAGTGAGTATATGAGTGGGGTTTCTAAAGAGAGAAAACCCAAAAAATGAGACTATTTTTCGTGGCATCTTGGGGGTCATTTTCTGTGAGCTACGTAGATCTCAAGAACAATCCAATCCATCTAGATTCAAGATTTAATATTTGTCTACAACTTTCATCTTTTAAGAAACGAATTTTGACCGTCCGAACATCAAGATCCAAGGGCCCAAAGTTGACAAAATATCTGGAAAAATCTGAAAAATAGTGTAAATTAAGGCCGCGAGTAATTTTTGTAGCATGATTTTAACACATTCAAAACGTCATAGGGCAAATCCATTCCATCTATGCTTAAGATAAAGGGTTTATGTCAAACTTTCATCTTTTACAAAATGTAATTCGAGCACCAAAATATCAAGATCTAAGTCTCCGAAGTTAGTCTATTACGAAGACTAAGTGTCCAACTATGATCTCAAATAATAAAATCTAGATTAAACTATTTAAAACATTAAGATCTAACAACTCAAACTTAGATAAAAAGTATGTATTTATACCTCTTTCCTTGCCGAAAATTTTGATGGCCAAAAACGGTGGCTCGGGCTGTGAATACGGCAATCTAGACGAGACTTCGACATGTCTTAGTGTAGATGGTGGTGTAGAGGTAGTGGTGGTGTAGTGGTAGAAGGTAATAAAAGAAGAATTAAAGAAGAAGTAGAAATAAAAGAAGAAGAAGTGAAGGAGAAAGAGTGAGAGTGAGAGAGAGAGAAAGAGAGAGTCGAGAGAGAGAGAGGGGCAATGTCAAATTCATGCTTTTATTATGAAAGCATATATTATGTATTATTAGGAAGAAAAATAAATAAATATATATAAACTATAGGGTTAATAATTAAATTAGGGGAAACACACCCCATAAATTAAAGAAAAAGAATATTAGAATTTGACCCTGATGGATTTCTATCGGTCAAGGGCTCGATCGCATGCACGAGCGCAAAATGCTACACAATCCCGAGAAATTGTTCTGATACCGATTTTTGAAAAATATGAAAATGGACCGGATGACTCAGAAAAATACAAGGATCATCATAAAGTACTCGGATTCTTCGTGTGAGTATTCATTATTAGACCGGCATCTTAATATGTCCTTAATTTAACGTTTTTAATGAGCGTATGTCCCGAAATTGAATTTCTAAATAAAAAAATAAAAAATAAAAAAAATAGTGTAATAATTATAATTATCCCCGCTATTTCTAAATTAAATAATTAAATCGGGTTGGAGTATTACATCCTTCCCATTTGGTCCCCAAACTTGATCGTATTCCCGAGTTAGGTTCTAAGTCTAACCAAATCTCTATCTAAGTATCGATTCGAAAAATATAGACCAAGAATTAGGTCATACCTTGCTCGAAAAGTTGCGGATATCGTTGTCTCATATCACTTTCCCTTTCCCACGTTGCTTCGCCCCTCGATTGGTTCTCCCACCAGATTTTGACCAATGGTATGATCTTGTTCCTAAACTGCTTCTCTCTTCTGTCCATTATTCTTGTTGGTTGCTCCTCATAGCGTAAATTCTTCTCTAATTGAATCGGTGGTCGTTCTAGTACATGTGTCGGATTTGCTACATACCTCCTTAATATAGATATGTGGAAAACGTCGTGAACATTTGCTAATTCTGGTGTCAACGCAAGTCTATGGGCAACTGGTCCTATCTTCTCTAGTATCTCGAATGGCTCAACCTAACGTGGGTTCAACTTTCCTCTTTTTCCAAATCTGACGACTCCTTTCATCGGCGACACCTTTAAGAATACCCAATCACCTTCTTTGAAATCCATCTCCCTTTGATTTGTGTCTGCAAAACTCTTATGTCTATCTTGTGCCACCTTCAAACGTTCTTGGATCAACTTGACAATTTCTGTAATCTCTTGTACGATGTCTGGTCTCGTAAGCTCTACTTCTCCAACTTCTGTCCAACACGTCGGCGATCTGCATTTCCTGTCATATAACGCTTCGAATGGTGCCATACCGATACTTTCCTGGTAACTGTTATTGTAAGAAAACTCTGCTTACGGTAAGTGCTCCTCCTAGTTGTCTTGGAATTCCATCGCGCAAGCCCATAGAAGATCCTCCAATGTCTGTATAGTCCTTTCTGATTGTTCGTCCGTCTGCGGGTGAAAAGCTGTGCTCAAATTTAATTTTGTCCGCATAGCCTTCTGCAATGATTGCCAAAATCTAGAGACAAATCTCGGGTCTCGATCTGATGTGATGGTCACTGGTGCCCCATGTAGTTGAACGATCTCACGAACATAAGTTGCTGCCATCTGGTCCATCGTATACGTGTTCTTGATTGATATGAAATGCGCTGACTTGGTTAAGCGATCGACTATGACCCATATAGAGTTGTTCCCCTTCACTGTCCTTGGAAATCCTACGACGTAGTCCATGGTCATGTCTTCCCACTTCCATTTTGATATAGGTAGAGGCTGAAGTAGTCCTGCCGATCTTTGCTGCCACTGCCTTGATCTTTTGACATTGCAAACACTTGCTCACGTACTCAGCAATCTCCCGTTTCATTCTCATCCACCAATAAGTCTTCTTTAGATCTTGATATATCTTCATCCCTCCTGGGTGAAGGATTGTCAGCTTTGACCTATGTCCCTCATCCAAAATCTTTTGTTTGATCTCTGGATTATTGGGTACGCAAATTCTGCCTCAAAACTTAAAGACCTCGTCAATCATCTCAAAGTCCACACTCGGATTCGCCTTTAGCTGGTCGTAAATCTTTTTTAGCTTGGGATCCTCCATCTGCTTGAGTTTAATCTCTCCAATGATTGCCGGTTCTGCGATGATGGCGGCGCAAAAACCTCCCTCTTCACAATCTACTATCTCGTGCTCTAACTCCTCCATCTCTTTTATTAATTGTTGTTGTCAGGTGAACAAATGGTTCAATGTGCCGGTCGCCTTCTGGCTCAATGCATCTACTACTACGTTAGCTTTTCCTGGGTGATATTGTATATTGATATCGTAGTCCTTCATTAGTTCTAACCACCTTCTTTGTCTCAAATTTAGCTCTTTTTGTGTGTGGATATACTTTAAGCTCTTGTGATCGGTGTAGACCTCGCATGTAACTCCATACAAGTAGTGGCGTCAAATCTTTAAGGCAAAGATAATTGTTGCAAGTTTCAAATCGTGTGTAGAGTAGTTCTTTTCGTGTGGTTTCAACTGTCGTGAGGCGTAGTGTCACGACCCATTCCAAATTGGAACGAATTAGTGACCGGCCAACGGTTCTACTCGTTGAGCCCTCCTACGTTAATTAAAGAGTTTATGAACTTTATCGAATTATCTTATTTAACCTTTGACATGCTGCAGAGTTTAGCGGAAGCGTTGTTTGTTCAATAACAAAATAACATAAAGGACATGTAAACCTAACAATCATTGTTGAATTAAAAGCATGCTTATCTGATACTTATTACAAACCATAGTACTGGCCTAACATGACCTCAACATAACGAAATAGAATTCTATATGTACATAAGTTTTCAACTACAAAATTTCAAGCGTGAAATTTAGCTGATTAATTCTTCATTGTCCGCCAGGTCCTGCCACGGGTCCTGTTGTGTTGCCATTAGCTTACAGCTAGTATGAATCTAGATATACCATTTTACAGATTTTACGCGACATAATTAAAAAAAAGATAATTTATTAGTGTATTGACAATACTTATGATTGGGTCCATAGGCCGTGGCCGAGGACGTATATATGAATAATATATAATTTCCATAACCCGTGGGAAATATAACACATATTTGGCATGACATCATCCGATGCCACCTGGCCGTGGGACCCAACCTTGTATCGAACCACCGCTTGTCACACCCCCAGCGGTCAGGGAATCACCGGAATTTACATTTTACGAGATGATATTTATATGATCATCGTCAACAATTTTAATAATATCTCATGCATACGTAAGTTTATTATATAACAGTTTTCTCTTTTCTTTTTCTTTTTTTTAAACAAAATATAGCAAATTTCTATTTTTGGGGCATATCTTAAAAATTTACAAGTAAATGGGTATATCCGGACTCGCCTTGAGTGACGTAGGGTATTCAATTTCGTGCCTTGCCTTTAGGACTGGTGAGTCGTATATTCTTCCAAAATTTCTTGCCCCTTTCTTGTCACTTCCTTGCCACCTTCTTTCTCTTTATTCTCACCGTTTCCCGCTCAAAACTCTCAAATTTTGATGTGTGTGGAAAGAAAAGGAATACCAACATGGCTTTATATATAGTTTGCCTAAGTAGGAGGTGTCAAATTCACTTTCCCATGGCAGCTTTTCCCCATGCAAATATCTGGTTATGCTTATCCAAAAAATTGGATAAGGATTATTATGTGTTCCTCACCCATTTATTGGTTGTCACAGCGCCACACTAAGTCACGTCTCACGCATAAATTGTCCAATTCAACTCTGGGGTTTCGTACACGAATAAAATTTAAGACCGTGATCACTTTTTAATTTTCGAACCGAAACCGATTTAGCGTCGAGCTATCATTTCTTTACCAAATTAACCCCTGTAAAAAAAGAAATGCTAAACACATAAATTTATTTTAGGAACACCTAACCTCGTTTAATTGTCCCCTAGAGTAATATCGAGGTTAACCTCCAGTTACCATTAATGTTTAAAATAATTTATCGAACTATTCCTCGGTCTTTGATTATGTTTTGAACCAACTTCATTTATCCCTAAAATAATTTTGGAGTATTTCCTCATTTGTTAAATAAACTACCTAATTGGCCTAAAAAGTCTCTGTTTCTTAATTCAATCAAAATTTTAATTTATTCATAGTATTTTCTATTATTTTCTATTACTATTATTATTTTTTTTGATTTTTGGATTGGGGTCTCACACGTAGGCAATGACCTTCCCGTGCTACATCAAAACGCACCCTAATCCTTGGAGTGAAGCGTCACTGTAGATGGCAAATCCTTCTGTACCATTGGGCAATGTAAGTATCGAAGCCGTGGTCAACCTCTTCTTCAACTCCTGAAAGCTTCGTTCTCGTTTCTCAGACCAAACAAAAGGTTCTTTCTTGCGAGTGAGTTTCGTCAATGGTAACACAACCTTTGAGAAATCTTGGACGAATCTCCGATAGTATCCAGCAAGTCCTAAAAAACTACGAACTTCTGAAACCGTTGTAGGTCTTGGCCAGTCCACAATCGCTTCAACCTTCTAATTGTCCACCGCAATCCCCTCTCCATTGATAATGTGGCCCAAAAAGACTACACTGTTCAACCAAAACTCACATTTGTTGAACTTAGCATATAACTCATGCTCCCGCAATGTTTGTAACACCATCCTCAGATGCTCCTCATGCTGCTCCTTTCTTTTCGAGTAGATTAAGATGTCATCAATGAATACAATGACGAAGTTGTCGAGATATTCCTTGAAAACTCGGTTCATCAGGTCCATAAAAGCTGCTGGTGCATTTGTCACCCCAAAGGGCATCACTAATAACTCGTAGTGTCCGTAGAGTGTACGAAATGCCGTCTTCTCAATATCTTCCGGCTTCACCTTGAGCTGATAATATCTCAAATGTAAATCGATCTTAGAAAACACGCGTGCTCCTTGCAGTTGGTCGAATAAGTCATCAATTCGTGGTAAGGGGTACTTGTTCTTGATAGTGACCTTGTTCAGCTCCCGATAATCAATGCATAGTCTCATCGTTCCATCCTTCTTCTTTACACATAACACCAGCGCTCTCCATGGCGATGAACTTGGTCGGATAAATCCCTTATCAAGCAATTCCTGCAACTGTAATTTCAACTCCTTTAGTTCTGCTGGAGCCATGCGGTAAGGTGCCTGAGTTCTTTCTCTTTGATTCTTGTGGTATTTTATGAACTTGTCAGCATCTTGTTCAACTAAAATCACCTGATCCAGCACTTCAACATATGTGGGCAATTGTAGGGATCACACCACCTTCTTGATGTCGTGCCTTAGCCCTTCCTCAAATCTTCAAGCCTTCATATCCTCTGTTCCCACCAGATGTGGGGCATATTCTGCAAGGTTAGTGAATTCTGCTTTGTAGTCCGCAATGGTCATAGGTCCTCTTTGTCGAAGTTGTTCGAATTCTGCACACTTAGCATGTTGCATAGCTCTGGGCATATACTTCTCTTTGAAAATCTCTACGAATCTAGTCCAAACCATCCTTGGCTCACCGACCCTCTTCAGATTCCACATCGGTTAGCTTCTCCCGTCAGTATGTATGCTCTAATTTTCACCTTTTGCACTTCTATGCACCTAATCAGTCGAAAGTTTTTCTCCAATTCACCTAGCCATTCGTTTGCTCGTACTGCATCCATGCCTCCATTATATGTTGGTGGTTTCAGCTTTAGAAATTCGAGAGTGAGTGAGAGATCTGCTGTGGGAACGTCGATATGTGGGTCTTGCTGGCTGTTATTTTCTGCTCCTATTGGTACTTGTGGATTGGGTTGTGGCGCTGGCTGCTGTTGAGGTGCAGATTGTTGTGCTTGATGTTCGAACACCTGCTACTGAGCTTACATAGCCCCGATGAGTGTTTGCATCATGGCCCTCATTTTTGCCGTTTTGTTGCCTCTATTCCCGCTTTCACTCCCGTTGACGTTTTCATTTGTTCAAGTCCTCGCCATCTGAAGTAAAGATGCAAAGTAAATAGAGGGCAAAAGGATCACTTCGTTCCTTTCATCGACAGTAGATAAGATATAGTCTTACTAGTACTGGCCTTAGCGTGATCGTTACTTAATTATACAAGTTACGTATGTAACAACACATAGCCTAGTAACTATTACATCCAAGCGTGTAATCATCGTGTCTCAAATTTCATAGCACCAGGATTTTATTTTGAAATCCAAAAACCATGCTCTGATACCACCGTTATCACGACCCGTCTCAAAAATACATGGTCGCGATCGGCCGATGGGGTCCATCAAGGTATCAATTTATAAAATTGGTTTAGGGATTTCCGTAATATCAGAGTGTAATATTTTAAAAAAGTGCAGAATAACATTAGAAATATCCTAAAATGCTAGTGATAAACTAACTATTAGATCATTTATAATAGAATTCTTAGCTCGGCCATAGGCGGCTCAACCGGGTATCAAAAGTACAGTAACATAAGTCTGAAATAGAAAGTACATTACTAACAACATGAAATTTAATAACTTGGCGAAGATACACAAAATCACGCAACGTTCTCGACTTCGAAAGCACTGGTAGCTGTAATCAATAACAACTCTTAAGCACTAGGTTAGTGTGAATTTCGTTATAACAATGCTTATTGAGTTTCAAGCAAAATATGACTTTTCTCGTATGCATGCAATTTAAAATAATTTCCAGTTCACAATTATGTCAAATGATGCATTACATTTGTAAAGAATCGTAATTCTTTTTCTGAAGTCCAACTTCTCATTTCAGGTTCCAAGTGAATTTTCACTTCTAGGAACAATTTTCATTTAGGATAATATTCAGTTATTTTGTTCAATGGTCACCGAATATAGGGAGCGATCCTATCAGATATAAAATTGGCATGACGTCATCCTGCAAATCTATCGGTTGTCGATCCTTTAACCTTATTTCATTCACCTCGCCATATTTCTTATCCCTTGGCGGTCGGGGCACCGTATGAATATTTAATCGATAATTTCCTCAATAATTTATAAAAATAAATTTGAATGCCATGAAAATATTATTTGTCAACCACATTTCTAATAAACATGTCAGGTTTGTCAACTTTCCAAATATGCCAATTTTCATAATCCAAAAACATGTCAAGTTTGTCAACTTTTCAATTAAGCCAATTTTCATAATTCATACAATTTTCATAATTTCGATAAATATCTCAAATTTCTTTACTTGATTTCAATACGAATAACATGGATATTAAATATATAAATTTTTGCCAAAAATGATAAATATGTATTTTTTTCCTAAAATCGATAAACAAGGCATAACAAAACTCACCTCGATAGTCATTCTTTCAAAAGTTCTCGTACCGTCCTATGTGTTACCGACCTCGGGATCTAGCATAAGGATAATAGGACTAAGCATGGTCATAATAAAGTTACATAAAAATTATTGAATATTTCGACGATTTATTTGACTCATGCCGAAACAGTACTCGATGTGTCCAAGGTCACATGGTCTAATTTTCTTTAAGTGTTCGGGTTAAGGTAATATTTTTTTTAAGGGTCAAGTGACGAGTCTTGGTCAACCACTAAGTCTCAGGTTGGGCTTAAAAATAGTTTGGTTCAAATGAACGTTCCCGGTAAAAATAATGTGTTTCGTTTCGAAACTCAAATAATACTCGTACGAGATTAAACTCGGACTAAGTCTACTAAGTTTGTGTCAAAATTGACCCGAACAAGGACTGCCCGTGCAGGAACTGCCTGAACAGAAATTGCTCGAACAGGGACTACTAAAACTGCCCAAATAGGGTTTGCCCGAATAGGGGCTATCCGAACAGGATCTGTCCGAACTGCCCAAAACTGTACAGTGTGAACTGTCCAATAGATGCGTTTCAAATAGCTGAAAATTTAGCCATGTTTGACAGTAAGTTTCTCCCATTCCCGAGCCCTTCGAGCCTCGGGTCCAACATGCTTGCTTGCTAAAATGTGTCGTCTACAATGCCTAATAAGTATTTTTCATAAAAATATTGTAGAATAAAAACTTCCAGTGATTAAACAAAGTATACTACCGTAAAAACTGGACAATGTACTTTTTCCTATTCAAACGACCAAAACTTCATATTTTTCAACATAACAACCTTAGGTTTGAATATGTATGAGTAGTATGGTGTCTTAGCTACAAATCTTATCAAAAATTTTGATCTGAAACAAAAGGAGATAAAAACAAAATGCATTCGAACGCAAGGTGTATAAAAGGAACTAAAGTAATTCGATACCTTAGATCGTGTTTAATTTGCCTCGGTTTTGAGTGTCCCGAGCATGCTCCGAGACTGACTCGAGTCTGACCTGAGTCTCCTCTAACTCTCTCTTGCTAGTAATGTGCTAGTGAGGAGGATATATTTATAAGCAAATCTAGTGTGCATGTGTGAGTTTTGTGTGTATGTCTGCCGTGTGAAATAAATGGGGAAGTGAAGCTTACTTCTCAAGTCTCCAAATGCATGCATTTTCATTGGTCTTCATCACTTATGCATGTGTTTTAATTAGTTTTTCAAATATATTCATGATTGAAATTCTAGTGTACAATATAAGTAAGCTCAAAGAAAATATATGATGGCCTACACCCTCCCCTAGCCATGTAAAAATTTAGGGCGGGCCTACCCGGTCCCGTCTTTATTGTACGGTACAAAATCTGATCAATTTCGATCGTGGACAAATCTCGTAAAATCGATGTATATAAATATGTACATATCAATGCGATAAAAAACATTGCGAATTCGGTAATCTCGAGTGATCAGACATAATTCATGTGTCCCTCGTTGGTTAAAATTTATAATGTAAAGTCACATTACCAATATCTACGTAAAAAAATTCAATTTAGACACAATTTATTTATTTAATTAATTTTTTTTCTTGGACTCCATAAAATTGATAACTATAAAACTAAAAAAAAAATATTTAAAATTTTCAAATTAGTTAAATTGATTTAATTGAATCAGTGTTTCACAAAGTCAATCCGAACTCATCAATGATAAATAATCGAGGTTGTAGCAACCCTTTAATTTGTCAACTGGTTTTCGTCTTGTTCTGTCTATGATATTTGTGCCCACATATGTGCTGCCATGCTCATTTTAAAGAATTTCGGGTGACCAAATATGCATATGCCGTCTCTCTGCGTAGCTGTGCGGAGTGTTTTATAATAATTCAGAAGTCATATAGAATGTGACTATAAATACCCCATCCCCATGTAAACTCACTCTCATTGGATCCATCCATCACCCTCCAACCAAATCTCCACCTACTACTTCACTTCAACCTTATATAACTTACCATAACTCTGTCCACTTTCCAATCACCTTCTCGCTACTCTTGAAAACTAGAAGTTTTACAAGAAAAAAACATGAAGCCTGTTTCTGCAACTCTGCTAATTGTTTCACTTCTCCTCATCTCCTCCTCTTTCCTCCAAACCATAACCGCTCAGGCAGGCCAAAGTAAGTTAACACCTCTCTCTCTCTCTCTCTCTCTCTCTCTCTCTCTCTCTCTCTCTGAATATATATACACACACATTCTACATATGAATAAAGATACCTCATAGAGTTAACGAAGACAATCAAATTATATCCTATATAATTTTCAGAAATAACATGACTATTAATTTAATAATGTGTTTTTCTTTTGGTGGATTATTAATTTTGTTGGGTTTAGGTTATCCGTGCGATTCCAAGTGCCAGAATAGGTGTAGCTCTGCTGGAGTGAAGAAGCGTTGCTTGACTTACTGCGGGATCTGTTGCAAAAAATGCAAATGTGTTCCTTCTGGGACTTACGGAAACAAGTCGGAGTGCCCTTGCTATAGAGATATGCAAAACTCCAAGGGCACCTCCAAGTGTCCTTAAAAAATGATTAATTAATTTTTGGGTGGTTTAGGGGCATTTAAACAGTGTCCGACCTCTTTCGCCGTCATATATTTATATAAAGTTCACTCTGTATATGAATGCGATGGTATAAGATATTGGAGCCATCACGTGCGGTGTCCCAAAACCACCCAATAATATTTGCCTTATAAGTTAATGCCCCAATATTTGAATTTCCTAGCTATTTGTAAGTCGAGGAGGGAATTGTATTGTGTTGTGGTTCTAGCCCAACTTGTGATAGATTTGGGATTGGTGTTGTAATTTTCGGTTGTTGTTGTGGGGATAAACCTCAAATTATTTGTCATCTTAATTTGTTATTACGCTGTCTTTTGTTTATTTTAATTTTTCTAGTATAAACATACTACTATGAGATAAATAGAAGAAATTAAAGCTATAGCTCGTAGCATATGAAAAAGGGCACGAGAGCATCGTTTACTTTTCTTTTTTTCTTTCTTTTGTTGAGATAAGAAGATTAATAACATTATGGAGAATTGGTCAAAGCTGTTTTGAAAAATACGAACAATAAAAATAAAATAAAAGGGTGTCGGCGACATCTAAAAATACTAAAAAATTTATTCTCGAATGAGTAGTATCGGTCACTTTTTTTTAATAAGTAGCAAGAGTAAAAATAAAATAAAATAAAATAAATATGCCCGCTGATCATTCACCGTCCCACTAAAAAAGTTGACCGACACCGTTTATTTGAATCACTTTACATCAAAATATTTTTTAAACTAATATTTTGACCTAAAGAGTATTTAAATGAGCGATGTCGTTTATTTTTTTAGTGGAGAGGTGGTTGAGGCCTGAGTTAGCATATTCTTTTGCTTTTCTTTCTACTTTTACCATCTCTCCATTAAAAAAGTTAGCGATACTGCTCATTTAAATACTTTTTTTATGTTGTTTGAAGCTTATAAAAAAAATTCTAAAAACGATAGAAATAAAAATGTTTCAAAATTAATCGCAAACTTAAAATAAAAATTTATTGATGGAAAAGATTCATGATTATGACAAAATTTGTATTAAAAAATTGAAACATACAAAATTTTACCCCAAAAAATAGTCCCTATTAGAGTATTTATGTAGTTTTTCTTTCTACAAAAATAGATTTCATCGAAACCTAATTAGTCCTTATTTGGTGAAATAAAATGTTTAATGTAAATGCAGGAAAAGTGAAAAGTGAAAAAGAAAGCATCCCCCGCACAAGCAATTTGTGTGTGTGTGTGTGTGTGTGTGTGTGTGAGAGAGAGAGAGAGAGAGAGAGAGAGAGAGAGACTGGAAAGTAGAAAAAAAGAGGATGTAAATACCATAATTACCCTCGGAGTTAGTCATGTGCAGCACATGGCCACTTTCCCGTAGTCAATTTGGACAGAATCAAACGGAGGGGTCACATTGAACCAAATGTCAAAGATTGTGAGGTTTAGTATTCAAATTGAAATCAGAAGAAGTAAATCAGAATTTGACCTAAAGTGGAAAGGATATAGAGGTAATTATCTGTATTTTGTGCAAACTAGTATTTTATGATGCTAAAATACTACTTGGGTTACTATTTTACTTTCACAATTGAACTCTGAAGGCAGATTCAAAGCTGTTGAGTGCCTCTGTTATTACGTGGTTAGTCTGACATATTTCTGGATGGATCATTAAAGGTGATATCCTAAAGCCGTTGTAGTAACAGTTCTGTGTTACGCATTAGAGGACAAAATTAGACAAATATATGGTTGTTATTGTACAAAGTCGGCATTTATTATGAGATTTTCCGAAAACATGACAAAGTATGACAGTGGTAGGTTAGTCTCCATAGATGATAAACAAATATATAGACGACATAGTTAATTAAAAAACTTCAATCACCATGCAAAACCTTCCTGGGTCTCATCTTGCGAAACGTTACACTACCAAAAAAACACTAGAAAGTCTCCAGAGACTCGTTTGCAATGAGAATAGATATATACAGAAAGAGAGAGAGAGAGAGAGAGAGAGAGAGAGAGAAGTGAAGCCGGTTAGACGAACAATAGCCACAACCACCAACGGAAAAATATAACGATGAGAGGCACACAACATGGATAGAAAAAATGATACACATCTTTCGGCTGTAATTGCCATAAATGTTACACAAGGCTCTCAAAGACTAAACTTACAGGTATATATATATATATTATTTCCCACGTTCATAATGAAGACAAATTACAATGATGAAAGATCTAATCAGCCCTCCATACATAGTTTCCGTTTCTTAAATTCTTCCCACTTCACAAATCAAGGGAAGTCCAAGAAATAGGATCATAAACACTATTTCAAACATAATGCGCAAAAAAAAAAAAAAAAAGAACGCTATTTCAAACATCAGATTTACACCATGTATCTTTAGATACAATTAAGGGGATCTTGGTTCAGCCCCTCCCAGCATTACCATGCCGTTGGTTCCTAAAGTAGCTAAGAAGAGCTTGAGCCTGCAACCAACCAAAACCTCATTACAATAGTGTTTAAAGAAGAGAACATGTATGAACTGTTTCATTTTCTATGTTTTCTGTCTGTCCGTCCAACCATTTCTCGTATTTCCAGAAAAAAATAAAGAAAAAGTATAAAGACGTTCATCATTTTACATCGTTTTCCCTTTGTCCAAATAGTTATCCAAAAATTGGAACCATATTTTTGGGCTTCAAAAGTGTGCATGGTCTTAAAACATTCCCCATACCAAACAGTGCCTTAAGATTATGATCCTTTTTGTGCGTCTGTGTGTGTTGGGGTGCACGCGTGTGTTTTTGGTGGTGGTGGGGGGGAGGGGACAACTAGCATACCTTTTCTTTGGCTCGTGGGGTGCCGGACTGCGACAAAGCCACTAAAGGGGGAACAGCTCCTTCCTGAAGCACCATATTACAGAACCTATTGCTGTTTGTACAAAGCTGTAGAAGAGCAGCTGCTGCATTCTCCTTCCCTCTAGCGGAACCCAACTCAACAACCTCAACCAGAACCGGAATCCCTCCCTCCTGACCAATAGCAGTCCTCCCCTCCTGAATTGTAGCCAGATTTGCCAAAACAGCCACTGCTTTGTCCACCATCCCAGCCGCCGGATCCATCAACTCTACAAGGTGTTTCACTGCTCCCGCCTGCACAATCCGGCCCTTGTTTTCGTGAAATATTGACAAATTAAACAAAGCCGTTGCCGCGTCTTTCTTCCCCCTAGGAGTTCCGTTTCCCAATAAATCAACCAGAGGTTTTATCGCCCCCGACCTTCCAATCCTAATCTTGTTGTCCTCAATCACTGAGAGGCTGAAAAGGGTGGCGGCAGAGTTCTCCTTAGCCTCTGGGCTACCCATCTCCAGAACACGAATCAGTGGCTCAATCGCGGACGCATTGGCAATAGCAGTTTTATTGTTGTCGTTAATGGATAAATTGAGAAGTGCAGTCACAGAGTTTTCCTGAATCGTTTGGTCGTTCGAATCGAGTAGATGAACCAACAAGGCAATGGCCCCACAGCTAGCAATTACGATTCTGTTATCCATGTTATGCTTCGCAAGTAACCTAATCTCATGAGTGGCAATCCTCTGTGCATCAAGCGAAGTGCTCTTTAAGTTCTCAACAAGGTTCTTGACTTCGGCTTCAACTCCAGAGAGATCGGGCCTTGATTCAATGTTAGGCGATGAAACTATCCGCGAAACATACCTATCTGAAGGGCGGCGCCACAAAGGTTGATTTCGAGTTCTTGTTTCCAATCGTGGAGCAATTTCGGTTTCCCTCTGGCGGGTTGTAATCAAGTTAGTAGCAGATGGTGACTCCGACATCAGCTCTCCAGAAGCATCACTATTAACCTCGTTGCCATCAGTTAACATTTCTCGTGACATATTCAAGTTAGAAAGTGCACTGGAAGCTGAGGCAGATCGACTATGGCCCTCAGATGACTGTCCATTACCCCCACTAGCCCTACCATTTTCTGTTGGGAGTGAACGGGGGGATTGGCTACCTGACTCCAAACTCTGCCCTATTGAATTATTCATTTCTTCAGAACTCTTTAGTGAGAATCTCGCAATATCCAAACCATGTCCATTTCCAGAAACAGAGGGAAGGGAACCCTCTGAAGACGAACGAGGATGTGATGGTGAAATTTTCTCTTGGCGGGTCCCACTGGATGACATAATGTTTATTCGAGGTGAACCGGTAGACCGAGCTGACTCGGGGGACACAGATCGGTTGCATATTGGACTGTTCTCCACATGTGCAAGTGATGAAGGCTGGTTAAGGCACATAGACTTCATGCGGTCCGGCAGTTTCACATTGTTTGTATCGCACCAATTTGCAATAAGTGCCTTTACAGTGTAATTTGGAATAAGATTGGTGTGGGCCAGAGTTTGCCGCGTCTTAGGGCAAACAGTAAGGCCAAGATCGATCCATTTCCTGATAAAAGCCCGCTCATAAGTTTGACCTGAAGCCACGATTACTGGATCTGTCATCAGTTCAAGCGAAAGGGGGCAGCAGAAATCAGCGGGTATTGGAACAGGGTTAGTACTCTCGGATTGTTTCATTGTAACAAGCTGCTCGTGCATGTGGGTGACAAGAGCAATCATTTGTTCAAAGTATTCTGCATCTTCATTATTTTCAGCTTGTTCAGAATTCTCCTTCAACTTCTCAAGGGCCACAGCCTCAATCAGAAGCTCCTGATTTGACTTTAAGCCGAGACAATCAGAAAATTTTTCAAGGCTCTCTGAGCAGGGTCCAGAGCCATCGACTTGTTCCCTCATGGTTCGACTGATAATAGCTGATGTTTCTTCCAAACGCATTTGTTTAAATTTCTGTACAAAAATCTGCAAACAGTTGTGCCAAGCATTCAACATCATAAAATGAAGTACCTCACAGATTTTTCTCATCCAGCCAAAAAATATGGCTGGACGTTTAATTTAGCAAATATCCAGTTTGGGCATGCATGCAATGCTCTAAAATGGGCTTCCAATCAAGAACTCTAGTGGCCCCATTTGTTAGCACTTATAAGGTAAGTTTTATCTAACTCTTTTGTGGGTTTTGTGTTAGGTATTGTAAATAGTCAATTATTAAGATTCTTTAACTTATTTGACCGAAAAAAGTGAAGATCACTCAAGCTCCAATGTAGCTTTTTTACTTATTCAGAGTTATGACAAAAGGGCACTCTATACCAAGAGTTCCTCCATAGAATTAATAGGGGCAATCTAGACATTCATTTGACAACAAGCAATCCTACAGCTTATTCGACCAACTAAATGAACTTCTACTCAAATTTATAAAAAACAGCACCTAATAATCAATCATAATCTACATATCTAACTAGTAAGTTATAACAAAGAGAGCCAGTAACTAGGCAATAAATTGGAGAATCTATTTGGTATTTCAACTTCAACTGAGAATCAAGCCCAAGGCGGAAGAAGTTCAATTGGGAAGAAAAAAACTTCACTATACCTCAAGATATGATGCATTCAATTCAACAGGGAGACGTTCATCGGATGATTTCAGCAGCTCAAAAATGTCAACACCAGAAGCCCGAAGCTTTGATATTGATGATTCAACTTGCAGAACCTACAGATCATCCAAAACATTCTAGTTAGACAAGATCGAGCTTCCAGCATGAAAAAAGCTCAGTCTAGGGGGGAAAAAATAGTATTTCAATCTCGTATGTTAGAACAAGCCACAGAATAAGCATTAGCCCATATCTCATGAACAACTAAACAAAACAAATGCTAAACTTCCACACAGATGGTTTCTTATCGCTCAAGTTGAATTGAAAAACCTAACTCTTTCAGCTACAACATAGAACTTGCAAGTAGCAAAGAAGAGATCAGAATGGGAAAGTTAAATTCGTGGAGAAGGCAGACAGCATCAGGTCACCAATACCGACATCCTATTGAGAAGATATAACTAGCAGAAGGGAGAATGCATGTAAAATCAGCTAGGACCAGGACCAAGAAAACCATCACATAAAATTGGCCCTCAAAAACCATAAACAAAAACAGAACGGAAGATGAAATTGGAATGATTTCAGATTGGGGTCCAACCCTTCTATAATAAGATTTATGGTGTGCAAATCCAGGAATAAAATTTTCCCAGGACATGGATCTAACAAGTAACAGCACAGAAAAGGAAAAAGGTCCTTGCAACCAACTAACGACAATTGAAGACAGAATACAAAGACAACAAAAAAATGAAAACAGGAACAGTATCATCACTGCAACTGCCGTCACAACCATTTTACCACTGCCGGCCTTGTCCCATCCATTCTGACACCCTCTCTGCCTTTCGGGCATTGAAATCAGCAGCTGTCACATACAAACTTGTACCATCTCCAAATGAATTTCTACTACTAAATTACTAATGCTGTCACAGGAACTTCCAGCACCCCATTTCCGCCACACAAAAAGAAAAATACAGAAAAACCTTTTCTCAGAGTGAATACCATTTCCGCCAATACTACATCCAGAATGCTATTGCTACCAGGCACCAGTGGAAAACCCATCAGCCTACCCCACCAAACCCAAAGGAAGAACAAAAGAATTCTCTGTCAAGCACCCACCACACATCAAGTGACCTTCACTGCCATCATCACAAACCTCTCTTTCAACACACTCCATCAACAGCATCCAGCGACCACAGCTTCTCTAATATTCTCCAATGATATTTCAAGGCTATTACTGTTCAAATTCTGGAACTCTGTCAACTAAAATCCACAACAAATGTGATGTTTTCACCACCTCCAACAACCATTTCCTGAAACCTACTATCCGTGAAGATATAATTAAATTCAAAATCCCTACCAATTGAAGAGAAAAGAAATTTAGCAGAACAGACATGGAGCACAAGAGTAACACCGCAGAACAAGATGGTCGTTTGGTTCTAGAATAAGGGTGTAAAGCAAAAGTAGCTGATGCTCATATTTTGAGACTATAAACAGGATTTTACCCCAACCCCCACCCAAACGCAAAAAAAGTTAAAAAGCACCATCTTTACTACATTTTAAGAGCACTGTCAAATCTCCAAACTGGTTAATATTCTACACATTCTAAACTCGAGAATGCTTATCCTACAATGGCTTGATGTATTTTATCTCTATCAGATAGTATACAGAAATATATCTGCTTTCACAAAATAAAAAACAAAAAAATCATAAATAAAGTAGAAATCATACAAAATTAATTTTACTCCTCAATGGCTGCCAATTTTCGAATAGTGCCCTCAGTTCATTGACAAAATGACTCAGTTCTGCAAATGCCTTCAGGACAGGTTCTTCAAATGTCAGGTCAGCTTGCAAAACAGTATCAAGCACAGGCTTTAGCAACTTCAATATCTCTTCAATCTTTTGGTAGTATTTTCTAAGTGGCTCATGATTTATGTTCTCATGAGATGATAAGTGCAAGCACAAAGAGATGTTGTTGAGAAGAACTTTTAGCAATGATATCTCCATCACACCTGTCTCAAGAGCAGAAACTATTTAGTGTGTTGGTCCTCATCTGACAAATTTCAGCAACATTGGCTACCAAAGTACAACTGAAATTGCAAACAAGATGCATACATTACTTGGATAACCTAGTGGAGTAACAAGCCGATTTATAGAAAAGTTGCAATATTGTTATGAAATTTCTATTAATGGAAGGACATTTACCCAGACTGCACGGCTGCTATATAAGGCTTTTCAAAACCAAGGTTTTGTTTCAACTCAAGGTTAGAGGTTCTTCAATCCTGAAAAATGGAAGTATGACAAGATGCTAGTGAAAAACTCTAACAAAAACCTAAAGTACTCTCATAAGTAGAAGTAGCTGGGTCAATCCCGATACTAAACCCTGCCAAGGTGAATTCAAATGGATGTGCAAGTATAAAAAGTGCAAACCATGATATCAAGCTAGCAAAGATAATGGTGAACCACAATAATGTGTGACTAAAAAAATACCAGATAACGAAATAATGTGGTAAAAAGGTGTGTGATAGTCTCCATAGATGAGGAAACAATTCAAAACAATGTGGGATCATCTACACAGATGCTCAAGGAGAGAATTGGGTCATAAAAAACAACCAAGGGACAACCAATCCCAAGTCCAACCAGGGAAAAAAGAGGGCAAATCCATCAAGGAAAAGCACCACTGTCACAGAGACTACCCCATAGTATTCTATACCTAGTTCATTAACCTAAAACCATGACTACCCCAGCACGTATAACAATATTAATCGGGACAAGATGCTTGGGTTAATCAACTTGAACTCCCCCGAGGTGTGTAAAAAACACATTGGTTTGTGAACTACTTTAACTTGTTCCGCAACATATTCATGTCTCCAACTAACAAGCCGTTTATCATCTAAACAGGAATCTTTGGAATAAAATTATTGCCCAGAGAAGAGTCAAGTTAAAAAAGCATTATACCACCACTCAGAAGGGTACTATATTTTTGTAAACTATAGGATCTTCAAGGGTTGCCTCTAAACCGGTGCACATGCATATCACCCACACCTGTTACATGGACTTCAGTATACGTGTCTCGTGGTATATGTCCAAGTATCGGGTTCGACTAATTCTCATCTAAGAGATTGGGACAAAACAACAAAAAATTCAAGTTATTTTCGTACAATTTTTTTGTTTTCTATGATAAAAAGGTGTTCCATAAGGTGCCTTGCGATATTTTTTGTATAGTATGCATAGATATTTTTTATACTTAAACTACAAAATGAATTTCATATGTGAATGTCCAGCTACACTATCCCCATGTGTGTTAATGGAAGGGGTCAATACTATGAACCTCAATATTACTATCCGGGATTTGTCTACTTGCACTCCGGATATGATGTCCTGGGTACTACTATATCCCCTTGGAGTGAGATAAAATTGTCCCACCACCTTCCCTCATCCATATATTATCCTCCTATATCTCCTTCTATTTACGAAATGCCATTATTACAAGCATGTCATTACTAATTACGAAAATACCATCCACCTACTCATATCTTCCGTATCCCTTTCTAAAAAAATACTCAAACAAACACTTCATAACAATTCACCTATGTATAATAAATCCCTCATTCTACTATATCCCCTCTCATTATATTTCACATATGTCCTCCAAAACTTTGACCACTAAAAAATGGGCCATTAGGGTCAAAGTTCTGAAACCACCCCCCTCTCTTCCTTCCCCAAAACCCACAACACACACACAATGCTTTTCTCTTTTTGTATCTCTGTACTTTTAGTATTGTTATCACCAAACAAAACAAATCAAATTCTCGTAGGAACCATAACATCTACATCCGCCCTTCATTTATAACCTTGTCACAGGCACCTAAGGCACACCAAAATCCCAATTACAATTCATTGCTCATTCCCTCACCAAGAAAGCCTCCCTTTAGACAATTGGTGCACGTGCATCTAAATGGATCAACCTATGCAAAAAAAACTTTGTGCCATTTAATTATAAATTGATTAGATTACTATATTTGGAATAACTTGGATATATTGGTGGTAAGAACATAAAATTTATTACCACACTGAGAATATTGACTAAAGTACTACATATGAGTCTAATTGTGTCGATGACTGAGGGCCTTAAAGGCTGCTAAGTCAGTCCGGGATATTGTATTGACACTGGCTCATGCTGCCAAAGGAATAGGAGAGAGCCAAGGCAAACTTTAGAGAGAGAAAGTGGCAGTGGAGAGACCAATGCATTGTTGTGTATAGGCGTGGTTAATGACTTGGTGCTTGAATATGGCAAGGGTTCCTTTAGAGGTAGAAGATGATTTGAGGCCTAGTTTTGTTGAGGGCCGATGTAGGGTTCTTAGAGACTCAATGTCTAAAGGTTCTAGGACTATGAGTTCATAGGTCGGACCTATGAGGTGGAGTAAGTGATATATTGGGGCTAAGGGTTGGTTGGAAAAGGACAGATGGCATGCCCTCGGTGACCACAGAATTAAGGTGCAAAACCTATGAGGTCTTCATCCTAGAGGTCAGTGATTTGTGGAATAAAATATAACGGGACCTCAGTGGCAGCAACGGTGCCAAGAATAAGGTATGATAAGTCAAACGAGGTCCGAGGTTGCCAAAAGGTCAAGTGGTACATATGATGCGATGCTAGAGGACTATGTTACACAAATCCAAAAATCTTGGCAAAGTACTCCTGTTGCGTATGCGGGAACGAGATGTGGCTATTTACAAGAGGATATAATTTTTTGATTTCTCACGAGAATACTCTCTTTATCAGGAAAAGCAAGGTAATCAAAATTGCACGATTCACAATTCAAACCGAATGATTCAATTCGATTCATCCATTACTCGATACGAACAAGCACTAGTAGTCGCAAATCATCATGAGTCAAGTACTAAATCGAGGAATCATATGGTGAGCCATCAGAATTGTACAAATCGACTAAAAAATCGTGTCACTTATAAAGAGTGGAAGAAGATGGATCTCAGGTCGAATTTCACAGACCAAATAGCTAAAAAGTTGAATTTTGCTATATTATTTTTTCCACTCTCCAAAATAGATTTCCATGGATGGATGTTGTGAATCCTATTTCGATCTAAGTGGTCTTGTTCATACCAACCAGAAGAAAGAGGAAGGCGTGACACATTGCAATCAAAGGCGCAAAGAAAGGAATGGTAGTCGACAGCCTTGAAGAACAAAGAAAGGGTCGAAGCTTTTAGGATTCCCTCTTTTTGTTGCTTCAAACCTGCTGCACTTGGGGGTTTTCCTCACAAACAATGAATAAGGAGGGAAGGTCCAAAAGTAATAACAACCCTAGAGGCTATGTCGCGTACATGCGTGTTGGGGTCTGTTAGTTATTCAAGTGTATTATGTCTTTAGAGTATCATTTATTGCAAAAATTTAAGCCTTCCAAGTATCAAGCTTTAAAAACCACTTTTATTGCAAGAGCCATGCCTATAAGACCACACGATCATCAATTCATCACTTGAGACAAGCTTTTTATTGATCATGGCATTTATTGATCATGGCATAAAATATGCATTTTTATGTCTTTCTTATCTACTACCTCCGTCCCGGTTTGTTTATCCACTTTTTGACTTTTACATGTCCCAAAATGTTTGTCCATTTTTAAAGTTGACTTGTGAAAATTATCTTAATGCCCCTCTTTTTTTTAAAAACCACACTTTGAAAAACTTGCACTCTCATTTAATGCTTAAAAAGTTAAGGGTATTTTTGGAAAGTTAAAACTTTTAAGAGTAATGATTATGTCCCCTTAATAAGTTGGAATTTCTAAAATGGACAAACAAATTGGGACGGAGGGAGTACATAGTACATTCATAAACAACAGACTTTAAATTTTTCAAAATCATTGAAGTGCGGATACAACTCAATGGAAGTTATATCCGTATCAGGTATGGTACTCATCCGATACTCACAATATCCGTATCAGATATCAGATATCACCATAGTTGTATCCACATTTGGCTTCATATCTGCTTAGCTTGTATTTTTAGGTATGAAGTGTCGGACCCCTAGATATAATATACCTACATCTAATACTTACACTCGCAATCGTGCAACATAGTCGGGGACACGTTCTTCAGTCAATGCCCCCCCCCCCCCCCTCCTTTCCCGCCCTTTCTCTCTCTCTCTCTGTGACAAAATGTTCCGAGGACCATTGCACTCAGAAGAACCTTGCACTCAAACCTCCAATCCAAGATACACCAATGGTCTCGAGAAACTCAAGCCCTTCTTCTAACCCAACAATTGATAACTTTAGAGATGGATTGAGCCTCAAAGGCAGCAGTGAGGTCTAGAAAGTGAGCAACCTCCATTGAATATAAGATGTTGAAAGCGTTTGATGCTTGAGGGCTTCTTAGCCAAGGAGTTGAGATCATCACTGAAGTCCCCCAGAACAATGCCTCTTAGCCAATAATTTAGCAGCATAACCATATCGATAAGCCCTAGAGTGAATTTTCCCTCTAGAGTGAGACATCACCATATAGCTCCTGGGCCACCCCACAAAGTTCCCCCGCGGACCTCTACTGAAAGGCTGCAAACAACCATGTGGTCCTTCCAGAAGGTGGAGGGCCTTTATATAAAACTTACCCAAGCGGCCATGTGGTCATGCCCCTAGTAGAGCTAATTCCATATACCTACACCTTGCAACTACATTCAACTTTTTAAGAACAAGGAATTTTAAGATGTCGTTGGGTTCAATTGGAGCCACGGCTGCGGGCATTATTTTGACATTTTCAATTTATAGCTTGAGTTCTCCTATTTATACAATCAATGTACTTCAAAAAGAAATTAGTTCTCGACAACCATATTATAGAATAAAAGTACAGACCAGATTGTACAATGTCCGACAGGGTTCTAAGGTCAGCCTAGACGGCCAATTAGTCGGCGCCAGGTGTCGGTGGCTCGACTTGGTGGCACTAGGCGCTAGGCAGCGGCTGTCTGATGCCGCGACTTTACTTTGTAGATGTACATGAGAAATTTTGACATTAGGCGAGGATTCCGATTACAAGTCTAGATAATGGTTTGTACCATGGCCAAGAAGATGCGTAAGCAGGTTTTGGTATCTCCGCCTTGTTAACTGCAGCTAGTCATAAGGGTTCAATTTTATTTGGTCTAGATGATTCAGTAGCCAAAGGGCTGTCTTTGAATCTAGTGAATAGTGTTGCATGTTTGCTCATAAGGAGAACGGGAAGATAGTGATTCTTTTCTTAGTTGGAAATAGTTCCTCATATAGGTTTAACTTGGTTTGTCCCCTGGCAGAAGAGGGTCCTTTTAGGCATGATTGGTGATCCTTTACTAGTAGGGAAAGGAAAATCAAAGACTCAGGTAGCTTGATCAGCTCTCTGGAAGATATCCCGAATTCAACTAGGGAAAAATTTACCAGTTCAAAGGTTTAGATTGTACCTATTTATTTTACCTTTCCAAATTCCCAACAAAACCCGTTAAGTGCATTTTTGCCAAATATCCAGACCACAAGATAACAAAATAATCAGACGATAGCAGTTTATCTTTGTCTTTCCAATGTAGAGAAGAGAACAAAAAACCAAAATGTTTGATAGTAAATCAAGAAGGGATCATGACCCAAGCAATAGAAAAAATATACAATTCCTTGTCAATTGATCCTAAAGCCTACAACCTAAGGACATGAAAACCCCACGAGCCAAAAAAGAGAGGCTAAGTGTACCCTCCTTATTAAAAAAAAAAAAAATCAAAGTAGATATCAGCAGGGCCGGCCCCGAGTAGAAGCCTACAAAGCCTCTGCTTCTGGCCAACCAAAATATACTCTCAGCCTTGTTAAATGTACGGCACTCCTGGAGCTGCGTCAAATTGATTCACAAGTGGAGTGTGGATCGGGCATCCCCACACACCTATGCGTGTTTGTTTAATAGACCCAAGCATACTACGTTTGAGCAACTAAATGACCCATAAAAAACAGCAAACAGATAGCGCGAGAGAGAGAGGAGATGAACAGCAAAACAGAGACAGAGACGAACAGAGAGATGTACCTGTTCGATTTCAGATTATGGACTCGTTCCGACTCTGATCGCGTAGAAACTGGGTATATCTTGCAACGATTACAAAGAAAACCCTAGAATTTGATCCCTGACACAAATAACTCCTGTTAATTGTATTTTTTTCAGTTCAAAGTACATAAATCAAGACAAACCATAAAGTATGACCAGGTAAACCATATTTTAAGGATAAATTTCACTTACTCCTGAGACTTCTGATAATTACACATACCTCCCTGTAATTTCTAAAACTACACTGATCTCCCCTGTTAAGGTTCATGTAGGGCTGTCGGGAATCGAAAGGTAACGGCTATTACCATTTTTCCCCTTTAATTAATAGGTCTATTCTAATCAATCAACCTCGCCTTTGTCTAAAATTAAAGATTTTTTTTATTATTTGTGATGAGTTACATTATTTATTGATTTCGGATTATTTCAGGAAAAAAAATAATCCAATTTTTTAATCTGAACAAAATTGTTTCAAGATTTTTTGTACATGTTCAATTTAAATCATACATATCGTACACCAAAGCATTTAATCATACAAATATACACTTCCAATTGTCTATACACGTTCCATTTGAAAATTTAGCCTCACTTTTTTTTTTGGATTATTTTTGTCCTTATTCAAAAAATTTCTTAATTTTTTGTTTTGGGTCAATTTTTATGAATTATTGATTCATCTCGATGAAAGAATTCAAAAAAATTATAAATTATAAATCAAATTTGAAAATAGATCAGAAAAAAGAAAAAAAAAAAAGGTCCCTTTTGGCTTATTTTTTAATCTTTTGTGAACTTTTTAAAATTTTTAGATATAATTTTATACTTTTTAATCTCATTTCGTCAAGATGAATCAATAATTTACAAAATTAGACACAAAACTAACAAATGTAAAAACAAATCAATAAGGGCACAAAAAAATGTTCATGAATGATAGGTTTTTGGATAGTGTATAACTTCTTTTTATCAATAAAAAGAGATATTTTTTCAGTTTGGTTCTTCTTCTTTTTTAAAAAAAAAAAAAGATATTTTTTTATTTTTTATGAATATAAAAAATATAATATCGTAGAAAAATTAGAAAAGATTGTCCACTTTTCTGCATTTATTTATCTGACTGCTTAGTAGGGACTAATTATGATAAGATCACCTAAAACGGACTACGCATATGGTGGGCCCGGCTTAATGTTACTTTTTTTTATCAAAAAAATTGCATTTGTTAATTTTACGTATAATTTTTTAAAAATTATTAGCTCATCTTGACGAAAATAAGTTAAAAAGTATAAAATTATCTCCAAAGATTAAAAAAAATTACTAAAAAAGAAAATAAGTCAAAACATACAATGTTTTTTTATTTTTTTTGTCTTTTTTGAATATTTTTTAAATTTGGTTCACAATTTTTTATTTTTCTGAAATCTTTTGTCGAGGCAAATCAATAATTCAAAATAAGATGATGCAAAATAAAAATTGCAAAAAGTTTGCAAATAAGCACAAAAATAATTCAAAAGAAAAGTCTGGTCAAATTTTTAAAGTGAACGTGTATAGACAATTGAATGTGTATGTATATGTGTGCTTAAATTAATGGATAAATATTAGTAACCTCCCCAGAGGTTTCTAATAATTACAATAGCCTCCCCTCAGGTTTCTAAAATGACATAGCCTCCCTCACTTTACCTAACAATGTTGGGCCATCCCTTTCTGCCAATTGCATCCTCACAGTATTAACTTCTCCATTATCATATTAAAATAGAAATTTCCCACGTAGAGAAAAAACCTAAATGTCCTTCTTCTCTTGAAACGTCACAAGACCTTCTGAATTCATTCATTTCCTCTTAGGTTGATCAAACAACTCAACGTTTCTCTAAAACTCTTCTATTTTCCCTTTGTGTGCAAGGGGTGGGAGAATGCAAATATGTCATGGAAGCTAAAACTTATGGTAAGAAAAATGTTGAAGACTATGTTTGTAAGAATCGTTTCGGTTTTTAGTTCAAGATTAATTTCTAAATTAAAGAATTATTGAAATAAATGAAACTTTGAGAGTTTTAATGAGAATTCTGAAAGTTTGAAGTAAAATTAAAATTTTATGGAAACTGAAAAGTTTAAGCGTTCTTAATTATATTATTTATGGCTATATATGCATACTTAACTCCAATTTTGTCGCAACCCTAAAATCGCCACACGTAAACCTTAGTCATAATCAACTATTTTCTCTCATACCCATGCGTGTAGTGCTTTCGGTGTCGGAAGTAAATCTTGTATCCAAACTTAAGATACTCAAAGAATGCGAAGGAGGAAGATTGATCCCGATGATGACGGATCCGGATCAAGTCCAGAATTGATCCGTCTCGCGAGGAATTGAAGGATTTCATAGGAGTTAGGGTTTTGTCAGAATTCTACATCGAGGTAGGATTCATGTTAATGCCGGTTTAAAGCAAAATAAATCTTCTTTCCGGTCGTTATTACATACTTAGATGTGTATATCTTAGTTGATTCAAGATTCTGTCATGTTTTCGCGTTAAACCAAACATGCTTTGATGAAAATAATGGCATGGAGATGTCCTGTCAGCATTTTGATAGAACAGTAAACTCACATAGGCCACTCGCGCAAGCTCTTTAATTTTCAAAAAAGAATATCACTCCAGTAAGCTCTTTAATTTTCAAAAAAGAATGTCACTCCAGTAAGCTCACATCACTCTGATGGCTATGTTTTTTGCGCTCGAGCAACCTCTGGGACTACTCGAGCGACCTTGGTAAAAGTGGAAAATTTTGTTTTAGATTTTTGCACGGTATTTGATTAGATTGTTCGCTTCTGTAATAGGTCGCTTCACTACAAGAATTTTGATATTTGGTGACGAATTAAATTTGTCTCAAATTGCATGTTTTTCCTCTCAAATGGTATAGGTGAGAAACTATTTCCTTAACTAAAGGTCAAAAAAAAAAAAGCATATGGTGGCAAAAATTTTATTTTCTCACATATAAATGACTATTTTGTGACGAAAATCATTTTCACATATAGTGATTGTTTTGTGGCAAAATTAATTTCCTAACCTATAGTGATTGTTTTGTGACAAAATATTTTGTTGCAATTTTAACATATTTTTGGTCACCAGTTATCAGTTTCTTACAAATAGAGGTTGAGAAATGACAATGTAAATAACATAGGCGAGAAAAAACTTTCGTCATCTATAATTTTAATTTTTTAAAAAAAATACCTAAAATAGTGAAAGTAGGAAAAGCATTTCTCACTATAATTTCAAATTAAATTCAATCGGTGACAACGCATTTCGTCACCAGTTTTTTAGAGAAATCTCTTTGATGATAGAAAATTTCGTCACCTAAAAGTACATTTATGAGGAGTATAAATGACCAAAAAAACAAATTGTCTCTAACACTCCATTAAGAATATAATGTCCTGTCCATTTAGAATCTAATAGATCTCAAATAAATAATATTCCACAACCAAAAAATTTACCATAATAGCTACACATCTTCATAAATAAATATATGCATGTACTAATAACAAAAGTAAGCAAATTACACCACATGATGTTCACTATATATACTTTTTGTCCTATGCATTGTCAAAAAAAAGAGTAGTTCTAGCATCATCGAAAGACCAAAAACATTGAAGACTTGAAACTTGATCCAAAAAAATTCAAGTATCCAAAAAAAAAGTCTTTGTAGTTGCATACATATCATCTTCCTCCCTGCCAACCTTCTGCATATCCAATCTACAAACATAAAAAATACAAAGCGACTTCGTCCTCAATAAATGGATAAATAGTCATATCTACTCTAATACGAAACTTCATGATATTTTATGAATATAAATATGAAAAGCATGATGTGCTAATCAAAAAGTCATTAACCAGTGTACCCTTGGCGTTTAAAATACTCCATGACACTAGCTAAAGTCCTCCCTTATTCCTCTTTTGCCTCAATTAGCTCATGTATTTTATTGTTTGCTACTTAGATTCCTTCCGCTTGCTCTTGCACTTTTTTCTCGAACTGTGTCACATACTTACTATAAAACCTAAACCGTTAAAATTTAAATAGCTTATAACATCTTTTATATATTTTGTAATATTGTATTATTATTTTCAAAAAATAAAGAAAAGAAAAACACATAGGAAAAGGAAAAAAAAATTGCGTAAACTTGATTTATGGAGATAGAGGTAAAGAAAAGTAGTTACAAGTTTAATTATTTATTGATTTGCTCATAGTACTTGATATGGATTAAAATATATGAAAGTTCAAATGTTTAATTGTAAGCGATAATTTGATGGTAGAAAAGTTGATGCAAAGACAAATACCTAAGTGATGCTCTTCCTTCATATATATATATATATATATATATATATATATATATATAGAGAGAGAGAGAGAGAGAGAGTGTGTGTGTGTGTGTAGATTGGGTGGCGAAATAAGTTTCCTCACGTAAAAACTTTTCTTATAGTAAAATGGGTGATGAAATAAATTTCTTCATGCAAACATTTCTTTTGGTGAGAAAATTTTGTTCGTCGCCTATTTGTTTCAAATAAATTGGGTGACGAAACAAATTTACTCACGCAAAAATTTTCTTTTTGTGACGGAATTACAAAATAGAAGGAACATATTAGTAAAGAAATAAAATATTTCATCACCTAAATTTTTGTTTGTCTACTCGTTCCGTGACGAAATTTATATTTCCATCACTAATAGACTATATATTGTGACAAAATATAATTTTCTCACTTTAAATGTCTGTCCCTCCTAATTGCTGACAAAATAAGTATATTTAGAGATAAATTTTACACTCATCGCGGGCATTTCGTCACAGTGTCACATTTTTCTCATAGTGTGTAATGTTTATATGGTCATAGATCAGTGTTGTAATTACTCTACATTGGTGTTTGTGTGATTTCATCGGTAGAAGACCATAAATGTACTGCATCTGCAAGTTGCTTCGTGTGAAGGTAGGCTGTCATGAAAGTCCATAAATGATTGAAGTCTGGACTAGAATTTGGTTTTAGCCCTGATAAGCCCAAATTTGACTGAGAGCACCAAAGCGATGATCGATCCCCAAGCCGACCAGGAAATTCTTAGGACAATGTTGATCAATTGACACGTGCATTTCTAAGAATCTTGTCTTTCGGACCGAGCATGACCAAATGACGAAAGCTGAGTAGATCCAGGCCCTTCACACTAATCATAAAATCTCGAAAACGACACTGCAGATTCTCGTGAGGGCCTTGGAATGGCGTGTGCGGGGACAAGAAAAGAAAATATTCCGAGCGAAGTCTGGACGCTGTCAGTGGCAACAATCAATGAAGATCCCTCCTCCGATATATTTATCCCTTCCCCCTCCCCCTCCCCCTCCCCAACCAACTACAAGACAGAGGTACGCGACTATTAAATCTAATTATTCTTGTTTTTCATACGGTTTCTACTATTCTAGGATTCGGCTCTAACTTGATCATCGGAGGGTCAATGATTAGACACCACCCCCGGTCAACAGACTTATGTGCAGGAGTCCAAGAAGCTAGAGGCCGAACGGGAGGTCGCTGTCCATTTTTTGGCACCATCAATATGGCACCGTTTATGGAACAATAGTTCGCATAACCCATAAATTTAATCAATCAGATAGCCAGAGACAATGGTGACCACTAGATCTACCACTAGAGGAAGGCAACAAAAAAATACCTCACGCAACGAGGGAGAAGGGGCCAGTGCCCCACAAAATGCAGGGCCGCTAGAAAACCTAGTGTAGAATCTTACCCAGCTAGTCGCAACTCTAGTAGAGCAGAACCGAACACTAGTACAATAGCGCATTAAAACTTCTCCTTCGCCTGGCACCCCAGCAGCAGAAAATGCCAAAGGGGAACCCAAAAACTAAGGGCTCGACGAAGGGCTCCTAGAGGAAGAAGTCAGTAGCCACCTCGCTGGCAGGGAAAGAAACGGCCTGCTTGCAATGGCTACAACAACCTAGAAGGAAGACTCCACAGCACAGGGAGCGAAGATACAGAAACTTCAGGAAAAGCTCGAGGGTATCGTGAAGCAAATGGAGGGAGAAAAAATAAGGTAGCACAAGCTTATCGTTCATGGAGGCCATAATGGCCTGTGCCCTTCTCCCAATGGGTCTGGCGACCCTTTAGACCACCTGAAGGCATACAAGGCCTTCATGGCCCTCCACGTCGTACCTGACGAAGTCATGTGTCGGTTCTTCACCACCGCACTTAGGGGGCCTACTCGGGCATGGTTCGGAAAGCTCAAAAACAAGTCGATTGGTGCGTTCAAGCAGTTGAGCCAACAATTCATCAACCACTTCTACAACGGGCGCCACCCTTATCGCCCAACCACATAACCACCAAACGCGAAGTAGTACCAGGAGGAATCACTGCGAAATGACCTGCAACGCTTTAACGATGAAGCCCTCTATGTCGACGAGGTCGATGATAAAATCACCATCATAACCTTCATGAGAGGGCTCCAGCCAACCCAATTCTTCCACCACCTCTTCGATAAATTGTTGGCAAGTATAGCAACTAATGGTGAGGGCCCAACAACACATGAACACAAAATATGCCATGGCCATGCGCCGTGGGCGAGTTGAAAGGTTGAAAAAAGAAAGCATGCCGGCCGAAAAGAGCCGGTGAGAAGAGAATAGGAAGGGAGAGAAAGAACCAGAGAAGGATTTGAGAGATTCACCCCCATGACCGCCTCACTAGAGCAAGTCCTGTTGCATACAATGAGCCAAAGATCAAGTGGCCCAAGAAACTCAAATCTAACCCAGCCAGTAGGGACGAGAGATTCACCCCCATGACTACGTTGGGCCCCATTCTCCGATCGGTCGGTCTAAAGGACATATGTTCGGTAAGGTCAGCTGAAGCCCCACACTACCAGCACAATCTATTAGGCCCAACTTGGCCTTCATCTCAGATTGTGTTTGGTATCACCTCGACCGAAGCCCACGCTATCGACACGGTCTACATGTCCGTTCAACAATTTGTTCGGGTTTGGGTCAACCCGATCGATAATTTGGCCCACTACACGAATAAAGGAAGCCTATGAGAGGACAAACTCTCGGTGTGAAAATAGAGTTGCCATATATCACTCTTCGATTGTAAAATCTTACAAGAGTTTAGGTTCTGATACCAATTGTTTTCCCGAAGGCAAACAAAAGGGGAGTGAATTGTGTTGCTCTACCAAAATTTACAAATAAAAATCTTAAATGATAATCAAGTAATAATTCAAACAATAGAACTAAAAATAATAGATAAGAGAGAAAGAGAGCAAACACAACTTATAATGGTTCGGCGATTCAGTGAGACAAATTCGTACTCTACAAGAGTACTTCTTGAGTTCCACTATAGTAGAAGTCAAATTACAAAACCTAGTTTTTTTTAGGAGCTAGTGAGCCGCTTACAAGATGACCCTCACCAAAATAAAGTTTATTTGGTTTCTAAGTTTTCATAAGTGTTTATGACTCACAAACACTCAACTTAGATCAATATAAAAGTGTGTGACAATTTTAAAGTTCACTTGATACAATGAAACACTCCTCTTTGAATAGATATGAAACTATAAGCCTAGAACACTTGAGAACGAGAGAGAGAGAGAGAGAGAATGAAAATATTTGAATGCTTTGTAAATCCTCTCTAGATGGTTTTTGTATCTCTCATAAATACCCAAGGCCAAATACGAATAGTTTTTAATGCATTCTAGTCGTTTGAGGTAATTGGAAATGCATTAAATGCATTTTTGTCCGTTGAAGCATTGTCAGGATTTAACTTTTGCAATGACCCAACGTCCAACTAGTCAACCGGTGTACACTACTGGACCACGCAGCTACTGGCTGGTAGCCTGGTAGACATGTCAGTCGGTTCGTCAACCAATCAGGCCCATAACTGGTCTAACAAAGATCCATCAACAAACCTCAACTGTCACAACAATAATACACAAACCATCAAACTTTTCAAGATAATAATGATGAGCAAAGAAAGTTAAACATCAAATGAATTGAGCGTCATAATTTAAAATAGTAATTCCCTTTAATATGGCGTGAGCAAGTCATGAAAAATAATTTTAACGGAAAATACAATGATCTTATAATCTTGATAAAAACATTATGTGAAAAGTTAATTTCAAATTTTATTCAAACATACAGGCACACACAAACAAAAACAACCCCCGATATATATATATATAGTCTCCTTCTATTGAGGGATCCCTCATTTTGTTAAAATGAGGACCTCCCATTTCCTGATCAAATATTGATAATCGGAACCGTTCAATGCGTTTAAAACATGTTTTTAAGAGTACCGGCAAGAAATCAACTCAAAAAAATATCGAGAAGGGCTTGATCCAAGCAGTTGTTCATAAATGCTGACAGGAACAGTTTTATGAAAAATTGCTTCGATCAAGCCCTTCTCGATATTTTTTAGTTGATTTCTTGCGGGTACCCTTAAAAACATGTTTTAAACACATTGACCGGTTCCGATCATCAATATTTGATCTGGAAATGGAAGGTCCTCATTTTGCTAAAATGAGGGATCCCTCAATAGAAGCTCACTCTATATGTGTGTGTGTATATATACATACAGTCCCCTTCTAATAAGGGATCCCTTATTTTGCTACAATGTGGATCTCCTATTTCTTGATCAAATTATAACGATCCGAACCGTTCAATGTATTTAAAACATATTTTTAAGCGTACCAGCAAGAAATCTGCTTAAAACAATATCGAGAAGGGCTTGATCTAAATAATTTTTTATAAATGCTGACAGGAACAGTTTTATGAAAAATTGAATGAATCAAATCTTTGCAGATATTATTTTGAGCTGATTTCTTGTAGGTACCCTTAAAAACATGTTTTAAACACATTGAACGGTTCGGATCATCAAAATTTGATCAGAAAATAGGATGTCCACATCGTAGCAAAATAAGAGATCCCTTATTTTATATATATATATATATATATATATATATATATATATATATATATATATATATAAACATACATACATGCGCGTGTGGGTGTGTGTACATATTTATACACACACATTTATACACATGTATATATCATATGTGTGTACATGTACACATAAATTTTGCATCATGATTTATAAATTTTACTCTCATTACAATAAGTTTTTACATGGTGGTTTATGTACTCTTAAATTTTACACAACCTAATTTTTTATAATTTCCTTAATTTTTGATGATTATGTATTTGTATTATTATTTTAATATCAAAATTAAATTAAATCAGGGTCCTTTTTACCTACACTACGTAGGGTTGAGTCTCATACACTTTTCAAACTTATGTTTTCACCCCCAATTAAGCCTGGTTGACATGTATGCCCTTATTTTTTGGTGGTAGATTACCCTCTTATCCTTTTTGGTTCAGAAAAGATTTTGTATTGATTTGGTATGTTTATAATTGGGCAATAAATATGGCTGTAATTATGGAATTAAATAAGGTAAAATATTTAGCTGACTATGGAAACCAAGTCCCGGATTTAATGTTTCGCCGGATTTAATGTTCGCCGCAAATAAGGTAAATTTTGTTCGTTGTAATTTTTTTCAGCAATTGCTTCATTACGCCGGAAATAAGGTAAGATTTAATGTTTCATCGGAAATAAGGTAAAATAATGTTTCGCCGGATTTAATGTTTCGCCGGAAACTGCTGGAAATTATGAGGCCGCCGGAATATGGTAGATGATGCCGGAAACAGTGAGTATTCGGTTTTCACTGATCCGGAAATCAAATCTTCTTCAAATATTCCATGTTAATTACTCAGAATATGGTAAATTTGATGAATATTTTGCTGGAATCTTTCCACTGAAGATTTGATTTTCTACGCAATCGCAAGGTTTTTTTGGGATCTTCCTTACCTTATTTTCTGATTTTTGAAATTTCCTCGCCCAAACGATCTTCCTTTATTACTCCTTGTGCAAAATAACAGTGAGGGTTGAAGTTAGGACGAAGATCGCATCGCCAAACCCGAAGAAATTTTCTTGAAGATTTCTAACTAGCGAACGATGAGTGAATTATTTTTATCGTTTTTAGTTTGTAGTTATATGTTTTGAGAATGGGTTGCGCATGTGAAGCCATTTTTTTTTTTTGATATGCCGCACACTTCACCAATATGTTTGGTGAATTTACCATGACTTGGTGGATGATATGTAATTTACCATGTTTTCATAGATGATGTGTAAATTTACCATATTCTGTATTTTTAGATGATGTGTAAATTTACCATATTCTGTAATTTACCATGTTTACCATAGATGATATGTAAGTTACTACGTTTGTTAGATGATTTGTAAATTTACCATGTTGATAGATGGTATGGTAAACAGTGAGGGTTGAAAGTTAGGACGAAGATCGCATCGTCAAACCCGAAGAAATTTTCTTGAAGATTGCTAAATAGATGATGTGCAAATTTTCTTGAAGATTGTAATTTACCATGTTTTCATAGATGATGTGTAAATTAACCATATTCTGTATTTTTAGATGATGTGCAAATTTACCATATTCTGTAATTTACCATGTTTACCATAGATGATATGTAAGTTACTACGTTTGGTAGATGATTTGTAAATTTACCATGTTGATAGATGGTATGGTAAACAGTGAGGGTTGAAAGTTAGGACGAAGATCGCATCGTCAAACCCGAAGAAATTTTCTTGAAGATTGCTAAATAGAAATTTACCATGTTTTCGTAGATGATGTGTAAATTTACCATATTCTGTATTTTTAGATGATGTGCAAATTTACCATATTCTGTAATTTTCCATATTCCCGGATATACAAATTAACCACCAGACACAAATTCACCATATTATGACTGTTGAGGCCGGAAATGATGTTTACGAGGTCCAATCATTTCCAAACGTCACTGTCGACATTGCAAGGGGTAATTGTTCATGTCAGTCATGGCAGCTAGAACGTTTCCCATGTGTTCACGCAGTCGCTGCAATATGTTCTGCGGGTAAAGATTTGAGCTCATATGTCGATCCGTATTACCATGTGGAAGCTTTTCGTGCCTCGTACTCATTCTCTATTTACCCAATACCCACTGTTTGGATGCACGAGCAACAAGATGACAAGGGATTCACACTTCCTCCGGTGAGCAAGAAGCCGCCTGGGAGACCTAGAACTCAACGAATACCGTCTAGGGGAGAGAACCGAAACCAAATTAAATGTGGCAGGTGTCAAAGGTTGGGGAACCATAATCGAAAATCATGCAAGGAAGCGGTGTAGCAATTTTTGTTTTTCTTTTCTTTATGTTGGTGTGTTTAACCCCAAAACAATGTTGTTATTTGGTTTTTGCAATGATTGGATGAGTAACGTATTGGTATGCATTGCTCCAAATTTGGTTTGGTTAAATTTGTAGCATTTTTTGTGATATTAAATGGCAAATCCGATGGGCTACTACTTATAACAGGGGAAACGAAGAGAGCAAAATTTACCATCAAATGTTAAAACGCAGATAGCAAAATTTACCATCAAATGTTAAAATGAAGATAGCCAAATTTACCATCAAATGGTAAATTACAGAGAGCAAATTTACCATCAAACGGGGAAATGCAGCGAGCAAATTTACCATCAAATGGGAGAGACCAAATTTACCATCAAATGGTAAATTACAGAGAGCAAATTTACCATCGAACGGGGAAATGCAGAGAACAAATTTACCATCAAACGGGGAAGAGAGCAGAATTTACCATCAAATCGTAAATTACAGGGAGCAAATTTACCATCAAATCTAAAACGCAGAGAGCAGAATTTACCATCACGTGTCACAAATCAACACCACATCGAACGTTTTCTTCCCTTATACCTCCAAGCCCCGTGAAATACGCATCAATGGTCTGACGTACGGGTAGATCGGGCCATACATCGCCGTTCGTCTGAAAGTTGCCGCCATTTCGAGCCCTAAGTTAGACGCCGAAAAGACAAAATACTGTACGAAACAAACGGCCGGGTGTTCGATCGGAAAACCACCCGGTCCGCCAATGCCACCACAGTGCAGACGTCGCCGGCAACTAGACACACTAACTCGCCGGTCTACAGATGCTGCCGCCGCGAACGGACCGTACGACGGGATGTGAAGCCACCGTGTCTGAGAATACCAACCGTCGCTTTTTTTTAGGACTGAATAGGAACTGAAACGTCGTTTGGGATTTGGACGGGAAAGTCAGGATTTGGACGGGATGCGAAGCCACCGTCGCCGAGAATACCTACCGTCGCTTTTTTTTAGGACTGAATAGAACTGAAACGTGGTTTGGGATTTGGACGGGAAAGTCAGGATTTGGAGGGGAAAGGCAACAATAAATGTAATTGGTAAACAATCCCTTATTTTTAGTACATTTCTATTTTGGTGCTCTAATTATTTTTTAGGGTTATTTTGGGTATTTTTTGAATTTTAGGATGTAAACTTAATGTTGAAAAGTGTTTAGGATCTAACACTAGATTACTCTTAGAGGTAGGACTCAACATTAAGTTCCCCAAATTATAAACATGGTGTGTTTAATTTATTTGTTTATGGTTTTTTCAATTTATTGATTTATGGTTTTTATGACTTTGCAGTTGTTTTAAAATTTAATTGGAGATTTTAGCGGGGAGAATATTAGGGTAAAAAAATTAGGAGAGAAAAATCTATATTATATATTAGTACAGGATGACCTAAGTATGACACATGTCAATAATTTTTTAAGTAATGTTTTTATATTTATAGAATTTAAAACATTACTTACTCAATTTAAATGCTTAAATTTTAAATTTTGAAAGTCAAATAGAGAACGAAAAAGAAACCTAAGTGGCTGTTTAATGTAGAAAATATAACTTACTCCATACATCAATATCCAAAAACAAAATTTAAGATCTGAATTTAAATTTTGTAAAATCTTTCTTGATCTTAAAACCTAATTAATCTGACCGTCACAAAAGTACTTACAATAACTAAGCCGCGTAATTTATGCAGATTAAATGTTTTTCAAAATTAATTCTCTTTTCCATTTTATTATCCTTTCTTGATTTCAAGAGTCACATCTTCTACATCCAATGCACTACTAGGAATATTCTTTTTTCACTCCACTTTCACGGAACAAAGACGAGGATATATGGATTATGATCACATTACATCTGATCTCAAAAACGAAGATTACAGCAAAAAATATTAAACTTACAATATAACATTTCCCAGACAGTTGCAAAGTGGGGAAAAAGAAAAATTGAACATCATCCGTCAGAAAGTTGACCATTAAGGAACAAGAGATCCTGAGTACTGAGTAGCAAGTCCATTACATTACATTACATGCCACAGGATTTTCCTTCTACACCTTTTGAATCCTCAACTGGGAATACAGCATTGTCGTACTTCACATCCCTTGTCATAATTCATATCTGCTATAACTATATTTGATCAGTGCTGAAAATGATCGAACCACAAACATAAACCATCCACTAAAAAATGGCTTATTGATCAGACCTTTGACTCAAGAGTCTTTCTTACAATATTCACTCTACTTCTATACCCCATAGACCAAATATGCGGACACTTTCCCTTTTCTAATTCTAGCCCAGTTAATGTTACATCGAATAATGCTAAGAAATGTTTGTTTGCATGTATGTATGGGTCCCATTGACCAAATTTTGTAGCCGTGTGTCCAGAACTGAGTCATCGAAGAGCTGTAATGCTTCACCGTACTATATACAATTTATAAGGCTAATGCAACTTGGGTTCGTATCGGCTGCAGCTCTTGCTCAGGAATAGCAGAAGCAACAGGCTTGTATGAAACAAGTGTTTGGTCTCTTCGTCTCCAAATAATCCACATGCCGGAAGCAGATAATCCAAGAACTAGGGTAATAACAATTGCTACAACCACAACCATGTAATGTTGCTGCCACCAAGTCCTTCATCGGTTTAGAGAATCAAATATGGAAAAAAAGAAAAAGAAAAAATCTCAAGACTTGCATCATATGATGTTTGTTCAACACATTCCAAGGAGAACATATTACTTGCAATATTACCCAAAACAAGATGGAACATATAAGGAGCTAATAGAAACAGGATGCCATGTTCTGAAAGAAAATGTGAAAGAACCCCATTCATCAATCACAACATGTTATCACTGTATTAACCAGACACAATATATGACTGTACATCAGGTGTGAAATAAACACTTCACTGTTGAAGTTGCTATATGCAAAAAATATAGTGGATGACTCAGACATGTTATTGCCAAGTGGTTCGTAGACTGATGCGTCAGATCTAATTCTCAAGAATAGAAACAATCCCCGTTTCAGTAATTAATGTTTCAGAACATTTTCTATCGCTTTGCTTTTTCTCTGTCAGTGCCTATCTTCTTTATTTTCCAAGGGAGGGTAAGCAGACCAAATGCTATGTGGATTATGGAACAAGTATTTGCAGCCCCTCCCTCAGAACCAGTTCATTCATTTCTTGTTTTAGCCCTTAGAGAGGAAAAAACAATGCCAATAAGGGCTCCTATATGTAGAAGCAGGGAGTTGAAGCTCCCATAATGTCAGCTGAAACCAAACTACTGAGACCCGGGGCCACCTGAAAACAAGGACACCTTCTAGTTAACTCACACTAGATATTTCACACTACCACCTGATAGTGATCAGCATAAAAATTGGTTTGGCACCAAAACATAAGGGATATCGTCCATGATTGAAAGCAACTAAGGTAATGTTGTATAAATTACGCACATGCACTTCCCACAAAATGGTTTCAGGACACCCAAAGCAGCTGCTACTTGAAATATCTTCGTTTATGCGCCTAATCACTTAGTTGAACGGAAAAAGATTACCTCTCACAACAGCCAGTGGGAAAAAAAAATTGTGTATGTTGCATTTACTCAGGAATGGGTGTCGGTGATATATTAGCGGAAGTCTTGAAAATTGGAATAGTCTAAAAGCCATGTCCAAGGATACTCAACTCAAACCCAGATAAGAAACTGTTCCAGATTTAGACCACCTATTTATTGGTCCAGAAATAGTCCATGAAACCAAGTGACCTATCGGTTGTATCCAGTTCACAAGGCTTCGGATTACAGCAGGTTTTAAGTCGGGTATAATTAAAGAGACCCGGCCCTGCTGTCTTTTGGGAGGTTTAGTCATGTGACTCAAACCTAGCACCACAATGGTAGGTCACATACGAACTGCCATCCCGTCAGATCACGACCAACACAAAGTTATTATATTATTGCAAACCTAAACTCTTTTTTCCGTCTTACCAAAAACCAAAGGGAGCATTCTTGATATATACTTAAGCAGTCCTTAACTGCTATTGTACTTTTCACATGTAAAGTTGCAAAGACATTGTTAAGTTATACGTGTTTATGTAGGATTAGGAGTGTAATTATATAAGATTTAGGTTTTGATTCCTTTTCCTTATGTAAATAGAAGAATAGTTAAAGTTAGAATAATAGATGGATTAGGTCTCTTTTTTACTTGTATAATACCACGTGATGAATAGAAATAAAAGTATTCTGGATTATTAATTTTAACATAGTACTAGAGCGGGATGTAAAACCCTAAGCCGTCACCCACCTCCACCATCGCCGGAATTTACCGGCCGCCGTGGTTGTATTCGTTTTTTCCTTTGTGGTTGAAGCATTGTTGCTCTACCATATCACTGCCAAACCAAGCATATTAGTAAAAAGAGTGATTCTTCGTTTGAGGGTATCCATTCTGATGTTTGGGATTCTTCCCTTATTCTATCTCTAAAAGGTTATCGGTGGTTTGTCACTTTTATTGATTGTTATTCTCGTGTCACTTTTGTGTATTTACTTAAATCCAAAGGTGAAGTCTTTTCGTGTTCTAAATCTTTTCATGCAATGATACGCACTAAGTTTGATAAGCCGATTAAAATTCTCCGTAATGACAATCGCACTGAGTATATCGATAGGAGTTTTCAGGCATTCCTAGATGAAAATGGTATTCTTTTTCAAACAACTTGTGTTGACATTCCACAACAAAATGGAGTTGTTGAACGCAAAAGTTGCCATCTTGCTGAGGTCACTTGCTCTTTTTTATTCACTATGAATGTTCCTAAATTTTTATGTAGCGAAGCCATTTTAACTGCCATCTACCTTATAAACCGCTTACCATCTAGTGTTCTCCTCTTCAAAACTCCTCTAGAGTGTTTCCCTAGCAGCTTTCATGTCACGACACTTTCTCTGCGGGTTTTTAGTTGTGTGTGCTTTGTTCGTGCCCATCATTCATCGGGTGGCAAATTAGGTCCTAAAATCCACAAATTTAGGTACTCTCCTACCCAGAAAGGCTACAAATGCTATGAGTCTTCCTCTAAAATTTTTTATTTCTCTATGGATGTCATTTTTGGGGAGTCCGAGTCCTTTTACTCTCCCTTCCTTCCATCTCTTCAGAGGGAGTTCAGGCAAGAAGAGATGTCTACCTAATATAATTCCATTGAGGGGGAGCCGCTGTTATATAATCATAGTGACCATAATGAGGAGGAGCCTATATCTGCTGAAGGAGCAAGAACACATGACATAGATGGTGATATGGAGGAACGGATACATCAACTACAAACGGCGAACTTAAAAATATACACTAGTCAGAAAAACAGAAAGTCCTCATGTGTGATGCCACTTTGTCCATCACATTCGTTTGCTCCAGTTCCAGACTCTTCGGCTGACCCATCTGGTAATGACTCTTCTCTCATTGAACATTCTCTTATTGATTCTGATAATTTTTCTATTGCTCTTCAAAAAGGTGTTAGGTCATGCACTCAACATCCCATCTCCCAGTTTGTCTCTTACGATCATTTATCTACTTCATATCATGCTTTTGTTTTGTCTCTGTCTTCTATATTTATTCTACAAAATTGACAGGATGCAGTAATGATACCTAAATGGAAAGTAGCTATGGTAGAGGAGATAACCGCTTTGAAAAAGAACGGCACTTGGGAGCTAGTATGACTTCTAGGGGAAAAAAAATCATAGGATGCAAGTGGATTTTTATAGTTAAGCAAAGCACTGATAGTACAATTGAGAGATACAAGGCGATGCTTGTTACTAAAAGTTTTACTCAAACCTACGGTATTGACTACGAGGAGACATTGGCTCCAGTACAAATGAACTCCATGCGACCTTTACTCTCTTGTGCTGTAAATTTGAATTGGCCTTTTCATCAGTTTGATGTAAAGAATGCATTTTTTCATGGTGAATTAGAAGAGGAGGTGTATATAGGTATACCACTAGGTTTTTCTTCCTTTGAGACAAAGGAAAATGTGTGCAGATTGAAAAAAGCCATTTATGAGTTGAAACAATCACCTTAAACTTAGTTTGGCAAATTCTCAAAGGCTTTGTTATAGTTTGAACACAAACAAAGTCGTGCCGATCATACTATGTTTATCAAAGGAAATGCGAGTAAGGTCGATGTCCTTATTGTTCATGTTGATGATATAATAATGATAGACAATAATGTGGATGAGATTTTAAGTCTCAAGTCTAGTCTGGCTCAAAAATTTGAGATTATGAATTTGAGATCACTATGGTACTTTTTGGAAATAGAAGTGGCAAGGTCTGATCGGGGTATTTTTATCTCCCAACAGAAGTACATTCTTGATTTATTGGAAGAAACAAGTATGTCGGGTTGTAGACCTACAGCTTCTATTGAGGCAAATCATCAATTCAGTGGAGACTCGAGGAAACGCACTGATAAGGAGAGATATTAGCGCCTAGTGGACCGACTGATATACTTAGCCCATACTCAACCAGATGATTCTTATGCAGTGAGCATTGTTAGTCAATTCATGCATGATCCTTGTGCCTCACATTTGGATGCAGTTTATCGTATTTTGAGATATCTCAAATCAGCTCCGGGAAAAGGAATTTTGTTTTCTAATTATGGCTACTTACAATTGGAGGCATTCACTGATGCCAACTGGGCTGGTTCTGTGGATGATAAATGTTCTACTTCTCACTACTGTATTCTCTTCGGGAAAAATTTGATTACTTAGCGAAGTAAGAAGCAATCAGTGGTCGTCAGGTCTAGCGCAAAAGCCGAGTATAGAGCTATGGCTCATGGAGTTTGTGAGCTCCTGTGGCTCCAAACCCTATTACGTGATTTTGGAATGTTTGATAATGGTCCAATGAAACTCTACTGTGACAACAAAGCTGCCATAAACATCGCTCATAATCCTCTTCAACATAACAGAACAAAACATATTGAGATTGACAGGCACTTTATCAAGGAAAAGCTAAGTGGGGGTTTGATATGTATGCCTTTTGTGAGATCTGAAAATCAATATAACCCTTTTGTGAGATCTTCACAAAAGGGTTGAGCAGCAAGAGTTTCCACCCTTTTGTATTCAAGTTGGGACTGATTGATATCTTCAAACCAACTTGAGGGGGAGTGTTAAGTTATATGTGTTTATGTAGGATTAGGAGTGTAATTATATTAGATTTAGGTTTTGATTCATTTTCCTTATGTAAATAGAAGAATAGTTAAGTTAAACTAATAGATGGATTAGGCCTCTTTTTTACTTGTATAAATGCTACACGATGAATAGAAATAAAAGTATTCTGAATTATTAATTTTAACACATATCAACCATAGATTTATACAGACTAGAGAGTTCATTACACAGAACATGCCAAACTCTATTTGCTTACAATATCGCTGGGGAACCATGTTTAGGCTACGACATCCCCAAACCCCCCATATTTTCCGATGCTTCTCTTCCATGTTTGTTAGTGTGGTAACAAATGGTGCAAAATATTGGTAACATGTAATATAACAAACTACATCTAAAAGTACCCCACACACATGCACACGCACACGCACACGAAAACACACATGCGCGCGCATGTGTTCATACACAGAGGGAAAAACAAGAAGTAAATTATAGCTTACTGTTTTGACCAAGGCTCAATATTCCATTCAACCAACTGATAACTCCCAAAGGCGTCAGGAAGCCGGACACGATGTTCAGATAACCGTGCAATAATATTCTGCGAATTAGGATAGTTACTAAGCAAATGGCAATAGTTTTCCACACACAAGCATACAATTCTGAAAATCAAACTCACCATTGCAGTGGCATTTGTGAAGTACTCAGAAGATCCTGATGGCAGGATGGCCCATCTTATTAAAGAATCATTTCCTTTAGCAGTAAAATTCAATAACTCAACCTGAGATCATTTAACCCAGAAATAGGAACCCAGATTGAGATGGAACTTAATGAGAACTATCACTGGGTGGCAAAAACTAGATATAAACAAGCAGATTGAAGCAATATCAGACAAATCTGCATAATAAGCTTCTATAAATGGTCATAAGTTCCTTCCAAATAAAGCTACCTGTGAATCTTTGACATCTAACTCCTGGGCAATGACCTTAGCAAGTTCTGTTATGCGAGGCTTCAGATCTGCATACTTGACATTCAGCAACATGTAAAATGTTATGAGTCCAACTTGAAATTCTCCTGCACATCAGAGATAACATTACAATAAATCTGACTTGCTTAAAAAGGAAAATCATTGTATAAAAAATGAAAATATTGTGCATCATGTCCTTTGCAATGCAAGCCAGTTTGAGCTCAATGGGGATAAAATTAGCAAACCAACAGACATACTGAATAATGAAAATGTTCTAAAATGTAGAAGAGTTTACAAGTAAGCCTGCACATGTTGATAAGTCAGCAAACAGTCTCATCATTTCTCAATTCCTGTGAATCGAAGACCATATGTAAGTTATCTGTTTTAGCTGGGTAAAATAGATCTAGATTGCATGAACTCTTTTTCCATCCAAAGCACCTGCTTAAAGCATGAAACAACCACCATGCAAGTAATAAGAAAGGTGATAGGCAAGGTGAATGCAGATAAGTGGAGGGAATCAAAACATTTTGAGCAAATGAATGTCAAGCGTGAGTTACTCTGTGGAGGATGATGCAGGCAGAATGCAGGGATTTCTTTATTTTAATTTGGAAAGCTTTAGTTAATAATTTCATAAGAATAGTACAAATTGACTACTGATTACCTAGAATTACTAGGTTGCCTGAGTTAAATTGATTTAATTTTCCTATTTTACCAAAGCTTTTGGCTCTAAAAGAATCAGGTTTAGTTCCTAACATTTTTATTTTCCTTTATCTGCTAGGTTTGTCAGGGTTGCTACTATCATAAATATGACTGTGAGCCTTATGGCAAACTATCATAAATTTGAGGGGAAAAAAGAGTTCTTGCATTCATAATGTGTTTGTGATTACACTTGCCGCATATATTTCTCTCTACATGGCTACACTCTTCCTTGGTTCAAAAGTGCTCATCTCCAACTTAAGCACACCAAAGACTCCAGCACATGTTGGCAGTCTGATGCCTTATTCAACTAGATATAGAAAAATTCATTATCAAGCGAGAAGATATCAAGGCTTCCTGTAATCTTCCATGCTCACTCTAAGTTATATTTCAAGTTCTAGAAGTAAGGCCTACAACCAATGAATACCCGAAATATTATATGGCAGTGATGCAGTAGGAGACATTCCAGGTGGCAGATCCACAGACGAGTTTGTTCTATCAGAAACTGAAGGCACGGGTGGTGGAGGAGCAACAGCAATGTGAAGTCTTTCCCATAATTCAGCACAATTTGTTTTCCAGAAACCGATTGTTTCATGCCCACGATCATACGTCACAAGAGTATTGTGGACAATGATTCCTGTAAAAACTACAGTTACAATAGAAAAATCATCTGTACCACAAAAGATTGAATCAAATAACGTTAAAAAGGATTTTCATTTGACTTCCTGCTAAAAAAGGATTCCCTTTTGAAGAGTTCTGTTTTAGATAAGTATTTCCTATAACCTTTTCCTATAACCTGGCTAAAAAAGGATTAAGCTTCAAGGTCTATATGATGGTCTTTGTAGTAGGTTTTTAGGGTACTGACCCAAGATTGGTGACATCAGGAGGCGTGTTGAGTAAACAGTGTAAGTTCTTTTGAGAAAGCCCATAGAGCTTAGTAGCATGAAGCAGAAGCAGAAGTGGGGAGTGGGGGTTGGAGTGAGAGAGCACATAGAAGAGTCCAGGGTGGGCAGTGCCTGAAGGAGCATTTATGTATTCTACTTATCAATATAAACTTATGAAAAGAGATCTCTTATTTTGAATAACTTTATACATAGGTTACAATATGAACACTTGATGGAAAATAGTGCCAATTGGAACTTCCGCTTTCTTCTTCTGTCATAGAATTAACTTCAGATTTGGAGTACCATAACAGCTTTTAATTTTTTCTAAAGTTACTTGGCTCATTTTATTTCATCTTCTATCCAAACACCTCAACTAACAACAAACAGTCAATATGAGGTAAACCGTAAACACTATGGAAAATGCGAACTGAGGGTTGCACACTGGGAGGGAATATTTCCTGAAGATACTCGAGAAAGGCTTCACTGTAGCACTATGTCAAAATTATGCTACTACTCAAAACACACTAACAACTCTAATGGAGGGAGAGCCCAAAACAAAACAAAAAAAATCAAATACAAGATTTTTTTATAAAGAAGGATACATATGAAAATTTTAAAAGGATTTGGCATAGCAGATACCTCCTAACAAGGTGGTTGGATCCTTTCCATTCTGGAAAATCCCCAAGCAATAGGCACCATCCACCTTTGAGTGCTTTATGTGAGATAAAGTGAAGAAAGAACAATCAGTTACTGCCTATCCAACAAAGAGTTGAAAGGAAGATACAAGCCCACTAAAATTATTTATGACGAAGAAGAAAAATGCTTACCTGAAATAAGTAGTTTTCAGGAGACAGTGATAGCTTCTGTCCATTTCCAAATACCATGTCAACCACCGGAAACGTGGTTGACAGTTGCAAGACATCACTGAAGTAAACACGCAGATTAAGCATCATGTGACAGATAAAAATTGCAAATCAAACTAACATACAGTACACACAACCTTCCAGCACCAGCAAAGCAAATATCATTATAATTTGGATCAGGACCGGGAATCTGTTTGAGAGAGTGGAGTTCTTTCATAACCTGCACACAAGCACACACAAATAAAACATGGATAAGTAAATGTAGATGACGAAGTGGGACTAAAATATAAGGGAACAAAGTGAATTTACGGAGTCAAACATGGAACCATGTTACCCCTCGTGGGTATATGCCTAATACTCCCCAATCATATACACAATATGGAAACTAACTTTTTCTATTTCTTTTCAAATATCGAATGCTTTTTCACATACTGTGCCACCAATTTTTGGTTGAATTCATATTAGGACAATTCTCTTATAGTTCTATTGTCTCATTGTAAGGAGTGAATACAATTATTGTTTCTAGAAAAGAATAACTATATTGACATGAAAGTAGTTACCATCGCTTATTTTTCTGAAAAGTTTCTGAATTGACATCCTTTTTCTCTTGATCCATAAAAGTGGATTTCAACAATTGAAAAAGAAAGTAACATTTTATACAACATTTTTGCTCTTAAGACTAGAGCGCAAAAAAGGAAGCAGATAGCTGTGGCCTTTATAGTATCTTGATACAAAAGATTAGCACGTCATATTCAGATTAAATTTCTGTAGACACGCTTAAAACGAAGGCTGCTAAAAGACCTGTTTTCTAAAGATTAGAATTATGTATTTACCACCAGGCGTGAGATTTGTGTAACCAATGCTAAAAAATAAACAACAAACTGTCTTCTGGCCGTACCTGCATCAGACAATTTAGGTATATGTATATCGGTGTATCCAATTGCACAATATCCGTATCCCATATCCATTTTTGTGTTTTATACCATGACTCAGATGAATCTAACACAAATACATACTTGTAGCAGATACCCATACTGACGTCCACGTACGAAGGGTAGAGAGTAGGGCAAGATGTATGAGTCCATTGGGCTTGATTGCTCCTAAGGAGCCCAAGTGACCCATGCCTCTAGCCTTGTCACTAGGTGGTTAGAGTTGAAGGGTTCGTCAAGGTGGCTAGGCCCACTGTCCCTCAAGTGCTTGCATTTCGACCAACATACCCCTATAACATATCAGTGTTCCAAAAGTAGGCCTAAGCTGCGGTCCGATGCCGTGACTTTATGTTTTAGGGGTACATTAGGTGTTTTGGCATTAGGAGGCAACTAATCATTAAGCAGCAACTAGTGGGCCTAGGTGCTAGGCGATTTGACATTTCTTCCTAGTCTCGTGTCATTTCTTACTCAAACTTTGGGGAAGGGGAGGGGGTATTTTTAAAATAATGAAAAAACCAACTAATCTCTAGGCGCCTAGTTAGCCTAGGCACTATAGGCAAAACCCCTCTTCCACCCAACTAGCTCCTAGCAATTTCTAAAACATTGCAGTATATGTGGGATAAATATACATACATACATAGTGAGTGAGTGAGGGAGGGAGAGAGATCCACTCAATACATTCTACAATTGTGTACTCTGTACCATCCAATACCTGAAGAGCAAACTATATCATTGCCTATGTTATCTAATGCAAGAACTACACAATAGTGGTCACCTAAATAACATCATAGGCCTCAAATAGAAAGAATTGAGTCAGTCTAAAATATGATAGACCAGCTCGTTAACACCCCCCACCCCGGGAAAGAAGAAATGTCAACAGGAGTTCAAGAAGATATAGAACCCAAAACTATTTTCTGTAAGCAAATAATTAGAATCATTACATTGTAACAAATAACAGAGGTATGAAGAAAAGTGTATCTTACAGCATCCTTAAATGCTACGAATGCTGCTTCTGGCAGGTAAGCATACGTAGTACCACTATCCAGAACAGTTCCATGCTTTCCATCAAAAACCCTTGGGTTTAATGACAACTTCTTCCCAGCAACTTTTATCTCCTTCAGCTGAATATTGTAATATGGACTGTTGCCATCCCGAGACTAGAGTAAATGTGTGAGATGTATCAAGCATGTAATTGCTGAAAAACAACCGAGTCTACTAGCCATATGAAGAATCACACTAATATACCTGCGTGCAGGATCCGAATGGGTGAACACCATGTCAGAAGGAGCAGAAATTCCACCAAGAACCATTGCACCACCACCAACATCCATTCCACCATAACACAAGGAAAAAGAATCACTAATTACACCTTTTTTAACGAGTTGATCCACAACACTGAGATCACCACGTCCCAAGCCCATTATGCCATCAGCATGTTGACTATAAAGGTCACCAGTTTCCACATTTTCACAACCAAAAACAGCACGCTGGGGTGCAAGTTCACTATCATTGCCGAAGGATAAAATGTCCTCACCGAGCACACCACTGCTCGAACTCATTTCAGCATACTGTCTCTCGTAAACACACTGCACCCTATCATTGTCACAGTTGCAATCAATGCTGCACTTCAAGGGTTGGTAGCTTGTGGACCATTCTGGTTGGAACTTCGGATCCTGGTGAACACGCGATAGATTCAATCATCCAGAAAAGATAAAACTTTGGAAAAGAAAAAACCAGAAAGTAAGCCCACAGTGTGTGAGGGTATATAGATGTGAAAACTTTCAAGTTATGAATCAAGCAATTGCAGTGCAAAGATTGTTCTGGTTTCACAAGTGTTGATTGTATAAGCTTAGGGATTTGATTGTACGTAATATTAAGGATTAGGAAGTTAATTTAGGAATGTGCATAGGTAATTGATCTATATTTCTCTTATTAGACTTGTAATTTGTTCTATATATTGATCCTCCTAAAGAGAGAAGAATAAGAATCTGATTCTACTATTCAACATGGTATCAAATCGGGTTTTCTAAAACCAAATCGTATCTTTTTTTCTCTTTCTTTCTTTCTCGTCTCTCTCTCTCTCTTGCATCTCGTCTACTGCTCTTGGCCATACTTTTCACCGATAGTACTATTCATCAATCATCATAGAACATTTGTCACTATTCATCGTAGCGTTGTTCATCGTCATCGTTCATCGCATCACTATTCATCAGAGATACTGTTCATTGTAGCACCATTCACGGTACAATGTTCCCGGTACTGTTTGCTGCACACAGTTCGTCAAGTATTCACTGCCACTGTTTACTATACCTCAGATACTATTCATTTGGCTGCACTGTTCATTGATCATTTTGATACTTTGTTCTATGTACTGTTTATTGGTGCTATTCTTGGGTACTTTTTGATCGACTCATTAATATTGTTCGCCTCGGCTTTTTTAGTTTGCTTTCTTATTATGGTTAGACTAATCATTCTGTTGAGTTTTGTTGGAGAATTCATCGCATGCCAACATGGGCTAATCAAGCTACATTTAAGGAAAAACAATCTAATCAAATTACTATCTCCAAAACCGAGTATGATTCAATTCTTCAGCGGACCAATACATTTTAATCTTCCACCACTCATCTCGTCTCATCAAGTAACGCGTGTTTTCATTCCTCTTCTCATACCCCTTGGATTCTTGATTTTGGAGCCTCTAACTATATGACAGGTGATTTGTCTCTCCTTTTTTATGTCACTTATTCCTGTTCATGACATTGGCACATATTGCACTCTTGGTCTCACTTTTTTCTCTGTTTTAATTCCCTTTCAACTTGTTATCAATTCACAAACTCATTCAAACTTTCAACTGTTCTGTGATTTTCATCTCTCTTCCTGTGAATTTCAGGATCTAAAAAAAAAAAATGATTGGTGGAGGATATGAGAAAAATGACCTTTACTACTTTTAGCCGCCTTACCCCTCGATTGCGTCCGCTATGCATTCCACCACATCTACCTATCAGTGACATTGTCAACTTGAGCACCCATCATCTGCCAATCTTCGGCACTTAGTTCCATTATTACCTGATTTTTCAAGGTTTAACTGTGAAACATGTGAACTTAGTAAACATCATCGAGTTTCTTTTCCTCCTCGTACCGAGTCACCTACTTCGCAACCTTTTACTCTAGTTCATTTTGATATTTGGGGGCCATCTCAAACCATTGGTTTATGTGGCGCTCCATATTTTGTCACATTTATCAATGATTTCTCCCGTCTAACTTGGATATATGTGCTTAAGGACTATTCTAAACTCTTTTAAGGTTTTCCAATCGTTTCATGCTGAAATTTTGAATCAATTTAATGTCAAATTACTCGTTTTCACACGATAATGCTCAAGAATATACTGCTAACTCTCTTCGAAAATTTCTTGAGTGTAAACGCATTATAAACCAAACCTCTTGTGTCACTACCCCCAATAAAAGGGGATTTCTGAACGAAAAAATAGTCGTGCCTCACCATTACTCGTGCTCTTATGATCCAAATGCATGTTCCAAAATCTTTCTAGGGGGGATGTTATCCTTACTACTGATTACCTTTTGAATAGAATGTCATCTAATGTTTTGAAGGGTAAATCTCATTTTCATATCATGTTTCCTGACAAAAATCTCTTTCTTGTTCCCCCAAAGATTTTTTGGTCGTGTTTCCTTTGTTCATAACTTCCAACCTGGTTGTGATAAACTTGATCTTCACTCTCATAAATGCATTTTTCTCTGTTATTCAAGAACACATAAAGGATACAGGTGTTATAACCCTACATTGTGTAAGCACTTTGTCAGTGCAGATGTGACGTTTTTTGAAAAAGTTCCTTATTATTTTGCTGAAGGTGGACAGCTACAAGACCCATTGTTCTCTGATCTTGTCCGTCCATCATGTGTTCCTGAGAATACCCCCTCTCTACTCTACCAAATCCCCACCCCCCCCCCCCCCCCCCCCCAAAAAAAAAAAAAAACCCATTACCCAGGTGTATGTTCATCGCCATCCTGGTGCAACTCGGACCATTGCTTCTACAAACTCTTCTTATTCATCCTCGCCATCTCCCCTTTCGTCTACGGATCCACCTTCACAAGATTCCGCCCTTGATCTACCTATTGTTATGAGAAAAGGTAGACGTACTTGCACTTTTCATTCTATTTCTCACTTTGTTTCATATGATCATTTATCCCTTTCGTTCTAAGCATTTTATGTGTCTCTATCCTCTGCTTTTGTTCCCAAGTCTTACCAGGATGCCCTCTCTCATCCTAGATGGCGCTCCACTATGGACGAAGAAATGCGTGTGCTGGAGTTGAATTATACTTGGGTTCTTTTTCCCAAGCCCTTTAGGGCTCATATTGCTTGTTCTCATTGGGTTTTCATTGTCAAACAAAATCCTGATGGCATTGTCAATCGGCTCAAAGCTCGTCTTGTGGTTAAGAGTTTCACTCAAACCTATGGCCTTAATTACTGAGACTTTTTCTCTAATTGCCAAGTTGAATTCGATTCGGATTATTATCTCTCTCGCTGCAAATCTTGATTGGCTCCACTAACTTGATGTCAAGAATACTTTTCTACATGGGAACTTGTCTGAAGTTGTCCATATAGCTCAACCGCCCAGTTTTGAATCCAAGGAAGAGTGTGCTTCATCCTCGCAAATCTATAAATGGCCTCAAACAGTCCCCCCAAGCTTGGTTCAATAAGTTCAGCAACTCTGTCGTTTCTCATGGCATGACTCAGAGTCAAGTTGATCACTCAGTGTTCCTTAAGGCTCCGTTCAGTTATCGGAAAAGTCGTACGAGAAAGTTGTTCTCAAAAAAAGTGAAGTGAAGTGAAGTAAAAGAAAATGAAATCTATATTCCTGTGTGTGTTTATTTACCAAAGGAATAGGAAAATAAAAATTGATTTGTTCATTTGTCAGGAAAAAGAAAATAATGATTTTTTTTTTTTTTTTTGAATTCAATGGTTAGTTGTAAAGAAAATTAATTTTGAGATCATATATTTTTAGAGTTTCTCCTTTCAACCACTATTAAACTCCTTCATAAAAATTAAAATGCTAAAAGTTTAAATCAAGCAAAAAAAAAAAAAGGAATGTATTTTCATTCCACCAAGTTAAACAAGTAACAAGATAAATATATACTTTCATTTCATTAATAAAACTAACAAGAGAAATAATATATATTTGATATGTTAAATATGTATACCATATATAAATATAATAGAATAAATATATTAGATATGTATATAACATTAGATATACTTAGATATGTACATAATGCATTAAATACATTAGACTAATATATGTCTAGTTTTTGTCGACTTCCACTTTCTACTCGTTGTATATTAATCTATTATATTCATATGTATAACATATTTGTTACTGTAATTCTGGTATATATTCTATTATGTAAAAAGAAAGTAAGGTATCATAAATACGGTATAACCCAAAACATATATATAGCTATTGTACCACTTGGTGTACCGTTGTACTTAACTAAATTAAATATTTTTTATTTTTATCCAAAAAACGATTATCAATGTTTTCTAGAATATTAGTTCATCTCGACGAAAAAAAGTTAAAAATATAAAATTTTGTCCAAAAGCTAAAAAAAGTTCATTAAATACAAAAAAAAACTAAAACATATCATATTTTGGTTATTTTTCGTCTTTTATGAATTTTTTTATTTTTTAAAATAATTTTATATTTTTTTAAATCTCTTGGTGAGACGAATTAATAACCCAAAAAAATTGATGCAAAACAAAAAAAATTCAAATAAGGATGAAAAATAATAAGAATTAATTTAATAATTACCACAGTCTAAATAGAAATCATAAGATTTTCCTGCGACGCATAATCCTGTGAATTTAGCAGGACATGATTTGAGGGAAAGTAAATTCCAGTGGGAAAATTTGAAGTCTGGGACCCACTACTTTCTCGGTAACTGAACACCAAAAAAGTTACAGAAAAATTAATTTTCCCGTCCTTTCCCATCCTTTCCTGGAAACTAAACGGGGCCTAAGAGGACCAACAGTGGTATAGTGATTCTCGTGATTTATGTGAATGATATTGTTATCACTGGCAGTGATAGTATACGGATTCAAACTTTGATTCGTCATCTTAGTTTTAGCTTGCATACTAAACATTTTGGCAAGCTTCAGTATTTTCTTGGCATTGAGGTTGCTCAATCCAAAGTAGTCATCAGTTTATTGCAAAGAAAGTACACTCTTGCCCTCCTAAGAGATACCGATTATCTTGTTTCTAAGCCTATAGCCACTCCTATGGAAACTAATCTAAATTTGATGCCTAGAGATGGTGAGTTGATTGGTGATCCTGAGATATATCATAGACTTGTGGGAAAACTTATTTATCTCACGATTACTCAACCAAGTATCATTTATGCAATTAGTGTTGTTAGCCAATTTATGACCCATCCTCGAGCTCCGCTTATGCAGGAGTCCTTCGTGTCTTTAAGTATCTTAAAAATGCTCCAGGACGTGGACTTATCTATTGATCAACTAGACATATTGAAGGTTATACAGATGCTGATTGGGCAGGTTTTCCTACAAATCATCGATCTAACACTGGCTATTGTACCTTTATTGGAAATAATCTTGTAACTCGGAAAAGTAAGAAACAGTCAGTTATAGCCCGTTCTAGTGTTGAGGCAGAGTATCGGGCAATGGCTCATACTACTTGTGAGCTAACTTGGTTACGCACAATCCTACAGGAATTTGAAATTCCAGTAGAGGGTCCTACTCCTCTTTATTGTGATAATCAAGCTGCTATTCATATAGCTCATAATCCAATCTTTCATAAGAGAACCAAACACATTGAGGTTGATTGTCACTTTGTTCGGTCTAAAGTAGAGTCAAAGGAGATCTCTACACCTTTTGTTCTTACTGGTTCTCAACTATTAGATATCTTTACTAAAGTTTTCCCAAAGGTTGCCGCTGATTTTATCTGTGGCCAGCTGGGAGTACATGATATATATTCTCCAGCTTGAGGGGGGGTGTTAATTATATAACGTTCGTAATCTTAGGGATTTGATTGGACGTAATCTTAAAGATTATGAAGTTAATTTAGGAACGTGCATAGGTAATTGATTTATATTTCCTTTATTAGATTTGTAATTTATTCTATATATTGATCCTCCTAAAGGGAGAAGAATAAGAATCCGATTCTACCATTCAACAATAAGCATGACTAGATCACCAAAGGGAAAGTATGTAACCAAAAAAGCTTGCAAGTCAACTGACCTATGGCAGAAAATACGTTCTTGAAAGGAAGCGGATGATACCAAAAAATGATACCAAGTTGATTATTATAAAGAGATGGTACCTCCATATCCACTTCTCTAAGGTTCACTTCTCATGTTGCGGTTTGGTTTAAATTTTTCATGCCCCTCTAAACTTTGTAGAGAGAATGGTCTGAGTTTTATGGCATAAGTCATTGATACACCCATGTACAGTAGGCCCCCAAGCAAAATAACTCAAAAAGTAGGCTAACTTTTCCTAGAGCCTCTATTGAGCTTCAAGACAAAGCCAATCTTTTTTTAAGTTGAACTTCCATGGAGGCCACAAAAGTGCGATGTGTGTGAGGCTTTCGATTCCACACATACTGATCGTCCAAACAAAACTTTGCCAATTCAAGTGTGGAGAGTCGGAGAGTAATGTGGAAATCCTTCTAAATGAACGGAACAGGACAAGAGGTCAAAAGAAAAAAAGGGAAAAGCAATCTCAATTTAAAATAAGCTTAGCGTCATCAAATGGAAAAAACATTAGAAAGAATCTGCTAAATGAAGCTGGTGGGCAACTTTCTCTCAGTAAATAACTCCTAGCCCTCTCCCATCTTCGAATCACGTGATCAGAGTGCTTCAAAGAAGTTTGGTGACCCTAAATGAGGATGAAGAGGCTGTTTCTAGGATACGAGAGAAATGTTTCAGGAGAGGGCTAGGCTATTACCCCCTCTTCAAGGGAGAAAAACAAGAAAAATACTGAACATAAGATCTAAAACCAGATTCCTAGCAGGAAAACTTTTACAACAATTCCCACCAAACCAAATAAATCTAGCCTAAACTCTTCGGAAGAAATCTACAAGTGAAAATAAGTTAAAGTGAGGAAATGACTGCTAATCTAAAGTTGATGTTGGGCTTTTTAATGTATCCTCCGTAGACTATGAGAGATTTTTTTTATCGGCAAAGGAAATTTTATTTACCAGAACACAAAGTGCAACAAGTTAAACGGGCGAAGGATCAATGCAAGATTGATATACCCTAACAAGGTTAGTACTTGGTAGTTGGTACATACCACCAAGCTAATCCTCTACAAAGCCAACCACCAAAATTGACAATATGCCAACCCAAAAACACATATGAACCATCAGAATACACCAAAACAGGTACAGGGAAATACAAAACCGGAAGCACTAATACATCAGACTTGAACCACTGCTACTGAAGGCCAATCAAAGAAGACTTCAGTTTCTTCCTATGCAGCTTCACATTGTTTCTTGTGCAGGTAAGACTCTTGGGCCAGTAGGGGTTTATATTTTTATTTGTAGTCTAGGTCCCCTGTAATTTGTATAGCTTCTTCATGAGTAGTTAGCAAGTTGGTTATGCCTCTGCGTTTCCTTGTTGGGAATTATTTGAGCTTTCAAGTATATTTCCCCAAAAAATATGCAAGAAAACAGCATGGAAAGGTAATATATTTCATCATGCACTATTTCTTAAGAATCAAATTAGAAGTACAGCAAGCACTGTCGTTAGCCAAAGATTATTACAAACGAAGTTGAGAATACAATATTCTCCTAATTGTTTGTTACAGCACTACCTTCTGATACATTTCGCACTTTGCGCAAGTGGACAGTACTTTGCGTATATACTGAAACATCTATCACAACAAAAGGAAAACCACAATCGAGACCATTCCAGTAACACAAATAAATTTTAAACAGAGCAGCTAGTTACCCCTCTGATTGTTGCATGCAGTTTTATATTGCCTAGAGAGCAAGAATCTTTACTAGCACGAGGTTTACAATGATTTAACAGGCAGAGATAGATAATACACCTGGTGCCTACCACACTGCTCACACGTGGAACAAGGAACGTATGTAACAGTACTCCCTGTGTCAACTATAAGGGCGAACTTCTGTGGAGGAGTTCCGATCCAAAGCCTAGTTGTATAGTAACTGCAACACCAATTCAGTTCACAAATTACAATTGCATCCATCGCATACACGTACACGTACAGAGATTCACCACAGAGTGAATTAAATAGTCGCGAATTCTGTATACCCGTTGCGAAGGAGGTCGTCATGGAGGCGCATGCAGGCGTTGGGGCGGAGAGAGCCGGATCCTTGAAGATTGCGACGTGATTTTCCACCGGCGGAAGCGGAGGAGTTCTGGGGAGTGGTGGGGAAAGAGAGGAAGAGGGGAAGGAACATGGCGTGGCGGTTGCTGCCGCCGTGGGGTGGTCGGAGTACGAGTGCGCTGGCTTCGATATGTGGACCTAGGGCTGAGGTGGGGGAGGAGAAAACGGAGAGATTTAGTACGATGAGAAATCCGATCGAGACAGCAGCGGTGGTGGCGAGATGAAACGTCTCCCTTGCCATTTGGAATGGGGAGTGATATGGCTCCAAGTGGGGAGGAGAGACGGCAGGTTTTTCACGTTCGAGGGAGGAGGGAGGGAGGGAGGGAGAGGCGAGGGCTGGACTCTCCAGCTCCAGCAGGCGGGAAAGTCAGCGGGGCCGAAAGAAAAGATTGCAACCTTCGCTAGCGTCCCAAATCTTGAGGCAGACGAAATTTTAAAAATAACAAATTTATCAAAAAAATACTCAAAGCTATAATTTATGATAAAATAACAATAAAAAATATCAGCCACCAATGAAAATTATAAAAATATCATACTCTTGTCTATTTATAAATCTCTTAGATTCTTCAGAAAGTTACATGCGTCGTCAAGAACAATAGTATCCTAACAATTTTAGAAATTGTACCTATTATATGTTTTAAAATTTATGAAAACTTTAGATTGTAAACATTTCCAAAATACAAAAAAAAAAAAAAATTACGATGAGAAAATATTGTGCAAAAATTATATACAAAAATTATGATAAAAATATATGCATAAGTTATATAAATTCATAGTAATAATCGTCTTAATAACTTACCACCACTAGTTCGAAACAAAAGTGCTATTCTTTCACCCTTTTTTACACATCCTCAATCACACCCAGTGGAATTCACCCGCACCCCTATATAATCCAAAAAAAGCCCTAATTACTTTTTTCCCAAATTCTTCCTTCCTGGTGCTAACCATTCAACCACCATCGATGACCTCCATCGCAGTTCGCAACCACCGGCGACCTGCGATCTTCATTGCAGTTCGTTTGTGTTTGCTTTGTGGTGAGACATTGCATTCTTGATAACAACCCTTATCATCTTAGTTTACTTCAATGTCTAGTTGTTGAAGTTGTTTCGAGTGGGGTGTGGGATGAAGAAGATAAGAAAATATAATTGACCTGCGTAAGTAAAATCTGTTTGCATGTGGATTTTTAATTTTTATATTTTCAATGCTGAGAAAAGCAGATGTAAATTGAAGAGCATATGTCAATTGTGTCTATTAGATCTTAAATTCTTATGAATGTTAGACATGAGCATTTGGATATTTGTGGATTGCGCATTCAATTTCTCCTTGAAAGGGGAGGCATTTGATGACAGGATAAACAACAACTCAAAACTTTGGTATAAGTTAAAGATTGTTCCAAAGGTGTCCACTATCAGCATAGTATTTGCACATTATACCATGTCCATAATCATTTTAAGTTTTATATGTGTAAACTCATGAATTAATGGACTTTTTTTGTTTTAGATTATATTAAAGAAGTTAGGTTTTTCATTTTTTCCTTATTTTTGGATTATATTGAAGCAGCTTATCTCATTTGAAAGATTACTAGTTTTGTTTTATTTTTTTAACTAGGTGGTGATATTTCAAGTTGTACAAGAAACAATAAGGAGTGGAGACAATGGAAAAGTAGACGAGGTATCAAGTGGTTCTTCAATGAAAGAGGGCAATGAGATACATATTAATGAGGATGAAAATGAGATAACAGACGATTGTGAAGAGTGGAGGAATCGAAGGTGGGAATGGATTTCGACACATGAAACGAAACTTATTTGTATTACTCAAGATTTGCTAAAGAAAACGGGTTTGATGTGCTAAAAGATCATCAAAAAAGAGATGAGATGAAAACGTGAGACATGTAGTTCTTGAATGTAGTAATGGTAGAAAGGCGAGGCCACAAGGAAGTAATCTTGTGAAGCCACAGCCACAAACAAAAGTTGGTTGTCCAACTCGTCTTGATGTTTCTTTAAATCCGGATTAAAAGTGGAGGTTAACAACTATTGTCTTGGACTACAATCATGATCAGAGCCCAGGTAAGTCCATATTTTACAAGTGCAATAGGGTACTTGATGAACACGTAAAAAGAAAACTTGTATTGAATGACAAAGTTGGGATCAAATTGCACAAGACTTATGACTCACTTCAGATTCAAGTTGGGTGGGACCTGATAAACTTCCAATATATTTTGCGAAGGATTGCCGAAATTATTTAGACAAGATTCAATGTTTACAACTTGTGGAAGGAGATGCTGCACCGATGCATAATTACTTCATCAGAATGTAGGCTAACAATTCTGACTTCTTTTTATGCCATGGATTTGAATGAAAAATGTCAACTAAGGAATGTATTTGGGCTGATACAAAGAGCAGGACAGCTTGTAAGCAGTTCGGTGACGTGATATTTGACACAACTTACTTAATAAACAAGTATGACATGCCTTTTGCTCCATTTATAGGCGTGAATCATCATGGCCAATCAATATTATTGGGGTGTGGACCCATATTTTATGAAGACACATAGTCATTTTCATGGTTATTCGGACTTGAATGATATGCATGTGAGGGGTTGTCCTCCCAAAGCAGTTATTACCGATCAATGTATGACGATGAAGAGTACAATAGAAAACGTATTCCCGAACACCCTCGACATTGGTAGTGCATACAGCATGTTATGAAAAAATTAGTTGGTGTATGCAATAACGCAGTTTATAATTCGATAACAATAAAACAATTTGAGAATGTTTACAATGGGTTCATCAAAAAATATGAGATTGAAAGTAACATATGGTTAGATGGGTTGTACCTGGATAGAAAAAGGTAGGTGTTTGCTTATCTGAAAGATGAAAAATATATTTTGGGTGGAAATGTCATCCACACAAAGAAGCGAAGGTATGAATGCATATTTTGATGATTACATCACATCAAAGACACTCTTGAAAAAATTTACAGAACAATATAAAAATGCATTGGGAAAGAAGGTGCAAAGTGAAAAATAAAAATATATAAAAAGTTAGAACTCTTACATCCCTTGTGTTAGACAAGATGAGTTGGAGAAACAATTTTAAAGTGCTTACACGAATGAGAAGTATATAAAGTTTTGTGATCAGTTGTCGAGAAACTTAATTGTACTTTGCTTCTAAGAAAATAAGTTGATGTTGAATCTAAATATGACACTAAAGAATATATTACATTTGAATAAGGGGAAGAGAAAACGAGAAAAACGTGTTTCATTTAATATCGATTTTAATGCTGAAACTAATAAAACACATTGTAATTGTCGATTATTTAAGTTTAGAGGAACGGTGTGTAAACATAAACTCATGGTGTGGCATGACAAGAAAATTGAAAGAGTGTCAGACAAGTATGTCTTTAAAATATGGTGCAAAAATATGAAAATGGTCCACACGAAAATTCGAATAAATTACGATAACTCGTCAATCATAGTTGAAGCACGTCGACATCACAACATGTGTAATCTCTTTAATAAGGTTGCCGATTTGGCGAAAGATTCTCAAGAGAAATATGATATGGTTAAGGCACGGGTAAGCGAGCTAAAATGTGAGTTGATTGAATATTCGGTGATTTATGGAAGTAATATGGTTGGCGGTTTTGCTAATGATTCTTTTTCAATTAGAGATACAGTTTTTCCTTCCAAATAGAGCACGGATGTACTTAACCTGGAACCTCTTTGTCGAAAAGGGAGATTGCCGTCTAAAAAGAAGTAAAGTGTTGTGGAAAAAGCTATTAAGAAGAAAAAGAAAATAATAAAGAAGACATTGTCTAAAAAAAATTTAAGGTATAATTTGTCATTTGTTGTTTACTAGTTAATATGGACTTATAAATATATTTGATGAATGCATAGTACTTAAATTATTTGCTAATTTCAGGATGTTGAGGAGATTGCGAGGGGCCATATGCTGGGACACAAGAGAGAGGGATTCAGGGAGGCTGTAGTGCACTTTTTATAGTGTGCGTGTAATGCAAGCAAAACGACATAGTTTTGTTCACTTTGTCCTTAAAACTACATCATTTTATTTTATTATGTGAATTGTTATCAATGTAGTTTTGAGGACAAAATAAACAAAATAATGTCGTTTTATTCACACTACATGCGCACTATAGAAAAGTGCACCATTGTTCCCCCAAATATACAAGTAAGAAACGTTTTTTTGTTCAATGTCAAGTTTATTGTTAATCCCTTTGTATAATGTTTAGTCCATTTTTTATGGGCAGACTTATCCAAGCTACACATCAAGTTTAATGTGGCCAAATATAACACCCCGTAATATGCGGCCGAATATGGAACACTACGGAATAGACTTGAACCAGTTTATGCGAAGCTTCCCGACTTGACAAATCTACATGTAAAGCCCACAGCCATACATGCCAAGTTTACTTAGTGGTCAAGTTTGAAGAGGGCATTCAAGTGTTGCGGGTCGTTACATTTGGGACAGGTCACAACCAAATTTGATGAAAAGTCAAGGGCATGGTTGGGGAGGAGGGCATACAGAAATGATGGTTGCAAGAGATAATGCCAAAGAATAAAAAATTTGATTGTTTAATGGACAGTGTATTTTGTATGAAATATGCATGAAATGCTCTTATTTATGGACCTGGTATCTTTGTTAGATTTGTTTTCACTAGAATGCTATGTTTGGAGATATTATCTTTATTTGCCTTTTGTGGTTGAAATTTTGGTTGTTTAATGGACTATGTACTTTGATATCTATGTTTCAAAATGCTCTTATTTATGGTTGTCTCTTGTTTGTGTCCCTTTTGTCTTGAATTGTTTTTGACTTCATGAGCGAAGCAATCTGGAGATTTTTTATTTTCTACAGGTTTAGTGAGTTTTTCAATTGGGCGAGCCATTATTGCCAATTATTCCTCTACAGTCATAATGCTAGTGGTCATGATTTGCATGGCTATTGAATATAATGACTCTAAACGATTTGACAAGATTGAGTTTTTGGCGATGAAAGAGAGGATTTCAAATCCGAACATGTGCTTGAGTTTGCATTAGAAATCGAATGAGAAAAGCGTGGCGACAAGCTTGCGGAGATTGAATTCTTAGAGTCGGATATAACCTTTTCAGAGTCATTTTTCTCATTTTTCTCTTCGATATTTGTCATGCAACACATTCATTGGACTAGTGCTTGATGCAACTTCGAGATTTGCAGGGACATCGATCACCCTAGTCTTACTTTGCGTCATAGGACCTATGGAAGTGCTATTGCTTTTTGTGGCATTGATGACGTCCTTACTAGTGTTCTTGACAATTTGAGTAGTTTGATTCTTTTTAGAAGCCATTGACGAATAACTTGCTTTTGGAGAAAGAGATGGGAGGTAGAGACAAGTGGGCGTGCCAAATTTGTGACACACAAATTTAAGTCTTGCAATAAAGACAAGAAAAAGATGTATAAAGTAATATTTTATTGATTTAAATAAAAAGTTAATACAATTCTCTATTATGTTCTTTGTAATGAAAAATGATTCCTCTGTTGAAGCTTGTTGTTGAATGAATCAGATGATGACTTTGTCAATGAAGAAATCAGTGAAGTAGTGGTTTTGATCGAGAGCTTGAATAACTGAATCTTAAAGGAGTGCAATTGCAGATGAATCGACGTTGTGTGAGTGCTTGTTGATTTTTCGCAAAAGTTTGAGAGAATGATTTGAGAAGAGACTTGAAGAATGTTTGAATGTTGTTGGGAGATTTGAGTTTATAGACGAATCAACAGGTTGTGTGGGTGCTTGTTGATTCTTTGTAGGAGCTTGAGTTGTAGTCCAATCGGCATGATGTTTAAGTGCTTATTGATCTCTATAGGAGCTTGAGTTGTAAATGAATCGTCACACTATTTGGGTGCTTGTTGATTCTTATGTCAAGATTTGAGTTGTAAATGAATCGACACGTTAAGTAGGTGCTTGTTAATTCTCTTGGCCCAAGGTGTGTTTCCTCTTTCATATACGCCTCAATGTATAGGCTCAAGGAGAGCGAGTTGATTTTGACAATTTCTTCAATGAGTATTTATTATTGATTTGATTGAGCTAATTTTCTAAAATTAAGATATTTTCCTTCTTATTTCATGAAAATAATTGTCATTGAGCATCAATTATTGATTTGATTGAGCTAATTTTCTAAAAATAAGATATTTTTCTTTTTATTTTCTAGAAAAAGTTTTAAATAAAAATGCATGATTTTTTCCAATTTTACTTCAATTAATCAAAAATATTTTGTTTATCTCAATTAATTAAATAACTATCAATTTTTGTGTCTACACACATTTCTTTCTAAAAAATAAAATATCAGTGCCATACAATAGCCACCAATCAAATACCTACCTACAACAATATCACTAAAATACCTTACTTGACCTATATATATGACTACATGGACCAACACTTTTTTATACTAATATTAGATCAACATCTGAACTCTTTATTCTTGATTAATTTTAATGATCTGAACTGTTCAATGTGTTTAAAACATGTTTTTAATGGTACCCGTGAAAAATCAGCTCAAAATATTACCGGAAAGGATTTGATCCAATCAGTTGCTCAAAATGCTGATAAAAACTGTTTTATGAATCATTGTTTGGATCAAACATTTTCCAATAATATTTTGGGCTGATTTTTCGCGGGTACCCTTAAAAACATGTTTTAAATATATTGAAAGGTTCGGATAATTAAAATTTAATCAGGAATGAAGAGTTTATGTTTGTCTAATATTAGTCTAAAAAAGTGTTAGTCCATTAAACTTTTCCCCCTTTATATATAATATATACATACTAAAAAAGTGTTGGTCTATAGAATATTTCCCCCTTTATATATATATATATATATATATATATATATATATATATATATATAAAATTAAATTTTAATACTCCGAACCTTTCAATATGTTTAAAATATATTTTTAAGAATACCCGCGAGAAACCATCTCAAAATATTATCGAAAAAAATTTGATCAAAGCAGTGGTTCAAAATATTTCATGCACCAACACTTTATATATATATATATATATATATAGGGAAATGTTATATGAACCAACACTTTTTTAGACCAATATTAGACCAACGTCTAAACTCTTCGTTCCCGATTAAATTTTGATGATCCGAACCGTTCAATATGTTTAAAACATGTTTTTAAGGAATATATATATATATATATATATATATATATATATGTATATATATATATATGCTTTTCCCTCATAGTATCTAGTACACATTTTACTATAATTGGGCCTAACTTGAGGTGGTTTGACTTTTTTTTTTTTTGCCATGTTGAACTTTTTTTTCAACCTTGACAGTGAGAAAAATTAAATGTACAATTTTTTTATTAAAAAGCTAAAAGAGTTGATTAAAATTCACAAAAAGTTTTTTTTAATTTTTTTGTTTGTCCAAATTTTTATCAAAGTTATTTTTTTTTTGTTTCTTCAATTGTTCTTGTCGCAATGAGTAGAAAAAAGAAACTTTTGACAAATAAGCTACAAAAAACAATTAAAGATGATAATAATTAAAATACAAAGAAGTAAGTTTTGACAGTTCAAATTCTAACTTAATTGGTTGAGCATATATATCACCACTTGAATCATTCTTAAGTTCATAATATTTATGTAAAAAATACCAACATTTGCACATTGATTGTAATTAAAAAAAATTGAATCAACAAATTAGTTAATCGATGTGAGATACATATTTCGTCGTGAGCTTATATAACAAGTTACGAATCCAAAGGAGATTTGAAGGGTACATGTGATACACGTTCAAAGAGATGTTGTATGATTTATAATTAATCGTGTTTTGCTTACTAATTAGTAAAATAATATTGCCTTGTAGAAAGATAAAATTAATAGTTATGAATGCGTCCGTTGATGTGTCCACAAAGAGAAATTTGAACAAACATGTTGTAATTGGGAAAAGTCTACTGAAAAAGTCAATTTTTAGGTTTAATTTAGAGGGTGTAATAGAACCAATGAAAAATGAGACTACAAATGAAGATACTTTGAAATAATATAGATATCAAATAAACAAATTAATTTAGTTAATACTAATTATTTTATTTAATTAAAAGTTTCTGTCAACAAAAATTAACGAAATGACTATACAAAGATACGTCTGAAAATAGAAACCTTCTACTAGGGTAAAATGGTAAATGCATAATATCTATTAACTTCCACTTGCGGACAAAAATTAACGAAATGACTGTACAAACATAAAGTCTGAAATCGATAAATTATATAGTTAGAAGATGAAATCTTAATTAATAATAATAATAATAATAAACAAGATCAAAACTTACGTAATAAAGACTCCATTTTGAACCGTGGCTTAATTTACTCGCTTTAACTTATTGGGTCAGTAAAATGTGAAGTCCAAATTTAATGATCGTATATGTATGAAAATGTTAAGTCAAGATTAAAGTAAATTAAAAAACTTAATTTTTAAAATTTAAAATTTTTCTACTACGTTTTACGGCATCATCAATGGTTTCTCTTTGTTCAGAGCAAATCAAACAAGACGGGTATTTATGAACTTCTCTACATTATCAATCTCAACTTATAACACCTCTTACTATGAATTGTCTAAAAATCAACATCAAACTAAGTTTAAAAGTTTTTACCTGGCAATAAAAATTGAACATACAATCTCGGAAGAAGAATAGTCTAAAATTGATTAATTTTTAGGAGTTGTCCTAGTCACTTCATAAGTCATCCAAACCAAATGGTGGCAGCGGGAGTTTCTAAAAGGATTGAATTTTTTAATGACTCTTACATTTATAGTGAACTTCAATCCGCCCATTAGCTAAATTACATATAGGTGTCGAATATATATATGTGTGTGTGTGTGTGTTTGCATACTAGAAAAAGGAAGTGTTAGTAATTTTGGGATAGTAATAGTTTGTGTGGTGTTAAAACAATTTTTGCTACATTAGTTAAGCTTTAGTATAGCATTAGCAAATTTGGGTGCGGTTTTTCTAATATAAAATTTTGATACCGTGCTAGCAATCTTGTTTGTGGCATTAACAAATTTTGATGCGACACTAACTTTAGGGTGAAAGTAATAAAAGTGTGATGATATACTGTGATAATAATAATAATATAATAATAAAATTACTGACAAATATAACTTGATTTATTATACAACTCACTCATTTAAAAGCCTAACCCTATCTTATCTTATGATGGTCACACATCCCACAAGTTAATAAGTTTAAATGATCAAACCAGTTTACGAGTAGATGAATTTGAATCAATACTCAACGACAACCCTAGTAGGGAGCCGCAGCTGCTAATTACAGCTTCTTCTGTAACAGTCACATCATATTTGAAGGACGCCGGGTCCATTTAGTTTCTACAATGGTGTATCGTTTTTAGTTCAAAAGGGTTGGCTTTCATTAGCTCGAAACGGCGTTGTTTTGAAGGACTACTACAGGGACCCGGTTCCAGACATCATTGCCCCGATGAAATTTGCAACTTGATTGATTTCTCACAAAAAGAAAGGAGAACTAATCCTTCCGAACCGGAAAATATATCAATGCCATTTCAAGAGACAGCGTCACCTTTAGGGGTGACGGGCACGCGGTTCCGTACTCAAACCGTTAATAGCATAAAAGCTGTGTTTTAATTACGCAAAATGACATCGTTTTGGATTCAAAAAGACTGGCCTTCATTAGCTTGAAACAGCGTCGTTCCAAGGAGCTGCACCACTGCAGAACCTTTAGGGTACACGGAATGGCTCCATATTTGAAACCCCACTCAAATTAAAATCCCACATTCACCTCAGAAACGCAGCCATTATCTTGAAATGGTATCTAATTAATTCCACGGGGTTAAAATACTTCTAATTAGGCCTGTAGTAGACAGATCCCCTCCTCTAAAAAGAAAGAGAAGAAGCAACAAACAACAGAAAAATTACACATTGCTGGAACCAGGAAAGAAATCATCCGGTAGTCTCCTCCAAAGCGAATACCCTAGGACGAACTCTACATATATTGTTGATGCGAAGGCTGCTGCACTCCACTACCCACATAACTACCGTAGCTAGACGGAGCAGCAGTATACGGAGATGAAGCAACCCTTTGATCATCTTGCGCATAGTAGTATGATCTTTGATCATAAGCTTGCTGAGCATATGTAGATTGGCTAGGATTTTCATAATCATAAGCCGTCGGAACAGCAGGTGGATACCTCTCTCTCATGCCTGGATATAAATTAGTTCTCTCGCCATAAACTGGCGGAACCTGTCTACCACCACCTGTCATGGGGGCAGCAGCACCAGGAGCACTGGCACGACTGCCACCAGGTGCACGGAACCCTAACCTTCCTCCATTTGCTCGTGGCTTCTTGTACTGCTGCTGTTTACCAGATTCGACAGGCCTCTTCTTGTCGGGCTTTGAGTTCTCTAGCTGGGTAACTCTCTTCAGAAGGGGATCCAGCGGGTATTCTATCTCCAGATTGTAATCTCTAACGCAACGGATCACAGCTCTAAGCGCAGCAAGTTCTTGAGCATTTGCCTCATTCTGCACGGGCAAGTGGGAGCAAGTTAGGGGTGGGAATGTTATATACTACTTGAATTCGACAGCAAGTCAGCGGGTAAGGATTGTTTGGTTCTTGATATGAACACTATAAACATGACACAACCTGGTAACACGAATATTAAATAGGTGGGAGTTTGGGCAAATACTTTTTAACTGAAAATGGACACGTGTAACCTGTATAACTGAGTTTTAAGTACAAATTTTTCTTTTACTCAACTAGGAGTAGCGACAACTAATAAGGCCATATGTAATCCCATCCAACCGACTAAAAGTATATGGGAAAATAAAAATAAGAACCATGTAGCCATTCCATTTCATATGCGAGGTTAATATGATGACATTTCCTTCACTATTTTGGAGTCAACAAAGTAAACAAAAAAAAAACTACATATAGAGTTCAGTTTTGTATAGTTTAGATAAAAAATGGAATTGAGTTGAGATTAAACATTTCATATGGTAAGTATTGGCTTGAAGAAATAAAAAGGTAGGATAGAAACTACAATGTCTTCACACCCTTGGTACATTTCAGTAGAGGTGCAAATAAATGAAATGAGATGTTAGTGATACACGTACGAGAGACCAATCTATTATGATACAACACGACATGAACATGGCAAGATGCCCTACGTAAAAGGAAGTATTGTGTAAAACAGAAGTGCCAGGGAAGAAGTAAATAGGGACAAAAAACTACCGACCATTGCACCAGTACCACCACCACCAGGTTTTCCTTGTGAGTTCCTCCTCAAATCCTTTAAATAGGTTTTCAGGAGGGGTACAGGGGGGAAGCTCTCAGTAAGCTCAAAGGCATGGGCAAAATGTACAGCATCAATTTGTCTCCCACTTTTCACTAATCCTTCAACAAGACCTGAGAAAAGAGGAAAAATGTATAAATGTACATTAATAGATATTAATCCATTTGTAGATCTCGTAGTAGTAGAAGTAGCCTTTTGCTACCATTTGACGCATAACCTATGTTTCCCAAATAAAATTGACAAACTACCAATCCTAAGTGGATCAGTTGAATGGGCACCATAAAAGATGGTCGGGTCACGGGACCCAATCAGGGTCAGTCAATTAGAAGGAAACCAACCTGGCATTTGGTCTGTTAAACCAAGAGAACGGCAGAGCTCAGGGGCCCGCCTCTGGTGAGCAACTGCAAGAAGAACAAGCTTGCAGAGTTCTTCTTCGTCAAATTCTGACGCAATCCTAAAAGTCGCGAGGAGCTGCAAGAATGCTTCAGCTTCCAATGAATTTCCATTGGCAGCTGCCAACTTAGGCTTCCACTCATCAGCGATGGCCTTGGCTTGCTCCTTAATTTCAGGGCTCAAAAGGTGGTGATCAGCCCTTGCCAATACGGTGGCCATGGCTTCCATAAACATAATACAGGACCGACGCATGCCCCGAAGGGCATCCTCGTCATTTTTATCCCCTTCTTGGGTGGGAGGGTAGAACCCCTCCAGTGAAGCCAGAACTAAATTGCCCGGTTCGGTTGCACTTTCCAGCGCGATGGAAAGTTCCGCACGGAGGGCATTTATGTCTTTCTTATTCTCCATTGTGTAACTCAGAAGCCCTTTTGCATCCATTTGCTCGCAAAATTGCGTCAACTCTGGACGAGGCTCAACCACCTCGTCACCTTCGGCATTTTCACCTGTTTTATTTGGGGAATTCTCCTCTGGTGGATCTATGAGGAATGTACAAGTATCGCCAAGAGAGCTACTTACCTTGGTTTCTTTGTCGTCCCCATCAATTGCCTCCAAAAGTTCTGGCTGGTGCTTTGCCAGGGCCTCTGCGATTGCACCAACAGCAGCATCCTTTAGCTCCTGAATTCGATCCAACAAATCTTGCTCTTTGGCAGCAACCACAGCCTCTCTCTCTGCCAGAAAGGCACAAGTACTACTTTGTTTTTCTTTAAACTCCTTCTCTTTAAGTTCCAGTTCTTCGGATTTTGTATTCATCGTTGTCTCAACATGCCGGAAGTATTCTTCAATTTCCGACCACTGAACATTGTCCTCGGTGAAATCCTTGTGAGCTTCTAGTTCAACGAATGCCTTGCCAAGCTGTAGTATAAGAGGAGCTATGGTTTCAATTCCCACAACTTGATCTTTGTCATCCATGGCAATGCAAATTGTTGAATGAACTGCACAAGAGATTCTACATAAATCATTACAACACAAGCATATCACAAGACACCAAGTCAAATATCTTGGCAGCACAGGAATGGAAATGTTGGCATATTACAAAAGAACCACTACTTAATAGATCATGGCCATGGGAAAACACAATATCTGTTGGATGTTACCAAATGAAAACCAGCCACCCTCTACACTCTAAGCCATCACTAGACGGTTTATATCACAAAATACTCCCATGAACCATGTATTTGGTCACTTTGCTATGCCGCCCAGTGACCTTACAATGTGAGTACTTCTGTAGCAAAGCCAACCGGAAGATTAAACCCAGTTCAGCTGACTCCCATTCACAAAACAGACAAGACAAAAGAGGTCTAAAAGATCTTATTTACTAAAACTACCAAATACAACTCTCAGAATCTATACAAGGAAGACGAGATAAAACCAACCAAATGGGATGAAAATTAATTTGCACCGTACAACCACACAAATTGAAATAAAATATTACTTTTCTTTTCCGTTTAGGTTTTTGCAAGTCCAGAAAAAGAAAAGGAGATGACGAAAAATCAATCAATAAATTATCTAACATCGCACGGTAGTCATAATGTTAAGGCAACATCCTAAAAAGCACATCTGCCAAAATACACAGATGTGACAATTTCTCAAAAGATCACAATAAAGTACGACAGAGACAATAAACCAATTAAATATAGATGTGAAATACCTGCAATACTAATTTCTTCCACTTTATTAAGAAATGATTTCTCTCATTATCATGGATCCAAGTCGTTTTCTTCAAATTAACAATGTGTTTCAGATGTGTCTAAGAGAGGGACACGTGTCCCTCATGTGCCCAAAGTGTCTCCTTAAACTAGACACATAATATGACCTATTTGGATACGTCTCAAGGAGCATCCAATGACCATGTGTCCAACATGAACAAGTGACCTTCATGAAGTGTTTTTGCTTCTTAGGCATAGTCAAGACAACCACCACCCCAGACCACCAAAGCATACTGCCACGAAACACACGACATTTTCAACATGCCCTTACTACCACTAATGCAAGTGCTCATAACCGAACAAAATTAAGGGGTAAATCTTCTCTGCTACTTTTGTTCGACAACAGCCTCCAAAATAGTCACCACTAAATCCAAGTTCTTCTTACCCATCACCACTACTGTCATTACCAACAAGAATTCCAGTACCAAAATTGCTCTCCAAACAAAAAAATCACTAGATTTCTTATTTTGTAAGTGCAACCATAAAGCCAAGATAACTGACAGAGCAGACGCTTATTATTTTTCTCTGACAATTTCCTTAGAAACTAGTACTTGTACATGAAGAGTATTTCGAGTTAGAAGCAATATGTAATCATATGCATTGAAGGCAAAACAAATAAAAAAACTTCTAATATAACTGTTGTTCAACATATTATTCTTTACGGCCATCATCCACAGCAAATTTCATGTCAGATTGGTAAACACAATCAAACTACTCTCTAAAATGTCTAAGCAACATCAAATAAGAGTTAAAGATTCAAAAACTTTTCTTACCACCTTGGTACTAACAGTTCTCCACCTTTCGAGGATACATTGTTATGTACCACAAACGCAGACACGAATACGAGAATTCTACAAAACTAGGGACGCAGACACAGTGGAATACAGGAAAATGTCTATATAATATATATACACACTGAGGAAACTTGAATATATACTGAGAATTTTACAGATTCGGCCTAAGCGCGGTAATTACGGGAGAATTTTTTTGGTTAAAAACAATCAAATTCATTACATGAGAAATAGCGAAGAAAAAAGAAGCATGGTATGAGATAGGCGGCGGTTCAATCCCTAAGACTTTGGGTTTGAACTGCTATTCAGATATGTAACCGAGAGAGAGAGAGAGAGAGAGAGAGCCAGAGCCATACGTCGATCGAGAGAGAGCAGAGGGAAGGAGCACCGAGAGAGAGAGAGCGCGCAGAGGCTTCTATCCAGTAAGAGCCAGAGGCTTCAACCTTATATTTAGGGTTCTCTCTATCTGAAATCCAGAGGCTTCAACCGATATACTTGTATTTTATTTTTTTGAAAGGTATATACTTGTATTTTATACATCGTATTACTTTTTAACCCAAACTTATTTTAGTAATACAAATTACCCCCCAAATAATTTAAAAATATTAACATCTACCTTTGCTCCGTAGTTATGAGTCTCACTCGCGTGTAGGTATTAGGGATGGCATTTTGCTCCGATCCGACGAATATCCGAACCGTAACTAATTTTTTCCCCGAACTGTAACCAAAATTTTCTCTATAGATGTGGTTATAGAGGAAACAAGTCAATATCCGATCGGATACGGTTTGGATACGGTTATTGTTAAATATCCAAAAATAACCGAACGGATATCCGAACCAAACCGAAACCAAACCAAACCGAACATTATATATACATACATACATACATACATACATACATACATATATGGAGTATAAAAAAAACTAAAACTCTTAATATATAATATAATATATACATAATATAAAATCTTAACAAACCATTTTTTGTTAGCCCAATAGCATAAGGCATAAGCAGCTAAGCCCAGTAGCCCATTGGCCACTACCCGAGTACCATTTCCATTATTTTATGCCCTAAGTTTTTAACTCTTAAACTTTAACAGGGTAAGTGGTAACCCTTATTTTATGAGTTTTATTTGTTGGTAAAATATGAATAGGAATTTATTTATTTTTAAATCGCATTCGGATTGGGTTGGGATGAAATCTGAGCGGATTCGAAAAAAATTACGGATATCCATTAGATTCGGAGATTAACCGATATCCATTGAATATGGTTACGGTGCACAAATTTTAATCTCCAACGGATATCGGAGTGGATATGGTTATCGACTAACGTTCGGATATCGGATACGGATATCCTAATATCCGCTCCGATCCGCTCCATTGCCACTCCTAGTAGATATCCGGCAACACAACGATTACGAATTTAACATTTCCCTCCTTTGACACCAAACATAATTTTATTTGTTTTTGAACGATCAAATAATATTTATTGAATTATTTTTTTTATTTGAATTCTTTTTATAATTTTTTATTTTGTATTATTTTTTCATTGATTATTAACTCATCTCAACAAAAGAAATTTAAAAACTATAAAATTATATCTAAAAGTTAAAAAAAAAAGCCAATACAAAAATTATTTAATTTTTTTGTAAATTCAATCAAATGATGACAGTTAAATTTATCAAAACAAATTTTTAATTGCTATAGGTAGTAAAATAAATAAATAACATATATTTTGTATGCATCAATAAAAAGATGGAGATCGAAGCAGACATTATATCTAAGATATATGGACTCACTTGATTCGATCCTTAAGTTTTTTATTGTGCTTCTAAATTCGATCGATCTCCTAAAAATCTTTACAAACAAAAGTTACAGAACGAGTAACGAAACAGAATGGAACGAACCAATGAAATTGCAATTAGGAATGGCAACAGTGCGGATCTGGACAGTTATTAGGATAACCGTATCTCATCTGCGAATATTATATCCTATTCAAAACAGCTTCGATAACCAAAGGAGAAAAGAAAATACTCTATAACCAAACTATTCGGTTCAGAAAATACCCAAACTTAACTGAACCGTAATCAAAACTAAAAAAATTCTGATAAATAGCAAAATATGTACAAAAAATAGCATCACATTAGATGAACGAAAGTTGATTGCAGCTGAAAAGTGAAGAATCATGTATTCCAACTTCCAAGTCTCAATTTCTCAAACCCCATTGTGCCACTTATAATTAGGTTTAGGGTTAAAGATTATAATTATATATATGTATAAAATGACATCGTTTTAATTTCGATTGGGTTCGAAGAACGGTTGAGTTCAGGGATCAATTCCGCTATTGGTCTAAACCATAACCTAATCAAACCCAAACGGGTATTCATCCATTCCTACCATACCCATACTATGGAAAATAACGGTTACAGTTTGAAAAAAATTAAGTGATTCGATTCTGATAACCAATAGTTTGGTCCAAATTATCATCTTTAATTGCAATCCCTACTTGCATGCCTCCGGACCTCAATCGTGTTCCCACGTTGTCTAAATTAATTAAATGTAATGGATACGTCAATTACAAATTTTGATGTGACCCCGTGATATCTATTTCTCAGGATGTCCAACACCGCTGAGAAGCCAGAGGCATGGAATAAGATCTTATGATTGATTCCTAACTTGAAACTCACGTGTCTTTCGACTATTGCCTTTCATCGCTTCTATAATGCCTGGATTTCTCAAGAAATTAATTAAATTATATATTTTTATTTTATTATTAAAAATATAAATAAAAAAAAATGTCACTCTTATTATTAATTAAAACAATAGAAAATGTGATAAATTAAAATTTTAAAATGTAAAAGTGAAATTGACAGAAATACCCCTCGGGGTTTACATTTATTCGAAAAATAAGATAAACAGAGCATCTAGAGGTAAGACAGCCAAACGCCACCAAGTTCTTCTCCAGTAGCTCCCTACTCTTTCTGCTCAGGCGGATTCTCCTATTGTTCCTCGATATCTGGTACGAAACACTAGGGATAGAGAATTTGCACTGATGATCAATGAAACTCAATAGGAAACAAAACCCAATAACCAAATCCAGAGATAACATGCATGCTCAACAGGAAATATATGAACAACATAAATAATAACAGAATAAACTATAACTAGATAACATAAGTTAAACATATTGGTATGTTATGAATTTGTCTTTTTATGTTTCTAGGAATCCCACCTAGGAACTCCGAATCTTATCCAACACATCTAACTTAGGATACTTAGTTGATATTGACCGGTTCTTACCTACCCAAGCCCCATAGTCCGAGGTGAAGTACCTAACTTGAATATCAACCTGGCAAGGAAGGAGCCTTCTAACGTTCACTTAGGTCAATAACTACCTCGCCCTAAAACGTGGCATCACTAGATCAGGTACCAACGAGCCTTAACTATTTTCCCTTAATCGGTTCAAGGACGCCCAAGACATTGGCAGTCACTCCCTCAGTGTCAGGAGCTGAATACGCAGACATCTTCGAGTCACCCTCAACCTTCTCCAACAATTTGTAGTTGGGGTTTTTTCAACATATCCACAAAATCAAATACGAGACGACGCCCAAAAATAACCTTGCCGTGATGGGCTTTTCAAATCAATTTTACGCTATTTCAATTCCATTACGAACACTTAGGTGTCTCTACGTATTCCACTATTTATAATGCACACTCGATACCTTCTGCTGCCTTATCCAAGTATCATTCGAACCGATGTCCTTAAGGTTCAATCTTTGATTTTCCTAAAGTACAACAAATGTCAATTATAAAAAATGGGACAATATTACAACTATAATTGGAGTATAACCAAATTTTTCAGAAGCTCAACAACAACATACAATAAGAGCTCATCGGTATAACAACACTAATGAATGTCATAACGGCATAAATAAATTTATAGAGTATAATCAACAAAGACATTCTTGCTTGCATGGAATTCCATAGGAATTCGTGAACATCACCGTAAATCACTTCCGTTAGGTGCCAAAATCCCAACACTTTCGGTGACAGATGTAGAAGTCCTTGTCGCCATTGATTACATTTAGTGACACGATGTCCTAGAGGGTGTCACCATTGGTGTTTTTTCTTGTAGTGAAAAGTGCATGCATGTGCCAAGTACCGTGTTCAATGATAAAAGAAAATATATGAGATTAAAGATACAACGATTTTATTTGTCTAGATCAACTAGGCAATTTAATTTGTAGAATTGAGTTTACAAAACAAGAATTATACGATTTTCTTCTCACACGTGCACATGCACAAAACAAGGCTATCATTTCATATTAAACTTTTGAAGTCTTAGTTACTGAAAAAAGAAAAATAGGGTGCTTTAAACAAAATCAATTTGGGCCTTGAAAGCTATTGTGATGTTCTCCTCCCAAAGAATCTTCATACAAAGGCTCTTGCTAAGGTGACATGTATTGTTTGCCAAATAACAAAAAGAATTGCACAACCTTGCTTTGCACGACCCACTAGGCTTTAGTTTAGGAAATAATAAGTTTAAATATTAGATTCCGCCTTTCTAATTAGATTAAAAAAAAATTGAATTTACCTTTAGAACATTGTAAAAATAATGACTAACAACCTTATTATTTGAGACTTTTGTTACTAATAAGATGTGATCAACCTTTTTCTTAAGATACCCAACTACAATAATGCAATTGGGTTCGAGCAACTATCAATCGAAGAAAATTTCTGAAATTATCTTGTGCAAACATGGTAACCATTACAGCATAAGGTTTAAGTATGGAGTTTCATTGAGTTCCATTATGCAAAGACAAATTAGTTCACGAATCATTCGTAAAACATGAAATCAAGAGGATTAAAAGTAGTAGATCTTATCAAAGATATATAATCTAAGGGTTGGAGGTAAAATTCCATATGAGATGCATCCGAAACATATTAATACATAAATTAGGAAGACTGTTATAACATAATGAATATTATTCAATCTACTGAGCATGGATTATTAAAAAAATTTTTTTTTTGAAGAACTTGATCAAATTTTTTTCACCTGAAACAATCAGTATATTATTCTAAGGACATTACGTACAGAATCCTACCTTGGTTGCGCGATCCAAGCAAAGAACGATGACAGGTAAAGAAATTGACAGGATTTCGACCTACAGTTGTGACCTTCTTCTCCCAAAAACTTGTCAACTTTGGGAGTGTATTTCGTGAAAAAGAAATGGTGCAACCAAAATTATATAGTCCCCTTAGGTGGTAATTAGACACAACCCCTCGTGAACACCCATTAGTCCCTCCCATTCTATTCATTGCCAAGGAATAAAAAACTGATTTTTTAAAAATCCATACTCAATGCCATCAAACACAATGAAGACTCCATCAAATACTTGGAGTTTACACGGCTAGAATTTGAAATGATAAGAAAAACTTTGTTCCGGTATATTGTGACCCATCACGACTATCATGCACATGTTATCACAATCATCCATGGAAAAAAATGATTGAAAAGGCCAAATGATTTATTTATTTAATATTTCGGGTTATTGCAACTTCAAAAAATATGGAATTAAAACAAATACGACAACGTACTATGACATCTTAAGTGTTTCTGTTATTAAAATCACTCATCTCAATTAGTTCGTTGTGTTTTAATTGAGGGTTTTAAAGATTGATGCTTTTCAAGGAAAAGTGGGTCTGGAGAAAAATGGTCAATATGCTTATCAAGTTTGAATAAGAGGGTAAGAGGGAAGTGAACAGAGAGAGGGCACTTCCATCCCCATCCAAATTTGAAGTAATGCAAGGGAAGTGAAGAGCTTTATACATTTGATACCAAACAAACCGGTCATTTACTATTTAAATGTTACTCGTTATGCTTATGCATTTTCGAAGGAGATAAAACTTAAATTAAAAATATTTTAATTTTTTCGAACTGAATTATTTAAATGTTGATGAGCTCAACATGAGAGTGTTTTTGCTCATGTGCACACTGTCGAGATTGCATGTGCTGAGATGACCTGAGAAAGACGGTTGGTAGTTTTGCCGACTTGACAAAACCCCGAGTATTTCGGGAGAGATTTTAATTGGATAAAGACGAGGAGTTCTAGGCCAATTCAACTTGAGGTGAGAAATTTTAGGTTGAATGAAGCTCTAACGGTAGAGAATAAGTCTCTTGAGAGTTTACATCGAATTTATCTCATCAGAAACTAGGTAGAAACATAGATTGATGTGATGGTAAAAGTCCATAAATAAAGATTCACAGTCATAGTGAAAGGTACACAGTAAATAGTAATTGCATAAACAGATTTGAGAGTTCTAGGTGACTCAAGTTTTGACTTAACCATTGGAATGTTTTCCTGCCACAGAAGGACTATTGGGAGCCGTCATGCCACTGGTGGCATCCTAGAGCCAGGGGGGTGGGGAGGCTCTCATTGGGAGGGTGATTCTTAAAACAACAGAGAAATAGAGCCTCAAGCGGTGCAATTCCAACTAGGCCAAACCCTCCTGACATGAGGGAATGGCTGAATCAACACTAAGGATTGCGTCAATCATCTAAGCATACAATGATGTTGCAACACTTGGTATCGTCACCCTTGTCGAAGGCGATAGAGGTGGTCCGCCTTACCAAAAAATTTTACTCCTCCTAAGTTTCATATCTATAACAAGAGGACAGATCCAATGAACCATATGAAAGGATTCATACAAGCAATGTTCTTCCATCTAAAAAATGAGAACCTATATTACAGGGTCTTTGCCCCGAGCTTGGGGGAGATTGCCCACAACTAGTATAACAAATTCCATCTATGTTTGATAACCAGTTGGTGGATCAGTTCTTAGCTCGGCTCATGGCTAGCTGATCTCAACCAAAGGGCTAGAGGCTTTTATGGCGATGAAAAAATGATTAGACAAGACGCTCATGGATTTCACAAATAAGTATTGGGCTATTTACAACGAGGTTGTGGATTGCAGCGAAAAACATACTCCGACAACCTATAAGATTTACTTGCTCGCGAGAAGCTGCACGAGTCCTTGACTGTTTACCCAATGGAAAAATTGCCGATCTCATGGTCAGAATGGACTAATATGCAAAGCTTGAAAAGGACATTCTTCGGGAAATAGACAAAGGGACTCCTCGAGCTCATAAGAGCAATGTTGTAAAGGCGACCGAGCTTAAAATTGAGAGAGAGAGAAGCATGAAATGGCGTATTCAAAACGCAATTATAAGATGCCTGGCTCCCAAGCTTTTAGAGCCATAAAGGTTGTCTTCAGTACGCCAATTTATAAGATGATACGGCCGCTAAGGGAGGAGCCCTATTGGTGGAGGCCACTTGGGATGAGAAGAGAACCGAGTAAAAAAAAGTGGGGGATAGATGTAGCTACCACAGAGATTTCGACCACCTAACCAAGAACTACAAAGCTTTTGAGATTTCTAGAAGATCTCGTTGAGATTGGCTATCTTAAGAAATACATTGTTGAGATAAGAAAAGAAGTGGGAGATTAGCAACATGCCCATGTCTTTGATTCGAGAGGACACAAAGGCCACGACCACCATTCATGTTATTCGTACGATGGTCTAATTGGCTAACGAGAAGGAGGCTAGAGCGCAAAGACACAAGGTTGGACACTAGCATTACATCCTAAAGCTCAGCTGAAAAAGAAAGGAGCCAGAGGAGGAACAAAGTATGGAGATAGCCTTCACCAAGAAGGATCTTGAGGGGGTCCAGATCCCTCACAATGAAACTTTGGTCGTTACCTTTCAGTTAAGGAAGAAGACAACGGCATGCGCAATATCGTTCATTGTGAGATCTACGATGAACAATGTAGGCAGCATTTGGAAGGGCTTTTTCGCCATTGTGGGAAGTGCAACATGTATAAATTGATTCATCAAGTTTATAATGCAATAGCAACAATTATGACAATCTTTGACAAGCTCATACTTCTTTGATTTTTTTTTGCGTCTCCAAATTATGATTCGTAGTGTTATGTTATATGTTAGTAGTTGTGGTTTATTAGCATGCTGATATTGTTGTTGGTGACACTTAACATTGTGATTTTGTATGCTTAGAAATCTTACAACCTACACAATATTGGTGTTGGTGATACTTAGTATTGTGATTTACACAGAGGAGTCGTCCATTAGTGCACATTATATTCCTAGTTCTTTCCTTTGAAAATAAAACTATGAAGTTTCTCTTTTTGCGCAGCATGACTTTGTACACTAAAGAATGAGAAATGACAAAAACAAGAAGCTAAAGTTTAGCACAAACATGGCAAAGTTGAGCACTTTGTTGTGCAAGGTAGCGTACAATTATCATTTTGCAAATCCGATCCATTGTTGCTTATACTTACTAATGTCTGCATTTTTTATATTGGAAAGTACCCTATAATACTCTCTGAAAGCCATCATCTTTTCTTTCTTTTCTAGATGTTTTGGTGTTAATCTAAGTTATTTTTACTAGTTTTCCTTGGTACTTTGGTAGAGTTTTGCTCTGGATGAAGACTTTCTATTATTAGAAAAAGAGATTGTGCAAATATTTTTTTGACAATTTTGAGCCAAAAAAGTTAAGTGAAATCTAGAACATCTTTTAAGATGGAACAAAATAAATTTAGATTAATCCTTGGTAAGGAATTTAAAACACAAAGAATAATAAACAAAATCAGTTAAATGGATGAATGAAAAATTGACTCCAATAAATAGAAAAGTGATAAGTGTGTTCAATCACACCACTTATTAAAGTGTAAACTAATGAATATACAAGTTTCAAGTTGTGATAAGGGTTTGGATCGCATGTGATGTGCACGTTGCCACCACTACTCGCTAGACAAGGCTGGAGCCTGTAACATGATAGGAGTTAATATTACAATTCATTATTTTTAGCTGACAGTAATACAACGATCACAAGTAGTCATGTTTTTCATTAAGCCAGCTACAATAATCAATGACCATATAACTATTGTTAGTAACTGTGGCCTGTGGGAGTGATGTTACTTGTAATTTGGCATTTTCTGATAATAAAAAAAAGGCTACCAACTTATGAACTATTTAGAAGCTAATGCTATCCAGTTCCATCTACCACTCTTAAAAAATGCTAAAGTCATAAAAAATTCAGAAAGAAAATTTAATGGAGAATGAAAGGAAGTAACAAAAACAGAATAAAACTCAACACTTCGTCTAATAAAGACATTTTCAGACTCGAGAGTTTCTCCATAAGAAGTATCTTTAACACAAATTCAAACCGAAAGCCATAATCAAATAGTAAAGTTATCTCAAATTCATAAAACATTGGTGAACTTAATATAATGTACTTGCACGAGGAAAACCACAGGAGTAATGTATAGTGAAGAACCTTAACAAGTTAGGAAAAATTTCCCAGCTGCTTGTTTAGAATCTTGTGAGTTGACCATCCTTCTCCCTGCCCAAATCAGATTATCCTCATTGCAAATATCAAGTATCATGCAAGAGAGCTTGAAGATTAACCAATGAGTTCATCTCCATTGAAACAAATTTCTTCTGAATGCCAAGAAAGCATGGAAATGCAATCCAGTTACATACCAAAAGAGAGAAACCAATCAATAAAAAACTAATTTAAAAAAATCTCCTAAGAACTATCTATCAAAACTGCAAAATCCACTTCAACTAATCATGATAGCAAGAAAACTAAAATGGAACATTCCGTAAATAAATGACACAGACAAAATGAAATGAAACTCCCTATCTTATACAGATCTAAACATTAAGATAATGAGAAACCTACAATATTTGAAAAATGAGACAAACGTAAGCCAAATTGTTAGGTAGCAGATCTCTGAGCCCATACATGCAGGATATGAAGAAACTATACAAAGAAAAGGCAAATAGAAGTATAAATCACACCTTCAGTTCTTGATAGGGGATTGGAGACCGTTTACTGGGGGGTTTACGGTAAGAGTTCAAGAGGACAGAGAGACACAGACAAACAAATAAAGAAAATATTCCATCAAGTATGTGAGCCCAAATATTCCAACAGAAAAGCACAGGAAAAAAAAAAGAAGAAAGGAAAAGATGAAAGAATCAGCAGTAGAAAAGCAACACTATATAACAGAAATATAATTATAGCCCAACAAAATGGAAAAACGGACATCAACAAGGATACCCTACTCATTTTGATCTATTCTTCAGGCTTTTACCTTATTTGTAGAGATTTTCACAAGGGAAATGATGATGGTGGTGGCAAAGCGCAAACAATAGTACTCTATTTATTACTCCTATACATATCCTAGTTGTGAGTTCATCACACTCCTGATCAAACAAAAGGCAGAATACATGCATAAATCTATCAGAAAAGCTCCATGTGAGCATATATGTTTTGTAAGAGTGTCTCAAGTATGTATGCAAATCAACCTTGAAGGCATAAAAAATAAAACAAGGCCTCATGTTTTGTAAATAAGCCCACTTAGCTGAAATAAAGGCCAAAAAAGATAAATAAATAAGTTTAAATTCTCAAAAAGCAACAAAGTTTTGACAGACCATCAGAGGCTCCTTCAATTTCCCAAGTCACTGCGAAATAGTTCTTTATACTATACTACCATCGAGTCGAGTTTAGCAAAAAGGCTGATGAACTCAGTCAAAAGTTCTGTAATAAACTTAATATCTTTTTTGTAGTTTCACACTGTTCAAGCAAAAAGAATGAAAATAAATCAATTTTGAACTACCTACCTCTTTTCATTTCCAACTATGTTCAAAATTGTTTCTAGGATAAACAGTCGGGCATGTACAGATATCAAATTTTGAAATAACAGTGCCTTCAAATTTATTGATGCGTAGATGAGAAGTCAAATCCAAAAAATAGCCACATTGTTCGTTAAAAGCATACATTTTTTTTTATAACTGAGGTATCCGGTCCCTAGTCCTTGGGGCCTTGAAGTTAATGACCGGACAAACCTCCAGCGGCCCCAAGTATGTAATTGCCAAGGTTCGATCCCTTTTTCCATCAAAATGTCGGTTTAAAGAGTATACCTGCAACTGTTTTCCTTTTGTAAATTGGATCTAAATATGTTTTCTTATACTTATGTTACTTGAAATATGGCTAGGATGGTTGAAGATTTGTCGGACATTGGGATGTCGGCTTAAAAATGGCGTTAAGCCGAATATAAAAAAATCAGGAAATTCCACAGCGTCACATCAACTAAACATAGAACTAAATAATGGCAAAGAATCAAACCCAGATCTTTAGATACCCATAGATTCATCAGCTCTAGGAAACAGAACGGCTAGTAGACAAACTCATTGAGTCAAATACAAGTTAATAATTAGCCTTAAAACCAAAATGTCAAAATAACAATCCATAAAGAATTCACATATACAAAAATCAGGAGCTTCCATAGCATCGAAGAAACTTTATTCAGCTAAACAATGCCAGATCAACTTCTAGCTGCATAGATAAACATAGAGTCATCCATTCCAGAAAGTACAGAATGGATAATCAGGATCAACCAAAATAGAAAGAGACCAGGTTGTATAGAGTTACAAAAAAAGAGACTAGGTTGTTTCAATTAAAGGGTTGATCATAAATCAACCAAAAATAGACATAAAATGGAGATATTTACCTGGTTTGCGTACCTGTCAACTCTCGTACCTCTTCTATTTTGCGAAGAATTATGTCGTGGTCCCCATTGATCCGGTTATGTTCATCTTCTATTGGACAAATTTTACTGTTACTATCTTTGGCTTTGTCAACATGCCGAAACTGAATGGAGAGAAATTGCCAAGGTCACAATGTTGACATTGTTGGAGCTTGAATCTTCATTCGCAACATTTTTCAGAGCTTTTCCAGAGTTGATGATGGAGAAATTCAAGATACCTGAGTCTCCGCGTTACTAAAGCTTCTCCGTGCAAAATTGAGATCTGCAAATCGGGAGGACACGCACTGAAAATCCTCTTTTAGAAGAGAAAAAATGTAATTTTACCATTATATTATCTCTCAAGGTACATAAATATTTCCCACATAAAATATCAGCAAAAGAGAAATCATAGCCAAGCATAGAAGCCGAATCAAGAAGTTCACCTTGCAAATCCTTGAGTTGTTCAATAACCTCCCACCTCTGATTCCAACATAAGTCTGCTTTGTTTAGTAAGTAAACAGAAAAGTCAAAAGAAGCAGCACCTAACTCCGTTTTGTGGAAAACATAAACAGAAAATTCTCAAATGGAGGTGAAACTCTCGACAAATATGTCAGCAATAGATGTCTTATGCATCGTACACCTTGGAGAGAACAACAAAGCGGAGGACGTCAGATCTGACAGAGGTATCACATGCGGGGCAAATTGAGAGGTCGGAGAAGTTTCTTTCAAATGTCAAATTAGAAGACGATGATGATGATGGAAGACCACAGTGGCAAAAATGTCATCTTACCACATGTTCGTCCATATAGGTAAATAAAACTTGAGTGCGTCCTGATCAGGAAATGAGTACGCCTACCCTATACTGGCTTGTGAATAAATATGCAATCCCATGGCATAGTTCTGTATGATCATAGACAGACAAAAGTAACACCACATCTGGAAATTGTAAAAAAAAGAAAAAAGGTAGTTGATAGCAAAAACTGCATGTGATTTATCACAAAACCTTCCCATCCTACATACGAGTCGCAAAAGAAAAAACCAGACAAACAACAAGCTAGAAACTCATAAGAGTAAAAGAACTTATTCGTCCTTTTAAAAAGTGGAACACTTATTTCCGTGCCCTGGTCTTTGACTTTGGATCAAAGTGGTGAGACTTCAGTTTCTTCTTGCGCACCACCACATTCGCTGGACCACCACCCTCTCTGAATGGCATTCCCATGAGAGCAAGTAATCTAAAGCATTCTTTATCTGTTTTGGCAGAAGTAACTATGCAAACGTCCATTCCCCGTTGCCTACCAACTCCATCGTACCTGATTTCCGGGAATACTCCCTGTTCTTTGAACCCAATGCTATAGTTACCATTCCCATCAAAGCTATTCGGGTTAGCACCTTGGAAGTCCCTTACCCTAGGAAGCCCCAAGTTAATGAGTCGATCTAGAAATGCATACATCACCTGCCATAGTTAAAACGAGTACACATCACATAGGCAACTTGAGTTAGCTATGAAATACGTGGCGTGGTTCTCCATACATGAGATAGAGAATGCCTCACCAAAAGCAAATCATTAACTTGAGCACAATATAGAAGTTGATGTAATGTTAGAAAACATTCACCATTAGATAATGGTGATGCATTGACCAAAAATGTCCGTCATTCCTTAATGGGATTAAGTAGAAACAGTTAGAGCAGAGAGCCAAAGCATCAAGAAGATAATTTGTCACATGAACTCAAAAGTCATCACACAAACCAAATCCCAAAATTTCACTCCTTTGAGTACAATCCTCCCTTGTTTTTGACTGCCTATATCATATGAAATTAAATATACCACCAATCCGTCAAATTCGATGGATGATTTAAGCACTAATTTAAAATAATATTCTTCCCCATTTTGTGTTTGAGATAAGAAAAGCGCGTCATTCTAATAGGTAATGCCACCAAGGAAATGTACATCACTAGTTTCCAGAGGGAGACTGATTAAGGGGTCAGTATCGGACAAATCTAAAGAGAGAAGGAAAATCCCAAAACAATAACATGACCCAAAAATGCGTTGACATGATAGTCTTCATTTATATGGCACGTGAAGGAAAAGCTCCTTGCACATTGTTTGTCATAGATGGTTTGGCATACATTGTCAAGACCAATTCCTATTAGCTTAACATTTTTTATGAATGATTAAAAATTTAACATGGTATGAGATCATGCAAGAGATCTTGTCATCAAACGTCATGACCTACTTAAAAGCTGTAACAGTGAAACGTGTTTGACCTCTTGTGGATGAGCTCGCATGGACTTGGGTATGGGTGTCATGTACGAGCAAGTTTTCAATATCTAATCATACTTCCAGGGACAAAGGCAAGACAAAATATTCATATTCTCCTCATATGTTTATCTTATTTCTTAGTTAAATCATGTTTACTATTTGACACAGAGAGTATTCCGCAGAAGCATATGATAACTTAAGTTTCCATATATACTTTTTTCAATGAATGTCCGCTACTCGTGTCAAAAACATTTCTCTTACCTTTGCCCATGTGTTGGGTGTTCAACACAAGTACTAAGGATTTAGAAGTCCACGTAACATAGTGAACAAGAGTCCGGCCATGGTCCATACATAAGCAAACGTGGTAGGAAAACAATAACAAATATACATCTTTGGCATAAGATCCAGACTATTTAGAGCTTTGTTGGTTACATGGGGTCCTGGATTCTGACTCCTGTAAAAAACATTTCCCCTGACATAGTTGTTTTGCTCTCAGTTTCAGTTTCATGTGTGTTTGTGGACGCTATACAGGTTAATTTGTTCGCGTTTCCATGTGTCAAATGAGATTGAACATATGAAATCTAGTTAAGTTCAATAACTTTGTGCACTAAGTCTGGTGTAAATGGACTTTGTCAACCTTTGACCTTAAGCATAGAGCAGTACAAGCAACAATGAAAACAAATCTAAGCAAAAGATACCGTGAATGCAAATTTAGTAATAACACAAACAGATGTGCACATTAAGGCTCTCACCTTTCCTCTTAGAGTGCAGGCAATCCCAATTGGTTGACCTTCTCTGAGTTTGAAGGTAGCAATGGCCTTCTTTGCTCGTGTTATCACTGGCCTCTGCCCTGTGATGCTTGCCAACTCTTTTATTGCTGCATCCAGACCTTTTTCATTTTGTGCAGCTTCTCCCATACCACAGTTTACCACAATCTTTTCAAGTTTTGGAACCTAATCACAACGATGGAGAAAAATGATCTTCATGGGAAATTATGACGTGAGTAACCAAATGGAAGAAACCGAGGGACAAATAACATAGTTTATTCGCACAAAAAATAACTCCTAGTCTATGGCTGACAAATATTATATGTGTCTTGGCGGGCTCCACAGAGATGTGCCTTATAATGTAGATGCATATACTTTATGCACATTTACTAGTTTTCCATTGCATACTTTCTAGGAGATCAATTTCATCCATAGGTCTCTTTTCTCCTCTACCTTCGCACGTGACGTCATGCATCAGCAGACACAGCACTGAGCACACAAAGCAGAGCAATGTTCTTTACTAAGAGTAATGCTGGGGTGACCATATTCTAAATGGCCAAATGTAGCCTTGTTGGAAGCTGAGAAAACCGAAAGAAATCTAAGCAGGCTGTGAAACACTGCAATACACACTAAGCCAATAGTGATAAAAATCAAGGGGAACGCTCTAACTAGTTGTATTCAAAATCAATCGTCCATAAGTTTCTGCACTCTTGAGTTCCAAAACAACATACAATCTCACCATGCAATCCCCAAGTTCTTTTCCTACACTCTCTCGGCAACCAAACACATGGAAAGGTAAGGAATCCCGACACACTGTTCCCTAAACAGTTTAAACGTATGTATGCCTACATATATATACATCCATCCCGGTTATACTATATTTTCTTATATATAAAAAACTACCAAACGCTTATGAAGCGGATGACAATCTCGATATTTGTATAAATTGTATAAATGCAAAAGAAAAGCATTTGCAAACACATAAAGAGTGTATAAATATCTGTGGAATGTGCGATGAGATTCTAGTTGGTTTGTCTTCATTATCTCTCTACAGAATAGTATAACAGTTGCTTATTTCAGTACCTGGTGAACGTTGGTGTAAGAGAATTCGTCTGTAAGCAAGGGGACGATCTTTTCGAGGTAGGTTGTCTTAAGCCGATTGACCTTCGCTGCCTCCGTCTTCTCGACCAAAACTATCGACGAGGCCTTCACTGAAAGACCACTCCGTCTGTTTCTAGGGATACCGTACGGAAACCGAAAGGGATGTGATGTCGGAAATGCAGGGAATTGACCGTGGAACGACGGGGAGGACTGGAGAAGCGAAGTAGACGCCATGAGAGATGGGTTTACTGATATGCTTTCCAGTGTTCTGTGGTTAGAGCATTAGCTGAAAGTGATGAGATTGTTGTCTGGGAAACGGGTCCGGGTTTGATTGTAATTACCAAAGAACCCCATCGTGGTGTCTTATGCAAAGTTTGACCGCGTGAGGCAACTGTGCGAAAGAAATATTGAGAGTATTAATCACCGCTTAGAAAAGCGGTGTATTGGAGGCGGACGCATGAAAAGGGCGGGGTGTTGCGTGATATTTTCATGGTCAATTAAAAATTTAATTATTTTTTAATTTAATAATACGTCAAGTTTTATCGTATAGTACTGTAACATCATCGTATCCCTTTTGCTCTGTCAACTCTCTCTAATCTTCTAAATTTATCAAAATTTTATTCTTAATTATTCAAACTCTTATACCTCTTTTGCTCTGCTACTTTGGTGAATAATGTATAAAAAGAACTCGATATTCATAAAATATATATAAATATTTGTGAATATATATTTATATTTGTAAAATGTATATTGATATTTGTATTTATTTGATATTATGTGTGTATATCATCTACCGCCTAATAAGCGGTGATTAGCAATGCTTTTTTGAAATTATATGTAATTATTTCTTATACCGTTAAAATCAGCCGAATACTGTTAGTTAAGTTATTAAAATTTTAAGTTTAAGATTTTTTTTGAAAAAATAAACCATAAAATAAGTCTTAATGACTTTCGAAATAAACGTTTTTAAATTTTTTTAAAAATTGAAATACAAATTCAAACAAATCTAAAAAATTCTGACAGACTTACAGTTTCTAAAAAATGTAAAAAATTCAAAAAACTATTTTAAACATGATACAAATTATGTTGTAATTGATTTTGACAAAAAAATAAAATAAAATAAACTCAAAATTTCAATAGCTTGATGGAAGATATTTGATTAAATTGACTTTATGAAATGTAAATGTATAACAATTTTAAAAATAAAAAAGTCGGAGTAATGTTTTAAATTATACGGGAGATCTCAAAATAATTTTCTAAACTACAACAAAAGTCAGTATATTTATTAAAAATACCAGGGGAGAGATTAGTGTATTTTACCAAACTTTTTGCAGTGGAGAACTTAGATTTTGAAACGCTTTTGGGCATAAATTTTGGAAATTAAATACTTAAATTAATTTATAACTTTATGCGATTACAAAATTTGAAATCTATATTTTAATGCAAAATCTAAAACTAAAATCAATTTTTGCATTTAAAATTATTACAAACCACAACGAATAACTTCAATAGTACGAATGGAAGAGGGCTGAGACGAGATTTTCACGAAGGGAGCCAGACATGGGATGGTCTCGTTACGCTCATCGATTCGGTTTCGGTTGGTTTTGCCCCAACACTACCCCATAAGGGGCCCTCCAAAGCTAGAGAATACTCTAATATTGGAGCAAACTCATAAATTTAAGAAAAAATCTACAAACACAGATTTTGATGCACATCGGAACGTAAATGTGTCCAAAACTATTGAATGCACGTGGACTCTTTCATAATTATGTGAGCCCCACGTGCATCTAATAATTCCAAACACATCTGTGTCTAGATGTGCACAAAAGATCCGCGTTGCAAGACTTGTAAATTTAAAGCAAGCTTATGAAGGCAATTTATTATTTTATATATAAACTCGAGGGTTAGAAACCAGTATATATATATAACACTCTACAAAGTAATCTGCCCCTCCTTTCCCACCGGAAGGTCCACTCATAAAATGGTTAAAGGATCCATGAATTTAGAAGGGGAAAAAAGGGTAGAAAGAACACTACTATACAATTTGAGGTACTGATTGACAACCTTCTCAGAAGATATGCGACTGTTATCCTCACATACAAGTTCTACATCTTACATACCTCTAGGCATCCTATCTGCCGGAAACGGGAAAAAAATGTTAGGGCAAGTTTCTATAAAGAATTGAATCCATCAAATTAGCCTACTTACCCAATAACCACAGAGCTATCTCAAAAGCCTGGCTAGAACCACTGTTGAGTTTGAGTCTTCCACCACCTCCGGTGGAGGCTTCACATACTTTCCTACTATTTTTTGGTGGTGCCGATTCTTTATCCTCGATATCTTATCCTTGCTTTGTTTTTTCTTCTTCTCTTTATCTCTATTTCTTTGGTTTCTCTCCTTTGCGTACATACCTTGCCAAAAGACCTCGCCCGTTGATGGCCACAACCACCGCTTTCTTGGGTGATCGGAATCTGACTCCTCAGCCAAGTCCTCATCCATGCTCTTTAGGGTTGTATACGAAAACCATTTGACCCACATTTGGCCTCTCCTATTCTTTAATTTGTGGTGTTCTTGCATTAATCCAGTCTCCGGATTCACATACACCATCCTCCTGGCACTATGGTATGCCCACACATTTATGAGTAGCTCAAGCACCCGGGAGTAGCAATGCTTGTCCTGCAGGATAATATACCATTATTGCTATACCAATACATAAACTTCATGAAAAACTAACTCAAGTTAACAATCAAAATAGGTTGAAAAACTAACTCAACAATCAAAATAGGTAAAGATGTAAGGATAAAATGAGGCGGAAGGAAAAATAAAGAAAAAAGAGAACTATGAAAACTTTGACAATCAGTTCCCCCAAAGTGTATACACAGGTCACTTTAAGAGAAAGAAAACTACAGATGAATACACCACAAATATCGAACTGCACTCATGCCTCTCCCGCATCAAGTTGAACACCCCCCCCCCCCCCCCCCCCCCCCCCCCCCCCCAACCCCACCACCCACACACACACACACACGTACGTAGTGATGCTGTAAATTATGTACGTAGGTAGGACCTTCCATTCTCATTGGTATATCATGATATGATTTTCCTACACTGCCACTGGTGAAGGGATAGCATCAAATACCCAACTGGGAGTTTGGACTCAAGAAGGCTTCCTTTTAGAAAACTATAACTCAGATATGTATTGAGTGAAAAATAACCCATTTTGATTTCAGAACCATTTGATATGATGCATCAGAGGAAAGAAAACCATTTTCAAGAGGGGAAAAAAAATTTCCATTTCCAAGAGACAAACCCCAGTGAATCACTTTCCCCGCCTTTTTTGCTCATTCCAGCCCCAAAGAAGTTAGAAAAAAGAATACCTAGTTCTGCTATTGCACCAAAAAGAATGGTAAATAGTGCACTAATGATCTCGTAAGATATTCACAACTATCCGGAAACTGAAAAAATGCACTGAACGTTGCATTCTGTAGAAGCATTCACATTGCTAACTCAAACTCATGCATCAATTTGGACAAAACAATTCAGCCAGAGTTGTTTTCAAGAAATTGGACCATCTTGACAAAACACTGTTGAAAAAAAAAATCAGCAATAGTTGGTTACTACTGGTTTTACATTCCAAAAAGAAATGATAGGATGAAAACTATACTGCAATAACACAAAAGCAGAAGTGTAACTCACCTTGTATAAACTAAGAAAACAATGACCACTTTGGTTGTTATTTGCATCATAGAATTGGGTATCCAATGCATCTACGAACATTCTGCAATGTGGCCACATCCATACAAAAAAGTCCACCACTTGATGAATTCTTAAACTCTCTTGCTATATAAAATCACAACAAGAATTCATATAAAGAAATGGCGATGCAAATTCTCATACCTGGAAAACATTACAAACTCCAAGAAGGACGCGGTGGGTAAAACCCATGTGTGCATAACAGACCATGTGTCCCCATCGACGGGCATGGGAGGAAGAGAAGTCCAGTTATGATTTATGCCATACATCTTATTTAGAGCCTCTGAAAAGGCAAATCTGCAGTCAATTATGACATGAAGGATAGTTAACCTAGATGAACAGCCAAACAGAGAATGAAACAATGAAAGAAATAGTCAAGGTTAAAGAATTTAACTATGCAAAATCAGTTAATAGACATGGCAACTCTTACTTGCAATTTCCAGCATTTACAGCGTCACAGAATGTCCAAAAATCTTGTTGCAATGGGTTTCTTAGATCTGAGTCCATACGACTCCAGAAGTAGAGAGTGTCACCGTGCCTTCTTGTTCGGATAGCATCCAATAATGCAGTCTCAGCAGTCTTAGACAGAGATTCCTGCTCAAGCCCCCACATTAGATATCAAGCAATATGGTGGCTAAAGCACAGTGTCTGTAGTTATTGCAGATAATTCAGTTTTAACCTTTTTCTGGATCCAAATATGGAAGAAAGACACTGCATCATCTTATTTGAGATATCTTTCTTACCAAGTTGAACAGGGGTAAAGGTTAATGAGGATTGATGATAATGTTTCACCATACTTTTGGCCCTAAACAACAACAGAAACCAACCATCACCCAACAGTCTCACAGGAAATGTAGGAATGGTGGATTTATTTTTATAATTTCCATGAAAATTCATAAACGGTTATCTAGTTGTGAAGTTTTCAGACTAGCCAAATCCAATCTTCAAAGATAGTGGACAATGTTCTGGTAACTTGTTCTGATTTTCCACATAAGTTGTCATCTTCGTGTAATTGCCATTTCTTCATATTTGAGAATAGCATGACCTAATTGCCAACTTCTTTTCATGAAAACTATGTTCCAATATGTAGTGATTTCAATTCAGTCTCAGCCATTGGTGATAGAGCATGCTATCATCAACCATAGGCAAAATTGGAAAGCAGTTCCTCACAAACTCTCAGAAATAGCAATGCAAGCTCAACATGTCAGTTTCCAACAGAATGCCCAGCGCACAATGCCCAACGCACCTATCTCCAGCTTCCAAGGTAGAAAAGAGAGACAAAAAAGAAGTAACAACAAACAAGGCAACATGAGAAAAATCTACGAATAAACTTTCAGACAATACCAAGACCGATCACATACCTTTCTTGCTGTTGCTCTCCATGATTGGAACCCTATCCAAGCATTTTTGTGGATGCGATCAACACGGTTGGCTATTGCAAAAAAGGCTCCATATTCACCGAGGGCATCTCGATAGTAAGGGTTGTTAAGAAGCGGAAGACGAGAAGGTGCATCAATATCATCGGTCCAGGGCCTTCGGCCTTTAGTGGACTACAATAACCCAGTCAGGATGTCTCTGTCAGATACGAAAAGAGGGTTGTCCCTTTGATCTTTGTAGGAAACAACTACTATGGCAAATCTAAGCCATGATAAAAAACATAACAAGATCATTGTTCTGTAACATAGAATGAACTTTATACTCATGGTTACTCCACTCGTGATAAAATGAAGCTAAAACTATGAAGGACAAGATCAAATCAATAATCATGTAGTTTATCTCATTAGGACAACTCGTGAACAACTGGGTCATGACTGTGTTTGAGAAAATTACAAAATAGGCTTCCAATAGTCTAAGACAAAGAATCACCTCAACTTTTTGGTGCACAAAGATGAGTATAATAACAAAGAAAGAAAGACTTCATGCAGTAAAAACCTCCATAAGAAACAAACCCTTGTTGCATCATAATATTGTCCTACGTGTTTTGTTAGGCAATGCCCACGTTACATGAACTCTTGTGAGGTGTCAAGTGCAGATATGTGTCACATTGTCGGATCCATCTAATTTGACATTTAAAGATACTTGCATATCTAGATTTCACCTTCAACAAACCCTCATATTTCTGTCAATAATATAGCTTTTACAAACTAACATAGAGCTATGTATGCAAAAAATGCAGTCTTAAGAATTGTTACATAGTTAAGTACTTGGGGATATTTATTGGGCATATGTCAGATTAAGCAAGTTTCAATACCCTTTGGGCTTGTCTGATTTGCGGATTAGGCACACGGAATTGGACTATTTGTGCCTAAACCAGCGCAATCCCATGTTTGGTTCCCTAAAACTGAACCAGGATTAATAATACTTGGATAATTATAAGACCTATATGTGTGTTACTATTTTAACCTAAGGGGCATGGGACTCATTTAACCCAGTCTGGAAAGGGAAAAAAACGAAAAGCCGACCACCGCCACTAACCACCGCCACTAACCACCACGCCACCTGCCACCGCTGTACCAACCATTGCTCCATCGCCTCCGACCACCACCACCACAACGCCTACAACATGAGGAGGGGCTTGGTGTGTCACAAGCCCTATTGCTTCAAAAACAGCGTTGCACGTGGCTCTTGACTATGCTTCTGGCTATGCAGGCATAGATTGTTCAGAAACTAAATCAATGAAAAGTTCAAAAACCCTAGACATCCAAGTGGGATATCCTGAAAGTAATCCAGTCCAAATCAAACATGGAATTAGGTTTGATTAGTATTAAAACAGAATCAGAACAAATAATCACAGAACTATCAGTCTCAGGACTCTAATCCCACCAATTTTAATCCGCGAATCAAACGAGGCCTTTTGTGTTAAGTGACTTGGTTATAGAAGCTAAAGATACAAAAAGCGCTACTTCCTCCATCGCATATTGCAGGTCTTAGGGGTGAAACAAAAAACCGACGGACCGAAAAAACCGACAAAACCGACCGGAATTTTCGGTCCACGGTCGGTCCAATAATATTTTCGGTCGGTTTCGGTCCGACATTTCAAAAATATTCGGTTTTCGGTTCGGGGTCGGTTTTTCCGAATTCAGTCCGGACCGAACCGAACCGAACCGAACTACAAAGAGACCGAACCGAACCGAACAGGACTGAACCGAACCGTTGTTGGACCGAACCGCCGAACTAACCCTAAAAACCGAACTAACCCTAAAAATTAGTATTTCATGTGATGGACCAGCGCCTCCCTCTCTCAGTCTCTCTCAGATAACCCTCACGCGGCGCCTCTCTCCCTCTCTAGTCTCTACTGCTCTGAGCTCTCTTTCTTCCTCCCTCGTCTCTCTCTCTCTATTCTACAGATCCCGAATCAGCACTGCATCTACCTCTCGGCTCTCACCTGCTCGTCTCCTCTGCACAGAGCCACAGATCATCTACTTCGGTTTTGGTCCAAAAAAACAAAGCTCAAGGTATGGTTCTCTCTCAGATCTACTTCGGTTCAAGCATCTTATTCTTGTGAGAACCTGCTGGTATAACGTTAGATTTACTAAGGCTTCTTCATATATGACTTATCTTGCATCTTATTCTTATATTTGGTTTACATGTTTTTCATGCTGGCCCCGTTTCATTTCTCACCAAAAGCCGTGAAATTTGGTGAGAAACACCAATCATTTGTCTTCTGCATTCCAAATGTACGCTTGCAGAACACTGACCAGTTGATTGAGAATATAGTTGAACCCAGGACCGAACTCACATTTGCTGTTTACCCTTCTCTTAAGTAACTAACTTTGGTATCCCCTAACCCTTCGTTAACTTAAGGGGTAGTCAACTTAAGGAAGGTATCTGAATCTAACCTATTTAACTCTAATGTCACATGCTGTTATATTAGGGTATGGAAGAGCCCTGTTTGAGAATGTAGAATGAGCAAGTGTTCCTAGTTTCTCACAAGTTTCAGATACAGCTACACAAGTCTCATTAAAAGCTTCAGTGATTACACTTTAGCTTGCCCAAAGTTAGAGATTGATTGTATCTTTAGCACTTATATGCTTTGTACTCTTATTTTAAGCTTGCAGCTTCTTGTTGTGTATACTAGTCATTGTTTAGAAATTTGTGAGAACAATTGGTTGCAAGCTATGATTGAAAGGATTCTAGAATCTGAAGAAAAAGGGAAGATTCTCATCCATTAGCTAAGCTAAGCCCTAGTTGCTTGGCAAAATTCTATTTGCACCCCTTCTTTTTGCCTTCTTAGACAAAACTCAACTAATGCCTTCCCCTTTCTGAATATTTATTTTTGGGTTATATTTGTTTTTAGATGGATGATACTCATGAGGACATGATTGTAGAAGATGGTCATGAGATTGATTCTCGTGGATAAAAAATTCAACTAAAATCAATCTTCGGGAACAACTTGATGAGCTAGACCAATCGGATACAGGTAATATCGATTGTTATTTATTTATTTATTTATTTATTTGCTTATGGAATTATTTTTTTATTTCTACTTTCCTTGTTTTTTTAGTGCTTATGGAACAATTATCAATTGATTAAGACTGAAGAGAGATGGCTTATTGACTTTCCTTTTGGTGTCTACAATGGTAAGCATCATCTTAGTTATTTATTTTGTTGGATATATGTGTTTTTCTTAGTTCCAATAGCAATTGTTTTGTATACTAACAAATTAATCTTTTTCTTATAGGTTCTTGAAGATCTTCATGTGATGGAAAGTTGCAAGCATTTCACCAATTTATGTTTTTTTGTTTTTTTTTTTCCGTACTACAGCACTTTATTGATGTTATTTGGGTTATTGCGTATGTGTTTGAAGAAGTTTGTTGGTAATTTGATTTTTTTGGGTTATGGCCGAACTACATTTTAGACATGTACGTTGCTAGTAATTTGGTGTATTTTCTGCTGGTTGGATTATTTGCTAGTAATTTGATGTTTTGGATTATTTGCTAGTTATTTTCTGCTGGTTGGAATTGTGATTGAATTTGATGTAATTTAATATTTTTTGGGTTGGATTTATGTGATGTTGATTTAAAATTTGGCCAAAATTGTCATTAAATATTTATTTTTAGTTAAAAAATTTTATTTACTGTTTTTTTATGGCCCAAATTTATTACAGGCCCAAATTCAGGCCCAACCCGAAAAAACCGAAATCCCCGAAAAAAACCGACCGGACCGAACCCCCCCGAACCGACTTCGGTTTCTTATTTTTTCGGTCGGGGTCGGTTCTACCGGAATCCTCCCCGAACCGATCGGTTCGGTCCGTTGGGGCCGGAAAAACCGATCGGACCGAACCGATTTCACCCCTAGCAGGTCTTGTATTCCATTCTAGGATGTCCCAAAGATGTACATCCATTTTGAGAAGTCAAACAAAAAGTTTGCAACTTTCCAACGCTATCCATCATGAAAGACATTATAATATTTGACAAGGGAAAAAAGTAGGGACAAATAAGAAATCATGTATTAATTTGAATTCAAATACCTTAGCTGCCCCTTCAAATAGTTGGAATTCCCATAGAGGATCAATAGTATGGAATCAGGGTGAGGGATGGAAAAAACTTACACTAGGGATGACATTTTGCCCCAATCTGATGGATTTCTAAACTGTAACTATTTTTTTTCCGAATTGGAACCTAATTTTTCCCCGTAGACACGATTATGGTGGAGGCAATTGAATATCTGGTCGGATACGGTTATAGATAAATAACCGAACTGATATCCTAACCGAACCCAAATCAAAACCGTAACAGAACCATTTTATATTCACGAGATCAACCTTCCTAATATTATAACAACATAATATATAGTACATTACATGTATAATTTATAAACACTATATCATTCAAGTGTGATTCCAGTCATCCATCCCTTTCCAATTTCCAGCTTCCAAGTAGCCCTTAGATTCTTTCAGTTATCCTTTCGCCCATCCACCATTCAGTGTTCAGTTCCCCTTCCCCAAAATCCATATCTAAGAGTTCTCTTGCACTGGCGCTCCAACTCCAAACCTCCAACGGCAACAGCTGAACACCTCGTCATCTCCTCCATCGCTGACTCGCCGCATTCTCCACATTCTCTCTCTCTCTCTCTCACACACACACACACGTACAACACGCACAGAGAGCCTTTGTTCAAATCGATTCACATCTACTCGCACATAGAGCCTCTGTTCAAATCGATTCACATCTCATGACATCATACAACTCCTTCTCGATTTGTCAGCTACCTATGTTCAGAGTAATTGTTTTCATGGTTATATAATGTGTGATGTGTTGTTTGTGAGTTTGGGTAGTTGGTTTTGTTTTTGCCAAAATATGAATAAGAGTTCATTTTTTTAAAATCACATTCGGATTGGTTCGGGAAGGGGTAGATTCAGGAAAATTATGCATATCCATTCGGTTCAAGGATTAACCGATATCCGTTGGGTACGGTTACAGTTATGGCATAACAATTTTAATCCCCAAACGATTATCGGTTAGTGTTCGGATATAGGATACAAATATCCGATATTCGCTCTGATCCGTCCTGTTGCCACTCCTAATTCATACTAAAGCATCATGTACAACAAAAGCTATAAACTAGCAGTAAGTGATCAAGAAGAGAATGACACAATGAGCTAGGTGACTCACCAGCCCAAGTCCGCGATAGAGTGAAGTACGGTGCAAAAAAGACCAAGTTCCCTCACCAAAGTAGGGTTCATAGATACATAATGGTTGACCAGTCCTTTCAAGCTCTCCATCATCCCTTTCATGCAGATCGTTCTTAGACCGATCAGCCCTTTTGGCACTTCGATATGCGTCCTCCCATGTTCCTCGAGGTTGATCGCTTCTGTCCTTCCACTGCATTAAATGCCATAACAACATGAATTTAAAGGAAGACACAATAGTAGAAGCCAAAACAAAATTTTCATACAAAACTCACACAATTTAGTAGCAGCCTTCCTCACTTACCTCTTCCTCTTCTCTTCTCTTCCTTGTATTAGCGCTCTCAATGTATTTTTCTTCTTCCCATATACTGTATATGAAGGTTCCATTTGGTGCAGTCACAGCACCAGAACTTTCTGTTCGAGTAGTGTTCCACTGCTTTTCAATCTCCTCTAGAAATTTCTGGCTTTTTAAAGTTCTATTTAAACTTGTTGAATTGGAAATGGACTCAAATAATTGCCATTGCCATTTCTCCTTTAGCTCCCTAGGGATTTCAGTCACATCCTTGGGTGGTACAACTTCCGATGGGAGCTTGAGAATATTTTCTACAAGAGCAGCATACCCTTCAACAGTTTCGGAAACCATCAGGTTTTTTGCAGTGCGTTTACCAATAGATGTGATATTGAGAGCTAGAGGTGATAACTTCCCCTGTGATACAACCGTCATTAGTATTTGTGTGAGAACCTTCAAATCCCCCGCTGGAAACAGATAACCATTGACCCTGTCATGAACCTAATTGTTAATGTCACGCAGTCAGTAGCTTCCATGAAAACATTGTGAATTTTTGTGCAAAGTAACTAAAAAATGCTACAAGCAATTTGAAATGAGAATTATGATATGAATCATAATGTAAAGTACACAACCTTAGTACCAGTAATGGCCTAATCATACAAACATCTTTATTATAGTTCATCAAGCAGGTGTTGCATACTAGAAGTTAGTAACTATTACGTCAATCGGTTAGAAATAATGAGATCCCTTGGGGGATAGATCTAACGACGACCTATGGGGTAGTTTTTAGGTACATCATTTAAATGTTCACCAAAAGGTGAAAACGTAGATTTTTTGGTAGGGTCTATAAAGATTCTTCTTTACGTTCATGACCAAAGTTAACCTAAGGTTCACTTAAACTAGGATAGCAAACTTCAATTTCTTTAACTCATGAGTAGACCTCATCTAAAGTCTCATAAAGTGAAATGAAATTAGTGTTACACAAGAACTATGAGACCAAAATGCTACAACACCATGACAACAGCGCAGTATGTCAATACATTTCGGCATTCTAAAAATGAGTGGTAATTTATATATGTCAAAAGACAACAAATGCCAGGACACACACAGAGAGAGAGAGAGAGAGAGAGAGAGAGAGAGAGAGAGAGAGAGAGAGAGAGAGAGAGAGAGAGAGTTATACCAAATAGAATAAAGCCACAAAGAAGCTTGGTCAAGGCTTCGATCAAAGGCTACAGTGTGCGGACTCACATGCAGATATCGGATGTAGGTGTATATGTAGGTGTCGGACAGCTAAAACTTAAAAATAGAGGATTTGTAGATATGAATCAAGATTTAGCTACGCGTGTGGGGATTTGTCAAATATAATTAGCTAAAAGTACTTTTATAGAACTGAGTTAAAAAGTTGTCACGTCAATTTTTTACAAAAAATTTACAGGTTAAAAAAATGTATAGCAAACATCAAACTACTTAAAAAAAATAACCATATATAGGCCATATGGCCCATAGCCCACCAATTATATTTTTCATGACACTAATATTTACCCAAACAATTATAGCGGCCTACGGCCCAAGCACTTCCAAATACAAAAAGGGCTAACCTAATACTAATGGCTCAATCCATTATAGTTCATCTCTGAAATATTAAAGGTAGCAACAAACACGTGGACTCTCTTTCTTATTCTTCTTCTTGGAAAGATCCGTTTATTTTTAATATGATCCAGACCGGATTCCACACCCACAATCGTGTCGTGTCGACATGGGTTTTCCCCAAAAGTAGGGGACCAATGCAACGTAACTAAAGGCATCAACTAATTTACAGCTTTATAGAATATGGTTCATGCAAGGACATGAACACAAGAAAAGTAACAGTAATAACTCTACCATAAGCATATGAATACCAAGTATCAGCAAAACATTTAACAAAATTCTGAGATGAAACTCCACACTACGAATTTCTAGTAGCTCAAAAAGTGAAATCTATAAGACATGTATCACCCAAGGAGAAAGAATCATTAAGAACCTACGTATTTCCTGATAATGGAGATATCTGGGGCTATGATTGGCTTCCCAAAGCACATGGATTTAATCAAAATGTCAGGGAAAGCTTGCTCTTCAAGAAAGGATCCATATATCACAAGATTAGCCATGCTTAAAACAGCGTCTGCGTCTTCATCAACAGCAACATGTCTCACAATTTTGTCAGGGTATCTAAGGTTACGAGCAACAGCCTATGGCGGAAAAGATCGATATTAGAACAGAGAGAACCAAGAAAAAAGTAGGACAGTCATGTAAAAAAATCTTAAACAGAAGAACTGAAGATATTAGGTAGCGCTTTACCTCCACAGCCACACTGTAATTGCTGGTCAAATCGCCAGTTAAGATAATGATTTTAAGAGAATTCACACGATTAGATGATAAGTCTTCAATAAGGGGTAATAAAGCCTTTAAAATAAAGGCATGCTCCAGCCACAAACCTTTGTACAGAAATTGACTTCCCACTATCACAATAACAAAGTCATCAGGCCCATAATCCATTTTGACACGAAGATTATTCTTGTATGTCACCATAAAGTTGTCTGCTTCCCATGCTTCAACAGGAGAACCCGGAATGACAAGGTAGTTTCCAGAATCACATGCAGAGTAAGACATCTGACAAAAGCATAGAGTGAAAGAACTGGACTTTAAAACCGACTTATACATAATAAAGCATGACTACTAAGTCAACTGTCACAACTCAAAATCTTTAGCTGAGGCATTTAAAAATTGGACATGATGAGACCAACTCCGCAATGCATATGACTGTTTCGTTTTGGGTTCTTCATGAATCATCATAATCCTGACTAGAACAGTTTGACTTGTAATTAAAATTGTACATCCAGTAATCTCAACTATTGAGGCAACCTATAGTGATGCATTTTCTCGTAAAATATTTCTTAAGTTCATGAAGTCATAGGTATAATGCCCTTCTCATGGACACCATAACTGGATAAAACACAAGCAAAATGAACAAGGAAATTGTCAAACGAGCATTACCAAAAGGGCATAGTTTGGGAAGACTACAACAGTAGCACGGCTGATGAATTTCTTCCAATTATTTACAAGATCAACATGGCCCCTTGACACATATTCTCTCAAACGAGTAGGAAGTGTTTTTTCATGGATGGTCCATACAACAGGTACTGACTTGAAAGGATCCTGCAGAAGACTGTGACAACTAAAATCACTCCCTTTATATGGAAGAAGAAGCTGCCAAACAATTATCGGGGGAGAAATAGGAGAAATTTATCACAATTATCAGGTTACAGAAGAAGAATTTATCCAAAGACTTGGAACTCCTTAAATTTGTCACCTTGAAACATGATGAAGGTTATAGCAAGTAATGGATTGAAAAGACAGAGAAAAGAAGAAAAAAAAACCCCTACATTCAATGTGGGAAGTATGTTTCAACAATCCTTACAAGTACATCATAACAATACAATTAGACGCATACTCAAAACTTTTTGCAACTACCAAGCTAATAAAACATCTTAATGTAATTTCATTTATTACGCATGAGTATGTTTCTTCATAGTCAACACCAAGTCTCTATAAAACCTTGTGCAAACTAGTTGTGCTTTGTATAGCACTATTTTTTTTCCTATTGAGCGTTCACACAAGAACCCACATATCCACCAGGCTGGATCCCTTCAGGAGTTTGGTACAGGTTCAAAAACATATTAATTTGCAAGATAGTTTAACTCTGCTTGAATTCTGTCTTTCCACGTCGTACTTGTATTAGAAATAAGCACACAAAAAAGACAAAGATGACCAAACTTTTACTCTTAGGCCAATAGCAATAGCCTTTGCTGTTGACCTACTTCTAATAACTATTTAATAAAGTATTTAATGTTGACATACTAATTAGAGGAACCAATTTGAATTTCAAACACTCGGGGGAGAAATTACCATGACCACTCATAGACTGATCTCATGACCTTGACATCATGAGATAATTCAGAAATGGGGGCACTTTTAAGTCAATGTCATAAGTTTAAGAGCTAGGCTGTGAATATGATGTTGAGTAAGATCATGGAGGATAATCTACTTCATTAAATATGGTGACAATAATTCATTGGTAATTGCTGCACGTAACATCTTCATTGTTTTGAAGAGAACTAAAGTTTATTTGAATGATGACATAAAAAACTGTACATGTATCGCAATATTTACCGAGTCAATTAAAGTTAGAGAAACAAAGTTCTAGACAATCTCATACTTTTGAACTGTAACAGAACTTAAGTAATGAGAGATGCCCTGAACTTTATTGAACCAAAAGTTCCCTGACGGAGTCTACATCCTTGATGTGAAAACTCAAATCATCCCTTAACCAAGCACTGCATTCCGAAAATTCCTGGATGTAGTTCAACATGCTATTATTCCTCAATTAAGCCATGAAACAGAACCCAAACGTCTACACCTAAAAGGCAGTTGAGAATGTCCAAAGATAACCCAAGCTACATCAGTTGGCCAGTTGAAGAAGGTGTATGTTGCAAATCCTTGATGCTTTAGACCATCCAGTTCAACCAAGTGTTTAACATCAGCAGGTTGAGGCGTTGAGCAGCCATTGATATTGTTTTACTTTTTTTCTGTTTTTGGTTTGACGGAGGAGCCAGGAGGGTCAGCCCCTTAAGGGAACAAAGGAAAACTGGACAAAACTAGAATGGATCTAATGGACCTATGTATCCATTAGAAGCATTAGAGCAAATGGCGGATTCAAGTCATTACTATGGACGTGCGTATCAGACCTTCAGCACCAATAATAGCTAATCTTCATGCCACCATTCCAGAATTATCCATCCAAAATGATCCCTTCACGCACCTCTGTTTTTTAATTGAGAATCCCACATTGGACCTTAAGCTCTGAAAGATTGTGGGAACATTTTCCGGCACTATCATGCCTCCGTGACTCACTGGAAGCCCTTCAACTCAGATCTGTGAAAACTTCTCGTTAAAAGTTTATTGTTTAATTTTTCTTGGGTAAAACATGGAACATCCCCTATTGTATTTTTAATCCTCCTAAGGCCTAGTTCCCTTTAGCTTCCTTTTCGTGTTATCAAGGGCTTCTTCCTTATTCTACTCCATTCATTGGCTATCAATGAATTATCTCATTTACCAAAAAAAACAGAAGAACTCCAGACAGGGAGTTTAAGGGCATTATAAAGAAATAAACAATAACGCATGGGTCAGTCAATTGGCACGTTAAAAGGGAATGCATAATCAAAGGAAAGAGCGAAAAAGATCTTCCAGGTTTTCTCTACTCGAAAATCCAACATAATGATTAATTAGAAACCAAAACAGCTTCAGGTTACCGAAAGATGTCCTGTTTGCCTCTTATATGTGAACCTAATTCACACTCTACCCAGCCCCAGCCAGCATATCAAACAGTACCAGGTGTTTTGCCAGGGGCAGCAAAACTAGTCCAGTTAATTTCCCCCATGTTAAAGCTCTTTAATCATGACTAAATTTCTTGAGTGGTGACAGATGAATGAGATTGATTGCACAAGGAATATTTAACAATATATATAGGCTATAAAGAAGCAAACCTTTTACTAGATGCCGGTGGGACAGAATTGAGTAATTGCGTGGAGTTGTATAGAGGTTTTAGTCAACCATAAAATCACACGACCATCAAATACAGGGTTGTTTAGTTTAGGACTTCAATATAAACTATGCGGTGAATAAAATGGGAATAGGGAAGAAGGTATTCAGGGAAACCTACACATCACCAAGTTTATATGGGCATATGATAACACAATCAAACTTACCGAGAAAAGACTTCCCTGGCTTCAATTGAGCTCACGATTATGCCATCATAGCTGCCAGAAATATACATTACAATGAGAATGAAGGTAATAAATTGTCCTAATGAGCTGAACCATTCTCCGACAAGAAACTTTTGGTGAATGACATATGTCCTCCACACAAACACCAAAGACATCCAAAATCTTTAATTTTTTGGATTTGTACTTCTGTTTGAGCGACCATGGGACTATGGACATAATTACTGACAAAAATGAGTAAGCAAAAAACTACAAATACAAGAAACTTAACAAGACAGGCATACTTTAGCCAGTCTAAAACGACGTCCTTCTTCTCACTGGTTTTGACAAGAGTTACTGGAAATCCTATATTTTTCCAAACAGCAAGCACAGGACCATCTTCAAGTGAGTAAACCTGCAACAGATTGAAAAGTGTGATGCTACGACTTTCCTATACTTATCTCATAAAAGAAGAGAAGTAACAAAGTTTTAAAGAAATAAATGTTTAATATATAGATAAAGTCAAAAAAATAGGTGCTCTTATAGATAACTAAGGCAAGTACTCTAACTTCTTTCAGTCAAGTCAACTTCCAGCAAAAGGAACGCATTCTTACAATAACCATGACAATAGCATTGATAGGTGGTCTGAAGCGAAAAACGTCCTGTCACTAGGATGCCAAACATGATAGAATATGAGGAATCATTTAATCCAAGAGGTGGCATTTTCAGCTCTTACAATTTCATAGCCACAGATCCATTTTGCGCAGGTCTATTTATAGCCCCAGGAGTCGGAGTGAATAGGAATAATTATGCTAAAAGTTTCATATTGCTTGTCAATCCTCTCATATTCTAGTCTCTTGCGCCAATGTCCATCAACACATCCACTGTTTAGAAGCATATGCTTCCTTGGGACATATCTAGGTTTGCATTGCATGTTTGCAGTCCACAGGATATTCACATTACATAAAATTCGACAGTGTAATTAGCAATCTCTGGAGACAAAAAGCGTGATGCATTATACTGGTATGTCTGGTAGAATGCATGACAATCAAACTACTTATGGCCGTATGAGAAGCAATATTAGGTGCATTAATTGTTTTGAAATGGCACTTCTAAATTTTGTAAATTATTGTAATTTATCCCTAGTGGATTGTATATATACCCCATCACATCATTTTTAGTAGGGGGATTGATAGAACTACCACTCAAACCTCAAAACATGAAAACGTACCAGATGCTATAGTACAGTTTTGTATCGATAATTTATTAATGTATTTTATAGTTCTGTTCTTATTTCCAGTGTAAACTATTGTACCTTTATTCATTGTGGAATATACATTTCTAAGTTGTATTTAACAGTTGACCCAGCTTATATAAATTCCAGGTCGCCTAATTTGATTTGAGCTTGACAGCGAGGTGACTTAAAATGGTTAGTCCTTATGGCATACGAGGCTTATAAGGTGGTTTCCATGAGTGCTTTGGCATTCCTAATGTGAGAATCAGCCTAGCAATGACTTCACACCCAAAAGCGTGGACAGTCATTGACTGTCTTTGCCTTAAAGAAGACAACAACAAGATTTCAGACAGAATAGCTGAGAGATTAAGGAATTTATTTTCACAACCCCTCACCCCAGTGATAGATATACCACTGAAAGCAGAGTGAGACAATGGGCATGAAAGGGCTCAGAGAAATTAGGGAAGCAGTACACTAGCGAAAGCAGAAGTTCCACTGCCGCACTTAAAAACATACGAGAGTGAACTAATGGCTCTGATTTTAAGTGGTTTGAGTTGCGGAATTGATAAGTATTCACAGAGAGATACACACAGGAGAATGCAGTAATGGCTCTGATGTATGCAGTCTTACTAAAGTTAGGAATATGAGTTATATTCTATGCTTTATAATTTCTTCCAGCCACACTAATTTCAAGTTTCCAACAATAACTAACCAAGATGTCCAAAACAAAATGCCCGCATTGAAAATTCCTATGCAACAAGTTGAGAGAAAATGGGTTACAGATCAAAGAAATTACCATAATTTCATACCCAATTTCCCGCAAAGCAACAGCAACAGTAACCATTAGTATCTGCTGTGGATCAAATAAGAGATCTGCAAAAACCTACAAGAAAAATTCAAAATTATATAAATTATAAAACCCACTACCAATACAGCCCCAACAAGCTACTCAACCAGGAATATAAAAACACCAAACATGCAAAAACAGACGAAAAATACCAACAAACTCTCACTGTAAATCCTGAACAGACTAATGCCCGTCCCACTCACGTCACTATCTGACTAATTCCAATAAAATCTGTACAGAAGGAGAACATTAAAAAGAAAATAAACATGAACTACCAATACTCACCAAAGCAAGCTGGGGTTTTCTATACCCAAATCTACGTCCATTCCTGGAAACAGAAGACATGTTGACCGCTTTAGACTCTTTTTTAAATTTGCCCAAAAGCTTCAACGGCTCAAACTTAACACCTTCTCCAAAATCTAACCCACCAATCACCTTCCACATCAAATCTCCAGAATCTACCTCTCTTCCCTTCCATGGTTTCTCTGATTTTTCCATCACTGAACCAGGCAAAAACATCTGGAAAAGAACTACAAAGAAGAAGAACACAGCTACTGTGCAAATCCATTGTAAATAACCAATTTTCTTGAACAACACGAACTTTACAAATCTTGATCGGGGTTTTTGACCAAATGGCTGCTTCTCAATCCTGCTCGTTGCCAAGGAAGAACGAACTGGATTTTGGTCTCTCTTCAGCGAAAGACCACTCTCAAGGGAACCCATTTTACAGCCCCATCCAATACACACCCAAATCAATTCACAATTTCACAGCACATAAGTGTAGTACGTAAATTGAGGATAGAGGAGAGGGTGCGATTGGGCCTGTTTTCTATTTTCAGTATAAGGGTTTCAGTATTTAGGTGCCAATAAAGAATTCCACACAGTACCTCTGAGTGTTGAGTAAAAAAGACAGCTTTTTATTGAGTGAGAGAGAGAGAGCGCAAAAAAATGAAGCGGTGAATGTGGACAGATTAAGCTCATGCATTGCTTAGCTGAGGTGCCTTAAGTCGGCGTTGGACGTCGTTGACGGCCTCCATCGATATTTTTGTTGTGTATGCAGGGGAAAATATTTTGGGAAAACGCTATTCCTTAGCTTTTTCGTGGACGCGAGCTGAAAAATCGTGGGACAAACTAGGGTACCGTGTGGAATTTCACCAACTCATGCACTGGTTTTGTCTTTTTCTTTTTTCTTACCTGCTGTGCATTGGCGCATCAAAATCAGTGCCGGCCCCGATATTTGGGTTGCCCGAGCCCAGCCTTAAATTAGTTGCCCACTCAATATTATTAAGTCATAATAAAATTAAAAAATGTATAATCAAACAACAAAACAAGAATAAAAATAAAGTTACGTTACACTTTTAAGTTGAATTACATAAAAAATTCAAATTCAAAATCAAAATGTCATAGTGCTTTATGATTAGCACGATCCAATTCAAAGAGAACAACTTATTCTTGCATTTTTTGAAACAAATTTTTCAATTAAATTATTGTAGTTTAACTTATTCAAGTATTTATTGTCAATTAAAATCATAGACAATTTACTTAATCTCTCATGTGGCGTGGTAATCCGAATGTAAGTTTTTATCAATTTCAAATTCGAAAAGCCCCTCTCCATCGAAGCATGACAATCTACAATTTTTGTTTTCCATCTATTTTTGTAGGTTATTGGGTTGTCTCGACAAGAGATTTAAAAAAATATAAAATTATGTTCAAAAATAAGAAAACTTAGAAAATACGAAAAATATTATTCATATTTAGTAAAAAAAAAAAGAATTAGCTTTTAAATATAATTTTATATTTTTAGATTCTTTTTTTTGGGGATGAACTAATATTTCACAAAATATTAATAAAAAACAAATACAAAACACATTGGATAGAAAAGTAATTAATCTATTTAAATACAACGTTATAAAAAGCAGTATAATAACTATAAATATATTTTAGGATATCTTACTTTTTTTTTACACGGTAGAATATATACCAAAAATATAGTGATACATATGTTATACATATTTAATATATTATAGTCATATATTATATTTTATACAATGAGTTCAAAGTGAAAGTTGCAAAAAACTGAACGTATGTTTAGTCTTTTATATGTATGTTAGTATAATGTATTTAATATATTATGTGTATATCTAAGTTCATATATACGTTACATAATATATATAAATATATACATATATATATATTCTATTATATTTATATATGATATACATATCTAATATATTAAATACATACTATTTCTCTTATTAGTTTAGTTACTGGAATGAAAATATATGTTTATATTCTTATTTGTTTAATTTAGTGGACTGCAAATACATATTTTTTTATTATTTAAACTTGCATGACGACATTTTGATTTTTATGAAATAATTTTATGATGATTGAAAGGAAATTTTTGAAAATATATGCTTTTAAAATTAATTTTGTTCACAACTAACCATTGAATTCAAAAAAAATATTCCCAGTGTTTTTTTTTCTGATAAATGAACAAGTGAATTTTTTTTACAAGATTTTTTTGGTAAATGAATACACACAAAAATATAGATTTCTTTTTATTTTACATCACTTCACTTTCATTTTTTTAGAACAATTTTTTCGGACAACTTTTTCAACAAATGAACGGAGCCTAAGTGATAAGGGCTTGATCGATGATATGAAGGAAATAGGCAACTCTAAAATAAGTTTTTTACAAAATAATTAAAATATTTTTTTAATATTTACAAAAAAGTTTTTTTGTTGCCCCGCGCCGGGGGGTTGCCCAAGCCCCGGGGCTTGCGGGGCTTACCCCGGGGCCAGCTCTGATCAAAATAACATCATTTTGACGTACAAAATATTATTAAAAAATTATTCAATCAATATCTAATTATTCAATCAGTATTTTGTATGTCAAAATAACGTGTATTTTATATGTTAAAATAATATCGTTTTAACTCATAATACACTTTATTATATGCAATCCACAACCCAAGTCCCTGCCTGAGTAAATTTCACCAACTTTGCTAGATTTTTGAAAACTATAAAAATTTCAAATTTTGGTGTTATGAAATTGTACTGAACTTTCTTATTGGACTTGTAAAGACTGATATTATGTTAATTACGAGTTGTCCTCTTATGAATTAATTTTTTTTTTTTGTTATTACGATTAAATTTTATAGTGTATTTTATTACATAATGTGTATGTTCTAATATCTAATTTTGATCTACTTTAATATAATTTACCTTTTTCTTTATATATTTTTTATTTTTTGAAGTTAAAGTATTATTTGGTTAAATAGTAAATAAGATAAATGTTTATTTAATTTTATTTTTATTATTATAATTAAAAAAATTTGATGTTTGTTTATTAAATAATGGGTACATAGTGAAGTCTTATTTAGTACTCCCTCCAACCCAGTTTGTTTATTCATTTTTTGACTTTTTTATGTCCCAAAATATTTGTTCAATTATAAAATTGACTTGTAAAAATTATCTTAATGCCCTCCTCTTTTTTAAAAACTCATACATTGAAAGATTTGTTCATTCATTTAATGCTAAAAGTTAAGGGTATTATGAAAAAATTAAAACTTGGAAGAGCAATCATTATGTTCCCTTAATAAATTGAAATTTCGAGAATGGACAAACAAATTGGGACGGAGGGAATAGATATTTTTATAATAAATAAACGATTGTACTATACTAAATCAATCGATATATGGTAATATTTTTTTAATTTCATATATTCTTTGTAACAAGAGATTTGTAATCCTATTCAGGATCTTATCTATTTTTTAGTTGCTATATTATGCTTTGAGTGACCATCGTACCTTAGGGTTTTTGTTGTATTTTTTTAATTTTTTTGGCGTATTTGAGTATTTTACATTTTGTTTTAGTATTTTCTTTAAAACTTTAAGTCTAATATTCTTTCGATACCATCTAGCTGAGTTTCAGTCTGGCTCACAAAGCTACAGAACTAAGAGCTTGATTTGCTATCTAGCCCTAAACTTGACAATGGTCTAGCCCATCTATTCGTATCGATCCGACCCACTACAAAGCAAAACTTGTATATTAACGTGGGGACCCGAAAATTTTCAATTCAACAATAGGAAAATTTTATAATAAAATTCAATTTTTAGAAATTATTATTTTTATTATTTCATTTTAGTTCATAATTTATATTGTGCATATTTATTTTATAGGGTTTTTGTTGTATTTTTATTTTTCTTTTTTTGGCGTATTTGAGTATTTTATATTCTATTTTAGTATTTTCTTTAAAATTTTAAGTCTAATATTCTTTCGATACCATCTAGCTGAGCTTCATTTTGGCTCACAAAGCTGCAGAATTGAGAGCTTGATTTGCTATCTAGTCCTAAACTTGACAATGGTCCAGCCCATCTATTCGTGTCGATCCAACCCACTACAAAACAAAACCAGTATATTAATGTGAGGACTCGAAATTTTTAAATTCAACAATAAGAAAATTTTATAATAAAATTCAGTTTTTAGAAATCATTATTTTTATTATTTTATTTTAGTTCATAATTTATATTGTGCATATTTATTTTATGGGCTTTATGTTTAATGTTGTTAGTTGAACTCAACATTTTAACTTCATATGTTGCCCAACAATTTCAACTTAACCTTGACCCAAGACGCAAACCCAAACCCAAAGCCATTTTGGTCGATCCATGACCCACGAGAGCACCCATTACCTTGGTCACCACCTCACTTGATTATTTTTCTTCATCACTTGTATACATTAGAAAATTTCAGCAATGAATCTCCTTGCTCAGATTTGTTTTGCACATGGTGTATCTCGTTAATTCTACTGTGCACATGGGAGAAGACCTTGAGAGATCTTTGTCTTCCCAATGAAACTTCAATCCTTGCTCACCACTCTTCTTCAAACCTCCATGGAACATAGTTTTTTACATCAAAACCTCTATTTCACCACTAATGGTTTTTGCAATCCAACGGGATTATAGCAACCTCAACACTCCACCTTCCTGCTATATATATGGCCCTATCCATCCTCATTTGGCATCACAATCTAAGAATTCGAAATTGTGAGAAGGGAGAGATAAATGAAGTTTTTTTACTTCAGAGAGAGAACGAAAAGAAGGAACCCATTTGAAGCAATTCCTCCCTTTCAAGTCAATTCAATCCAATTGGAGCTAGCATCTTTCTTCTACAAGGTAATAGAACTCTTTTCTTACTTCAATTTATGTCATAGACCATTCTATTGAGCTTCACGAGGCATTCGAAACAAAATCCAGTTCTATAATCTGGAGAAAATGACCCTCCATCCGGATGAATCCTCATCTCATCCAGATAAACTTGCTCTTCATATGATTGTTTCATTGTAAAATCTTATTCCATCCGGATGAATTTGTTCTCTTTCTTGTAGTTGTTCAAGATGCTACCATTCCATTCAGATGAATTTTCATTTCATCCAGATGACCTTGACTCATCCTAATGACCATCCAGATGACTTTAACCCATCCTGATGTTCATCCCGATGACTTACCCTATGATATTTATTTTCAAGAGTCATCTTGATGCATTTTCACTTTATCCTAATGAACTTATCCACTAATCTTTATTTTCAAGAGTCATCGCGATGCATTTTCACTTCATCCCGATGAACTTACTCTCTGATCTTTATTTTCAAGAGTCATAACGATGCATTTTCATTCCATCCCGATGAATTTACTCACTGCCTATTATTTTCAAAAGTCATCCTATTGTATTTCCATCCATTCCGATGACTTTGCCTGCCATTTATACTACATTCGGATGATTTGAACCTCTATATTTCAATGATCATGTACACTCACATTCCAACAGATTGACAACCTCTGATCTATCTGGATGATCGGTCTACCAATCGGATGACTTATGCATTACACTTTATAACCTATGCATTATGCTTTATAACTTATGTGTTATGCTTCATGACTTATGCATTATGCTTTTTTACTGATGCTATGTTGTCTTTTATAATCATGTTTATAATTCGCACCTATGTTTATATGATTTCTACATTTCAATTAATATCATGATATCTTTATACTATCTTTTGTTCATCTAGTTATGTTCCTAGAACTTCGGTTCAACTTAGAAACGTGGGTCTAAGCATACGTCGTGTGACATTGAGTACAATCTTTCATAAGTGTCTGACGACAAATGGGATTTTGAGGAAAATCATTGACACATGATGTACGAAATGTGAGATTTGAAAAAGTCTATGTAAGTTGTGGATTTTGTGACAACTTCTGCTTGGGGTCTTGATCACACCCAGGTATGAATGATACACTAAAATTTTGCTTGGGTCTGGATGACGCCCGGGTATAAATAACGAATTTGAGAAAATTATTGAGACATGTCAGATAAGATGTGTTATTACTTCACGGAGAAATTGTGTTAAGATGTCTTTAGCCGAGAGAATTTAGCTGAACTATGTCCGACAACATCGGGCTACGTCTTAGAGCCAAGTCGGTCACATCTCATGTATTAAGCCAAGTTATGTCATGAGTCAGTTATGTTCTTTAGTCGTGTCGTGTCTTTTGAAAATAAAATCATAGTAGATGATGTAGTTAGAATTTTTATATCGAGGCTCAACATATGGAAGGCATAACGCTCGGGAGTATCATGGTTGGGAACATGGGATACGGGAGTAGATGTTTGGATACGTATGCGCCAGATTTCGAGGTTCAACTTAAGGGTCGGCATCATATCGGTCGAGAATGTCATGACGCTGTTTTTGGAAATGATTTTGACTTATGGGCAGCAATGGTATTGACCTGAATTTGAAGTTTTGAAATGAACTTTAGTATGGGCCATGCCTGGACAGATGTCAAGATTTAGAATAAGTCTTAGAAAGTGAAATTGGACTGTTATTTCGCACTTTGTACTCTAATTATCTACTGTTAGTATTACTTCTGCTTATTCATTATCATTGTTCATGACCTGTTCATGGATCATATATTTTGTGGCAAAAATTAGGCTACGGGTAGAATTTTTATTACTAAGCTTTATTGCTCATGGTGCAAATTTTCTCTACCCCTGGCATTTCACGGTAGGTACGGAAGATGGAATAGAAGAACCCAAGATTCCAACACCTGACAATGTCAATTTGGAAGAAGATTCGATAGCACGTTGGTTCACTTAGACTATAGTTTAGTGCTTTGTAATTCTCTTTTCAGGATGTACATTCTATTTATTTTAGTAGTTTGTAATACAAACTCGTATTTTTTCTAATTATGAAATGAAAGGGTATTTTGTTCTATTGATTTGTTTTAAATTAACATCTCCAAATTTCGGAGCGTTACAATTAATTGCTTAAGTTGAACTTTTTCAATAGAGCATGAGGAATTTTCATGTGTATGCGTGATATTTTTGTTGAGATTTTCTCAAATCTGCCCAACAACTCTTTTTGACTTTGAGAAGAGCTCTTCCACACCCACATCTCTGAAAATTTTTCACCAACCACTATTGAGGATTCCGAAGATCTAGTAACCACTTGCATGTATTGAGGTTTATCACCTTCCCTATCCTAATTGACAACTCTTGCCCTATAAATTGGCATCAATTTGGAGAGAAAAAGGCAAAGAGTGAATAAGGTAGAAAATAGTTGAGAGTTTGAGAGTTATTCAGTAAATTTGCAATCTCTTCCAAATACAAACTCTCGTGTCGGTGGACGTATCCAAATTTGTGGAACTACTTAAATTGTTTTGTCTATCTATGATTGTGTGTGCCCCCCACAATTGGTATTAGAGTCTAGGGAGCCCATAATACCCAAATAACTCCCAAAAAAAATTTCAAAACCTATTTTTTTAAAAAAAATTTGCGCATATTTCAAATTACTCAAAATTTTATTTTGAGCATTTTGTCTCTTTTCGATACGATTTCAGCAGAGCAAACGACAAAAAAATCGGAGCAAACGAGTTACTTTAAGAGAACCTTGCTTGGCTCTGTTTTTTATATTTGTTTTCTTCCTTTCACATTTGATGCAGAAGGTAGAAGATGAAGGAGGTCCATCATGTAGAGATAAATTACAACCGAGTCAAATTGTACCTAAACGGGTGTAGTCAACTCAATCTGGCCTAGGTGGATCGAGTCGACCTAGTCAAGCCTGACCTAGTTTGACTCGATGAGTTGCTGTTCAGTCCCTTAAGTTTCAAACATTACAATTAAACATGCTAAAGTTTAGAAACTTCCAGTTTAGTCCATATCAAAAGTTATGGAGATTGATTACTGACCTATCTCAACGTTCTGGATCCAACGGTGGGCTCATTTTTCTGTAATTTGGTGTACTGTCTATTTTTGGGTGAAATTGATCTTTTCGGCATTTTTGAAATCAAATATTGTTTGTGGTAGAGCCTAAGGCAATTACATGTCAAGATCTATTGAAACAAAAATGATAGGCCCCTTTACCAACTCTGTAAGAGGCACTTCTACAGTATCCAACGCCAAATTCGAGGTTGAAAAGTTCAATGATACCAACAACTTCAGAATGTGGCAATAAGAAATTAAAGACATATTGATCCAACATGACCTGAATTTTACCTTGGAGGACAAACCAAGGATCTGGATGAAAAAGACTTTAATAAACTGAATTGCCAAGCTTGCGGCATGATTCATTTATGCATAGAGAAAGATCAAAGTACTCTGTAATGAAAGAAACGAATGCTAAGACATTATGGGATTTACTCAAGAAGATGTACATGACAAAAAGTATAGAGAACACTACCCAAAGAAGAAATTCTTTCGTTTCCAGTATCGAGCATGTAGCTCTTTGATTAAACACTTAAAATGAGTTCAATAAAATACTTGCTGATCTTCAGAATCTAGATGCCCAGATGTTGAAATCCAAGGACAACAAGACTATGTTGATGTTGAATTCTTCTCCCAATGAGTATGATCGTTTGGACACTACTATACGATACGATAAAGAAGAGATCGGTTATTGTGTGCTATGCCCTTATTAATAATGAGTATCACATGAAGGATAAATAGGTGTATAGAGACACGAATACTAAAGTTATATTTGCAAAAGATAGGCCCTAGTTAAAGGAAGTTTACAACCATAATAAGATCTCAAAAGATGTTTGTGCTATTACCGTAAGAAAGGGCATTGGAAGAAAGATTGTCAAGCTCACAAAAAAGGAAATGACAAATAAGCCAAAGCCAACATTGCAACTAAAAAGGAGAATCTAGAGTTTGCACTTATAGGTTTATCATCTCATATACATTTGGGTGAATGGATACTGGATTCCATTGCTTTCTATCATATGTGTCTCAGCAGAGACTTGCTTGCCACTTTTAAAGTGTTGGATGGTGTTTCAGATTTTATGTGTAATGGCTACACTAGTAAGACTTTAGGGATAGGCAACATCGGTGTATGTTTACCTGATGGATCCATATTTATTTTGTCTGATGTTCGATATATTCCAACTTTGGAAAAAATCTGCTCTATTTGGGAGTTTTAGAGTCCACGAACTTGGGAAATACTTTGGTTAATATAGCTCTGGAGATTGTATCAAACAACTTGGTGGTGGTGAGAGGTACACAATGCAATAAATTTTGAGCACATTGACATAAATTATAGGCGGAGCAGCCACCATTGACATCAAAGATCTTGGTTCGTAGAAGGGCGTTGATGATCTGCTAACAAAGGTCGCTAGGATTGGGGTCAAATGAGGTGTGGGTCCATCTGAATTTGGTTTATGCACATTATGTGTTCTGCGACTTCGAGCGATTAGTGACAACCTTGGAGATATTGACGCGTTTCAGGTATCACATATTCTTCTGTTTGTTATTGAAACCTGATGTCATCGCGACTCGTCTACAAAGTGATAATTCTTGTAATTCAACACTGTAAAATTCTGTCAAAATGACACTTTGGCCTAGTTTAGTTGCCAAGAAAGGATGAAAAATGATGAGAAAACTAATTTTTCTACAACTTTTTTGGTGTTCAGTTATCAAAAAAATAGTGGGTTCTAGACTTGAAATTTTTTCATTGGGATTTACTTTCCTCCAAATAATGTCCTATCAAATTCACAAGATTATGCGTCACGGGAAAATTTTAAAATTTCTACTTCGACTGTGGTAATTATTAAATTAGTATCTTATTATTTTCTCGTATTTATTTGATTTTTTTGTTTTGAATTAATTTTTTTGTGAGTTATTAATTCGTATGGACAAGAAATTTTAGAAAAATACAAAATGATATCAATTTTTTTTTATAAAAGATGAAAAATAATCAAAACATGATATGTCTTATTTTTTATGACAAATGAACAAGTAAATTTGTATTTTCTTATAAGATTCTTTTGTCAAATAAACATACAAAAAAATAGATTTATTTTTCTTTTACTTCACTTCATTTTTCTTGAGAATAACTTTCTTATACAACTTTCCCGACAACTGAGGGCCTTTGTTATGAATGAGAACATGTTTTAAGTGAAATCGTTTGTGACCTCTCCATTTGTCTTGAAAAAATTTCGGTTGTTGATTGCAAGTCTTACTTGATTGGAATTCATTTTTGGAAGCTTACTCAAAACGTCAAAAACCTGGCTCTTCTGTTTGGATTGTTCTGCTAACCCGTATTTTTGTATTCTGCTTATAAGAGTACTGATATCTGTAGACTAGCTCAGCTCAATTCAATTTCAACTTTGCCCATTTGAAGAGAATTTGTCTTTCTGCTTGTCACTGCTCTCTTGACTCTCATTAGTCCAAGCTAATAAAAGGTTTTATCTATTTTGTTTTTTATTTTTCGAATCGTATCAGTTGATAGCGTGATTGTTTCTCGAGATGATTTTTTGCAAAAGGTAGAGATTTTCTAGATTTGCTCAAATCCCTCCACCAACTCTTTGACTTTGGGAGGAGCTCTCCCACGCCTAAGTCTCCAAATTTTTTTAAACAACCACTCTTGAGAATTTAAAATATCTGATAACCACTTGAGGTTAATCCCCTTCTTTGTCTTGACTGCCAACTCTTGCCCCATAAATTGGCATCAATTTGAAGAGGAAAAAGAGGAAAAGGAGAGTCAACAAGGCAGAGAGTTCGAGAGTTATTCAGTAAATTTTTAATCTCTCCCGAATACAAATTTTCTTATCCGAATTTTAAAAACTACGTAAATCATATCGTTTCTCTGTAATTGTGTGTGTATGTGTTTGGATTTTATTCTTTCTGGCACAACAATTTCTATTATCAGTGTAATTAAAGATGTCTCTTTATATATATAACCATGCTACCACTCATCCCATTTTGTTTTGTCATTGATTTTTCAAAACATTCATAGTTAGAAATGACTCCTTAAAACTAGCAGCTGTACCCGGTAAAGTAAATGGCAAAACAGAATCACATTATACGGCCTATCTTGAAAATCTGAATAGATTTTAGGGAAGGGCCTAATAATAATTTTCCCAAACAGTACAATTTCGAAAGAGCAAATTAAGAATGATTTTTATATATAAGTGTAGGAATAAGTGCAGGTTTATAAAAATTCAGAAAGGACACTGCCCATATTGAGCAGACGTTGGCAGCACATTGGACACACGTAAGACCCAAACTTGCAAAGAGTTTGCAGAGAAAGTGCAGCGTGTGGCACAAGATCACCCTTTGTATACGTAGAGCTACACTAAATTTGTGTCCCAATTCTGTGTACAATCTTCGGTCCTCATAATATACATGCATACCAACAGTACAACATCACAAGACAATACTATCAGAAGTCCAAAACTTGGCCCATTACGCTATTATATTACCACTAATCTGAGCCAATCATTACAGGAGCATAATGATCTTTTGCTTGTTATTGCGGGCCGAATGAAAGGCTAGTTGTTGATGATTTGTGAGGAGTAAATGAATGAATCAAGTGAAAAGCTGATCAACAACAAGCGGACTTGACTTGCTTGAGCACGGATTCATGAGAAGGTCCTGTGCTTGGGAGTCTTTTGTTTTGTTAAGATAGCTGAGAGCAGGCTCTTGCTGCGGCGAGGTACACGTACGATCTGTCTTTGGGTGGGGTTCTCAAGTGACCTGAAAGCCGTCAAATGTTTGGAAGCCTCTACGGAATCCTGCAAATGACAAAATCCATAACAGCCTTCTGTCATTTTAATCTACCAAGATAGAAAGAAAGCAACATAATTTTAACAATCAGCTGTGTAGTTGTTGTAGAGTAAGCAAAGTTCGCTGCAATAACATGTAACTAAATTGATATTCGAATTGCTTCCAGAAATCTAAACAAGGAAAAGAGGAATAAAAATAAACGAAGACGGTAGCGTAAACTGCTCAAACTCTATTCAATCCGTCGGCAAGAAAAGAAACTATACATCAACGAACAGAAGCTTCAGGTATCTCAACCAAAAAGAATCAGTAAATTAAAATGTGCAAACTTCTGATTTGATAAATATCAGGATCTTGGCGAAGGAGTATGTGGTTCACACAACCGATAGCACTCCCTATACATCTACAAGTACCAATCCTGTTTATAACATTAGAGTTTGGGATGGACGGCTGGTATACATAGTACCATCCTTCCAATTGTAGAAAACACACCAGGATTTAAGTTATGGAGTAAAGACAGATTTGATCAAATGATGTTTCTATTTAACTAACTCAATCAACCCCCACACCACGCTAAAAGATTTACTGACATAACCAAAAAACTTTGCTCCCTTCGAATTGTTTGGTTCCTTCTTCACAAGTAGTTATAAGTGCCTACAACCCATCAACAATCTTCAACTTCCTATATCACCACCAAAAGTAGAATCTCTACGCACTATTGATGGCACTATTTAATGCTTAGAACAGACTTTGTTGATATATAGAATGTAATGAATGTAAATTGACGCAAAAAAAGTTATTCAGCCAATTCAATGAAGTTGAGATCAGCAAGAACATCAGGACAAACTTAAGAACCATCATGTCGATATTTCCTCATCCACTAACTCATATCAGATGTACCCGTAGAAGAACGTTTGGTATGGTTGAGTTTTTGTTGATTTTCAACTTACCATCTGTGCTGCACTTGAAGCGTGTCCTCCACTAGACCACCGGAGATGAGCAGCTGATGATTTCGTTCGAGTACTCTCTTTAGCATCTACAAGTGCAAAATAGGAAATTATCATTCTGCTATGGAAGAAGTACCATTATGCAGCACCGACACTTCGAGGTCACGTACAGTGTCAGACACCAAAACTCTCTGGACACTCTCCCAACATTTGCCTGACACTCAAATCAAGATTGTTTTATATATTTCTAACTTTTTCTTCATTTGGACACTCTGGGAATAGTCTAGAATGTGCTATGACACTCTTAGGATACTTGCGAGGGCCTTCTTTTCGTGTGATAGATGATGATTATTGAATATAATGATATGTGCAATTGATAAAACATTTTTTATTGTGATACTTTTGTTAACCATGTAATGATAAGCATGAAAAATGGCATATAACGGTGGTCTTTTGTCATGTTTTTGTCTTCAGTTTACTGTTTTTATTTCTGAATTTTTTTGTAAACATCTTAAAAACCATGTTTGGTAAATATGTTTTGGTTTTACTCTAACGGTCCGTCTACTTTGACCATGATTTCACTTTAGTCCCTACCCTTTCAAATGACTTGATTTTGACCTTAAATTTACATTCTTATTCCCATCAGGTCCAATCGTTAATGCCTTTCCTTTTTTTATGACGGAAAGTCAGCTGTTGAACATTTTCAAGGGCATTTTAGTAACTTACTCTTTCCCCCTCTCCCCTTCAGATATACAACTCTCCCAACCCCCCCCCCCCCCCCCCCCCAAACTCAAACTCTCTTAGAAGATTCGGAAATGATTGTCTAAATTTGTTAGAAACTTCAAGGAAGGTTATTACCATAAGAAAACTAGCCATCAATTGGGAGACAATTAGAAACCAAAGAAACTCCTGAAAAAACTCAATTTGTGCCATTACTCCATTGAAGGTTCGCACCAAAAAAACTCGATGTTACCAAATCTCGTTGTTTCTTACCAAATTGGAAACTGGAAATTGTAAACTCGTAATATATGCAACATGATTGAGAGTTCACATAATAATGTTGTTTGGATGCTAATGTCAGTCTGAGAAATGTAGCAATAACTTCAACTCATTCTTTTCTTTGCATACCAAATTTCATTTTACAATAAGGGTTTTTTTTTGTTGTATAAGATCGAGTTGGTTTTTGATGATTTTGTGTATGTTTGATCTGATGTGGCGGATTGAAAATATTTCTATTGTTTCGAATTTGAAGATTGGGATGAGAGTGATCCTTTATCAGCTGAAGGCTACAAAGACAAATTGAACAGAGGATAGAAAGTTTTCTGTTGTGACAACTGAGACTTCTTATTCAAACGGTCAAAACACAAAAGCGATACTAAAATGGAAATTGGTACGCAAGTCCCTTATAAAAAACTCCTGATTGGACCTAATTGGAAACCAAAAGCTACCTTTAAAAACAGTCTTTTGGTAACGGAAGATTTGGTAACGACTCCCCTCCATTTAGACAATTGGAAACCAAAAAAACACTCCCTTGAAGCTTCTGAAAAATTTGTTACCAATAGAAATAGAGTCGTTGTGGCTGGATTTTCAATAACTCCAGCGAAAACTTGCAGTCAATGAGTCCACGGCGAGAACGGCATTTGATTGAAGCGAGATCTAGAAATTCAATCTCACCCTTAATAGCTGCATTCTTTGTGCCATTACTCCAAGTTTAGGGGTTTCAACAGATATAATCTTACAAGTTCAATAAGGGAATTTGTTGGTGGAAAGGGATTTCTAAATACAGTTAAGATCACTTTCGCAAAAAGTGAAACCAATTATTATAAAGATGTTAACTCCAAATATTAGTATCTCATTTCTGAAATAGGATGGAGTCTTTTCGGTGAGAAGCCGGTGCAATTAGAATGCCTAGAAAGGGGATGTTTGAAGCATGACATTGGTAGAGCAGTTTCAATTGAAAACGGTCAACAAGAGATCCAAATAGGGGTTTCAATTGGATTACAATGTCAACTAGAAAGAGATCAATTTATTTCTATTGGAACTTTTTTGGTTAATTTGATGGCAATTGGTAGAGGAAGAAAGGGAGGGAGAGAGAGGAGGAGGAGGAAGTTAGCAAAATATTCTTAAAAATGATCACCATTTGACTTTCTGACATAAAAAAGAAACGGGCCTTAACGATTGGACCTGATTGGAACAAGAACGTAAATGTAAAGTCAAAATCGAGTCATTTGAAAGGATAGGGATCAAAGTAAAATTAGGGTCAAAGTAGAGGGACTATTTGTGTAACTTATCCATATATTTTTGTTTAATGTTTTTTATAAACGTTTAATAAAGTTTTTTGAAATTATCATTATAACGAAATGGTATTTTCACTTGTTTGAAAAACAAGATCCGATGACCTACCATAGTCATAGCTCATCTCTCTTTGTCGCCCTCTCTCCCTCTCTTGCCTCTCTCTCCTCCCTCATTCTTTCTCTCTCATATCACCATATAGTCATACAGCTCCTCTCTCTCTCTCTCCCCCCTCAACCATCTACCATAGCAATGGCTCATCTCTCTCTCTCTCTCTCAATCTCTCTCTCAACCACCCACATAGCTATAACTCATCTCTCTCTCTCTCTCTCTCTCTCTCTCTCTCTCTCTCTCTCTCTCTCTCTCCTTGCAAGCATGATTTGTTAGAAAAGCTTTATTTTGATATTAATGTAAGAAAGAAATATAATGATATTATTAAACATGTTTTATGTTGATTTTATTTTCTACTGTTTACAAAATTATATTACCAAACATGTTTTTTGTTTTTGTTTTGTTCAAAATAGATAGTAACTAAAAATGTTATCAAACGGACCCAACATATTTTGATTTTAACTTTTAAGTAGAGGCTAATTTTCTATTTACTTAGAAATAAAATACACATACATATTTTCCTAAGTGTGTCGCCAAGGGGTCGTGTCCTCCATGTTTTGGAGATTTGTGTATCAGAGTATCAGTGTTGTGTCGGTGCTTCATAAGGTACCATAAAACACTAGCATAACTGGAATCAAAGCCTAGGCATACCCACTAACTGGAAGACCACAGAAGTTTTTCCGGAAGTTTTACCATCTTCACAGCTGCAAGATAAATACCATCATAAGCCTTCAAGCTCTCTAGAGAATATTCCCAACAGTTCCATAAGATGTGAAATGAAGAACTAATGCGAACTTATTTGCTTGATGGTTCTTGAAACTTATTTTCTTGAAAAAGAGCTCATGGTTTATGAAACATTAGTGCAGTGTTTTCAGATTTATGAAAAAAGAATCTTCTAACAAAAACACTACAAAAACAACAAATGTTTTCATTTCCAAACACAAGTTTGAGAAAAGTGTTCTGTGAAATTGATTTTAAAATTAGAACCCAGCAGAGATTTTCTGTTGCTATTGTGTGCTGAACTTCATTCACTGACCTTGACAAACCATGTGGGCCTGCTTTTAAGGTAGATTTTGTTTCTGATGCTAAATGCCAAGACAGAGTATTTGCGACAGCAGCAGCTATAAACCACAGACAGAATAAGGGATAGCACGAGGATTACTGTAAATGCTAAGTCACAAAAGGAATCCTGCACTCATTCATACAATTAGCGGATCTAGTGACACGAAGCAAGCATTCATCGTTTAGAAATCAAGTACCTGAAGGGTAAAGTCGATGTCTTGTTTGAATATGACTTTGCCTAGCATCTGTCTGTATATGTGGGCTAAATTGCACCTTCTTGTGCACAGAATCTAGCTTGGTGTTTAACCAAGAAAAGCGTTAGTACCATGGAAAAGGTCTGACCATAAATTCAGCACTTGCAGAAGAGATCTATAATGAGTCAATGGCTAATCTTACTTGGCAAAATGTAATGCTTATGATGCCTTGGGATGAATGCTAACAACTGCTGCTGCCGGAGACCATCTTTATCCGTGTATGTTTGGCATGTTAGTAGTTCCTTGCATTGAAAAACTAAGTTCAGCTTGTATCCCAGAAAAATTCTTCGGAAAACCATACAGTTAGTGGAATTGCCGCGTTGTTCTAATGCTTTTCCTAAGGAGATATCGATTACCATACATATGTATCTTACCTGGTTAACACATAACACCTTGAGCTCCATAGTTGAGACATCTATAGTTTGTTGGTGGAGTAGATCAGTTAATTTGTAAGCCACAGTCCCAAGGTGGTCAACAGCATTCACGAGGGCTCGCACAGCATAATCCTTCAGGTTGTCAAGGACCCTACATACTTCCAAAGTTAATTTCTACTAAAAGCAGAGTGAAAATATTCCCACACAATTGAACATAATGGCATGCAGAAAACGTTAATAAATGACTTCAAACAGACGGAAAACCGTTCTCAAGATATACAAGAACCCTTATTATCTTTGTTGTTTTGGATGTTACAATATAGCAATTACAACCATTATTGTTTGTGATTGACATCATCACCACCAGCTCACAATTCGATGACTGATCTTAAATTATTTTCTTTATTTCCATCTACGACCAAATTGAACTGGGGAACAGCTTAATTGACAATTCACTACACTATCATGCGTTATTTGAGCACCCAGTTTAAATATCTACATCAGGAATATCGTCAAGTCACACACAAACTTTGAAGAATAAGTAATCACTAGGCTCTCCTTGAACATACTATTGAATAAAGGCTTAGATTTGACTATGATTTTCGAATAAACTTGAAATGCAGTGGTCTTACATCTGCTTCTGTTCACTATGAAGATAAGATTTCTCACAGTATTCTGCAGCGGAATAAAGTTGAGGCCTCATATTCTTGAGTTCCTGAAATAGACATGAGAGAAGGATCAAAACCACAGTAACTTATCTGTCGAATCTGGAACATGCTTCCAACAATTTATTGGCAAGAAACTACATAACAAAACATACTCCAGGAATGAACAATGAACAGCTATCAAGCCTAACCATACATCACAACAAGTACCAAGCATAGCTGATCAAAGCAAAAGGTTTTGTCTATTCCATTTGCCTGGAATCTACAAATGGATAGGAAGTAACAGGCTTGGACAATTTTACAGACTGTATGTGGTTCACTCAAATGAAGCTGGAAAGAAAAATGCGTTTCAAAAATGACGTTTTAAAACATGACAGAATAGACCTTACAAAGGTAATAAACCAGTAATCATCCATTTGTCTTGCGTAAGTGGACGTAACATCGGAGACCATTCCATTTCTTTCCCTAGATCATGCTAGTGAACCAAACATGACCTCAACGGAAAGAAAATAAGGAACAAAGGAAAAGCACATTGATTAACCAACAAAGCAAGGGCAAATGGAAGTTATCAAATTATATATATTAAGAGCCACTTCAGACATGTATCGAGCATAACTTCTTTTGTGTTCATGTATTGTATATACGTAACAAACAAGATCTGATAGTGTAATCAAGAGAGAGAAGTTGAAAGAATCAAACCTGCAGGGCTTTGACGAAACTCTTGCTACGCTCCATGGACACCTCGTCGAAGGTCGTTGATGCCCCTTTGTCCTTTCGTGACTGCTCCAATTCCATCTCTCTCTCTCTCTCTCTCACACACACACACACACACACACACACACACACAGTATCAGGACTTTCCTCCACACACACAAAAAAAGTCTCTCAGAACTTGAAGTGATAATCGCAAAAGATCATTAAAATACTACAATAATGTGTCATAGAAACCATTGGATTTGAGTTTGGTTATGGAACAGAAGTAATTGGGAATTGGTGGATTTTACCATAACAATCGCTCAGTTAGATTTGGATTGAAGTTAGATAATGGATTGGTGGGAGAGCTATAGAGAAAGAGAGAGAGAGAGAGAGAGAGAGAGACAAAGTGCAGTCGAAGCAATACCGGGAATGTTTTCAACTTTATCCCCTTCAAATGTGAATAGCAAGTGAAAGGACGTCAAATTTAGGCCCCATTTGGCACAATTTTCTTTTTCTTAAATTTTTTTGTGTTTATTAATGTACACACTATTTGGCACTCACTCACACCCTATATACATGACACATAAACCCCACCCATATAACTCTCAAAATAAAATTAAAAATAAAAAAAATAAATTAAAATCTCAAACATATAGGCAGATGTGAGCGAGTAGAAACTAAAGAGTGTGTACATAGACTTATTATTTTTTTTTCTGTATATCATTTTAGCCTCTATATTCGGTAAATTATTAGTCCATTAAGAATTTAAAAGTATTATATTATATTCAAAATTTAAAAAAATGTCACTAAAACGACGAATAAACACACAAAATATTATTTTTTGATTATTTTTATTTTCTAAATTTTTTTCAAATTACGTCTATTATTTATTATAACTTTTCTGAAAAGTTTCGTCGAAACGAATTAATAATTCACAAAAAATTGACAAAAGACAAAAATTGATAAAATAAATTCACATAAAAATAAAAAATAATTTAATGAAAAAGTCAGACCAGATAAAATCTTGTGACCCATAATGAAAGGTAGTTCATTTTCGAGCTAATTGCATTAAGGTCTTCAAATTGATAATACAATTGGGATAAATCCGATAAAAAAATAGAGTTATAGTTAAATTATATTCAAACTGAGTAGCCATTAGTGCCAATTATCAACTATAATAAACAAAAATATACATAACAATATATATGCCGTTATTATGTTCTAAATTAAATTATATTTTAATTGCATATTTAATGTATAGATATATATGCTTACTTGTGCATATCTATATTCAAATTAATTAAAAAGATTTTAAAGATATACTCTTCCATATCTCTCTCTCTCTCTCTCCTCCCCTCTCTGTTGCTTTCTTTCCTCATAACTATTAGCTCTTGTAGGTAAGTGATTTTTTAATAAAAAAATTAATACCTCATCAATAGTTGAACATTATTTCTCACAATCTATTCCAAAAATTTAATTTTTGCAAGATAATAACCGATCAGAGAATCTCCGCCTCTAATCGGAGGGAAAACACTTCGATGAGTAAATTAATAATTGAATCAAAGAAAAATTCTAAACACAATGCTCATAATCACAAATTATAGTGTGACTTTTATAGAGGTTCTCCATCAACAATTTCAATCCTAATTCATCTCTTAATTTCTCATTAAAAATGAATTAAAATTACTCATTGATTGACCACTAACAAGATAAGTTTATCTGGACTCTTCAGATTCTTATCTTCTATAATCAAAAATTTATTCAATCATAAACTTCTTATTACAAATTGAATTAACTTATGATTTCTCATTCTAATTTGATTAGAACTTATTCTAAAATAAATGAGCGTAATACTTACTTCAATTTGCACTTAACTGTCTTTTTCAAATCGGCAAATACATTACTGGTTTCGACAATATACACATGCACAAGAGCACTTCCTTGTCTAGCTAACAATCTGTCTATTTACTCATTAAAATCCAAATGAGGTTTAATTAGATTTTACCTCCTTTAATTTCACCCGGCTTTAGGTGTCTTGGCCAAATTGACAGAGCAAGAAAAGTTTGTCCTTGTTATATTTTCATCTGACTCGCCGGTTGGATATTTTCTGCTCAGGTGAATATCTTTCTTATACCCATTGGAATTCGTACAGGTGCACTGAATGCTAATGACACTTGAGTTGCAGCTTTTTGGTAACTGACGCAACCTTTCAACGTTACCATGCCTATATTTACCATTTCACTAATCCACTATTGCTTTTACCTTCCCCTCTATTTCTGATCTAGGCCTGCGTGATATACAATGTATCTATGATATGGCAATGACTGAATTTCATACATATTACCTCAAGGTCCGTATAGGCTGAGAGAGGATTGTAACATACCTTTCCAACTCCCTGAAAGGAGACAATAATGATTTCTTGAACGTTGTAAGAAATTGGGAATTTAGCCCTCATGAGCCTGAGGTAGACCAAATTAGCATACCTAGAAGATTAAGAAAACCCGTTAGCAACTGCCTTTCCATTATTGTTTCTTCTATTACTTGTCTCGGTTTATGGATCTAAATTGTTTGCTTAAGTCTTCTATTTTTACAACCTTCAACTGCAACAAGAGAAGAACTCATGTTGGCTCACATCCTCCAACTGCAACAAGAAAAGAATTCATGCTGGCACACATCCCAAGCACCCCCAGACTGTCTTAAACCACAAAGGTCTTAAGGGATATAGAGGCAAAGGCCGAGCTTCTGAGGATCTATTATGATACAATTTGAGCTACACCTCGTAATGCAGAAGTGATCGTTGTCCTAGATCACATCCAAGACGTCGCCCCAGAAGGGATACTTGAGAGAGTCAGGAAAAGTCACCATCGCCAGAGCTCGCCCCTCAACTACCAAAATTTTCTCTTTCTTTATCACTCCCAGTCTTTCTCCCTGACTTACAGATGAGCCCCCAGAGCTGCCACCCCAGATTTTTGGTCACATAGAGGCGAAGCACCCTCCTAGCAAGCACAGATAGAGTCCGAGATGGTTAACCTGAAAAAATATGCCTAACCCTTGGAGCTACAAAAAAGGAACAAGGCCCCCTTTGGCAGGACCCAAGCTCCACCCAATACTGTCACTGATTTGTTGGCACCCATCGATGTCGATGTCGAGCCCTCCACTATGGGCACTCCTTCCCCTAGCCAAAAAGAAGTTGAGGAAGAATAGTTTCGATCTCTCCTATAGACACCCTTCCCCCAACCAAAAATAAGCTGAGCAAAACATATTCTTCAACTCCCCTTGAGCGACGAGTACCACGTCACGTGGGACTTCAGTCGAGGAGATTTGGCCGCCAAAGATTAAACTCCCTGATCCTCCTATCACAATTCATGACTAGGTACGCACTTGTGTTACTACTTGAGCTCTATCTATTTCCCTTCTTATCGCAAAGGACATGAAGGAAGTGAGTCTGCTTGACAATGACACCTTGGTCTCTTCTATGATATCTTAAGTTGGAAACTTGGTGTCTTAAGTTCAAGACGTGTTAGAAGCAGTAAGTTTTATTTTTTTGGAGAATGAAGTATCAAGACTGTTTATGTCCCCAAAGCATTAGATAAATTCTCCATGATTGTTATCAATTGTCATACTTTTTCTTTGAGCAATTTGCATTAAATGCAAGTTGTCAACTTGCCAATCCAGCTTGACAAAAAAGAAGAATTTGTTCTGAAATTTGTTCTGAAATTTCAGAACAAATCTGCAAGTTGTCAAAGAAGAATTTGTTTTGAAATTCTCTTCTTGCAAGTTGTCAACTTGCCAATCCAGCTTGACAAAAAAACTCCTAAACTTGCCTATAAAATGAGATGTTTGGAGAGAAAAAAATATAGAGAGATAGATATAGAGATAGAAGGAAGATTATTCATTTGTCAAGTTTTTCTCTTTCTTCTTTTTTTATTGCTCTTTTGGAAAAAATTGAAGAAGAAATATTTTATTTTGTAAGTGAGGCATTCACTACTAAATACAATCAATAGAGAAAGAATACTTCACTTACAAAATAAAATTTTTCATCTTCAATTTCTTCCAAAATGGAATATAGATGGTATACAAAAAGAAAGAACAATGAAACAAAAAGAAAGAGAAAAACTTGGAGAATTGCTAATATCCCGTCTATCTCTCTATATTTTTTCCTCTCCAAATACTTCATTTTATAGGCAAGTTTAAGAGATTTAACTAATTCTTTGATAACTTGTATTTAATGCAAATTGCTTAAAGAACAAGTATGCAAATTGACAACAATCGTGGAAAATTTATCTAATGCTTTGCGGACATAACAATCTTGATGCTTCTTTCTCAAAAAAAATAAAACTTATTGCTTCTAACATGTCTTGAAATTAAGACATCAAGTTTTCAAGCCTCCTTCTTAAACATATTCGTTGATATTTTCTCCAACTCTAATATAAAATATGAACAAACCAATTTTGAATATCTTTTTATTCATTTTTCATTAAACTTGTAAAATACCTTCAAAACACAATACATAATAAGAAGAGATGAAATATAATAGAAATATGAGTAACAAAATATAAATTAAGAATAAAAATGTACACTAAAAACCAAAAGTTTCCAAGTTGCCTTCTTATCTTTAATATTTGAATTATTCAGTTTTGATTTATATCTCAGAAATAGAAAACCAACAAGAAAATAAATACAACAATGGTGGTGGCAACAGGGTGCCCATTGATGGAGGTATCTTAAATCTTGTGGCTGTTAGGGATCGATTTTCGAGACCCAATGATGAACGCGCACAGATTATATAACAAGAAATTAGAACTCTACAAGGCGAAACTTGGGTTCATACCTTCGAAATCTCTCTGGTTTGATCTCGACAACCCTCACAGTTTATGATCGAAGTATGCGCACGAGCAACCTATTTACCTCGCGATCTTCTACTGTAACCGTATTGCACCTAAATCATGAACTGAGTGTGGGCTCAAAAATATGATCTCTTTTCCCTCACAGAACCTCTCTCAATATTCTGAATATTTCGAGTGCTTTGATCATCTGACCTAGAAGGTATAACAGTGTATATATAAGCAATGATAGGGACCTCGAGGAGAAGTATGTGCTGGACTTTTTGTATAATCTGGAATCCTAATCCAGTCTGGATTAATTTCAAATTATATAAATTACGATTCATACCACTAAAGAGTTATAATTGCATTCCTTTTTCATATCTCAAAATTATATTTCAAACTCCATGTTATAAATGCTCATTTATCTCCCCACGTTAAGATTACAGATACCTGTTGGTTAAAAAAATTATTGATAATTTATTTAATCAACATCTATAAAAAATTTTGAGACCTTCCACTTAACTTATTCGTTATGTCGAATACTAATATCCACTTAAAGGGTTTGACATAATTAAAACTTATAAGTTTCCTCAAGAGTATATTATCAATCCCTATACTAGGAGTGGATTCCATTAATAATTAATAGTTATCATACATTTAATATTGTGACCCAACTCGTCGAGACTATTGGCTCACGAGGTCTCACTCTATAACAATTCAAAGCGAACAATATTAAATGTACACATCCATTAATTATTTTTGGGTTAAGAGCACAAACATTCATAATAACTATGAAGTGCTAATTGTCTTATATAGTCAGTATAAATACAATTACCTTAATTTGGTCATCTTCAATATACATAAAGTGTACTAACACTGTGAGTCAAAACTATACTATTTTTTGTAGTTAAGACATACTTGTCGAAACCCAGTTTTATAGTCCTACTAGTGGTCTGTCCAATTCCACGTAACGCAGTGAGCTAAAGACTTATATTTTACAAGAATTGATAATCTAATCCTCTGTGTGTAAGCCAAGCTCTACACACTAGAATATCTACTATGTGGAATAAGAGACACCCATGCACAATATGATATGATATAATGCAAACATTGTCCATAAAGATTCTTATCAAGAAAAAGAATAACCGATTTAATAAATAATTCAAAAAAAAATACTAATCCATTACATAAAGTCATGAATTTTAGTATAATACTCTAACAGTAGCAATGGATGTGAATTCTCAGGGTTCAATGCAAAGGGTAGTTTCATAGGTTCTGTCAGTTCTGGTGAGCCAGCGAAAAAATCGAAGAAATTGCACGGTGTGAATTTTAAAAGGTGGCAACAAAAGATGCTATTTTACCTAATTACCCTGGGACTTAAGAAGTTGCCAATAGAGGATTCCCCTGTCTTTGATGAAAATGAGCAGGACATGTTGGTGGTTGTTGTAATGCTGGCTTGGAGTGACTCGAACTTCTTATACTGGAACTATGTTCTGAACTGCTTGTACGATACACTTTATAATGCATATAGTGTCAAAATCACAACCAAGGAACTATGGAAGTCTTTAGACAATAAGTACAAGACCGAAGATGCCTAATCAAAGAAATTTATCGCTAGTCAGTTCTTGGATTTTAAGATGGTGGACACAAAGACTGTGACCAGTTAGCTCCAAGAGTTCCAAGCGATCTTCTATGAGATCTTTGTTGAAGGAATGATTTTGTGTGAACGTTCCAGGTGGCTGCCATGGTTGAGAAGTTGCCCCCTTTTTGGAAGGATTTCAAGACTTATCTCAAGCATAGGCAAAAGGAGATGAAGATGGAAGATCTCATCGCCAGCCTCATAATTAAGGAGGACAATAAAGGTGCTAAAATGAAAATGGAGAGTCCCTACATGTCCAAGGCCAATATGGTGGGTCACAGTTATAGTTCTAGCTTTGGTTGTAAGAAGAAACAGAAAGGGAAGTAGATGGCTAAAGGGTCCAAACTGGGGCCTATGGGAGGCATTGCCAAGAAACAAAAATTTTGATTTCAAGGCAAATGCTTCAATGGTGACAACATGGGTCACTAGGCATCAAAATGCCTCCAATTGCAAAGGAACAGAGCTCATGTGATAAAGGTGGAGTCTCTCTTGAGAGATGTTTTTGCTATCAATCTCTCAGTGATGGTCTCTGGGGTGAATTTGGTAGGGTCATACCTCAAAAAAGTGGTGGTGGATATTGAATCTGCTCGCACTTTATGCTCAACGAAGAAGATGTTAACCTCCTTCGAGCTAGTTACAAATGGCGAGAAGTTGTTCATGGGCGACATTAGATGTTAAGCGACAAGGTAAGGTGATCCTGGAGATGACATCAAAAAATGTGCTAACACTGAATAATGTTCTTTATGTGCTGGACATTTACAAGAATGTATTGTCAGCTCCCTCCTCAGCGAGAATGACTTTTGTAAGGTATTTGAAGTAGACAGGTTGTACTAGCCAAGGCTGGAGTATATGTAGGGAAATTTTATATATTTGATGGGAATTTTAAGCTTAATGTTTTAACTGTAGTCTTTACTATCTATAAAATAAAAGTCCATTTTGCTAACTTTCTTGAGTCATTCTTTTTGTGGTGTGATACATGATGTCATGTTAACTATGATGCTTTGCATAGATTCATTAACTTAGACTACATACCTGCTTCCCAAGTTGATTTAAATCACAAATGCACAACTTGTGTTGTAACAAAATTAACCAAGACTTCTTTTCAATCCAGTGAAAGAAGTACCAAATCCCTAGAATTAAGTCACAGTGATGTGTGCGATTTAAAATTTGTACAAATACAAGGAGGCAATAAGTATTTGATTACTTTTGCCTATAATAGTACGAGATATTGCTATGTATACTTGCTAAAAAGCAAAGATCAGTCAATTGATAAGTTCATCCTCTACAAGAATGAAGTTGAAAGTTAGCTAAGCAAAAAGATCAAGGTGCTGAGAAGTGACTAACTTGGAGATATGAATTTCTATTTGGTGATATTTGTGCCCAAAACAGAATTGTTCACCAAGCTATTGCAATTTATTTGCCTTAGCACAATAGAGTTTCTGAGGGAAAGAATTGTACCTTATAAGAGATGACGAATCCTATGTTGCCTCGTCTAGGCTTCCACATAATATGTGGAAAAGCATTCTCGCTACGAATTATATATTGAACAAGGTACCACACAAGAAACTTTATAAAATCTCGTACAAGCTTTGAAAAGGTCGAAAGCCTTCTTATACATACTTACAGGGCGTCTTACAAAGGTCAATGTACCTACGACAAAGAAGGTCAGGATACGGCCTAGGACCGTTAATTGGGTATTCATCAGTTATGCACATAATAGTAGTGCATATCGACCTCTTGTGCATGAATCTCAGCTTATGAATATACAAAAGAATGCAATCATAAAATCATGAAATAAGTCATTCTTTGAACACATGTTTTCGTTTAGGTCCAAAGAAGGAGATTCAAGTTATCTGAAGAGAACTCATCAGACTATCAATGAGAGCAGTCGAGACAAAGACAATGAAGTTGATGGTGAGCCTAGAAGAAGTAAGAGGGTTAGAACATCAATTGTTTTTGGTCCTGATACTCTGACATACCTGTTGGAAATGAGTCCCATTCCTTCATACAAATTGTAAGCTCTCTGAAGGGTTCTCTGTGGAAAGAGACGATCAGAATTGAAATTGATCCTGTTCTCCAGAACCATACTTGGGAGTTGGTAAATCTCCCTTCGGGTTGTAAGCCTCTATGTTACAAATGGGTCTTCAAGAGGCAAATGAAAGTAAATGGTTTAGAAGATAAGTAGCAAGAAAGATTTATGATCATTGCTATCACAACTTTGCGAAATCTTGAGATCTTATCAAATGGATTTCAAGACAACTTTCCTAATTAGATATTTGATGAAAAAATCTATATGGAACAACCCGAGGAGTTTTCTGCACTAGGACAAGAAAGAAAAGTTAGTAAATTTGTCAGATCTTTGTATGACTTGAAGCAAGCGTGAAAAAAGGTACTAACTTATTCTAGATATATCATATGCTATTTTAAGCGAGAATAAATAGCAACACACGCATATACGTGGAAAACCCCTAAAAGGGTAAAAACCACGGGAAGAAATCAATCACTATAATAACCATTGTGCGATTACAAAGAAACCTATACTTACAACTATGACTCCTCAAAGTTGTTCCCAGGTTGATTTGCCGAATCCACGTTCACCGCACCGTGACTGATTTACTTCCGCCTTGAATCTTCAAGTCTTACTTTGATTGAGAACATGAAGTCACCATTCAGTTCTATAGGCCGTCGTATGCTCCAAAAACCCTAAATATCTCTCTCTCCGTACGTAATTTGCTCAGAACCCTAAATTTGATTTTATAGACGCGTAACAGTCGCTTGAGCGAGCAACATGTCGCTGGAGCGACTCCACAGTCGCTGGAGCGACTTCACTGTCGCTCGGGCGACTTTACAAGAATAAAAACAAATACAAATAAATTGATTTCTTCCACTTGCCTAAACAGACTCTTTCTAGAAAATTAAAACAACATGTAATAAATGAATACGACAGAGGCACAGTTGTTTTGGTAGATAGCCCGGAAGTTCCAATACAGTAGTGACGAGTAGGACGATGGAGCTTACAATCTCCCCCTTTGGGACTTTTGAGCAAAATTCGTGCATCCAGAGAAAACCTGTGTAAGATAAGAACAACACAACAAAAAGACAGACAGGTACCTGGATATATAATGGACAAGTGGTATCATAAGCATGAAATCAATTAAATGATTAAAACTTTCTCCCCCTTTTTGGCCGAAAACCAAAGGAGGTGGGACAAATACCCATAGCAACATAAACATAGGAAAAACAAACAGAAGATAAGTCTAAACCACAAAACAAATAACGGATAACAAAAACATAAGAATACGTGTAGTCAAATAGCAATAGAGACATATAATCATTGGTGAGGGGGCGAATGCTCAGGAGATGGAACAGGATACCCAGGGAACGGCAGAGCTTGAGTAGTCTGAGCCACAAAAACAGTCACTTGATTAAGTAGAGTGGCAATCTGACTGGAGTGGCGGAGGATAGTGCCGGTGGACCGGGTGAATTCCTGTTGAGCAGCAAGTTGAGAAGCCTGAATTTCTTTCATCTGGGTAATGATGCGGCTTTGAGAATGTTGCAATTCACCCATCATATCAAACAGCCTGGATTGATTTTCAGCAATGGAATCCAAGGTGGCTGGAGCAGACGAGGAGGAGGCAGCAGCAGCAGAAGCTTGACAGGTACGACGACGGGGAGGCGAAGGGGCGCCAACGGCCTCAGCAAAAGCGGCCTCATTAGCCGCAAAGAAAGAATCCATGTCTTCCTCAGCTGAATTATGGAAGAAGATATCGGGATTGGCATGGGCAGTACTGAGATTACAGGATTGGGCATTGATAGGACGGATATGGGTGCGGGAGATGAGAGTGGGTTCACCCTCAATGACCGAAATTTGGAGAACATTAAGGAGGAGGTTGGAGATAAGTACACCAAAGGGAAGAGAGGCTTTTTTCGGAGACTTGCCAGGTGCAAATTTTGCTAGTTGGCGGAAGACAATGCGGGTCCAATCCACAGGAGCTTGCTGGCCAATGAGGTGGAAGGCCACGCCCCTAAGAGCAGGTACATCTGAGGTATGGGAAGTGGGTTCAAAAGAAGTGCAGAAAAAGAGGTTGAGGATCCTATAGTGTGGTAAGAGCACCCCTTGGTTAATCTTATTTTTGTCCCATGTGCGTGGGTACCCGGATATTGCATTAGCGACGGTATTTCTAACAGCCAGAGAAGGGACCCGCTGCGTGTGGGAGGGAAGAGGGTATTCAAACTCAGGAAGGGGTGCGAGACCGACAAGGCTGCCAATGGTGGTGGGAGTAACAATGATCTCACGACCGCGGACCCACGTGGTGAGGCTCTCAGCGGCGTGATCAACTTGGGAGATATTACAGTAAAACTCCCTGACCATATTAAGGTTAACTACCCCTTCAAGAGCAGCAAGAGGGGCCCAGCCTTGATGATTGATCCAGTGAACGTTGAGAAATTTTTTTTTTTTTAAACAGAAATTAAAAACACACCGAATAAAAAGATAATATAGAACGACCCGAGCACGAAGTAGGTATTCAATATTCAGAAAACACAAGAAAATCCAACAAGATTGACAAAAACACATAGGAAACAAAAGAAACAGTGAGATCAACACAGGACTAACAGTGATCAATATATGGTCGAAACATAACAGTAGGCCAAACTGAGAGGAGTGTGTGGGTGCAACATGCGAAAACTTGAGAGGATCGGATAGACTAGACCACATTAATGTCGGAACAACTTACGGGAGACATACTTCCCTTAGGAGCTGTTTATAGCAAGATATACTTTGTTACCCCACTGTTGTTTGACGCGACCAATAAGCTTGACGTAGGCCCATTGACCGGTTACTAAACAGGTGGTCCGTAGATTTCAATTAAGCAGATTATCAAATATTACCCCATCACTGTTTGACGCGAACACAAAGCTTAACTTAGGCCCAGTGTCCGGTTACTAGGTGTATGGTCCAGATAGACTTTACGAGGACGAATTTCTTTTTGACGCGAACAGTTCCGCTTAAATTAGGCCGACTGTCCGGTTACTCAGAAATTGCCCGGAGAGAATGTCACTCCCTTTCTTTTAGGGTAAGTACCAACCAGTAAGAGGTGAGACATGAATGAGGGTAAGAAATCCGATCAAACAAGCAAGTTTCGATGATACGTGAGCATAAGGATGGACCAAGTATGTTTCAACAATATACAAATCTTGTCAGACACTAATGAGGAGCACACAGTTTATTTGATCATATGGAAAATGACAATAAAGCAGGAATAACTTGAGTTGGATGAACAGAGAAGAAAAAGTGTCATGTCAATTTTTTTTTTTTTTTTTAAAATTATTCAACATAACCAACACCGACAAGTTTTCGAAAATAATCAAACCGGACATAGTCTAGGGGTTTAGTGAAAAGATCAGCACGTTGAATGGTAGTTTCTAGGTATTCAAGAGTTATAGATCCGTCGTCAACTAAGTCACGAATAAAGTGATGCCTGATGTCAATGTGTTTAGTACGGGAGTGTTGAACAGGGTTTTTGGAAATATTTATGGCACTAGTGTTGTCACAATAAAGACTCATATTATGTTGAGGCAAGCCATAGTCGGTAAGCATTTGTTTCATCCAAAGGAGTTGAGTGCAGGCACTGCCAGCTGCGATATATTCGGCTTCAGCAGTGGAAAGAGAGATGGAATTCTGTTTTTTACTTAACCAGGCGACAAGATTATTCCCTACATAGAAACAACCACCTGAGGTGCTCTTACGATCGTCAACACAACCGGCCCAGTCAGCATCACAATAGCCTGCTAAGACAGAGGTTGTATCACACGACATCCAGATACCATACTCTATAGTACCGTGGACATACTTTAAAACACGTTTGACAGCGGCTAAATGTGATTCCTTAGGGTTAGCTTGATATCGAGCACACGCTCCGACACTAAAGGTAATATCTGGTCGACTAGCAGTAAGATATAGTAAGCTTCCAATCATACTTCGAAAAAGAGTTTGATCTATGTCTACTCCAGATGTGTCCTTTGTGAGTTTTAGTGTAGTGCTCATGGGAGTGCGTGAGTGTTTTGATGATTCCATTCCAAATTTTTTAATCAGATTTATGGCATACTTGGTTTGAGTAATAAAAATGCCGGTCTCAAGTTGTCGAATCTGGAATCCGAGGAAATATGACAGTTCTCCCATCATGCTCATTTCAAATTCATTTTGCATAAGTGTGGAGAATTCTTTTGCCAAATCAGGGGACGTAGATCCAAATATAATATCGTCAACATAAATTTGAGCAACTAACATGTGTTTATTACTGTGACGAACAAACAGGGTTTTGTCAACACTCCCCCTGACAAAATCATTTTTCAGTAGATACTCAGTGAGTCGTTCGTACCATGCCCGAGGTGCTTGTTTCAATCCGTAAAGTGCTTTATTCAAGTGATATACATGATCTAGGTTGTGAGGATCTTCAAACCCCTTAGGTTGTGAGACAAAGACTTCTTCTTTAATTATGCCATTGAGAAACGCACTTTTAACATCCATTTGATGTAATTTAAAGCCTAGAAAACATGCGATTGCTAACATAATACGGATAGATTCCAGTCTAGCAACGGGTGCAAATGTTTCATCAAAATCAATCCCCTCCACCTGTGTATATCCTTGAGCAACTAGTCTAGCCTTGTTTCTAATTATTGTTCCTTGTTCGTTAGATTTATTTTTGTATATCCATTTAGTTCCGATTATGTTAGTGTGCTTAGGTCGAGGAACAAGTTCCCATACATTATTTCGCTCGAACTGATTTAGTTCTTCATGCATAGCGTTCACCCAATGTTCGTCGCATAAGGCCTCTTTAATATTTTTTGGTTCAAATGAAGAGACATAACAAACATAAGATACCTCGTCGCGCAGTTGCTTCCTAGTTTTCACAGGTTCTGTTACCTTTCCAAGCACTTGGCCAGTGGGATGGTGAAGTCTAACACGTGAAGATGGATGCAGTATACCTTCTTCAAGCTCTTTTTCTGATTCTTGGTCATTTCCTTCAACTTCTGTATCATCCTTGATGCTTTCCTCAAGATCATCGGAAATAGATTTGTCTTGTAAGAGTCCTGTATCTTGTTCAAACACTTGATCCAACAATTCATTAGTAGAACATGATTCTTCATTGACAAGTTTTTCATCAACAATAACATTTATAGATTCCATAACAGTCCGAGTTCGTGTATTATATACGCGAAAAGCTCTACTATTTGTAGCATATCCAAGGAATATTCCTTCATCACTTCGAGTATCAAATTTACCTAGATATTCTCGATCGCGCATGACATAGCATTTACTCCCGAAAATTTTGAAGTATTTGACATTGAGTTTCCTACCTTTCCATAGTTCATATGGAGTGTTTTTAGTACCAGGACGCAGATACACGCGATTAATAGTATAGCAGGCAGTGAAGACAGCTTCAACCCAAAATTTTAGTGAAACATGTTTAGTGTGAAGCATAACTCGAGCCATTTCTTGGATGACTCTATTTTTTCTTTCAACAACCCCATTTTGTTGAGGAGTTTTAGGGGCAGAAAACTCATGTCCAATGCCAAGCTCATCACAGAACACAACGAACTCCATATTTTCAAATTCTCTACCATGATCGGATCGGATCCGAACAACAAATCCTATTTTGACATTTTTCTCATTTTGTAATTGTTTGACAAGTGATTTAAAAATGGATAAGGTTTCAGATTTTTCTTTAAGGAATCTTACCCAAGTAAACCTAGTGAAGTCATCAACCATAACAAATATGTAACGTTTACCTCCTATGCTTTCTATTCTGGACGGTCCCATTAGGTCCATGTGAAGAAGTTCAAGAGGTTTTTTAGTCATATTACTGTTTATCTTCTTGTGTGGAGTTCTAGTTTGCTTCCCTAGCTGACACGGTCCACATATTTGGTTCTCAAGATTTCCTAACTTAGGTACACCACGAACCAATTCTTGTCTAGTCAAGACAGATAAATCTTTATAGTTGACGTGTCCTAAACGTTGATGCCAAAGTTCAGTGTCAGAGAGTAGACTGGTTTTGCAGTTTAATGCATCATTAGGGATAATCCCATAGCAATTATCAGAAGTTCGTTTTCCATGCATGATTTCATTTCCCGTATCATCACAGATGTAGCAATCGTTTCTAGAAAATTTTACTTCGTGATTAGAGTCACACATCTGACTTATGCTAATTAGATTAGCTTTAAGGCCATCAACATACAAAACATCTTTTAACAATAAGGATCCAGAAGTACTTACAATACCACGAGAGGTATTCCCATCTCCAAAAGTAACTATCCCTCCATCATATTTTTCGAGTGTATCAAAAATCGATTTATCACCGGACATGTGTCGAGAGCATCCACTATCAAGATACCACATATGAGTGTTTTTAGCCTTCAATGCTGTGTGTGCAACATGGTAGGATAGATCCTTTTTCTTAATCCATATGAATCGGGATTTTTTATGGGGTTTTTCCTGATTAATAACAGTACTCCATTTATTTTTATGATATGGAGTAGTATTGTTTCGGTATTGAAACTCACGAGGGAAACCATATAGGCTAAAGCAATTTGGACGAATGTGACCAGAAACGTGACAGTGATGACATACAGGAATAAATCTTTTAGGGTTGACTTGATTCCTTATAGTTTTATATTTCCCTTCACTTTTGTAATTATCTTGATGATTTATTTGATTAGTCACTTTCTTTAGCTTATTTTTAAACTGTTCATTAGAAGTGCTGGTAGCAAAACCAAGACCGGTCCTATTGTTCGTAGATCTTTGCATCCCTAGAATATCATCTAAGCTTTTAGTTCCAGTATTCAAGCGCTCAAAAACAGAATTAGCTTTGGCAAGATCAGTAGTTAGGATTTTCAATTCATCTTTAGATGTTTTGTGTAGATGTGCGAGTTTTTCATTTTCCGCATGAAGTTTAATGACCTGATGATTTAGACTTTCTTTTTCCTTAGTAACCTGATTAAGAGCAAAATTCTTATCTTCAAGTTGTTTTAATAAGACAGAATGTTTTTCTTCACATTTTTTATATTTCTCAACAAGTTTGAGATTAGTCTTGTTTATTTTATTACTTTCTTTGTAGATCAAGTTGTAAGCTTCAAGCAGTTCTTCGTAATTACAACTTTCTTTTTCCTCTTCACTCTCACTGTCTTTATCCGAAGAATCTTTAGTGTCAGACTTAGCATTAAGAGAGGATGTGAATGCGATAAAATTCGTATTATTTTCAGCAGTTTCTTCCTGTTTATCGGTGTCACTCTCATCATCCCAGGTAATATTAGCTTTAAAAGTGTTTTTCTTTTTTAATTTGTTGGCACATTCATGTGCAAGATGACCGTACCCATGACATTCATAACATTTAGGTCCAGCAGGAGGGCCTTTGATGATCTTTTTAGTCTTGACTCCAGATGAGTCTTCTTTAGGTTTATTAGAAGTGTGGCTGTTCCCTCCTTCATTGAAATTCTTCTTCTTAAAATTTTTTTTAAATGTTTTAGTGAATAAGGCCATGGCTTCAACGTCATATTCTCCTTCACTGTCAGATTCATTTGTGAAAGTTTGAGAACTAGTGAAGGCTATAGGTTTAGTGGTCATTTTAGGTTTAGGTCTTTGAGGAGTAAGGAGAAGCATGTCTGCCTCATAGGTTTGAATAATGCCAACTACTTCTTCTACAGAATTTTCTTTTAGCTTACGTTTTCCTTCCAGCATAGTGACTTTAGTATTAAAACGTTCTGGGAGAGATCTAATAATTTTCTTAATGACACGAAAAGGAGGAATAGGATCACCAAGGGTAGCACAGTTGTTTACAATAGATATGAGTCTAGAGTAAAACTGGGTGAATGTTTCATCTTCATGCATACGAGTGATTTCAAATTCAGTAGTTAATCTTTGCAGTTTGGATTCTTTTACGATATCGGTCCCCTCATGACAAGTTAGAAGAATATCCCATGCCTCTTTAGCTATTTCACAATTAGCTATTTTTCTGTGTTCAGTCATATCTACGGCACTGAAAAGAATGTCAAGGGCTCTATTGTTAGCTTGAAGAGCAGATTTTTCAGCGATGGTGAAACTGGACAAGGGTTTACGTTCAACGACTCCCTCAGTGACAATCGTAGGATAGACATATTTATAAATGCAGGCATTCCAGATTTCTTCATTAGCCGATCTCAGGATAACTTTAATTTTGGATTTTCAATAATCAAAGTTGTCACTATCGAGAAGGGGCGTGCGGTTAGTGATATGATTCATGTTGATGTTAGTACTCATGATGACCCAGGAAACTATACTAGATGCAAGAAAGTATCCTGCTCTGATACGAATTGAAAAAAGGTACTAACTTATTCTAGATATATCATATGCTATTTTAAGCGAGAATAAATAGCAACACACGCATATACGTGGAAAACCCCTAAAAGGGTAAAAACCACGGGAAGAAATCAATCACTATAATAACCATTGTACGATTACAAAGAAACCTATACTTACAACTATGACTCCTCAAAGTTGTTCCCAGGTTGATTTGCCGAATCCACGTTCACCGCACCGTGACTGATTTACTTCCGCCTTGAATCTTCAAGTCTTACTTTGATTGAGAACATGAAGTCACCATTCAGTTCTATAGGCCGTCGTATGCTCCAAAAACCCTAAATATCTCTCTCTCCGTACGTAATTTGCTCAGAACCCTAAATTTGATTTTATAGACGCGTAACAGTCGCTTGAGCGAGCAACATGTCGCTGGAGCGACTCCACAGTCGCTGGAGCGACTCCACAGTCGCTGGAGCGACTTCACTGTCGCTCGGGCGACTTTACAAGAATAAAAACAAATACAAATAAATTGATTTCTTCCACTTGCCTAAACAGACTCTTTCTAGAAAATTAAAACAACATGTAATAAATGAATACGACAGAGGCACAGTTGTTTTGGTAGATAGCCCGGAAGTTTCAATACAATAGTGACGAGTAGGACGATGGAGCTTACAAAGCGCCTAAGTAATAGCACAAGAAATATAACAATGCAATGATGTTAAGTGATTTTAGGGTTAACGAGTGTAACAAATGCATCTATGTCAAGAACACTGATGATGGTTACATCATTTTGTGTCTATATATATGTGGATTACATACTTATTGTTGGTAGTAACAAGAAGATTATCCAATTTACCAATAAATTGTTGAACTCAAAGTTTGACATAAATGACATGGGCCCTCGGATATATGGGAGTGAAAATGTCCAAAATATTAAATGGACTTGTATTGTCTCAATCATATTATGTCGATAAGATACTTGAAAATTTTAACAAGTTATATACAAATGTGATGAGGGTTTATGTAGATTTGAATCTCCACTTAGCAAAAAATACTAGTGAGAGTGTGTCTCAACTGGAGTATTTACGAATTCTAGAAAGTCTAACGTACTTGATGAGTTGTATAAAGCTAAATATAGTGTGGACTTCCTGAGCGATTTATAAACAATATGGCACATGTAACTGCATGTCGGGTAGTTATAGACAATATGGCGTGTCAAGCCATACCATGAGTTAGAGTGATTTGAAAACTCACTGAGACTAATGTATGTCTACACAGAATGGTGTGCACTACTCTGTAAGGACTAGTGCACGCCATTTAAGATGCGTGCAGGTCCAAAAATATTTTTGTATAAAATGAAGCTAAGGCATCCACAATCAAGTTTACCAATGTCTGATATGTCTCAAGATTCGTCTAGGGATAAAATTATCATTTTTCATCATTAGGATCGTCTAACCGTTGCTTTCAGAGGTTCGACGAGATCCAAATTGGGATGTCTATGCATAGTTTATGTGGTTAGCAAATTAAGCAGATACATGAGTAATCTATTTGCTAACCAATGGAAAGCTATTGTGCAGGTACTAAGGTACTTATGGTACACCAATAGTAGTATGCACTTCCTCAGATATCTAGCAGTATTAGAAGAGTATGGTGATGCGAACTAAATTTCGGATATCAAAGACTTTAAGTCTTCAACTGGATATGTTTTCACTATTGATTGTGTGCATCATCTTTTGGAAATCTTTCAAACAGATTTGCATAGTAAGGTCTATAATGGAATCAGAGTTCACTGTTTTAGATAAAACAACTGAAAAAGTTGAATGGCTCCTCCATTTTATGAAAGATATTCCGAGATGGTCTAAACATATGCTTGCAATATGTATTCACTGCGATAATCAATCGGTGATTAGCAGAGCACAAAATATATGTTCAATAATAAGTCTAGAAACACTCATCGACGACATAATACAATTAAGCAATTGCTCTTAAGTGAAATTGCCACGATAGACTATCTAATGTTTAAGAACAACATTGTGGATCCGCAAACCAAAGGGTTAAACTGATAGCTAGTTGATAAATCATTGAGGGAAATTAGGCTAAAGCATTTGAAGGTGTAAATTACCGTAAAGGATACTGAATCTAGTTGACTGGAGATCATAAGATCTATGTTTAATGGGACAACCTAATTACAGGTAATTAGTCGAATACTAAGGACCCACGCTCTCTTACCTATTTCTATGGTAAAATAGTGTTGTGTGCGAGGGTTGAAGATAAACTATGCTTTTAATGACTCTCGTGCGTTGGTATAACCAAGCAAGGTATAACAGTATACCTTTAAATAAGAAGTCACCTACGTGAATGTGAGGTGGAGTTGGTTCTATAAGAATTGATAAGACTAAATTTTTTTGTACACCCATAGGACTGAGCGAGAGTTCCGGGCCAAAATGAACTCAACGGGGAGAATTGAGTTGTGTTATGAAAAATTCTTGTGTGGAGTCTTTTGTCTTGGTTTACACGAATGGTAGAACTGTCAAGACAACATCCTTAGCCAATAAATTCAATGTGCTTTCACAAGGGAATGTTCAAGGCCAAGATGTCCAAGTCTAATTTTCAATATTTTTACACAACATATATGTTTATGCAATTAAGGAAAAAATGATTTCTAAATAATTATAAACACAATCTTATATATTCATTGGTTGGAGATTAATTCAGTTTGTAATAATCCCTGATGAGCATTCATATCTTCAAAGTTATAGATGATAGGCCATTTTTTGCCACTAGATATGCTTTCATCACGTGAACCTAAGCAATTGATCATTTATCCACTAATCCCCTTCAATTGGGTTGTGAGGTCTTTGCAATTCACTGGTAGAACTATTTTTCATTTGATTTGGATGTAACGCGAGAGGCAATTATTTATATTCTATTTGGAATGCTTGGCGCACTATTACGATTTTGGTGGGTCAACTTTACACATTAAGTTTCAAAGCTATTACAATATTTATTTAAAAACGAAAGAACTTGGGGGTTGAAATCACTCGGTTTGGTTTATAGTTTTTTGTTTGTTTTGAACTCAGTTTTACTTATATTTTGAATAGATCAATGCTAAAATCTCATAATGGGATTCCAGAAATATCCTCAAATGATGAGGTATCAATATCTCTTTCTTTCACACACACACAACACTTGTCATATTCCTCTTAGATGCCTCACACCTCATCATTCGGGGACATTTCGGGAATCCAATTATGGTATACTCGCATCACTCTTTTGGATATCCTAGTACCTTTTTTTTTCCTCGCCAAACTATAGACATCCTAATTTGAATTACATGTCCTATATGTGAAAAAAAATTCAACAGTGAAAGCAAATATTCAACTGTTTTGGTGTTTGACAAACCAAATATTCAACTGTTTTGGTGTTTGACAAATGTGAATCCATTCTTCAGCCTGGATACAATTGCACCGGTCGAATTGAAGAGAACATACCAACAGCGAGGCATTGATTTCAACCCAGAACAATGTTGTTTACAAATGTCACTTCTGCTCACATCAAACCCTGAAAAGAGGGAACCCCCGATGGCCGTATGAAGGAGAATATGTCCTCCAAAGGTCAAACCATCCTCGAAATAGGAACCTCCATGCGTCATAGTTTCGTCGCCATGAGCAATAAAGAGGTTGGATGGATGAATTTGCTTTTCCACCAACAATAATTGATCCTATCGCAGATAGTCCAGCAACGCCACTGGTCGGACCATGTAGAACTTTGTTGGAGGAAAACAAAACAAAAGGTAATAGATCAGGGTTTAAGAAAGTAGCCGACTCCAATCCAGTATTAGTTTCGAACTAGAAACACAAAACTGTGAATCTGACAAGTTTGGTTTGTCAAGGGTAACTTGACATAACAATTCTTCTCTATTATATACATCCAACCATAATACATGCCCAAGCTCAAGACATGAAGTCTAGTAATTATACCCGGCCAGGTGACAAGTGCTCAAATCTCCTAGAGAATTTTCAGCATACATTACAAACAGAGGGCCGCGAGAAGTTGCGAAACAACACTCATGTTTACACCAGGAACATCTTGCGATACAGATTCCAACTGTGGATTATTTGTGGAGAAATTACCAAGATAAAGGAAAGTGATAGCAAACCCAAAGAAATAAATTCTAACTCATCACTTTATCTTCTCAATTTTTCCTCACCCTTTTCCTTTCTCTCTGCACATATTTCTCCCAAATCCATAATCCGAACACAAAGTAAGAGGGGGTAAGCTCGATATAGCACACCAAAAATCTGGAGCTCTTAAGCACTACTATCTACTCGATGATCCTCCCTCACGTCTTTGACAAGGGGTAAAAACGGAAGTCAAGTAATCTCTAATCCAAGCAAGTTTCACCAATGAAGGCACAGAGTTCATCACCTGAGAGGGTAAAATCTCAAAATAAGTTGGCTTTGGTGTCGAGGAGCATCCGATAGATTGGAGTAATTCATCAACAGTGAGTACGCGAAACTTTGGGGGTGGTGCATTTAGAGCAATGTTGTGAACTCGGTGCTCATAGATCTTCCCATGCTTGTCAAGTTTGTACTCAGAAGTACCGTCAAATCTACCTTGGCTCTCCCACGGTACACGGGGAATGCCGTGGACAGTCCACCGGATCATAATGATGCTTTCAGCAGGCTGCCACACAGTAACAATGTCCACCCACAAGGCCCTGAAAAATAATCTTCCGTGGAATCGCAAGGCCCAGAAAATTGACTTGTAGTTTTCAATTCCGACAAAAGTGTTGAGTGGATCCTTGAATATGATATCTTCCCTGTACAGATCAAAAGGAAGAGATAGGTGTGTTATTGATGAACAAATACCAAATAGGAAATCTTAGACCAAGTTTGGGTCCACTATACAACCAGAAGTTGAAATCTGAACCTCCTCAATGTAGGAAAATGTCAAGGACTATGAATATACGCTCTCTCTTGCAAGCCATGATAGTCTCCACACCAAGTGATGGTGGAACCCCCCAAGACTTGTGAGAGAGTTGGTATGTTTGATTATTGAAGTGTCAGTGTCCCTAGCATTATTGGTAAAGCTTAACAGCATGTTAACAAACAACCGTATCAGTCATGCTATATATTCATTAATACAACCTTAACATCTCATAAGTTTAGCGACAGAAATTGTATACAAGCCACTAAAGAGTCATGTCCCATATGCACTATACGAGAGAGTAGAAAAACTAAATCAACCATAAATCTACTGAAAAGACCCTACCAAAGCAAAAATTAGTTCAAGAATGTGTCAAATCCATGGGAGAACCAACCCTTTCAAAAAGGTACGACTACTATTCAGTTTGGAAATAGACTTCCATCCTCTTGAAAGTCTGCTTTCTTACTAAACGATCCACATCAACCAGATGCACCATTGACCAAGCTTTGTGCTTTGTTCATTCTCTTCTCCGCTGAAGTTCCTCGACAAGAATGGAAAAGATGTATCTTTGATCTATGCGGAAGTACTCCAAGAATCCAAGGACCAAAGATATATAGCTACCATAAAATGGAAAAGATGATTGACTGATTCCTTCTATCTTGCAAATACAATACCAATCAATAAGAACTTGACTAATCCTAACCATATTTTCAAATAAAGAACCTTACCGAGTTACCATGCCCCGTCATCCACACAAAACCCAAACTCGAAAGAAGCTTAGAACATTAACTCCTTTCAAGGGTCTCATCCCAAAGGAGAGAGTTCGACTATTCGAGACTCTCTAGAATCAAAACGAATAACTGCCTTGATGATTACCTATCATTGTGCAATGAACTCCATGGTTTCTCAGATAGGACTCATATTGTGGTTGTGGGAAACACATAACGCGCGAACTGGAGACCAATCTGCCACCCAGGACATAAATTATGCTACGTGTAACTACCAGGTAAGAAACGCAAAACCACCACCTCCCCCTGTCCTTCTTTATCTTCTGAGGATGCGGATTAGGATTTAAGCCACCACTATCGAAAGACTGGAAGGATAATAAGAATTTTGAACATGGAAATGTACACCCCAAAAGTAATAGTAACACGCTTATGGTAAGTTCTCCTCTCCATGACTTTCCAGGTTCTACTTAGTTGGATGAGATGCTCAAAATGGTGATACTCATCTTGGATAAAAATCATCCTGGGAGCTGCACTAAGATGTCCTTTGAACAACAGAGCAAATGCTTCAAATTTTAATGACAGCCAAAAGTGACTTGGGAGAAAGAGGTGGTAACTGGAAAAAGGAACCCTGTGCCATATGACGAGTCCACATTTTTCCTGCTGTTCCCCCCTGAGGGAAGTGGATGAACTTAATTTGACGGGAAAGAAACACAATATCCAACATGTGCTTTGATTCTACGAACGGAATGATTGAGAAGCAAGTTAATTTAACAACTAGCTGTCTCTAAAGAACTTGTTCCACAACTACTTATAATAATTTGCAACATGTATTTCAAGGAAATAAAGTATGATTTAATCGCCAAGCATAGGTGTCTTCAGCTACCTCACGGTTAACCATGATAGAAAAATCCATCACTGCCCTTGGAGAGTCTGAACATTACTATTGTATCTAAACTAGAACAACAAGATTACGGATTACCTCTTCCATTAGTTTCTAAGCCACAACAAGAAGAAGAGATACTGATCAGTGAAACAAAGCAATTAATAGAAAATTTAAACCTTTATACGGATTGCAGATGTATTTAGCAAGCCATCATCAATGCCATCTATACAAGCCTCAACAAAGCAACAATCAAACACCAATTCGACAGTAAACCTAGTCCAAAACACCCAATCTTAGTTGAAGCATGACTAATAATGGCTCCATTTAAAGTGCCAAAGGTGCTGAATGGAGAATACTAGAAAAAGAAACTAGTATTCATGACAAAAAAATCCACATCCCCTCCACCCATATATAGGTTAGATGTGGACTTCTTTTGCTGGCCATCGGATCTCATCCAACGGCCTAGATTAAATGATATTAAAAACAGGTTAAATTAGCAGGTTACGCAGGGTTATGACAAATACGGGTTATATCAACTGCAAACTCTCTCTCCTGACTCTGCGATTGAGTTTTCTCTCCTCTCTCCCCTGACTCCCACCTCTCCGTTGCCGGCACCCTACTCCATTCTCCGACGCACTCTTCTCCCCAACTCAGACGATCTCAGCTATGTTGGGTATCTAAAAAATTAGGGTTTTGTGTATTAGTAACATTGTTATCGGAGGAACAATATCAGAGGAAGATAAACAGTGAATATACACTGAATAAACACTGTGTGCACTGTTTTGGATTTATAATTAAAAAAATTCTGAGTTCTTGGTACTCAACTACAGATTGTTCCATTTTAGAATGATGGAGTATTTTGAAGATGTAGAACAATTCTCATCGTCACCGGTTCAACCGTTAGAATCATATGCTAATTCTTCTGAAGTACTTCACACTCCTCAAGTAAAGAACAACCTGATACCGAAAATTGCACAACTGCTTGAAAAATTAGGAGAATATGGAATCAGACTTCAATATCTGCTCACATTTTCTCACTTCCCTTGGAAAATAAACAGCCAAACAAGACAATATAGAGCCAAATTTTGTTAATCACAAAGGTCCTACTAGATATAAAATATCGCCAATCACGCAGCAATCAAATAGAAACTATCGCAAAAGGAGGAGAGGACTTGGATCCAACCTGTATATATCAAAAGTGAGCTCCCTATAGAACAGCTCCGGAAATTCCTCCCGCAAAGTCCGAATCGCATACCCCGTGTTCACATGGAAACTCTGCTTCTCTTCCTCCTCTTTGCTCTTCTTAGGCGATGACGTCGTACTAAGATTCACCGGAGCTGAAAATACGTCGTACAACCCGACATTATGACCTAGTCCTAAAATTCCAACCTCCAAATCTTTGATCCTCGAGCAAACCCTAAGCCCAACCCGGCCTTTGCTATTCTTCTTCCACACTAGTTGGTTTCCAAAATTCCTCGGGCTAGGGACGACAAAGTTGGCAGGAATTTCCAGGCGACAGCCAGAAATGGAGGAGACTTCGACGGACGGTACGATTAAGGCCATCGTACGGAGGATTCCGAGTAGCTGCGGAGAACGGTGGAATCAGCGGTGTGATTGATCGGGAAAGGCCATTTGTGACGCGAAAGAGGAAGCGATGTGGGAATATCCGAGATGGAGTTGTTTGGGTCCGGAAATGGTACTGGATAAGCTTTGTCTGGATAAATCGAAATATCTGCTGATTGACTGAAAGAAATATACAATTGGCTGGAACGGCCAGTGACTAATAATAAGGATCAACTCAACTATTATTTTTTATAACAATGCTACGTACGCAGATTGTGTACACAAATTCAGACATAAATGTGTCCGGATTCGTTGGATGCACGTGAAATCCGTCCCACGTGCATCCACAGATCCGGACACACACACAAACTTTCTCTATTTCTTAATTCTCCTACTAACACACCACATGATGCATTCAATTCTAGGTTTTCTTTACATGGTATGACACTCAATTCATGACAAAATTATTATTCATTATTTTTTGTGCAAGGACAAATTGTGATGAGATTACTTTTCTACCCTTTCAATAACACGGTCTACAACCAGAAGACCTTGAAAAACAGTAGAAATTTATGGTCGGAGTACAACGTCCACACTTCTTCCTTAAATTTTTCAGTGACCACCAATTCTGCCATGGTTGGCCACAATCTCTGGTAACGCTTTCTAATGTCAATTGGCAATTAATGCAATTCTTGAATGTGCAATTGTCTTGTGTTGTTATGACTATTTATGTGCTTCAATTGTTCTTACCTATTACTAATATGTGCCAATGATTTTTCCTTCGTCCTTGAGTAGAGGTTGGAAAGTTGGCTGATGAAAAATTAGAGGGGTTAATAAAGGTGAATTGAGTACTCTTAATGTAACATCAACTCTAGTATTATTGATTGATGGTGTCAAAAACTGATGAGATGTCTACGCTTCTGCTTTGGCTCCTACAAGTAAGTTCGATGGTGGGGAGTTGATTATTCAGCCAAGGACTCTCCAAAAATCAAGTCAGTAATTGAAGAAAGAGAGTATGGGAAAGGTATGAGGGCAACGAGTGCATACGTCAAAATGTATCTTGTAACGCCCCGATTTTTAGTACGTTATTTAAAATCGTTTATTCAATTATTTGATTAATTGAAACATAAATCAAAGAAATGCATTTTATTATTTAATTTAAAATAACAGGAAATAAGATAAACCAAAGTTCTAAAATGCAGAAGTGAAATTGATAAAAATACTCTTGAGATTTATATTTTTATTAAAAATAATTAAAATAACAGAGCATCTATGGGTAGGACAGCCAAACGCCACCACAGTCCTCCAGCAACTCCCGATTTCTCTTACTCGGACAGATTCTGCAGCTGCTCTTCGACATCTGATATGAAACACCAGGGGCAAAGAAGTTGCACTAATGAGTTTACAAAACTCGGTAGGAAGGTTTATCCGAAAACCGAACCCATAGGTAAAAGCACATATAACAGGAGATATGACATGACAACAGAATATATAAAATGAAGCATAAATAACAGAATTTTAAATAACAAATACGTATACATCAAAAGCTGTAAAGTACCGTTTAAGTGTATTAAGTTCATTCTTCTTTCTTTTAATCGGGACGACGCACAGGGAATCTAACCCATATTCAATACGACACGACGGCTAGTGGAAATCAAACCCACCTCGGGAATCAAACTCGGAATATAAAAATAGAGGGGAATTGAACCGCCAACTATCTCGGGAATCTAACCCGGTACAAAAGTGAAGGGGAATCGAACCACCAATCACCTCGGGAATCTAACCCAGAACATCAATCACATCGGGAATCTAACTCGGAACAAAAGTAAAGGAGAATCGAACCACCAGTCACCTCGGAAATCTAACCCGGAACAAAAATGAGAAGGGGAATCGAACCACCAACCACCTCGGGAATCTAACCCAGAATAAAAGTGAAGGAGAATCAAACCACCAGTCACCTCGGAAATTTAACCCGGAATAATCTCGAGAATCTAACCCGGCAAAAGAGTGAGAAGGGGAATCAAACCACCAACCACCTCGGGAATCTAACCCGAAAAATCAACTTGGCAGCACGACAACTATAATTCAATTATTTTCACTTTTATCACTTGTTCAGGTTCTTACCAACACAATCAGAATTTTCCATCAACTATCATGTTAGCACAAACAAAATTCATGTACACCAAAACAACATCAAAGGTCCGTCTAACGACATTTTCGCTCACACGAGGTCCCACGGGGACTCGCGAACATAAGATTAATACGTGTATACTTGTGCACAATATACATATTTTCGGATTGCAATTAGATAGTCGAATCCTAAACCCGTGGGCTCAAACAACAAGTTAAAGTATTCTAAGAACTTTCTGAATTACAATTATTGATAGATTTCTAAACACCAAAACTGCATCATCAATTTTAAACGAAAAACTGATTTTTCTCAAGAAAAAATAAAATACAAAATTCACATATTATTGAAGTTCTATGTGTCTAGTTTCAAATAAATTAAACGGTGCGCAATTTCGACACCCGTGGTGAAAGTTATGACCGTTTTCCTAATATGTGTCAGTGTAGTCTGCACAATGACAAATTCGCAGCAGTTTGGTTACGGATTTATGTAGAATTGTATACTTTGAATTAGACTTCGAAATTTTTACCCAATACAGAAGACACATAAAGCAACATTTAGTAAAAATTTCAGAAATTTGGAGTCTTGGAACGACCTTAACGAAATTTCTCAAAATCAGACTGTCACTATGTTTCATTTTCCAGATTTATAATTTTTTCTAGGATCTTCGCTTCTTAGCACGAATCGATCAAAAATCATATAATTACAGAAAACTAAACATAAAATTGTCCCACAAATATACTTCTAAGGATTAGAGATAAGATTTTACTACTAAAAGAAAATAATTAAACCAAGGTTGGAGATAAACAATTCTACCTCAGTTGCAATTCCGGTGAAGAACGACGACGAACGACATGAGTTTGATTCCAACAGCATCCTCTCTCACTCTAGAACTCTTACTCGCTCTCTAACCCTTTGGTGCGGAAATAAAATTAACAAAATGAAAGGAATAGACTTGGTTTCTTTTGCTAATACAAGATTTAAATTACATCAATTATCTACCATGAATTCCATCATTACAAGTCATAATTCCAAATGGGTTATGACTCCAAAGGTTTCAACGGTTGAGGGAAATTGAAAAGCCAAAAGTCAATTAATTGATAAAAATAAAAATAAAAATAATAAAATAAAATAAATTTTGTTTCGGTGTATCTCACTCTACTACGATATACATCACACACAATCTCATCCGTCCATCTTTCAATTGATCTTGACTGTTCATTAAAATAAAAATAATAACAAATGTATAAGTGACTAAATTACAATTAAACATAAAGAAAAAATAATTTTAATTAAATATTAGTTTTTATTTTTAATACATTAAAAATTTCGAGTTGTTACATACCTGGTCCTTTGCTTGGAAGTCTTTAATAGGTTGAAAGAAGAGCTAATCTCAGGTAGGTTCATGGCCGCTTACTTTTCCCGCTTTTCGTATTGTGAAGAGTGACTCACCAATTATGCACGGTATTCTTGAGATTCTACGCAGACAAGGATGCTAGTTTTGGAGCCTTTTGCTTTGTTAGGAGCATTCTTAGCAAGTTTTTTTTATTGTGATCCAGTGCTTAATTCCCCTGAAGTAGTACTGAGAGAGGCTCTCCCAAACAATCTTTGATCAATCAGGATAAGCATCTATTGATTGGGTCGGTATGTGTCTAGTCGGTTGATCGATCATTCATCTTTGTGGTCAGATCGCTAACCTGTAAGCGGACATGAACTATTCAGCGATAGTAGCCAATTGTTGATCGATTGGTGGCCGAGTAGAGCCAAATTGGGCTCATCAATTGTCCTTCATTTTCCAATCTGGGCGTGAGATCGGACGCAATAAATTATTTCTTGAGTCGAGAAGTAGCAGTTACTTTAGTATTTAATGCCCATTCTATCACCCCCAATTTATGTCGTTGGATGTCAACACGTCATCATCTCCTCAAATCTCGAATACGTCACTTCATGCCCAGTGGTTACGCGCGCGTGTTTTGACGTGGTGCAATCGCCACGACATATACCTCCGCACGTTGAAGGGTAACAATTGGTCCCTGGAGAACCCTGTCGTGTTGCAATCTGGAGCATCCGTTTCTGAGTGTTTTAATGGCCAATGTGGACTCGCCCCTTCTCTTTTTCTCACTTCCCCTTCCACAATACTCCGATCAACGGTTTTGGTCATCTTCCCGTATCTCACTGTATTCTAACCAGTTACCCAATACGCCTTTTTTGGCTTTCTATTTTTGAGCTTTCATCTTCGAGCCTGACTTCCCAATCCTCGTGCATGGGACCTTTTTCCAAGTATTTTCTGTGTCTCGCCTGTACTTGTTCTTCCAGAGCTCTCTCGAGGACTCCCATGAGCTCTCCCCTGTTGCTTCTTGGATCAGGAGTTCCCAGGAACTTAGAGTTGCTAGCGGCATCTTTGACTTTTCCCAAACTATTAGTTTGATAAACTCTGAAGGCACAGAGAAATACATTGTTCCTGTAGATATCGACTCCTCCATCGACCCTCTGCTCATGATGACTTGGATGTAGATCCCATCTCTGTGGTTAATCCAACCCTTAGTTTGGGGTTAAAGCTTTTAGTGTCGAAAAAGTTCCTTCAGTTTTGACCGATCGGGATTTGGAGAACCTTAAGGCTTTGTACTCGATTCCTGGGTCGTTTCGCTTGAGAGTGCCAGCTGATGATGAAAAGGCTTGTTCTTCCATTGGCGATAAAGATGCTTGCTCAAGTGCTCCTTCTAGTGCGGGCTCCGACTTCCTTCTTGACCTTTTAGAAGGGAGCTCCTCTACTTCTTTGGTCTCGCTCTGAGCCAACTGTTACCTAATGTCTAGAGGCTTCTACTCTCCATGGTAGTTTTTTGGTACTGAGTCAGCGAAGATAATAGGAGTTTGACGGTTGCTAAATTTTCCTCTTGATCCTTTTTGAAGGAGGCAACGAGAGACGTTGGCCGATGATTTTTTCAGCTCACGGGCTGGAAGGAGAGGTTCTTTTTGTTAGCGGCGACAATTGAGAATTCGGCCTCGATGAAGCTTTGGCCTCCTCTCTGATCAGAATCAGTCACACCTTGACAAATTCGTCGTTTCTGCATCACAATGCATCTTGGGTGAGGATGTCACGACCAAAGTTATCAATCTCGTATCAGCGAGGATACCAATTTTGTTACTGGTACAATACGGTATGTACTGGTACCGGTGTGTACTAAAGTACCATTTCGAATTTATTTCTAAAGAATAATATAAATTTCTTTGACAAATATTCTTTAAGAAAGTTATATTTAACATATTAATTAAACCCCACGACTTAAAAATAAATCACCAAACTTAATATCTTCAAAGGACAATAGTAAACCTATGGTATTTCAATATCATTTAATCAACTAAGTTTATAAGATTAGGTAGCATATGCTTGATTAAAAAAAATTAACATTCATTTTGACATTAAGGTATGAAAGTTGAAAAAAAAAATTAACATTCATTTTTTTTCTAGGAAAATTAGAAAGAAAAATTAATATTCATAAAGTATAGAAAGTGGGAAAAGAAAAAATTAAGATATGAAAAAAGAAAAATTAATATTTATTTTCCTGTATATACGAAATTAAAAATGAATGTTAGCATTCACTTTTTATTTTAAAAATAAAAAGAAATGTTAAGTTTCATAAAAAAGAATATTAACATTCATAAAAAGAAATGTTAACTTTTCTTTTTAATTTTTATAATAAAGAACGTTAAAATTGAATGTTAATATTCATAAGGTATGAAAATTGAAAAAAAAATTAAGATAGGGAAATATAATTAAAAATAACTAAAAATTAAAAAAACAAAAAACAAAAATCGGTACTGGCAGAGATTTGGTATGCCATCAGTACTGCTGGTATTGGTCGGTATAGCCAGAATTCTCACCAGAGTGGTACGGACCTCCGGTGGTACTGATTTTACGTCGGTACGAGAGGTATCGCCCGGTATGAGATTCATTACTTTGGTCACTATCCATCCCAAAATATGGTGGATTAATAACCAGACAATAAGTCTAACTCACTTATGCCTCTAACATAAAATATTTAGAGATTTCAAACCACTATCATACCCAAATTAAGAGCCGATTGGCTAGACTATTTCATTTTAGTCTGGCTCAAGCCGTTGTTTGATTGTAGTCTGGATAGGATTGTGAAGTCCACCTAAACTAACTTAGTGGCTCATTTGTGAAATAAAACTATCCCACCTAAGAGGTGGTATTATTTTTGGAGGATAAACCATAACTCCGGACTAAATATTTTTTTACAAATTACCTTCAATTTTTATCAAGTTGCCTTAAATCCTACCTATATGGCTTTTTTGGATTGTGTATAGATGGAATTAATTTAACTTTTTCCCCTTATTTGTTTATTTTTGTGTTTTCTTGTTTTAAATAACTTTTTGTGAAATTATTGGCAGGTCATAATGAGGAATCAAAACAGTTAAAAAAATTAAAAAAAATTTAAAACTTTCGTTTACTTTATATTATTTTTATTTTTAGTGAAATTATTAAAATTTTGGCTATATTTTTTTACTTTCATTTTCTTGTCAAGATAAACCAATAACTTACAAAATTTTGACACAAAATTAATAAATATAAAAAATTACTTAAAAAATTAAGTTAGCCCAAATTAGACTTATTAAAATGTATCATTTTCTTTATGTTTTCTATTCTTTGAAGTTAAGGTATTATTTAGTTGATATCAGTAACCATCACAACGTTTATTTGATATTAATTTTTCTCCACTAAAAATAAAATTTGTGATATACTTTTATTTTTGTAATATACAAATATTGAACTACACTAAATCAGACGATCAAAGATAATTATTTTTAAATGCACATATTTTTTATTAACAATAAATTCGTAACAGTGTTCGAAATCTTATCACTACTTATTTTTTTTAAAATAGAGACGTTATGTATTTTTTAATTACTTTTTTTTACTTACTTGATTATTTTACTTTCTATTTTAGTAATTTTTAATTATTTATGTTTTTTCTTTTCTTTTTTTTTTTTTTTTACTTTTTAGACTCATCTCGACAAGATAATTTTAAAAAATAAAATATTTTGACAAAATATACAAAAAGTTTATAATTATTTTTGAAAAAAAATAACAGGATAGAATTGTTTAGATAGTCAAGTTATATCTGATAGACAAATGTTTACTAAAAGTTCAAACTGAGATTTTTATTTTTGAGTTATCAAGTGACGTTCAGAAGAAATACTTGGCAAAAGTACCTTCGAAAATTGAACAATTAGTTGCAACGGTAATAAAAAATAATCAACATCAAATAGAGTAATTTTTTTAAGCAATCAATGTTCCGATGAAAGAAATTTTAATATAATGGTGAGGGTAAAATAAAAAATATAAAGTTTAACCTATTTTTTATCCCAACAATTAAACATTGAATAACTCATATATTCCTTATACCGCAATTAATACTGGACCAAATCAAACAGTGTTCAGCAATTACAATCTAGAAGTCCAACATTAAATCTACTAATCTTGTATTGTAGTAGTACATAACCCACAAAATGTCAAACATGTCCAAAACTTAATTTGTCCATAAGTCAAAAAAAAAAAAAAATCAAATTACTAGCGAACTTTATTGGAAGCTTGTTTATGTTTAAACCATGCTCAAACATATCAAATTATAGAATGATTTGACTATCATGAATGTCCTATAATGATCTACAAATCTTGGTAATAAAGATGATCATGAGAAGACATCTGGTTCAAACGATAACTCCCTGATCATTGGAGGTGAGAAAATTGGAGTTTTTGGTATAAGGATGGGGCAACAATCAGTATGGTACTAGATTACGTCATACTAAATATTGAATTAAATGAGGGTAGCTCCCTACACACGTTCTCGCACACATTTTATGTTGAACATATTACCATATGAATTATCATATACCTTTGACATGTGATTGACCTACATGTTAAGGAAAATTGAGAAATGCATCGACGTATATACATAATGTACATTGTTTTCTTTTTATGGTTTGAATGACAGATATGAGTCCATGTCCTTGTGGGTTATTTCGCTATTCTAAATTTATACTTCTGCAACTCTAATTAACTCTTAGGGTACGTCTGATTGTCTGACTAATTAGTGAGGAAAAAGTTAGTTCGAAACTATTAGTCTTGGGACATTCTTTGATGCATTGAGAGTAGTATAGTTGAAAATACGAATTAAACTTGATATTTTGTATTAAGATCAATGGAATCCGAGGTGAATAACATTAAGGGCACAAAAATCCGGAGTTAATACCATGAATGCATAAGAATCCCAAAAGATTCTTTCTCCAAATTTCTGCAAATCTCCTTTAATTTTTTGAATTTTGAAATTCTATTCAAATTAAACTAAAGACACGAATTAAATTAATATTATTTAAAATTACCAGGGTTATTACATCAACACTCCATTTTCTCTTTCCAATATTCCACAGCCTGCAGTTTTCCTTGAATCGCTCAAGACTAATTACGACGATTGCCTCTTAGGTATTCAAGACTCACGATTGTATTCAACTTCATCTTCTTCCTTAGATTTGCCATGGTTGAACGTCATTTAATTTTTATCCTCTGACTGCTCTTCCAATGATTCCTCTTCATCATTTTCTTCAACTACAATCACAATCTTATGGTTTGGGTAGTCGCGGGGGATGTAGCCCAACCCTTGATAGTTGAACTACTTGCGCGAGTTGATTTTAGATGAACTACTTCTATTGCTGGAATTGGTTTGGAAGACAAGTGTGAGGATCGTTGACTATTTTCACGAGTTTCTTTCAATCTCAGTTATTCAGCTATTTCTATCTCTATCCCGATTTCTGAGTCTACCCTGCAGTTTTTTTTTATTTCAGTTTCTGGTTTCAATTTCAATTTATTGCATAGGGAAGCCAAGTCAAATGGGAGAGACAATCCTTGCTAATATGAAGACTCTATACAAGTGGTTATTAGCAGTCAATACATGAAAATTGTTTTTCACCGCTCTCCAAAGATAAAAATCATTCCCCCTTTGAGCAAATACCCCATTCCTCCCCTAAAATTTTAAAAATGCCACTCCCCTTCCCTCTCTCTTTTTTCCCCCTCTAAATTACAAAAATGACACTCCCCTGCTCCCCTGGATTACGAAAAATACCATTCTCCAGTATTTCACTCTTTCACATTGCATTTTAAAAAAATAAATAATTAAAAATAAAAATAAAAAAGTAATAATAATAAGATATAATTTGTTCTAAAAACAAATTAACCAATTGAACTTCTTATCTTTGCACTAATCCTTTATTTTTTGGATAAGAACTCATAAAATTGGAGGTCACAGTTAATCTTAGAATTTATTAATTAAGCTACAGTTAAAATTACAATTTTTTTAAACCAATTCATAGAACTTATATTTTTCGCCCTCATATTCAAACAAATAAAGGGGTGGGGGAAAAAAATTAAGAACAACGGAACACTTAAATATGTGAAAAAATAATTAAATATTCACCCTTAAATTTTTAAGTACCATAGAATACTAAAAAAATAATATTTTTTTTTGAAATTATAAATTTTCTTGATTTTGTTGGATATGGTTCTAATTGGATATGTATGAGGAGTTCAGGGTTAATCCAACCTAAATGAGAGATTTTAAATTTTTTTAAAATGTAATGTAAGCATTAAATGGAGAACTACTTTTTAAATCTCATTTTATTTAAATGTAAGAAACACCGTATTTTCGTGCATTGACGAAGCAGTTAAATTTTTCCGAATCAAGGAATACTTATATGTTTCGTCCTTATATTCAAATAAAAAAGAAGGGAGTGAAAAAAAAGAAACAATTTAACTACACGGAACACTAAAGTTTTAAAAAAAAAATTTAAAATCCGCCTTTAAATTTTTAAGTACCGCGAAACACTTAAAAAATAAAAATAAAAAGAACAATTTTTTTCAATAACCAAGCCCTCCGTTGATCTTTAAATATTATTTTTAGTCAACGGTGAATTTTTAATATTTTTCAATATAAGATTAAAATCAAGTCTTCTCCTAATTAAAACCAACTCCTTAAAATAAAGATTATCAAATACAGTAAAAATAGAAAAGAGAAAGGGATCTTTAGGTCTTTAGGAAGGAAAACTCCTCCTATTTTTGCATGGAAAGAGTGAAAAGAAATGCTATAATAAATAAGTAGTTATTAGCCGTTAGCCCGTGCTACACATAGAACTTGTAAACAAGTTAAAAAGTAGAATTGTAATTTTTTCCCCAAAAAAAAAAAAAAAAAAAAATCTAAGCAATAACGTAAGAGTGAAAGTCGCAAGGCTTATGGGTGGATAAAGAGAGAAATACTGAGTCTTAAAAATACTTACAATTCAATTTTAAATCGGTTGTCTCAGCCTGACTTATCAACTAATAAATGGTGTGAAATTAAGTACATTAAATGCTGAAGTTAATTTAATATTCTTACTACATCATATTTTTGTTTTACCCAAGTCTGATCTCATGTTTTACTTTATGAAGATGGCCAACTATTAGCCGTGAATATGATATGATATGATCGTCTCGTACGCTGATAACAGTCGTAATTTTCTTTTAGTCTGCCATGGGGTTCGGCTTTTAAAGGACATTAAATGCCGAAGTTTAATATTCTTACTACATCATACTTATAAACTAATGAATCGGGTTCGGCTTTTAAATGCTAGAATAGCAAAATTAACACTTAGAAAAGTATGCTTTAATTTTTTCAAGAATTTAGTAAGCGACGTCAACTTTTTTTAACGGATTGCTCCCATTCAGGACCTCATTGGTAAGAAGAACGTATTGATTAATTGACGAGGGATACGCACAAGAAAGGAAGAAGAAGACAACAAACAGAACGGACAACTTACAGGGGCACGATGAAGATGAAAGAAACCAAAGATGGTAGCAAAAAATAAGAACAAAGGGGATAAGAATTATAGGCGAATGAGCAGGGAAAAGGCGGCAAATTCTTCACCCTTGGATTCAAAATTAAAGATCAGACGGTTCCTCACCCCTGGAAGCCAAGTTAATTAACATGAGGGCATCAAAACGACGCCTCGCATGAGAAGCGTGTCTCTCCGTAAAAAACTGTCAAACGGTCATTTAGCATTTAATGAGATAGAGCACGCTTCGTGTAGACGGTTACACGTATAGACCGCTTGGATTCAAGACAGATCCTTTATAAGTACACCCAATATAGTTTCAACTACTCCACCAATTCGGTAAAAAGCAACTAAAGTTAGGGGGCAATTGACGAGGGTAAAAATGTAATCAACAAAATACATTTATCCTCCTCAGCAAAGATTAAGTTCGGAACCAGATAGAAGATACATCAGCATACACGTACCGATCACATGAGGGTATGGCCGACCTAAGGAGTGCTATCCTTACTTTAGTTGGGCCGAGAAGGTCAAATATCTAGTCAGCCGATTTAAGAAAGACGGTTTGGCAATCAGCCGACCTGAGAAAGGCGGCCCTACGGCTTGCCGACCAGAGAAGGGTGGCCTGAGAACACCATCAACCCGAGAAAGGTAATGCGTGACTGTCACTCCGAGATAAGACAAAATTCCAAATAAGTCGGGATACAATTCTAACAGATATGGATGAGAAATCCATGGCCAATTTAATTAATACGAGAAGTATTAATTGAATGAAACTCTAATGATAGAAGATAACTGTTTGATAGAGAGTTATCTCATTAGTGGCCAATTAGAAGATACTTCACTCCAATCAGAATCCTAAGAGAATTAGGATTAAAGAAAAGTTTATAAATAAAGCTCCAGGTCAACAAAAAAACGTACGTTTTAACTAGTGTATAACTTCGCTTGCTAATAGAGAATATTGGCTTGAGTTATAGTTCATCCTGTGAGCTTTTGCCTGACTTAATTATCGGAGTATCTTCCTACTACAACGACAGAGAGCTCTTTGACGATTTATTATTTTATAGATCACAGGTCCACCTAAATTAAAAGTATTGTTTCTGCCAGGTATTGAGGTATTAGCTTTCCATTCTGATTGAGAAAATCAACCCATCTACATTAATCAATATAATTGGAAAAATAGAGGTAGAAACCAGAATGATAGACAACCGGAAGCTAACCTCGAGTTCTTTTTATGGTTACGATAAGAATATTTGTTCTTCTAAATTAATAACTTCACACAAATTGTATGAGCATCATTGATGGCTAAGCATTAGATTTTTTTCCATAAAAATGCAAATTCAAAGCTCAAGTGGCACAGAACTTCTAACCGTAAAATTGATACTAAGTGTGCATGGCGTATAATAGGGTGCTTTATATATTAAAATAACGTCGTTTTGACGCACACAAATTTGTACGAATACCATTCGAACGATGTCCAATTGTTTTGACATTTTGTTGCGTGGTAAAAACGATATCGCATAATAAAAAACATGAATATACATAGTTGGCCAAGAGAAGAACAAAAAGGTGCAGTAAATTATGGGCTAATAGTGATTGTAGACCAAATTAAATCAGTATTGAAAATTAGCTTCCAAATAGTTTTGAAATTAGTCATAACCATATATTTTCATACTTCTTCTTATTGTATACATTGTTAAATCTCTGCTCATGTGCTTGAAGTGAGCCTATTAATTCTTCATCTTTGACAAATCTTTAGCTTCTTCTATAGCAGCAACACAATGATTGAAGTTAAGAAGTAAACTTTTTAGAATTTTCTCAATTACTTTTTTGTCTTGAATTGTTTATTCGTAGCTTTTAATTTGATTAGCTATCTAAGCAACTTTAGAGAAGAAATCAATGATGTGTTCGCTTTCTTTAATTGACAAGTTATCAAAGTCTCTTCATAAATATTCCATGCTTCTTTTGCAACTTTAGGGTTAAAAATTCTGTCATATATTGATCTACATACACACATTGCTGGATGAAACGAAGTGCAGTTGTGTCTCTCTTCTTGCTCTCTTAATGCTGCTTTCTTTGTGATTCTGTTAGAGACTCTGGTTGCCCATGCTTAACAATTTTCCCATAGATCCTGAGATCGAAGTGAAGAAAGTTTGCTTCTCACAGCTCCAATAATCGTGGTGTTCTCCTTCAAAGGTTGGAACTTCACTCGGGGAATATCTTATTTTGACTCTCGTGACACCGAGGGAGACACAAGAAGGGAGTTTGGGAGTGATGTATTTTTCACGAAAATCTTGGTTTTGTTAAAAAGAACCCAGAATTTTAAAAGAAATATCATCTAAATCATGCTCTCGATTATTCTTTCTGCTACCTCCCTTCCGCCACCTCCCTCCACCACAACTGCCACTGGACACCTCCACCATCCTTTCCCACCGTACAGACTGGCATCAATGATCGACGAGTCAAAATCTATCAAACAACTCCTCCAAATACACGGTTCCCTCATCCGCCACGGCCTCGACGTCAACCCAATCTTGAGTCTCAAACTCCAGCGCTCTTACTTCTCTCTTGGCCACCTCGATTACTCTGTCTCCGTCTTTAACCATACCTACAACCCAGATGTCTTCTCCTACACCGCCATTATCCACGCTCACGCTGTCAGCAAACTCCATGACCAAGCCCTTGATTTCTACGTTCGGATGCTTACCCATGGTGTCAGTCCCAATGCGTTCACGTTCTCGGCCCTACTCAGAGCTTGCCCTCTCAAACCCGGAAAAGCCCTTCATTCCCAAGCCATCAAATTCGGGTTTGTGTTAGATACGTATGTTAGAACCGCTCTGATTGATCTTTATTCGAGAGGCGGCGATGTGTTATCAGCACGGCACGTGTTTGACAATATGCCGGAGAAGAGTTTGGTTTCTTTGACTACCATGATTAATTGCTATGCAAAGAACGGGGATGTTGATGGAGCGAGATTGCTGTTTGATCAAATGAAGGATAGGGATGTTGTTTGTTGGAATGTCATGATTAACGGTTATGCACAACACGGGAAGCCGAATGAGGCCTTGGACCTCTTTAACAAAATGTTGGAACTAAAAGTGAAGCCTTTTGAAATAACTCTAGTAGCAGTTCTCTCTGCCTGTGGGCAGCTTGGGGCACTAGAATTGGGTAGGTGGGTTCATTCGTACATTTTAGATAATGGGATTCAGTTTAATGTTCAGGTGGGTACTGCTTTGGTGGATATGTATAGCAAATGTGGTAGTTTGGATGAGGCACGGTTTGTTTTTGATATGATTAAGGAGAAGGATGTTGTTGCCTGGAATTCGATGATTGTTGGGTATGCAATGCATGGATTTGCTCAAGATTCTTTCCGCTTGTTCACTGCCATGCATAAGAGACGAGTTTACCCTACTGACATAACCTTCATTGGCTTATTGAGTGCTTGTGCCAATTCAGGCTTAGTCAATGAGGGATGGAGATATTTTCATTCGATGAAAGACAAATACCAGATTGAACCAAAGATTGAACACTACGGGTGCATGGTTAATTTGCTTAGCCGTGTTGGGCATCTAGATGAAGCATACGAACTTATCCAAAGCATGAAGATTGAACCCGATCCTATCTTGTGGGGAACATTGCTTGGTGCCTGTAGGCTTCATCGAAACACTGTCCTAGGAGAGAGAATCGCAGAGCTCCTTTTGAGCCAGAATCTTGCGAATTCAGGGACTTATGTTATGCTCTCTGGCATGTACGCTGCATCAGGAAATTGGGATGGGGCAGCAAAGGTAAGGGCTATGATGAAAGGCAGTGGAGTACGGAAGGAGCCAGGTTGTAGCTCAATTGAAGTGGATAATATGGTGCATGAATTTCTTGCTGGGGATTTTAGACATCCAAAAAGCAAAGAAATCTATGCAATGCTTGAGGAGATGAATGGATGGCTTGAGGCTCATGGTTATACACCACAGACAGATATTGTGTTACATGATATAGGAGAGTTAGAAAAGAAGCGGTCACTTGAAGTTCATAGCGAGAAGCTTGCTATCGCTTTCGGGCTTATAAGCACTCAGCCAGGAGCTACAATCAGGATTTTCAACAACCTTAGAGTGTGTTCGGATTGCCATACAGCTACCAAGATCATTTCAAAGATCAAAGGGCGTAAGATTGTTGTGAGAGATCGGAACCGGTTCCATCATTTTGTTGATGGTTCATGCTCTTGTGGGGACTACTGGTGAGCTAAATTGACAATGTGGGTTGCTAACTAAAGGTACATGTAATCAAATGAATTTATCATCTTGTAGTCTCTCATTGCCAATTTTCAATTGTTAAATTATAAGTTGTTAATCACATTTCGGTATCGACTATACCCTCTGTGTGTGTGAGTGAAAGTCAATATTAACAGAGTTAGAAATGTTCTGTGTTATACCTTTTCATCCATGATGGAGAAGACTTTGTTCAAACAATAAAAGAAGATATACTCTTACGTAATAGACTTCTCAAGAAAGCTAAAAGAAGATGATCCAATAAGAATCGAAGCGAGGATCTTTATCCGGTTTCTTATGTGCTTTTGTTTTTTGTTTTTTTTTTCATTTAATTTGATGCAGACTCCGTTCAAAACCATTACAAAGATCATTTTCAACAATGACAGTTTTCACTAGGATCATTCCTCTTTATCGTTCAATCCAGTGATTGCAGGTCCAGCAAGAGTTGTTTGGAGATGGGGTTTTGGTATCCTTGCTCACCTGGTTTGTTGGATTGTTATGGATGAAATATCCTTGTTCAGCACTCGAACAAGGAAGTTACCAGAAAATTGTTTGCTATAGAATTAAGAAGAGTGCTAGATTCCCAGAATTGGGACAAAAAAATTCTTTTCGAATTCAAAATCAAAGGTCATGATCCACTTAGATTTATTGGAGCACAAGTAGAAGTGAGATCATGACTTTTAATTTCAAATTCGGGGAGAGTTTATTGGTTCCAATTCTGGGACTGTAGACTTTTCCTAAAATTAATGTAGTTTATTTTGGGACAAGAATGGCCATGCAAAGAATCAGAGTACCAATAATTCTTTGGTTTTTCGTTCTGTACTTTTCTTAAGAAAATTAGTGGCAAATCATCCAATTTAAATCCGAAATTTATTACTATATGTCTCTGTATTATTCTGTTTTATGTAGTTTTCTGCAGACAAAGCCGACTTTAACCTCTTCCACCCACAATATTGACACTTTTTTTTTTAATGGTGAAATGACTAAATAAAATATCGAAGATCAAGATCATCGAAAGCCAAAGAAGTCACAGATTGTGAAAAATCATATACTGCCAGTTCTGCCGACCTTCACTCGTAAGAGCTAGCCAACACACGAGCCACACTGTTGCAACGTCCCTACCTAATAGCTTAAGCTTTTAGTTTCAACACACGTGGAAGAAAAAAGAGGATTGAAAAGACAACAGCCAACATGTTCATCTGTATGTTGGGGAGTCTCCTCGTGAAGTATCCTGCTCAGGCCCAGATCCTTAGCAAGAATGACCCTTTCCAATCCTCCTGAGTGTCGAAACCCGTCACTTTGAAAGCAAGGAAGAAGGAAGAAGGAATAAATAAGCTTTTCACTCGTGAAAACTAAGAGACGGTTTTTGGTTGTAAAATAGTTTTTTATGCTAGAAACAGAAGAATGAGCAGAAAGAGACTCATTTCTGTACGATTAGATTAAGCAAGCTGTGTAGCCAGCTTCCACCACATAGCGAATAAAAGTTACTTAATCCTCTTATACAAGCATAATATATGTTTATTTTTTTGTTTTAATAAAATTAAAATATTTGGACCAACTTATGTGCACTGTATGTCACAAAACCTTATTTTTGACACACCCTCATTTGGAACATTCCGTGAGCTAGCAAGGGATGGTACTGCATGGTGCAGTCCTTTGAAATACAGTTTGGAGTTCTCTCAGGTACCTAACTGAATGTTTTCCGCAAAATCATTGGCTCCCCCGGTAGTCCCTCCAAAAATATGATGTTTGTATCTGACCATACAGCCCAGGGGCAGAGTAAAAATATAATGTTTATATCTAAGAGCATTCACATTAAGCTCCTCAAATATTTTCTTTCTTCAATTTGAGGAGCAAGTTTTCCTAATAATCTTTACATCAGTCTCTCTTAGGGGTGAAAATAAAAACTGAAAAACCGGACCGGACCGACGGTTTGAGGATTTAAAAATTTGATTCGGTCCGATTTCGGTTTGAGAGTTTGGAGAAACCGATTTTTCGGTTCAGTTTCGGTTTGGAGGAATACAAAATCAGTTCAAATCGGACCTGACCGGATGAGGACTATAAATAAAAATATGTTATATTTTTAGGTTTATGTGTTATAACTTATAACCCATTACTCCATTAGTCATTTAATCTATTAGGATTTAGGACTACTATCGTGTTTTAGAAATAAAAAATCACTATTTATAGAGAGTGAATGAAAATAGAAAATTACCAGTCCGGGTATAAAAATAAGAGTAATTTAAAATTGTTAAATCTTTCAGAGTAATGTTCAATGCATTTTTATTGTTCGAAATTTCACTCCAAATTGTTAATTTTTTTTTGTGATTGGTCCGAAATATTGTCCAAAAAATAAAAAAGTCCAAACCGGACCGAAACTGGCTCAAACCGATTGAAACTGGACCGGTGAAATCGGTCAGATTTCAGTTTACAAAATTTTCAAACCGGACAACTGGTCCGGTCTCATGAATTCTACCAAACCGGACCAAACCGGATCGGTTACACTTCTGGTCTCTCTCTCTCCACCACTTCTTCCTATTTTTTAAAAACAATAGTAATTCCCTAGTTTTAAGGAAGAACTGTTCACTCCAAAGATTTTATTTTTCCTTTTTTTTCATTTCTTTCTCTTTCTCTGTTTGTTTATAACATTTGAATTGAATATAAAAGGAAAAAAAATATTTTAATAAAATAGGTATAGAATAGAGAGTCTGATGCAGGAAATATTACAAAATATGACTCCCTAAAATAGAAAAATGAAATTTTCTATCTAATTTGGTGCAAAAAATAAGAAAACTTGTATGGATGCTCTAATGTGAATAAAAAATTAGATCAACTAAACTCCTTGTAGTGTTCTTTCCCTTTGTTTCGGAAAGTTGTTCATTGCCATTGTTCTATTAGTTAGTTAATTAATTCCGAGATCCTTTTGTTGACTTAAAGTAAGACGTCAATGTAAACAATAACGTGCTTAGATTTTTTTTATAACTCAAGATTGTTCGGATTAGTTTATTTATATCTCAACTAATTTTTAAAGGATCAATTCTATTATTTTTTTAGCAGGTGCTCATGACAAAATCATATATGGAGAAACTCTATAAGAGTTGATAGCACTCGTGAGGTTTTTAACCTGAGACTTAGAAGGGTGCATACTGTAACACTTTGATTTTCGGATACGATAACAAGGAATAACCAAAATCCACTTGTATATTTCATTTCTAAAATGGTCAAAAGTACAAATTTCTGTTATCACAAAATATCGAATAATAAAGTACGATATGGTACAGAAGTGGTTCTACATTTCAAAAAGACTTTTTAAACCCGTCACTACGTGAATCATGGCTCGATAAAGTCTTCACCGGTGATCTCGTCGTCTTTGACTAGAAACTCTGTCTCCTCGACGCTGTCTTCAGTACCTGATGTGAAATGATAGGGACAAAAAAATATGCACAATAAGTTATGCGTTTCAATAAGTTGCATTTTTTATTATTTAGGACAATAAGATAAAATGAAACATAACGCATTATGCACAGTGTATACAGAAGCAGTAACACATATCTACGAGAGGATAACTTTTTTCATTATTGGAAACGTCCAATTGTTGTTTACAGAAATTCATCGAGATCTAAATTAGGGTGCCTGCACTACCGTCACTACAGCAAATTGATCGGTATCTTTTTGACGAGGTTCTTCATTGCCTTCACCTCCTTCTCCAACTCAGCCATTGTATCTGACTTTGTGTGGACGTCCCTCTGCTTCGCTCAATTCCTCTCATCGACAAGTTTGTCAACAGCTAGCATGCTGAGCAACTCTGTAAGCTTCCACAATGTGAACATCTAGCTAGGACCAGCAAATTAACACTGAACATTTACAAAAGTGCAAAACAGGCATCAATATGACAATGATCGAGTCAAAAGATCATAGAAACATTCATACTTACGGATAAGGCATTCCGAGAGCTTGTATATACACTCCCTTCATCCTTTGGCAATACGATTGATAGAGAGACAGAGAAATGTCTTCCGCATGATTTGAATGCTATTCGACATGAGCAAAATTTTATACTTTTTAGATTTCTTTCACGAAGACGAACCGATAATCTACAAAAATTAGACGCAAAATTGAAAAGGCAAAAAAAAAAAAAAAATTGAATAAGAGAGATAAAAATACGAACTTTATTGCAAATTGGGTTTTCATTATTGGATTATTTAATTATGAAATCCATTGTAAAACTTAATTTGGCCTAATCCGTTTAGATTAAATTATTTTAGGTGAGTTTTGACCATAATTAATGTTTGTTCTTCTTTGACTTAGGAGGAAAATAGACTTAGAAATACAATTATAACCCTCAAGCCAAATCTAACCCTAAAGTATTCTAGTGATAAGTCATGGACAAAATTGTTATTTTATATCAGCCAATCATTATGATCTACAAACTCATAGGCCGGGTCTTTGCTGATACAGGTTGGTATTGCGGTCAATAAATTAAACCAAACATCAAGAATAATTATCTCTCATTTTTAAAAATGAAAACTTGGTTAAAAGGACAGATATGGACTGATTTATCCCATTAAGAATAGATTAATTTAATTTAAGTGTAATAACACAAGACTTTTAAATAATTAAAAATTGATTAATAAATAGCATTTAGTATTTAATTCTTGTCTTTAATTATTTTTAAAACATAAATCCAAAATTTGAAATTAAAGAAAGCTACTCAAGCGAGCTCCTGATCGCTCGAGCGAACTGTTGATCTACACAACATTGGAAATGGAATCTTTTGGAATTTTCTCATTCATGGACTTAAATTTGGGTCTTCATGGACGAGTTAGGTTACAACATCAGATTCCTTTGAAGATAAGCACGGAATAAATCTATTTATGAAGGATTTTCACAAATTAAAATATGGATTTTATGATAATCAATTTGGGGTTTTATTTGTATTGATTTCGAAATCAATTGGTGAGTTAAGAGGGAGGGGTTTTGTCTCAAAATCTATATAAACTAGGCTTGATTTTACATATAATCTGCATCCATTTCGTAATCTAAAAGGCAGAGAGCGAATATTGTATATTTGTTCTTGAGCTTCGAAGTTCTAAAGGGAGAAGGGAAAAGTTAAGATTTTTGACAGAAATTTTGTTTGAATTTTGTTCATTCATTGTCGATTCTTTGCTCTCTCCTTCGATTAACGTAGGATTCTTTACCTACCCACCTAGAGGATTTCATTCACATAGTTCAATTTCTGTTTAGATCTAGTATATGCATGTTTTATGATTTTATTCGAGCTGTTTATAGAAAAATCAGAAAGTTGTAATTTAAAAAAAAAGGCTCGCTCGAGTGAGCTCTAAGCCGCCTGAGCAATCTTATTAAATTTTCTGTTCACTGTCTAATTTTCAGAAAAAGTTAGAGTTTTGTCAGAATCTGAATTTTAGTAGCAAGCTCGAGCGAGCTCTTGGCAACTTGAGGTCGAGCGACCTGTGCAAAAATTCAGAATTTACAAAGTGCTGATCTGTTAACAAGGACTTCGTTTCGATACCGATAACTTGTCCAGAATGCATGAATATACTGCACAGGCACATACGACATTTTGGTAATGTCACGGATTCCTGTGAAATTCCGTGATGATCGTTTGACCTTGATTTATCATGTTTGACCATAAATATTTATACATGTCCATGATAGATAGGTATTGATATGGACCATAGAGGAAGGTGTAATTAGAATTATGCGATTGAAGGTTGTATTGTGAGTAATTGCTAATGCCAGATATGGCCGTCATGCTACTCGAGGAGATATACGATGTTGTGCAATTATGCTGTCAAAATGTTGGTTAAGTGTTGAATAGTTGTTAGATAGAGAACTCATGAACATGAATGTGCTTGGGGATTTTGTTGAGAAAAAATCTAGAATTCACGTTAGGGACACCGATTTGAATATCACTCGAAATACGACAGCGGAGGGTGTTATGTGAACATTATAATATAATGGAACGCGTTGTGACAAATAGTGACGTTAATTGAAAAGATAAAATTGGATAGTGTGCGTTGACCCGTTGTTGTGATTTGTGTTTTGAACTTCAACTAGGAAATGGGTGTAGTCAGTTGAAGGTCCCTTGTTTTTTTATGGAAGGATCCCAACTAAGAGGTGGATGTATTCAATTAGAGGTGACTTTGGAACCGTCTGTTAGTGCAGCTTTGTACCTCGAGAGAGTGACAATCAGTATCTTAGGTGTCCTTGAGCCAATTAAGGGGAAGTAGCTAAGGTTTGTTAGTATCTGACTTGGTGAACCCACGTTATCACTCAGATCTAGTTAGGGTAAGATAGTTATTGACATGAGTGGATAGTAAAAGGTCTCTTCCTTACCGGGTCAGTATTTTAGTCAAGTAGGAGACGGAGTTTTCCGGTGGAATTCCTGGAAATATAATAAACGTAAGCATAATGAACCTGTGTTTACTTAATTGTACAACTTATTTCAGTACTATAACACGATATATGCATGCTTAATTTCCTTTCGAGTTCATTTTTTTGGGTAATATTTCATATTGAGTTTCATTACTCATTAGAGCAATTTCTCTGTTCTTGGTATTCATGCCAAATAAAGTTTCCACCGCGCGAGAAAGAGCCGACGGCCGTAGAAGAAGAGTTTACCACTTTGCCGTCTTACCTTTAGTTTATCAGCTCTTCTTTAATTTAAAATAAATATAAACTCAAAAAGAATATTTCTGTTTTTTTATTTCAAATTATGAACTTATTTTCCTTCCCACTGTAATAAATGAGTTTATCTTTTTAATAATTATTCTGATAAATAAAATAATATTAAAAAAATTTAAATAACATTGCCAAAAGTCGATGTGTTATATATTATGAATTATGGTCTATTATTTTAAAAGTGTTAATGGGTTAGGTCATTTAATTGACGAAATTATCCTTATTGATTTACCTTTATTTTTTGAATATTTTGTTCTCGCTTTCTTTCTGACGATGATTTCCATCGCCATCTTCTCCATCTTCTTTACCAAACTCACCTTCCTCAAATTGCACGTTCTTTTTTTATGTTTCTTTCTCTCTGTTACATACCATAACAGATAACATTATCTGGCAATGTTATTTGTGTTTTGTTATTTATATTATCAGACAATATTATTAGATAATGTTGTCTGTAAAAACCAAATGTAACATCATCTGATAACATTATCAAACAATATTATATGATAACATTATTAGATAATGATATATGCAAAGACCATATGTAACATTATTAGATAATTATCTGATAATATTATGTGTTGATCTATATGAAAGGGTATTATTGGATAACATTATCTGATAATATTATTTGTAAAGGTCATATGTAATATCCCTTGATAAAAATTGTCAGACAACATTATGTTTTGGTCTATATGCAAGGATATTTTTGAAACCGTATGTTAAAAGAACTTTCAGCAGTTTTTAGATGGACTAATTGTACTAAAAATCTATTGTTTTGAACTTTTGACCGAGTCTTCCTTTTAAAAAAGAGTACTCAAGGAGAAGCTTAGCCCAAATCTAGTTATTGTAAAGTAACTCAAAACATTTGCTAGACCAATAATGCGTTACAGGTGTTCACTGGATAGATTCATGAATCATGTCCACATTTGTGCTTTTTATTGCAAGTTGTTGCAACTAAACAAAGCGTCGGGTCACGTCCCACTGTTGATAGGATTAGACCTGGTGGGCGAAAATCCACCACCCAAAAAATATTGATTTTTTCTGCTTCATCTAGACAACTCTACCGCCTTTTTTTCGTTTGATGATTTTGTCAGCCACATTCGCTTCTTTATCTTCATCATTCTTCTTTATTTATTTATTTATGTTGTATGGTTCAGTTTCGTCATATATAAAATTAGCCAAGTGTCATTGTGGGCGTAATTTTATTTTTGCGCTCAAATCTTTAACCAAGTGTCATTCTTGGTGTACTCCAACATATATAAAATTAGCGTCAATATAGTCGCAGTCCATATAGCACGAATACGAGCACAGATACTTTACAGATATGAACACAGGTACGAAACTCCTAATTATTAAAAAACTAGAGATACGAACACGGCAGAAACACTATAAATGACTTCTGAGGAGTGTCCGTCCTACATAAATCGCAGTTTAGAATTTGTATTTTAAAAAATTCTCAAAACTAACTCTGTCCAGACTCACCTAAAAGAGAGTCGTCTTGAGCTACTACATTCACTCTTCCCCCTATCGATCACCCACTGTCCCGTCCGGGGACCACCCCTATCTAGAAACACCCTTACCCCAAAAAAGATCTCCACTGATGTACTCCAATCGACCCCTGACAGCCACCCAAACTAGCCAACCTTGGCACGAAATCCCTTACCACTTAATAGTTGCGAAATTTATATTTCTTCTATGTTCGATTACTTGTTAAGAAATTGTATAAATATTTATTTTTGAAAATTATAGTGATGTGAAATAAAATTAAAAAAAATATTTTTCTTGGTGCAACCATTTAATAAAAGAATAGATAGCGATGGTGGGTGGGTGGGTGCAGAGATCAAAACACAATTTCAATTGAACTTCTTTGAGGGGTGCATAAGAAAGCTTCTGCATTGAGGAAAAGCTCTTTCTACGTACAAGCCTCGTGATTTGCATCCAAGTATACCTCTGGGCTTGACAGCGGTAGACTTGAACGGAGTTATTTGTAGGAGCTTATTTAAATGCACATTTTAAATGTTGGGACCACATTGAATTTATTTAATCATAATTTTCCAATACTTTGGGGGGCAAAATTAAGCCGTTAATTTCTCTGAATAATTGAGCTACCATGTGCTTGAGATTTTGACATGTTTGAAAAATTCATAATAGAAGAAGATAAGGGAATAATGAATTGAATAGAGACCAAATATGGTCCCTAACCTATTGTTATATATCCCTTGTTTGAAGAAAAAATTATTCAATATGTCGCTATTTTGGAGCATTGTCATATGGTGCTCTAACACATTTTTTCACCATAAATTTACGTAAAATTCATATGTTTAGTCATAGCTCTCACATAAATATGTGATTGAGTACCACAAAACTACTGAATTATTACTCTATTTCAAGTGCTTTTGTTGCTCATATTGGTTTCATATGGCTTATCCAATAAATTATTTGGCGAAACTAGCCACGTAAGCTTTGCACAATGAAACCATAAAATCTTGCATAAATTACATGGACCTCCCCTGCGGTTTTTGACAAATACATTACGCCCTCGAAGTTTCTAAAATTATTCTAACCTCCCTTACAACTATTATGTAGTTAGCTCCCTATCGTTAAAATAAGTAAACGACGTTAGTTAAGCTATTAAAACTTCAAATTTGATTTTTTTCTTTGACAAAGTTAACTGTAACATAATTCTTGATCAATTTTTGGCTCCTAAACCTTGGTTCTTGCTTCAAATCAATGTCATTTTGACTCTGAGTCCTGAAATGTGCAAAACACAATTACATTACCGAGTAATGCATGACATAAATAAAGCAGTAAAACACTAAAATAGGTATGTTTTAACTATCGTATGGTTCACGATTGAACTTAACCCATGCAACAAGCCTTTGGAATTGCTAGGTGGCCCTAGTAGGACGTATAAAGACTCATGAGGATTTGCAGTAATGATAGCCGTAACTGATCTTGAATTTTGTTTTTATCTCACAATCAATCAAGCAATAAGCACAGTTCATAAATTTCAACCAAGATACATGAGGGACATGCAGAGTTTAAAAAACTATGAATTGATAAAGACATTCATTAGCATCACAAAACTCGAAGTGTGTTAATTTAACAAAGCTTACTGAGTATGCAATTAACAAATAGAACTCTTAAAAATAAGTACGTATATATGTACTCTCGTATGTGAATACGGTGGAAGTTATGTAAAACAAGCAAAATATATAACCACATGCCAAGACTCTGAAAATTGCTCAATGTGACTAGTAGTCTCATAAATAGAATGCCAAATATCAAGAAAAACAATAAAACCACACTACCTCAATATATTTCATACATTCATCAAGTGATATAGGACTTCTATTTCGGTTGTAATGTTAGATATGTAATAAGTAATTAATCACGAAAGGGTCAAAGAAACACACGTCTTGAAACTTAGGCAAATTACTCAAATCAATTCATAGGCTTAGTTTTCCTACACAAGTAGTCCCATTCATGTTGCTGCCAACAAATAGGAATGCTTTACTTTTAAATATATTCTCCAACACAAGTCAATTCCATCTCTTTTGCTCTTTTTGTACGTGTTTGTCTCTTTTCATTTTCAACTTTTTTCAATGCACAATTTTTTTTCTTCTTCTTTTAACCAAACATCCAATCATAATCCCTTTTAGAAATTAATGTCACATTCAAAGTACCAGGTCTAAATTCCCGAGGTATTTTTTGTATGGAGTCTAACAAAGAGAAGGTATGTCATGTAAAACGCTCAAAGGGGCAAATTAGAAATATGTGCATCACAAAGAGAAGAACGAGATCAAGATGTCCTAAAATTCTTTCTGAAGGACAACAAGACTTATGTAGATATCGTAATTTGGATCCCGATAAACCTCGAAAAGTACCGGTTGGACGATCTCGATGATGAAAAATGACACTCTAATCCTTAGACGAAGTCTTGAGTCACGTTAGACATTGGTAGGATTGGTCATGGATGTTATAACTCTATTTTTACCCAAAAAAAAACAAAAAAATTTCCGAGCCAACAAACGTCTTTGTTTAGCGTGCGCCAGTGCGCATCACGTGGCGTAAGCAAAGCGACTTCCATAACATGGGACTTGAGGCCCAACATCTTTGGGTAAAAAATAAGTCTTCAATGATTAGTCGGACAATTCACAATACAAGACAGTGTGGAAGCAAGTAAGATGGGAGGGACCGGCCTCCTCGGGAGCTCCTTCACGCTGTGGTGACGAGGTACGTTGAGAGGAAAGACGGCGAAGGTGTCATAACAGTATTTTTGACAATTTTCTTTTTACTAACAACTAACTAGCTAGAATAAAGAAAGACAAGTCAAACAAAAAGGAAAACAAAGAACACACAAGGTTATGAAAAAATTGCTGCTCCGGTGAGGTTGCTGGAAAAAGTTGGCCGATGAAAGATTTGAATCCGGGAAATCAAAGCCAAGGCCAAGAGGAATTCGGATGGTCTATCCTAATGTCCCAGGTTCAAAATCTCCTAGATGGTATCAACGCTTACAAGGACAATCTATACACAAAGGTTTGCTCAGGCTTTAATTGGGCTTCAGCTAGTGGACAGTGAGATTGATCCCTACAAAGATTAACTTGTGTGCATAAATTAATTCGGACACTAGAGTTATAAAAAAAAAATGTTTCAAATCAATTAGGGTAGGCTATAAATAAATTGTTTTCTTTAATAAACTTTGTTCATGACAACTTAGTGCATGCTGTGATATCTAAAAAATCTAGACCCACATGAAACACACTTTGGATTATAAAAAATAAAATTCCAACCAACTGGGATAGGGTAAATAAATTATTTTCTTTAATATGCTCTGTTGATGACATCTTAGTTCCGTGATATCTAAATTAAAAATCTAGACCCACATGAAACCAAACTGTGAGTTAGCCAAAAAAAGTTCTAATAAACTAGGATAGGCTACATAAACTGTTATCTTTAATAGGTTTTGTTGATGACATGTTAGTTCGTGGTATCTAAAAAATCTAGACCCACATGAAACCTATATGTATAAAGAATCAACGGTTTTGTTCGGTGTCAGGGGCATCAGAATTGGTGAATTCTGTAATTATTACTTGATTGCGTTGAAAGCTTTGTGATACTGCACTACTAGAATAATAGATAAAAATCACAATTTAAAATTATTATTTTTGTGTTTTAATCACAGTTTTAAAAGCGTGATTGATTAGAACGTAATTAAAAGTGACGAGATTTAATCATAGTTTTTTACCATAATCAAAAGTTCATTTAAACTGATATTAAAACTAAATAAATGTGATTAATTGTTATAAAAGATCGCGCTTTTAATAAAAAATTGTGATTAAAAATTTTGAGGAGATCATACTTTAATTTAACCAAAAATGTGATTAAAAGTTATAAAATAATGTCGTTTTGTCATTTTAATTAGCTCAAAATGATGTCATTTGGCAAGCTATTTTGATGGGCCACTTTTATTAAAAAAACAATGAATATTATATGAGCCGATGACTCCCATATTAAATACTTAACTAACAAGAACAGATACTACACTTAATCCTAGTTAAAAGGACACAAAATGTATGAATTACTTTGTATTAGTCCATCTATTTTATACACCAATTTATCTTGTATTTTTTTTATTTTATCTCTTTAGCAATGTGGGATTCTTTTTTTTTTTTTTTATCTCTTTACCATTTTAGAATGGTGCATTTTTTTTTATTCTTTACCTTTTGTATCACGGTTTTTACATTAAGTGTGATTAAAAATGGTTACCTTTTTTTTCACGGTTTTTAAACAAATTGTAATTAAAAATGACTATTTTTCTTTATCTTTTTTTTATCACAGTTTTTAAATGTACCGTGATTAAAAATAACTATCTTTTTATTATGATTGTAAACAAATCGTGATTAAAATAGATAATTAACTTTTTATCATGCTTACAAATAAAACGGTATTAAAATAACTATTTATATAATCATAGTTCTATTGAAACTGTTATTAAATGGCAGTACTAATCATTAAGGTTTTATTAAAAAGTGTAATTAACAATTTATTTCTCATAGTATTTTTTATCACGCTTTTACAAAAAACGTGATATTTTTAATTTATCAAGCGTAATCTTTATCTATTATTTTAGTAGTGCTGATCATCCCATCAAAATGGGATATTTTTCTTCAGAAGCTAGAACAAAGTTTCCCATGTGGAGGTTAACTTGATGATGAATCAACTGTGCTAAGAAAACCTTGGATGAAAACTTTTTGAGTGCAATTTTATTCATGCTTCCTAGTTAATCATCCCACTAAAATCCACCGCTACACTCAAGGGGTTGGCCTGGTGGTCAAACTTGAAACTTAGAAATATGCTCTCTCGAGTCTCAAGTTTGAAATTTCTTAGGTGCTATCAGCCCTTGTAGAGCTAGTTCAGACAGGGTAAAATTCAGAGTTTAAATGGGTCCCTCGTAACTCGTAAGTTGAACGATATGATCAGCCCTCCAAAAATTAATCAGTAATGGATTGAGAGTAACTCAAAACCGGACGGATATCTCTTTGTTTAAAAAATAAAATTTTTACGGTATTAAAACAGCAGTGGGTTCCAATGCGTTGACCAACCCAACTGACTTATGTTTACCCCCTCAAACATAATAGTCCTCTCTCAATCTATGTGTCATCATTAGTATAGTGTAATCGATACGTACAGTCTTCATGTTATAATAAATTATAAATACCATCTGCAATCGGTATTATTTAAATATTGGATGTATCTACAATAGTTTATATTATTTTCTTGATATGATCAGAAGCTTTCTACGTCCGTATTAATTGTTTTGGGAGGTGGATTAATTAAGGCTTTATTTTAGTAATGAAATCCTCTCCTGTCAATAAAAATAGGCTAGATTGTCCAATTTTTTCAGGTCTACTTTGACGGTTTGAGTTATTCTTTTTTTTTTTTTTAAATTCATAGAGAATTTCGATCACACCGAAAATCAAAATAATCGGATATCGATTTATATATTTCACAATGCATTTTTCTTTAGAAAAATAATAGAACATTAGATGATCGGAAACCACTCACTCCACATACTACAAGATAAATGCATTCCAAAAGTACCACATCAATCCGATCAAATTACTTTTTGACATGATTAACATTCGAAACGAATTTTTAAAAAGTGAACGATTGGAATTATCAAAATAAATTCAGAATAGTGAACAAAATTTAAAAAAAAAAAAAAAAAAGAACGATCCAGTATATTTTCAGCATGATTAAGATTTTTGTTATGTTTCAGGCGAGTTAAAGTGCTAATGTTTTTAGTCATAGATTAAGAAACTAACTTTTTCAGTAAAAAAATTCTACCCACTCACAATTACTTAAAAGAATTAAACAAAACAAGAAATATATTGACTATATATATTACACGAATAAATATATGACTCTGTCCAAGTCCACTTGTAGTCACCACAAATACAGGATATGCTAAGAAACCTTCACAATCACTCCCCTTCCTCGTTGTTGCAGGACAAAGTCAAGAGAGATCCTGAGAGATTGTAAAATGCAGTTTTTTGAATTGCACGTATAGTAAGGTAAAACAACATAATTTTGTTTGTTTTGTTCTCAAGACTACATTATTTTGATCTTCGTATATTTTGATGACAATTCGTGTAATAAATTAAACAGACATAGTTTCAAAAAAAAAACAAATAAAATTATGTCATTTTGCTCGAACTACAACCTCTTTGAATCCAGCCAAGAGAGAGCTAGCTTCTTCCAAACTAAATATGGGGTGCGTGCTTATGTAATTCAAATATGAGAGTACTTTACTCATTTGTTATCATTTTAATCGAAACTGTTAATTTTTGCCACACTAACAAATTAATTAAATCTTTTTCTGTGAAGAATAATAATAATAATCACTTTTTGACAAGACTTTATTTTCAAAATCACAGAAAAATTACCCCTTTGTTGTATTAGAATAAATAAGGGAAATGCCCTTTTAGAGACTTATTATATAAAATATAACTAAGCTCTAAACAACTTTAAGTAGAGAAAAAACTATATCGTTTTTTGTTGCACTATATTTTTGTAGTGCATAAGCATCTATGATCCTTATTAGTGAGACTAATCGATAAGACACTCTTTCTCGCGGTTAGGGATTTAGGGAGGTTGTAGTCCGACGATCAGCCCTTGCTTTTCGATGGTCTAAAGCAAATATATATATAATAGAGACCTTTGCAATTTTTTGCGAACATATACAAAAATAGAAAAATCACCTTACTAAAAAAATACTCGTTGTCAACAAGGCAAAGTTTCAATGTAATAAATAAACAGTACCAACAAAGCGGGAGCAATTTTTTGAACTATTTTTATTTTTCTAAGCTTTTTGCAAATTAAAAATATATTTTTTACTTTGTAAAAATTTTTATTCAAGACAAGCCAATAATCTACAAATTTGATGCAAAACTAACAAATGTAAACTTTTAAGTAAAACTAAAAAAAATTCAAAAGACAAATTAAGCCAAATACCAAATCAAACAAAAAATAATTAAAATTTTCTAGTTTAATTACTCGATGTCTACAATAGTTAGTTACGTGTGTATCTTTTGTATATATTACAAATATTTTAGCAAAAATTAGTGCGACAAATTCGCAATGTAATAACTTTGAATTTTTAAAATAAGTTTAAATTGTTTAATGATTAATATTTATTGTTTAAATTCTGTATTTTTTTGTTATTATCAATTAAAAGAGTGAATAAAATAGAATAAAAAAAGGAAGGATTTATGCGGTAACGATCCGAGATTTCTCATCAATAAAAAAGAATTGAGATTTTTACTTGATTAGATGACAATATTTTTGTTTTTGATATTTATTCGCTTGAATTTATCCTAATTTTATGAGTAATGTATCAAACGATGGGGATTCACAAGTAAGTACACATGTGATAGTGAGTGATTTGAAGCACCAGATCATTATAACCCTATATATCACCCTTGGGCCTGAACCAATCAATGGTTTCCTTTGATCCGTTGACCTTGAATTTTCCCAAAAACTCTTAGGATCTCACAATCTTAATTAATTAAGGTCTATCGTCATGTGCCTATAGTAGGATGCCAATAGTTTAGCTTTTTTTTTTTTTTTTTTTATCCTCACATACAAAGAAGCTAAGAGCATGAGAGATGAAGTGAGAGTTTAGAGAGAGATTAAGTGAGAGTTCAGAGAGAGACAAAAACAGGGTGCACTGCTGTCTTCGCCGTCGTTCATTACCGGATCACACAACTAAGGTATATTTATTATGCAATGCAATGCAATAAGATCATTATGTCCTGCTTTCAAATGCTTTTTTTTTTCTTAATTGCTTTTCAAACTATTTTCTTTCTATAGGTTAGGGAATTCATCAAAACATAGAAACCACATCCGTTTTTCATCTGCTATAGACATTCTTATATAAAAAAACTTAAAAAGTTAAAAATTGTACTCATTTTATAGTTTAAGTATCTAAAGAATCTCCTTTTAAGGTTACTAACATTTGAGTAGAATTTTTAAATTGCATATATTATGCTGAGGCTAGATTAATTAGTATCTCAAAATTTTAAATTTAGTAATTTATATACATAAAATACGTTGCAACACACACATAGAGAAATAATGTTTTCAGAAGAAAAATAAAAAATTGACAAGAATTTAAAAATAAAAAACTTCAAATCTCAGAGTTGAGGGTCTAAATGGCAGTATGTGCCGCCACGAAACAACGGAGGTTGTAGGATATATAGTTGAATGTGATTGAATAAAAAAAATTAATAGTTAAAGGAGATAAAACATAATAAAGGGTGTAATCGTTGTTGAAATGGATAAATTATAAGGTTTTATATTTCAACATAATAAAATTTAAATCTTTTTATATAAACTTATCTTTTTGGAATTATGTTTTGTAGGCTGGCCCCTCCACCGCTCATTGCTTTCTTAACCCCCTTCTCCCACTCTCTCTCTCTCTCTCTCTCTCTCTCTATCTTCTCTCTCTCTACGCAACCCATAATCCGGGGTCGTGACCCAGAATGCGCCTTTTTCCAGAATCTCGATCCCACTCTTCATCACTCATTCTCTAAACCTAACATTTAAATGAAGCCTCCACTATACAGCAACTCCTCGGGAAAACTCGAAGTCCTCAACAGACCCAAATCACCCGAATTGAAAACACACCTTTTAAAGCCAGCCCTACCTCGAGCACTAATCGCAATTTTCATTCTCTTCCAAATCATCCTTGTCGTGCTGTTTACCCGGTTTCGACCCGAATCCATATCCGCACTGCCATATTTTCTTCATTCGCAACCCGATGAATGTTCCTCCGGGTCGGTTTACGTCTACGACCTCCCACCAATTTTCAACAAAGATTTGTTAACCGACTGCAATAATTTAGACCCATGGAGTTCAAAATGCGATGCGGTTATGAACAACGGTAACGGCCCGAGAGCGACGACCGAGTTTTCTCGGGTCGTGCCCGAGAAACTTGCCCGGAACTGGTACTGGACTGACCATTATATGGGCGAGATTATATACCACAACCGGATGTTGGACTACAACTGCAGAACAATGGAGCCGGAATCAGCTACAGCCTTCTACATTCCGTTTTACGTTGGAGTAGCGGTGGGAAAGTTCTTGTGGCAGAACCACACTGCTAAGGACCGAGATTGGCACTGTGAGATGATGTTAAGGTGGGTCCGTGATCAAAAGTGGTGGAAGAGATCTAACGGCTCAGATCACTTCATCATGATGGGCCGGCTTACATGGGACTTTAGACGGTTAAGCGACTCCGATACCGAATGGGGGTCCAGCTTTATATACATGCAGGGGATGGAAAACGTCGTTCGACTCACCGTAGAGAAAAACCTATGGGACCACCTGGAAATAGCTGTGCCTTACCCCACCATGTTCCACCCTCGATCCGTATTGGATGTGAGAGAATGGCAGAGATTTGTTCAAACCCATAACCGCTCGAGCCGCTTTTCTTTCGTTGGAGCGATGAGAAACACTATCAAGAACGATTTTAGAGGGATTTTACTGAGTCAATGTCTAAACGAGTCCGACTCCTGCCGGTTCGTGGACTGCGCCAAGACTCGGTGCGTGGAAGGAACGACGTCCATTCTCGAGGCTTTTTTGGACTCCGACTTTTGTTTACAGCCGAAAGGAGACGGGTTCACGAGGCGGTCCGTGTTTGACTGCATGATGGCCGGTTCAATTCCTGTTTTCTTCTGGAAACAAACTGCGTACGAACAGTATGAGAGGGAGTGGTTCTTGCCGGGTGAACCGGATAGTTACTCGGTGTTTATAGACCGTAATGAGGTTAGAAACGGAGTTCCGGTGAGGAGGGTGCTGGAGAGGTACAGTAGAGAAGAGGTGAGGAGGATGAGAGAGAAAGTGATTGAATATATACCCAAGTTTTTGTACGGAATGCCGGATGGTGAGTTAAGGAGTAGGAGATATAGTGATGCTTTTGATATTGCCATTGATGGGGTTTTGAAGAAACTCAAGGATCGTACAGGGTTACGACTTAGTAATAGTACAGGGAGGAAGGATGGTCTGGTGCACGAACCGGAACCAAGAATTTGACGAGTTTACTGTTTGAATTTTTTTTCAAAATATTAAGGAGAAATGAATTTATATATTTTATAAGAAATATTTTTTTATATAATAATAAAAGTTTTTTATTTATTGCACAGGCGACCGTTTTTACTAGTCCCTCGCTCCATCACTAGTCTGGTATAAATTATGTGATTAATGAACAGAGATATTGCAAAGGTTGTGAATAATTTGTATCATTACCTGCGACAATCTCTTATTTGAAAATCATGAAATGTAAAATAAAATTTATCAGTCTCGTTCTACGACTGAAACCATTCATTTTGTATATAAAATTTTGCATATAACGATGTCTACTTTGTAAGTAAATAAAATTAAATCGATCAAACATTAATATACATTTAAACAATTTGTATATTTTAAAATGAATCAACGGTCAAACAATGACCATTCATTACTCTAAAAGTAATTCGATCACCCATATTAGATCAATTTGGTTTTTTATATGGCTAATTTATGGAACTTAACTTACAAAATTAAATATTTTAGTGAATTTTATTTTGCGTCATGTGACGAATAATATGAGAAAGTATCACATGTGTGTTTTAGAGATGAATTTTTTGAGATAACAAGGATATATAAAAATCCTTAGATTTTGGTTTTCAGTTGATATTTCTATATTTTTATTAATTTTATTTGATTTCCAATACAATTGGTCTAGACGCACTTGAAATGGAGGGGGAAAAAAACAAAATTCTAATCAAACATAAAAAAAATTGATCAATTTTGACTTTTTAGCTATTTTTGATATTTTTTGTTTTTTTGAAATACTTTTAGAATATCTTTAAATTCTTTCATTTTTTAGGTAGGGCTACACAGCCTACACTGGATAAATAAGAATTGCCAAGATTTAAGAAAACATCACTAAAGGGAAAGAAGTTCACGAAACAGTTTGATTTTTTCATAAACATATTTTTGTGACATAAAAGCATACTGAAAATTTCAAAGTAGTTAATAGTTAGTTCCTATATGTTCACTACAAAATAGATAGATGTGCAGTGGCAGATTTATCCGTGAAAACTATTTATGGTTTGTAAGAAAAAGTCTAACAACATTCACATTTAGATACGAGCAATTCTACTAACACATCGCGTTATTCATTAAGTTATGCATCATGTTTATGTGACATTCACTAATTTGAATACATATCAAAATTTATGAGACATGCTTTTACATTTTTTCTTATAATGATATGTCACGTAGGCATGATGTATACTGTGATATACAACTTGATGTGTTAGTAAACTTATTCTTTAGATACAGATGTATTCCAAATCATCAGATGCATATGGAGTTCATATGATTATGAAAAATTTCACATGCGTTTGACAGTTCGAAATACATTTTTGTCCGGATATCAATATTTGGTGGGTTGTATACTAGTCTTACAGAGGCCCACTCTCAAATCCACATTCGATCAGGCCTCGTCCGCATCGTTATAACCCACTAAGAGGTCTGGGCCCATCCATTTGGTTTCTCTTCACTCGGTTAATAGGAGCTTTGATTAAAGGGAAAATTCCCAAAAACATAGAAAGCAGAAGAAAGTACTTCAAATCAGAGACCAGAAGTATTAAAATATTTTAAAATGTAGATTTATATTTTGGCATATCACATGGAATCCTTTCGTGAAATGACTTAAATCTCCGCATGGCTTAAATGAGTTGCTCTCAATGTTAAAAAAAAAAACATGCTTTTAAGATTAAATTGAGTTGCTCCTATTGATAAATTGACTCACTCCGAAGGCTAATGTGACTTGCTCCATAGGATAAAATTACGTGCTCCACAATATAAACTCTCTTACTCTACTTGATAAACTGATTTGCTCCACAAAATTTAAATGAGTTGCTCCAAATTCTAAAAAGACTTATTCTTAAGGCTAAATTGAATTGCTCTTAATAATAAATTGACTTGGTCCTCGGACTAAAATAACTTGCTCTCCGCTAAATAAACTGACTTGATCACAAAGTTAAAATAATTTGTTCTAAAGACTAAACTGATTTGCTCCACTGGGTAACTGACTTGTTCCACAAATACTAAATGAGTTGCTCCTACTACTAAAAAGAATTGCTTCTAAAGTTAAACTGAGTTGCTCCAAATACTAAATTAATTTACTCCTACCGTGTAAGGGTAAAAGGATCTCAATAGATTCTTTTTTTCGTGTCCTTAATAATCTTTAAATCTTTTCATATTAATTTTATATGGTTGGTTCACACGGTTTTGACCTGATTTTAATTAGGTCCCCGCAATTAGACGATAGATTTACTCTTTAAGAGATAAGTGAAAGTGCACATAAGCTGATTTAAAAATTATGAATTGTCAAAATAAATAGATGATAATAATAACAATGAGTGTAATTTTGAGATTCTATCTCCGTTTTTGGAGGGTTGAACTTTTTTTTTTTTGGGGCTAGAAAGGGTTGAACTTTTGTTACTAGAAAACATGTGAACAAATTGATTGAGTGCGAGTGTCGACATTTTGAACTTGGCCGGGATTAGTGCTCTCATAATATGCCGAGAAAAATGATTTGTGTCCCTTCGTCCTCAAACTCACTCTACCCCTTGGGCTTCCTTTGGGCATTCGATTATGTCCTCTGCTTTGCTCCTTCCTTCTCGTGTCATCCTTGTGGCTTCGAACTTTCTCGGTCTTCGATGGATTCATAGGTAAAAAACATGTGAACAAACTGATTCAATGCAAGCGTCGACATTTTGAACTTGGCCGGGATTAGTGCTCTCATAATATGCCAAGAAAAAGGGATTTGCGTCCCTTCATCCTCAAACTCACTCTCCCCCTTGGGCTTCCTTTGGGCATTCGATTATGTCCTCTGTTTTGCTCCTTCCATCTCGTGTCATTCTTGTGGCTTTGAACTTTCTCGGTCTTCGATGGATTCATAGGTGAATTTTCATTTGTGATTGGTAATCTTGATCCGCGCAATTGACTTGTGTCCCAAGACTTTCATGTAGGTGAGCGATGCTTCAGCTCTCCTTTATAGTGTTTGTCCCCGAGTTCGTTCTCTTTCTTGCTCCCTTCTCCGCTCTTTCTCCGCTTCTCTTTTTTCACCTCAAGAGGCTGTCTTCTCCTCTTCCTTATTGTTCGTGAGACACCAAAGCTCTCTTTTTAGCTTGTCTTGTGAGGACCCGAAGTTCGATATTTTATTTTTATTATTATTGGTTAATTTATGTTAAAATTTTGCGGTTTGGAATCCAATGCTTGGTTGTGGTTTGAATGTAAGAATCTAGAGTGTAGGGCTCGATGTGAGGGTTTTCACAGTTCGAGGGAGATTAATGTAATTAACCTAAATTTTAATATAAAAGTATTAGAAAATCATAAAATCAGGCTTTATTTTTAAAATAGATAGGTTTCCTAGAGCTCTAAAACCCTAATCACTACAACAAAATTGGTTTGCAATAACGAAATAATTGTCGCAAAAATTATATTTTTCGTCGCTAACTCATTAGGCGTCAAAATTTTTCGTCATAAATTTTGTTGCTTATACTTCACTCAAAAAACTCTTAGCGGCGAAAAATAATTTGTCGCCAATAAAATATACTCGGTGAGAAAAATTATTTTTCGTCACTAATATTAGATTTTAGAGACGAAATATTTTGTCACCAAAAAATATATAATAGATGAGTAATTTTTTCGTCGCCAATATCTGATTTTGGAAACAAAAGATTTTGTTTCTACCAATAACCTTTTTGCGATAAATTTATTTTCGTCGTTAGTAATTAAATTTCATGCGAATTTTTTTATTACTAAATTGATTTCAAATATAAAAAAATACACTCACAACACTATTTTCTTTCCTTCTCAAGTTTCAAACCATAGACCTTCCACCCAACCAACACCTTATGCACACCCCCACTAACCACTACACCAACCATAATGTTCATGAATTTTTTTTTTAAATATCTAATATATAACATATGTTTAATATTTTTCTTTAAAAATTAAATAAATGTTATACATAATTTTTTCTCTCCCTCCCTCCTCCTCCCCCCCTCTCTCTCTCTATTTCTCTCTCTCTTTATCACTACCTTAAATTTATCTCTCCCCCCTTTATCACAACCTTAAACCTCTCTCTCTCTCTCTCTCTCATTTCTATATTTTTCCTTCTCTTTTTCTCACTACCCTAAACCTATCTGCCTCATTTCTCACCCTCTTCCATACCTATCTCTTTTCTTTTATCTCTTTCTCTTTTTGTCTACGCTAAATTCTAAACCTATCTCTCTCATCTCTCTCTTTCCACACTCTCCCTCTCTCCCTCCCTTTCTCACTACCCTAAATTTATCTCTCCTCTCTCTCTCTCACACAGCTCTCTTTTTCTTCTCTCCTCTCTCTCTAGATCTCTCTCTCTCTCTCTCTCCCTCTCTCCCCACTTTCTCTCTATCCAAAATCTAACATTCTAAACCTTAAACATATCTCTACAAACTATTTCTTTATTTACTTTCTCTACCTCTCCTCTTTCTCTCTCCTCTCCCTCTCTATCCTAAATTCTAAAGTCCAAAATGTATATTTCTCGCTTAACTCTTCCTAACAAATGAGTCACACGTTTTTCATTGGTCAATATGTGGAATATTGTTCGAGCAATTTTCAATTATAACGATGTTTTCTGTATTTTTTATAGAAAAATGTAGGATATCATGTTGATTTACATTGAGAGATATTGAGTAGATCATATTTAATTCAATGATATATGTGTTATTTTTAGTGTGTGATCGAATCATTCATGTTCTATGTAGATTTTGAGATGTTTTGGACAATTAGGTTGTAGAAACGAAGGTCAAAAGAGGGTTGTTTGAATTTTATTTGCAACTTATAGAATCTGAAGAAGAAAAAAACCGAACACAATCATAATTTAATTTTTAGAAATTTCGTTAGGATTGTTTTAAAACTCTACAATTTTTAAAATGTTTACTGAGCGTTGATTTATGTATCTTCTGTGTTGAGTTAAAATTTTAAAATCTAATTCAAAGTATATAATTTTATAAAAATCCGTAACTAAGCTGTGACATATTCGCATATGTGTAGGTTGCACTGACACACTTTGGAAAAACGAATATAACTTTTAGCATGAGTATTAAAATTGCACACTGTTTATTTTTTTAAGACTAGACACATAGAGTATCAAAAAAATGTACATTGTATGTCTTATTTTGCCTCGAGCAAATTAAGTTTTCGATTAAATTTGACAAAATAATTTTGAGATTTCAAAATAAGGTGTCCAACTTTTATCTAACATGGCGGTGTCGTTTGAACACCATTTGTAATCTATTACTTGTCGTTTGAAAACTTATAGAGTGTAGTTTCTATTGACATTGGATCCAATGCATCTACTTACAGATTATACGATTTTAGAATTTTTAAGGTTGAATCTAACTATATAGATTTGTTCACTTGAGCGGCCTACCAAAAAACAGAATATTTATTTTTTAGTTTTCGGCTTTTTTCTTACCTTTCGGTCCATTTGGCGTCTTTGTGATTCTTTTGGTAAAAAATCATGAAACTACTGAGTAAGAGATGGTTCAACGGTTGGAGCGACTCGTGAACTATACTTAGAATCTTTGTGATTCTTCTGGTGAAAAATCGTGAAACAACTGAGTAAAGAAGTGGTCCGACGGTAGGAGCGACCCTTGAACTCTATTATAGTATCCCCGATGTGAGCAGTTTGCGGTGCAAGACCGTTGAAATTATGCATGAGTCTCATGTTGAGCATGATAGTAATATGGATATTTAGTTGGTTATTTGTTTTGTCGTTATGAATACTATATTGTTGATCTGATCATACTTTATTCAATATGTCGGTGTTTTAGTATGATTTTCTATTCAAGTTTCGATTTATGTTTTCTTTTTTTTGTAAATTAACAATTTATAGGTAATGATATGGATACGAGGATTTAGGCCTCAAGTTTGAAAATGACACAGCATGTTAGTTATGCTTTATTTTGGTAGCATTATATTTATGTTTTAGATGTTTTAGATATTTTAGACATTGTTTATTATTTGGGCATTGTGGGACAGTTTTTGTTAATTTATGTTCAACTTTGAGAAATTGTTTATTTGATTATTGTGATAGTAGAGTAAGCAATCTTATTTAGCTTATTGAAGATATGTTTATGTTGGGTTTATTATGTTGTTCCATTACTTATTTCATACCTTAAAATTTTTGGGTGTGACATGAGCAGGGGTAGGCTAACAAACGCTGTTTGTTTCTCTCTTTGGGACCTCCTCTGCCTCTTGGGCCTCTTTGCGGGCTCCCGCATTACTCGTTTGTGTGAAACGTGTGGTATGATCACGTCCATAGAAACTCTCATTTTTCCAATTGCCACTTTGGTAGCAAATTTTGGGGTCATATTTTACGGGACTCTCCCAAGAGTCTTGTCGAAGTTGAAAAATGAACTGACCATGATCTATCCCACCCGCTTCTTGATCCTAGAGCCCTAGCTAAGCAAGGGAACAACCAGTCAGAGATACTCCTGGTGCCAATAGCTGAAATGTCTTCTGATAGTTAAATAAGTACAAGAATAAGAGCTAAACAAAAGTTTTGTCGAGTACAAATATATGTGAGAAAGTTGATATATAAATCAAGGTTTACAATGATTTTGACATGGTAGTGACTAAAAGTATCCTAAGTGCTCAACTCGGCATGAGTGTATATTCCCAAATGATCGATCCATTTTTTCAATCTATCAGCTTCACCCTTATTTATAGGAATAGGTTGGGAGTTGTGTTGGACAAACTTGAGTGCACTTCCTACACAAATCATCTCTAATCGTGGATTAATGATATAGGATTAATCGGGTCCACCTATCCGAGCCGATCATAACAATGATGACCCAACCTAACTCTTGATCACGGTTCGGCTGTATAAGATCAGTTGTCACAAGATGCATACCGAGCTAACTTTGCAATTCTAATTATGCTCGGACCAATTTAGACGGGCTCGGATTCTACTGGCCAACCCAGATCTATACAGCCCCCACAATTCTGATAACTAAAAGTTTTGCACTATTGTAGCACAGACTTTCTCCCGAATTTATAAATTCAGTATCACTATTAAGCTCATAGTCAAGGCCTTTTTATATAATATTATTATTGGGTACTGTTTAATATGCCAGTCTGCCAGTGAAGCAAAGAGATCTTGGTCATCATTTCAAGCATTTTATATTGTCAATAATTGAGAAATACAGCGACAACAGAACCGATGATACCACACACCGACACAACACCCTCTAATACTGACATGCCGACACAAACACCTTCTAATGTATACTACGTTCATGTGCTCATTAATCACAATTTCTCGATTATTTTTTTGGGTAGTGATATATGAAAAAACTTGTAGTACAAAAATTATCTCTGCTGTAATAATATTTAAGGTGACACAAATATATTTATTTTAACATAAAATTGCAAACATGACAAAGTAATAAAATTAATTCAAACAAACTATTTACTTTCATACCCTTCCCGTATTCAAGTGCATACATAGTATAAGGAAAAGTCTGTGTACATACAGACTTTTTCAACACAGTTTCTGTGTTTGGACTGTGCCCGAAAGTCTGTGTACGTAGCATCACTCATAGTATAAACCCCCAACCTTCTGGTTGAGATTTTAAAGGAACAAGTTAATTTCTTAAGAAGTTCCAAGCCCATGCCTACACCTGCATTAACTCAGCTTAAATAATATGGGTGTGGTGTTTAAATCGTGTTGGATTAGATCAGTTGAATTGGAAGAGAAAGGCTTGGGTAAGAAACGGGTTTGCCTTCAGATCAATTCTTTTAACTTTTTTTAGATACTCATCTCTTGTTTTGCGTTCCCTTATAATGAATAACATGTGCATGTTCATTTTGTCTTGTTGTCATAAAAGAAATCTTGTTCATGACAGCCAACATAATTCTTTGCAACTACCTATTGGTGTGGATTTCGTTTATATTATTTTGGCGTAGGGAATATTGTTCTTGTATGCATGTAGGGTATTGGTCATGTTCAATTAATTGATGAAGGATTTCAATTTTTTTGAATATGTGGATTTCATACATCACTATGCTACACACACACAGAAAACTTCTAGTTAATAAGGGACCCCCATTTTACTAAATTAGACCTCTCCTTTGTTGATCGAGTTTTGATGATTCGAACTGTTCAATGTGTAATAATTCGTAATTTTAAAATAATTTAAAATTAATATTTGATATTTATTTAGAGTATTTCACTATTTAAGTTCGGAGCTTTAAAAAAAAAAAAAAAACTATTTAAAAAAATTAAAAAATTAAAAAAATTTAAAAAATAAAAAAATATTATTTTAATAGTCCGCTCGAGCGAGCTATAGGCCGCTCGAGCGAGCTATCATTTTCAGCAACTTCGAAAATGGCATCTTTTGAGATTTCTTCGAATTCATGGTTATTGAATGAGATTTTCCGAATAATTAACGAATAAACTTCGGATTCCTTTCGTTTTAATGGCAAATAAACGGATTTAAATCAAATTTGATGACGAATTAGTAGAGATTTTATGGGAATTCAATTTGGGGGTTTCATGGTAATCAATTAGGGTTTAATTTGAACATTAAGAGGGATTTTCCCCTTAAACCTATAAATAGGACGGCTCATCGTTGGGTTTTAGACGTATATTCGAAATCCAGAAGGTTAGAGAGTGTGTTGTGAGGTGTTGGAGAGAAATTTCAGAAGAATTTTGAAAGTATTCTTGAAGAGAGAGAAAGTTGGGTCAAAGCTTTCTCGCCAAAATTCGTTCTAATTGTCAACGTTTTCATCAAATAGAGGTAGGATTGCTTACCTACCAACCTTAGGATGTTCAATTTTATTGTTATTGCATGATTTTATGATCTGTAGTAGTTCTATTGAAGTTTTAGGGTTTTGTCCGTATAAAATTGTTTAGTTCTGTAGATTCCAGAATCTGGGAAAGACGATGGCTCGCTCGAGCAAGCTTGGGCCGCTCGAGCGAGGTTGATGTGAAAATTTTTGAATTTTCGTAAAAAAAAAAAATATATATATTTTTTTAATAGGCCGCTCGAGCGAGCTTGAGGTCACTCGAGCGAGCTACAGAAATTTTTAAGTTTTAAATTCGGACAGTAGGCTTGTTTTGGCCGCTCGAGCGAGGTAGGGTCGCTCGAGCGACCTGTTGATATACAGAGCAGATTTCCAGCATGTTTAATGTAACATTCGAGTACATCGGCTATGATTATATGCTGTAAATTGTTCACCAAATAGCATGAACACTCTCACATGTATCCACTATACTTTGATTATGTCTTCGAATCCTTATGGGATCTCGTGGGAGTTAAATACTTTGTTAATATGCATTGATGCCTAACATGTGTAGATTGTAAATGTTAAATTTCAGTGCGTTGTTAGTTGTAGAGAACAACTTTAATGAAACTTGAAAATTGAAACTTGTGGTTATGCCGGGTATGGCCGTCGTGTTGCCCGATGTTGGACGTCGTTCCGAAGATACTAAGGGGTAACCAGTCCCACGTGTATGGTGGATTACCGGATGTAATTCTGAGGTATGCTAAGGGGTAACCAGTCCCACATGCAGCTTGCTTACCGGGTTCAAGCCCCGAGGTGTGCTAAGGGGTATACAGTCCCACGTGCATGCTCCGGCCGTCGTGCCATGTGACAGGGCGTCGTCTCATTTAAACAAGATAATGAAAGCGAAAAAGAGCATAATTAACCCGACGTGTTTACTGCTTATTTTTATCAACATGTGTTGTTATTTATTGTCTATCAATATGAACTGTTGAATGTTGTATGTCCTTGGGTTTGATTTTTCGGGTAATCTGTCCTACTGAGTTTCATTACTCATCGGTGCAACTTCTTTGCCCCTGGTGTTTCATGCCATATGTAGAAGTACATATAGAAAAACCGTTCGTGTCGGAAGAGCTGGACACTACTGGAGGGGAGACAATCACATGGTTGCCTTACCCGTAAAGGTATTTTGGTCAATTCAGTTTACAACTCGAATGTTTAATGTTGTTAGAATTTATCATTAAATAAAAGTTAGTTTTCTTTCGATAATTTATTTCGATACATAAAGTGGTTTAAATAAAAAAAAATTTAACGTGAAAATTTAACGTGCCAAAAGTTGGGGCGTTACACAATGTGTTTAAAATATATTTTTAAAAGTACCGCAAAAAATGGGCTCAAAACAATATCGGGATAGACTTGGTCCAAATAATTTTTCATAAAAATTGATTTCTCATGGTTACCCTTAAAAATATATTTAAACACATTGAACGGTTCATATCATCAAAATTTAATCAAGAAATAAGAGATCTGTATTTTAACAAAATGAGGGATCACTCACAGGGAGGAAACTGTGTGTGTCGGGTGTTTTAGATTTATTGTGCTTAATATAGTCGCATGCATTGAGTACTGCAAACTTTGTATAAACTTTTACTGAAGTCAAACTAGTATGTGACTGCCATCAAAATTTAATCAAGAAATAGGAGATTTGTATTTTAACAAAATGAGGGATCACTCACAGGGAGGAAACTGTGTGTGTGGGGTGTTTTAGATTTATTATGCTTAATATAGTCACATGCGTTGAGCACTGCAAACTTTGTATAAACTTTTACTGAAGTCAAACTAGTATGTGACTGCAGTCACATACTAGCCCAAATTATTTTAGCCCTTCATATTATTTACAATACAATAAATTTTTTAGTCTGGTTTATTTTTAATGCATAATTAATTAAATTTTTGATTCTGCACTTGCTTGATAGCCTAAGAGTACGCAAGGACTAGAACTAAGATGAAGCTTATGGGGAGAATAAGGTGATAACCAAGGAAAGCACCTGGAAGCAAACATTTTAAGAAAGGAATAATTTGGTTTTTGATAATACAAAGTCCAAAAGGGACAGATATTAGAAAGTTTAGAGGCAGACATTCTATTGATAAAATAGATAGCAGTGGAAAGAGCAACAAACCCAATAAGATAAAAGAAGAAAAAGGTGATGCAAAAGAAAAGACACATATATATGGGGTAAAGTGCGTTGTAATTTGTTATTACGAGCATTAGATATGGAGAGTTCATTAATTGAGTACTAACTTAATCATCGGAGTATTTCTTTGCCAATTAGAGATGGTTGGTCTTTTGATAGTTTATTGTCTTACAAAGTTCAGGCGACTTTAAAAAGTATTGTGTTCTGCCACAATTTGAAAACTAATTTTCTCAGTAAAAAAGTTGTACCCATTTACACTCATCAGTGTAAAACTGAAATACTCCTTAAAGTCAAACTCATAACTTGTTATTTGGAAGTCGTAGGCCCTGGCTGACTAAGACTGCTCAATTAGCGTCCGAAAAATATGTTAAAATTAATTACAGCTTTCCATTAGAGATTAAAAATTCTTGTTGCTGGGGTCATAATCTAATTAAATCTTGGCCTTTTGTCTTTTTCGGGCAAAAGAAAAAAAACTTCATAAATAATAATAATAAGCAGACAGAAATAATAACTTGAGATAAAAGAAAAGACGAATGCCTAATCTTTTATTAGTAACATTTTTTTTTATAACCAAGGTATTCGGCTGGTTTTGGGATTATCCCTAACCCAATGTTGACTCATCCTCAGGGGACCAATCTCACCGTCTGCTTGTAGAGACCTCATTTGAAACCAATACTTTTATTCTGTATGGACTAACCTTAATCTCTAAGTCTTAAACCTTGACCATCATATCAACCCTTTGGGGTCTATTAGTAACGTTCTTATTTGCGATAAAAATTTGTTTGGACCCTATAACTGATAAGTGAACAAAAGAAACAAGAGTTTGCTTAGATGTTCATGGATGCTCTTTCTATGCCATCCCAGTCTATGTGCGCTTAACTAACATGAACATTATGAACTCTTAATAGAAATGTAATTTAGAATTAGGTGAATAATGGAAGAAATACAGTGACAACATAACCGACGATACCGACATTACACCTTCTAATGCATAAAACGTTCTTGTGTTGCTAAAATAACACTTTCTTTAATTATTAGTATGTACCTAGAAAGCATAAAAAAACTTTCTTTAAGTTTTTATTTTTTAATTATTTTTGGTTCAGATTCTTTAGGTTTTGTTGGTATCGATTTATTTCATTGTCCAATGTTCAGGAAGAATTGGACCAGTTCCTTGGGCCTATCATGTCGTCAGCTTTGATAATCGATTGCTCTTCATATTCTCGGTCTCCGCACACAGGGGCGTAACTAAATAAAGATTGGAGGGTCTAGGTCGTTTCAAAAAATTTCAAAAAATTTAGGACTTAGTTATAAATTTTGAAAATTAAAAAAAAATTACATTTCGTTCACATCCTGATAGGTCATGACGCGCCGGCTGAGCCGATTAGTATTCTGGTCGGTCGGTAAGCAGTTCGCCTCAGACATTTTCTGGTCTGCTCAGCCATTGTCTTGGTATGCTCGGCTCGGCCACTGTCCGGTCTGCTCAGCCCAGTCATTGTCTGACATGTTCCGCTGAATAACTCTCCGCGATTCCTGGGATCTATCTGCCTAAAGCGGATCGTCCCACAAGGAAAGGAAGATCCCAAAGATCTCTCCACGTCTTGTGCACCATCTCCACCCGCTTCCGCTATTTAAGGCAAGGATGATCGTTGGGGATTCAGTTACCAAATTAAAGGCCACTAGCCTTGATTCTCTCCACCAAATCAGGAATGGACCACGTCCTTCCCTGATTTGTCTCCAATGAGATCTCTATATAATGGAGGCACCTCTATGGTACAAGGTACGAACATTCTGCCCAATTTTACCCATACAGTCTGTCTACTTTATTCCTCCATCCTCAAGCTAACTTAGGCATCGGAGGGGTGTTGGTAAGATACCACACCGGTGTCAAGTTCTTTTTGCAGGTCTGCCGGGGACGATCCAAAATCCGTTTCATCAGTTGGCGCCGTCTGTGGGAACGATTAAAAATTTACTGTTTGATCGGATTTATGGTCTTGACCCGCTCAATGGCTTCCAACGATAACAATGCCCATTCTGCTCCACCTGTTGCAACCGCTGCTGATTATCAAGCCCTCCGTCAGGACGTGGTGACGTTGACGCAGGGAATACAACGCATTCTGGAACAGAATCAGGCCTTGCTGCAACGCCTACCACCAGAACCCCCTGTTAGGGATCCACCACCTCCACCAGTCCCAGTGGCTGACCCCCAGGTGCAGGGAATGGCCGGAGCAGATTTTGATGTCACTGGAGGGGGACATGGGGAGACCAGTAGCCATGCTGCAGCCCCTCCATATGGAACCTTCTCCGGTTCCGCGTTCCAGGAAGGTCTCATGACCGACCAGGTGCGCCAGATGAAAGCCCAGTTGGATAACCTGACGAAACAGATGAAGGCCAAGGCTCCAGCCTCTGTGGATGAGTTGGTACAAGCTACTGAGCTTCCTTTCACCGCTGATGTGATGGCGGTGCCCCTCCCACCAAAATTCAGAGTCCCTCAGATCGACATCTTTGACGGGACAAAAGACCCTCTTGATCACCTGGAAACTTACAAATACCTTATGCACCTTCAGGCAGTGCCTGACGCCATCATGTGCAGAGCCTTTCCCATCACTCTCCGAGGAGCCGCTCGGATGTGGTTCAACAAGCTTGCTCCCAACACAGTCAGTACCTTCAAAGAGCTCAGTCGCCTCTTTGTAAGTTATTTTATTGCTGGTCAGCGATACAGGAGACCAGCTACTTATTTGCTCAACGTCAAACAAAACAAGGGGGAAACCCTCAGAGAATTCACCACCAGATTCAACAAGGAATCCATGCAAGTGGATAATGCTGATGACCAGGTCGCCATTGCAGCATACATGTCGGGTCTAAGGCCGGGGCAGTTTCTGTTTTCCTTGTCTGCTGAACCACCATCCAATATGGCTGAGCTCATGATGAGGGCTCAGCGACAGATGAATGCAGAGGACACCCTTGCTGCCCATCGTAATCGCGAAAGGGAGACCCCCGCCGCCCAGACAGAGGCTCCTCAGTCAGGCAAACGGAGGAAAGAGACTGGGCAGTCTAGGGCTGAGGACTACCCGAGGGGGAAAAGAACGGACAGAAGAGATTCCCCCCAGAGAGGGAGGCCAGAGAGGAGGTTCCACGATTATACTCCCCTGGTCGCAACAGTCAATCAAGTACTGCAGGAGATAAGTGATTATCCTGAGCTCAAGTGGCCGGGAAAGATGAAGACGCCGGCTGAGCGACGTTCTCGCCAGAAGTACTGTCGCTTCCATCGTGATCATGGGCACGATACGGATGACTGCATTGAGCTGAAACAACAGATTGAGGGGTTGATCAGACGAGGACGTCTCCAACGGTTTATTCGAAAAGAAGGGGAATTTCATCAGGGAGCAGGACAGGCTGCTGGGCCAGCTGATCACAGGCGTGAGAGGACTCTTCCTCCTCCCCCTCCTCATCGCCCTGTGGGAGAAATAAATACGATCTCAGGGGGACCAGGAGTTAGTGGAGATACTAGGACTGCTCGGAGAACCTATGCCAGGGAAGTGCTCAATGCAGAGAGACCAGCAAAGCGCATACGGGAGGCAGATTCGGCCATTCACTTCACAGCAGAGGACGAGGAAGGGGTACTCCAGCCTCATGATGATCCATTGGTGATCACAGCCCTCCTCGCCAATTGGACAGTGAGAAGAATCCTGGTGGATACAGGGAGCTCAGCAGATATCATCTTCTTACCTGCCTTTGAAAAGTTGCAGCTGGGGAGAGACAATATCAGGCCTGTACAGTCTCCTTTGGTTGGCTTTTCTGGGGAGACTGCCCATCCTTTGGGCATGATCTCCTTGCCTATCGTGATAGGAGACGAGCATAGGAATGCCACTGCCTTGGTGGATTTCCTGGTGATGGATTGTCCTTCGGCCTACAATGTAATATTGGGTAGGCAGACCCTCAATAAGTTCAAGGCAGTGGTTTCCACGTATCATTTGAAACTCAAGTTCCCCACAGCTGGTGGTGTTGGGGAGGTCAGAGGAGATCAGAAGAGAGCAAGGGAGTGTTATATCACTTCAATGAGGACAAAAGAAGCCCTTTCAGTTAGTGGGCTTGACACAAGGGATGAGGAGAAGCTCCAGCAAGGGGAGCCCGTTGAGGAACTAATCGATGTACCTGTTGTGGAAGGACAGACTGAGAAGATGTTCCGTTTGGGTTCGGGTCTGGGATCAGAAGAGAGGGCTGCTCTGGTGAAATTCCTAAGAGACTATGCGGATGTTTTTGCCTGGTCACACAGAGATCTGCCAGGTATAAACCCCAGTATCATCACTCATCGGTTGAACGTGGACAACGCTCACCGTCCAGTGAAACAGAAGACACGCACGTTTGCTCCAGAGCGCAACGCAGCCATTGCCACAGAGGTAGATAAATTGGAGGAGGCTCAGTTTATCAGAGAAGCTAAATACCCAGTGTGGATATCCAACGTGGTGCTCGTCCCTAAGCCAAAGGGAAAATGGAGGATGTGTGTGGATTTCAAGGATCTTAACAAAGCTTGCCCGAAAGACAGCTTCCCTTTACCCAGGATTGACCTTCTCGTGGATTCCACAGCTGGCCATGAGCTGCTCAGCTTCATGGACGCGTTTTCGGGTTACAATCAGATCCAGATGCACCCTGAGGATGAGGAGAAAACCTCCTTTATCACAGCTAGAGGCCTCTACTGCTACAAGGTCATGCCCTTTGGACTCAAGAATGCAGGGGCCACCTACCAAAGGCTAGTTAACCGGATGTTCAAGGAACAGATAGGGCGCAATGTGGAGGTTTACGTCGATGATATGCTGGTCAAGAGTCAGCAGAGGTCAAATCATGTGGAAGACCTCAGAGAAGCCTTTGAGGCACTGCGAAAGTATCAGATGAGACTTAATCCCAGCAAATGTGCGTTTGGGGTCAGTTCAGGGAAATTCTTGGGATTCATGGTATCCCAAAGGGGTATAGAGGCCAATCCTGAAAAAATCAGAGCCATTCTCAATATGGAATCTCCCAGGGGAGTTAAGGGGGTGCAGAAACTCACTGGGTGCATTGCAGCCCTCAATCGATTTGTTTCCAGGGCCACTGATAAATGCCATCGGTTCTTCCAAGTCCTGAAGAAAGCGTTCCATTGGACTCCGGAGTGTGAAATGGCCTTTCAGGAGTTGAAGGCCTATCTGATGGCTCCTCCCCTCCTCAGCCGTACTCAGAGGGGAGAAGACCTGTACATTTACTTGGCGGTTTCACCTCATGCAGTAAGTTCAGTACTTATAAGGGTAGAGGCCAACGTGCAATTTCCAGTCTACTACACAAGCCGAGCGTTGAGAGGGGCTGAGAACAGGTATCCCAAGGTGGAAAACATGGCCTTTGCCCTAGTAACAGCAGCAAGAAGGCTGAGGCCTTACTTCCAAGCCCATCCCATCAAGGTTATGACCGACCAACCACTCAAAAAGACACTGCACAATCCTGAAACGTCAGGGAGGCTGATTCAATGGTCTGTCGAGCTGGGGGAGTTCGACCTAGAATTCTGTCCCAGAGCAGCCATCAAAGCACAAGCCCTTGCTGATTTTGTGGCGGAATTCTCACCATCAGAAGCTCCAGATTCCCCACCAGCTGAACCCATTGACCCGGAGACTGAGGAATCAACGGGGTGGTCCCTCTATGTTGATGGCTCTGTGAATACAGAGGCCAGTGGAGCCGGGGTCATCTTGATTTCTCCAGACAGGCTCAAACTACTCTATGCCATCAGGTTTAATTTTAAGGCTACCAACAACGAAGCTGAGTACGAGGCGCTTTTGATTGGGCTCAAACTGGCGAAATCCTTAGGGATTAAGGAGCTTACGGTTGGCAGCGATTCCCAGTTGGTGGTGGGACAAGTGCTGGGGGATTATGAAGCCAAGGAGGATAGGATGCAATTGTATCGAGAGAGGGTCCAACATTTCCAGAAAGCTTTTGACGTTTTCAAGCTGCTGAGGATCCCTCGGGAGGAGAATGCAGAAGCCGATCAGCTCGCACGGCTGGCAACAGCTCGAGAAGAAACACTCAGTCACCTCATCCCAATTCAAAGATTGGAACAACCAAGTGTGGAGTTGCCGGTCCAGGAGGTGGCTGCAATCAATTACAAAAATTCTTGGGCGGATCCCATTGTTGATTATCTTGAGAGGGGTGTACTGCCCGAGGACAAGGATTTAGCTAGGAGGCTAAGACTGAGGGCAGCCAAATATCTGTGCTTGGAAGGAGTACTATATCGCAGGAGTTATTCATTCCCGTTGCTGAGATGTCTAACTCAGGAGGAGGCTGAATATGCTCTGAGGGAAGTGCATGAAGGATCGTGTGGAAATCACTCTGGGGGCAGAGCGCTGGCACAGAAACTGATCCGGACAGGGTATTATTGGCCAACCATGCAGAACGATGCGATGCAGATGGTCCAGAAATGTGAGAAATGCCGGAAGTTTGGCAACATTCTTCATCATCCTCCCACTTTGTTAACCCCAATCCCCTCTCCTTGGCCGTTCGCTCAGTGGGGGTTGGATTTGATTGGACCCCTTCCTATAGGCAAAGGGCAAAACAAATTTGCTATAGTGGCTGTGGACTACTTCACCAAGTGGTGGAAGCTGAGCCCCTTGCTACCATTACCACGAGGAAGGCCATCAATTTCGTCTGGAAAAATATTATCAGCAGGTTTGGATTACCCAGGGTGATCATCACTGATCGTGGCAAACAGTTCCATAATGACCAGTTTCAGGAGTTTTGTGAACAGAGGAGAATACATGTGCACTATGCCTCCAAAGCATATCCTAAGGCTAACGGGCAGGTTGAAGTCACAAATCGCACAATCAAGAAGAACCTGAAGAAGAAATTGGAAGCTGCAAAGGGAGATTGGCCAAAGGAGTTGCCCAGTGTCCTGTGGGCCTATCGAACGACCGCACGCACAGCGACTGGAGAAACCCCTTATTCTTTGGCTTTGGGATGGAGGCAGTAATTCCGGTGGAAATTGGGCTGCTCAGCCATAGAACTCGGGATTTCCGAGAGGAAGAGAATCGACGGGGACTCTTAGAGGGATTGGACTTCCTAGAAGAGAAGAGAGAAAGAGCAGCCATCAAAATGGCCACTTATCAACAGCAAATGGCCAAATTCTACAACAGCCAAGTCAGGGAAAGAAATTTCAGAACTGGGGAGTTGGTGCTGAAGAAAGTGGATCCCACTGGGAAGAGGATTGGACACCTGGGTCCAAATTGGGAAGGTCCTTACCAAGTAACTGAGCACTTGAAAGCTGGGGCCTATCGTTTAGCTACATTGTCAGGGAAAAAGCTCCCCCAACCCTGGAATGCTGAGCATTTAAAGAAGTATTTTCAATAATATTGGCCAAGTGTTTATCCCTATTGTCTTATTTCATTGTTATTTCCGTCTTTGTATGTAAACAAGAATTATCAAGTTTATTACAAGTCCAGTCAAGATGGACAGATTGTTATTTCTATGAAGTTGTCTGAATTATGTCTGAAGATAACTAAACGTATTGATTGAGCAGCCTCGCCTGTTCAGAACATGTCCTCTGGGACCATGTATCCGAGCAGCCTCGCCTGCTCAGCCATGTCCTCCGGGACCGTGTATCCAAGCAGCCTCGACTGCTCAGCCATGTCCTCTGGGACCATGCATCCAAGCAGTCTCGACTGCTCAGCCATGTCCTCCGGGACCATGCATCCAAGCAGTCTCAACTGCTCAGTCATGTCCTCCGGGACCATGCAACCAAGCAGTCTCAACTGCTCAGCCATGTCCTCCGGGACCATGCATCCGATCAACCTCGACTGCTCAGCCATGTCCTCCGGAACCAGGTATCCGAGCAGCTTTGTCTGCCCCCAAACCAGTCTCAGGGGCAAGCAAAGTGTCGCGAGAAGGAAATTCTTCAACTTTAAGTTATATTTCTTAAGATGTTTGTCAAGATATCGCACACAAAAACAGAGATAGTAAAGAAAAGAAGAGAGTTATTCACTCGGCTGAAGCATGACAGATGAAATTTCTCATTTCTATTCATTGAAGTGTTTTTACAAGCATTGTGAAAGCAAATGGAAGATACAAAAGAAAAGAAGTAAAAGAAAAGACTAATTATTTTCTTCAGCAGGCCCCGGAGCCAGAGGCTGATCAGCGAGAGGAAGCTGGCCTTGGGCAGGAGGGTCGAACACCTGATCGATACTAGGAGGAGAATTCCTGAGAACGTCTTCAACAATCTCCTCGAGCAGCTTGTCAGCTGCATTGATCAAAACCTCTTCAGCTATGACCACGGCTGGGTCGACCATGGCCAGGGGAGGAGGAGCTTCATCATCACCAGTGATGTCTATAATGGCTGCACTGCCCTCCTCGCCCTGAGTGATCATGAGCTGGCCACAATCGGTTGTCCCTTCCAGGAGAAGAACCCCAGCATGGCATTCCTCCTCTTCCTCCTCTTCGGAGACCTCGTCTTCGGCATCCTCCTCCAGGCCGACGTCCTCTGCTTCCGGCTTGAAGGAGCTCAAGTCTAGCTCAGGGTAAGCTGAACTGATCTTCCTTTTTAAGGACATGAAGCCACCAAAGAAGTACTCGGTCATCAGGTCAATAAACTCCGGAGAGTCTTTCAGTTGATCCATCTGAACTGACCGAGTCTGTTCTTTCAGCGAGTTGAGCTCCACATCCTGTTCTGAGAGCAGCTTACCCTGCTCGTCGCATCTCTGGACCAGGTCTTGAACCTGCTTCTGCTTAGCCTTTAGACCTAGCATTGCGTCAGCCAGGTCTTTCTTCAGATCAGCGACCCTGCTTTGCTCCAGAGCCAGACTGTCCTCCAGCTGAGAAGCCCGCCTTTCGTGAGCTGAGGAAGTCTCCGTTAAGCTCGAGATCTGAGCCTCCTTGATAGAATTCTCATCCCTCAGCTGGAAGATTTCGTCCTTCAGCTTTGAGTTGGACTCTCGGAGCTCAGTCTCCACCTTCTCACTTTGCCTCTGCTTCTCTTCCAGGGCAGAAACAGTCTCCTCGTCGTACATCGACCCTTGCACGAGGTCGGTGCTAAGAACGGCAGCCTACAACACAACAAAATCAAGGATTAGAGATAGTTAATTGTTTTGAAAGTTACAAGGAGAAGAAGGGGATAGTTACCTTGGCCAGGAAGATGAGAAGCCGGGCACGCTTCTCCTCGGAGGTTTTGCTCCTCAAGATCTCCCGGTCTTTCACTGTCGGGAGGTCGTTCATTATGTCCATAGCATATCTGCTACTGGTCATAATAGACAGCTCGGGAGCAGGGGGTGGAAGCTCATCCCCAGGCACGTCGGAGATTGAGGGAGAAGCCTCGCTGCTCTTCCTTTTATTACCCTGCTGAACTTGGGCCTGCTCAGCCAGGTGTTGGGTTGTGGAAGCCTCTGCTCCGGAGGCTGTGGCCGCAGCCTCCTCATCGATCATAACCTGCTCGTCAGGAGCGGTCTGCTGTTCTCGGATTACGACCACCTCGGTCTCATCCCTCCTCAGTCTTTTGGCAGGGGGGGCAGGATTTTGCTGACATGGAGCAGTCACACCCGAATCCACAAATGTGGACGGGTCGTTTTGGGCCCTCTTCTTCTTGGTCTTCTTGGGCTTGGTATTAGCCCGCGCAGAACGCTCAGCCATTTCCGCCAGCTTCTCTGCGTTCAGCTTCATCCCCTCTTCCTCTGAAAAAAGCAAACAAAGACAGATATTAGATGGCTCCATCAGACAGAAGAACAGAGAAGAGGAGATACCTCTCTCTAAGGCAAGGGCCTCACGTGTGGGTTCTGGGCCGAGGAGATAGGTCGCTAGAGTTTCCGGAGTGATGAGAACTCTGTGGTCCCGCTCAGGGTACTCAGCCACGGCCTTCAGTTGCTCTCTGATTTCAGCCGAAATCACAGGTCTTTGTTTTCCTGCTCAGAACACAGTAAGGAAAAGTCGGCCGTGTAAAACATGAAGATAGAAAAAGAGAAAAACTGAACGAAACACAGAAATTGAGCGCTCACGAGATGGGGGGACCTCTCCCCAGAATATGCAGATTTTGGAGGAGCTTGTCCGCTCTTCCCAGGGAGGGAACTCCCATCCTTCCCCTGAGAGGAAGAAGAACTTGTCCTTCCACCTCTTGTTGGCTGAGGGAAGGCCTTCAATTGCCGGGATTGTACTGTCCCTCCTTGAGAAGTACCACCATCCCTGAGCAGACATGCTCACTTGATGGCAGTAGAGGAAGGCCTCTGGAGTCAGCACGGCCTTGTCCCCTGTTGCAGCTGCCCAGAGCACCCCGTAGCTGACCAGGATTCGCCAAGCATTGGGCAGGAGCTGTCCTGGGGATAGCCCCAGGAGCCAGAGGGTTTCCCTTATGCAGGGGTGAAAGGGGAGCCTCAGCCCGGCCTCAAAGTCAGCTATGTAGAGGCTCAGCTCGTCGAACCTAGGGGCGTTCGCTCTCTCGGACGGACCCGGGACTCTCAAACGAACTGAGTCGGGTATTTGGTATTTCACCTTCAGGATGGCAAGGTCAGCCTCGGTCACAGTCGAAACTGTGTGGTCGGCCTCTATAGGCCTGAGACGCAAAGCTACACCTTGAGGCATTGAGCGATTTACTATATTCACGGGTTCGGGACGCTCAGCCTGGTTTGCGTCCCTTCGCGAAGGAGTTGGTACAGACATCCTAACCTGTGGTTGTCTGGAGCCCATTCTATGGAAATCAGAAACGGCCGGCTTAATGATGTTAAAAATGTCCTGGTAATATCGTGAAACGACTGGGGAGTGGGCGAATCCTCCTAATGAAGGGCAATCGGAATGGTTATGCAGGTAGCGACAGAGTCTGAGGAAGAAGAATGCCCAGGAATGTCCTAAACCTCTAGGGTCTAAAGAAAAGCCGTAATCAGCCAGAGCCAAGAAGAAAGAAACGTGAACGTACCTAGGAAAGGCGAAAAACCACGGTCGGTCGAAGTAGATGGATGAAGGCTAAGTTCTTAGGTCGAAATTTGACAGAGTAGCTGGGAGAACGAAGGAGAAGGAAACCCTGATAAGCCCCAACAGATTCCTTTTATAGAGCCTCCATAATGCACCTTCAAATATGAGCCATTGATTGAACACACGTGGCACTCCCAGATTAAACGCCGTCTCCAAGCACTCAAGCGTTTCTGACACAGCATTAAATGTGGCGTGTGAACCCAGGCGAAGTATGAGCCGTCACGATTCAATGCATCAGACCGTTGATATTTCCTCTCTTAAGGCGGGCCAACCGTTCGGAAATAGGGGAGTAGCTGATAGGTCATGACGCGCCGGCTGAGCCGATTAGTATTCTGGTCGGTCGGTAAGCAGTTCGCCTCAGACATTTTCTGGTCTGCTCAGCCATTGTCTTGGTATGCTCGGCTCGGCCACTGTCCGGTCTGCTCAGCCCAGTCATTGTCTGACATGTTCCGCTGAATAACTCTCCGCGATTCCTGGGATCTATCTGCCTAAAGTGGATCGTCCCACAAGGAAAGGAAGATCCCAAAGATCTCTCCACGTCTTGTGCATCATCTCCACCCGCTTCCGCTATTTAAGGCAAGGATGATCGTTGGGGATTCAGTTACCAAATTAAAGGCCACTAGCCTTGATTCTCTCCACCAAATCAGGAATGGACCACGTCCTTCCCTGATTTGTCTCCAACGAGATCTCTATATAATGGAGGCACCTCTATGGTACAAGGTACGAACATTCTGCCCAATTTTACCCATACAGTCTGTCTACTTTATTCCTCCATCCTCAAGCTAACTTAGGCATCGGAGGGGTGTTGGTAAGATACCACACCGGTGTCAAGTTCTTTTTGCAGGTCTGCCGGGGACGATCCAAAATCCGTTTCATCACATCCTTTTTCAAAAAAAAAAAAAAAAAATCTTAGGCTCTCCAAACGTCGAATCCTGATTCTACCCTTGTCGCTGTATATTATGTTTAAGGTGGAAAAAAAAATTAACCTTGATCTGGTTACCTTAATTACAAAATTTTTTTTTTTTTTTATCCGAGAAAATATATTTTATTTTATTTTTGAAAATAATATGATAATATCATGCAAGATTAAGGATGTGTTTAGGCCAGAAATAAGTATTATTCTCATTATCTTTGATCATCTTTTTCTGAATTTTGTTTAAATATTTTTAGATTAATCATTTCTCTAGCCAAACGAAATTTAAAAGTAAAAAATTATGATTAAAAGGTAAAAAAGTCAACGTGTATAATAATATTATGTACAAAGACAATGTTGCACTATCTTTAATGTCTTTAATTTTATAAAAAAAAATTAAAATTTTGATTTTACTTTTTATATTTTTGAGGTTGTTCTCGTGGATACAAAATTAATTTTCATGGTTTTGACAAAGATTAAACAAACAGTTACTAACATAAATGATGTTTTCTGTCTTTCATAAAAACTAAATTAATTAGGTCAAACTCAAGCTAGCAAGTGACGTTCCTTTGCTAAGGCTATAAACACAAATTCAACATTTTTGGGGTTTGAATTAATTATTTTTAAAATTTTATTGTAACTTATAAATTTTGAATTACGGTCGAAATAAATTATGAATATTTAGAACTGACTAGATGGCATGTGGACAGAACAAATTTCAATGTTTAAGGTATGATTTGAAAATATGTCTTTAATGCTTTTTTTTTTTTTTTATAATGTTTCCCTTTCCCAATTAAGAACTTAATTTTTAACATTTTAAATCCAGACAGGACTACACTACTAAGGGTCTATTTGGCCGAAATTAACTTAATTACTTATTTTTTTATCTTTATTCAATTTTTTTTTGTATTTGTTATTTTTACGTCATTTTTTGGGTGATTATTGGTTCGTCTCGACGAAAGAAATCTAAAAAATATAAAATTATGTCTAAATATTAAAAAACATTCGCTAAGGAGGCAAATAAGTCAACACGGACGTCGTTTTGGGCTTATATTTTGTCTTTTTTGGACTTTTTTTAGTTTTTTAACATGATCAATTTTGAATTTTAACATGATCAATTTTGAATTTTAATTTGCAATCTTTCCTTTTTCAGATCTCAAAAAGGAAATATTTTTAATTTAATTAAAAATCAATAACAGAGTAATAATCAGGTTTGATTGGTTTTCGAACAACTATTAATTATTCTTGTCTAGTTTTTAAAAATAAGTTATAACCGCAGGTGGTAGAACTTATTCATTAGGTGGAATAGGTGGCGAAAATCTATTCGGTGATGAATGTCTATTGTCCAAACAAAATCTAAACCATATTATTAATTTCATTTGAATTTGGGGATTTTCTTTGTTCTTTAATTGTGACAGCAACAGCTGGACGGGGGAGGGCGTTAAGCAAGTCTTATTCTATTCTTTTCACTTTATTATCTCTTTTATCTCCTCCAGTAATATTTGATCTTTTTTTTTTGTGTGTGTGTGTGGCTGCTTTAATTAATGGAATTGGATAGATGAAATTTGAGTGTGAATGGTGCTAGAAGAAAATTGAGCGTGAATGGTGCAGTTCATCTGTTTGGGACTTCTTTTTGATGAATCAAACCTTTTATATTTTATAAAACTTATCAAGAACATCGAGTACGAAAAGAACTAGGATAAAATGCACTGACCTCCCTTGAGGTTATTCGGACTAATTTTACGTATATCTTGATTAAAATTTTAAAAAAGTAAAATAAATTTATTTCTAAAATAAAAATTCTCATAATTTATTATTATTATTATTATACGCTCATCGAAAAAACATATAATATTTTGAAATATTAAGCATTTTAACATTATAGATTTTTTCGTAGCATATTTAAATTTTTACGAGATTCTTATTCCTAGTCAAAAGTATTAAATCTAAAAAAAAAAAATACTCAAATGAAAAAATATAAAAGAATGAGTAATGAAAACTAATGACAGAGGAGTAATGATCTAATAGTTTCAAAAATAAGAGAGGTGATTGTATTTTTTGAAATCTGAAAAAAATGATTGAAAAAACTATTAAGAGAGTGAGTATTGAAGAAAGAAAAAATTGTTAAATTTAAGAACAAAACTAACAGAAATTAATAAAAAGTAAAGGTAGAGGAGTAATGATCGAATAGTTTGAAAAGATGAAAAAGGTAATTGTTTATTTCAAAACGTTAAAAAAAATAACATCAAGGGAGGTCAATGCATTTTACCCTAAAAGTTAATATTGATTCAACATATGTGTATACGGGTTTTGAAGTTACTTAATTCGTAATGAATAATTTATTTATCAACCGGTCGGATCAACTTGACTCTTGACAATAAAGTCAGGGTTCGAAAATGAAATGTTATATAATTTTAAAAATGAATCAAATAAAGTTTATACAAAGAAATAAACGACACCGTTCAATCATTTCTCATGAACATAGATGATGCCTTTAGTTAACTAATTTCCTCTTGCATTCTTACAATCAATGGGCTACACTTGCTTCTCTGTCAAAGTTTGCCCCTTCCAATATATATTAGCTCGTTAAAACCTCCACACTACATTACCATTCCATAACCAAACACATCCTCCTCCTCTCCTCTCTCTCTCTCTCTCTATGATACCATGTTGCTTCCAAATTCTGGCCACCCGTCGGCCGAACACGAAGGCCTAAAAAAGCCTAAATACCCACAACTTAAATCAACATTAAAATCGTTCCTATCCCACCTTACCCTAACCCATCGAACTTTACTCTTCGCCGTTATCCTCTTCCAAGTAATCCTCGTTATATACGTTACTCGTGCCCCCAATCTCTCTCTATCCGCATCCCCTCAACCATCGCAGGAATTTCAAACAGGAGAATGCTGCGATTCCCGTCGGATTTACGTCTATGACCTACCCGCCAAGTTTAATCTTGAACTCAAGAACAATTGCAACAAATTAGACCCCTGGCACTCTAAATGCGACGCTAATTTGAACGACGGTTTTGGCCCGGAGGCTAAGGAGCTCGCCGGGATCGTTCCGGAGAGTATTCAACCGGCGTGGTACTGGACGGACCATTATTGGGGCGAGGTGGTTTACCACAATCGGATGTTAAATTACAAGTGCCGAACCCTAGAGCCAGAATCTGCTACGGCGTTCTACATACCCTTTTATGTTGGGCTCGCTGTTGGGAACTACTTGTGGGGCAATTACACAGGCAAAGAGCGGGATTGGCATTCCGAGATGTTGATTGAGTGGGTCCAGGAACAGAAATGGTGGAAGAGATCCAACGGCTCGGATCATTTCATCATGCTAGGACGGTTGACTTGGGATTTCAGACGATGGAGAGATGCAGATGACGATTGGGGGTCCAGCTTCCTTCATATGCCAGCGATGAAGAATGTTATCCGTTTATCTGTCGAGCGAAACGTGTGGGACTACCTAGAAATAGCTGTACCCTACCCCACAATATTCCACCCCAGGTCGGAGTCCGATATCATCGAGTGGCAGAGATTCGTCCGGAGCCGCCGCCGCAACCACCTATTCGCCTTCGTTGGCGGTGCACGCGAATCAATAAAGAACGATTTCAGAGGCGTTTTACAGAACCAGTGCCTAAAAGAGCCATCCGCCTGCCGCCACGTTGACTGTGCCCGGAAGAATTGCCTGGACGGGACGACGGCGATCATGTCGGCGTTTCTCGATTCCAATTTCTGTCTTCAGCCAAGGGGGGACGGGTTTACGCGGCGGTCGGTTTTCGATTGTATGTTGGCCGGTTCGATCCCGGTATTTTTCTGGAGGCGGACCGCTTACTTACAGTACGAGTGGTTCGTGCCGGGTGAACCGGAAAGTTACTCGGTTTTTATTCACCGTAACGATGTGCGTAACGGAACGGACATAAGGAAAGTGCTGGAAGGTTATAAGAGGGAAGACGTAGAAAGGATGAGAGAGAAAGTAATAGAATATATACCCAGATTTTTGTATGCAAAACCCAGACAGGGGTTGGAAAATACAAGAGATGCTTTTGACATTGCTATCGAGGGTGTGTTGAGTAAATACAAGGATCACATGGAGAGGGGTAGATTGGGGAATAGGAATGATATATGATGATAATATGTACACGTCATGAACACACTACTTTGATTTGTATCTATATATTAGTTTTATGCATTTGTATTCATAATTCATTGTTTTGTTACAACTGAATAAAAGGTGATGAGGATATAAAATTTCCTTTCTTTTTTCATTGTGGGATATTTCTGGCATTGACTTGACTATCAGATTTGCTTTAGCTATTCTGGAATTTTACGTAGTTGAGGAAGTTTCTCCTTGTTGAGAGGGGGTCTTCGTCAAAAATATTGGGCTTTTCAACAATTATCTAGATATGATTTCAAAATATATTTTACTTGGAAAAATACTAATACGTGATATTATAATTCATTTATTTCATAATAAATGTTTTCTTAAATCATATCGATCGATATTCAATTGGCATGGTGTTGTTATACATAATTGTTTTTTTGTACTTCTTGTAAAAAGTGATCAAAATGTCGAAATCGACCCAATAAAAAGCCCACGATAAGAATCGTAAAATTGTTAAAAGTTACCGGAAAGGATCCTCTTCTATCCGCAAAAGGAACTTCTAGGATTCTCTTGGTTGATTAACTTCTAAAGAATCATTAGTTTTTTTAGTAAATAAAATATTTTTTCATTTTAATAACATTAAAAATTAAATTTTGGCATTTTTCAATTTTCAATTTTTAAGTACTCGAGAAAAAAGTTCGAAAATTTATTTAGCTATGGTCATTTAAAATCCTCATGAATTTTGATACTATGCATTAACTCTTATACTATTCAGTCATATGGTATACATACGTCTTACATACATATTTTGCCAATATTATGTACATGACACATACGTGTTACGCATACCATATACCGTATATGAACTTCTTATGTATCTATATTATACACATATATTTTATTCATTTTACATATGTATTTTGTCCCTTAACATAGTCGATTATTCATTTAATGGGCTTGTAACCAGATTAGGCCTACTTTGGATATTAATTAAGTTGACTCAGACTATAGCACGAGCCCCAAACATTCCCTTATGATTAAGTCAGCCCGTTTTATTTGAGCACAATCAATACTTCCTTTGTTTTTGTTAAATCTAGCCCAAGTTAGCCATTAACGTCATTTGGACCATGAAAGTCTAGTTTCCAAGAAAACTTATTCAGAAATTTCTCCAAGTTAGCTCAAATTTTTGAACTCGGAGAAATTTCTGAGTAAGTTTTCTTGATTTGTAGCACTCTCTTTGGAGCATGGCACAAACCTAGCTCTTTTGACCCATGCCTTGGACACACACATACACTCTAGATTATTCTTCCTTGTGACATCATCAACCCCACTTGCCTTACGTTCAAGAAATCTCAACCAAATCCTAGACCACATTACTTACATGGAAGGTAAATCAAACTCTTACAAGGTAAATAAAACCCCTTCCCCAACTCTAATTTGTGTTATCAATGCTATCTTAGGCTTCACAAAGCTCCAATTGACAAATTAGTTATGAAATTTTGGAGAAGACAACTCTCCAACCAGATGGAAAAACCTCTCCATTCGGATGAATTTATATTCTGTAGGTCTTTTGCATTCGAAATTAAGAACCTCAACCAGAGATCCTTTTTCACCCATTCGTATGAACTCGTGTACTGAAGGTCTATTGTGCTGGGAATTATGAATCTCAACTAAATGCCACATAATATCCACTTGGATGAGTTTATTCTCTATCTCATACTTATAACGAAATTTCATACTTCATCTAGATGCCATGAATTTTCCAACCGAATGACCTTGTATGCCGCACCTTATTTTTATATTTCATCCTACTTTAACGTGTCGGTAATCCTCATCCAACTAGGATGATGATGAAACAGATTTATGATCGTCTTCCCGTCTGACCTGCAAAAGAAACTTGACACCGGTGTGCTATCTTGCCAACACCCCTTCGATGCCTAAGTTAGCTTGAGGATGGAGGAATTGTATGGAAAGATAATGGGGGTACAATTGGGCAGAATGTTCGTACCTTGTACCATAGAGTCTTCTCTGTTATATAGAGATTCCCTTGGCGAGAAATCAGGAAGGGATGAGATCATCCCCTGATTTAGTGGAGTGAATCAAGGGCAGTGGCCCTTAATTAGGTAACCGCATCTCCCACGATTATCCTTTCCCTGAATAGGGGGATCTGGTGGAGATGGCTCGTAGGAAGTGGAGAGATTTGAGGGATCTTGATGGGGACATCCTTTCCTTGTGGGATGATCCGTTTAAGGTAAGAAGATCCTGCAAAGTAAGGCGTTTGGCTGAGCTGAGCAGACCAGGCAAGGGCTGAGCTGAGTAGATCAGACAATGGCTGAGCTGAGCAGACAAGATAGTGACTGAGCCGAGCTGACTGGGGTGATGGCTGAGCTGAGCATCCCAGAAGATGACTGAGCCGAGCTGACTGCCGACCGACCAGAATTCCAAAGGGCTCGGCCCATACGTCATGACCCATCAGCTACTCCCCTATTTTTGAACGGTTGGCCTGCCTTACGAGAAGAAATATCAACAGTCTGATGCATTGAATCATGACAGTTCAGATTTTGTCTTGTTCTTTACGCTGCATTTAAGGCCCTGTCAGAAACGCTTGAGAACCCGGGAGGCGGCTTTTAATCTGGGGGTGCCACGTGTGTTTGATCAACGGTCCGTATTTGAAAGCTCTTCAAGGAGGGCCTATAAAAGGTATTCGTTAAGACTTTCCAAGGTTTCCCTTCTCTTTCATCATCTTAGCAGTTTAAGTTTTTGTGAGCTCCTCCTGCCCAAAAACTTTGTCTACCATTCGCTTCAGACGACCGTGGTTCTTGTTTGCTTAGGTACGTTCGCGTCGTTTTTCTTCACTTTGGTTAACAATAACACTATTTCAGAACTTAGAGGTTTAGGACACCCTTGGGCTTTCTTCTTCCTTAGGTTGTGTCGCTATCTGCACACTCAGTCCGTCTGTCCGTCGTTTGGAGAGTTTGCCCACTCCCCAGTCGTTTCACGATATTACCAGGGAATTTTTGATATCATTCAGCCTGCCATTCCTCATTTCCACAAAATGGCTTCTAGACGACCACACCCCAGGCCTTCTGTTCCTGCCTCTTCAGAAATAGATGTAGATCAGACCTACCGTCCTAGCCCGGCGAACGCCGCAGATTATTCTCCACCCAGAGGTGTAGCCTTGCACCTTAGGCCTATAGAGGCCGACCGAATAGCCTCGACTGTGACCGAGGACGACCTGGCAGTACTGAGGGTAAAATACCAAATCCCGGACTCGTTTCACCTGAGAGTCCCTGGTTCGACCGAGAGGGCGAATGCCCCCAGGCTAGACGAGCTGAGCTTATATATGGCCGACTTCGAAGCCGGGCTGAGGTTTCCCTTCCATCCCTGTATAAGGGAAGTCCTCTGGTACCTGGGGCTATCCCCAGGGCAGCTTCTGCACAATGCTTGGCGAATCTTGGTCAGCTGTGGCGTGCTCTGGGCAGCCGCAACAGAGGAGAAGGCCGCACTGACCCCAGAGGCCTTCCTATACTGCCACCAAGTGAACATGACTGCTCAGGGGTGGTGGTACTTTTCCAAGAGGGACAGCGTAGCCCCCTCAGTCGAAGGCCTGCCCTCGGCCAACAAGAGGTGGAAGGACAAGTTCTTCTTCCTCTCAAGAGGAGGATGGGAGTTCCCTTCCTGGGAAGAGCGGACAGGCTCCTCCAAAATTCGCTGCTTCTGGGGAGAGCCCCATCCTTCTCGTGAGCGCTTCGTCCCTTCAAACTTTTAGTTTTTCTTTCATTCTTACTTTTTGCTTTCGTGGCTGACCATACTTTGCTGTGTTCTGAGCAGGGAAGCAGAGGCCTGAGATCTCAGCTGAGATCAGTGAGCAGCTGAAGGTGGTTGCTACGTACCCCGACCACGACTACCGGGTCCTCATTGCACCAGAGACCTTAGCGACTTACCTGTTTGGTCCAGAACCATCAAGTGAGGCTCTTGCCTTGGAGAGAGGTATCTCCTCTTTTTTCTGTTTTTCTTTTTTTATGAAGCCATCTCATGTTCTCTTTTTGTTTTTGCCAGAGGAAGAAGCAGGGATGAAGCTGAATATGGATAAGCTGGCAGCCATGTCTGAGCGCGCCAATAACAGGGGTCCTCTTAAGCCCAAGAAGACAAAGAAGAAAGCCCTGACCGACCCCTCCACCTTTGTGGATTCTGGGGTGACCTCCCAGGGTCCGCCATCCGCTGCTCCTCCTGCCAAGAAGTCCAAGAAGGACGTTGCTGAGGAGAGTCCGGCCTAGGAGCTGCAGACCGCCCCTGAAGAGCAGGTGGTGGTGATCGAGGAAGTTGCTGCCACAGCTTACACAGTGGAGGTGCCCTCAGCCCAGAAGTTGGCTGAGGAGAAGCAGCAGGGCAAGAAAAGGAAGAGCAGAGAAGCCTCCTCCTCAGCCCACGCTCTAGCTGAGGCCGAGCTCCCAGCCCCAGCTCCAGAGCTCTCGCTTCTCACGAGCAGCAAATACGCTGTCGACGTACTGAATGACCTCCCGACTGAAAAGGATTGGGAGCTGCTGAGGGGAAAAGCTGCTGAGGAGAAGCGCGCACGACTCCTCATCCACCTGGCTAAGGTAACCATCTTTCTTTCTCTCTCATGCTTATTGCCAAACGACCAACTCTGATTTTTTATTTTACTGTTTATTATAGGCAGTTGCATATAGCAACTCCTTGGTGCAGGACTCCATAGAGGATGAAGACACCATCTCTGCCTTGGAGGCAAAGCAAAAGAAGGATGATAGTTTGGCAGCCGACCTGCGCCAGACTATCTCAAAGCTGAAGGCTGAGGTGGTCAAGCTAAGAGATGAGAATTCTGTCAAGGATACCCAGATCCTGAGTTTGACAGACACTTCAACTGCCAATGAGCAACGGGCTTCTTATCTGGAGGACATGCTGGCCTTGGAGCAGACCAGGACTGTGGAGTTGAGGTAGGTTCTGGCTGACTCCAGTTCAGCTTTGAAGGCTCAACAGAAGAGGGTCAAGGACGTGGCCCAGAAATGTGACGAGCAGAGCAGGCTGCTCTCAAAAAGGGATAGAGAGATCAGCTCCCTGAAAGACCAGGCTCAGTCAGTTCAGATGGATCGCCTGAAGGACTCCCCAGAGTTCATCGATCTGATGACTGAGTACTACTTCAGCGGCTTCATGTCTCTTAAGAGGAGGATAAGCTCAGCTTATCCAGATCTGGATCTGAGCTCCTTCAATGCGGGGGATGAGGAAATTGGCCTGGAGGAACCTGAAGGGTCTGAGGAATCCGGGGGCGAGGAAGAGAACAGCCACCCTAGGGCTCTGCTGCTGTAGGGGACAACTGATCAAGGTCTCCTCATGATCACCCAAGGTGGGGAAAACTCCACTGTTCTCACCGTAGAAATTCCGGATGATGACGAGTCTCCTCCTCCTTTGGCTGTGGCTGACCCAGTCGTGGTCATGGCCGAGGAGATCATAGTGGGTGCAGCTGAGGTCCTCATTTCAGAAATAGCTGATGAGGTCCTCAGGGAGGCCTCTCCTGCAGCAGATCAGGGAGTCAACCCCCCAGCTCTAGATCAGCCTCCTGCATCTGATCAGCCCCTTGCCCTGGAACCTGCCAAGGAGACCAACTAGTCCCTTGTGTACTTACTCTTTGTTTTTTTGTTTTTTTTTTATTCCTTCTTCATGGTTCACTGTAAATCTTCCAATGAATAGAAACAATTGGTTTACCCTTATCATTTCTGTACTGGATGAATGGCTCTTTTGTCTTGGATGAATGGCTCTTTTGTCTTTATCAAATTCTGACTGAATGAATGACTCTCTATTCTTCTCTGCTTCTGTGTGCCGTGTTTGTAGATTAAGTAGTAGCATACTTAAGCTAGGAGTATTCCTTTGAGCAGATAATCAAGAAATGCAGATTAAGTCCTCAGACAATCTTATCTGATAATTTCGTGATCGCCCCTGAGGCTTGCTTACTGAGCAGACGAGGCTATCCAGATACATAGTCTCGGAGGACATGAGCTGAGCAGGCGAGGCTGCTCGGATGCATGGTCCCGGAGGACATGAGCTAAGCAGGTGAGGTTGCTCGGATGCATGGTCCCGGAGGACATGAGCTGAGCAGGCGAGGCTGCTCGGATACATTGTCCCGGAGGACATGGCCATTGTGTTTTGTTATCCTCAGATATAACTTCATCAAAATAACAAAATTCATCCATCTTGATTGGACTTCTAATAAAATTGATAATTCATGTTCACATAAAAAAGATAGGACAAACAAAATAAGACAACAGAGACAAATACTTAATGAATTTTATTGAAAATACTTCTTCAAGTGTTCAGCATTCCAGGGCTGAGGGAGCTTTTTCCCTGACAGTGTGGCCAGACGGTAGGACCCAGCCTTCACATGTTCTGTCACTTGATAAGGGCCTTCCCAATTTGGTCCCAGATGTCCAATTCTCTTCCCAGTGGGATCCAGTTTCTTCAGAACCAACTCCCCAGCCCTGAAACTTCTTTCCCTAACTTGGTTGTTGTAGAATTTTGCCATCTGCTGTTGATAAGTGGCCATCTTAATGGCTGCCCTTTCTCTCTTCTCTTCTAGGAAGTCTAGTCCCTCTAAGAGTCCCTGGTGGTTTTCTTCTTCTTTGAAACCCTGAATTCTGTGGCTGAGCAGCCCAATTTCCACAGGAATTACTGCTTCCACCCCATAAGCCAGAGAATAAGGGGTTTCTCATGTTGCCGTCCGGGCAGTCGTACGGTATGCCCATAGACACTGGGCAACTCCTCTGGCCAATCTCACTTTGCAGCCTCTAACTTTTTCTTCAGATTCTTCTTGATTGTGCGGTTTGTGACCTCCACCTATCCATTGGCCTTGGGATAAGCTTTGGAAGCATAGTGTACATGTATCCCCCTCTGCTCACAAAACTCAAGGAATTGATCATTGTGGAACTGTTTGCCACGATTAGTGATGATCACTCTGGGCAGCCCAAACCTGCTGATGACATTCTTCCAGATAAAGTTGATTGCTTTCTTTGTAGTGATGGTGGCCAGGGGCTCAGCTTCTACCCATTTAGTGAAGTAGTCCACAGCTACTATAGCAAACTTGTTCTGTCCTTTGCCCATAGGAAGGGGCCCAATCAGATCTAATCTCCACTGGGCAAACGGCCAAGGAGAGGGGATTGGAGTTAACAAGGTGGGAGGATGATGGGGAATATTACCAAACTTCTGGCATTTCTCACATCTCTGGACCATCTGCATCGCATCATTTTGCATGGTCGGCCAGTAATATCCTATTCGGATCAGCTTCTGCGCCAGTGCTCTTCCTCCAAAATGATTACCACAAGACCCCTCATGGACTTCCCTCAGAGCATACTCAGCCTCTTCATTAGTCAGACACCTCAGCAATGGGAAAGAGTAGCTTCTGCGATATAAGACTCCCTCTAGGCACAGATATTTAGCTGCTCTCAGCCTCAGTTTTCTGGCTAGGTCTTTGTCAGTAGGCAGCCTACTCCTTTCCAGATAATCCACAATAGGACCTGCCCATGAGTCTTCGTAGTTGATGGCAGTTACTTCCTGAACAGGCAATTCCACACTTGGTTGTTCCAACCTCTGAATTGGGACGAGGCGACTGATGGCTTCTTCGCGAGCTGTGGCCAGTCGTGCAAGCTGATCTGCTCTTCATTTTCCTCACGGGGAATCCTCAGCAGCTTCAAAGTGTTAAAGGCTTTCCGGAGTTGCTGAACCCTGTCCAGATAAAGCTTCATCCTGTTTTCCTTAGCTTCATAGTCCCCCAATACTTGCCCCACTACCAACTGGGAGTCACTGCCAACAGTAAGCTCTTTTATCCCTAAAGATTTGGCCAGCTTGAGTCCGATCAAAAGTGCTTCGTATTCAGCTTCATTGTTGATAGCCTTGAAATTAAACCTGATGGCGTAGAGAAGTTTAAGCTTGTCTGGAGAAATTAAGATGACACCTGCTCCACTGGCCCCTGTATTCACAGAGCCATCAACATAGAGAACCCAACCTACTGACTCCTCAGCCTCGATGCTGGTTGGTTCATCTGGCAGGGAATCTGAAGCATCTGAGGGCGAGAATTCTGCCACAAAATCAGCAAGGGCTTGGGCTTTGATGGCTGTTCTGGGACAGAACTCCAGGTCAAGTTCTCCCAACTCCACAGACCATTGAATCAGCCTTCCAGATGTCTCAGGGTTGTGTAGGGTTTTCTTAAGTGGTTGATCAGTCATAACCTTGATGGGATGAGCCTGGAAATAGGGCCTCAGCCTCCTTGCTGCTGTGACTAAGGCAAAGGCCATTTTTTCCACCCTAGGATACCTAGTTTCTGCCCCCCTTAATGCTCTGCTTGTGTAGTAGACAGGGTGCTGTACACTGGCCTCTACCCTTATAAGCACTGAGCTCACTGCATGAGGTGAGACAGCCAAATAGACATATAGGTCTTCTCCCCTTTGCGTACGGCTGAGGAGGGGAGGCATTGTCAGATACTGTTTCAGCTGCTGAAAAGCCATTTCGCATTCAGGAGTCCAATGAAAGGCTTTTTTCAAGACTTGGAAGAACGGATGGCATTTATCAGTAGCCCGAGACACAAAACGATTGAGAGCAGCAACGCACCCCGTCAGCTTCTGTACCCCCTTAACTCCCTTGGGAGACTCCATATTGAGAATAGCTCTGATCTTCTCAGGATTGGCCTCTATACCCCTTTGTGACACCATAAATCCCAAGAACTTTCCTGAACTGACCCCAAATGCACACTTGCTGGGGTTAAGCTTCATCTGGTACTTCCGAAGTGCCTCAAAGGTCTCCCTGAGGTCCTCCACATGGTCTGATCTCCTCAGGCTCTTCACCAGCATGTCGTCAACATAAACCTCCACATTGCGGCCTATCTGTTCCTTGAACATAAGGTTGACCAGCCTCTGATAGGTCGCCCCTGCATTCTTGAGTCCAAAGGGCATGACTTTGTAGTAGTAGAGCCCTCTGGCCGTAATAAATGAGGTTTTCTCCTCATCTTCTGGGTGCATCTGAATTTGGTTGTAGCCAGAAAAGGCATCCATGAAACTGAGCAGCTCATGACCAGCTGTGGAATCTACAAGTAGGTCAATCCTGGGCAGAGGGAAGCTATCCTTGGGGCATGCCTTATTGAGATCCTTGAAATCCATACACATGCGCCATTTTCCCTTTGGCTTAGGAACGAGCACCACATTGGATATCCACATTGGATACTTGGCTTCCCTGATAAACTGAGCCTGCTCCAATTTCTCCACCTCTGCAGCAATGGCTGCATTGTGCTCTGGAGCGAACGTGCGTGTCTTTTGTTTCACTGGACGGTGGGCGCTGTCCACATTCAGTCTGTGAGTAATGATGCTGGGGTTTATGCCTGGTAGATCTTTATGTGACCAAGCAAAAACGTCTGCATAATCCCGCAAGAATCCAACCAGAGAAGCCCTCTCGTCTGGCCCCAGTCCTGAGCCCAGACGGGACATCTTCTCAGTCTGTCCCTCCATAACAGGTACCTCAAGGAGCTCCTCGACTGGCTCCCCTTGTTGGAGCTTCTCCTCATCCCTTGTGTCGATTCCACCGACTGATAGGGTCTCTCTCGATCTTATGGAAGTGATGTAACACTCCCTTGCTCTCTTCTGGTCTCCTATGACCTCACCAACACCATTAGCTGTGGGGAACTTAAGCTTGAAATGGTAGGTGGAGACTACTGCCTTGAATTTGTTGATGGTCTGCCTACCCAGTATCACATTGTAGGCTGAAGGGCAATCCATCACCAGGAAATCAACCAAAGCTGTGGCGTTTCTGTGTTCATCTCTTATCATGATAGGCAGGGAGACAACCCCCATGGGATGGGCAGTTTCTCCAGAAAAGCCCACCAAAGGGGACCGTACAGGCTTGATCCTGTCACTCCCCAGCTGCAACCTCTCAAAAGCTGGCAGGAAGATAATATTTGCTGAACTTCCTGTGTCCACGAGAACCCTTCTCATGGTCCAATTGGCGAGGAGGGCTGTGATCGCCAACGGGTCATCATGAGGATGGAGCACCCCCTCAGCATCATCTTCTGTGAAATGAATGGCTGGGTCTGCCACTCGTGTGCACTTTACTGGTCTCTCTGCACTGAGCACCTCCCTGGCATAGGTTCTCCGAGCAGATCTGGTGTCTCCACTAATCCCTGGTCCTCCAGAGATCATGTTTATCTCTCCTATAGGGTGATGAGGAGGAGGAGGTGGGAGAGTTCTTTCATGACCGTGGTCAGCTGGTCCAGTAGTGTGTCCTGCCCCCTGGTGGAACTCTCCCTCCTTACGCACGAATCGTTGGAGACGTCCCCGTCTGATCAGCCCCTCAATTTGCTGCTTCAACTCGATACAATCATCAGTATCGTGTCCATGATCACGATGGAAACGACAATATTTCTAGCGAGAGCGACGATCAGCTGGAGTCTTCATCTTTCCCGGCCATTTGAGTTCAGGATAATCACTGATCTCTTGCAACACTTGGTTCACTATCGCGACCAGGGGAGTGTAATCATGGAACCGCTTTTCAGGCCGTCCCCTCTGGGGAGAATCTCTTCTGTCTACCCTCTTTCCTCTAGGATATTCCTCAGCTCGGGACTGGCCACCTTCCTTCCTCCTTTTACCTGGCTGAGGAGCCCCTGTCTGAGCAGCAGGGATTTCCCTCTCTCGATTGCGGTGGCAGCAATGGTATCCTCAGCGTTCATCTGTCGCTGAGCCCGTAGCATGAGCTCATCCATGTTGGCAGGAGGCTCTGCGGATAAGGAGAACAAAAACTGTCCTGGTCTGAGGCCAGACATGTACGCTGCGATGGCCACCTGATCATCTGCGTTATCCACCTGCATGGATTCCTTGTTGAACCTGATTGTGAATTCTCTGAATGTTTCCCCTTTAACTTGCTTGACATTCAGCAAGTAAGTGGATGGCCTCCTGTACCGCTGACCAGCGATGAAATAACTCACGAAATGACGGCTGAGCTCCTTAAAAGTACTGACCGTGTTGGGGGTAAGTTTATTGAACCACACGCGGGCGGCTCCTCGGAGGGTGATAGGAAATGCCCTGCACATGATGGTGTCAGGCACAGCCTGCAGGTGCATAAGGGACTTATAAGTCTCCAGGTGGTCGAGAGGATCCTTCATCCCATCAAAGGTATCGATCTAGGGAATTCTGAATTTCGGAGGGAGTGGAACTGCCATCACATCTGCAGTGAACGGAAGCTCGGTGGTCTGGACCAACTCTTCCACAGAGGCAGGAGCCTTTGCCTTCATCTGTTTTGTCAAGCCATCCAGCTGTGCTTTCATCTGGCGCATCTGATCGGTCATAAGACCTTCATGGAGCGTAGAACCAGAGAAAGTTCCATAAGGAGGTGCTGCAGCATGGCTACTGGTCTCCCCATGCCCCCCAGTGATGTCAAAGTCTACCCCAGCTATCCCCTGAGTGGGGGGGTCAGCCACTGGAGCAGATGGAGGTGGTGGATCCCTAGCAGGTGGATTTGGTTGCAGGCGTTGCAGTAAGGCCTGGTTCGGTTCCAGAATGCGCTGCATTCCTTGCGTTAACGTCATAACGTCTTGGCGCAGGGCTTGATAATCAGCAGCGGTTGCAGCAGGAGGAGCAGAGGGAGCGTTGTTATCATTGGAAGCCATGGAACGGGTCAAGACCATAAATTCAATCCGATCAGTAAATTTGTAATCGTTCACACAGACGGCGCCAACTGATGAAACGGATTTATGATCGTCTTCCCATCTGACCTGCAAAAGAAACTTGACACCGGTGTGGTATCTTGCCAACACCCCTCCGATGCCTAAGTTAGCTTGAGGATGGAGGAATTGTATGGAAAGATAATGGGGGTACAATTGGGCAGAATATTCGTACCTTGTACAATAGAGTCTTCTCTGTTATATAGAGATTCCCTTGGGGAGAAATCAGGAAGGGATGAGATCATCCCCTGATTTAGTGGAGTGAATCAAGGGCAGTGGCCCTTAATTAGGTAACCGCATCTCCCACGATTATCCTTTCCCTGAATAGGGGGATCTGGTGGAGATGGCTCGTAGGAAGTGAAGAGATTTGAGGGATCTTGATGGGGACATCCTTTCCTTGTGGGATGATCCGTTTAAGGTAAGAAGATCCTGCAAAGTAAGGCGTTTGGCTGAGCTGAGCAGACCAGGCAAGGGCTGAGCTGAGTAGATCAGACAATGGCTGAGTTGAGCAGACAAGATAGTGACTGAGCCGAGCTGACTGGGGTGATGGCTGAGCTGAGCATCCCAGAAGATGACTGAGCCGAGCTGACTGCCGACCGACCAGAATTCCAAAGGGCTCGGCCCACACGTCATGACCCATCAGATGACTTTGCTACTTGGATTGTGTTGTTGTCCATGAAGTTCATTTGGATAAGCTTACCTTTAGCTTAATGATAGGAGAAACCCAATCGATTGACTTTATTACATTCATTCGAATGAACTGAACGTCTGAACATTAGGATATTTTTTTTATGCATAACCCAATCGAATGACACCATGTCTTCCAACTAGATGACCTGGTCTACTAAGTTTTGTTTAGCACTATTAGTTCAAATTCTAACCGGTTGACCGTGCTATTTGCACATTAATGAATCTATCCCTGCCATGCCAATCAACTAGCTAACCAACTTGATCAACAAGACACAACTTTAACTTTTATGCATCTCTTCCATATATTTGCATGTGATTTTTTTCTTACACACTCGTCATCATACTTGCTTAAATTTGCTACTTACATGATCATTGTACCAACATTTGAATAACCACTAATGTTGTGAGTTTCCTAGAAATTATGGTCAACCTAGGAATGTTAGACCAAGTACACTTTATATTGACACTGATCATGTCTATTCACAAGTTGTTTAACGAAATATGAGACTTTTGGAAAATCATTGACACGTATGAATTGAGAAATGAAATGACTTTTTGGGAGCAATATAACAGCTAAAGACCTTCGACGGTTTATCTTTGTTCATGAGAACTGATTGAAAGATGTAGTTTATCTCTTTGTACATTTATATTTGATTCATTTAGAAAGTTAAAAAATATTTAATTTTTGAAACCCGAGGATATTGTCAAAAATCAAATTGGTCGGATCAATTGATATGGTTTTGAAAAATATTTAATTTTCTAAATCCAATTATATTATCAAAAATCAAGTTGATAGGACCGATTGATATGGTTTCGGAACTCAATTAAATTATTTATCTCAAAAATTTGGAACTCATATAAATAGATGTTGGATCAATATTGATTTTTATTGTAATCAATGTTCTCGATGATTTTTTTCAAAATATAAAGGTTTATTCATCAAAAAGAACTCCCAAAAAGATGAACTGAACCATTCACACTCAATTTTCGTCTATCCCATTCCATTAATTAAGGCAGCCACACAAAATATGATTAAATACTACTGGAGGAGATAAAGAGATAATAAAGTTAAAAGAATAGAATACGACTTGCGTAATGCCCTCCCCCATACGGTTGTAGCAAGTTGTTGCTGTCGCAATTAAAGAATGAAAGGTCTTTCAACATATTTGCATACAGGTATTTCCGATACATTCGAACACAGATTTATTTGGAACCGTTAGATACATGTGGGGTCTACAAATTATTGATGGCTCTACGTGCATCCAACAGTTTATTGAGGGCTCAACGTATATCCAACGATTCCGAACACGAACATCTGTATTCGTAGCATTACTCGTTAAAGAATCAACAAAATTCCGAAATACAAATGAAGGAAATTCGTACAACCAAAACCTGTAAGAGACATTGATCACCGAATAGAATTTTGCCACCTTATGAATTACTTCTACTACATGTGGGAGTCTGTTGTGCACCTGAAGTCAAATATATTTTCTCTAAACGTTCAATATTTAAAACTTGACATGAATAATAGTTGTTCGAAAACCAATTAGACCTGGTTATTAATCTGTTATCCATTTTTTAATTGAGTTAATTAATTTTTTTTGAAAATATCTCCTTTATGAGATCTGAAAACAGGAAAGATTGCAAATTAAAATTCAAAACTCAGGTTACAAGGCCTCCAGATCGCTTCCAACTTCTAATGCAGCTACTTGTGTGGGCAAAGTAGGGATGGCAACAGAGCGGATCGGGGGTAGATAGTGTTGTCCCCGCCTCCGATCCCCAAATTCATATCCGAACTCTATTCCCGCCCCGATCCCCAAATGGTGACTAGTTTTGCCCTCCACTCCCGCCCCGAACGGGGATCGGATATCCGAAAATGAAAACAAAAAAACTAATATTTCTAATTTATAAAAAATTAAATTAGGTACTATGAGTACATGATTTCAAAAAAATTTGGAACTATAAAAAAATAAAAACAAATCAAACAATATTAAATGCAAGAGTTCTAAACAATAGTTAACATAGTCATAAACAATAACCATCATAGCTAGCCAACACAAAAAAATATAAGAGTTCATAAACTAAAACATGGGGTATGAGTAATCAAGAAGAATAAATGACAAACTATATCCAAGATAGGGACTATTCATGTGAAAAATTATCCACACAAAATTACAACAGCAACAAAGAAAATTATACCGTATTGCATCAAAAGGAATCAAGAACTATCATCTATATTGAAAAAAATCGATAAAAAAATATTACACAATATAATTTTGCCTCAATGTATTATAATGTAGGACATATTTTATCAACACAAAAATAAAAAATCTAAAATCAACAAATTCTAAGTCCCTAATATATTTTTAAATAAGGGTTAACGGAACGGGGCGGGGCGGGGATACACGGACCCACATCCTATCTGTTCTCCGAATTGTTTTAAAATGTATTCTCCGAATCCGATTCGCTACCCAAAAAAATCTCCGAATTCCCGATCCGTTCGGGGCGGGGATCGAAGCGGGACGAATCGGATCGGACGAGATTGCCATCCCTAGATGCCAGCTAAATTATGAAGTGTACGATGACACTAAAATTTTACATGATTTAATTAATTAAAATTAAAAAACACTCTTGATTAATTAAAGTAAAAAAAATTAGTCAAAGTCTTTAAAATATGGGGTCTTCAAAATTATGTGGTCTTGGTTCATCTAAAAATATAATATAGACCAAAATAGTTAGATTGGCCGAATTGGCTAAACGTCATAAAATTGAGCTAGCCCAAAGATACAGGCCCACTCTAATATTTTATAGATCAATAATAAACAAATAATACTATTATTTGTTTATTTTTATTGACTTTATGTTTCTCAAACAAATTCACTTGAAAACATAAATCAATGAAGTAGTATTTTTCAAATTAAGAATTCTCTTTATGAGCCTATAAATAGACTTTTATTACGAAGAAAACAGATTGAATGAAGGCTAATTTGGCCAGAAGAATTCTTAAATATTCAAGCATTTTTCAAGTTTCTTCTCAAATTTTTCTCATCCAATCAGACCCTTAGAGTTCACATTGCATCTTATATTTAGAGCCAAGTGTATCAAACAGTTTCGATTTGGTGAAAATCAAACTTCTTCTTTTAACATCAAATGGGGTGTGTGTGTATCAGTCAGATGAGATCTTGTAACAACTCAATCAAGCCACCCAGACGTCCAGCGGTCGAAACTCGGCAACTACAACTTTGGGGCCACTGGAGGGAACCCTGAAAAGGGGGATCTACCCGGTCGTTTACTTCCAGGGCCTCGAGGATTAGTCGGCAGTTGGTGGAGGGACCCCCCTGGCATACCTGCCTTGGCCCCAGTGCCGCCGGATACCTCGGTTAGCAAAAAAAAAAAAAAACAACTCAATCAAGCCAAATACATAATAAATTAAGAAAAAGTACATATAGAAAAAGTAAATAAACAATCAAAGAAACCTACGCATAAAACTAATAATTTTTTTTTCCAAGATATGACCCTTTACCCGCCTTTCAGTAGAGAATGCACATGATGAATTTTGGGAGTTCTGCTGTGAGTGGGATATAGCAAGTTCTAAGTCGTAGATATTGTCTCATATGTAAAAAATCACGTTGGTAGGTATTGGTATGTATCTATATATATATATATATATATAGAGAGAGAGAGAGAGAGAGAGAGAGATGATCGAGACACTTTTATCTCAAAATTTTGTTCAAATTCATTCTATACGTTGGGCCCATTTGGACTGTGGTTTTTATGTGTTTATTTATTGAAATTTTTTTCGTCCTTATTTGAAATTTTTTTGCAATTTTTTGTTTTTCATCAATTTTTTTTGGTTTATTGGTTCATCTCGACAAGAGCTTTCAGAAAAGTTATCAATCATCGGCTAAATTTGAAAAAAGTTCAGAAAAGACAAAAATAAATCAAAAAACAGAGTTTTTTGTACTTATTCGTCGTCTTTAGTGACTTTTTTTTAACTTTTGGACATAATTTTATACTCATTAGATTCCTTTTATCAAGACGGACCAATAAACTACAAAACATTGAGATTTGAACAACAAATGTAAAAAAAAAATGAATAAAGACAAAAATTTAAAATAAATAAATTAGTGAGGCCAAATAGGGCCGTTATATTTTCTCATTACAAATACATTTTGTTCATGTCGTTTCATGTTTTTTACATTTGTAAGCTTAATGCGAATCGAACAAAATTACAAATCAATTACTTTTCATGAACCCCAAGTGCACTTGAATGACAATAATTAAAGATATTCAGCAGTAACATTAATTGAAGTTGTAGATGAAGCTTTGAACAACAATGCTAATTAAATTTGAAATGATTTGATGCCTTTTCTAGGTCATCACGCCAAATTGCGTGTTGAACACGAAGGAGATTGATTTAAACATATTTGGCACACACGACTTGACCTAGAAATTCAGAGCCCAACCAAAACAAATATTAAAATAAACAAACGTTTCACTCTGTTCCAAAAACCTCTGACGGTGTATAAAGTGGTGATGATTAATTTCTGCCAGTGTCTTCTGCTGGGATTTAAAAAAAAAATAGGAAATAAATGCAGTACAAATTTTTATTCTATTTAATTTAACTTACCTATATACCCAGCCTTTTTACTCTTTTTTTCTACTCAAACTACAAGTCTGACGAAAATTCTCTTCAACGTATCTCTAACTCTTGACTCAAATGCATACTCAAATGAGTTTTATCCAGTTCTTTACCCATATCATGTGATATTCATTTTATTTATTCGAATAAAATTCAATTTAGTAAGCATGACACATGTTCTCTTTATGATATTTTATCGTTATATCATTCAACTCGTCTATACATTATGCTTAAAACAGTTTTACTGAATTTAAATTTTATACATTTGAGTGATCGATATCCAATGAAGCTTTGTTGAAAAAAATAGATTTTAATTTATATTTTTTAATGATTTTGTCCTAAAAATTGAGGGGTATTCTAAAATAACTTAAAGTGGGTTTTAGTTGGTATGTGTACTCTTGAGTGACAGATTTAATCTTGAAAAGAATAGGCAAAATTCATTAAGGTTTGAATAAAAAATTGATTATCCAAGTATGCACCATGTATAATATGCGGGAAGGTGATAGATCATCTAGTCCTACATAGGAAAAACACCAATTTTCGTGACAGATCAAGTCTGCCAACTCGGAGTTGACTAGATTCGGGCCCCGTAGACATGGCTTTCGCTTGGTCCTTGGACCCTTATAGATTATCTTTTTGTAGCCTAAAAGTTTAGGTTTATTTGGTTTAGGTTTCCATCAAATTTTGTTTGGGACGCGTAATGAGCTTGAGCCATACAAATGGGTGTGAATTTAATATGGAGTTTGTTAGGACCCCATTTATGAATCAATTTTGTTACCGAAATTTATAAAACCAAAATTTAATTTCTGATTTATTCCAAATAATTTATTTTAAATTTTAAATTCAAAATTTATTTTTGAATTTGTAACCATATAATTTATTCTAAAAATAAATCTTAGAATTTAATTTCTAGTTTATGATTTTTGGCTGCCCCCTGGTCTTATAAATTGGGCAGTCTTCATTCAAAAATTTCACAAAAACAAACTGAGCAATCCTCCTACTGTTCTTCAAGTCTTCTTCGAGTTTTCTTTGCGTTCTTGGTGTTCTTTAGTCAGAAGAGAGTACAATACAAATCAATTTGAAAGCCGGTCTTCGAGAGGTGCCACCGATATTGAATTTAACTGTTGTATCCTGAGAGATGAATGCTGAGCAAATCCTCAAGCACTCTGGTGAGATGGTGCAATTTATCTTAAGAACACTACAAGAATCATGGGCCTCGTTTTGCATTTCAATCTATTTTTTTTAAGTCAGTTTGTTTTTTGTCTACCTAATTTTTCCAGAACGATAAATATTAATTGTCTATTATTATTTTTCAGAATTGTTTTGTATTTATTCAAAAAGTAGATTCTGGAATTGTTCCTAAAAATTTTCTGCTCCGAATTGTTTTGGATTCACGGTTTTGGAAGTTTACAAGTTTTGGACAGAATAGTTATTATGTGTCCCCTTATTATTATTATTTTTTTAACTTCTTAAAGGGGTTAAAATATTGTTGCAGTGTTATATTTGTTAAAGGAACCTTTGTCCTTGTCTCTTTCCTATTTGAACAGTAGATTTTCTTAGGTTATATTTTTCCCTTCTAGTTAGTCTAGTTTTACTATCAAGTTGTTTAACACTTTGTTTCGACGGAGGAAAAAAAATTGTTTTTTTTGTTTAATTTGTGATTACGAATTGTTTGTTTTCCGATTACAGTTTGTTTACTAAATTATTTTTTTAATCTACTTTCAATAATGAAAAACAACCCTGAAAATGCTAACGCCAAGAATGGTGACAATGGAAATTCCACTGTTAGGAGTATCCTTATGGTTGTGATATATGCTCCAGCTGTGACGTCGAGAGTGGGTCATTCCATTCCAGTCAGCCATGCTGAAAAATTGGAAAAGTTCTACATGTGGATTTCAAGAAGTGGAAGCAAAAGATGTTATTCTACCTGACCACGCTGGATTTTGCAAGGTATCTGACAAAGGATGGTCCTCTCATTGATGAGAATAAACATGACATGCAAGCAATAGCCGTTGCACTAGCATGGGAAAATTGTGAATTTTTGTGTCAGAACTATGTTCTGGATTGCGTGCATGATACACTCTACAAAGTGTATAGTATCAAGAAGATAGCCACTGAACTCTGAGAGTCATTAGATAGAAAGTACAAAATCGAGGATGTTGGATCAACGAAATTTGTTGTCGGTCGATTTTTAAACTTCAAGATGACGGACTCCAAAACTGTGATCAGTAAAGTCTAAATACTCCAAGTGATCTTGCACGAGATTTTTACTGAGAGAATGTTACTGAGTAAGACCTTTTAGGCGGCAATGATTATTGAGAAGTTGCCCCCTACTTGGAATGACTTCAAAAATTACTTGAGGCACAAGCAAAAGGAGATAAAGATCAAGGATCTCATTATCAGACTCCAAATTGAGGAAGATAACAGAAGTACTGTTGACAGAAAGTTGAGAAGCTCCTTTACCTCGAAGGCAAATGTGGTGTAGCATGACTAAGACTTCTGGTTATAAGAAGAAGTAGAAAGGAAAGCAGGCTGCTAAATGGTCCAACCTGGAGCCTAATGGAGGAATTTCCAAGAAACCAAATTTTTAGTTTCAAGAAAAATGTTTCAACTGTGACAAGATTTGTCACAAGGCATTGGAATACCGTCGGCCACAACGGAACAGGCGTCCTTAGGCACATATGACTGAGGAGGATACTTTAGAGAGAGATGTCTTAAACATCAATCTCTTGAAGGTGGTCTCTACGGTGAATCTTGTAGGGTTTAACGTCCCTAAGGAATTGTGAGTGGATGCCGGAGGGAAGATGTTCACCTCCTTCAAGTTGGTTACAAAGGGTGAGAAGCTATTCATGGAAAACTCCGCAACATCAGAGGTGAAGGGACAATGCAAGATCATCCTGAAGATAATGTCTGAGAAAGAGCTAACTTTGAATAATGTCCTCTATGTGCCATACATTCAGAAGAACCTTGTGTTTGCATGGTATTTGAAGCGGACAATGCCGTTTTGACCAAGACTAGGATGTATGCAAAAAAAAGTTATGTTTGTAATGTTTGTAAGCTCAATGTTGTAATTGTATTTCCTACTATTAGTAAAGTGGAAGTCCTTTCTACTTACTTGCTCGAATCTTTCTTTTTGTATCGTGGTATACTAGGTCATGTTAATGTTAATTATGATGCATTGCGTAGATTAATTAACTTAGATCATATTTCAGCTTTTTAAGTTGATTTGAATTACAAGTGTGAGACTTGTGTTGAAGCAAAATTGACAAGAATTTTGTTTTGATCGATTGAAAGAGGTACATAACTCCTCGGATTAATCCACAGCAACGTGTGATTTAAAATTCATGCAAACACGGGGTGACAATAATAGTTTATTACTTTGATCGATAATAGCACAAGATATTACTATGAGTATTTGATAGAAATCAAAGGTGAGGACATTGATAACTTCATTATTTACAAGAATGAAGTTGAAAATCAACTTCGCAGAAAAATTAAGGTATTGAAATGACCGAGGTGGTGAGTATGAATCACCGTTTGGTGAATTTTGTGCCCAACACGGAATTATTCACCAAACCATTACACCTTATTTGCCTCAACCAAACAGAGCTACTAAGCTAAAGAATTGAACATTGAAAGAGATGATAAACATGATGTTGATAAGTTCAAGGTTGTCAAAGAAGATGTACGAGAAAATAATTCTCTTTGCAAATTACATGAATCTTGAATAAGGTATCGAGAAAGAAGCTCGGCAAAATCCCATATGAACTTTGAAATATCAAAAACCTTCTTATAAGTTCTTATAAATGGGGTGTTTGGTAAAGGCTGCAGTGCCGGCGCCAAAGAAGGTTAGGATAAAGCCTTAGACGGTTGATTGTATATTTATCAGTTGTGCACATAATAGTAGTGCATATGAATGTAATGATGCCAACTGATTATCAAATATCGAGTCTGGAATATAATGATGCCAACTGGTTATTAAATATCAAAAACTCGAAGTCTACTAATGGATATGTATTCACTCTCAGTGATGCAGCAGTGCCTTGAAAGTCTTCCAAACAGACTTGCATAGTAAGGCCTACAATGGAATCAAGATTTATTGCTTTAGATAAAGCACTTGAAGAAACTAAATGGCTTCGTCATTTTGTGAAAGATATACTGATGTGGTCGAAACCTGTGCTTGGAATATGCATTCATTTTGATAGTCAATCAGATTTGATAGAGCACAGAGTAACATGTACAATGGTAAGTCAAGACATATTCGTCGATGACTCTGAAATAGGATCACCACTACTATATAAAGTCTAAGTACAACATTGTGGATCCATTAACCAAAAGGTTAAATTGAGAGCTAGTTGATAAATTATCGAGAAAAATGGGGCTTAAGCCTTTGGATATATGAATTACCGTAATAGACCCGCAACCTAGTTACTGGATGTCCTAAGATCTGCGTTTCATGGAATAACCTAATTGCGTGCAATTAATTAAAATAGCGAGTAGACAAGCTCTCTCGCGCATTCATATGGGGAAACAGTGTTGCCTGCCAGGGTTAATGTTAAGCTATGCTTCTAATGACTTTTATTTGTTAGTATATCCAAGCAAGGTATGACAGGATACCTTTAGATAAGAGGCCACCAATGTAAGTGTGAAGTGGGCCGCTTCTGTAAGAATTGAAAAGGCCAAATTATTTAGAACACTTACTAACTCAGACGAGAGTTCAGGGCCAAAATGAACTCAACAGTGAGAACTGATTTGTGTTTGAAGAAGTTTCTGTGTGAATTCTGTTGTCTCGGTTTACATGAAAGGATGAACCGTTCAAGACATCATGTCCAATGTTCAGATAGTAAATTCGATAGGCTTTCAAAAGGAAAAGTTCAAGGCCAAAGGCTACTTATCCTATACAAGAATTAACGGATGTACTCTCTCTTCGAGTCCGCGTTGTCTTTCATATCATGATACTGTCAATTTTTATTCATGTGCAGGATTGTTGAAAATAATAGATTTTAATCCATATCTTTTTGACGACTTTGTCTTGAAAATTGAGGGGTACCCTAAAATCACTTGAGGTGAGTCTTAGTAAGTATATGTACTCCTAAGTAAGGGTTTAAATGTTGAAAAGAATGGATAAAATCTTAATGTTTGAATGATAAATTAATTCTCAAAGTATGCACTATATATAATATGCGGAAAAGTAATAGGTCACCTAGTCCTACGTCGAAAAAATATAATTTTTGTGTTGAGTATATAAATCCCATGTTCTCCTAAGAATTTGGACCCGTAGAGGGTACCAAAGTTTTCTGAAGGAGGGAGGACTTAGGTAATGTGAATTTTGCCCCAAAATTATACCATACACGAGCTCGCTTGTCAAGACTGGACCAGACCATGGTCTTTCTCCACGGTCCATGGTCCGCTAGTCGTGGGTATGGGTCTGGGTATAGGTCTATACTTTGTCTTAGTTTGGATTGGCTTGGCTTGGCTTAGTTCTTAGGTCTTTATGACTTATCTTTTTATAGCATAGGAGTTTAGACTTATTTGACTTGGGCTTGGGTCCGATTTTATTTGGGACACGTAATAGGCTTGAACTTACTTGGGTCCGATTTTAAAAACAATTTAATTTTTTATTAAGTCCACAAAATTTATTTTGATTTTTATATTCAGAATTTATTTTTAGATTTATAACCACATAATTTATTTTAAAAATAAATCTCAGAATTTAATCATTTTATTGACAACATAAATCTAAAAAGTAAGAAAATAAAAATTAAATCAATTACTAAAAAAAGAACTCAAATAACATCATTCAGTGGAACATTTTGTAAATTACAAAAGTAATTTTGTCATTGTCATTTTATCCCAATAGAGGGAATTTATAATACCAGTCTCCCATGTGTTATCATATATCCTGTTCTCTCGTGGATATAAAATTTCATCTGACATTTAATCTTTCATACAGGAAAAAAAAAAAAAAAAAAACAGCAGATTTGTGGGAAATGGGGGCCCTGCTGTGCGCAGTGCACAGCAGGGCGTGCTGCGCGCCAAAACGGCGTCGTTTTGGCGCGTAAAATACTGCCCAAAAATTGTTCGGTAAGTTTTTTACTGTTCGGACAGTATTTTGTACGCCAAAACGATACCATTTTGGCGCGCAGCACACAGGGCCCCCGGTTCCAGATTTGTGGGTCCTAAAATTTTATCTACTATCCCATCCTTTTTATTCCTGAAACAAACAGTGGCAATTTTTAAGGGGTGCCCCAATGGCACTTCTTAAGGACTTTCTCGTTTTTTCCTTCATATTTTCAAAAGAAAAAGAAAGAAGGAATGAATAATACTTCAACTCAGAAAAGGAGCTTGCGGCCATAGGTCAACAGTAGAGAATTTTTAATAGTTTTAGTACATCAAAATAAGTCTTATATTCTAAAACCTATTATACCAAATTGGATATATTACCCTGACTATCCATGAGATCACCTCAACAATGAATAATAAACAGTAAAATTAATCTGTAAATAAATAAATTTATTTTTTTATAAATTAAACAGCAAAATTTATTTGTTATAACGTGGACACGAAATTTTTTATAACAGTTAATCTAAAGTAATTGGTTTAATACAACTTAATTTGGACTCAGACTAAATCTTTGCCCAAAAAGAATTATGAGAAAGCCTGAAGGATACTCTTTTTTTTTTTCCTCCTTTTTTTGAAGACAATTGCGTAACATTAAAAACGAAACTCGGCAACTTAATACACATGGTCACTGGGAGTTATGTCCAGTCGTTACCTCTAGGGCCCCGAGAACTAGTCAGTAATAGGTGGGGACCCTCCTAAACTTGATCCGAAACCGACCGAATACCTCGATTATAATAAAAATAAAAACTCTTCTAGAACATAGGTCCAGTGACAAGGTTATTTTGAAATTGCATGTCGTCTTCAGTCTTAACTATTCCGTAGGAAAGGGAGACATAGAAGGATTCTGCAGAACTCCTAAGAATGTGCTACATTCTTACATTATAAAGACAAGATATTAAATCTCTCTAATAAAGATTAGGGATGTCTTTAATTTGACTTAACTATAAGGGCATGGTTATTGTTTTTACTCATAAAAATAGATGGGTACGTAGTACTATTGATAATTAAATACTGGTTGACTTGCTTAATGTTTTGTGGTAATCCTTAATTATAACATATCTATCAGTATTACATCAAAGCGTACATGAGATTAATTGCACTAAACAAGTGCTCTAGGGGCAAGCCAGATTCTAGTTGCAAGTGAAGCACTATTATCATTAAGGTGCATAATCTCAAATAAGGTGCATAAGAGTCTTGTTACGTACATAATTAACGTCCGTGGTACACACGATACGTGTGCAATTGATGAGTATATAAACATGATTTGATAATATTTTTCTCAAACAGTTACTGGATTGATTAGTTTTTTGTGGAGCAGTTTTTTTCTGTACAGTTGTTTAGAGCAATTTTTTTGATGCGCAATATTTTAGAAAGTTTTTTTTAATGTAATTATCCCTAATGTTATTAAGATGGAAGAAAATTTGTAAAGAATATTTTTGAGAAGTGAAAATATGATCCGACTTCAAAAAAAGAGTTCACACTAAAAAGAGGTGTTCCCTTTATAGTAGTATCTAGTTAGATATTTCACACACATTTCTTGAATGTATCAATCAACATCTTGCGGGTGAGGTCTTACAATTTATTTTGAGAATTCAAGTATTCATTTTTATAAGTCTTGTGGGTGAGCCTATTTTTTAGCTTTTTATTTTTTTACTTTTTGATTTTTTGGATTATGACCAGAATAAGTTTTGAATTTGAAAGGAGTGTTTGAAAAAAAAAAGTACAAAATGTATTTGGCAAAAGTAGTAAAATGAAAAATAAAAATAAAAATACAAAAAAAAACTCTATATCTCCTCTTAAGTTTTCACTCCTAGAATCCAAAATAGTGCCGCTCCTAAACAGCCAAAATTCAAAAATAAAAAATAAAAAAATAAAAAAAAGAGACTCCCAAATACATCCTTACATATATATCATTAATTAAAAAAAAAATCAAACTAATCAAATATCGATAACAAACTATTCAGTCATTATTTTTTCTTAAAAGAAATGCAAAATTTACTATCAAAGCTTAATAATACTGACATTTTGTGGTTGAAATTTACAAAATAAATAATTTGAATTATTAAATTAGATTTTGAAACTTACGCAATTAAATAGTGTTTGAAAAGTGCGTAATTGTGCATAAGTTTGACTTGTCTATTAATGACAGCTTTGAGTGTTTGACCAAGAAGCAACGTGTTAGGACTTGGGACCAACCCACATGGATCCCGTCGGTTGCAGCGTGTTCCACGGTGAACAACATAATTCAACATCAGGGTGGTGCCAGTGGAGAAAAATTATAGCAGATCTAGTCAATTTTTTGTCAATCTTTTTCAGAATAATTTTGTCCTTTTGTTATTCATCCTTTGTAAAATCTTATATCGCAAAGAAGTAAAATTTCATTAAAATCAAATATTCAACAAGTCAACATTCACTATCTAACTTCAAAATATTCATCCTCCAACAATAAAAACTTCAAAGCATGTATCGAGGACTCGGGAGATTACATCGAAAGCTAATGACAAAATTGTGGAAGCATCCAATTCACAACCAATTGGCAATGAATGGAGTGACCTCTCATGTATATAAGGTTACCCATATTTTAATATCTTAGCGATGTGGGATTGATTCCTTCACACGCCCCCTCACGTGCAGCCCGTATTTAGGTCTGTCACGTGCGCCTCTTTTTGGGTTGTCTTCGTGCAGCCTTTCTACTTGGGTCTGTCATCGTGGGCTTTGTTCGGCCGTTGGGCCTTTTTGCGCTCTGATACCATGTGGAAGCATCCAATTCACAACCAATTGGCAATGAATGGAGTGACCTCTCATGTATATAAGGTTACCCATATTTTAATATCTTAGCGATGTGGGATTGATTCCTTCACACGCCCCCTCACGTGCAGCCCGTATTTAGGTCTGTCACGTGCGCCTCTTTTTGGGTCGTCTTCGTGCAGCCTTTCTACTTGGGTCTGTCCGTGGGTAGTACTGATTCTTCAACAGAACCTAAGCATTTTGGTGAAGCACTTAAGTCTTATGTTTGGAAGAAAGCTATGGCCGAAGAGTATGAGGCTCTGGTTAAACAAGAAACCTGGGATTTGGTTCCCCCTCCACCTCATGGTCAAGTCATTAATTGTCAATGGATTTACAAAATCAAGCAACACTCCAATGGCACTATAGCTCGTTACAAAGCACGTTTAGTTGCTAATGGAAATCAACAAACCGAAGGCATAGATTTTACTGAAACTTTTAGTCCTGTGGTTAAACAACCTACAATTCGAATTGTTCTTAGTTTGGCTGTTCATCATCACTGGTGTATACGTCAATTAGATGTTTCTAATGCGTTTCTTCATGGTGTTCTTGATGAAGAGGTTTACATGAAACAACCGGCTGGCTATCGAAGTTTGTCACATCCTCATTATGTGTGCAAACTGAAGAAAGCCTTGTATGAATTGCGACAGGCTCCTCGGGCATGGTACTCTACTTTTTCTAGTTTTTTGCTTCAGCTGGGATTTATTCAAAGTCGGGCAGACTCCTCATTATTTGTGCTTCATCATAAATCGAGTATTCTTCTTCTATTGGTATATGTTGATGATATAGTGCTTACTGGGAATGATTCTGTGTTGATTGATGAGTATATACTTCTTCTTGGTTCGAAGTTTGCAATGAAAGATTTGGGTGATCTTCATTATTTTTTGGGCATTGAAGTTCAGAAACTTTCCACTGGGTTAGTTCTTACTCAAGGTAAGTATGCTCATGATTTGTTGCTCAAGGCTGGGATGGAGGATTGTAAACCAAGCTCTACTCCTGCTTCTACCAAGTCTGCTTCTGTTTTTCCAGATTTGTTGTATGACAATCCTACCCTATATCGTTCTCTAGTTGGTAGTCTACAATATCTTACTTTAACAAGACCGGAACTTTCTCATTCAGTTAATGTTGCTTGTCAACACATGCATGCTCCTAAGCGAAGTCATTTTGCCGCTGTCAAACGCATCTTGCGGTATGTTAAAGGAACTATTGATCATGGCCTTCATTTTAGTTCTGGTCCTTTACATCTTACTGGTTTTTCTGATGCTGACTGGGCTGGAGATCATGCTGATCGCAAATCTACTACGGGTTTTGCTATTTTTCTGGGTCCTAACTTAGTATCCTGGTGTGCTAAGAAACAACACACTGTTGCCCGCTCATCTACTGAAGCTGAGTATCGTGCTTTGGCTCAAGCAGCAGCTGATCTTGCTTGGATTCAGCAGTTACTTCGTGATCTCTCTGTTTCTTTGCCTTATCCACCTCGCTTATGGTGTGATAATCAGTCTGCTATCGCTTTGGCTGCCAATCCTGTCTTTCATGCTCGTACCAAGCATATAGAGGTTGATTATCATTTCGTCCGTGAAAAAGTTTTGGCCAAAGAACTTCTTGTTTCTTATGTTGGCACCTTATCTCAGATTGCTGATATCTTTACGAAGTCGTTGTCGGTTGGTCGTTTCCTTTTTCTCAAATCCAAACTGCTTGTTGGCTTGCCACCCATCAGTTTGCAGGAGGGTGTAAACCAAAATAATCAAAACAATTGTGGTTCTTTTGTAAATAGTTCAAACTCTCAGGGGTAATTAGTAAGGCAGTGGTTTTATTTGGTTTAAACACTGTTAAGTCGGTTTGAGAGTTGGTTAGGTCGGTGAGAGGCAAATATCAGAGAGGAGCTCTATAAAAGCCAAGGTTTCTTGTATTTTCATTTACACAGAAAGAAAGAAAAGAAGGAATGAGAAGTTTGTTGCTACTGTATTGTGTATTTTCATATATCTTCGTCTGTTGTTTCTACTGATACACAATGAATGGCGAGGTACTGTATTCAATCTTGAAAGATCAGTCTATGGATTTCCACAAAAATCCTCTCCGACGGAAAATCCAGCTTCTCCATGAAGAAATATTTCTGTGAGGTTACCTACCAAGAAAATATTTTTATGATATATATAATAAAAAGTTAACAAAGAAAAATAAACTATTGCAAGATTAATGGATAATAAAAAGTTAACAAAGAAAAATAAACTATTGCAAGATTAATGGATAATAAAATATTTCTATGATATATATAATAAAAAGTTAACAAAGAAAAATAAACTATTGCAAGATTAATGGATAATCACACAAAAGGCATAATTAAGACATTCTCCTCTTCACGGACTTGTGAACGCCATTTGGAACTCACACTTAAATTCGTGCTACGATTGACTATTTTCGAGAAAATAAAAGGCACCAAAAATATTAGCATCCAATCAAGCATATATTATCAAATTAAGTAAAATGGATTTTAGGTTTGAGTACTGTTTTACTTGTCTAACAACTTCTTGTGTCGAGTTTGCAATTTTAAGCCTCAACAAGTACGGATCTTCCAACATAACGTCGCCATAAAAAATCAGCGAATTCAAAATGCCGAACAGATCCCCACAAAATGAAGAAAGATGAGGAGCCAAAGCAGACCTCACCTCCAAAACTGGCTTCAATAAGTATTCCTAGAAGCAGCATTGGTAGCCAAGGAGGCAAGTGCGAAGTGACTGCTTGTGCTACGTACGGTGAATTGGTGTAGGCAACAATTTAGCCTTCGTTCTTTCCTTGTTATCAAACTCATAAGGGAGACCTTAATTTCCTTGGGAGAAGTCAGGGAACTTTTATCATCATCATTGTGGGTACTTAATTTGAGAAAACTTAAATATATAATGGATCAGGAGTGAAAGACATGGAGCTGGAGGGACGGGGAGAGTTGGAGCCTCGTCCCTCGGCTGATGGTGGTAGTTGGTGGAAGAGCGTAGAATCATGAGATTAGACAGAAGGAGAACTTACAATTAAAAGTACTACCCCAAGAAAAAAAAGTCATTTTATTTTCATTTAGCGACACTCTCAGAACACCAAAGAATTTGTAACGAGGGACGTCATATGTACATATCAAACCTTTTGCGCTGAATTTTGAGGGCAAAATTCATTAAGGGGATAGATTGTAAGGACCCAATAAATTTAATTTCAATGAAAATAATTTTTATTAATTTATCCATAAAATTTAGAAAGATTTCATGAATTAAAAAAATATATTTTATTGAATGAGTATTTTTTTTTTTTTTCATGCTTGAAATTATTTGGGCTTGCATAATTTTGTTTATGAATTTATGTAATTTAGCTAGCCCAAAAACCCTAGTCCCGTTCTCTTTTTCCATTAGCCCAACCCAATAACTAAACCAAAGTATATCTCAGTTCTTTGGCCCATTTTTCCATTGAGACCATCAGGAAATTGGGTTCACCCAAAATTTAGCCATTTGAGCCATTGTATGAGTAAACACCCACACCTAATCTCACACCTAATCTTTTCCCTTTCGATAACACAATATCTGTTTTATATCTCAGCACAATCTGTGTAGAGAGTTGTTTTTCACTCCCCAAGCTACAAAATTGTGTTTGTAGGGGCGGGAATTTTCTGTCTAAAGACCAAAATATCCCTTTCTCTTTTTCACTTATTTGATAATTTTTATTTTAAGAAGTTAGTTTTAGGAGAGAACTATTTTTTGTCCATTTACCAAAAAATCCCCATCCGTGCTTCATTCATTTTTTTTTTATTTTAAGTGTTTTTTTATACCAAAATAAGTCTCATTGTGCAAATTTTTATTTCAAAAAAATATCAAAAATTCATCGTTGAGTAAAAATAATATTTAAAGATCAATTGCGAGTTCGGTTATTAAAAAAAATTATTTCTATGTTTTATTTTTATAAGTATTCCATGATATATGATTGAAAAATAGAGAATGTTAGCAATCCAAGAAGAAAAAGCAAACGTAATTTTTTTTTTTTTTAAAGGGGGCCAGCTGTCTTACACTTTTTCATTCCACAAAACAAGATGTAACAATCCTTACAATGGAGATGGACTATACTAAACAAAATGGGCCCAACAATAAAGTAAACCTTTTAACTCAAATATAGAAATAGAAAACAAGAGATTAAACTTTAACACTTCCCCTTAATGACAATTTTTTGACAAAATTGTCAAAAAAATGAGAAATATAGAAATATTAATAAGTTAATGTATTTTAAATGTTTAAGTGGGATTTTGTGATATATTTAACGCTCTAATTCACTTTTAATTCTCCTTGAGTGAGAGAACTCATGAAGACTAATTTACACTTGTCTCCTACGCTACTCTATTTTTGTCTAATTTGCCCTTAAATTATCAATTTTGTCTAATTAATCTCTAAATTGCAGAGCTTTGCAGCCATGATTATGATTAAAAGTTTAAAAAAATATGATAAATAAAAACTATTCAAAAGAAATTGATAATATTTTTTTCTACAGTAAATTTGTTTAAACATTTTCATTTAGATTTTTTACTTTTAGATGCCTCTGTTGGAGACTAAAATAATTATGCATAATCAACAAATGTTCAAACGGGATTAAAATAAGTCGAGAAAAAAGTTATGACAAATCCCACAAAAACTTGACACGAAACGTATATATTAAACGTTAAACTAGATCAATGCAAGCTGTAACATACCATAAAATCTGATAAATATAATATACAAAACAAATGAGATTAGGTTTAACTACGAAAATCATAACCTAAAACAAATGAGATAACGTACTTCTTTACATTTTGTACTGATCTAGTTTAACTTTTTAATATATAGGGTTAGCGTCAAGTTTAGGTAGGATGTGACCTTTCTTTGTTTTTAGTTTGGTTTACTATTTTTTTTAATCTAATTTGAAATTTTGTATAAATTTTTTAGTCTCAGCGAGAGAAATGTAGAAACTAAAAACTCCAGACACTTAAAAAATTCACTGAAAATAGATATAATAAAAAGTATCATTTTTTTGCTTAGTTGCAATGACCCAGTTAAATTTTGGAGACGTTAGATAAAGAAAAGAATTTAAAATGGTCAAAATGATTTTCATTTCATTGCATAACAAAATAAAAGTTTGGTTACAATTATTAAAAATTAGAGATATTACATTTTAAAAATTCAGAGCTAGAAATAATCTAGGTGAAGGAGGTAAAACTTGAATAAAAATTATTAAGTTTTTCTCAAATAATTTAGCCAGCTCAATAAAAGAGGTTTCATACACGTAGGCATATGTGCCGATCACGTGAGGGTATATCCGACCTAAGAAAGACGTTCTAAAGTGTTGTCGACTTGAAAAATACGGTCCAAGATACCACTAACCCGAGAAAGACGGTTGACAGTCTCGAATCTGAGATAAGACAGAACTCTGTGTAAGTCAGGATAGAGTTCTAATTAGATATGAATGAGAAGTCTACAGCCAATTCGATTAATATGAGAAGTATTGATTGAATGAAATTCTAATGATAGAAGATAACTTCATAGATAATAATCAAGTTAGAGTTATTTCATTAGTGGCCAATCAGAAGATAATCCTACTCTAATTCTGATGAAGAATCAGTGTCCTAAGAGAATTAGAAATGTTATGTCATAAAGTCTATAAATAAGAATCCGGATTCACGATGAAAGATACACTCTAACGCACTGATTTACTTGCTAATAGAGAATATTAGCTTGATCTCCATTCATCCTTGTGAAGCTTTGCCTAACTTAATTATTGGAGTGTCTTAAAGCAATGGAGGGGTCCCCTAATGGTTTATTATTTTGCAAATCACAGGTCCACCCAAATTGAGAGTATTCTTCCTGTTGGATGATGAGGTCCTAGCTTTCCTCATTGAGTGAGAAAATCTACCCACCAACACTAGGTAAGTACAGGCGGGTCTTCCTCAAGTAAACTATCATCGTTGCTAATCTGAAATTTTGGCTCTACTAAGTCCACATCAACGCCTGACATGATAGGGTAGGGGCAGAAAAAATTTACACCATAAGTGATAAACATCAAAAAATAAATATACCCATAAGTCCAATTCATACAATAGATTGTATGATTAGGATTGGCAACGGAGCGAATATCAGGATATGTATATCCGATACCTAAACGCTAAACGATAACCAAGTGTTGAAATAAAATGTAATTAAAATTGATAAATTGAGACAATATCAAGAGTTCAAGAATAATTTATGAGTCGATCTCATTTTTCAATAGCATATTAGAGCCCACTGTCTCGCACAATCGGAGTGCAGGCTTATGAAAAAAATGTAAGCATGTGATAATTTTCACGTCAATAATTCTCAAACTCGGGTTGTCATAAGTGTTGCCAGTGAGTATCTTAAATCCAGGGTCGACACAAGTATTGCCCGTAAGTCAAAATTTATTTCCAAAATAGTGTCATAATGTTCTTGAATTCGTTATTCGTACCCAGACGTCATTAAGACCCCAAACAGAATTTTAGTATTCCATTATTCGTAACCATGTGATATCAAAACCCAAGCAGAAGATGTCTCCAAAGTCCACAGCTTACATAGATTTTTTCAAATCTCACATTTCGTTTTAAAATCCAAGAGAAGTGTGAGTTACAGTGTTAACTTATTGATTCTAGAATCCCAAGTCTCGTAATATCCCAACCATGTTCAGATTTCGTCAAAAAGCAACGTAAGTATGATTATACGACTAAACATATGAAGTAAGGCTTTTAATTAAGTAACAAATATACAGTGAATTGATCAAAATTCTTCAACTATAAGTAAAAATAAAGTTTAATTCATAATCAAGATCGTTATTAGTTAGATTCTATCATCAAGTAATGACAATAAATAATATGGATTGACAACTAGGCATGCAAGATAAATTTATTTAATTAAGTAATTATGCATGTAAAGAAAATAAAATAAATGACCAATAATAATAATAAAATGGAGCTATAACAACACATGGTATGAATCATATAAATTACGTGCTTGAAGAAGTAGGAATTAGATGTACATGACTATGTGCTTGCAAGAATATATATGCAAAGGTTGAATCATGATATAAGCTTGCTAATATGGTATAGATTGAGTGGGTCTAAAGTTTAAGTTTTTGGTTTAAGAAAAGTTTGGACAAAATGAAAGGGTGACCGATACAATGACTAGTAGAGTATGAGTGACTGGTAAAGCCATGATGACTGGTAGCGTGACTGTAGTCCTGACTGGTCAAGATAATCCTTACTCGTAGATTGATTGGTACCCTAACTGATTGGCTGACTGGTCAGCATAATCCTGGATGTTAAATTGACTGGTTTGCTTTGCAAATATAAAAATTCCAGTAGCAAAACCCAGCGAGTCAGACTTCAATCTTGACTGGTCAAGGTTGATGCTTGTCCCAATTTTGTTTTTAAGTTTTCACCATTAAAGATTTGTGAAGCATATGACTATGATCCAAAACACAAATTAAGGGTTGGAGAAGGGTTAGTTAACTCAAATAATCTTGATTACACCTTGAATTAAAGGATTAAATTCCAAATTGAAGATCTTCAAGTGGATTTTGACTCCGAAAATGGGTTTCTACTCTCTCTCTCTCTCTTTCGAATTCTTATGAAATGTCCACTTCTCACTCTCTTACTCTCCCTAAATCAATTTCAAAATATCAAAGTGGTGTGCAAAGGACTGAGGAATGGGTCATATATATGGAAGGAGGAAGTGTGAGTTGTAAGGGTTTGCCCATGGAGATTGAGTGTGAGATTAATTAATGGCTATGGACAACCATTGGAGAAGAAGAATATATGATTGTCAAAATCTGCAGAAACATGTGAGGACGAAGGTGATTTTGAGGAAAATCATGGATGTGAGTGATTTTGGGTTTGCTTGAGAGCCAAGGTGGGAACCTGTCGGAGGAGAAAGAGACACAAACTATGTAGAAATGCTACACACACACCCAATTTACACACCTTTTTTACACACCACCCAAAACGACGTCGTTTTGGGTGGGGACCAAATAAAAAAAAAATAGAAAATTTGAATTTCGAATTTCAAACCCCACCCCCACCCCCACCCCCACCCCCACCGCCACCGTCCCACCCGTAGCCTCCATCTTCTCCGCGACATCGCCGCCGCGACGAACACTACTTCTCCGCGACATCGCCGACGACCACCGCCATCATCTTCTCTGGTCTCTGATCTGATCTCTGGTCTCTGATGGTGCGCGCGAGGCCGCCAACTTCATCGCCTCCGCCGGCGACGAACACTACTTCTCCGCCTCCATCTTCTCTCTCTCTCTCTCTGATCTGATCTCTGGTCTCTGATGGTGCGCGCGAGGCCGCCAACTTCGTCGCCTGCGCCGGCGACGAACACTACTTCTCCGCCTCCATCTTCTCTCTCTCTCTCTCTGATCTGATCTCTGGTCTCTCTCTCTCTCTCTCTGATCTCTGGTGTCTGGTCTCGCGGCCGGTGCTACGGGAGGAGGCGGAGAAGATGGAGGCGGCGGCGATATCGCGGAGAAGTAGTGTTCGTCGCGGCGGCGATGTCGCGGAGAAGATGGAGGCTACGGGTGGGACGGTGGCGGTGGCGGTGGGGGTGGGGGTGGGGGTGGGGGTGGGGTTCGAAATTCGAATTTTCTATTTTTTTTTTATTTTATTTGGTCCCCACCCAAAACGACGTCGTTTTGGGTGGTGTGTAAAAAAAGTGTGTAAATTGGGTGTGTGTGTAGCATTTCTACAAACTATGTGAGATTAATGACGACTTATGAAGAATTATCATGTGCGATGGTTCCCATAGACGTTGGGCATGAAGATGGATTTGGGCTTGACTTAAATGGGTTACAATGACTGATTTGACTCAATTAAAATGGATTGGTTAAACAATTGGATTAGGCTACATTAGATGCATTCACAATGATATGCACCCAAACATGCAACCAATTAAAATTCATGTGCATGTGCGCGCACACACGCATATATTTATTTATTTATTTATTTATTCTATCAAATAAAAATGAATTAATGAAAGTTTATATTTTGTTTCAAGAAATCTAACTAAATCGTGCATAAATTGATAAAAAAAAATTATTTTTATTCATTTAAAATTTTTGGGTCCTCACATTAGTAAACTTGTTTTTATGTTACACCATAGGTCCTAAATATTTTTTAAAATTTTTAGGCGGACCCAAGCCACCCCTAGATCTCCATGCAATTCCGCTCCTGAGTAATTGGGTGCATAACTATGTTGATTAGGGAATACATAGACCAAATTAAGACAAAATAGAGAAAAATAAAACAATTTAGAAGAGAAAAGTGTAAATTAGTTTTAATAGAAAGAAAAATTTAATCTTTCACAAAATTTGATAAACCAAACATGAATATTATAGAGGCGAAAAAATATTCTTAGAAAATGAAATCAATTGCATAGGACATCTCAAAATTTTTGGTTTGGTTGGGGTCTGATCTCGTCTTCACTCTTGAAGAGCCGGTCTATATTCCGTTTCTCTCAGTTTTGAAGTGAAGACACGTCTTCATGTGGGACATCTTCGTTTGTATTATTTTGCGATAGAACCATATATGATTATTAGTCAAAATCGAATATCCTTTTTCATTTATAATTTGAGACCCTTGTTTTAAGTTCACCTACTTGTTATAAATGAGCGACAAACAGTTAAAGTATGTTAATTCTTAACATTAAATCTTTCAAATTTGCTCCTCTCTTGAGGCTAGACCGTTTCACTTGAACCCAATGACCTCTTTTTGGACCGTTTCAATGATCGAAAACACTTATCTTTTAGAGCTCATTGAGAATGTCAAGCATTTTGAAAAATAGTTTTGACATATATCAATTGGTATGTGTTCGAAACAAGTTTATGTGAAAAACGTAAGGAAAGTCTCTGTACACAGACTTTCCGGAAACATATCTGTGTCTGGATGTATCCCGTGTCCGGAAGGTCTGTGTCCCTAACATTATTCAAAATATAATAGTAAAAAACTGAATCGTAAACCCTTTTCTTTGTATTTTGAAAATGTACCAATAAATACTCAATAAACATGATTTATATTATTGGCGAACTCTTTAAAATTAATAGTTTCAATCCTTAAAGTAGAGCCAAAAACAATCAACAAAGAGCCATACAGAGCTCTCCAATAACTCGAGGGAAAGGAAAAAAACATGTATTATTACTGTTTTTTAGGTAAAGGAAAAACAAAAATGTTATTTGTAGCTAATGGTATTCCGAACCCTTCGCCGATGCATTTGAGAAGTTAAATTATTCGTGCGAATAATTTAACTCATAAAAAATATTGGTTCGTTGATCAGAATACCTTTTCATGGATGTTCAAAATGCTATATGGAGAGAAATTACCACTGAACCACACACGGATCAAGTGGGAACCTGCCCTTTTGAGCTCTCTCTTTCTCTCTCTATAAATAGAATTTTTCAACCAAATATACCTTTTAGCGCCTACTTTAAGTGCTTAAAATCTCTATTGTCTAAATATCTAATCTAATTAGTTTTTCTGTTCAAATTTTTTTATATGCTGTAATTTTTCATCGATTTTTTGTAGTTTATTAGTTCATCTCAATAAAACTAATTTTAAAATTATAAAATTATGTTCAAAAGCTAAAAAACATTCACTAAAGATTTAAAAAAAAAAGTCCAAATAGTGTCTCATTGGGATTCATATTTTTTTTTTTGAATTTTTAAAAATATTTTAGCATAATTTTTTACTTTTTAAAAATCTCTTGTTGAGATGAATCAATAACCAACAAAAAAATTGATGCAAAATAAAAGATTATAAAAAATTTCATATAAGAACAAAAAAAATCAGATAATAATCCGACAATCCGAATCAATTTTTTTTTTTTTTTGGTAATTAGCGGATTTTTTTTTGTTAAAATTTTTATAATTTTTTACTTTGTATCAATTTTTGTTGGTTTAATTCGCCAACAAGAGATTTTTGAAAAGTAAAAGATTATGCTCAAAAAGAAGAAAAGTAAGTCCAAACAAACCTTGTGTGGGTATATTTTTTTTGTCTTTATTGATTTTGTTCAGCTATTTAACATATAAATACTATAATTTTTAGATTATTTTCATCGAGACGAACCAACAAAATATAAAAAAATCAATGAAAAATTATAGCATATAAAAAAATTGAATAAAAAATATAAAAATTAGATTCGATTAGATTAGACATTTAGACAATAGAGGTTTTAAGCACCTAAAGTGGGCCCTAAAAGGTGCATTTGGTTCAAAAATGCAATTTTGTAGAGAGAAGGGGTGGGAGAGTATAATAAGATACTCTTGATATGTGAGTGTGAAGTGGTACTGCTTCATAAGAATTTGAGAAGGAGAAATTTTTAAAACAATAATTGCAGAACCATACACGTTTTCATGGGAAAAAACAAACACAATATTGACAATTCAATTGTGTTAGAAGAGGATCATGTGTGGAGTATATTATCTCGTTTTACAAGAATAGAAGAACAGTTCAAAACAACGCGTTCACTGATTTGCTAGTCAATCCGATAAATTTTCAATATAGAAGGTCCAAGGTCAAAAACTTCATATCACGTGCAAAAATTATTCGATGTACTCTCTCTCCAAGTCTGCTTCGTGCTATGCGTTAGATTATTTGTCAAGCTCATTCATGTGACGAATGACTAAAAATTTAAAAGGATTGTGAATAAAATTGAGACGCTAGATAGTCTCACGAGATATAACCAAAAGATCTCAGTGGTCAAGAGTTCATTCATGTCTGCACTGATGTCTATTAATGCTGATGTCCGTTGATGCCTGCATTGATGTCCATCAATGTCACCATTGATACTATTGATGTCCATATTAATGCATCCATTGATGTTCTCTAGGGTTTCTATATATTCAATCAAATTTTTGATTTCAGATATGGAAAAATTCATCTACATGACTATATTTTTGTTGGCTACAAAAGTTCATATTTTTATGTTCTTTGTGCAAGAGATATAGACTCAGCTCAATTCGATAAACGATCAAGTAGTTCGTGTTTCATCAATCGGGTGAGCCATTTTATCTTAGGAGATAGATGTCGATGCGACCTCCAACACCCACAATGAGGTGGCAAATCTGTTTTAAAGAGATTATAATTCCATAGGACTCGGTTTAATATAGTATTTTTATGTATTCGTTATGTATCTTCAATTTCTGAATATGTGTTGGAGTTTTATTCTGTAATTTTTGTTATGATTAGTCAATATTAGAAGTATTTTTTGGAATGAAATTTGATTCGTTCGCATATTTTTCCTCATCTTCTATTTCCTCCTTTTGGTCGGTCTCCGTACCGTTTTCCCCTTTCTTGAATTTGTTGGTTTTGACCACCACTCTCTGCGACGGCCGTGTATGCCCCTTTCAACCCTTTTTTTACCTTCTTCTCCTCTTTTTTTCATTTCTTCATTCTCTTATTAATCCTTGGCCAGAAGCTCTTCCTCTACGTCAATGAACTCATCCACTATTTTTATCAGCGCTTGGAGGTCCTAAGACTTTTTCCTGATAAGCTTTTTCTGGAGTTCCAAATTAATTGGGCGTCTCATTTTGAAGGTGCCAACCGCGAAGATCACTTCCGTGAGCAAGGCAGAATAAATCCAGATTAACCTTCTTTCAACTCTAACAGGATTGTTGTGCAAAAGTCTGATAACTTCATCTCCAACATGATTCAAAAACTTTTTTTTACTAGCTGACCAAAATATTCGACCCAATCAAAATAGCAAAAATACTCATGTCTATCGTATAACCAGAATGCATCTAATAAAATAATCAAAATACTCACTATTTCGACATGATGGAAGCTAGCTAGTGTTATAGAAATAACCAAATCTCTTTTGTCAATCAACAGCAATTAGAATAGTACTTTTGATCAAAGTGATCAAAAGTATCCATGTTCGTAAAATGACTAGAATTGCCCTTTAGTTGTGAAAATTATCAACATATGTCGGTCAAATAATCAAAAGAGACTCTTGTACCTCATAAAATGCAGTGGGCCCAGCATGTATGATCTTTCCGATACATCATTTAATGCCATCTTAATGGGCTTATTAACTAATATTTTACTGCTCCCAAGAGATTAAGTAATTATTAAGAGTCCCGGCGACACGCGTGGCGATGTATCATGCTCCCTCTCCACTATATAATTTGATGGGATTCATACAACTAGGGAAGAATTATATGGAGACGGGGGAGGGCTTGGCCCTTCCAAAATTTTTAAAAAACAATATAATTTTAAAAAAATAAGAAAATGAAAAGAAGCGTTGAGACTGGGAGTTGATAGATGCCTAAGACTTGATTAGTTTTGATCTGACTTCATTATTTAATTATTTTTTACTTTTTATGTAAAAAAATTTATAATTTATAATTTTTTGTTAATTTTTTATAAATTATTAATTCGACTCGATAAGAGTTTTCAAATAACTTGTCAAATTCAAAAAATATTCAGAAAAATGGTAAAGGAAGAAAGACACATCTCGTGTGGGTTTTTGCATGAGGCTTTTCACCTATCCCACAATGCCAATCACATGGGTCCTACTTTTGTCGGTGAGGAAAGTACTTTCATAAGTTACAGATGTCATACCACCAGTCCTCCTGGCATTAGAGTAATTACTTGGTCAAGATTTGACATAACATTTTTCAAAATTATTATTTTTTAATTACTTGTTCGAAATCAATGGATGCATGCGGGGTTCTCAAATTATTAAGAGTTTCATGTACATCTAATAGTTCCAAATACATCTGTTTTTTAACATTACTCATATAAATAAGATACTTACGTGTTACGATAAATAAGAAGAAATAATCAACAAGAAAACGAAAATACACAAAAATTTACGTGGTTCCGAATAAGTAATAATTTAAACGTATGTTCACGGGAGGGGAGAGATTGCTTTCACTATGATCAAGAGAGATTATAAGGATCGGCTATGTTCCGAAATCTTAATGTGAAGTGCCCAATCAATTAAATTTTAACTTGCTTTGTAGGGATATGTTTTAGGGAACCATGTCTATCATATTTATAGGAAACCCCCAAAAATATGAAAGAATATAAATCCCTAAAGAATATGAATATAAATCCTTAAATAATAGGAAAGTATCCCAAATAGATTAGGAAAATAAATTTTTCAAAGTTTACTAGGATTCTCGTGGGTATACTACTAAGAGTCTTTAGAACAATAATGGATCTCTTTATTACATTAGTTAAAACTTATTTCTTCTTGTTCATTTCTATCACAGCGAGATGGACTTTACCAAGGTTGAGAATGGACCAACTATTAAATCTTGGATGAAAATTTCTTTTACTTATTTCTCTAAGGAATTTATTATTAATAACTTCTTCCCAACTTCTTTCGCTGTAAAGAAAGACTATATTTTTTATTCACGATTCGTCTCAAACATCACATCAAACAAGAGAAAGAAAGAAATAGAAATAAATTTTATAGATATTTACAATATGTCCCCTATGGTAACTGGGTTCATGAATTATCGGTCAACAAATAGTACGAACTTGGTAGTACTATAAGCTGTCCAAAAAATCAATAGCTTTTACTACTGACAGTACCAACACTACTACCGGTTGTACTGGTCACTGCCCAAAAACTGAACTTCTTATTACCGGTAATTCCAACACCACTACCGGTAATACTAGCTACTACCCAAATACTTTTCTTCTTCAAATTCAATGCACTTTCCAACAAATCTCCACCTTGACTAGAATTCCAACGAATTCAATCAATAAGGAACCTCCATCTTGCACCTTTCTCTCCTCCAAAGTCCTGAAATGCATTCAGCAACTGCGAACACCAATCAAGTCTAAGCAAAGTTTGAACTTGACAAAAAGAATTAGTTTAGTCATCATATTCGCTAGATTTTCTGTCGTACCTATATTCTTCACCTCAACTTGTTTCTGAGAGATGATATCTCGAATAAAGTGATACCTCACATCAATGTGCTTTATTCACTCATGGTACATAAAATTTTTAGTCAAATGTATAGCACTTTGACTATCACAATAAACGACAGTTCCATCCTGCTTTAGACCAAGTTCCCTAAGAAGTCCCCTCATCCATAATGCCTCCTTAACAGCTTCAGTCACTACCATATACTCTGCTTCTGTAGTGGACAACGCAACTGTATCCTGCAAGGTAGCTTTCCAACTAATAGCACTATCTGAAAGAGTAAACACATATCCCATCAAGGATCTCCTGTTGTCACGATCTCCAGTAAAATTAGAATCCTCATAATTAACCAACAGCAAGTCCACATTTACCAACACCCCGTTGAACACCAAATCAACATCTGCAGTCCTTCGTAAATACCTCAGTATCCATTTCACTGTCTCCCAATGTGTCTTCCCCAGATTTGCCATATACCGATTAACAACAATAACAACATGTGAAATATTAGGACGAGTACATACCATAGCATACATCAAACTCCCAACAGCACTAGCATATGAAACCTTTGACATGTGCTTCATCCCATCCGCTGTCTGTGGTGACAAGTCTGTAGAAAGTCAAAACGTGCAGCCATTGAAGTAGACACAGGCTTGAAACTCTGCATAGCAAAATGTTCAAATACTTTTTCCAGATAACCTTTCTGAGTCAAGTATAGCTTTTCAGCCTTTCGATCCCTCCTGATTTTCATACCTAAAATCTTCTTTGTTGCACTTAAATCTTTCATCTTAAACTCTCCACTAAGCTGTTTCTTCAACCTGTTGATTTCTGACATATCCTTGGCAGCAATTAACATGTCATTAACATATAACAACAAATAGATAAACGAACCGTCAGGAAGTTTTTGAAAATAAACACAACTGTCATATTCACTCCTAGAGTAATTTTGACCCATCATGAATGTATCAAATCGTTTGTACCATTGCATAGGTGACTGTTTAAGGTTATACAAAGATTTCTTTAACAAGCAAACGGAATTTTCCTTACCAGAAACTGTAAATCATTCCGGTTGATGCATATAAATCTGCTCCTCAAGCTGACCATGGAAGAATGCAGTTTTGACATCAAGCTGCTCTAGCTCTAAGTCGAAATGCGAAACAATGGCAAGTATAACACGAATAGAACTATGTTTAACAACTGGTGAGAATACCTCATTGAAGTCCACTCCTCCTGTTGACTATAGCCTTTTGTCACTAACCGAGCTTTAAACCTTGCATGTTTCACTTTTGGAATACTTGTTTTGTCGTAAATCCACTTATAGCCAACAATTCTCTTTTCCTTAGGCGGTTTCACTAATTTTCAAGTTTGATTCTTACGAAGAGACTCAATCTCCTCATTCATAGCAACAATCCACTGTGTAGCCTCCTTTCCTGCGACAACCTCACGGTAGGAAGAAGGCTCCTCATACTGCATTATTTCTGCTATAGACAACGCATAAGCAACTATATTTGCATAAGCATATTTCTAAGGTGGACGAATCTCCCTCATTGGCTTATCTTTTGCAATACTGTACGGTTGTTGCTGCTCTGCACCATTCTTTGTGTCTGAATCATGAACCTCTTCCTCAACTGGCTAATCACTGTTATTCTCCCGTTCGGAAGTTTTACATTCTAGCACCACCTGCTTCATAATCCTCTCACCACTGTCTTGAACATTTGCACTTGCTTTTCCTTTTATCATAGAGTTTTCATCAAAGGCCACATCCCTACTGATAACAAATTTGGATGACTTTCCATCAAAAAGCCATAATCTGCACCCATTCAACACTTCTTGGCCCTAGGCTCAAGCTTATCCTCATTGACATGAGCATAAGCGGGACAACCAAACACTCTCAAATTTGAGTAGTTAGCCGAAGAACCAGACCATACCTCTATAAGAACCTTGCACTCAATGGCAGTTGATGTAGATCGATTCACCAAATAACAAGCAGTGAAAACTGCTTCAGCCCAAAACTCTTTACCCAAACTTGCATTGGATAACATATAACGAGCCCTCTCCAAAAGAGTTCTATTCATCCGTTCAGCCACACCATTCTGCTGAGCGGTTTTTCTCACCATGTGGGTCCCTCACGATGCCCTCATCCTTGCAGAATATTTTAAATTTTTCAGAACAACATTTCAGACCATTATTAGTTCTCAATCTTTTAATCTTTTTACCTGTTTGCTTTTCAATCATGACTTTAAACCGTTTGAATCTAACAAAAAGCCTCGCTCTTATTTTTCAAGAAATACACCCAAATTTTTCTGGAATAGTCAATTACAAAGAGATGGAACTAAAGGTGGTGAAGAGAATACTTGCTCTCTGGTCTGAAGGTAAATTTTCATAAAACATTTCTTTGTAAAGTGGAAATACCTAACAACCAGATCAGAAAGTTAGACACAACTCTAAGATGTAGATGGGATAAATTACCTATGGCCTACTTAGGTATGCCATTAGGAATTAATCCCAGAAGAAAAAAAGCCCAAAGGCCTATCATCGAAAGAACAAGGAGCAGGCTTGCAATTTGTAAGAGAGGTCTATTGTGCCAGCCTGGCAGATTAACACTAATTAAGTCCACCCTATCTAATCTTTCCCTTTACTACGTGTCTATCTATAGAATTCCAATTTCTATGGCCAAATTGATTGAGAAGATGCAAACGAACTTTTTCTGGGGAGATAAGGAAGCTAAAAGGAAGGTTCATTATGTCAAGTGGGATAATTTGAGGAGGAGCAAAAGGAATGGAGGCGTGGGAATCAAAAGATTTATCCAACACAACATGGCACTACTGTCTAAATGGTGGCGAAAGTATAGTAGAGAAAGAGATGCAATGTGGGTAAAAGTAATCCAGAGGAAGTATGAACTAGACAACTCATCCTGGATGCCGCTTAATCCAATCAACAACAAGGCATCCCGTTTTTGGAGATAAATTTGCTTTGTAGGTGATGGAATCAACAATGAAATTTTTACAGACTCAATAGGGATTAAAAATCAAGATTAGATTGGGCAACAAAACAACATTTTGAGAAGATTTATGGTTTTAAGACTTCAGTCTACAACAACAATACCATAGATCATATTCTATATACTCTGAAAAGGGAGAACTTATCTCAAACATTGCAGGAAATGGTTTAGGGAACCTATAGTTCATAAGGCAGTTATTTGAGTGGGAGAAGGACTTACTACAGGAAATGCTTCAGGGGATAAATGGTTCAGCACCAAACAGTACATCACTGGACAGAATGACATGGTCTTGGAGTAAGGATAACTCATATTCAGTGGCATCTGCATATGCAAAATGAAAAGATATGAAAATTGCGAAAGATGAAAGATTGGCAAGAGTGTGGAAATGAATCAATCATCCCAAAGTAGAATTGTTGGTCTGGATGGCAACTCAAAATGCAATGGGAGTTAGATTAGTACTACATAATACAGGGTTCCCATTCAACGAAGAGAATAATCTGACCTGCTCACTATGTAATTTAATGGATGAAACTACTAGCCACCTATTGTTGCACTGCAATTTTGCCTAGAAAGTTTGGTCTGATATCTTGACGTGGTGGAATTTCACTTGTGTGATACCCTTAGAAATAGGGCAAATCATCATATGCTATCTGGGGTCAAAATTCAAAATAATGGAAAGCATTCTGTTGAGACTGTAATAAGTCTTGTATGACTACTCAACGTGTCTTCATTAGGCATACATTGTGTACTTAATTATTATTTTTATCAAATAATATATGCGGGGTAGCTTGTGTCTAATTGTAATTTTTTCGATGATAAAAAGAGGTTTTTATCACCAAAAGAATTATATCCAAATATCCGGAGAAGGTCTGACACTCGAGGAATGATGGAAGTGCAATTGGAAGAAGTGCCAAAGCCGAGGGTGATTCGAAACTCGAAGAAAGTTGATAAAGTTAAGATATTAAATAAGAATTAGCGTGACTGATTAAAATAAGAAGAAAAGTCAACAATAGAAGGTGGTGACTAGTTATGCATATGAAGAAGGAAGCGTGACCAGTCATGCATATAAGGCCAAAGTCATAGCCAGTCAGGCCAAATCAACAAAAAAGTCTGTAGTTTCGGGTGACCAGTCATGTGTATTAATGCCAGATCCGTGACCAGTCAGCCAAATATATCTCAAATTTCAGTAGCTTCATGTGACCAGTCACACCAAAGCCATGACCGGACAGGCTTGTGCTTGCCAGTATAGTTTTATTTTTTTTTCTTTTTTTCTAGTTTAATTATGTTATTTAGTTTTCTTTTAGAACTAGGAAATTTCACCTTATTTTCCTCCTAGGTTTTCCCTATTTAAGGACCTAGGAGACTTAGATATAATTCATTCAGTTTTTCTTAGCATTAGGTCTCTCTTGGTTTTTATAATTCCAGTCAAAATTTCCAGCAATTTTACTTTCAACTTTTGAGGATTCAATTATGCATTCAATTAATTCATGTACTTCAATTTCAAGCTTCATTTGTAAGATTGGTGAGTTTATTTATTCGTCATATTTTTAATTTATTATTCAATTTTCATCTTCAATATGCTAGGCTAAATTATCCAGGTAAGATCTAATGATGAATTTTATCCCGTAATTTTAGGATTTGACTTCTCATATTTTTCATAATTTATTCAAACTAATTCAAGTTTTTAATTTTCAAACCAAATACAGAGTGTTAATCTCTTGATCAATCGTTCTCATTAATTTGGTATGATTGATACTTGAGTCGATGTCCTCCTACGCTTTGACTTATTGTTATTGAACGAGAATCAATTTCAAATACATCTTTCGAATCATATTATTTTTCATCGAATGATCTTCAGATTGAGATTCTTCGGCCTGAATCATTGATTTAGTTATAAAAAGAGAAGACGTTGTTACCTACAATCTAGGATGGAAGAATTCTATGGATCTGACCTATATTTTTAACCTATTAGTTTTCTATTTTAGTTTAAATTGTAGCTTTTAGAGTTAAAACCAAATCAAATCAAAGGTTAGTATCCGGAACGCTAACATTACAAGTTTCGGTGACAACCTTCTAATTGTTTCTCCTGGATCGATACTCTATGTTGCCGCTTTACTTGTTTTTACATTCTTGAGGCAATGATTGATTTTAATATTGAATATTAATTTGGCCAGCTGATCAACGATACTTTTGCCGGTCGATCAATTTCTCAGGTTAGTATCAATTTATGCAGCACTGTAGTATATCTGGTTGATACGCAACAAATTGATCTTCCAAAAATAGGGATTGTAGGCTGAAGAAGTGGAGGAACTAATCAAAATCAAAGCAGTGTGATGTGCAAAAATCAAACTCAATATCACTCATTTTACAATTCAGGAGATAGTACGATGTCTAGACGAAGTTCGTACCTTGAAGATCTAAGTTATATTTAGGCAATTGTTCATTTTCAGTAGAGGGCGTTTTGAAGAGCTTCATCTCCTATCTGGCTATTCACTTGAATCTCATTTAATCATTGTAATATGTTACTTTAATTATTAATACACACTTTTGCTTATCCTAAAAAAAATTGCAAACAAATAATTAAACGTACTAAAGTTATTATAACAAATGTTTCAACTAAACTAAATCTACAGTGCTTGGATATTTGTTTTTAGAGTTGTTCACAAACTCTTATCCATTTCGACTGTTTGTCAAATTATTGTCTTATTATTCTTTCGTCATTATTCAATTTTTTTGGCATTAATTTTTAGTTGTTTGTTGGTTCATCTCGATGAAATAAATCTCAAAAGTAAAAAATAATATCAAAAAAATTTTAAAATTTGAAAAAAGATGAAAAATAAGCTAAAATAAAGTCTGTTTTGACTAATTTTTTTTCTTTAGTTTTTTTCTTTTTTTAGTTTTTAGTTTTTGAACTTAATTTTATAAGGGTAATTTAAGTCAAGTTCCTATTAGCCCACGCTGCGTAGGTTTTGATCCCACCAAAATTTTCAAGTTATGTTTTCATTCCATTTTACATTGTTTGATATTTTTGCCATTATTTTAAAGTGTTAGTTTACGTTTTTATTCTTTTTAAGTGAAAACATATAATCCTGAATTTGATATATTACAAAATATAACAGTAAATTAGGCTTGAAAGTTGAAAACACATATGAAAAATATATTATGTGAATAAAAAAGATATTCACCGGAATCCAAAGAGATACTTACTAGAATCTCAAAAGATATTCATCGGAATCATATTAAGTGACTGAAATTTTATTGATACCTGTATTTGCTTATAGAATTCGAATTTATTGTGTTTATCTTTCTAAATTCAATTTGGTATATTCATCATCTCATATCAATGAGATTTTTCCAATTTCTTGTATTGCTTTACTAGAATCCGAAATTCTTATTTTCATCTTCACTCAAACTAATCGGAAAAAACTCTAGGCATATAAAGAAGAAAATCAAGTGCTGTGAATTAGAAGGAGGATTTCATTGTCCAACGTAAAAAATATTTTCCGAAGACAGTACTTTTTTATTACGCAGTGAGTGAAGATTATTTTACCGTTGTTCCTCTTTTTCGCATCTATTTTAGAATGATATTGGTTGAACAATATAACAAAGAATTCTGTTAAAATTTACTATGATCTACAAATTTACCATCGTAAAAGAATAAAGAATTTTACAGTAATTTAAACATTAGATGTGCAAATTTATCACAATTATAGAGGACAGTAAATTTATTATTGACCTTTTTATTAATTAACCATCAGATAAGCAAACATGTCATCATATGTAGAAAAGATTTGCAATTTACCATTAAGTTTATAAAAGACAACAAATTTACCATTGATTCTAACAAATTAACTATCAATTAAGAAAATTTATTATTACTTGTAAAAAAAATGCAAATTTACTATCACAATTATAGAGAGCAGCAAACTCAGTTTTTGAAGTGTTGAAACTAATATGGTAAGTTCATGATAGTATCCCGTTGTTTAAGGGGTAAAGTGCTGAAATTGTGCAAATTAAAAATAGCATAGTTTGGGTATTTTTTAAAAGATATGATCAAAATATAACCATTAAAAGAGAATGAGATGAAAATCTAGTTAACACTAATAAATATGACCAAAAAATAAATGTCTCATTTTATAATTTTTAGATTTCTTTAGTCGCAACAAACCAACAAACTTTGAAAATTGATGAAAACATAATAAATACAAAATAAATTTAAATAAAGACAAGAAAATTAAATAAAAATAAAAATAATTAAATAGCTTAAGTCAAATAGAATAGTCCAAAAATCATACATCTATTTGTTTTCCCCTGCTCTCTCCAGAAATAAAATACTCCGTTTCCTTCACAAATATGTTTCACTCCAAATGATTTGAGACTATGAACTTTGGTTCCCCCACTCTCTCTATCTCCCTCTCTGATACCCAGTTTATACGATGGTGCTACCGTTTTCCGGCAATCTATCTCCTACCCTTGAAATCCCTAGAAAACCCCTAAACTCCGAACTCACTAAAACTCCCAACTCAATTCAAACCCATTGTTCCCTACACCCTCGTCTATGGCTAATAATTTTCGTTATATCTGTTCAAATCCTCATCCTCTTCATCACTCGATCTCTTCCGATACCCTCATCCCTTTTCCCGGCCACAAAAACCACAAGATCCAATACCGAAAAATGCCCGTTGGGCAGAATTTATGTCTACGACCTCCCTCAGAGGTTCAACAAACAGTTGGTCGACACGTGCAACGACTCCGACCCTTGGCATTGGCGGTGTGGCGCCGTTTCTAACAACGGATTCGGCCCACCAGCCACCGAAATCGCTGGAATCGTGCCGGAGAGTCTGACTTCGGCATGGTACTGGACCAACCAATTCGCCTCGGAGATTTTGTTTCACAACCGGCTTTTGAACTACAAGTGTAGAACGCTAGAGCCGGAATCTGCTAGGGCATTTTATATTCCGTTTTACGCTGGACTCGCTGTGGGGAAATACTTATGGGCAAATCATACTATGAGGGACCGTGATTGTGAGATGGTGGTCAGGTGGGTCTTGAATCGACCGTTTTGGAGGAGATCCAACGGTTCCGATCACTTCATAACACTGGGTCGGATCGCTTGGGATTTCCGGCGATTAGATGACCCCAAAATCGACTGGGGGTCAAGCCTGATAAACATGCCGGCGATGAGACACGTTACTCGTCTCATCGTTGAGCGGGCCCCCAGGGACTATAACGACGTCGGTATACCTTACCCCACCGGATTCCACCCCAGCTCGAGTTCCGAGATCATCGATTGGCAGCGATTTGTTAGAAACCGGAAGCGCACGAGCCTGTTCAGTTTCGTCGGTGCCGCGCGTGCCGATATAAAGAACGACTTCAGAGGTCTTTTACTGGGTCAGTGCAGAAACGAGTCGGACTCGTGCCGAGCCGTGGACTGTGCTAAGACCGAGTGCGCCAACGGCAAAACGTCGAATCTGGAAACGTTTCTCGACTCGGATTTCTGTTTACAGCCGAAAGGGGATTCGTACACGAGGCGGTCCGTGTTCGATTGCATGTTGGCCGGTTCTATTCCGGTCTTTTTCTGGTTCCGAACCGCGTATGGGCAGTACGAGTGGTTTTTGCCGGGTGAACCGGAGAGTTACTCGGTGTATATTGAGCCGCGTGATGTGAGGAATGGGCGGTCGATTAAGAAGGTTCTGGAGAGTTACAGTAGGGAAGAGGTGAGGAAGATGAGAGAGAAAGTGATTGAGATTATGCCGAAGTTCGTGTACGCGAAACCGAGTGAGGGTTTGGGGAGTATTAGAGATGCCTTTGATGTTGCGGTTGAAGGGGTGCTGAAACGGATCAAGGAGCAAAGAGAGAGAGGACGGAACGTGGGACCAAATTCCTGACTCAGTAATTCAAGTAAGTATAGAATAGTGAGTCTACTCGTGATGGGTTTGTGTAGCTGAGTTGAGAACGAGTCTGGTTCGATACAAGAAGTAGAAGATTCTGGTCAAAAGAGAGGCGGTGACGTTAGACCAAAAGGTTGGAAAATCAGCTTAATTTATGGGGAGATTTTGCTTTACTTATAGACGGCTTTTGCGGAGGATATTGCGGGTCTATTTCCCATATAGATTTGCAGTAATTAAATAATTGGACTTATTATGGTGTGCTGAGTAAAGTATAATTCAATAATAATTTTCTGCCAAAAGAATTCTGCAATTGTCAGTTTTTTTCATCCTTAAGTCTCTGTTTCAGTTTTGTTCTCCTCTACACTTTGTTGCAATTAAAATGTATATGTACAGATACTTTCGTGCAGAGATTCTGCAATTTTATTGGATTGTTTTTTTTTAATTTAAAATTTTCTTATAATTTTTTGTCTTTTTTTAATTTTTTATGAATTATTAATTTGTCTCTATGAAAAATCTCAAAGAAACTATAAATATGGTATAAATTTGAAAAAAGTTAAAAAAATAAAAATAATTAAAAAACAGCAATTTCTTTTATCTGTTCGTCGTATTTAGTGATATTTTTTTGGCTTTTAAACATAATTGTATAAAAAAAATTCGTTTAGGCAGTATGTATTATTGAGCCGAATAATACATGCTAAACGAAAATTAGAACAGTATCTATGTTATGATTCTTACCCATTGAAGGCCTGTGTAATAAAATAGTAAAGACAACTAGATCGCTTTATTCTAACAAGGTGTATGCATCGATTTTGGGAGTAGTATGCCTCCACATCGGAGCACACACACCACATGGGCTCATACAAAGTGTTGACGCATATCAAAATTTAAAAATGGACATTAGAAAATAGGTGACTATTATGAATTACTATATGGTTTCCGACGTTCCCTCGAGAATAGGTGCAAGCTAGCACGAGATGATGCCCTTGATTGAAACTTTAATTTTATAGACTTTGGCGAAAGTATTCAGAGATAAGGTTGGAAATGAAAAACTAAATAGGCAAACTATTTATTCAGTGTCAATCACTCCTTTTTTATTTTTTCTTGACTTGAATGCTCTTACTTGATTTTGAATGTCTTCTCAAAACTTCTTGTCTTTCTCTAAAATAATTTTTCGGAGAGAGGTTTTCCTCACTAAACTCTAAAAAATTCCACTTCTTTGAAGTAAAAATTTCCTCCTTAAAGCCTCCTAGAAGAGAAGAGTTGTCTTCACCTCTTACATTCTCTTTATAGGTCCTAAGTTTCCCAAAAATGTGCAAGTGTAATTTGACTTTGGGCAGTTTGATCTGGCATGCCACTTCACAAATTAGCGTGCGCTAGGAAAGTGCCCATATGCCTACATGGCTCATGGTCAGGACCAACCGTGCACGAACAACCCAATCAATACTTGATTTGTCATTCACTTTGGAGCAATAGGTTTTCGGTTGAGCGGATCGACAATTCGACCCACTATAACACACTACAATTCTGAAACGTAGAATGAAGAATGGGAGGACCTTCCATGGTAAATATTAATGGATTGCAGGGGCAAGGTGGTGGTGGCCTCAAGCTTTTCCATGAAAACCGTTTGTAAAGGTTATTGATGATTCACCCAAAGCTACTTACTATCATTTTTTGTAACTAATTAATGAAGCATTAAGGGAAAAAAATACCATGGTGCTTCTCGTGCCACCTTAAGACAAAATGTGTACTATCCGATCAATTCCGTTAACTTTCAAACAAGTTTTAAAAGTCACGTCACGATCCTAACTTTAGTCCGAAATAAATTCTCGATCCCCAATCAATTTCTAATTAATCCATAAATTAACATTAATAATTCTGCCTTACTCTTAATCGTCCAAATTTCGAATCGGGGTCTATCACAGCTGCTTCTTTGCAAATTCTGAACCCAAATACAATAACATCCTCTTTCAGGTTGTCTACAAAGAACGTGATGGAAACTTATAACGTTAAAGCTCCTCCCATGTGTCTTTTGTGCTTGTAGATGACATGGATCCAGGCTCCATGTTTCTGCTCTTCTCTTTTCAATCTCCTCTCCATATGTCCAAACCAAGTTGCGTATCACCTTAATAATACTTGATAGAATATAATGTGATTTTGTTATTTCCGGTGTACGAAAATTAAATCTTCAGCCACGCAATTTGTTACACAGTAGAACACAAGAACAGAAAAATTATAGAAACTTACAAAAACCAATCTTAGGATTTCAAAAATTGAAGAATCGAGACAAGTAATATATTTTGTCCTTAAAGCAAATTATGTCCCCTACACTTGTGCTAATGGGACAATTAGACATTTGCTTCCCACGATACAACGAATTTCGACAAGAGGAGGCAGCACTTCAATCCTCTGTTTTTATAGGCACAGAGAGGTGTCCGTTCGGAGGACTTGCAACTGACCGAAAAGTTGTGAGGTGCTCGTTCGGAGGACTTGCAACTGACCGAAAAGTTCTGATTGATCAGAAAGTTACAACTGATCGGAGAAGAATGCATCTCTTAAAAAAACGCGTTTGGATATATTTTTAGAAGATGGGTTTCCGCGGATTAGGCCATGGGCTAAAAGAAAATTAAATCCAGTTAGCCCAGTCCGAATTAATTTTCTGTAAAAAGAATATATTCATTAGCCCAAGCCCAATCCCACAACCCATGGCCCACGAGCCCCTGCCTGACCTAACACGCCAGTAGGTCGGTCGGACAGCGATGGCGACACGCGCGTTCACAAAATTTGCGTGTGCGCTCGCCCATTCACAAAATTTCTATGATCCTAAGGGCCAAGCCCTTGTTCAAAAATCCTAGTAATAAACTCAAGAATTTTTCCTTCTCCAACCAATGTGGTACAAAACCACATTGCTCCTTCTACCAACATTCATGCATGAGCATATAGCTCACTTTAAGGATAATTTTCAATTCATCCAAAAATAATATATGAAAATCAACCACACAAGGTCTATCTTTACTCAGAGATGAACAAACGGTATGTGGGTCCACCCCGTCTGAAAACCGGGTCCCACTTAATTTGTAACTTCAAAATTGAGGTTTTCAATAATTTTTCCAACAATCCCCCACATGAATGAAATTGACAGAGAAACTATGCTATGAGAGTGCAGATGCAGATCTTCTGAGAATACCGTAGGACGTATTCCGTATAGAGTAAGGTAGCTTGTGGCTTTGAACCTTCTCCTGTGAATAACTATCGGATTTACTAGCTAACAAGTGAACGCGATGTTTTGAACTGTTCAACTGTTCGTGCAAACCAAGACAACAGCCATCACACGGAATACTTCCTGACGCAGTTTGGTTCTTACAGTTGTGCCCATTATGACCCTGGGACACTCCTGGTGTTCATGAATGTTTATACAGATTTCAGCACTTGACAATCTCATAGAAACGGCATCTTCACATCCATATAAGTGATTCTTATTAAGAGTAAGACAATCTCATAGAAACGACCTCTTCACATTTATATAGGTGATTCTTATTAAGAGTATCATGCTATACTCTATTTGATTTACCAAAATATAAGAATCATTAAAAGCATTGTTTAACCTAAAACGCTGTAGACATCACTATTTTATCATAAGAATGGGTAGGAGACATAATCTCCACAGTGATATTCTTAAGTCACATACAACTCGATTGTTACTTTGAACTTAGGTCTTGTGATCTCCAGTCAGCTAGATAGGGCTGTCATTACAATAACTTTTATGACATGGGCTTAGCTCCATTCCCTTTGATGTATTGACAACTAATTCTGTTGTTAACCCTTTGGTTAGCGGATCAGCGATGTTATTCTTTGATCTTACATAATCAATAGTAATATAACTCCATTAGAAATTAGTTGTCTAATAGTATTATGTCGTCGACGTATACGTCGAGACTTCCCGTTAGACAAATTACTCTGTGCTCTGCCTATTGCTGATTGACTATCGCAATATATAAAAATTGCAGACACTTATTTTGGCCAATTTGGAATATCTTCTAAGAAGTGACGTAAACATTCAGTTTCTTCACCAGCCTTATCCAAAGCGATAAACTCTAATTCCATGGTGGATCTTGCTATACAAGTTTGTTTGGTGGATTTTTAAGACACGACAGCTCCACCTAAAGTAAATACAAATCTGCTTGTTGATTTTGAATCATCGGTATTTGATATCTAGTTCGCATCACTATATCCTTCTAGTACTGTTGGATATCGTGTATAGTGCAATCCATAGTCAGCGGTGTATCTTAAATACCTAAGTACCCTGATTATAGCCGTCTAGTGATCTTTTCTGAGATTACTGGTATAGTGACTTAGCTTACTGACTGAATACGTTATATCTGGCCTTATACAATTCATCAAGTACATTAGACTGCCTATAACACGAGTATATTCTAATTGAAAAATGCTTGTACTTATATACTTATATAGATGCAGCTTTAAGTCTACTGGTGTTTTTGTTATACTCTTATCATTCTTGTTGAACCTTTCAAGTATCTTCTCTATATAATATTTTTGAGACAAGATAATACCATCAGACATTCTAGTAATTTTAATTCATAGAATGACGTCTGCTAGACCTAGGTCTTTCATATCAAATTTTGAGTTTAACAATTTTTTTTGTGGCCTTGATTACCTCATCATTATTACCAATTATCAGCATATCATCCACATATAAACATACAATGATATAACCTTGTCAGTATTGTCGGCATATACACATTTGTCACATTCATTGATGGTGAAACCATTCAAGATCATGACATCATCAAACTTTTCATGCCATTGTTTTGGTGCTTGCTTTAAATCATACAATGATTTGACAAGCTTACACACTTTGTTGTCTTTTTCAACAAACTTAAAATCTTTTGGTTGTTTCATGTAGATCTCCTCCTTAAGGTCACCATTCAGGAAAGCTGTTTTTACATCTGTAGACACTGAAATTTTACATGACTTAATTGTCATTCAATTAGTCAAGACAATACATATTCTTGACTAATTAAAATCAAAATTAAAATATAACCAAAGCCTAAATGAATATTGGGTCCTCAAAATTATGTGGGCTCGGTCCACTTAAAAATATGAGGGAGACCAAAAAAATAAATGGATTAGCCAAATTGGCTAAATGGTTATGAAATTGGGCTAGCCCAAAGATGGAGGCCCACTCCAATTCTTTCTAGGTCATTAAATAAATAAATAATACTTTTATTGTATTATTTATTTATTTTATATTGATCCAAGATTCTCTCCATAAATAGGAGACGAATTCATTTGGAAAGGTAAATCAATGAAGAAGCATATGCCAAATTGAAGATGCTCTCTTCTATCCTATAAATAGAGGCTCTCATTATGAAGAAAGAGATCCCCGGAGCCAGAAGAATTCTCTCAAGCATTCGAGCGTTCTTCAAGCCTCTTCTCAAGCCTTCTCTCAAGCTCTTGCGAGGAATCAACAAGCACTCAAACAAAGCCGATTCGTCTGCAACTGCATTCCGTCGAGATCAAGCTGCTCAAGCCCTCGATCAAAGCCACCACCTCGATTTCTTCATTCAAGAAATCATTAATCGGTTCATTCAACAACAAGCTTCAACAGCCGTTGGATAGCCACCACAGTCGGAGATCGAATCAGAGGAAGCGTTCTTTTATTACGAAGAACATAATAGAGATTGTATCCACTTTTCATTTAATTTCAATAAAATATTATTTTGTGCATCTTTTTCTTGTCTTTATTACAGGACTCGATTTTGTGTGTTACAAATTTGGCACGCCCAGTGGGACCACTCTACCTCTCATCTCTTTCTCCAAGAGCAAGTTCTTCTAAAATGGCTTCCAAGAAGGTTCAAGCTGCTGAAATCGTCAAGAACTCCAACAAGAACGTCGTCCTTGACACAAGCAGCAATAGCACCTCCACGGGTCCTATGACGCGAAGCAAGAGTAGGATGATCACTACTTCTGCAAGTCTCCAAGTTGCATCAGGCGCTAATCCAACGAAGGTGCTGCACAAAAAACACCGAGGGGGAAAGGAATCCGGAAAGTTTCCATCCGATCCCAAAAATTTGACCTCGGCAAGCTTTTCGCCACGCCCATCTCATTCGATTTCTGATGCAAACTTAAGCACAGGTTCGCAATCTGGATCCTCCCCTTCGTCACCAAAATACTCAGGCTCATCAAGTTATTCAGAGTCATCGTACTCGATGGCCATGCAAGTCATGACCACTGGCACATCAACAATAGAGGAACAACTTGCGACAATGGCTCGTGCCATCGAAAAGCTCACCAAGACGGTGGAGGAGAAGGACCTTCAAATCGCATCTCTCATGAACAAGCTCGAGGCTCATAATGTGAGAGAAACTAGTCAAGGCAATTCTCATCCACCTGGTTTCACACCACAAGTTGCGCCAACTGTTGGCGACGGGAAGATGAAGCAAGCGGTGGAGGCAGGCCATGTTTCGTCATCAAAGCAAGGAAATCTTGGCAACGTCAACCATGCATCTGCTGTGCGCCAAGAAGTTAGTCAAAGCATTCAACCAACTTCTATTGCCGCATTATCTGTCCAGCAACTTCACGACATGATAACAAATACGATCAGGGCACAATATGGTGGAGCTCCACAAAGCAATCTCATGTACTCGAAGCCCTACACAAAGCGAATTGACTACTTCAGGATGCCTGTTGGATATCAGCCCCCGAAGTTTCAACAATTTGATGGGAAGGGAAACCCGAAGCAACATGTTGCCCATTTCGTTGAAACTTGCAACAATGCTGGAACAGAAGGAGACTTACTTGTGAAGCAGTTTGTCCGCTCGCTCAAGGGGAATGCGTTTGAGTGGTACACAGATTTGCAACCGGAGTCAATTGACAGTTGGGAGCAAATGGAGCGTGAGTTCCTTAACCGCTTCTACAGTACTCGTCGCACAGTGAGTATGATGGAGCTAACAAACACTCATCAATGGAAGGATGAGCCAGTGGTGGACTACATCAACCGATGGCGTTGTTTGAGCTTAGATTGCAAAGACCGACTCTCAGAAGTTTCTGCTGTCGAGATGTGCATGCAAGGTATGCATTGGGGTCTGCTTTACATTCTTCAGGGAATAAAGCCACGCACGTTCGAAGAGCTGGCTACGCGTGCCCATGACATGGAAATTAGCATAGCTAATCATGGTGGAAAGAACTCTCAAATTCCCGACAAGCCAAACGACAAGGATGTGAAGAAAGTAGAAAAATCTTTCAAAGGCACCAACAAAAATTCCATGGTGGTAACCACTGCTCCAGTGAAAATATCAGTAAAGGACAAAAAGAAAGGAGATCAGAAAGAAACGCGCCCGCGGGAGAAGGATGGACGCCCAAGTCTGAAAGAATTGCAAGAAAGAAAATATCCATTCCCCGACTCTGATGTACCAGGCATGCTAGAGGACTTGCTTGAAAAGAAAGTCATTCAACTTCCGGAGTGCAAACGTCCCGAGGAGATGGGCCGAGTGAATGATCCGAGGTATTGTCATTACCATCGAATTGTGAGTCACCCCACCGAAAGATGTTTTGTTTTGAAGGAACTACTTGTTGATCTAGCAAGTAAGAACAAGATTCTCCTAGACCTTGATGAGGCCATGGAGTCTAACCATACCACTGTTGTCATGGGATCACCAAGTTCTCCGATTTCGGATACCAGAACAAAAGTGAAGCGGGCATCAACTCTCGCACCGGGGGCAGTCTCAAAAGCCATCCAGTTTGGTTCATTAGACCCTGTGACTATTCAAGTCTCAAACCAAGACATATCCACTCGTCATGGTGCAAAGGAAATCCCGGTAGACAATGACGAAGGATGGACCCTCGTGGCAAGGAAGAAGTCACAAAAGTACAACTCCAAAGTTCAAGTAATTCAGCCCAGGAAATGGCTAAGGACAAAGAACTATCACCAACACGCAAAAAGGAAGGAGCAAAGAAGCAAAAGTGATCGAAAGGAGGCGTTGGATCTTCATGAATCACTAAAACCAAATTCTCCTGCTCCAGTTACTCTTGGGGATTTCTTTCCGGTAGGATACTTTGAAGATGATGTAGTTGAAACTGTCTACATGGTCATAGCCAGTGAAGAAACTGAAGAGGATGTACAATATGTCGACACAGTCAAGGTAGAACCGAAAAAAGAAGAGGCTAACATTGTCGCGGTTTTGAAGGAAATGCCTCCATCTTTCAGCCTCCGCGAAGTGTCACAACTTCCTCGGTCTTCCAGACTCGCACTTGCTCGAATGTTGGAAGAACCTCAAAAGTACGAGCAGTTCACCAATGAAGTTAACGATACCAAGGTGGACTTTTCCCCTTCCGCCTCTTGTTGCGTAGCAATCACTTTCACTGATGATGACCTTCAGTTAGGTTCAAAACCTCATAATCGACCGTTGTTCGTGTCGGGATACATCAAAGAGCAGAAAGTGAGTCGCATTCTTATCGATGGGGGTTCAGCGGTAAACATCATGCCAAAATTTATCTTGAAAAGACTTGGAGTTCCAATCGAAGAGTTAGCCCGTAGTCGTTTGGTTATACAAGGTTTCAACCAAAGGGGTCAACGTGCAATTGGAATGATTCGTCGGAACCTCACCATTGATGAACTTGCAGCAAGCACATTGTTCCATGTCATCGATGCAAAAACATCTTACAATCTGTTGCTTGGGAGGCCTTGGGTACATGGGAATGGAGTAGTTGCATCGACACTCCATCAATGCTTCAAATTTTACCAAGACGGTATCAAAACTGTTGTAGCAGATGACAAGCCATTCACCGAAGCCGACTCCCATTTTGCAGATGCAAAATTTTACATGGACTCTGACGTAGTTTCTGAGATTATCCCAACTAAAGTCCCTTCCATGGGTCAAGAAAAGCTGAAGCTGGTGGTGGAAGACGAAGTGACGCATGCAAGGGAGCTCGCAAGTAGTCGCAAGGAATCGACAAAGTTTGACTCATCACGAGTGGGCCCTTCATCGTCTCACACTCAAGTTGCAAAGACTATTTTCAAATACATCCCAAAATCTCGACGAAAGGAAGGGGAATCACCATTTGAAGAGGTCATTACACTCGGCGGAGTTACAGAAAAGGGTACAAAAGCATCGACAAAGGAAACTCTTCAGATATTAAGAGAAGACTTAGCAATGCCTCTTCCAGCTCTTGGGCAACTTGGCTCCATCAAATCCGCATCAGAAGGATTTGTCAAGCCTCTAAATGAATCATTTCAGCGTGTCGTGCTTCCAGAAAAGAGAACGGGAGGGTTTGACCCAAAGGCCTATAAGCTTTTAGCTAACTCAGGCTATAACTTTGCCAATCCAGCATCACTTGGAGAATTGAGCCCAGAACTCACCGATGAGAAAGTTCATGGCCTTAGTGAAGCACAAAAGAAGTTGAGACAACAAGGACACAAAGTTAGTCCACCAAAGACCGGCCTTGGATTCACACCACCGGAGCCCATTCGTATATCTGCCAAAAGAAAAGGGAAAAAGGCAAACGCACAGCATATCACGGTGGAAGAAGTCAAAGAAGACGATGCTCAACAAAATACTCCTCGAGTTTCAGTGTTTGATCGTATTGGAGCTCCTGTAACACATTCTTCAGTCTTTGACAGGCTCGGTGCTACAAAGAAGGCACGAAAGAAGACGATGTTTCAGCCTAAAAAATCGGTGTTATCTCGTCTTGGTAGCAAAAGTATGTCATCAAAGAAAGGAGACTCTAAGAGAGCGCTAAAGAGTATCGAGCTTGATTCTTCTAAAGAGGATAAAGACACTCAAAGCTCAGTTCCATCTCGTATGAAACGAGTGACATCTCTTGAAATCAACATAGAAGGGCCACTCAAGATCAAAAGGCGTACAATTGTACTAACGGGGCAGTCCAAGAATCAAGCAAAAGATGAGGATGAAGATGAAAAGGTAGTTGAGCACACCACATCTTACCATGTGGCGGTTGATGAACAATCAAGCTCAGAATCTGAAGATGATGACCTCCCATTGGAACAACAAATCCCATCACTGAGGATAGCCATACAAGAGGGCTTCACTGATGAAGAAAATGCTAAACTCCGCCTTGCTGAGTTAGAAGCGTTGGATGAAAGGAGATTAGAAGCTCAACAACGTCTTGAATGTTACCAAGCTCGACTTTTCAAAGCTTTCAACAAAAAGGTTAGACCTCGGTCTTTTAAAATTGGAGAGTTGGTGCTCGCCGTCCGAAGACCCATCATCACTACTCATCGAACCAGCAACAAGTTCCTATCAAAATGGGACGGTCCGTATGTGGTATCGGAAGTTTATACTAATGGGGCATACAAGATAGTTGATGAAGAAGGACTACGAATCGGCCCAATCAACGGGAAGTTTTTGAAGCGCTACTACCCGTGAAAGTCCAAACTCCTAATCCCATGAGTCTAAACTGCACGATGCTCCTGGCCCGCATGAGCTAAAACTGTGTACGGCCCTGCCAAAAAAAAAGTATCATATCCTTGAACTACGTTTTGACTTGATCTCTTTAAAGGGTACGTAGGCAACTTAAGAATTTTTCTTGAGTTCAGTCCATCCAAAAAAAAAAAAAAAATATTCATCCATTCATTCACAAAACAAATAAAAATAAATGAAGATACATTCAACCAAATTAAAGAATGTTTTATTTCATTGGCATGATAAAAATGATAATACTTTGCTTCAAAAGTAAAATACGCATCTGGTAAACTAAACATGCCTAGCAAAAAAAAAAAAAAAAAGACAAGAAATGCAAAGTCAAGATGACAATGATAAATAGTCCAAGAAGAGTCCCTAAATCCATGCCTGCTTCTTGATGTCTTCACGTTCCATTTCTAGAAAGTCCCGCAATCTGTTTGCCACGTGAAGTTCTCCCTCAGTAACCAACGAAGCTTGCTCGATAGTAGCTCGCTCCTCAGTAAGACGAGCAACAGTGTTCTGTCTCTCCAATGTTTGTGCCTCGCTCTCTTGGATCGATGTCCTTAATTGTGATGCACATGCCTCCAGAGTCCCAAACTCTCTTCTAAGAATATCACATTTGGCCTCCACACTGGTCAAGTCACGCTGCATAGATTGGGTGCTCTCCATGTCTTTTGTCACAAGAGTAGACTCTTTACTGATGTGTTGAGTAAGATTGGTCAAACGTTCTGACTGTAAGACTGAAGTCATGGCATTGTCATACTCTGACCTTATGGAGACATACTTCTCAACATTCTGCATGTATGTTTCAATACGCATCTGTAGAGGAGAATAGTCCACCTCGAGTAAAGCAAACTCCTTGTAAATTTCTTCAAATGTTTTTCGAAGCAAAGGAAGCTTCTCGAAAGAGACACGGTCAAGCAAGTTGAAAATATTGCCTGCTAGCAAAAGAGCCGACTGGCGGCGAGCACCACAAATCACAATGGAGGTATCAAACTTGGACACACCAAATTTTGCTGCCTGATCAAAATCACAAGTGGCTTCTGGCTCACATCCTTTAGGTAAAAGCGGGGCTCTATACTCAATAGACAAAGGGAGAGGATCAAATGATCCATTGCTAGCACCGAAGTACAAAGCCCTCCCGCCGTTCTAAAGTCTCTGCCAAAGTCTCCACCAAACCCGAGATGTCGTGTAGAGGAAACATTGGGACAGCTTGCACTGAAGTACAGAGGCCCTCCCGCCGTTTTGAAATCTCTGCGAAGTAAAGGAAACATTGGGACAGCTTGCACCGACGTACAGAGGCCCTCCCGCCGTTTTGAAGTCTCCGCCGAAGTCTCCGCCAAGTACGAGATGCCGTGTAGAGGAAACATTGAGACAGCTTGCACCGAAGTACAGAGGCCCTCCCGCCGTTTTGAAGTCTTCGCCGAAATCTCCGCCAAGTACGAGATGCCGTGTAGAGGAAACATTGGGACAGCTTGCACCGAAGTGCAGAGGCCCTCCCGCCGTTTTGAAGTCTCTGCCAAAGTCTCCGCCAAGTACGAGATGCTGTGTAGAGGAAACATTGGGACAGCTTGCACCGAAGTACAGAGGCCCTCCCGCCGTTTTGAAGTCTATGCCGAAGTCTCCGCCAAGTACAAGATGCCGTGTAGAGGAAACATTGGGACAGCTTGCACCGAAGTACAGAGGCCCTCCCGCCGTTTTGAAGTCTTCGCCGAAATCTCTGCCAAGTACGAGATGCCGTGTAGAGGAAACATTAGGACAGCTTGCACCGAAGTGCAGAGGCCCTCCCGCCGTTTTGAAGTCTCTGCCAAAGTCTCCGCCAAGTACGAGATGCTGTGTAGAGGAAACATTGGGACAGCTTGCACCGAAGTACAGAGGCCCTCCCGCCGTTTTGAAGTCTATGCCGAAGTCTCCGCCAAGTATGAGATGCCGTGTAGAGTAAACATTGGGACAGCTTGCACCGAAGTACAAAGGCCCTCCCGCCGTTTTGAAGTCTTCGCCGAAATCTCCGCCAAGTATGAGATGCCGTGTAAAGGAAACATTGGGACAGCTTACACCGAAGTGCAGAGGCCCTCCCGCCGTTTTAAAGTCTCTGCCAAAGTCTCCGCCAAGTATGAGATGCCGTATAGAGAAAACATTGGGACAGCTTGCATCGAAATGCAGAGGCCCTCCCGCCGTTCTGAAGTCTCTGCCAAAGTCTTCGCCAAGTACGAGATGCCGTGTAGAGGAAACATTGGGACAACTTGCACCGAAGTGCAGAGGCTCTCTCGCCGTTTTGAAGTCTCTGCCAAAGTCTTCGCCAAGTACGAGATGCCATGTAGAGGAAACATTAGGACAGCTTGCACCGAAGTACAGAGGCCCTCCCGCCGTTTTGAAGTCTCTGCCAAAGTCTCCGCCAAGTACGAGATGCCGTGTAGAGGAAACATTGGGACAGCTTGCACCGAAGTACAGAGGCCCTCCCGCCGTTTTAAAGTCTTTGCCGAAGTCTCTGCCAAATACAAGATGCCGTGTAGAGGAAACATTGGGACAGCTTGCACCGAAGTACAGAGGCCCTCCTGCCGTTTTGAAGTCTCTGCCAAAGTCTCCGCCAAGTACGAGATGCCGTGTAGAGGAAACATTGGGACAGCTTGCACCGAAGTACAGAGGCCCTCCCGCCGTTTTAAAGTCTTTGCCGAAGTCTCTGCCAAATACAAGATGCCGTGTAGAGGAAACATTGGGACAGCTTGCACCGAAGTACAGAGGCCCTCCCGCCGTTTTGAAGTCTCTGCCGAAGTCTCCGCCAAGTACGAGATGCCATGTAGAGGAAACATTGGGACAGCTTGCACCGAAGTACAGAGGCCCTCCCGCCGTTTTGAAGTCTCTGCCGAAGTTTTCGCCAAATCTGATACGCCGTGTAGATAAAATATTGGAATGACTTGCTCAAACAAGAAGCGGCCCTTTTGATGTCGAAGTAACAACTACGACGCATAAATCCCATATGATCTCTCATCATTTTTTTTAATAAGCCTAACTTGACCTGTCGACAACAATCAACAAAAAAAAAAATAGATGACAATATTGAGAAGTTAAAAAATTGTTCACCTCACGATTTGTGGTAGAACCAAATAGCTGTCAAATCCAAGCTACCAAACCTTCTAAAATGACTCCAAGCCGAAAACTGAAAAAATAATATGAGTGAGCACAACTTGCGATAATTAAGGACCCGACGGGTCAATTACAAAAGCTTGAAACCTCAGCAAACGGTCACTCATTCAGAGAATTATTCTTTTGTGATAGTGAAGTATGAACCTATTTTTATGAGGAATACTCCATTAGCAGTATAAAAAAAGAAATAATTAAAAAAATTAATTAATTAAAATTGCTCGCTCTTTGGACAAGTTTTTGGAAAACTAACGGAGGTTCTGTTGACACCCCAAGGCATTAGGCGTGTCAATTTTCGGCGCATGCTATGATTTTTGGCAGTGTTATCAAAAGGGTGATGATTACAACAATGGAGCTTCTCATTTGTTTATTTTTGATTGCTGACAGTAATAGGTGCACCTTGGGACATATTGGTAACATACAGCCATGGAATTGTGCATGGGCGGGATAATGGATTATGCTGCCATGACTATATATATATATATATATATATTTTGTACGAAGAAGAACAAAATAGCATCATGGACAAGCCAACTTAATCATGCTACTCCAAGAAGCAGATCATGACCACAAGACCTATGCCACACATATAATAAGGATTCGAGGATCTTACCTCAGAACTTCAATTTTCTCCTTGTCTTTTGACCTTCGGACAATGGCAATTCCGAATACTCAAGGTACTGTTGCACATGGATGAAAGCAGAGGAGTGAATTTCTATATGACCTAGGACGTTATATTTATAGCTAGCTTATGGCATGCTCTACAAAAAAAAAAGGAAAGCGATCTGTTCGAAAAGGCAGGAAAGCAACAAGGAAAGTCCGAGATTTTATTGTTTCCTCATGATCATAATGACATACTTGGTACAAAAATTAAAAAAAAAAGGGAATCGTGGTTCGGCTTCATCAAGGGAAGTTTCCAAAGACGAAAAGAAGGATTACTACTACAGCGTTGATGCTAATGCTTACTGTATGTTTTCCTTCTAAAAAGTTACAACTTGTTTTGGCCAAATCAAGCGTCTATATTATCTTGTGGTTAAAAAATCAAGTACCGGAGCAGAGCAAATTACACACTTTCCATACTTTTCAAAGTTGAACTTCTCACCTCATTGTTGTGTTTCGAAATCACGTGTGCCCACTCAGAACATATCCCTCTTAAGATGCTAGAAAAGAAGACGGAAGAGCAAACGAACAAAAAAATGCATAAGTAAAGAATTCACGGCCTCACGCTAAGATTATCTGAGTGACCCGATTGTCGGAAGGACTTTCGATTGATATTTGATGGTATGGGATGACTGCCTAGTATTTATAAGAAGAAAAAAATATATATAGTGGAAATCCTTGCACAAGAGATCTCGAGCTTTATTTCCAAAATAAGTGTAAAGACCAATCCCTTGACGTCTAATGCTTGGAGGCGTTTCTCAAATTTAGTGGTTCGGAAATTTGGGAAAAGGGGATCAACAAATAAGAAAAAAAAAAAGGAAACATCGTAAATTAAAGATCCCAAAAGTTGACTTGCCAAACTCCAAGATGCCAAAGTTGGACTTGCCAACTATAGACCAAGTGCTCGATGAAATAGAAAAAAAAAAAACAGAAATTATTCCATTAAAATGCTAAGAAGCATTTGTTCAAGAAATAAATAAATTATTAAAGAATTATTCATTCTTACTTAGGAAAGTGAGAAAAGATTGTTCTTTCATTCGGTGAACACCATTTTAGCACCAAATAATGAGTCTTTTGGAAATTTCTTGCAAAATTCTATTCACCTTCCAAGCGGTTTCCTATGAATTTTGGGAAAGTTTTCTCTCGGTAGATTGTGCTGTACATGGAATTAGTGATATTCTGTTTATTGAATAGAACACGTGTAATAGAAGTCAGACCAACTAATTGATTTTATCCTTTGGGAATTGAAAAAGATGTCCAACCTCAGAATACAATTTATTGACCAAAATCTTATTGTCCACATTCCAAATCAATGGCAGTAGACAAAGAAATGGACTACTCAAAGCAAAATAACGAGCAAGGATGATAGAGCAGTCAGTGAGAGACGCTTATGCGCATGATGACTCGTTCGAGTAGACCTGAAGACCAAAAAAAAAAAAATGAGAGAAGAAGGGAACAAATATATGAGGAAGGGTATTTTTGCTTCTCTCATATGAATGGGATGGCAAAATAGGCCATGAGAACATTGAGATACTTCAAGTCTCTACTTTGACGCCAGCAAGCAAGCACATCACACAAGCCTTGAAGTGGGGGCAATTTGTAGACACTGAAATTTTACATGACTTAATTGTCATTCAATTAGTCAAGACAATACATATTCTTGACTAATTAAAATCAAAATTAAAATATAACCAAAGCCTAAATGAATATTGGGTCCTCAAAATTATGTGGGCTCGGTCCACTTAAAAATATGAGGGAGACCAAAAAAATAAATGGATTAGCCAAATTGGCTAAATGGTTATGAAATTGGGCTAGCCCAAAGATGGAGGCCCACTCCAATTCTTTCTAGGTCATTAAATAAATAAATAATACTTTTATTGTATTATTTATTTATTTTATATTGATCCAAGATTCTCTCCATAAATAGGAGACGAATTCATTTGGAAAGGTAATCAATGAAGAAGCATATGCCAAATTGAAGATGCTCTCTTCTAGCCTATAAATAGAGGCTCTCATTATGAAGAAAGAGATCCCCGGAGCCAGAAGAATTCTCTCAAGCATTCGAGCGTTCTTCAAGCCTCTTCTCAAGCCTTCTCTCAAGCTCTTGCGAGGAATCAACAAGCACTCAAACAAAGCCGATTCGTCTGCAACTGCATTCCGTCGAGATCAAGCTGCTCAAGCCCTCGATCAAAGCCACCACCTCGATTTCTTCATTCAAGAAATCATTAATCGGTTCATTCAACAACAAGCTTCAACAGCCGTTGGATAGCCACCACAGTCGGAGATCGAATCAGAGGAAGCGTTCTTTTATTACGAAGAACATAATAGAGATTGTGTCCACTTTTCATTTAATTTCAATAAAATATTATTTTGTGCATCTTTTTCTTGTCTTTATTACAGGACTTGATTTTGTGTGTTACAAATTCTTGACTAATTAAAATGACAATTAAGTCATGTAAAATTTCAGTGTCTACAACATCCATTTGATGTATCTCGAGATTATTCAATGTTGCAAATGCTATCAACATCTGAATGGATGTTATCCTAGTAACAGGTTAGAAAGTGTCAAAGTAATCCAAAGCTTCCTTCTGTTTGTATCCTTTAACGACTAGTCTCGCCTTATAATTATCTATTGATCTATCTGTTCACATCTTCCTTTTGAATATCCACTTGTATCCCAAAGGTTTGCAACCTAGTGGGAGATCTACAAGTTTCCAGGTATGATTTTGTATAATGGACTCAATTTCACTATTGATGGTTTCTTTCCATAAAGGAGCCTCGGGAGAGGACATAGCTTCTTTAAAGTTTTGCAGTTTAGTTTTCAACATATAAGTTAGGAAATCTGAATAAAAAATGTTTACTATTCTTACCCGTTTACTCCGTCTAGACTCATCCTCACCTTTTTTTTTGTAACCGCTTGGGTAGATACAACATCAATTTCCATATCATTAGTTTCCCTGGCGGAACTAATTATAGGTGTACTATTGTATGAAAATATCTGTTCAAAGGAAGTAGCATTCCTCGATTCCATAATTGTATTAACGTGACTCTCTGAAATTTCTTACTTAATGACAAGAAATCGATATGCACTGTTATGTGCATAACTGATGAATACACTATCAACGGTTTTTGGTCCTATCTTAACCTTTTTAGGTAGAGGGACCGCCACCTTAGCCAAACATCCCCACACTTTTAAGTATTTGTAGGAAGGCTTACGACCTTTCCACAATTCATAAGATATTGCATTTGTTTCTTGCGTGAAATTTTATTCAGGATGTAATTTGCAGAGAGAATTGCTTCCCCCCACAAATTCTAGGACAATCTTGAACTAATCAACAGGGCATTCATCATGTTCTTTAGAGTTCTATTTTTTTCGTTCAACAACTCCATTTTGTTGAGGTAAATAAGGAGCTGTACTTTGGTGAATTATTCCATGTTGAGAATAGAATTCACCAAAAGGTGCTTCATACTCGCCACCTCTATCACTACGAACTACCTTAATCCTTTTGCCAAGTTGATTTTCAACATTATTCTTATAGTGAATGAATTTCTCTAAGGCTTCATCCTTACTCCTGAGTATGTACACATAGCAATATCTTGTGCAATCGTCGATAAAGGTAATAAAATATTTTTTACCACCTCGAGTCTACACAAATTTTAGATCACACAGACCCGTATGGATTAAGGCTAAAGGTTCTATGCTTCTTTCTACTTTGTGGAAAAAATTTCTTGTCATTTTTGCCTCAACACAGATTTTATATTTATGTTCTAAGTTTATGTTAAATTTAGGCAAACAGTCCAAGTTAATTAAACGACATAGAGAACCAAAATTCACATGTCCTAACCTAGTATGCCATAAATTAGAAAAATCAACGATATACGCAAAAAATGTGTTTATTTCATTAGATTCCAAAGAGGCTGAAACCTTAGTCGTTACATTCATTTTGAACATGCACGTTAGACATGTATCCCCTTCCTACATACACACTACTCTTAGACAAGACAACCTTATCTGATTCAAATACCATTCGAAAATCATCCTTGCTAAGCAGCGAGTCAGACACTAAATTCTTACGAATTCCGGCCACATGTACCACTTCATTCAAGGTCAGCTCTTGCCCAGAAGTCATTTTCAAAATCACATTTCTTTGCCTATTAACCTTGGAGCTTGAAGAGTTACCCATAAAAAGCTGTTCGCCTAAATCCATCGGTTGGTAGCTGGTGAATATCTTTCTGTTAGAGCATACACGGCGAGTGGCTCCGATATCTATCCACCACTCTTTGGGATTCGAATCCACCATGTTGACTTCTGAAATCACTGCTAAGAGGTTCAGGTCTGAAATACCATTTGTGACATTGTACACCTCAGTCACATTTGCTTGTGCTGGATGCTTATTGAAATTCCATTTCCTATTGTAATAGTCAGCAGCTCGATGTCTAAACTTGTCACAAACAAAACACTTCCCGTCAAATCGAGTCTTCCTGTTTCTCCCATTTTTTGGAGTAAAATTCTGGCCTTTGTCTAGTTGTTTCCTTTTCTTGATTTTTTTGTTGTGCCTTTTACCATTTTCCACCACATTAGCCTTGGATGTGAATTGGAACGCATGTGTCCCCTTCTTATCGGCATTCATATTATCCTCCTCAATCCTTAGCCGTACAATAAGATCCTTCAGATTCATTTCCTTATGCTTGTACTTTAGATAGTTCTTGAAATCTTTGTAAAGCGGCGGAAGTTTCCAAACAATGGAAGCCACTTGGAATGACTCAGAAAGAGTCATCCCTTCTGTATGAATCTCATGCAAAATAACTTGGAGTTTTTAAACTTGTGACACGACGAATTTCGAGTCCACCATTTTGTAGTTCAAGTACCTACCGACGATAAATTTTTTCATGCTAGCATCCTCAGTCTTGTACTTCTTAGGGGTGTACAAAAAAATCGAAAAAATCGTTAAACCGGACCGAACCGGTCTTTTTGGATTGGTTCCATGATTTAGTGGATTGGTTATGGTTCTAAAAAAATTAGAACCGGATATTATGGTTTGGTCCATGGTTTCATAATTACAAACCGTAGTTTGAACCGAACCGGATCGATTAATATATATATCCCAAAAAAGTTACAACCCTTCTATTTCCAAAATAAAAAACTCTTTCATTCTCAATGTACTTGTGTTTTCCATAAATTTATTAGATGCATAAATTCAATTTTTAAGATTAATGAAGTTGATGCAATTATTATGTTGTTTATTTTGTTCACAATTTAAAAAAACTAGTGTTATTTGATTTTGGTTTGGTTCCATATGTGTAAGGGTCTGGTTATGGTTCTCAATTCTTTGGAACCATTAGTATGGTTTGGTTCTTGGATTTCAGAACCGGTCCAATCCAGACCATGTACACCCCTAGTACTTCTTGTTCAAAGAAACCCAGAGTTCTTTGGCAGTCTTGACCGAGCAGTACACATTATACAACGTACTGTCTAGTCCATTGAGAATGTAATTCCTGCACAAAAAATTAAAATTTGTCTAGGCCTCAATAGCAGCAACAGTCTGGAAGTCTGCCTCGTCCTTTGGAACTTCTGGACGATCCTCCTCGAGGAACCTAGCCAATTGAAGCGTCGTAAGATAGAACAATATTTGTTTTTTGCCATCTTTTAAACTTAGTTCCATTGAATTTTTCTGATTTTTCAGCATGGCCAATGGGCACATTGGTGGCAACTAGTGCAGGCACAACTGTAGGAGTTTGACCCGGTGTTGGAACCGGATTTTGACTTCCCTTTTCTATAGGGGTTTCATTTACTTTCTCAGTAACAGATGTCATTTTCCTATTAAGGAGAGATCAACACGCTGAAATATAAACTTTGTATAATTAAAACAGTTAAAAATCCATCCGAAAGAATAATAATGTAAACACAACAGATCAATTATTTGTGGTAACAACAAATCATAATATGTATTCTGTTCATACACTGTAGAAACTCTTGATTAACACTCAAGGAATATTGCCTTGACAACAAGGTTAAGGGTTTGAAAAATATTACAGAAATATGCCTTGTATTGCAATTGTCCTTGACTTCACCGTTTGGAAATTTTTTCAAAAAGTCAAAGTTAAAAATAACGAACCACTCACTTTAAAGGTTGTGAATTAAAAGCCCAAAACAATTGTAATTTCAAAAATAAAAAGGTTCTGGGTGCTAAATAATCAGTGGGCACTTGGTGCTTGTATAAATTTCAATTATTTTTTTTTTCCAAGTACAAATAATAGAAAACACGAAAATTCCTTGAAGGAAATTGTCCACCAACATTAAAAAAAAACAAAAAAAACAAGTGCCGTATGAGAAGTTTACTGTTGGAAAAAATGATTTTAGAACATATATTGGTTTGTTCAAAATCATTAAGGAGTGAATAGAAAATTGACTCCTATTAATTTCTCATTAATATTGGTTGAAAAATTCAAATAGAATTTATTTCTATTGAATTTTATATGATAATATTGTGTTATTTATTAGTGTAAAGTCATGTCTTGTCGTTGACATCTATTCGGATGAATAGTTATGTCACTTCCTTTCGTGACTATTGGGAATAGTCACGAATCCTTCTATATAAGGGTGCCCCTCCATTTGTTAAGAAAAAGAAGGACTTTTGGGGGAGACACATATATATAGAGTTTTAGATTGATTTTTTCATTTATTGTTTCGAGTTTTGAGTCTTCATATGAGAGAGTACAAGTTCATTATTTGGTTCGCCAAGCCCCATCGATTGGAGTGCTACTTCGGTGGGTTCGATCATTTTATCCTGGGAGACAAACGCCTATGCAAATCATGAGCACCGTAGCGAGGGTGAAATTTGTCTTAAGGACATAGTGTTTACACTAGACTTGATCCTTTCCATGCGATTTTCAGGTTTTATCTTTCTATGATTTCGTTATCTTTGATTTCGTTATTTATGTTACGGTAACACAAAAAGTATACACACAATCTTTCTAACAATCTTAAGACAAAATTATGTTTCATTGTGTGTTTCAATTGATATTATGCGAGTAATCTTCAATTTTGGGATTTTCCGTTAGACATTTGTTGATGATCAGGCTACTCTCATAAAAACATTCTATTAAGACATGTCCGATTGAATTGTATGAATCATCTTCACAATAGAGATTCTTTCCGTATATTGCACTAATAAAACAATTAATGTTTTAATTAGTATAATACAGTACGTGTTATCATAAATGATGTGCATTCGACTTCGCTGGACCAATAGCGTAATGTGAATCTTCGAATGGTTAACTTGCTTTACTGCATGCGCAACGCTTATTACTAACAGTGAATTCATTAGAATATTCTATGCATTAGTATAATATTATTCTTTTGCATTCTATTATTTCCGAAATGGTGCATTAGTGTCTATTCGTTTCCGAAACGGTGGATTAATACATTAGACCACTTTGGTATATGTTAGACCACTTTGTTCTCTCTAATTTGTTCAGTATTTTTGCACCTCTTAACCGTTTGAACATTGGATCATCCGGACAATTTTAAGGTTGTGTAATTTTCTGTTACTGGTAATTTCTAATTCATTTTTATTTGTGAGAACATAAAAATTATTTAACCATTTTCGGAAAAATGGTTAATTGGAAATCCATAAGACCATTGACCTTAGTATATGGGGTAGTCTGACTCTTTACACTTTCACAGTTATGATATCAGTCGGATATGGTTAATTTGGTTGTTTGAAATTTGTTGCGGCAGAAATTGTGAATTCTGGAAATTCACAATTCGGTGTCTTGGGTTTGTGCCGGAAATGGAGAAGGCAACATCATTTTATGTGTAGCAGTAACCGTGGGAGGCAAACCAAACGGTACTAATTAATAAGTCACAACCATTGTATTCCCATCCAATCACACCCGTTGGTGTCCAATTGGTGCCAAACGTTGGCAACTTCACAGTGTTTTCTTTGTTATGGGTTAACAATTATGTTGGATATTTAAGTTTTATAAATTTATATTCAGCATTCTTTTGAAGAGTCACATCTTTTTCTTAAGTTGCTTACTTCTTAAGGACATGACTTTTAATCTTAGAAAGTTTTAAATGAGTAGTCATACCTTTTCATCATAAGGGATTTAAATTTAAAGGTAATTTCAAAAGACATGACTTTTTGTGAAAAGACACATGGAATTCTATAAAAATAGTTTTGCTTCAAACGGTGTATCCAATTTTTTCCAAACATCACTAAGATCGACATTCTACCGATGTGCTGGTCGGTAATCAGTTTTTTTTGTATAGCCTTGTTATAACTTACAGTGGCTTAAGTATAATGGGATTTTTGTGGGGGGCACAAAAACTCATGAACACTTGTGAAACAGTACACTCATATTAAAAATTCGGTATTCGCATTTGAAACTGTATCGGGAAAATTTATTTATTAATAGCAGTTAATCTTTGTATTTGAAACTGTAAATCCTGAGCACATGCTTGTAAAGGTGCTTCATAGTGAGAAGGCGTGTCTATAATTTACTAGAGGTTTGTTAATTCCAATTTTTTTTGGGGGGAAAACGACCTTGTTTAACATTACCGCCTAGACTGTTCGAAATTGTGAAATTTTACATCAGTGCTTTAATGTTCCTTTGTCATCACTTTGGAATGTTTGTTTTCGGTGATAATGGTTAGACAAAATGAATAGTTCTCTGATTGTGCATTGTGCCGTTCTCGGAAACGTTAAAAGGTGCCATGGAACAATTCAACCGGTTATGGAAATTTGAAAAAAAAGGTGCCGCTCCAGGTACAAGCATAAGTTTTGAACCAAATGTTTTCATATCTTTGTCGTTGAAACCAGTAGTATTAACCGACTTTGACAGTTGTTTCCATGAGAAAATGAACCGATTATTATATTTAATTTGTCCATTGAGAAATGAGACACCCGTTGGAAAACTTCAATACTTTCCTTCATTGTCGGATTATGAACTTGGGTCTTTCGGTGAGAACCAAATATCCTAGTTGGTTTGGTGCCCCCACGTTGTTGGATATTAACCATGAGATACCTATTCATTGCCGATTGCAAGGTGCAATGTTTGAAGACGTTTAAAAGTCTCCAATATTTGGACCGAGTCTGGTTAGTTTTCGGGCTTAACTACCAGAGTGTTTTTGTTTTTAAATGTTTGTAATTGCAAAATTCTATATCGTGACATAATTTGTAAATTGGTGTACTGATCTAGAAAGAATGGTTGTACCGTTTCGGAGACTATTCTACGGATCTAATGTTTGAACCGATTTGATTTCTATGGTATAGTGTCACATTCTTAGACACTAAGTATGAAACTTTAGAAATAGTACTTGGCGATTATTTCTATTAGCTTCTTCTTACAAAACAGATGGAGTGATAAAATGGGTTGTCACAACTACGATTTTTAGTAAATACAAGTATGGATAATTAATTGTGACTATGCTAGTTGTCCGGATGATTTGAAAATATTGATGATTATGTGACCAAATTCTAGACTGTCACATAATTGTGGGGGAAGAAGAATTTATGGTGATTACTCCTCATTGTATATTAACTCTGTGCTAGAATTCAGATTAATTAAAAGATTCATTCGGACATTGAATAGGCATAGAGTAGTATGGTAAGTCTGGAAGTGATAATCGTAGACATAATTCCATACAACACTTGTTTTCGTTTGATGTTAGTATCTATGATACATAAGGTCAAAAGACAAAATACGGATCCGTTACCCAAGGGGTGTTGACCAGAGAACAAGTGACGTGTCGAGGGGAATGAGATTTAAGCCTATTATTTAAGAGCTGCCTCAATGGAACCCTACCTAGTTGACTGGAGATCCCAAGATCTAGGTTCAAAGGGACAACGAAGTTGCGTGCGATTCAGTAGTATCACTGCGGAGATAACTTCTCCTACTCATTCCTATGATACAACAGTGATGCCTGTAGCGTTATTTAGGGTAAGCTACGCTTTTAATGATTCTCATATCTTGAAAATTCAAGTGAGGTATAGCAGGATACTCTTAATGGGAAGTCACCTATATGAGTGAGAAGGGGCCGCTTCTATGAGAACAATAAGGCTTAGTTCTCTAAAGCACTCATGAAACCAGGAATTGTCCAGGGCCAAAATGGGCACAACCGTAAGAACCAAATGTGTTCGAAAAGATCCTGTGTGAATTCTATTGTCTTGGTTTACACAAAAAGCTGAACAGTTCAAGGCATCACGTCCACTGATTAGCGAGTAAATCCGATAGTCTTTCACAAGGGAAGGTTCAAAGCCAAAAACTACCTATCCTATGCAGGAGATTTTCATTTGTACTCCTCTGTCGTTTGCATTATTCTTTGCATTGTTTATTCAACCAATTTTTATTCATGTGGGGGATTGTTGGAAAAAATGATTTTAGAACATATATTGGTTTGTTCAAAATCATTAAGGAGTGAATAGAAAATTGACTCCTATTAATTTCCCATTAATATTGGTTGAAAAATTCAAATAGAATTTATTTCTATTGAATTTTATATGATAATATTGTGTTATTTATTAGTGTAAAGTCATGTCTTGTCGTTGACATCTATTCGGATGAATAGTTATGTCACTTCCTTTCGTGACTATTGGGAATAGTCACGAATCCTTCTATATAAGGGTGCCCCTCCATTTGTTAAGAAAAAGAAGGACTTTTGGGGGAGACACATATATATAGAGTTTTAGATTGATTTTTTCATTTATTGTTTCGAGTTTTGAGTCTTCATATGAGAGAGTACAAATTCATTATTTGGTTCGCCAAGCCCCATCGATTGGAGTGCTACTTCGGTGGGTTCGATCATTTTATCCTGGGAGACAAACGCCTATGCAAATCATGAGCACCGTAGCGAGGGTGAAATTTGTCTTAAGGACATAGTGTTTACACTAGACTTGATCCTTTCCATGCGATTTTCAGGTTTTATCTTTCTATGATTTCGTTATCTTTGATTTCGTTATTTATGTTACGGTAACACAAAAAGTATACACACAATCTTTCTAACATTTACTGTGGAAATACTAACACCTCTAATATGTATCAGTCTACTGATCTTTGGAACATTTTAATCACTACAGTTACGGAATGACACTGTTTTGAATACTACTGTATAAAGGTATTGTCTTTTGTTAAAAACTAGATAACCTTAATGCCCATATGATATCACAAGTTCAAATAGAGAATGTAAAATACTACAATTAGTAAAGGACAGTACGCTTTTTTCACAAATCAGTGACTAGCATAATTTGCTCCGATTTACAAAAATCAAATCTTCAGTCACGCAATTTGTTACACAGTAGACTACAAGAACAGAAAAATTACAGAAATTTACAAAAGCCAACATTAAGGTTCCGAAAATTGGGAAATTGAGGCGAGTAATATACACTGTCCTTAAAGCAAATTATGTCCCCCACACTGGTGCTAATGGGACAATCGGACGTTTATTTCCCAAGATACAAAGACTTTCGACAGGAGGAGGCAGCTCTTCGATCCTCTTGATAGGCGAATCAAGAAACTGCGGCATAATCTCAAAAAGTAATGATATGTATGCAATGCGTACATGCAAAGAATTATGGTACCGAAAAAATGAAAATAGCCTTCTGTTTTTATAGGCACAGAGGTGTCCGTTCGGAGGCCTTGCAGCTGACCAGAAAGTTGCGACTGGTCAGAAAGTTACAACTGACCGAAGAAGAATGCGTCTTTTAAAAAAAACGCGTCTGGATATATTTTTAGAAGATGGGTTTCCACGGTTTGGGCCATGGGTTCAAAGAAAATTAAATCCAGTTAACCCAGTCCGAATTAATTTTTTCTAAAAAGAATATATTCATTAGCCCAAGCCCAAGCCCACAATCCATGGCCCACGAGCCCAGGCCCAACCCGACCCGACCCGATCCGATCCGCCAGTAGGTCGGTCGGACGGCAGTGGCGGCACGCGCGCACATGGGTGGAATTATGTGTGCGCTCGCCCGCTCACAAAATTTCTATGACCCTAAGCACCAAGCCCTTATGCAAAAATCCTAGTAATAAGCTCAAGAATTTTTTCTTCTCCAACCAATGTGGGACAAATCCACATTCCTCCTTCTACCAACATTCATGTATGAGCATATAGCTCACTTTAAGGATAATTTTCAATTCATCCAAAAATTATATATGAAAACCAATCACACAAGGTCTATCTGTACTAGGAGACGAACACAACGGTATATGGGACCACCCCGTCCGAAGATCGGGTCCCACTTAATTTGTAACTTCAAAATTGAGGTTTTGAATAATTTTTCCAACAGATTTGGCTAAAGGCTGAAAGCCAATACAAACTCATATGTCAACTTTTCAATTTAAATTGGGCCATAAAGATCTTAATTTGAAACAGGGATGATAAACATTGAACATATTATTTTATTTGAGAATTAATCTTATAATTAGCAACACATACGTAATCGCAAATAAACGATATTAAAAAGATCATAAAAGACGTCACGAGAAATGAGCAAAACAACAACAAAAGAAAGTGCCATGACATACAAATTAAACCACTAAAACACAGAAAGCACTGTATGGACTTCTGAGAATAATATGCTCAAGCACCATTTGTATTGTTGGAGAAAACCTTCTTTGCAATGTCACGTGCTTTGCACATGGCTTCCAGTGGCTCAATTTTGGGCATGGTAATCCCACTGCCTTCAGTCAAATCAACAAGATCCTCACCTACCCTTTTCCACTCAAAACATTGGATCAACGACCCTAAGGCCAAGCCGACAACACGTTGGCCTAAACCTATCCCGGGACAGGCCCTTCTTCCAAGACCAAATGGCATTAATTGGTGTGCCTCTACTTCTCTACCTTCAAACCTCTCAGGTTTAAAGCTTGTTGGGTCGTCCCACACCATAGGATCTCTGTGAATGGCCCATGCATTGGCAATCAAGACTGTATTGCGAGGCACGTGGTATCCCCCAATGGTACAATCATCAGACGAAAAATGTGGTACTAGCATTGGTGCTGCTGGGCAAAGTCGGAACGTCTCAGAAATTATAGCTTGAAGATAAGGTAGCTTGTGAAGATCATGTTCATCAATTAGGCGATCATCGCCAACATGAGTGTCCACCTCAGCTCTAGCCCTCTGCAACACCTCTGGGTGGTTCAACAAAAAGGATAATGCCCATTCTAATGTCACTGCTGACGTGTCTGTTCCTCCTTGGATCATGACCTGTATAATGAAAATTAAGAAAACTAGGAATAGTATTTTCTTTTGTAGTGCAAGGGAGTCAAAACATGTCGTACGTGACATAAATTTGTGGTACATGCTTAAGTACATTAAACTGTGAGAGCGTGCAAGGTAGATGAAGAGCATTGTGATTTTTGGTTGGGATAGTTTTGAGAATTTATCTCTGTGCCACAAATCTTTTAATTTCATGTTACCAATCTTTTATCAAATATTTGTTCAGATATTTTGTGATGACTTATGTACTATAGGTGTTATACTCACAAAAGGACGCATGATATCTATCTATTAAGAGTATATGAAAGACATTCTAACTTGGTGTGATATATCATTATTGTCACCAAAATTAGTTTGGTGTTAATTTTTTGAAAATAAAACATCATGTTATTTTCACAAACATCATATAGAATGTGTGTTATTCACATTTTGAACAACATTCCCTTAAGATGAGTTCCATATTTCACCAAGACAATTACGATGCTAGCTTTCGCGTATAAACCCACCAACGTTATACACAGGAATTGAAAAATTGTTGAAGTGTAGAAGAATATTCGTTATATATATAATGCAAGTATTATATTACTTCAAGGATGGAATAAGAGAACTTAAGATCCGAGTAATAACATTAATTTTTTTTATCATACAAAAAATTACGAATAAGTGTATAAAATTTAAGAAAACAAGTAAATGTGTCAGCTATTGAATAGATAAATCAATAGGTTACTAATGAGCTCAATTTGGGCTCTAGACTGACCAACGGCTAGCAAGCTTGTGAGACCGACCAGAGCCTTTCGGGCCAAGACATGACCGATCGACCTGCCATTGTGTTGACGGTCAACAAGTTTCCATCCATATCTCATCCAAGCCATGAAAAGAAAGTAGAGCAAGGGAGGCATTGCACGCCTGCCCCTGATTACTGGGGTAATCTCGAGGGTGGAACCCTCATCACTCGGCATCCCAAAGACGACGAATAGGATTGGGGGACGACATTCCCAAGTAGAATGTGGGCACTGATGGCATCAACCTTCTCGCATTGGATTGCTCTTTTTCTCAAGGTACTAAAACCTACTTTTGTCCAAGAAATCATGTCCCCTTTCATGTCTCCTGTCGATACACACTCGATTTTTCCATCTCGAGCATTCTAACTTAATCATCGAAGGGTCCTTGGCTAGACAACACTCCTTGGCATCAAATTTGTGTGCAAAAGCCAAAAGCAAGAGTTTAAGGAGGTTACCATTTTTCACCACGACTTTGATAGAGTAAAATGGAAGCATGGTGCAATAATTGTGTGCGAGGGCTCCATGACCACTGGTGGAGCCTATAGTAGAGGATCATCAAGAGGAGCCTAAGGGTTAGGGGTTGACAAAAAGGAGAAAGAAGAGAAAATGAAATTAATAGTCACCCCAGTGGGGCAAGGGAAGGACATCCCACCAAGACCAGGAAGGATGGCCCTAGACAAGATGATGTGTCTGGCTTTTTCCACCACTTTGAGAGGCCCAGCTCGGGCTTGGGTTGCAAAACTCAAGACCAGGTCAATTGACAACTTTGAACAACTGGGCCAGCAATTCATTAATCACTTCTACGGTGGTCGATGTCCTCGCCATCCGAGCACCTTTCTTCTGAATGTAAAGCAACGGAGAGATGAATCGCTTTGAGATTACCTTAAAGCCTTAAGATAGAGACTTGGAGGCATCCAACCAATAGGAAAAATAAGGATGATCTCAGGAGGGTTTGCCAAAGGAGTGAAAACCAGCTCGTCCAAAGAGGCTCATTCAAGAAGGTTTAGAGTAGACGATGAAGCAAACATAATGATAGTTAATAGACCGCAAAAGGACCGCAATACATAATAGTATAGATATAGATACAAATATCAGATTGTAAGCAATAAATAGATCTTTCCAGACATTATCGAAAATTTTTCTTTTTTTTCTCTAATTGTTTTTAATCTTTCAATCGAGTTGTTTGACCAATTCAGAATCAAATGTTATTTATAATATATTGTAAATTTTGACAAAATATCTCTTATATTTTTCATTTGGACATTGATATTGCAAGTGCAATTAAATACATAAGAAATTGATTTGGATAAAATTTGAATAGATGAAAATTATAAGCGCAGTGAATTTGATTGTAAAGGTGGTTACCTTATGGATAAAGTATTTTTGGGTAGTACATTGAATGCAGAACATGTGAATCTCTTGAAATTAAGAAAGATAATGGAAGGGAAAAGAGAATTGATTTTGAAAAAAAATTCTATTCACATAAATCACATGGATTAGTTATTAAGTACTTTTGTGACGTTTAGCTTAATTAGGATTCGAGATTAAGGAAGATTTTTCAAAATTTGAATTCAAATTTGAAATTGTCTTTTTGGATATTCAAATATGGATTTGAAAAGTTATAAAATCAAAAAGCCACTTAGGTTTCCTTTCCATTCTTTATTTGACTTTCAAAATTTAAAACTTAAGCATTTAAATTGAGTAAGTAATATTTTAAATTCTATAAACGAAAAAATATTACTTAAAATAATTACCACCACATGTCGCTTTCAGGGCGACTCTCACGAAAAGTTGTCTTGCAATAATATATAGTATAGATATCTTTGTATTTTTTAGAATTCAAAATATCTATTGATACGGAAATCACAATCCTAATTTCGGAAAAAACGTGTGATCAAAGATATTCTAGCAGAAGGAAAATCACAATCCTAGTTTTTTTTTGGAAATCACAATCCTAATTTCATTTATGGAAAATATCTTTGTTCGGAAAATCATAATAGTTTTTGAATTCAAAATACAATCACTTAACAAATCATTTCTTTTAACTGAAATATTATAAAAAAACCGCAAAAGATATCAATAAAAAAAAGTTCGTCAAAATAAAAAATATAAAAGAAATGTAAATATTTGAGTGCCACGTGTCGCATTAAGGGTGACTCACGAAAAGTCTCTCTGCAATACATAATAGTATAGATTCTCTCCGTTTTTTGGCTAATCAAAAAAAAAATATATGTATATATATATATATATGTATATATATATATATATATATATATATATATATATATATATATGTAGTGAGCTTCTATTGAGAGATCCCTCATTTTGTTAAAATAAGAACCTCTAATTTCCTGATCAAATATTGATAATCGGAACCGTTCAATGTGTTTAAAACATATTTTTAAGGATATCCTCAAGAAATCAGCTCCAAAAAATATCGAGAAGGGCGTGATCGAAACAGTTTTTTATAAAACTGTTCCTGTCAGCATTTATGAACAACTGCTTAGATCAAGTTCTTCTCGATATTTTATTGAGCTGATTTCTTGCGGGTATCCTTAAAAACATATTTTAAATTCATTGAATGGTTCCGATCATTAATATTTGATCAGGAAATAAGAGGTCCTCATTTTAACTAAATGAGAGATCTCTCAATAAAAAGGGTCTCTCTCTCTCTCTCTCTCTCTCTCTCTCTCTCTCTCTCTCTCTCTCTCTCTCTCTCTATATATATATATAGGGGGAGGCTCAATGGACCAACACTTTTTTAGACCAATATTAGACCAACGCCTAAACTCTTCGTTCCCGATTAAATTTTGATAATCCGAACCGTTCAATGTGTTTAAAACATGTTTTTAGGGGTATCCGCGAGAAATCAGCTCAAAATATTACCGGAAAGGACTTGATCCAAACAGTGGTTCAAAATGCTGACAGGAACTGTTTTATGAACCAATGTTTGGATCAAGTCCTTTCCGGTAACATTTTGAGTTGATTTCTCGCGGGTAGCCTTAAAAACATGTTTTAAACACATTGAACGGTTCGAATTATCAAAATTTAATCGAGAACGAAGAGTTTAGGCGTTGGTCTAATATTGGTCTAAAAAGTGTTAGGTTCATATAGTCTTTCCCATATATATATATATATATATATATATATATATATATATATATATATATATATATATATATATATATATATATATATATACACTATATGACATATTGGGAATTAAAAAAAGAAATGAGGAACCGTGTTTGCTTTTTAATGTTTGTTATTCTCAAAACATTTTGAGATTGTAGGATTGTATGTTGCCGTATATTTTTCTTTTTCACCTTTTATATGTTAACTTTAAATAATTAATCTGTTTAAGCATAGATGTACTAAATTTTTTAACAAAATAGAAAAAGTCTTAATGCCACATGATATTAATTTCAAGAGAGTTTCTTGCATAAAGTCTCTCTATAATACTATATAGTATAAATTTTGAAACTGACATCTTAATGGAGCTTCTTGCAAAAAGACCATTGATAACGTGATAGAAATCAGATTGAAGATAATCTGATTAATATTCAACAATTTTAAGCACATTTATATTCGAGTGGGTCCGAAACAACCGTAAGACTTTAGTCTATATATTTTTGAAGCTAGACGATTATGTCGGAAGAGAAAAAGAGAGAATGGGAAATCCCACTTACGCTAGCAAGCCCTTTGATAACTACATCTGTGTAATACTCCGGCTGTGACTGTTGCAAAGAAAGCAAATGATCGATCATCGTATTCTTACTCTTATCCCTCTTATGCTCATCGATCAACCCTTGCAATAACCCATCCATTCTCTTATAATATTTCTTCAAATCCTTCTCAAAATTATTATAATCAATCCACCCCAAAACGGGAAAGAAATTCGCTGGATCCCATCTGCCACTGTACTCGAACGCCATACTCACAAGCTCACGGAACTCCTCCGCCTCCCTCGACTCCTCCAAATCCTCGCCGTAATACCGTTTTCCGCATATCATTCTCACGATGGTGTTAAACGTCAGCCCAGCGAGCTTCATTTTCATTTCGACTTTGGCGAATTCGGTCGATGACATCACGTATAATCGGCTGAGTAACCGCCGGATTTCGTCACGCCGGATGGATTCGAAGGCGTTGAGGCGGCTGGTGGATAAGATTTCGAGGGACATGAGGCGGCGGAGGTTACGCCAGTGATCGCCGTATGGGGAGGCGGCCATGGTGGTATAGTTGTAGTGTATGTATTTTCCGGTTTTACCCCGGGGGCGGTTAGCTAGGACGATGTCGTTTTTGGTGAAGCATTCTTGGGCGGCGGAGGGTGAAGAAATGACTACCACGAGTTGGGACCCAAACCGAAGAGAGAAGATGGGGCCGAGGTTTTGCGAGAGTTTCTGAAAGGTTCGGTGGAGAGGTGGTTTTAGGAGGTGGAGATGGCCGATGACTGGAAGCGATGGTGGGCTCGGAGGCAGGTTGCGGCGGCGGCGGTCCTTTTGCGAAAAGAATTTAAGAGCAATCAGGAGGAGGGAAATGGAGAGAGAGATGTACGGAAGTGAGAGTTCCATCTTGGGGAGAGAACATACCTTTGGCAACGTTGAATTTGAATTATATATAAGTGGCAAATGTGTGGCGTGGAGTATGTGGACCGAGTTCAATTTTGTTTATTTTCTATTGTGTGAAAGTATTTTGAGATTTCATTTAGATAATTAAAATCGTTTATTTTATTTTAATTTATATCTTTAATTAACATAAAAAAATTTAAGTCAATCGAATATCAAAAAGTGTTTGATCTATAATTCTAATTTTTTACTATAAAACTTTTAATTTTTAAAGTTTAAAAATCATATATATTAGATAAAATAGTTATGATATCCGATTGAGTTGAATTTTTTTGACAGCAACTAAAGAAATTAATTAGAATAAAATAAACTATTTTCACCATATATAGAGTGAAAGAATTGAACTCCATCTGACATTTTCTACTCAATTTTTTCTATTTTGATGCATTTTAAACAATCGAATCAAGTGAAAATCTCTATAAATATAATTACGTAATTTACCTTTTTTTTAAAATACCAATGCAGACAAAATATAGGATCTTACACCACAAAGAAAAAATGAATTTTCGAGTTAAGACATGACCATTGCAACAGCTCAAAAGACGGAATGGGGATCATGATGTGCAGTACGCACAACAAGGTGTTTTGGCGCGTAAAAAATTATCAAAAACTATCAAAACACTGTCCAAATTTTCGAACAATTTTTTTGCACGCAAAATCGACATCGCTTTGGCGCCCAACATGTTCTGCTGTGAGCATTGAGTGTAGTTAACAAAAATTCGATGCCGGGTACTGACGGAGATGGGTGCGGAAGGTAAACATGTTTTAAGGGCTGTTAATCGTAGTAGGTGGCGGTCGTGGATATCTGGATAGTTTGGTTTTAGGTTTTGGACCAGGTTTTTGCTGTACGTAGTATCATTTAAAGGATGGGCTGTAAGGTTTACCTAGGTGATCTCAGTTGGCATCTTGCCAACAATGGAGATTTCCTAACTATTTGTAACTCCTTAACCAACATATTATATATTTTGCAGATAAAAAAATACAACGATTTGATGACTAGATCATTGATTTAAGTAATTAAACAGTAGGTTAAAATTGCTCGTATTTATTCCTTCTTGGATTTTTAAACATTTAAAAACAATTCACGTATATCGAGTGTTTATCTGTGAATTGCTTTACGTCTGTGCTTATATTGTAATAGAATATTTAACCCTCAAACGTTAAGTCTAATAACTATATTTCAACATTAATACAATGCCTACTCAGATAAGAAACTATTCACTCCTGTAATAGGCTATCAATTAGTGGCGTCTCTATGGTGCTAACCTAGTTTCGATCTATTAGTTGGCACAGTGATGCGTTTGCTTAAAGTCCGTTTAATATTTGTAATCGTTTACTCAGATTAGTAAATCTTTCTTTGCCGAGCACGAAAAAGCATAGAAGTGATAGAAAGTATATCATAGGATATAGAACCACTGCCAAAACGGTAGAAGTTTTACGATTTCTAGTGAATTAATTCCAATCTAAAAATAATGGAAATGCTTATAAAACTAAAGTCGTGGCAGCAAACATAGCCAACCGCTAATCTCAATTAATACCGACTCAACCAGAAAAGTAATGGTTATTATATCATAGATTAAAGAAGCATTATAGAGCAACAAAAATAGGATGGAAGCATTCATTCATAATAAATATACTACATCTGGGTGTAATCAGGCGGAGTTTACAAGAAGAGTTATGGTGGTGGGTGAACGTACAACATCAAGTACTATGATGTTTTGAAGTATCAAAAGGGAATTATTCGGTGTATTTGGTACCCTCCTTTCCTTAATTATCTTTTCTGTCTACTTATGGGATATGTAATAGGTAACCTTTTGGGCTTTGGGCTTTTGGTTGTTTTGTTCTGTTGGTATCTTGCCAACTTTATCTCCAGCTCTCTAACTTTTATTCTCTATCTATATATTCCTATTTTGTTTATCAAAAATAAATAAATAAATAAATAATGTTCCCATTCTATAATTTTGAGGATTTTTGTTGTGCTCTATACTTTTTTTTTTTAAAAAAAACCCACATTACGAATTGTAGACCCATAAAGTATTACTTATTAGTTAGCTTTTATTTATATACATGAGATACAATTTTTTGCACAATCTGCATAGTAAAAATATTTATTATTTATTTGGATAAAATGTTTGGTACAATTTTACACAGTAAGTGAAATATTTATGATAATTTGTAAACCTTCAATAAAATATTGGGGTAATTTTTGTACTTTAAATAAATTACATGAGATGACAACTTAATTTTAATAGGATTAAATTACTAATTACATGCCCAATTCCCAAAACGCAAGACCTTTCTCTCTCTTTAGAAGAGAGATTATTTTGAGCCAAAGTCAAGTTCCTTGTTTCCAATGCCAGATAAAGTGGGAAATTATCAAAAAATTCTAAAAAAAAAAAAAAAAAAATCAACATCATTTTCTAAACCAGTGGAGTCAATTAACACCACTTGCCATACATAGATCTGCCACTGATCACTGATGGTAAATACTGTCTTCAAGAATTTAGGCATGAACAACTGACATGAAAATAATTTATGACTTCAACATAAAAAACTATAAAAAAAAAAAAATTGGCAAGAAACTATTCATATCTTTTTTTTTTTTAATCGGCAATAGAAAATATTCACTCCTGGGACATTCACATCTACCTACGAGAATCCATACTCTTTTTCCCACGCTTGCAATCACTCGATGTAGAGTTGCTCACTGTTTTTGGTTCAAAAAGAATCCTATCCTAAATATGTTAGGAATTTGGCAAGGCAATGTGGGCGTAAATGTCATAGAATTGGCGATTCATTCTCAATCAATTATTACCAAAAAGATTATCAAGAATATAGAAAAATTGGAGTGGGAGATTTGAAAAATGATGAAAAAAAAAAAGGACAATTACTTAGAACTACAGTCGTGGTAACAATAATTAAAAAAACAAATTGCTAACTTTATCTGAGTACTAACGGCCTTGGTCTCAACAAATGGTGTTTTGAACTCTAGTCTGTTTGGTTTTTGCCTTGTTTCCACAATGCCTTTGTTTTTCCCTTGTTAAAGCTTTGGTTAGAGCTTGATTTTGTTGGATAGTTCTAGTTTCTGTTGGTTGTAATCTGGCCAACCTGTTTATTCGGCTTTCGGTATAATTATTTCTTACTTAATATATTCTCTTTTTCTTGATAAAAATAAATAAACAAACACAGCTAACCACTAAGTTGTGATTCTCTTTTTCTGCTAAATTAGTTATGAACCCAGTAATGGATTTTCGAGGACAAAAATAATAAATTGAAATAGACAAATCAATTGCCATGACCAAATTTTTCAAATTATTTTTTTGTCTCTATTCAATTTTTTTTTTTTACAATTGTTGTTTTGATCACAATGTTTTGTAGATTATTAGTCCATCTTGATCAGGGCCGGCCCTAGGCATAGACCTACCAGGCCACCGCCTAGGGCCCCCAATTTTTAGGCCGAAAAAGGGCCCATTCAGAAGAAAGGAATAAATATATAGGGCGGCCAAAAGACTCTTAGAGCATCAACAACAACTTCATTATATCCATATTTTCGGCAAAATAGAGAGCAATTTTTAAAAAAAAGTACTACAACAGCCTAGCTAATACGGTAGCCATTTTATAACTTGCTACAGTACTTTTCTATATATACCTAACAACTGTAGCAAATGTAACATAAAATAATATTATTTTCTCTCTCATTAAATCAGTTTTTTTTCTTAAATACTTTGTATGTGTATATGTGTAATATTTTATGATTTTTAAATAGAAATAGGGAGAGAAATGAAGAGGATTGTTGGAGTGTACAAGAAAAAAATGTCTACATAAAATAGAATTGTTCCTCTTTTCTAGGTATTTTACCTATTTATTGGGATTCAGGGAGACTGTAGTGCACTTCCTGTAGTGCATGTGTAGTGCGGGCAAAATTACATCATTTTGTTCACTTTGTCCTCAAAACTATATAATTTTGTCTTATTACGTAAATTGTTATTAAAATACATGAAAATTAAAACGATGTAGTTTTGAGGACAAAACGAGTAAAACTATGTCGTTTTACCCGCACTACACGCGTACTACAGGAGAGTGCACTACAGCTTCCCCAAATCCTATTTATTGCTGCTGTTGCTCTTACATTTTTGGCAGAGTTCAAAACCTACGCTCCAGTTCTTCCATAAGTTTACTGCTTTTGGAAACCATGTGTACTTATAGGCGGCTTTTTTTCCAACTGCTTTTATTGGTTCGTTTCGATAATTTTTCTTAGAAAAGTACAAAATACAAACCAACTTTTTAAGCTTTGAAAAAGACAAAAATAACCTTACTTCGTCTATTTTCAATTATTTTCTATTTAAGCCTTTTTTTTAACTTTTCATGATAATTTTTTATTTTTTAAATTCTTTTCGTAAAAACGAACCAGTCTCCAAAAATAAGACGCAAAACTAAAAAATGGGAAAAAAAAATTCTAGAGACAAAAGGTAGTCAAAAAACACTTATGGTAGTAGTTTTTTATATTTAATTTTTAGTGTAAATTTCACTGCCCTCCCCTGAGGTTACTGACACATTCACTGTCCTCACCTGTGGTTCTGACAATTGCACTGCCCTCTCTTACTTTACAAAATAATGTTTCTGGACCCTACTTGTGTTAACTTTCGTCCACTGAGTGTTAAAATGTGATGATGTCATTGTACTTTATTTCTTAAAACTCCACGTTACCCCTCTTCATATACATATAAGGCCAAATATCATTTAGTTTTCCGTTTCACCCTCTATTTACCTTACGATTTTGTTTTGTATTCCCATGTTAAGTATTTCTTAATTTTAATATAATTTTTTTTATAAATTCTGCTATACCTTAAATTTATGCTATAATATTTTTTTTTTGTATTCCTATTTAGTAAGTATTCCTTAGAAATTTAAATATAAGTCTTTATACTAATTTTTTATTGCATTTTTTACACTCAATTATATACTTTTAGCATAATTCCTTAGACCAATTTTTCTGTATTCCCATTTTTAAGTTATTTTTAGGAAAAAATTGCTAGTGGTTAATATATTTCTTTTTTGTTTTTTTCCCGATAAGTATACCTTTTGGAATGTTTCGAAAAGTATATACCCAATCTTTTAATATTTTGTTAAAATTTCTTTTTTAATAGAATTTAAATTAGGAGTGAGATAAAATTATAAGAATTACAAATTCAGTAACTAGTTTAAATTGATCGATTTAATTTATTACTTTAATAATTACAATTCTTTATACTAGTATTTATTTTTTTGCTTTTTGTACCCTACAGTTAGCTTATTTATTTATTTATTTATTCTCATTTAATAAATATTGATTTAAAATTTAATATATATTTTTATACTATTTTTATTATTTTTCATACATTCAATTATATACTTTTTAATATAATTTCCTATACAATTTATCTCAATGAGAAGAATAAAAATGTATAAAAATTAAAAATACAAATAGAAGTTTAAAAAATCATAGATAAAATGATTCTAACATGAGCTTGAAATATCAATTACGTTCAAATATCAAGATCGATGCTAATATTGTATATTACGTTCGTGTTGAACCAATATTTTTTAATTATCTTTTTTAATTTTTTTTTACTTTTTGTACATTAAATTATACTTGATTTCTCCATCATCGCCACCATTCTTATGATACTTTTAATTCTATATTTTATACATTAAATTAACTTGGAACTTTTTGCTTACAAAAAGTTTAGCCAAATTATCTTTAACAAAAAATTTAAATTTAAATTTGATTTTTTATGTCACTATTTAAAACACTTAGATTCAAAAAATATAACATTAAGCCTAAAAAATAAAATAAAATAAATTTTTTTTCTAATCACTGTATTTATTTATGCTTGAATTCTTTTAAAAATCTAAAAAATTCAAAAAAAATTATTTGTTTCAAATTATTTCATTGTTAGTCAATCTTTCAAAGTTTTTATTAAGTTTTCATAATTATTTTGGCGAATTTAATTTCTTCACGTTTTCATAATCATTTCTCAAAATTTGTTCAATGAGGTCTTGTCATCTTCTTTTGAATTAATTGACATACACCACCATCTTAAAAAATTACTAAAGACCAAATAAGTAACTAACTTTAACTTTGCATTTTGATGGTTGTTGGTTCGTCTCGATAAAATATTTTTAAAAAGTATAAAATTATTCAAAAACTAAAAAAAAAATTAGAAAACACAAAAACAAAACCCAAAATAGTGCATGTGTTAACTTATTTTCTTCTTTAGTGAATTTTTTTAGTTTCTGGACATAATTCTATATTTTTTAGATTTCTTTCGTCTAGATGAACCAATAATCAACAAAAAATGATAAAAAAAATAACAAATACACATTTTTTTGAATAAAGACAAAAAAAATTAGTAACACATGAGTAAGAATTAACTTAATGAGTAAGAAAAAATATATGTATGGTGTAATAATAGATAATATATGCATATGTGTATGTATATGTATATTGCAATAACGAATTAACTTAATAAGTAAAAAATAAAATTAAAAAACAGACGTAATATGGGGAATGAATGAGATGGGGAGGAGAACAAAATTGGGTGGCAAATGATTATACAGGAGAGAGACTGAGGAGGGGTAATAAGGGAATTAGAAAAATAAGACCCATGACATTACTTTTTTCTAGCAGTCAACGTGTGAAATTTCACGGCAAGGGGGTCCAAAAACATTATTTTGTAAAATAAGGGAGGGCAATGCAATTATCAGAACCACAGGGGAGGACAGTGAATGTGTCAGTAACCTCAGGGGAGAGCAGTGAAATTACCCCTAATTTTTAAGGTATTACTAATTACTACTTGATCAAATTGATTTAGCACTTTCGAAGTTAATCAAAAAAGTAAAATATTTTGATTAAAAACTAAAATAAATCATTAACAATGGCATAAAAATAAATTAAATGAAAAAATAAATTAAAATATAACAAATCCAACTTTACTCAATATGTTTTGGAAAAAAATAATTTGATTATATCCATTATATGTTTGTATACAAAAATATAGAGGGGCCCGATATTACACTTTCACCTAGGGCCCTAAAATATTCAGGGCCGGTCTTGATCTTGATGAAAGAAATATAAAAAGTATAAAATTATGTCAAAAAGTTAAAAAATATCACTAAAAACGACAAATAGGCCATAAAAAATTTTATTTTTAGATTATTTTTATTTTTCTGAACATTTTTTAAATTTGGTCTATTATTTATAACTTTTCTGAAAGTTCTCGTCGAGATGAACTAATAATCCACAAAAAATGACGAAAAATAAAAAATTATAAAAAGAATTCACATTCTACAAATAATGGTAGAAGTTTTATGATTTTTGGTCTATTATTTATAAAAAATGGCGAAAAATAAAAAAAATTCAAATTTGGTCTATTATTTATAACTTTTTTGTAAGTTCTCGTCGAGATGAACTAATAATCTCAATTAATACCGACTAATCTACAAATAACGGTAGAAGTTTTATGATTTCTAGTGAATTAATTCCAATCTAAAAATAATGGAAATGCTTATAAAACTATTATGGGTCCATTTGGCCTGGCTGAATTATTGGATTATTCACTGTTTAATTTTTGTCCTTATTTGAAATTTTTCTTTATTTTTTTGTTTTTCATCATTTTTTGATGATTGTTGGTTCGTCTCGACAAGAGCTTTAAGAAAAGTTCTCAATCATCGGCTAAATTTGAAAAAAATTCAGAAAAGACAAAAAATAACCAAAAACAGCATCCGTGTTGGCTTATTTTTCGTCTTTAGTGACTTTTTTTTAACTTTTGGACATAATTTTATACTTTTTAGATTCCTTTCGTAGATACGAACCAATAATCCACGAAAAAATGACATAAAAATAACAAATACAAAAAAAATTTGAATAAAAACAAAGAAAAAGCCGGATAATCTAGCCTGGATTAATTCAGGCCAAATAGACCTATAGTCGTGGCAACAAACATAGCCAACCGCTAATCTCAATTAATAACGACTCAACCAAAAAATTAATGGTTATTATATCATAGATTAAAGAAGCATTATAGAGCAACAAAAATAGGATGGAAGCATTCATTCATAATAAATATACTACATCGGGGTGTAATGGCGAGGGGCAATCAGGCGGAGGTTACAAGAAGAGTTATGGTGGTGGGTGAACGTACAACATCAAGTACTATGATGTTTTGAAGTATCAAAGGGAATTATTCGGTGTATTTGGTACCCTCCTTTCCTTGATTATCTTTTCTGTCTACTTATGGGATATGTAATAGGTAACCTTTTGGGCTTTGGGCTTTTGGTTGTTTTGTTTTGTTGGTATCTTGCCAACTTCATCTCCAGCTCTGTAACTTTTATTCTCTATCTATATATTCCTATTTTGTTTATCACAAAAATAAATAAATAAATAATGTCCCCATTCTATAACTTTGAGGATTTTTGTTGTGCTCTATACTTTCTTTTTTTAAAAACCCACATTACGAATTGTAGACCCATAAAGTATTATTTATTAGTCAGCTTTTATTCATATATATGCAATACAATTTTTTGCACAATCTGCACAGTAAAAGTACTTATTATTTATTTGGATAAAATGTTTTGTACAATTTTATACATTAGGTGAAATATTTATGATAATTTGTAAACCTTCAATAAAATATTGGGGTAATTTTTGTACTTTTAATAAATTACATGAGATGATAACATAATATTAATAGGATTAAATTACTAATTACATGCCCAATTCCCAAAATGCAAGACCTTTCTCTCTCTTTAGAAGAGAGAATATTTTGAGCCAAAGTCAAGTTCCTTGTTTCTAATGTCAGAGAAAGTGGGAAATTACCAAAAAAAATCCAAAAATAAAAACTCAACATTATTTTTTAGATCAGTGGAGTCAATTGACACCACTTGCCATACATAGATCCGCCATTTACAGTAAATAGTGTCTTCAATAATTTAGGCATGAACAACTGACATGAAAATAATTTATATCATTTCAACATAAAAAAATAAAAAAATAAAATGGCAAGAAAATATTCACATCTTTTTTTTTTTTTTTCTATCGGCAATAGAAAATATTCACTACTGGGACATTCACATCTACCTACAAGAATGCACACTCTTTTTCCCACACTCGCAACCACTCGACGTAGAGGTGCTCACTGTTTTCGGTTCAAAAAGAATCCTATCCCAAATATGTTAGGAATTTGGCAAGGCAATGTGGGGGTAAATGTCATAGAATTGGCGATTCATTCTCAATCAATTATTACCAAAAGGTTATCAAGAATATGGAAAAATTGGAGTGGGAGATTTGAAAAATGATGCAAAAAAAAAGAGGACAATTACCTAGAACTACAGTCGTGGTAACAATAATTAAAAAAATGAATCGCTAACTTTATCTGAGTACCAACGGCCTTAGTCTCAACGAATGGTGCTCTGAACTCTGGTCTATTTGGTTTTTGCCTTGTTTCCACAATGCCTTTGTTTTTCCCGTGTTAAAGCTTTGGTTAGAGCTTGGTTTTGTTGGATAGTTCTAGTTTCTTTTGGTTGTAATCTTGCCAACCTGTTTATTCGGCTTTCGGTATAATTATTTATTACTTAATATTTTAGTAAAAAAAAAAACATTTTAACATTTTAGGTAACAATTATGCTTTGTAAATCCTTCTGATGACTTGACTAGATTTGGGGGAGTTGTAGTGTACTTCCCTGCAGTACGCATGTAGTGCGGGCAAAATGACGTAGTTTTGTCCGCTTGTCCCTCGAAACTACATCATTTTGATTACATGCATTTTGATAACAATCCTTGTGATAAGTTGAAACGATATAGTTTTTAGAAAAAAAGTGAGCAAAACAATGTACTACATGCATGTACACTATAGAAAAGTGTATTACAGTCATCCTGACTTGTATACCGACTGTGACAAAATCCCTTATAATATCCCCTGCATGCCCTTTCCCACCCACATCTGTATATGTGGGTCTCATATGTTGAATTGTCTGATCATTATTGTTAACTTCACTCTGTCAAATGAACCAAAAAAAAAAAACTTTTACTTCACTTAACTTTATTTTTTCTGAAAATAATTTTCTTGTACAACTTGTTTGATAACTAAACAAAGCCTAAAGTGAAGAATTACATAAGTGCACTATGCAATAATAGGTGAAAGCATAACTAGTTTATTTTGTACTAGTGTATTACCAGTGTTTACGGCACTATCAACAAAATTAAATTCATATTAGATTCAGATTCACCTATTTATTTGAATTAATAGCTTGTTGGTAGAAGTTCTACGATTTCTTGTTAATTAATCAATGTAAGACGTATAGTAAAATAGTCAAGTCCATGAAGTACAAATCAAATAAAACACACTAATGATTTAAAAAAAAATAAAGATATCTCTTTCAAGAATTTGTTTTAAATTTAAATTTGCAAGGTCTTTACTATTTAATCGCAAGTCCAAGTCAAAGTTAAAAACTATATATCATTCTATAGTACAGAATACCTCGACGACGCTCTGACAATTTGCTCACACTCATTTTGGTATAGATGGTAAAATTTGTCGAGGTTAAATATTAAACTCAAGTTAAATGTCTATCATTAGTTCAATTTAAGGACTAACTAAAACAAATCATATGGTATGAGTAAAGTGTAAATTAAGTAGTGAGTACTTTATACTCTTGTGCATTACATTGTGATTCTCTTTTTCTGCTAAATTAATTATGAACCCAGTAATGGATTTTCGTGGACAAAAATAAAAAATTGAAATAGACAAACTCACATGCTAGAAATATATAGTTCGATATGGTGTATATATAAAGTTCAAAAAGTGAACAATTGAAACGTTCTTTAATTTTCCTTAGTTCTTTCACATCCCACTGGTAACATACAATATTATATATATATATATATATATATATATATATATATATATAGGGGGAGGCTCAAGGGACCAACACTTTTTTAGACCAATATTAGACCAACGCCTAAACTCTTCGTTCCCGATTAAATTTTGATGATCCGGACCGTTCAATGTGTTTAAAACATGTTTTTAAGAGTACCCACGAGAAATCAGCTCAAAATAATATTAGAAAGGGCTTGATCCAAACAGTAGTTCAAAATGCTGACAGGAACTGTTTTATGAACCAATGTTTGGATCAAGCCCTTTCTAATATTATTTTGAACTGATTTCTCGCGGGTACCCTTAAAAACATGTTTTAAACACATTGAATGATTCGGATTATCAAAATTTAATCGGAAACGAAGAGTTTAGGCGTTGGTCTAATATTGGTCTAAAAAAGTGTTGGTTCATATAGCTTTTCCCATATATATATATATATATATATATATATATATATATATATATATATAGGAGGCTCAAGGGGCCAACACTTTTTTAGACCAATATTAGACTAAGCCTAAACTCTTCATTCCCGATTAAATTTTGATAATCCGAACCGTTCAATGTGTTTAAAACATGTTTTTAAGGGTACCCGAGAAAAATCAGCTCAAAATATTATCGGAAAGGGCTTGATCCAAGCAGTGATTCAAAATACTGACAGGAACTGTTTTATGAACCAATGTTTGGATCAAGCCCTTTCTAATATTATTTTGAACTGATTTCTCGCGGGTACCCTTAAAAACATGTTTAAACACATTGAACGATTCGGATTATCAAAATTTAATCGGAAACGAAGAGTTTAGGCGTTGGTCTAATATTGGTCTAAAAAAGTGTTGGTTCATATAGCTTTTCCCATATATATATATATATATATATATATATATATAGGAGGCTCAAGGGGCCAACACTTTTTTAGACCAATATTAGACTAAGCCTAAACTCTTCATTCCCGATTAAATTTTGATAATCCGAACCGTTCAATGTGTTTAAAACATGTTTTTAAGGGTACCCGAGAAAAATCAGCTCAAAATATTATCGGAAATGGCTTGATCCAAGCAGTGATTCAAAATGCTGACAGGAACTGTTTTATGAACCAATGTTTGAATCAAGCCCTTTCCGGTAATATTTTGAGCTGATTTCTCGCGGATACCCTTAAAAACATGTTTTAAACACATTTGAACCTTTCGGATCATTAAAATTTAATCGGGAACGAAGAGTTTAGACGTTGGTCTAATATTGATTTAAAAAAGTGTTGGTTCATATAGTCTTTCCTATATATATATATATATATATATATATATATATATATATCATATGCATGTGTACATAACTAGAGAATTATCTACGGTACTCATAATTTTTCTCAACTATTAACACATTTGCATTAAGGCACCGAGACATTTGAACATAATTTAAAGATTGATTGATCTTAAATTATCAATCATGCCAAGTCAGAAATATAAATTGTTACTCTTGACAAAAGTAAATTCCTCCTCCATGCTGTTACCTGTATCCGGGGGATTTTTGATATTACTGCCAGAGTTGGATGGCAGAGAATTGGTCATAGTATTTTGAGATTTTGTCTCCAAAGCGAGCAGCTTCAGATATATTTTTCCCAGGTAATCAGGCTGCAATTAACAGTTCAGTATCCATATTTATTAAGCAATTCTTGACAACAGAACTGGCCCTTTTTTATCCTCATTTGCCAGAGTTCAAAGAAACCTTAAGACTCATAAGCACAAGAATCTTTGTGCCACTTTATAGAGCCACGTTCCTTACTTCACCTATGTAAGGCCATATGGGTAAAGTAACCCAAGATAGGTGTTCTTGACTTAAACTTTCCAATCAGCTAAAACGTGGTAGGTTGTTATTTTTTGACATCCAGATGTATGGTCACTGCATGAAATCAAAATCAGTCGAGCTCATACGTAAAATCATTTATAGAGGCCCCTCCAACAACCGGAACCCCTCCAAGATCGTAATTCAGTGGAACATATGTTCAGAACTTACCTTTCATATCCTTATTATATTTTGATATTTTGGAGTTTGATGATGACCAATCTGGAATTTTGATTTTTCATCTCATTTTCTATCTCATCTTGACATAAACTCAGTATATATGTAACTTGTGATTTAAATTATTTCTCAAAAGTCAAATGGTTGGATGTCTATCCTAGCTCTGTCATTGATTGCATATGGGATCTTAGATCATTGTTTGTTCATTCGAAGTGAAGTTATTTGTTCCTCTTAGAAAACCTCAAGAGTTCTTGTGGCTGCGCATTTGTTTGTGGCTAAATACACAAGTCTCATATAAATATGTTGTTGTAAGTGGTATTGGTTTAATGTTATAGGAGTACTGCTACTAATAGTTTTCCACATGTCAACATGTTGGTCAGTTATTGTGTTAAGATATACCACGTGCTACATCCCTTTGTTCACATGCATCTCTCTCTCTCTCTCTCTCTCGCCCTTCCCCGGCTCATAATAGGGAGTTAACATTATCTAAAATCTGATGACGAACATGATGTTTTTTCCCTTTTAAAATTTGAGCATGAATTCTTGGTGAACAGGTCTTGAAGGGATCATCACACTTTCTTCACTCTGTCTCCTCTACCCTCATAGTGTCCGATCACTCTCAAGGTTAGTTGATTTGTGCTTTGTATTTTTGGAAATAGTTGTTTCTTGCATTACCCAATAGTGGAATTTTTTCGTTCTTCAAATGGTTAGTTGTTCAATAAAATTGATTTTTCTGTACAAGTTTATGTTCTCCCCATTTATTTTAAAAAACGTTTAGGGGCCATGAAACTCTAACTACCTTTTTTACATAAGGGTATATTTTCTATTCTACGTGTTCAATAAAATGTGTGATTCCACATATTTAATAGAATGTGTGAGAGACACGTACATGTGTCTATATTTTATTCATGTCGGTAGGTTTTATTCAAGAATGGGGTGCTCTTCAATTAGAGCACACAATTGTTGATTCGCTTTAGCATGTCTTATAGTCGTGCTTTTCCATTTTTCTTACTTGACATATTGCATTTTTGGTAGTTGTTTACCCATGTTTAGTTTTAGCATACTTGGGTGGAGCTGCTTATCTCTCCAACTACTACAAGGTTCGCCCATTGTTTACCCCAAGTTTGGTTCGAACATACATGTTTAGTTCTAGTTGTTTACTTATTGTTTACCATGTTTTGTTCTAGGCACCATATTCATACCAATAACTCTAACTCTCTAAGGTTGATATGGTACGATGTTTGATTCTATGTTAATCTTAGGCTGAAAAAAAAGGTGGAGAAAAAAGATAAGACTATTTGATTGTTAGTCAATGTTGGACTCTTAAGTAGACAAGCATTGTTAAAGAAACCTCGTAAATCTTCATGATAACTATATTTGTCCTGCTTTATTTGAATTCCACGGTATTAAAACAATACATTGGTGTGCCATTTTTTCCTTCTTGATGAGACAATTCTTGTATTTTTTTGTCTTTGAACCCTTAATTGATTGTCTTTCTCACTCGTTTCATCATTTTTTTGTTGCATATTTTTTGCTTTGCTTTTTCATCTTTGATTATATGAACAAAAGAATGTAAATGGAATGAAAAAATGAAATATGTGGGCAGGAAAAAAATGTATGTGGAGGTTGAATTATTTTGTCTGTTGTTTTATATATTTTTTAACACAAGTAGGTGATCTACTTTCAGTATTAGTAAGTAGGTAAACTATAATGACATAGCAACATACTTGTTCTCTTTCATAGGATGTGTTGAGGTGCTTATTGATTGTAATATTCTTATTTAGGTTCATGGTGTTATAATTATCCTCGCGTTGCCTTTATATCCTTAAAAACAATTTACTAGAAATTAACCTTCACCCCTTCAGGCTTTTTATTTTATTTTGATGATTATGTACAGACTAGTTGATCAAGATGATTTGTGTATGGCTTGTTGAGATCAAGAAAGAAGTTACGTGGTGTTTTCATGATGGATAAGAATTGGGTCCGCTTGAATAGGTAATAGAAAACTAATACTTTTGACATACTATACAAAGTGCAGTTATAAAACTAGTTCAAACATTTTGCTATTTAATTGGTAGATGTACAGAGGAGTATATGAATGCAGCGCAAAATTTTGTGAAGATGGCTGCACAAAATGCTGGAAATTTAGAAAAAATCCTATGCCCTTGCAAAGATTGTCGAAACCTAAGTCATCAATCTCTTGAGGATGTTTATGAGCACTTAGTTATAAAGGGAATGGATCCGACGTACACAAATTGGTTTCATCACGAGGAACAACCAAGTGTAGTTGAGAAACCTGAACAAGTGGAAATGTCTGATGCATACAACTTATATCAAGCTGCATATTCACCAGGTGAAGATTTTATAGAACCGGTAAATGAAAGTATAGAGGATGATTTCTCCAAATCCTTAGAAGATGCAAAAACTCCATTATATCCGGGTTGCCAAAAATACACAAAGTTGTCTGCCATTGTTTCTTTGTACAAGCTAAAAGCTGATAATGGATGGTCCGATGAGAGTTTTAATGGACTCTTGGAGAAGTTGCATGATATGTTGCCAGAGGGAAACATAATCGTGAAATCAGTGTACTCAGCGAGAAAACTTCTTAAAGTATTTGATTTGGGCTATGAGAAAATTCATGCATGTGTGAATGATTGTTGCCTATTCAGGAAGGACAATGCTAAAATGGAGAATTGTCCGAAATGCAACTATTCAAGATGGAAGGTAGATGAACGCACCAAAAAAATTAGAAAAGGGGTTCCTGCCAAAGTTTTAAGATACATTCCTATCATACCAAGGTTTAAGAGAATGTTTAGGTCATTAGAAATGGCTAACAATTTGAGGTGGCACTGTACTCATAAAAGCAAAGATGGAACGATGCGACACCCTGTAGATTCCCCCTCATGGGACACAATAAATGATAAGTGGCCGTCTTTTTCAGTAGATCCACGAAATCTGAGACTAGGTCTTGCAACAGATGGGTTCAATCCCTTTGGCAATTTGAGCTCTAGGTATAGTTGTTGGCCTGTGATGCTGGTTACATACAACTTGCCACCTTGGTTATGGAAGAAAAGAGAAAACGTGTTCTTGACATTATTGATTCCAGGGCCTAAGCAACCAGGGAATGATATTGATGTATATCTCCAACCCCTTGTAGAAGATTTGCAATTGTTATGGAGCAATGGAGTCGTTGCTTACGATGCATTCACCAAATCTACCTTCAATTTGAGGGCAATTCTAATGTGGACTATAAATGATTTTCCTACATACGGAAATCTTGCAGGGTGTACTACAAAGGGAAAAACAGCTTGCCTATATGTGGAGAAAACACACGTTCTCAATGGCTAAAATTCAGTAAGAAGACTGTATTCATGGGTCATAGGCGCTTTCTTCCGCCCTCTCACCCCTTTCGGAAGAGAAAATCTTGGTTTGATGGAAAGGAAGAAAATGAAAAAAAAACTAGAATAATGACTGGCACTAGAACTTTGCTTGCTCTTAAAGATTTTGTGAATGACTGGGGAAAAGGCGAGAAGAAAAAACTGAAGTCAGACAATGAAGCTCTGCAAATGTGGAAAAAGAGGTCGATTTTTTTCAGTTTACCATATTGGGAGGTAATTGCAATCGCATTTATTGTGTTATTTTATTAACTAATAGAATAATATGAACTTTATAAGTCTTCTTGTCATGATTTCTGTAGGAATTATTGTTACGCCATAATTTGGATCTAATGCATATAGAGAAAAATGTTTATGAAAGCATCATTGGCACGTTGTTGTGTATTGATGGAAAATCAAAAGACAGTCTCAATTCTCGCAAGGACTTGCAAGATATGGGGATAAGGTATGGCTTGCATCCAGAAGATCGTGGGAATAGAACATACTTTCCAGCAGCTTCATTTACTTTGTCAAAAGCTGAGAAAGAAATATTTTGTAAAAGGTTATTCAACTTAAAATTACCTGATGGATACGGTTCGAATATTGCAAATTGCGTGTCCATGGAACAATTGAAGGTTATAGGGCTCAAGTCCCACGATTGCCATCTGCTAATGCAACAACTATTACCGGTAGCCTTGAAAGGACTGCTGCCAAAGGGACCTAGGAATGCAATATTTCGACTATGTGCATTCTTCAAGAGAATATGCCAGCGAGTCATTGATAGAGAAGAGATGAATTCCCTCGAGGACGAAATTATTGAAACCTTATGCTTGTTTGAGAGGTTTTTTCCACCATCATTCTTTGACATCATGATTCACTTAACAATTCACCTAGGACGAGAAGCGAGACTTTGCAGACCAGTCCAATATCGTTGGATGTATCCTTTTGAGCGGTAAACACCTGCATAGCTTTGTAATTTATTATTTTGTTGCAACCTATGAATTTGATACAACGTTCATTTTCAGACATATGAAAATACTCAAACGATATGTCAGGAATCGTGCACGTCCTGAAGGTTGCATTGTAGAATGCTATCTTGCAGAAGAGTGTGGAATTTTGTAGTGGTTTTATGAAGAAAAATTTAAAAGTAGATCATCGAGATTGTCGTAACGGAGATTTCGATAGTAGTGTAATTCTTGAAGATCGTCCAATTTCAGCTGGAACGTCAATAACAATGGACGATGAACGTTTAGAGAGTGCACATCATTATGTTTTATTCAATACAGCCATAGTAGAACCATTTTTAGAGTAAGTATTGCATTGTTTTAGATATTAAGGTTTCAATTTCTTACGAACGTGTATCATGTATTCTTGTCTTTTTTTTTAATTCCGTTAGGATGCATATAGAGGAGTTAAAGCAATCGCATAAGAATCTCAATTTGCAAAAGAATAACAGCTTGCTTATGCCGAGACATGCTGATGAGTTCTCGAAATGGTTAAAAGAAAAGGTAACATGATAAGGTATTGGTGTTTGTCATATACAAGAAGAAATTACATACAATATTTACCTGTTTTGTTTTACTTTAGCAGATTCAGTTTGAAGCATGTGCAAATGATGCATCGGAAAAGCTAAAATGGCTTGCATATGGTCCTAGAAACCATGCGATGAGTTACAATGGATACGTTATCAATGGGCAGCAATTTCACACCAAGGAGGTTGAGAAGGCAACACAAAATAGTGGTGTTTCCATTGAAGCAACAACCATTTGTAGAGCAAGTGCAAGGGACACTGCTCAAGTTGTTGATATAGTTGCATTCTATGGGGTTATTAGAGATATAGTTTTGTTAGATTACCATACATTTCAGGTTCCATTATTCAAGTGTGACTGGGCAAATATAGGTCATGGTGTTAAGGTTGAAGATGGTTTTACAATGGTGAACCTACACCAAGGTCAAAACCGATATGAGAAAGACCCTTTTATTCTTGCATCACAAGCAAAACAAGTGTTTTACTCAAGAGACGATGACTCGTCTAATTGGTATGTTGTCCTAAAGGCACTACCAAGAGGATTTTATGACTTGGAAATGCTTAATGAAAATGTGGATATGTCTTTCACGCCTCAAGATATTTCACACCTTGATTTGGACATTGATGATGATAACGGTGAAGCAGATTATGTACGAGGAGATTGTGAGGGCACCCTAGTGTGATTATTGTACTTAATTGTTGGAATTTTCTTGCACATTGTTGGGTATCAATGAAGATTTTTTTTTGGGGGTGATTTTGTGGTTTTGATCTGTAGATGCTATACATGCAAGAGTGTGATTTTTTTTTAAAACTTTTTGGACCTTGAATTGTGTTATGTGCCATGATACACTTACTCGTAACAATGGTTGGATTGTATTTGTCCATATAGTTTTTGTAGTGCCTCTTCTACTAGACGAAGATATAATGTGAGTGACCCAAACAACTTGCATTTTCTACTGGATAAGTAATCCTTGAATGCTTAATATAATTGATCAATTGTTCTTTTAATTGGAATAGGTTGGCTACCATGGCTTCTAATCGCAGTGAGCGGTCGATTGACTTGCATCGCAAATCGAGCTCAAGTGAGAAGGCTCCTACAGTAGCATTTGATGCACCACATAGCTCTACTGAAACACATGTTGTACTCACCGAACAGTCAGGTAATCCCAAAAGAAGAAGAGGACCGACTAAGCTAAAGACCATTGCCATGGATGTTGGCAGTAGGGTTAAAATTGAGTACAATGATATGGGCCAACCAATTGGTGCTGGATCTGTTAGTTTGTCTTCTTTCTTGGGGCCGTTGGTTCGAGAGATCGTACCCGTAACGATTCCAGATTGGAGGAAGCTTCCTTCGGAGATGACAGAAGTTCTATGGAAATCTATCCAGGTGAAGTTAACTTTTTTATGTTTAAATTCCTTCTAGCGATCTAATACAAAAAAACCTATCTATCTTCACCATGAAGTATCAAAATTACCTAGGTCAAATATGAAAACTAAATTATCATGTGATACAATGACATTGCAGGTAAGGTATGAAGTAGATAAAGAATGGGAGAAAGAAGACATTTTTAAGCAGATGGGTGAACTCTGGAGGGCCTCTAAATCGAGGTTGGTTAAAAAAATAAAAGATGCTCCAAATGAAGAAAAGAGATTAAAGCTCAAACCTGCTAATGTCAAATCAATGCGTGATTGGAAAGAATTTGTTAAGGAAAAGACGAGTGCAAAGTTCAAGGTATGTGCATCATTCATCATGCATAATCATATTGCATGAAATTAAGGATGATGGCAAAATATGTGATAAGTTCCACTTTGTAACTACTGCCTTTTATCTATGGATTGACCATAAGTATGAAAAGATTTAAGTTTCATTTAATTATTTTTGCTACCTTTTGTTTCTTGTTCCAAGCATAAAGCCAAATTGTTTACGCATTTATGCTTTATGCCATTATGTTTTTGTTACCCCATGTTTCATATAATTTTGCATACCTCATTTTCAATGTGCCTTAAAACAATTTCTTTGCAAATGTCTATATTCGGATTCAAAATACGCAAATTAGATAACAAGATAATAAGACACAACCATTGATATGGTGAAGGAAAAAATACAACCGTTGGCTAGCCTATCTTTGGTTTAGGGTATGTAATCCCCCTCTCCCTTAGTCATTTGTACGAGGGTGCACATGTCATGTATATCAATTCTGTTTACCTGCTACCGTCAAGTTGGAGTTTGGTTTAAATTTTGTTATGTTTCTGCGAACGTTTTGGCTGATTTTCCTTTGCTACATGTCCACTATTCAAGGAATAGCAAGATCATCGATTCTACCCTTAGGTTAGGAGAGTATCAGTTAGTGAGAAAATTTCACAATGACAGTTTTGTGAATAAGTAAACTTGTGATTAGAGTTTTTTTGTTAATTAATTTTTTTGCACTTTCATTTAGTTATTGTCCTTTAACCTTTTGTTCACTTATATATAGGCTACGAGTGACAGATTTAAGAAAATGAGACAAAACCAGATCTCACATAGCCTTTCGGTACCCACCTTTCGGTACCCATCACTTCTTCATCATTGAGGAGGGAGTAAATGTACTCCACCTCGGGTGAATCTAAGAAAGCGGTCTCTTCTGCTATGTTCATAGCCTCTAGGGGGTCGGAAAATAGATGACAATCAACGTGTTCTTGGACATGTGTGTCTATGATGCTCACGTCACGGATGTCATCATCATCCCCCATTTGGCTCTCAATGTTGAATATGTTAAGCTCAAGGGTCATGTTCCCAAACGTCATCTTGAGTAGCCCATTCCGACAATGGATCACCGCATTGGACGTGGCCAAGAAGGGCCTTCCAAGGATGATGGGCGTTTGGGTTTGAAGATTAGACACGGGACAGGTGTCAAGGACTATAAAGTCCACCGGGTATACAAAATTGTACACTTGGACAAGCACATCCTCCACTAAACCCCTCGGTACCCGGACACTACGGTCGGCCAATTGAAGGGTCACCGATATTGGTTTCATGTCACCCAACCCAAGTTGCTCATACACCGAGTATGGCAACAAATTCACACTAGCCCCCAAATCAAGCAGGGCTTTCTCCACCATCTTTTCCCCAACTCTCACAGAAATGGTAGGACAACTGGGGTCCTTATACTTGGGTGCAATGGGGGTTTGGATGATCGAACTCACATGTTGTGTCAAGAATACCTTCTTTTGAACGTTGTGCTTGCGCTTGATTGTGCACAAGTCTTTCAAAAATTTTGCATAAGAAGGTATTTGCTTGATCGCGTCAAGTAACGGGATATTGATTATGACTTGCTTAAAAAGCTCAAATATCTCCGTAGAATTCGTCAACTTAGGTAGTGGCCTCAATCTTTGTGGGTATGGGGCCGGCATCGGGCAAGTGGAGACCATGGGTTTTCCCATAGGAAGGGATGTGGAAGTGGAGGGGGATGGAGGCAAACCACTCACCGGTTCATCATCTTGGGGTTGTGGAGTAGGCACCGGAGGAGGAGTGGTTTTCGGGAGAATGGTCTTGTTGACCTCTTTTCCACTCCTCAATGTGGTAATGGCCTTGGCTTGTTCCACATTGGACCCGGAAGGAGAATTTCCTTGCACAAAATGTTGGCCTTGGGGGTTTGCTTGTGGTTGGGCTGGAAATTTCCCTTTCTCGTGTTGCATGGTCCCCAAGGTAGTGGTCAACTTGGTAAGTTGGGAGCGGATGTCCCCAATGGCTTGTGTATTTTGCTCATTGACATTGGCTTGTCCTTGCATGAACATTTGCAAGGTATCCTCCAAACTTCGCCTGTTAGGCAGTTGGTAAGGGTTCGGACCCGTGGAGGGACCCGGAGGATTGTAAGCATTCGGTGGATTCCGAGGTGGTGCAGGCCCTTGTGCATTTTGATGGGCCGGGTAATGTCCTTGAAATCTCGGGGGTCCTTGAGATGGGTCACCCGACTCATTGTTCCTCCAACTAAAATTGGGATGATTTCTCAACCCAGGATTGTAAGTATTGTTGTAGGGCAAATTGGTGGGCTTTTGCCCTTGGTGAAGGGCATGGACCTCGGCTTGGTCAGAACCATGGAGTACCTCTTTGAAAGCAGGTATGGTTGGACAAATGTTTGTAGTATGGTCCAACGTATCACAAATGGCACAAGCCTCCCCGGGCTTAAAAGTGGAGGAGATCTCGTTCACTCGGTTGATTTCAAGCTTCTCTAGTTTCCTAGAGATGTGATCAAGACGTTTACCAATGTCCTCCTCCTCTTTTGGCATGTACTTGCTCAGATTTCCTGATTGAGCAGATGGTCTATACGAACGATCATTGGGATCCGAATAATCCCAAGATTGGTTATTCTCTGCAAACTCATCTAAGTAAGCAAGAGCCTCAGAGGCTCCTTGGTTCAAAAACTCGCCACTAGTCATGAGGTTAATGAATTGGCGATTGCGGACTGATATGGCCTCAAAGAAAAATGCCACAATTTGCCAATCCTCATACCCATGATGAGGAACAGCGAGAAGACGCTCTTTATACCTCTCCCAACAAGAACAGAAGGATTCGTTGGTATCTCTTCAAAGTATTGGATTCTCTTTTTCAATGTGGTAGTGCGGTGTAGTGGGAACAATTTCTTGTGGAATTCTACTTGCATTTCAACCCAACTTGTCACCGAATGTGATCTCAATGAGAGAAACCAACGCTTAGCCTTCTCCTTGAGGGAAAATGAAAAGAGTTTCAAACGAGCCATCTCAAGGTGAGTGGCCACGTTAGTAAAAGTGTTCACCACCTCCTCAAACTCCTTTATGTGAACATAACAATTTTTCGATTCCATCCCATAGAAGGTAGGTAGCATGCCAAGCATGTTAGGCTTAACATGGAATTGATGCCCTTCGGGAATATCGGTAGGAAAAAGGATGCACGAGGTGGTGGTGGTGTGGGTAGGGTGCAAGTAATCCCCCATGGTGCGAGCCATGGGTGCGTCATTGGCCTCATGTTGTTCGGCCATTGGGTTGAAAGGAGGGTCGTGTGTGCGAATAAGCCGACGTGTAGCGTCACGAGTGTAAACACTCATACACCAAAGACACTCTCCTAACAATCAAGTGTGAGTTCAAAAAGAAAATAAAATCTACGAATTGCACGTCCCTTTAGCTTACATTACACCTTAGGTTTACCAATATGGGTAGGCTAAAGGTTTCCGCCAAAGAGACTTGCACTTTGCAAAATCTGCGATTTCTCTAAACTAACTGTTCACTTCCCCGGCAACGGCGCCAAAAACATGATCGGCCGGCAAAAGTGCGTCGTTAGGGCACCGGCCTAGGTCAAGGTTTAATTCTCATAAAACAGGACTTCCCTCAAATATTTTAAAACAAGTATAATGGAAAGTCCGGAGTATCGATCCGCGGGGAAGAGATAGTTAAATTCAAAGATTCCGCAAATTAAGATTTTCGACGTTTCGGACGTCAACCTCAAAGTTTGTTTCGTGGTGATTAACAATTATACTATTAAGTGAGGGAAAGAACTAAATTAAAGAGTGGGGTTAAGTCTTCAAATTTGGTCCATTCAAAACTTCCGTTGGTCTATCTCTTCTCCTTATAACTCAACCTAGCCTCCGGTCTCGGGTTTTAAATCGGAAAGTAATTCGATGAAAATCAGGATTTAATTCACAAATGGTTTGACGGATCCTTTCAAGTTCAAGAACATGGGATCAAAAGATGAAGGTCATCGATCCAAGTATTAGATATGTCAACTCTAAGGATGGCTATAACTAAGTAAGGACTTAACTCTTCATTTCCTTTGTTTCGGAAAGAAGAACTTAAAAAGATCCATCAATGGGCATTAGATATATTGAGAAGATGTAGACCAGTTTAGAACAAACCTCACCCTTAGACTCAACCCACACTTGTTTAGCTACTCATACTTGCCATAAACATGAGAGAAATGGGAGAAAACATGATTAACATACTTATCTAAGGAAAATAGAGATAATATAACCAACTCTAAACTTGAAATCTCTTAGAAAATAAGGGATAAGATGAGAAATGCAACATTAAGAGAAACATAAATGTAGATCTTACCAATGCTTGATTGATTCTTTAAGAGTAATGGATTCACAAGAACAAAACACTAAAGATTGATAAGTTCTCAAAACATGAAGTTCAATATTGAAGAACAAAAATAGCCTAAGGAAGAACTCTCTCTCTATTCCTAAAAATCTGATATATTCTATGTGTTGTGTGTGTAGAGAGGCTCATCTAGTGCAAAAGAATAAAACCCTACAAAATATCCTCTAATTCTCTAGGTACTATTACAAGCATACCCTACAAAGTTGGCTAAAGGAAGTTTCTTGTCCTTTTCCAAGCTAAAAGCCTTTTTTGTCTCCTGATTTTGTACAAAAATCAAGGTAAAGTGGTCCCCAAGTGTCAGCCATCCCAGACCAGATGTTGCTCTGTCGCCCTTGATGCACCGGTGTCAGGGAAATGAAGCACCAGTGTCATTGGTCTCTGTATCTTGATGTTACAAGGAAAGAAGGACACCGGTGTAAGGAAATAGAGGCACCGGTGTCATTGGCACTCTGTATTTTGATCCTTCACTGACATAGGAGGGGACACCGGTGTATTGGAACTAGAGGCACCGGTGTCATTGGTATCTTGGTTCCTTAGTGAATTAGGAAGAAACACCGGTGTATTGGAAATAGAGGCACCGGTGTCAGTTGGCTTCTGCATCTTGGTTCCTCAGTGAATTAGGAAGAGACACCGGTGTATTGCAAAATGAAGCACCGGTGTCACACTTCATCTTTCTTTAGCTCTTTCAACCAAGCTCGGACTTTGACCACTCGGACCTCGTGTGATCTCTCCGGGCCTTCTTTGACTTTTGAGAGTTGACTTTCACACTTCAGGGTCACCTTTTCTCTGTTTGACCTGCGATGGACATGAAATACCTTTTCGTGCATTATCGAGTGTAAACATGGAATAATACGTGCACGCAAGTTAAAATGGACGTGTTGAGCCGTAGGATACACAATAACATGCGCTCATCACCTCCTCGAGGAACCTAGCCAATTGAAGCGTTGTAAGATAGAATAATTTTTTTTTTTAACCACCTTTTAAACTTAGTTCCATTGAACTTTTTTGATTTTTCAGCATGGCCGATGGGCACATTGGTGGCAACTAGTGTAGGCACAACTGTAGGAGTTTGACCCGGTGTTGGAACTGGATTTTGACTTCCCTTCTCTATAGGGGTTTCATTTACTTTCTCAGTAACAGATGTCATTTTCCTATTAAGAAGAGATCAACACGCAGAAATATAAACTTTGTATAATTAAAACAGTTAAAAATCCGTCCAAAAGAATAATAATGTAAACACAACAGATCAATTATTTGTGGTAACAAAAAATCATAATATGTATTTTGTTCATACACTGCAGAAACTCTTGATTAACACGCAAGGAATATTGCCTTGACAACAAGGATAAGGGTCTGAAAAATATTACAGAAATATGCCTTGTATTGCAATTGTCCTTGACTTCACCGTTTGGAAAATGTTTCAAAAACTCAAAGTTAAAAATAACGAACCACTTACTTTAAAGGTTGTGAATTAAAAGCCCAAAACAATTGTAATTTCAAAAATAAAAAGGTTCTGGGTGCTAAATAATCAGTGGGCACTTGGTGCTTGTATAAATTTCAATTATTTTTCTTTTTCCAAGTACAAATAATAGAAAACACGCAAATTCCTTGAAGGGAATTGTCCACCAACATAAAAAAAAAAAAAAAACAAGTGCCGTATGAGAAGTTTACTGTGGAAATACTAATACCTCTAATATGTATCAGTCTACTGATCTTTGGAACATTTTAATCACTACAGTCACGGAATGACACTGTTTTGGATACCACTGTGTAAAGGTATTGTCTTTTGTTAAAAACTAGATAACCTTAATGCCCATATGATATCACAAGTTAAAATAGAGAATGTAAAATACTACAATCAGTAAAGGACAGTACGCTTTTTCCACAAATCAGTGACTAGGATAATTTGCTTTAAGATTGTTATTTCCGATTTACAAAAATCGAATCTTCAGTCACACAATTTGTTACACAGTAGAATACAAGAACAGAAAAATTACAGAAACTGACAAAAGCCAACCTTAAGGTTCCAAAAATTGGCGAATCGAGGCGAGTAATATACTCTGTCCTTAAAGCAAATTATGTCCCCCACACTGGTGCTAATGGGACAATCGAACGTTTGTTTCCCAGGATACAAAGATTTTCGACAGGAGGAGGCAGCTCTTCGATCCTCTTGATAGGCGAATCAAGAAACTGCGGCATAATCTCAGAAAGGAATGATATGTATGCAATGCGTACGTGCAAAGAATTATGGTACCGAAAAAATGAAAATAGCCTTCTGTTTTTATAGGCACAGAGGTGTCCGTTCGGAGGCCTTGAAGCTGACCAGAAAGTTGCGATTATAACTGATCGGAGAAGAATGCGTCTCTTAAAAAAAACGCGTCTGGATATATTTTTAGAAGATGGGCTTCCGCGGGTTGGCCATGGGTTCAAAGAAAATTAAATCCAGTTAGCCCAGTCCAAATTAATTTTCTCTAAAAAGAATATATTCATTAGCTCAAGCCCAAGCCCACAACCCACTGCTCACTTTAAGGATAATTTTCAATTCATCCAAAAATTATATATGAAAACCAACCACACAAGATCTATCTGTACTCGAAAACGAACACAACGGCATATGGGACCACCCTGTCCGAAGACCGGATCCCACTTAATTTGTAATTTCAAAATTGAGGTTTTCAATAATTTTTTCAACAGATTTGGCTAAAGGCTGAAAGCCAATACAAACTCATATGTCAACTTTTCAATTTAAATTGGGCCATAAAGATCTTCATTTGAAACAGGGATGATAAACATTGAACATATTATTCTATTTGAGAATTAATCTTGTAATTAGCAACACATATGTAATCGCAAATAAACGATATTAAAAAGATCGTAAAATACGTCACAAGAAATGAGCAAAACAACAACAAAAGAAAGTGCCATGACATACAAATTAAACCACTAAAACACAGAAAGCACTGTACGGGCTTCTAAGAATAATATGCTCAAGCACCATTTGTATTGTTGGAGAAAACCTTCTTAACAATGTCACGTGCTTTGCACATGGCTTCCAATGGCTCAATTTTGGGCATGCTAAGCCCACTGCCTTCAGTCAAATCAACAAGATCCTCACCTACCCTTTTCCACTCAAAGCATTGGATCAACGACCCTAAGGCCAAGCCCACAACACGTTGGGCTAAACCTATCCCGGGACATGCCCTTCTCCCAAATCCGAATGGCATTAATTGGTGTGCCTCTACTTCTCTACCTTCAAACCTCTCAGGTTTAAAGCTTGTTGGGTCGTCCCACACCATAGGATCTCTGTGAATGGCCCATGCATTGGCAATCAAGACTGTATTGCAAGGCACGTGGTATCCCCCAATGGTACAATCATCAGACGAAAAATGCGGTACTAGCATTGGTGCTGCTGGGCAAAGTCGGAACGTCTCAGAAATGATAGCTTGAAGATAAGGTAGCTTGTGAAGATCATGTTCATCAATTAGGCGATCAACGCCAACATGAGCATCCACCTCAGCTCTAGCCCTCTGCAACACCTCTAGGTGGTTCAACAAAAAGGATAATGTCCATTCTAATGTCACTGCTGACGTGTCTGTTCCTGCTAGGATCATGACCTGTATAATGAAAATTAAGAAAACTAGGAATAGTATTTTTTGTAGTGCAAGGGAGTCAAAACATGTTGTACGTGGTATAAATTTATGGTACATGCGTAAGTGCATTAAACTGTGAGAGTGTGTGAGGTAGATGAAGAGCATTGTGATTTTTGGTTGGGATAGTTTTGAGAATTTATCACTGTGCCACAAATCTTTTAATTTCATGTTACCAATCTTTTATCAAATATCTGAACAATTTCATGTTACCAATCTTTTATCAAATATTTGTTCAGATATTTTGTGATGACTTATGTACTGTAAGTGTTATATTCACAAAAGGAAGCATGATATCTATCTATTAAGAGTATATGAAAGACATTCTAACTCGGTGTGATATGTCATTATTGTCACCAAAATTAGTTTGGTGTTAATTTTTTGAAAATAAAACATCAAGTTATTTCCACAAACATCATATAGAATGTGTGTTATTCACATTTCGAACAACATTCCCTTAAGATGAGTTCCCTATTTCACCAAGACAATTACGATGCTAGCTTTCGCATATAAACCCACCAACGTTATATACGTGGTATGCACAACTTGTGTTTGTAAATAGTTTTCTTTCTTAGTGGGTATTGAATAAATAAATCGAATCACAGGAATTGAAAAATTGTTGAAGTGTAAAAGAATATTCGTTATATATATAACGCAAGTATTATATTACTTCAAGGATGGAATAAGAGAACTTAAGATTCGAGTAATATCATTAATTTTTTTTATCATACAAAAAATTACGAATAAGTGTATAAAATTTAACAAAACATGTAAACGTGTCAGCTATTGAATAGATAAATCAATAGGTTACTAATGAGCCCTATTTGGGCTCTAGACTGACCAACGGCTAGCAAGCTTGTGAGACTGACCAGAGCCTTTCCGGCCAAGACATGATTGATTGACCTGCCATTGTGTTGCCGGTCAACAAGTTTCCATCCATATCTCATCCAGGCCATGAAAAGAAAGTAGAGCTAGGGAGGCATTGCACACCTGCCCCTGATTACTGGGGTAATCCCGAGGATGGAACCCTCATCACTCGGCATCCCATATCGATATACTATGTCAGCCAGGCATACCATGGCCGGAGAACAGTTGACATTTTTCCCTATTATTGCTCTCGATGGCTCAAACCCTACATTGGTGCTCACAGCATGGTCGAGCTCACCGATCGACCATTAAAGCAAGTTTTGCAAAAGCGAGAGACCTTCAGGTGTGTGGTTAAGTGATACAATTAAGCTCAGTGAGTTTGACATCATGTATAAATCAAGGAGGGCTACCAACTGGAAAGAAGAAGTAAGGGGCGAGTTGAAGAAGGCACATAAGCAAGGGTGACGGAGTAGGTGGTCGAACAGACGAACACAACCAACACTGATCATCTCTTTGTCATTAATTTGGATGGGTTAGGAATCGAGCGGGTGAACGGGACAAAAATAGTATTAACTTCCCCGTAGGGGGACACATTGGACTATGCCCTCCTATTCTAGTTTAAGGCCACCAATAAGGAAGCAGAGTACGAGGCGGCCCTAGCAGGGTTAAGGCTATGCAAAAGTATGGGAGCAAGGCAAGTAAGGGTATGCAGTGATTCATGACTGGTGGTTTCTTAGGCAATTAACGCGGCTAAAGACGGAGATAAAAGAATGCATAAGTGCAAGGAAGCCCTTCATCGAGTAAAGAAGCCCATCGATCTGGTACAGATTGTGCAAATACCCCGGGAACAAAATAGCTGATCAGACACACTGGCTTGGCTAGCAAGTGCATCGAATGGGAGTCTGAATGCAGTTGCCACTATTAAATACTTGCTTGAGCTGAACATCAGCCAGTTCCTGGACAAAGTGTTCGCAATTCACATGTGCATGGTATGGGCTGAGCCCATACTTTGATATATGAAAGTAGGGGAGCTACAATTGACTAAGTAGAGGCAAGAAGGGTGAAACACAAGGCGTGCAGATACACATTCCGAAATGACCTGTTGTACACGAGGGCGCATTCCATGTCGTAGCTCAGGTGTCTCTCGGAGCATGCAGGGCAATACATTCTACGGGGGATCCATGAGGAAATTTCTATAAACCATTATGGCAGCAGAGCTTTCAGCAAGAATGCCATACGCGCGGGTTATTTCTGGCCAACAATGAAGAAATATGTCATGGACTTCATCTAGAAATGTGACAAGTGAGAAAGATCCTCTAACCTCCACCATTAGCCAAAAGCGCTCATGCCCCTCCAGAGCCTGTGGCTCTGTGCTCAATATGGGTTAGACATCGTTAGACAGTTCCCAGTGGGGGATTCGACAGTTCCCAGTGGGGATCCGATAGAACAAGTTTGCCATAATAGCGATTGATTACTTCACGAAGTGGGTAAAGACAGTACCCTTGGTTAGGATAACTAAGGAGGCAGCCCTAGACTTCATCTAGAAATCGATAATTTTCCTTTTTAGGATCCCCCATGCCATCATGACAGAGAATGGAGAATTGTTCGACAATAATTTATTTAGAGTGTTCCTAGGCCAGTTTGGTATCTAGGTCAACTATGTGTCTCCCACAAACCCACAGGCAAATGGATAGATCGAAGTAACAAACCAGACCTTGTTAGAATGATCAAGACTCAATTGTAGACCTCTAAGGGACACTGGGTTGAATAGCTTCTGCACAGTCCTATGGGCATATCACCCTATAGTCTAGACACCAATTGGAAAGGCGCCATTCGAGTTTACCTTTGATAGTGAGGCAATCATTCCAGTAAAGGCTGGCCTACCCAACCATCATGTCAACATATACCGTGCCGAGCAAAGCAAGGAAGCCTTGTAGTTGAACTTGGATCTATTAGAGGAAGAGAGAGAGCAGGCGGCTATCAAGGTTGTCTCATACCAATAGAAGATGAAAAGATACACACGAGTAAAACACAGAGCATTTTATGTAGAGAACATGGCCCTGCAAAAGGTGGTGTTGGCAACTAAGAGACCGGGGGATAGGAAGCTTAGCCTGAACTGGAAGGACCATACAGGGTAAAGGAAATTGTTAGGCTAGGCACGTACCGACTGACGTCAGGATTTGGCCAGCCGTTGTAACACAATTGGAATGCAGAGCACCTTCGCAAGTATTGCTAGTAATGTCCTTTGTAATTTACTTTATAAAAATGTTGTCTTCTTCATTGATTTTCTACTTCTTATGGTTCTCTCTGTACGACTATATAATGATCAAACTAAAGTTAAGAAAAGCTTTAAAGTTTCTACGTAGAAGGCTCCTACTACTTTGACTGAGCCAGATCAGTGGCTAGTTAGATAACACTCAAGAAGTCTCCAATTGAGCGAGATTAGTGGCTCCTCAAATCAAACTTAAGAAGTCTCTGACTGAGTGAGATTAGTGGCCTGTCAGATCAAAAACAAGACGTCTCCAAGTCAACAAGATTAGTGGTCGATTAGATCAAACTCAAGAAGCCTTCGACAGAGTGAGAATAGTGGCTGGTCAAATTAGACTCAAGAAATCTTCAACTGAGCGAGATCAATGGTTGATCAAATCAAACTCCAGAAATTTTTGACCGAGCGAGATAAGTGGGATCCATTCATGACCAACCTTATTTCTTTCGTTTAACAGAATACACAAATCAAACTTACATGTACATATGTACGAAATTACATCACAACAAAGTGACAAAGTTATATATCAAATGTGATCCTTTTTTAACCTAAATCAAATTATGTGTCTAGAAATAACCCAAGTTAATTTTCTCTGATTCTATCTTAAGGCACAAATAATCTGTGTTCATATATAAAAAATAGCTTTTATGCATATAACAAAGGCAATCTCTGAAAAATAAATTATAAAAAAGGTTTAATACGTTGTAATATTGAATGCAAAATAATATATAGACATATTAATCTTCCGTCAAGGATATGTTTAAAAAGAGAGCAGCTGTATATAAGCAGGGTTAATTGTACATTGAAATGGTTTCAGGATTATGCAGAGGGCGAAAAGAAAAGGATAGTGTATATATTTTCTTTTGGGAATTTGGATAATCCCCAAATCATAGGCGGTTTTGCTAACTTGTGCCCCTAATAAGTTGTAATAAATACACATATTTTGATTTCTTATATTCATGGTAATTCACAAATATTACTTTTTTAAACCTAGGAGATATAAATGTGTGTGGTATTTTTTATAATGACAAGATTGCCCTTATTTCTTTTTTAAAATTTAGACATATGAGATCATAAAAGATAATATACTTAAAATATTGTAAATTAGCCAAATCACTCATAACTTGTCAAACTATCCAACCAAAGCATCCATAATTTATTTAAAATATCAAGTAACAAATATTTAAAATATCTGACTAGGATAATACACCACTCATATATTAAAACAACCATTAAATCTTAATTATCAATAATTGAAGGAAAAATCAAATTAAGAATTGCCTAACCACTAGACAAAAACACTTGAGGAATAAAAAATGAAGAATGAAAAAATCCAGGCTAATATGGAAATTAAAAAAACTCTCGATTGGAGAATCCCTCTTTTTAGGAAAGAAAAAAAATTGAATAATTGGATCATTAAAAATATGGAAATATCTTCTTTGTTATTTTCATGGAGTTGAATAGTTACCAAAACTAAATATAACAAGTTATAGTCATTTTTGTTAATTAACTATTTTCTAGTGAAATATTATAAAAATAAATCATTAAATGAAACTTAACTTGTGTCCAGGGGCACTCTTTAGTATTTGTCAATCACGGGATCTCTTAACTAAAATAAAATTACATAATTTGTTGGTTTAGTAGATGAAATAATTTCTAATGTTCAAAAAGCCGAAATCTGATCCATAAAATTAGCATTATCTTTAATGTTCTTTCTAGATCTTTTACTTCTAAAATTTTAAAATCTAGTACTAAATCATATCGGGGAAGAAGAAAATGAGGAATCGTGTTTTTTAATGTTTGGTATTCTCAAAACTTTTTGAGATTGTAGGATTGCATCATACCTTATATTTATCTTTAACCTTTTATATGTTAACTTTAAATAATTAATCTGATTCAGCAAAATTGTAATAAATAATTTAACAAAATGAAACAAATTAACCTTAACGCCATATGGCATTTCACGGGAGCTTCTTGCATAAAGTCTCTATAATAATATATAGTATAGATTTTAAAATGAGCATCTTAATGGTGTTTTTTGCAAAAAGACCCATGCAATATTATATATTCTCTCCGTTTTGGGGGTAATACATATATATATATATATATATATATATATATATATATATATATATATATATATATATATATATATATATATATACACACATATTGGGAATTAAAAAGAGAAAATGAGGAACCGTGTTTGCTTTTTAATGTTTGTTATTCTCAAAACATTTTGAGACTGTTGGATTGTATGTTACCATATATTTTTCTTTTTCACCTTTTATATGTTAACTTTAAATAATTAATCTGTTTAAAGCATGGTTGTACTAAATTTTTTAACAAAATAAACAAAATCTTAATGCCACATGACTTTAATTTCAAGAGATGCCTGCATAGTCTCTATATAATACTATATAGTATAAATTTTGAGAACGGAGCTTCTTGCAAAAAGACCATTGATAACATGATACTAATCAGATTAAAAATAATCTGATTAATATCCAACAATTTCGAGCACATCTATTTTTGAGTGTGTCCAAAACAACGGTAAGACTTTGGTCTATATATTTTTGAAGCTAGACGATTATGTCGGAGGAGAAAAAGAGAGAATGGGAAATCCCACTTACGCTAGCAAGCCCTTTGATAACTACATCTGTATAATACTCCGGCTGTGACTGTTGCAAAGAAAGCAAATGATCGATCATCGTATTCTTACTCTTTTCCCTCTTATGCTCATCGATCAACCCTTGCAATAACCCATCCATTCTCTTATGATATTTCGCCAAATCCTTCTCAAAATTATTATAATCAATCCACCCCAAAACGGGCAAGAAATCCGCTGGATCCCATCTGCCACCGTACTCGAACGCCATACTCACAAGCTCACGGAACTCCTCCGCCTCCCTCGACTCCTCCAAATCCTCGCCGTAATACCGTTTTCCGGCAATCATTCTCACGATGGTGTTAAACGTCAGCCCAGAGAGCTTCATTTTCATTTCGACTTTGGCGAATTCGGTCGATGATATCACGTATAATCGGCTGAGTAACCGCTGGATTTCGTCACGCCGTATGGATTCGAAGGCGTTGAGGCGGCTGGTGGATAAGATTTTGAGGGACATGAGGCGGCGGAGGTTACGCCAGTGATCGCCGTATGGGGAGGTGACGATGGTGTTATAGTTGTAGTGTATGTATTTTCCGATTTTACCCCGGGGGCGGTTAGCTAGGACAATGTCGTTTTTGGTGAAGCATTCTTGGGCGGCGGAGGGTGAAGAAATGACTACGACGAGTTTGGACCCAAACCGAAGAGAGAAGATGGGGCCGAGGTTTTGCGAGAGTTTCTGAAAGGTTCGGTGGAGAGGTGGTTTTAGGAGGTGGAGATGGCCGATGACTGGAAGCGATGGTGGGCTCGGAGGCAGGTTGCGGCGGCGGCGGTTCTTATGCGAAAGGAATTTAAGAGCAATCAGGAGGAGGAAAATGGAGAGAGAGATGTACGGAAGTGAGAGTTCCATGTTGGGGAGAGGACATATCTTTGGCAACGTGGAATTATATATAAGTGGCAAATTGTGGTGTGGAGTATGTGGACCGAGCTCAATTTTGTTTATTTTTTGGGAAAATATTTTGAGATTTCATTTCGATAATTAAAATCGTCTATTTTATTCTAATTTACATCTTTAATTAACATAAAAAAATTTAAGTCAATCGAATATCAAAAAGTGTTTGATCTATAATTCTAATTTTTTACTATGAAACTTTTAATTTTTAAAGTTTAAAAATCATATATGTTAGATAAAATAATTATGATATCTGATTGAGTTGAATTTTTTTGGCAGCAACTAAAGAAATTAATTAGAATAAAATAAACTATTTTCACCATATATAGAGTGAAAGAATTGAACTCGGTGCGGCCCATCTGACATTTTCTACTCAACTTTTTCTATATTGATGTATTTTAAACAATCGAATCAAGTGAAAATCTCTATAAATAACTATAATTACGTAATTTACCTTTTTTTTTTTTAAATACCAATGCAGAAAAAATATAGGATCTTACACCACAAAGAAAAAATGAATTTTCGAGTTAAGACATGACCATTGCAACAGCTCAAAAGACGGAATGGGGATCATGATGCGCAGTACGCACAACAAGGTGTTTTGGCGAGTAAAAAATTATCAAAAATTATCAGAACACTGTCCAAATTTTCGGACAAATTTTTTTCACGATAAAATCGACGTCGTTTTGACGCCCAACATGCCCTGCTGTTAGCATTGGGTGTAGTTAACAAAAATTCGATGACGGGTACTGATGGAGATGGGTGCGGAAGGTAAACATGTTTTAAGGGCTGATATTCGTAGTAGGTGGCGGTCGTGGATATCTGGATAGTTTGGTTTTAGGTTTTGGACCGGGTTCTTGCTGTACGTCGGGTTCATTTGGCCTGCGGTATTTATTGGTTTATTTATTTATTTATTTATGATGTTTATAATAAATATAAAAACAGTTGATGGCATTTGGACTAATTTATTTATTGAATTGTTTGATTTGACTTTGACGGATAAATGACCATATTGCCCTTGTCTTATTTGGGACCCTATTTGGCCCTTGTCTTATTTGAAGGGTATTTTCGGTTTTTCGGTAACCGTACGGGCGGAATAACAAAGTGGGAAAATTTTCTTGGTCTAACAAATAAATTAGTCAAAACCTATTTATTTGTTTACCCAATAAATAAATAAAAAAACACTTAATAACCACAGCCCAAATAGGGCCGTAGTATCATGTAAAGGATGGGCTGTAAGGTTTACCTAGGTGATCTCAGTTGGCATCTTGTCAACAATGGAGATTTCCTAACTATTTGTAACTCATTAACATAAAAAAATACAACATTTGATGACTAGATCATTGATTTAAGTAATTAAACAGTAGGTTAAAATTGGTCGTATTGATTCCTTCTTGGATTTTTAAACATTTAAAAATATTTTACGTATATTGAGTGTTTATCTGTGAATTGCTTTACTTATGTGCTTATATTGTAATAGAATATTTAACCCTCAAACGTTAAGTCTAATAACTATAATTCAACATTAATACAACGCCCGCTTAGATAAGAAACTATTCACTCCTGTAATAGCCTATCAATTAGTGGCGTCTCTATGGTGCTAACTTAGTTGGCGCAGTGATGCGTTTGCTTGAAATTCGTTTAATATTTGTAATCATTTACTTAGATTAATAAATCTTTCTTTGCTAAGCACGAAAAAACATAAAAGTAATAGAAAGTATATCATGGGATATATAGAACCACTACCAAAACCCTGTATTGTTTTTTTTTTTTTCGCTGGAAAAAGAAATTTATTAGAAAGGTGGGAATACAGAAGGGTATTAAACCCATACCAGAGAGTTGGTGAGATACCAATCTCCGGCCTTAACTCCTCTCATATACAACCACCAGTTATGACTTCTCACAGATACACAAGGAATTCGCACCTACCACTCACACGGACTATCCATGATCTAAAACACAAACACCTTGTAAGCAGCGTATGACATCCTGGATGGAGTACCCAAAGTCCTTCCATCTGCTCTTCATCCAGGTGACCGCCTTAAGCTGGATTAGGGGTACGGCAGATTCCACTGAATTGTTAAATAACTGCACTAGTTTATTTTGTACTAGCGTATCACTTGTGTTTACGACACTATCAATAAAATTATATTTATATTAAGATTCAGATTCAATTATTATTTAAATTAATAGATTGTTGACTACAACAAAAAATCATCTATGGTGATGAAATCGAAATCGAAAGACGAAATTTAATTTTTTCATTAAATGGGTAATATACGGTGATGAAAAAAATATTATCTTTTTAAAAATAATTGCGAGGAACTTATTTTCCTCGCTAGATGTACTCCCTTACTGCGATGAAATTGTTTTGTTGTTATAAACGAATTTAGTTATAGTAATCGGTAGAAGTTTTATGATTTTTTTAGTGAATTAATTCCAATCTAAAAATAATGGAAATGCTTATAAGACTATAGTCGTGGCAACAAACATAGCCAATCGCTAATCTCAATTAATACCGACTCAACCAGAAAAGTAATGGTTATTATATCATAGATTAAAGAAGCATTATAGAGCAACAAAAATAGGATGGAAGCATTCATTCATAATAAATATACTACATCTGGGTGTAATCAGGCGGAGTTTACAAGAAGAGTTATGGTGGTGGGTGAACGTACAACATCAAGTACTGTGAGGTTTTGAAGTATCAAAAGGGAATTATTCGGCGTACATGGTACCCTCCTTTCCTTAATTATCTTTTCTGTCTACTTATGGGATATGTAATAGGTAACATTTTCGGATCGTTTGGATGGGGCCAAAGGCCTCCTGATAATTTATTACCCCCGATAAGGGGTGGGTCTCCCACCATTTCTTTGATTTGGACACACAAATTTTATCCTTAAGGGCTCGTTTGGATTGAGGAAAAAGAAGGGGGATAATTTTTAGAGGGGATAAAAGGATCGACGTGACATGTTTAGCATGGTATGGGAGCAAAAAATGCAGGGGGATAATTTTTCACCCCTCCAAAAATAATCTCCCGAAGAGGGATAAAGGGGGATAATTTTTGGGCTGGGGGGAAGGTGCCCAAAAAATAAGAGGAGGATAATTTTTCACCCCTCCAAAAATAATCCCCCGGAGAGGGATAAGGGGAGATAATTTTTGGGCTGGGGGGAAGGTGCCCAAAAAATAAGAGGGGTATTATCCAAGAATAATACCCGTTCTCCCTCATTACAACTAAAAAATAACCTTATCCCCCTATTTTATCCTCCATCCAAATCAAGTACTATTTTATTCCCCCTTTTTTAATACTTCATCCAAACTATCTACTTTTTATTACCCCCTCTATAAATATCATGTGGGCCAACCCTTTAAAAATAATACCCCTTTTTATCTTATCCCCCCTCAATAACTTATCCCCCTAAAAATAATCATTCATCCAATCGGCCCCTAATTACTTTTGATGCGAGCAAGGGCAGAGATGGCACGGGCAAAGAGGAGGAGCTTAGTCTACCAATGGGACCAATCACAAGGTCGCGGGCCAAGCAACTTAAATCAGCCTTCCAAAACTTTGTGGGCCAATTCCTAAAGGAAGGGCTGGATAAACCAACCTCAGATAGCAAGAGTGGGCTGAGTGGGAAGACTAAAGAAGAAGACCAGCCCATTAACTTAATCCAGGCGTGTGGGCTGGATATGGAGAATTAGTTTTATGTTATATGCTTTGTTACGCCTAATTATTGTTCTATTTAGGGCCCAAATCGCTTTAGGGCTTTTATATATAGCTAGGGCTTTATGTTTCAGCTATAAATACTCCTTTAAGTGGAGTTTTGGTCAGCTTTTTATGAACTAAGAAATTCAAGTACGAATTTACAAGTGAGGGGTTCAACTTCTTCTTGTTGCATCACGAATTGGAATTAACTTATCAAGGTAAATCTTGTGGCGTTCTTTCTGATTCATTCCTATAATCTACGTTTCTAATTGCTTGTCAATTAGGGGTTTAGTAGGACATCCTATTGCTTGAACACCAAATCTGTGTGTTGGGGTTTTGGGATTCTATTTGATCTTTGGGTTCCGCATCATTTGGTATCAGAGCAAAGGGTTCTATCGTTACTCTTTCATTCTTCGAAAAATCAAAAAAAAAAAACCGTTGCTGTACTTTTCGTGTTCTTCATATCCGTAGCTGAGTGTTCATATTCTTCGTATCAGCATTAAAAAAAAAAAAAGAGAAGAAAAAAATATCTATTAGGTAACCAACTGTTGAGATCCCTTGCATCGTTTTCAGAATCGTTTCTTGATTTGGGAGACTAAGAATCACTTTCTTGAAAATCTAAGAGTCTTGCTTCGGGGAGACTAAGAGTCAATTTCTTGGAAATCTAAGAGTCTTCATTGCGGGGAGACAAAGAGACACTTTCTGGGGAGTCTAAAAGTCTTGCAACAAAATCTTCATCCCTTCCTGAACCTTTCGAATTCGGGGAGATTTTTTTGATCTTTTCCTTTTCGTTTTGGTTCCTTGCTAATTGCGATCATTCCCATATTTTGCTGCTTCATTGTCCTTAACTAGTTATTCTTGATTCTGAAGTGCAACTTCGAGAAGTGACCAAGAGTGGAAAAAGGCAAGAGTGTGTGAGCATATAAGAGGGAAAAAGCCAAGTTTTGAGTGATACACGAGTGGAGTGACATTTTCATTGAGCGTAAACACGTGAGGGAGTGTGTAAGGATATATATATATATATATATATATATATATATATATATATATATATATATATATATATATATATTTTTTGTGTTTCCACTTTGTTCTTGCAGCACCCAATCATGTCTCACGATGAAAATAGGAGCGGCGAAGCAAGCATGAATGACGTAGTTTTTACAATGAGAGCTATGCAGCAACAGTTTGAGAGGTTGGGAAGAGAATAACAAACTTAAGGGGTGAACTTGAGGATGTTAAGCAATCACAACATGTGGATGGTTCAAACACTAGACAAAGGAGAGCAAGGCAACACACACATGATGATGATGAGAACCATGGGGAGGACGATGGTCAAGAAGATGATGATGCTCATTCCGTAAGGGATAGGCCGAGAAGGGAGGATAGGCCGAGAAGGGAGGAGAGGCTTGACAGCAACATAAATTCCATTAAAATGAAGATTCCATCTTTTAAGGGAAGGAATGATGCTGAAACATACTTAGAGTGGGAAAGGAAGGTGGAGCGCATCTTTGAGTGTCATAACTACTCTGAGATAAAGAAGGTGAAGTTGGCAGCAGTAGAGTTTACGGACTACGCATTGGTATGGTGGGACCAACTTCTAGTGTCTAGAAGGAGGACTGGAGAAGGACATATTCAGACTTGGGCAGAAATGAAGGTTGTCATGAGACGGAGGTTTGTTCCTGCATTCTACTACCGTGAGTTACACCAGAAATTGCAAAGACTTACACAAGGGTCTATGTCAGTTGAGGACTATCACAAAGAGATGGAGATGCTGTTAATTCGGGCAAATATAGAAGAGGATAGAGAGGCTACCATGGCATGGTTCCTAGGAGGTCTGAATAGCGAAATTGCAAATGTAGTAGAGCTGCACCATTACATAGAGCTTGAAGAAATAGTGAACATGGCTATGAAGGTGGAGAGACAACTCAAGCTAAAGGGGGCAGCCAAGCATTCCTCTAATTACACACCGAATTGGTCTTCAAAATGGCAGAAGAGTGATGGGGCGTCCCGAGAAAGAGCCTCTAACTCCAAGGAAAAGAGTCTGAGTTTTGACAAAGGCAAGGGTACCTCTTCCACAAATAAAGGTACCACTGATTCTCCTAACTCCGTTAATAGGCAGCGAGACATTAAATGTTTTAAATGTTTGGGGGCCGGGCATATTGCTTCACAATGCCCTAACAAGAGGACTATGCTCATGAAAGATAATGGAGAGATTGAATCTGAACCTGAATCTGATAGTGAATGCCTAGTTTAGAAGATTGCACTGATGGAGAGGATGTTGAGTATGCTGTGTGTGGTGAATCTTTGGTGGTCAGGCGCGCACTTAATGTTCAGGTTAAGGAGGAGAGTGTAGACCAGCGAGAAAACATCTTTCACACTAGGTGTTTGGTAGGAGGGAAGGTCTGCAACTTGATTATAGATGGGGGAAGCTGTGTAAATGTGGCAAGTACAACCTTAGTTGCGAAGCTGGGGCTGAAATGTGAGAAGCACCCGAAACCATATAGGTTGCAGTGGCTGAATGATAGTGGAGAAGTTAAAGTGACACGGCAGGTTGTCGTTCCTTTTTCGATTGGGAAATATGTGGATGAAGTGACTTGTGATGTAGTGCCCATGCATGCTGGTCATCTATTGTTGGGTAGGCCATGGCAGTTTGATAGGAGAGTTACACATGATGGGTACAAAAATAGGTATTCCTTCCTTTTCAGTGGGAAAAGTGTTACCTTAGCACCTTTATCTCCACAGGAGGTGTACCAAGATCAGCTTAAACTGTTGAACAATGGGGGTTCGGGAAGTGAAAAAAAAAGATAGAGGGAAAAGAGGCCAAGAGAGCACAAAACCAATCAAACGGCCCAATGGTGAGTGATCTCACAAGCGAGACAACAAAAAAGAGATGTGCAGGAGAGAAAAAAGAAAGGGAGAGAGAAAATACCAGTGGGAAAAAAGTGAGTTTCTTTGCAAAAGAGAGAGATCTTAAGAGTGCTTATGAAGGCAAACAATCGCTTATAGCGATACGATTCAAGGAGAATTTATCGGTTTCATCTGACCATAACCCAAGTTTGCCCAGTGTTTTTGATTCTCTTTTACAGGAATTTGATGATGTGTTTCCAAAAGAGATACCCAGCGGGCTTCCACCATTAAGAGGCATTGAACATCAGATTGATCTTGTTCCTGGGGCAGCACTTCCAAATCGACCAGCCTATCGGAGCAATCCGGAGGAGACGAAGGAATTGCAAAGGCAAGTGGAGGAGCTGCTGGAAAAGGGCCATGTGCGAGAGAGCCTTAGCCCATGTGCTATACCAGTGCTATTGGTACCCAAGAAGGATGGATCATGGCGGATGTGCGTGGACTGTCGTGCAGTCAACAAAATCACTGTAAAGTATCGTCATCCCATTCCTAGATTAGATGACATGCTAGATGAGTTACATGGGTCGTGCATCTTCACCAAAATTGATTTGAAAAGTGGCTATCATCAGATTAGGATGAAACCAGGAGATGAGTGGAAAACTGCTTTCAAAACTAAATATGGTTTATATGAGTGGATGGTTATGCCTTTTGGTTTCACTAATGCACCCAGCACTTTCATGCGATTAATGAATCATGTCTTGCGTGAATTCCTTGGAAAATTTGTTGTTGTGTATTTTGATGACATTCTCATATACAGCAAGTCTTTAGATGATCATGTCATGCATGTTAGACTAGTCTTAGAGGCTCTAAGGAAAGCGCAGTTGTATGCTAATCTGAAGAAGTGCATCTTTTGTCTTGATAAGCTTCATTTCCTAGGTTTCATTGTGAGTGCAGAGGGGGTTGAAGTGGATCCTGAAAAGGTGAAGGCTATTCAAGAATGGCCAACACCTAAGGGTGTTTCTGAGGTGAGAAGTTTTCATGGATTGGCTAGCTTTTATAGGAGATTTGTGAAGGATTTTTCATCCATTGCAGCTCCTTTGACTGAAGTAATCAAGAAGGATGTCGGGTTTAAGTGGGGGGAGGAACAAGAGAGAGCATTTCATACTTTGAAAGATAAATTGTGTACTGCTCCTATCTTATGTTTACCTGACTTCAACAAAACTTTTGAGCTTGAATGTGATGCTTCAGGGATTGGCATAGGTGCTGTGTTGATGCAGGAAAAGCGTCCCATAGCATTTTTCAGTGAGAAGCTAAATGGAGCCCAACTGAATTACTCTACTTATGACAAGGAGTTGTATGCCTTGGTGAGAGCGTTGGATGTGTGGCAGCATTACCTACTCCCAAAGGAGTTTGTGATCCATACCGACCATGAGTCACTAATACACTTAAAGGGGCAAGGAAAGCTGAATAAGCGGCATGCGAAATGGGTAGAGTTCATTGAGGCATTCCCTTATGTGATCCACTATAAGCAAGGTAAGGACAATGTTGTTGCCGATGCGTTATCTAGGAGGTATGCTCTAATCACTGCCCTTGCGTCTAAATTGTTAGGATTTGAGCACCTTAAAGAGATGTATGCAACGGATTCTGATTTTGGTAATGTGTATGAAGCTTGTGACAAAGCTGCTTTCTAGAAATTCTATAGGCATGATGAGTTTTTATTTCGTGGGAATCAATTATGTGTGCTTGTATGTTCATTGAGGGAGCTACTTGTACGTGAGTCTCATTGTGGGGGTTTGATGGGACATTTTGGTGTGCATAAGACTTTGGATATACTTTCTGAGCATTTCTATTGGCCACGCATGCGTAGGGATGTCGAGCGAATTTGTTCCAAGTGCATTGCCTGTAGGAAGGCTAAATCCAAATCTATGCCACATGGGTTGTATACGCATTTACCTGTCCCTACTTCGCCTTGGGTTGATATTTCTATGGACTTTGTGTTAGGCTTGCCTAGGACTAGAAAGGGTAGGGATAGCATATTTGTTGTGGTTGATAGGTTTAGCAAAATGGCACATTTCATTGCATGTCACCAAACTGATAATGCATCCAATATAGCTGACCTGTTCTTTAGAGAGGTGGTTAGACTACATGGCATGCCCAAGACCATTGTGTCTGATAGGGATGCTAAGTTCTTGAGTCATTTTTGGAGAGTCTTGTGGGGTAAGTTGGGTACTAAGCTGTTATATTCGACTACTTGTCACCCACAAACAGATGGCCAAACCGAAGTGGTCAACAGGACCTTGGGTAGTTTGTTGCGTGCAGTGGTGGGAAAGAATCTGAAAACTTGGGAAGAGTGTTTACCATTCATTGAATTTGCATATAACCGTACCATACATTCTTCCACAGGTTTCTCCCCATTTGAAATTGTGTATGGTTTTAATCCTTTAACTGTGTTGGATCTAATGCCTTTACCTTTGAGTGACATTGCTAGCTTGGATGGCCAACAAAAGGCTGAGTTGGTTCGAGCTATACATGAGAAGGCACGGCAGCAAATAGAGAAGAAGAATTGGACGTATGCTCAAAAGGCCAATAAGGGGCGGAAACAAGTCATATTCCAACCAGGTGATTGGGTTTGGGTGCACATGAGGAAAGAGAGGTTTCCTCATCACAGGAAGTCTAAACTCGACCCTAGAGGTGTTGGACCATTTCAAGTGTTGGAGCGCATTGGAGACAACGCCTATAAAATTGATCTTCCAGGTGAGTATCAAGTGTCTGCAACTTTTAATGTTTCTGATCTTTCTCCTTTTGATATGGATGCAGATTCGAGGACGAATCTTTTCGAGGAGGGAGGGACTGATGCGAGCAAGGGCAGAGATGGCACGGGCAAAGAGGAGGAGCTTAGTCTACCAATGGGACCAATCACAAGGTCGCGGGCCAAGCAACTTAAATCAGCCTTCCAAAGCTTTGTGGGCCAATTCCTAAAGGAAGGGCTGGATAAACCAACCTCAGATAGCAAGAGTGGGCTGAGTGGGAAGACTAAAGAAGAAGACCAGCCCATTAACTTAATCCAGGCGTGTGGGCTGGATATGGAGAATTAGTTTTATGTTATATGCTTTGTTACGCCTAATTATTGTTCTATTTAGGGCCCAAATCGCTTTAGGGCTTTTATATATAGCTAGGGCTTTATGTTTCAGCTATAAATACTCCTTTAAGTGGAGTTTTGGTCAGCTTTTTATGAACTAAGAAATTCAAGTACGAATTTACAAGTGAGAGGTTCAACTTCTTCTTGTTGCATCACGAATTGGAATTAACTTATCAAGGTAAATCTTGTGGCGTTCTTTCTGATTCATTCCTATAATCTACGTTTCTAATTGCTTGTCAATTAGGGGTTTAGTAGGACATCCTATTGCTTGAACACCAAATCTGTGTGTTGGGGTTTTGGGATTCTATTTGATCTTTGGGTTCCGCATCAACTTTCTATCCGGTATTACTTTTAACTAGGAAGGGTGCTTGAGCCTGATAATTTTTGGGTAGCCCTTGGTGTCCCCAAAAATTATCCGGCTGATGGAGGGATGAATTTTCTCTATTTTACCTCTCCTTATCCCTTAACATTTATTCTAATGCGCCTATTTGAACAAAAAAAGTGATCGACACAGCTCATTCGAATAATTTTTTATCGTGTTTTTTGAATTTTAATCTAAAAAAAAAACTAAAAATTTATCGTTTACTTAAAAAAAATCATTTCATGAATAACCGTGTGCTCATAATATTTTGATAAAGAATTGTTAAATTATGGTAAAGTATTTGTTGACTTATATTTTGTTATTATTTTTCTCTCTTTTTTTTTTGTTGGTTGATAAAATAAAGTTAAAAATCTCTTAAACTATTAAAAAATATTCACCTTCATCACATGTTCTAATGGGCCCAACTTTAGTGGACAAAAAAATGACTAACACCGCTCATTCGAACTCCTTTCGATCGTGCTTTCCAAATTTTATTCTCAAAAAATACTAAAAATTTGCCGTTTACTCAAAAAATTATTTCGAGAATAGCCTTGAGCTCGAAATATTTTGATAAAAAGTTATTGAATTATTGTAAGATATTTGTTGATTTATATTTTATATTTTTTTTGTTAATTGATAAAGAAAAGTTAAAAATCTCTTAAATTATTCAAAAATATTCACATTCATCACATGTGCTAATGGGCTCAACTTTGGTATAAAAAAAATAATCGACACCGCTTATTCGAACCCCTTTCGATCGTGCTTTCTGAATTTTATTATCAAAAAAATACAAAAAATTTACCGTTTACTCAAAAAAATATTTTGGGAATAGCCATGAACTCGAAATATTTTAATAAAAGGTTGTTGAATTATTGTAAGATATTTGTTGATTAATATTTTGTATTATTTTTTTCTTTGTTTATTGATAAAATAAAAATCTCTTAAATTATTCAAAAATATTCACATTCATCACATGTCCTAATGGGCCCAACTTTTGAGAAGAAAAAATAATTGATACTGCTCATTCGAAACCCTTTCGATCGTACTTTTTGAATTTTATTCTCAAAAAAATATAAAAAATTTACCTTTTACTTAAAAATTATTTCGGGATTAACCATTAGCTCGGAATATTTTCATAAAGGATTGTTGAATTATGATAAGATATTTGTTGATTTACATTTTTTGTTATTATTTTTTTAATTGATTGATATTTCTGTTTATCATTCAATTTTTTAATAACGTTTTTTATTAAATATAATACATTAATGAATTTCTTAATTAATTAATATTTTAAATTATCCAAAATTAATTATATATATTGAGTTTTGCATTTATATGCTTTATTCAATACATAATCAAGTTTAATATTACACAAAGGCAAATAGTCATTTGATATTTTTTTTCCTTATCTACCCACTCTTATCTCCCCATTTCATAAACCATCCAAATCAAGTCAAAAAATATCTCCTTATTTAATCCTTCATCCAAATCATCTATTTTTTTATACCCCTCTAAAACATCATATCAATGTGGGTCATCCCTCTAAAAATAATACCCCCTTTTAACTTATCTCCCTCAATAACTTATTTCCCTAAAAATAATCCTCCATCCAATCGGCTCCTTTGAGCTTTGGGCTTTTGGTTGTTTTGTTTTGTTGGTATCTTGCCAACTTCATCTCCAGCTCTGTAACTTTTATTCTCTATCTATATATTCCTATTTTGTTGATCAAATAAATAAATAATGTTCCCATTCTATAACTTTGAGGATTTTTGTTGTGCTCTATACTTTTTTTTTAAAAACCCACATTACGAATTGTAGACCCATAAAGTATTATTTATTAGTTAGCTTTTATTCATATATATGCGATACAATTTTTTGCACAATCTGCACAGTAAAAATACTTATTATTTATTTGGATAAAATGTTTGGTACAATTTTACACATTAGTTCAAATATTTATGATAATTTGTAAACCTTCAATAAAATATTTGGGTAATTTTTGTACTTTAAATAAATTACATGAGACGATAACATAATTTTAATAGGATTAAATTACTAATTACATGCCCACTTCCCAAAACGCAAGACCTTTCTCTCTCTTTAGAAGAGAGAATATTTTGAGCCAAAGTCAAGTTCCTTGTTTCCAATGTCAGAGAAAGTGGGAAATTACCAAAAAATCCAAAAAAAAAAAAAACTCAACATCATTTTCTAGACCAGTGGAGTCAATTGACACCACTTACCATATATAGATCCGCCACTGACGGTAAATAGTTTCTTCAATAAATTAGGCATGAACAACTGACATGAAAATAATTTATATCACTTCAACATAAAAAAAATATAAAAAAAAAATTGGCAAGAAAATATTCACATCTTTTTTTTTTATCGGCAATAGAAAATATTCACTCCTAGGACATTCACATCTACCTACGAGAATTCATACTCTTTTTCCCACACTTGCAACCACTCGATGTAGAGGTGCTCACTGTTTTCGGTTCACAAAGAATCCTATCCTAAATATGTTAGGAATTTGGCAATAAGGCAATGTGGGGGGGGGGGGGGGGGGGGTAAATGTCATAGAATTGGCGATTCATTCTCAATCAATTATTACCAAAAGGTTATCAAGAATATGGAAAAATTGGAGTGGGAGATTTGAAAAATGATGCAAAAAAAAAGAGGACAATTACCTAGAACTACAGTCGTGGTAACAATAATTAAAAAAATGAATCGCTAACTTTATCTGAGTACCAACGGCTTTAGTCTCAACGAATGGTGTTCTGAACTCTGGTCTGTTTGGTTTTTGCCTTGTTTCCACAATGCCTTTGTTTTTCCTTTGTTAAAGCTTTGGTTAGAGCTTGGTTTTGTTGGATAGTTCTAGTTTCTTTTGGTTGTCATCTTGCCAACCTATTTATTCGACTTTCGGTATAATCATTTCTTACTTAATATATTCTCTTTTTGTTGATAAAAATAAATAAACAAACATAGCTAACCGCTAATTTTCACCGCAATACAACTAAAGCACAAAAGTAACGATTAGTATATAATAGATCATACAAGAGGTATATATAGTGCACCACCACGATAGGATGGGAGCCTTCATTCAGAATAAGTATACTGTTGCAAAGGAAACAACAATCTGACAAACCATCAGTAGATAATTCCTACGTCCTAGTGTAAGGTAAATAGTGTCTTCAATAACTTAAGCATGAACTGACATGAAACATTTTAGCCAAAAAAAAAAAAAAACATTTTAACATTTTAGGTAACAATTATGCTTTGTAAATCCTTCTGATGACTTGACTAGATTTGGGGGAGTTGTAGTGCACTTCCCTGTAGTACGCATGTAGTGCGGACAAAATGACGTAGTTTTGTCCGCTTGTCCCTCGAAACTACATCATTTTGATTACATGCATTTTGATAACAATCCTTGTGATAAGTTGAAACGATATAGTTTTTAGAAAAAAAGTGAGCAAAACAATGTCATTTTGCCCAATGTACTACATGTACACTATAGAAAAGTGAATTACAATCATCCTGACTTGTATACCGACTGTGACAAAATCCCTTATAATATCCCCTGCATGCCCTTTCCCACCCACATCTGTATATGTGGGTCTCATATCTTGAATTGTCTGATCATTATTGTTAACTTCACTCTGTCAAATGAACCAAAAAAAAAAAAAATCTTTTACTTCACTTAACTTTATTTTTTCTGAAAATAATTTTCTTGTACAACTTGTTTGATAACTAACAAAGCCTAAAGGGAAGAATCCATTCCAACAAACAGATACATTGTTACATAAGTGCACTATGCAATAATAGGTGAAAGCATAACTAGTTTATTTTGTACTAGTGTATTACCGGTGTTTACGGCATTATCAACAAAATTAAATTCATATTAGATTCAGATTCAGCTATTTATTTGAATTAATAGCTTGTTGGTAGAATTTCTACGATTTCTTGTTAATTAATCAATGTAAGACGTATAGTCAAATAGTCAAATCCATGAAGTACAAATCAAATAAAACACACTAATGATTTTTAAAAAAAAAACACGAAGATATCTCTTTCAAGAATTTTTTTTGGTATAGAATGCCTCGACGACGCTCCTACAATTTGCTCACACTCATTTTGGTATAAATGGTAAAATTTGTCGAGGTTAATTAAACTCAAATTAAATGTCTATCATTAGTTGAATTTAAGGACTAACTAAAATAAATCATATGGTATGAGTAAAGTGTAACTTAAGTAGTGAGTAGTTTATACTCTTGTGCATTAGTGATTGTCTTTTTCTGCTAAATTAATTATGAACCCAGTAATGGATTTTCGAGGACAAAAATAATAAATTGAAATAGACAAATCATTTGCCTTAACTAAATTTTTCATATTTTTTTTTCTCTATTTAAATTTTTTTTACAATTGTTGTTTTAATCTCAATGTTTTGTAGATTATTGGTCCATCTTGATGAAAAGAATATAAAAAGTATAAAATTATGTCAAAAAGTTAAAAAATATCACTAAAAAGGACAAATAAGCCGTAAAAAAATCCTTTTTTTGGATTATTTTTGTATTTTCTGAATTTTTTTCAAATTTAGTCAATTATTTATAACTTTTCTAAAAGCTCTCGTTGAGATGAACCAATAATCTACAAAAAATTAACCAAAAACAAAAAATTACAAAAAAAAATTCACGTAAGAATGAAAAAATAATCCAATAACTTAGTTAGCCCAAATTGATCAAAATTATAGTTCGATATGGTGGATATATAAAGTTCAAAAAGTGAACGATTGAAACGTTCTTTAATTTTCCTTAGTTCTTTCACATTCCACTGGTGACATACAGTATATAGTATATCATATACATGTGTACATAACTAGAGAATTATCTACAGTACTCGTAATTTTTCTCAAATATTAACACATTTGCATTAAGGCACCGAGACATTTGAACATAAAATTAAGATTGGTCGATCTTAAATTACCAAAGACGCAATTTTAAATTACTTGACAGTTTTCTCCATCATACACCTGTATATATATATATATATAAATCAACAAATATTTTATCATAATTCAAGAAGTCTTTATCAAAATATTCCGAGCTCATTGTTAATTCTAAAATAATCTTTTAAGTAAACAGTAAATTTTTAATATTTTTTCGACAATAAAATTTGAAAAGAACGACTGAAAAGGGTTCAAATTAGCGGTGTCGATTACTTTTTTCTCTCAAAGTTAAGCACATTAGGACATGTGATGAATGTGAATATTTTTGAATAATTTGATGGATTATTTAATTTTATGTCATAAATAAAAAAGGGGTTTTGGTAATATGTGCCCTAAGGGTACATGATAAAGATCATTAAATAAGTCTAACTACTTTCACTTCTATTGAAAACAGTAAAAGTCATTAATGTCACATTCAATATTAAACAATTGGCACACGAAAGAGCAACTAGCTAACTGATTATTGGCATGAACCAAAAAAAATTGCGTGGCAAACGGATCATCAAATGGAATCATACGAAAAGATTAAATTGCAATGCAATTAGAAATCTAGAGTTTTAGTTGCATAATAAAAAAAAAATCTAGGATTTTAATTAATTGTACTGTGAAAAAGCTATAAGATTATTTATATAATTTTTCCCCAAAAAATGTAGTTAATAACAAAAAAATCTAATAATCTTTTAAAAAATAGATTACCTCTCATTTACTTCATGAATTTTGCGCACACACATATATCTGGGATCTGAATTAAACACTATTTTAAAAATCAACGACATATTGCTGAATGAATTGTAAAGGTAAAAAATTAGCCACACATTGTCGAATATTTTGAAGTAATTATCAAATGAAATAAAATTCTAAACATCTTTTTTTATTCTTCAAAATTCGGTTACAATTTAATTTGTCAACCTCTAACTCTTTTTTACACAAAGAAAAAATAGAGGGTATTTTGGTCTCACTAGAAAACAAATTTTTTATTACTCTAATATTGAACATGAAATTAATAACTTTTACTATTTTCAATAGAAGTGGAAGCAGTAAAAGTTATAAATGTTTCTTTTCATGTACCCTTAGGGCATTTATTAATAAAACCCATAAAAAATCTATTGAGGGATTGAGGATGAGAGAGTGCAATTTGCCATAACAAAAGAGAAGGGTGGGGGAGACACTGCAATTTGGCAACCCAAAAAAAGGAGGGCCCACCCTACCACATGGATCGGTGGCAGATTCGGGCCCTCCTTCATTACAAATGGCATTTTCAAAATAATTTTGCTATTTGCAAGGAATCAGTTCCCGAATTGCACAGGGAATGACGTGGCACTCTCCACAAAACGATGTCGTCTTGTGGGAAATTTACAAAACATTAAAACAGTAAAAAACGACGTCGTTTTGGATCCAATTTCCAGGTCCAATTTCCTCCCCAAATTTCAGGCCGTAATTCTTCTCCTAATTCCATTTCCTTCAACTGTTCGAGAGAAAGAGAGAAGAGGAGGAAGAAGAAGGGCAATGCACCACCGCTGGTGTCCACCACCACAGCTCACTGCAAAGTCCACCACCTACTCCCGCCGCGACCCGACGTCATGTCTGGCCGCCCAACCCTACGTGATGGAAGACATAGCCATAGTCATGGCGAAAATTCAATCCTTCTCTGGCTCTACATAAAAAATGATTCTGAAACAACCATGACTGCCAGAATTTGGATTGAGATTTAGTAGTACAATTGTATGTGAAGTCCCAGGAATCTTGTTACTTTTTCCTGGAAATTCTTTTGGTTTTAAGGATGTCTCAAGGATCTTACTTTTTTTGGCCAAGATATTATTTTATTTGCTGAGATTTTAGAAGCCAAAATTCGTTGAGATTCTGCAATTGGTTGCTGCATCATTTATGCTAAAGAATGCATCATGTATTTTATGCCCTTCTTCTTCCTCCTCTCTCTCTCTCTCTCTCTCTCTCTCTCGAACGGTTGAAGGAAATTAAATTGGAGAAAAAATTAAGGCTGTGAATTTTCCACAAAACGACGTCGTTTTGTGGAGGATGCCATGTCATTCCCTATGCAATTCGGGAACTGGTTCCTTGCAAATAGCAAAATTACTTTCAAAAATTTCCAAGGCAAAAGGACAATTCTGCTATTAGTAATGAAAGGGTCACCGAACCCCCACCGATCACGTGGGGGGCTGCCTTGCCTTTGAAAATTGATAATTTTCACCGTACATTCCTTCTACTCTCCCTCTCTATCTCTCAAGTAATTTTTCTTGAACTTTTTTCTCTCTATTTTTTTTAATTTTGTTAGTTTTTTGTCAAATACTCAAAATAATTGATTTGTTTATTAAATTATCCAAAAATATTTACATTTATCACATGTCTTAATGTACCTAACTTTTGAGGGAAAAAAGTGACCGATACCGCTCATTTGAATCTTTTTCAGTCGTGCTTTCCGAATTTTATTGTCAAAAATATACTAAAAACTTACAGTTTACTTAAAAATTTATTTCAAAATTAACCGTGAACTCGAAATATTTTGATAACTAGTTGTTAAATTATGGTAAGATATTTGTTGATTTATATTTTTTTCTTGATTTATGAAACAAAGTTAAAAACATCTTAAATCATTTAAAAATATTCAAATTTATCACATGTTATAATGCACCTAACTTTCGAAGAAAAAAAGTGGCCGACACCGCTCATTCGAATCCCTTTTGATCGTGCTTTCCGAATTTTATTCTCGAAAAAATATTCAAAATTTACGGTTGACTTAAAAAATTATTTCGGGATTAACCGTGAGCTCAAAATATTTTGATAAAGAATTGTCAAATTATGGTAAGATATTTGTTAATCTAAAATATAAATAACAATAAAATATAAATCAACCATATATCAAAATATTCTGAGTTCACAATTAATCTCGAAATAATACCAAAATTTTTAATTTTATTTTATAAATCAACAAAAAAAGAGATTTTTAACTTTATTTATTATTATTTCAAAACAAAAAAATAAAATTTCAAAAACTTTACTACTCAGAATTTTATTTTTGCTAACTTTTTGTGAATAACATAATCATTCATAAAAAGTAGTAATTATTTGCTTTTGAAATAATTTTTTAAGTTAATGGTAAATTTTTAATTTTTTTTAAGAATAAAATTCGGAAAGCACGACCGAAAGGGGTTCGAATGAGTAGTGTTGGTCAATTTTTTTTTTTTTTCAAAATTGAGCGCATTAGAACATGTAACGAATTTGAATATTTTTAGTTGATTTAAGAGACAAATTAATAATTTTAAATATTTGACCAAAAATATAGCAAAATTAAAATAAATAAATAAAAAGAAAGAAACATTCTTAAAACAATTACTGTACTTGCTAAAAAGAGAAAGAGAAGAAAGGTTGAGGCACTGGGGTGAAATTTTCCAGCAAAAGGGATCCCCCAGCCACGTGATCGGTGGAGGATTCCCTACAAGGTTCATTACTAATAGCAATATTAAGATAGAGATGATTTATGGGTCAAGCTCATATGCAACAAATATCAATTGAGGAAAGACTCCCGCCTTCCAAGGCTTCCTTTGAGAGGAAGATATTCTCACATATAGGCTGATATATGCAACATTAGAGATGATAAGACGGGATTGTTGAAATGAACATTAGTGATCATAAAAATGGGATTAGTGCAATGATACGTATATAATGGATCAAGTTTATGGTGGGTAGAGGGAACGCAATTATTTTTTGGGTTCAACTTGAGCTGGGGATGTAATAATCCATAATTTTAAAATAATTTAAAATTAATATTTGATATTTACTTAGAGTATTTCACTATTTAAGTTAGGAGTTTTAAAAAAAAATTTTAATTTAAAAAAAAAATTATTTAAAAAAAAATATAATTAAAAAAATAAAAAAATAAAAAAATATTATTTTAATAGGCCGCTCGAGCGAGCTATAGACCGCTCGAGCGAGCTATCATTTCCAGCAACCTCGAAAATGGCATCTTTTGGGATTTCTTCGTATTCATGGTTATTGAATGAGATTTTTCCGTATCATTAACGAATAAACATCGGATTCCTTCGTGTTAATGGTAAATAAACGGATTTGAATCAAGATTGATGACGAATTAGTAGGGGTTTTTATGGAATTCAATTTGGGGGTTTCGTAGTATTGAATTAGGGTTTAATTTGAACATTAAGAGGGGTTTTTCTCTCGAATCTATAAATAGGACGTCTAATCTTTGGGTTTTAGACGCACAATCGAAATTCAGAAGGTTAGAGAGAGTATTGTGAGGTGTTGGGAGAGAAATCCAGAAGAAATTCGAAGGTGTTCTTGAGGAGAGAGAAAGTTGGGTCGAAGTTTCTTCACCAAAATTCGTCCTAATTGTCAACGTTTTCATCAAATTGAGGTAGGATTGCTTACCTACCAACCTTAGGATGTTCAATTTCAGTGTTATTGCATGATTTTATGATCTGTTAGTAGTCCTATTGAATTTTTAGGGTTTTTATCGTATGAAGATGTTCAGTTCTGAAAATTCCAGAATCTGGGGAAGACGATGGCTCGCTCGAGCGAGCTTTGGACCGCTCGAGCGAGGTTGTTGTGAAAATTTTGAATTTTCGTAAAAAAAAAAAAAAAATTTTTAATAGGCCGCTCGAGCGAGCTTGAGGTCGCTCGAGCAAGCTGCAGAAATTTTTAAGTTTCAAATTCGGACAGTAAGCTTGTTTTGGCCGCTCGAGCGAGTTAGGGTCGCTCGAGCGACCTGTTGATATACAGAGCAGAATTCCAGCATGTCTAGCTTAACATTAGAATACACCGGCAATGATTATATTCTGTATTTGTTCACCAGACAGCATGAACACTCTCACATGTATCCACTATGCTTCGATTATGTATTCGAATTCTTATGGGATCTCGTGAGTTGAGAACTTTGTTAAAATACATTGATGCCTAACATGTGTAGATGTTAAATTCCAGTGCGTTGTTAGTTGTAGAGAACAACTTAAATGAAAACTTGAAGATTGAAACTTGTGGTTATGCCGGGTATGGCCGTCGTGCTGCCCGATGCCGGACGTCGTTCCGAAGATACTAAGGGGTAACCAGTCCCACATGTATGGTTGATGCCGGACGTCGTTCCGAAGATACTAAGGGGTAACCAGTCCCACGTGTATGGTTGATGCCGGATGTCATTCCGAGGTATGCTAAGGGGTAACCAGTCCCACATGCAGCTTGCTTACCGGGTTCAAGCCCCGAGGTATGCTAAGGGGTAACCAGTCCCACATGCAGCTTGCTTTACCGGGTTCAAGCCCCGAGGTGTGCTAAGGGGTATAAAGTCCCACGTGCATGCTCCGACCGTCGTGCCATGTGACAGGGCGTCGTCCCACTTAAACAAGATAATGAAAGCAGAAAAGAGCATAATTAACCTGACGTATTTACTGCTTATTTTTATTTGGTATCAGCATGTGATGTTATTTATTGTTTATCCATATGAACTATTGTATGTTGTATGTCCTTGGGTTTGGTTTTTCGGGTAATCTGTCCTACTGAGTTTCATTACTCATCGGTGCAACTTCTTTGCCCCTGGCGTTTCATGCCAGATGTAGATCGGAAGAGCTGGAGGCTACTGGAGGGGAGACATTCACCTGGTTGCCTTACCCATAGATTAGTTTAAGGTTTTAGTTTAACTTTAATAAATTTGTAAACCTGAAAGGGTATTTTGGTCAATTCAGTTTGCAACTTATTTTACTTAAATGTTGTTGGAATTTTATCATTAAATAAAAGTTAGTTTTCTTGCGATAACTTATTTTGATTATAAAGTGGTTTAAATAAAATTAAAAAAAAATTTTATCGTGGAAATTTAACGTGCCAAAAGTTGGGGCGTTACAACTTGGTATCAAAGCATAGGTTTGACCTCCCTGCGACCGTGGGTAGATGGGTAGCACACATTTTCGAGTTTTGTGTTTTCCTACGCTAGTTAGAGGACTGGGTTAGATTTACTATTGTGAGTTATTACGATATTACTGTAAGTCTTATATATAACTATTTTTGTCCATTGTCAGATGTCGAACTCCGGATCCAGCGATGTGCACGAAGTGCATCTTTTGTTTGGGGGTAACCCCGAGGATTATGCCGAGTGGATTGAAGATCCAGTTGAGGAGTTTCCAGAGGAGGCTCTAGCAGAGGCAGTACCGGTATTTGGTCCACCTCAGCAGCCCTTTGCACCACACCATGCTGCTATTCTTGCTGGTTGGGCTGATTTGGCTAATCCGGAGCCTGCTGTAGAGGAGCAGGATGAGGAAGAAGAGATGGAGGAGGTTCTTATCCAGGTTATTCCGCCACCGGCACCAGAGCCGGAATGGGATAATCGAACTTGGGGGCGGACCCGCACACCAGTGTACCCCGCAGGAACGATGATATATGCCCGAGTACCACCCAAGATTCGTTGCAGTTTCAAAGCACTGACGGCTCCGTTCTATCTTGGCCCTATCTATATCTATGGGCGCGTGGGGCAGCAATATCGGGTGGATGTACCTGATGGCTTCAGGTTTATATAGGGTAATCTGGTACCTATGGATTGGTGCCAGAAGGAGAAGCCAATGGACGGGCGTAGGATTGTTACTCCTCATGAAGGGGTAGATTTCACGGACATGGATACCTATACTGAGATTCCGATTGAAATCTTAGAGATAGCTGCCCGCAATCAGTGGGAGCAAAATGGTATGTATTGCAGAGTCAAATGGCGCTGTTATGGAGTCGAGGAGGAGACATGGGAGAAGGAGTGGCAGATGCGGGACCATTATCCGCAATTATTTGCTTAGAGAGGAAAAGTAGGTTAGAATAAGTTTACGACGGTGAGATGATTAAGGATAGGTAGAGAACAATTATGTGTACTACTTGTTGTCTTTTTATCTTATGTGATCATGTATTCAACCGTTGCAAACATAAATGAATAAAAGTTTCACTCATTTTATCCTTAAAGTTTAACTTGCATAAACTCTTAACATTTATGTTAGTCATTCTATGCCTCTTATTAAAAAAAAAAAAACGTTGTAGAGTAAGATTTATCTCTTTAAAGATCAAACTTGAAATTCACAGAATGGCTTCCCAAAATGAACTCAATGGCACGAACGGTAATAATGGCAATGGGGGTCGGGTTGTCAATGAGGTACCTGACCAGGGGAACGTCAACAACCAACCATCACCTACCAACACAACCATTTTCTCAAACATCATGCCAGGAGCAGAGCAGTTAGCACAATTGTTCCATGCATTTGTGGCTGCCCAAATGGCAACCCCACCACAGCCTCAGGGGCCACCGCCACCCCCACCTCACGTACCACCGCCGCCACCACAACAGGTGCCTCCACCACCACCTCAGGCGCCCGAGTAGCAACCGGCACCAAACCCACCAATAGCTCAACACCAACCACTCATGGCATACTATCAGCAAATGTCATACCATCCACACCCTTAGGAGGACAAGTAGCGGTTGGTAGAATATGTCGTACTTGTGATATAGAGATATCAGGTCTTCGGTTGATTTGTGACTTACGGGTCATTGAGTTGGTTGACTTTGACGTCATCCTAGGCATGGATTGGTTATCGGCTCATAGAGCTATAATTGATTGTCATCGGAAGACTGTAACTGCCTATTCAACTAGCGGAACATGCTTCAAATTTAAGGGGGATAGACAGGACCCAGCTTCGATGGCGCAATCCAGGTGGTATGATCCGCTGACTAGTTGGTTAGCAAGTCTGAAGTTGAACGAAGTGGACCGCAAAAGTTTAAGTTTACCAAAGGTTGTTTGCGAGTTTGCCGACGTGTTTCCGGATGAAATACCGGGATTACCACCGAAACGAGAGTTGGATTTCTCAATTGAGCTGCAACCAGGAACAGCCCCGATATCGATGGCACCGTATCGCATGGCACCAGCTGAGTTGCAGGAGTTGAAGATGCAACTACAGGAGCTGCTGGAGAAAGGCTATATTCGTCCTAGTGTATCGCCGTGGGGAGCACCGGCGTTATTTGTGAAGAAAAAGGAGGGAACACTACGCATGTGTATAGATTATCGTCGACTTAATCAAGTCACGATAAAGAACAAATACCCTTTACCTAGAATAGATGATTTGTTTGATTAACTGAGAGGAGCCACTTGTTTCTCAAAGATTGATTTAAGATCTGGGTATCATCAACTACGAATCAAGGAGGAGGATGTACCAAAGACGGCGTTTCGGACTCGTTACGGTCACTATGAGTTTGTAGTGATGCCGTTCGGACTTACCAACGCACCAGCTGTATTTATGTGCTTGATGAATCAAGTTTTTGCGCCGTATTTGGATAGATTTGTTGTCGTTTTCATTGATGACATACTAATTTATTCCTCATCGGAGCAAGAACATGAGGACCATTTAAGAATCACACTACAAGTGCTAAGGAAGAATCAGCTTTACGGAAAGGCCAGTAAGTGCGAGTTCTGGCTTAAAGAGGTAAAGTTTTTGGGACATGTCATCTCCGGGGAGGGTATATCGGTTGATGACAGTAAGGTGCAGGCAGTGATGGATTGGAAGCAACCCATATCGGTCTTCGAGGTTAGAAGTTTCTTGGGATTGGCTGGATATTACAGAAGGTTTATTCAGGACTTCTCCGCAATTGCAAAACCAATGACTCGCCTTACACAGAAAGGAGCTAAATTTGAATGGAATGAGGCATGCGAGAAGGCATTTCAAGAACTCAAGAAGAGGTTGACCAGCGCACCGATATTGATCATACCTGAAAGGGGCGTGGGCTATACCGTATACTGTGATGCATCCAAGGAGGGATTAGGATGTGTACTTATGCAGAACGGAAGGGTGATAGCTTACGGATCAAGGCAGCTGAAAATTCACAAAAAGAATTACCCAACGCATGACTTGGAACTAGCGGCGGTAGTATTCGCACTAAAGTCATGGCGTCACTACCTATATGGAGAAGAGTTCGAGGTATTCACTGATCACAAGAGTTTCAAGTACTTGTTCACACAAAAGGACTTGAATATGAGACAAAGAAGGTGGTTAGAGTATCTTGAAGACTTCAAATTCACCTTGTCATATCATCTGGGCAAGGCCAATGTGGTGGCTGACGCATTGAGCAGGAAGTCAAGAGCAATGGTGGTGTCGCGCCCGGAAATTTCCCGGCCCCCCTCGCGAATATGTGAATTGTTTGAACGGGGCTGAATAATTTCTTGACTTTTAATGCGACGTTTAATGAAAATTGTTTAACAGCTGGGACTTATTTAAAAACTCAGAGTCGCCACTTGACATGAATTTAGGTGTGTCAAGTCACCCTCTAAGGCCATTTTCAAAGAAGATGTCCTTAGAAAAATAATTTAATTTTAAACTCAGAAATATGATTCTGTTTATAAAAATGACTCTTTTAAAAGAAAACTGGTCTTGAAAACAGAGATGGGTTCGGGGATTTACTGTTACGAGTTGGGAAGGTGTTAGGCACCCAACATCGCCCTTTCGGTACTTTATTTTCCCAATTAATTTTATTTTATTATCCTTGGCCAAATGTGATAAATATCAAGTGATTGCTATACAATTGGATTAAAAATAAAACATGTGCGGGGACAGAACCCCGGCTTACGCAATTTAGCTTTGGTGGCAAAAATGTTGGAACGGGTATATGTTAAACTTTGACCGAAACATGATACGCAAACTGGTATCTGCACGTCATGTTTCTATTCCCGTAGTGCCAGGTACCTTAAATCCCTGGCAGGAATTTTCAAGTTTAACAATGACCCGATTCCGTTTTATTAATGGATTATCATGTTATTCCTTTTTTTGGGTTTTATTTATCTGCAATTCTTCATCCCGACAGCTACACAATCACTGGCGGTCCAAATTGTAGAACTTTGACAAATGTTACTTCTTTTAACTGATTTTATTTATCTGCAATTCTTCATCCCGACAGCTACACAATCACTGGCGGTCCAAATTGTAGATTTTAATAAATATCACTTCAATCACGATATTCTGTCGTGAAAAGATAACGTGCATTGTCCGTTAAATTTTCATCCCAAAAACACTAACATGGGCTACCTATGTCACCCGCGTGTTTATGGAATTCCGAGATTATCGGGATCTTTAACCAAGTGATATGGATAGTGTGTCAGCGTGAACCAACAGCACTATTCATATAACTTAGCTATGAAGTAACGAATTTTTTTCTTTTATTGATTTTACGTGAAATAAAAATAAAAAGAAAATTGCAGTAACTGTTACGGGGAAACGGGAAAGGGGTAAAAAAGAAAAAGTTACGGGATCTGGGAAAGGGAAAAAATTAGAAGTTAGTTCCGGCAGGGGCCGACGCAATCGAGCGATATGCCGGAGTATTATTTTTATTTAAAGTGATTTTTGCTTAAATCAAGAAAAGTAGTTGGCAGAGCCAAACACCGACTTTCGTGATTTAGCGGGCTAAATCCTGACATTCTAGAATGTGCAGACTAGAAATTTCTAGAACTGCGGACTAGAGATGCGGATGCACAATTAGTATTGACATAAAAAAGAGACAGAAAGAATAAATAAAAATGTCCTGACATTCTAGAAGTGTGGACTGAAAATTTCAAGAAAAGGACTAGAAATTTCAGAACCACGGACTAGAGATGCGAACATGGCTTAATAAGCCTAATCTTAATAAAATCAAGAAAAGTAGTTGGCAGAGCCAAACATCGACTTTCGTGATTTAGCGGGCTAAATCCTGACACTCTAGAATGTGCAGACTAGAAATTTCTAGAACTGCGGACTAGAGATGCGGATGCCCAATTAGTATTGACATTAAATAAAAAGACAGAAAGAATAAATAAAAATGTTCTGACATTCTAGAAGTGCGGACTGAAAATTTCAGGAAAAGGACTAGAAATTCCAGAACCGCGGACTAGAGATGCGAACATCAGCTTTTAAGCGTAGTATTTACATTAAATAAAAAAGAAAATAAAAAGAAATAAATTGTACAGAGCAGAAATTAAATAAAAAAAAGACAGATATTGAAATGAAATAAATTGTTGCAATTATACCTCTATATTGATATTTGAATCAACCGGTTACATGAAAATAAGAAAGACACGCGAACGGCTAAGTAAAACCATAACCCGACATAACATTGGGTTTTAAAGCCCTGTTATCTCGAGCTATGCTAATATAATAGCGCGTCCGGTTCTTTCTAAATCTAAAAATAATTGGACAGAACCTCCTCTTGTTTTTGGGCCAAAAGTCCTATCTAAAAATCCTAACTCTAATTTATTCTGAGTGTTAAATATTTCACGACTACAAAGTCGAAAAATATTTCACAACGTACTATTCAATTTCTCTCTCCAAGTTTTTTGCTCTGTATATCTCTCTCTGTAAATTTTTCCTCTGCCTGAGGTTCCTAAAAAAAGGGTTGTCTGTCTCTGGATTCGCTCTGTTTCTCTCTGGATTTTCTTTCTCCAAAATTCCCTTCCCTCTGGGTTTTCTTCCTAAATTCTGTCTCCCAAAATTCCGTCCGAAATCAAGTGTGGCCTGTGCGTATTTATAGAGAGATAGAGGCGGTGAGAAAGGGGGAGAGAGAGAGGCGGTTTGAGGGAGAGAGAGAGAGGAGAGAGAAGGGAAAGCCCGCGTGGGGCTGAGAGGAGGAGAGAGAGAGAGAGAGAGAGAGAGAGGAGAGAGAGAAGAGACTGACGCGGAGAGAGAGAGGGGAGAGAGAACTGACGCGGAGAGAGGAGAGAGAAAGCGACACGTGTCGCGGTGAGAGTGGTTGAGAGAAAAGGTGAGAGAGAGAGCCGGACTGAGGAGAGATTGGGTGTGGGTGGTGTGAAACAGGTGGGACACGCGGCCGAATCCGAGAGAGACGCGTGGCTGGAGAGAGAGAGGGCGGTAACTTCAAGCCAACGGAAGTTCGCCACGTCATCAACAATGATGCGCGCGTCACACTGGAATTTCTTCGGGCCGGCCACGGCATTCCCGCCGGGCACGGCGCCCAAGCCGGGCACGGCTTTCTAGCCGGCGCGTGCCGTACACGCGCGCGTGGTGGCGCGTCAATCTGCTGAGTCAGCTCCCTTCTTTAATATTTACGAAAATGCCCCTGTGTTACAAAATGCTTTCGCGCGCTATTTTTAATCTTCGGACGTCCAAACGAACTCGGATTTGACCACGGATACAGCCAATGGACTCGTATCGTCGAGAGGATCATTTTGAGCCTAATATTTGATTTATGGGCACGTCGGCTCGCAATCCTAATTCCCAAATAATCACCGGTACACTGCTACCATTCTTTAAAATGTCATTTCTTGCGCTACCGAACTCAGATTTGACCGTGGATACAACCGATGGACTCGTATTTCTGTGCTGATCAATAGCATGTGCCTCTCGATGCCTGAACATATCAGCTCATAAATTGTGCCTCCGAGACCCCGTTCTGAGCAATTAAAAATCGTCGGCGTTGTTCGATTTCACCCCAATCACTGTCACTGGACTCGTTTCGTCGTACTGATCAATAGTATGAGGGTCTCATGACTTGATGAAGTGGTCTCGTGAACAGTACTCCGAAATCCTGGACTGTGCAAAGGCAAAATAGTCTTTTTGTGTCCGAATTCTTTTAAACCCATTTCGATGGCATTTTTCATAATAATTGAGCGGTGGGGCCAAAATCTGGTATCAACAGGTGGCAAATTTGGCAATCCAAGAATGGAAAATGATGGAGTCAGTAAGTGGATTCGTTCTTCAGCCGACAGAGAGTTCGGACGGGGCTAGCTTAAATGCCTTGGTTGCAACACCAGAGTTGCATAGAGAGATATTACTCGTACAAGGTTTTGACCAAGAGGTGGCATTTATCAAGCACCGAATAGCTATGGGAGAAGTTACAACAGGTTGGGAGATTGGTGCTGATGGGGGTTTGAGATACCGGACACGGCTGTTTGTACCAAATGTTGGTACATTAAGAGAGTCAGTGTTGAAGGTGTTCCATCAATCTAGTTTCGCTATTCATCCAGGAGGTAACAAGATGTATAAGGATCTTCGGAGACAGTATTGGTGGAGTGGGATGAAGAAAGATGTCGCCAAATTTGTCTCGACATGTTTAATGTGTCAACAAGTTAAGGCAGAACATCAAAAACCTGGCGGGACGCTTCAACCGTTACCGATTCCGGGTTGGAAGTGGGAACATATCACAATGGATTTTGTGACAGGACTACCAAGATCGGTACAAGGACACAACGCTATTTGGGTCATTGTGGACAGATTAACTAAGTCGGCACATTTCTTGCCGGTCAGGATGACAGATACCATGGAGTCTTATAGTCGACTCTACATTCGAGAGATAATCCGATTACACGGTGTGCCAATCACGATAGTGTCAGATCGAGATCCTCGTTTTACCTCAATATTTTGGCAAAGCTTGCAGAAGGCTTTGGGGACGAATGTGCACTTGAGCACGGCCTTCCATCCCCAAACTGACGGTCAGTCAGAACGCACAATTCAGACATTGGAAGATATGCTGAGAGCCTGTATGCTAGATTTTCAAGGCCACTGGGAACGACATTTGCGGCTGGTAGAATTTGCATACAACAATAGTTATCAGGCAAGCATACAGATGGCGCCATATGAGGCTCTATATGGTCGACCTTGTCGCTCCCCAATATGCTGGACTGAGGTCGGAGAGACAAGTTTCTTGGGACCAGAGTTGGTTCAAGAAACTACTGAGAAGGTTAAAGTCATTAAGCAAAGATTATTGACGGCACAAAGTAGACAGAAGAGCTACGCCGATAGGAGAACACGGCCATTGACGTTCGAAGTAGGCGATCATGTCTTTCTAAAGATCAAACCAAGAAGAGGCATTACTCGGTTTGGTAAAAAGGGAAAGCTAATGCCACGATACATTGGGCCGTTTGAAGTTTTAGAAAGAATAGGAGAAGTTGCTTATCGTTTGGCATTACCGCCACAGATTGATCAGGTGCACAACGTCTTTCATGTGTCAATGTTGAAGAAGTACATGGCAATTCCAACGCACATCATTAAATGGGAAGACGTCACTTTAGATGAAGACACAACGTATGAGGAGAAACCAATTCAGATTTTAGATCACGATGAAAAGCGTCTAAGGGGTAAGACCATTAAGTTGGTCAAAGTGCTTTGGCGTCACCGGAACATAGAAGAGTCTACATGGGAACAAGAGAATGTTATGAGAGCCAATCACCCTGAACTTTTTGCTTAACTATCCTGTGTAATTTCGAGGACGAAATTTTTTTTAAGGGGGATAGATTGTAATAATCCGTAATTTTAAAATAATTTAAAATTAATATTTGATATTTACTTAGAGTATTTCACTATTTAAGTTAGGAGTTTTAAAAAAAAAATTTAATTTAAAAAAAAATATTTAAAAAAAATATAATTAAAAAAATAAAAAATTAAAAAAAATATTATTTTAATAGGCCGCTCGAGCGAGCTATAGACCGCTCGAGCGAGCTATCATTTCCAGCAACCTCGAAAATGGCATCTTTTGGGATTTCTTCGTATTCATGGTTATTGAACGAGATTTTTCCGTATCATTAACGAATAAACATCGGATTCCTTCGTGTTAATGGTAAATAAACGGATTTGAATCAAGATTGATGACGAATTAGTAGGGGTTTTTATGGAATTCAATTTGGGGGTTTCGTAGTATTGAATTAGGGTTTAATTTGAACATTAAGAGGGGTTTTTCTCTCGAATCTATAAATAGGACGTCTAATCTTTGGGTTTTAAACGCACAATCGAAATTCAGAAGGTTAGAGAGAGTATTGTGAGGTGTTGGGAGAGAAATCCAGAAGAAATTCGAAGGTGTTCTTGAGGAGAGAGAAAGTTGGGTCGAAGTTTCTTCACCAAAATTCGTCCTAATCGTCAACGTTTTCATCAAATTGAGGTAGGATTGCTTACCTACCAACCTTAGGATGTTCAATTTCAGTGTTATTGCATGATTTTATGATCTGTTAGTAGTCCTATTGAATTTTTAGGGTTTTTATCGTATGAAGATGTTCAGTTCTGGAAATTTCAGAATCTGGGGAAGACGATGGCTCGCTCGAGCGAGCTTTGGACCGCTCGAGCGAGGTTGTTGTGAAAATTTTGAATTTTCGTTAAAAAAAAAAAAAAAATTTTTTTTAATAGGCCGCTCGAGCGAGCTGCAGAAATTTTTAAGTTTCAAATTCGGACAGTAAGCTTGTTTTGGCCGCTCGAGCGAGTTAGGGTCGCTCGAGCGACCTGTTGATATACAGAGCAGAATTCCAGCATGTCTAGCTTAACATTAGAATACACCGGCAATGATTATATTCTGTATTTGTTCACCAGACAGCATGAACACTCTCACATGTATCCACTATGCTTCGATTATGTATTCGAATTCTTATGGGATCTCGTGAGTTGAGAACTTTGTTAAAATACATTGATGCCTAACATGTGTAGATGTTAAATTCCAGTGCGTTGTTAGTTGTAGAGAACAACTTAAATGAAAACTTGAAGATTTAAACTTGTGGTTATGTCGGGTATGGCCGTCGTGCTGCCCGATGCCGGACGTCGTTCCGAAGATACTAAGGGGTAACCAGTCCCACATGTATGGTTGATGCCGGACGTCGTTCCGAAGATACTAAGGGGTAACCAGTCCCACGTGTATGGTTGATGCCGGATGTCATTCCGAGGTATGCTAAGGGGTAACCAGTCCCACATGCAGCTTGCTTACCGGGTTCAAGCCCCGAGGTATGCTAAGGGGTAACCAGTCCCACATGCAGCTTGCTTACCTGGTTCAAGCCCCGAGGTGTGCTAAGGGGTATAAAGTCCCACGTGCATGCTCCGGCCGTCGTGCCATGTGACAGGGCGTCGTCCCACTTAAACAAGATAATGAAAGCGGAAAAGAGCATAATTAACCCGACGTATTTACTGCTTATTTTTATTTGGTATCAGCATGTGATGTTATTTATTGTTTATCCATATGAACTATTGTATGTTGTATGTCCTTGGGTTTGGTTTTTCGGGTAATCTGTCCTACTGAGTTTCATTACTCATCGGTGCAACTTCTTTGCCCCTGGCGTTTCATGCCAGATGTAGAAGTACCTATAGAGGAACCGTTCGGGTCGGAAGAGCTGGAGGCTACTGGAGGGGAGACATTCACCTGGTTGCCTTACCCATAGATTAGTTTAAGGTTTTAGTTTAACTTTAATAAATTTGTAAACCTGAAAGGGTATTTTGGTCAATTTTAGTTTGCAACTTATTTTACTTAAATGTTGTTGGAATTTTATCATTAAATAAAAGTTAGTTTTCTTGCGATAACTTATTTTGATTATAAAGTGGTTTAAATAAAATTAAAAAAAAATTTTATCGTGGAAATTTAACGTGCCAAAAGTTGGGGCGTTACATGGGGATATTAATTTCAAAACTTTGTTCCCTACATTGTTTCGTCTTTCTACTCAAAAAATGCTTTGGTTGAGAAAATCATGGAAAAGGAATCCAGAGGGGGATGGAAATTACTATTTAGAAGGCCTTTGAGATCTTGGGAACTTGAGCAATTTCACTATCTCAGTCAGATTTTGAGTTCCTTCCCTTTGGCTCTTGATAAAGATGATGATTTAAAATGGCAAGGGCCCCTGACGTGTATTCACAGTAAAAGAAGCCTATTCCAATTGGGAGACGCTATTTTTTTTTTAATCGGCAAAGAATTTATTGAAAGAAAGAGGATTACACTAGAGAAATGGAAAAAACGAATTGCCTCCCAGAGTTAACGTTAACTGAGAGGCAAAACTAAACCTTGACCCCAATAAGGCCAAAACCAAAAGAAACACAGGACTCAAAGAAACAGAAAAAAAAAAAAAACCATGCCCACCCATTCTGCTGTCAAGAGATAGATCTTCTAATCCCATCTAAATTTACCATGAAATTGTGCACAGAGTATACCGTAATGTCAAAATTTGTCTTTACCCATATGGCCATCCTGAACTTAATTAAGTGGACCACCTCTATAATATCCGGAGCCATCCCTTTGAAAACCTTTTGATTACTCATCAACCACAACGACCATAAGGTAGCATAAAGGCAGCTTTCCACTTCTTCTCCATGTTCTTGAAAGGAGTAGAGAACCACCAATCTACTAAAGTTTCCCAGGTCTGGAGGAGTAACCCATATTAGATTCATATTAAAGGTGACCCATTGGCCTACACCTCTTTGAGCATTCCTTGTTACACTTGGACTCCACGTATTTGATAAAGCCAATATAAGATAAGGTTCATCATAACTAATTATTATTTACGGAAAAATATATTTGTGGATAATTAATTAAGAGACCTTGATGGATTAAGTGTCTTATAATGTTATATCTCTAAGCCCTGTTCTCTCCTCTATAAAAGGAAGAATACCCAATTTCTTGTGAGTATCAATTTCCATCAATAAAAGATTATTGGGTTATTCATAAGAGTTAGAGACAGAGAGGAGAATGTGAGCCGAGAATTAAAGTTCAAGTAAGGGGTTTCTTTCCTTCTACATTCAATGGCGAATAAATGTATATTATTTTCTTGGAATGTATTGATTCAAGATCCTATCAAAATTATGTTTCTGCATAAAAGTTTAAGCATAATTTTATTTAACAACCCAAACTAGATTCCACCATAATAGGATCCTAGACCAGACCTGCCAGGAAAAACTGCTGTGAAGGAGGTACACCGTACACTGTGGTTTTCCTATTTACAAAGACTCTATTTGAACCCAATAATTGCTCTCTCAGCCTGATCTGGAAGATTATTGCTCCTCTAAAATTACTACTTTTCTCTTGGCAAGTTGCCCAATGCAAGATTTCGACTAGAATGGATTTCGACTAGAAGGAACATTATGGCTGCCAGTCCGGTTCTCTGTTCTCTCTGTGGAAATGAGGTTGAATTAATGAGTCCTTTGATTTTTCATTGTCACCTTTGTTGGAAGGTTTGGTCCCAGATTATCTCCGTGTTTGCTTCGGATCTTAAGAATTATTGAAAAATTAATAAAATTTTAGAAAGAATAAAAAATAACCAAAGTAACTAAGTTAGACCAAATCTCCCAAGTTTTATCAAAAGGATAGTAAAGTTTAGCCTGTTTCGGTCGCTTTATTTTATTTTTCTTCCTCGTTGTCATTAGTTTTTTATTTCTCCACGAATTCAAGATCCAAAGCAAACACGGAGTCTTAATGTTGCAAATTTGCAAGTACTGTTGCTTTGTATGTTATAAGCTAGTTGTGCATACGCGCATCTTATCCACGAGAGAATGTAAGATTTTCATTAAAATATAGTTTAATTAAATTAAATGTCAATTTGAAGATTTTTTAGGAGAATAAAAGGACAAGTGTGAAAGAATGTAAAAATTGCCAAATAAAAGTTTCTTTGGTTTTGTTGATCTTTCTTTAAAGAATAAAGGATAAGATGTGTTGGTTACTTCCTAGAATAGTAAAAACGAGGAGAGAGAAAGAATGTAAGAAGTTATGCAGATTTTTCTAAACCTTCTTTCTATATGATTGAAAACAATTTTGAAATATTTTTGGTTTCAGGTCCTAACTCAAAGGTTCAAACGGTGCATGGTCTTTGGTCCCCCGTGCATTTTCTATATATACCACATGGCCGGCTTATAGTAAACAAGTTTCAGCATAGTTTCTTTAATATAACTCATGATATTCACGTTGCTTTGTGCATAACTCGACTAATATTTAGAGGTCAGTCTTACCGTCTCATAATAAAATCTTAGTTCTCGTCCTATAAAATTTTATAACATTGAATAAGTTTCAAACATAAAACCTAAAGAGAGTGCGAACTCCTAAATATCGCCCATTGTTCACGGCTAGTTTCGGCCAGTACTTCTCTCAACCACTCAACTTGGACTCACAATCTCTTAATTTCTCTGCCCTATATCTCCAATTTCCATGTTTCCTGCAAACCAAGAACCTCCCTAGATGGTTCCTAATTGTAAACAAACAAATTAGAACATTCAAACCTTTGATTTCAATGGTGTAATTTCCTAGTTAGTCCAAAAAACCAACTTCAATACTGTTCTTCCAAACTTTATTGACGAGGGTAAAAATGTAATTGAGAAAACATATTTATCGCCTTCGGTAAAAGATTCAATTTGGCACCAGATAGAAGATAAATTAGGACACGTGTGCCAATCACATAAGGTTATGGCCGACCTTGGGAGGGTTATCCATACTTTATTCGAGCCGAGAAGATCGAATATTTAGCCAGCCGATCTGAGAAAAATGGCTTGGTAATCACCCGACCTGAGAAGGGCAATCTAAGATACTATTGACCCAAGAAAGGCAATGAGTAACTGTTATTCTGAGATAAGACAGAATTCAGAACAAATCGGGATACAATTCTAAAATATACGGAGGAGAAATCTACAGCCAATTTAATTAATATGAGAAGTATTGATTGAATAAAACTCTAATGATAAAAGATAAACTGCTTGATAGAGAGTTATCTCATTAGTGGCCAATCAGAAGACACTTTACTCCAATTAGAATCCTAAGAAAATTAGGATTACAGAAAAGTCTATAAATAAAGTTCCACGTCAACAAAAAAGGTATATTCTAACTAGTGCATAATTTTACTGGCTAATAGAGAATATTAGCTTGAGTTATTAATTATCTTGTGAGCTTTTACCTGACTTAATCATCGGAGTGTCTTCCTACCACAGCGGCAGAGGGCTCTTTGACGATTTATTATTTTGCAGATCACAAGTCTACCCATATTGAGAGCATGGTTTCTGCTGGATAATGAGGTGTTAGCTTTCTGTCCTGATTGAAAAAATCTACCTATCTACACTTATAAATAGCCACCCCACCTATCTCCCATACATACTGCCAAACTTCAACCTCGCTTCTTCTTTGTATCTCTCTCCCTCTCTCTCTCCCTCTCCCTCTCTCTCTCTCTCTATCACACACACACACACAAAAAATGGCTAGAGGACTCGCGCAAGCTCTAAGTTTCTATTTCCTTATCCTGTTACTAGTTAGTTCGATTTTCTGTCCAAGCTATTCCCGCCCTATCAACAATACACCAAAGCATTCTTATGTTTCTGCTAGTGGTGGAATTAAGAGCATTATTGAGGGGTTGTCTCTTGGAGCCATTAAGGAGTCAGGCCCAAGCCTGGTTGGCGGGCACCATCACCGCTTCAACAGACAGACATTGGGAGGAATTAAGGACTCGGGTCTAAGCCTAGGCCAAGGAAACAAGGTTGTTACCAGCACACACCTGTAGCTCGCTTTTGTTGCTAGAAACTATATCGTATACAAGATACTCCGCCTTTTTATATTTCTTTCTCGATCAATTATTTATTTTTTCATTAATTTGTTCTAGAAATATTCATCATGAGTTGTTCGTAGTTTTTTTAGATCGTCTAAGCCATGTTATATCCTTGGATGTATAATTTCTTTTGATTTTACGAATTCAAATTTCGACTATATTAATTTGATGAAATAAGTTTGCACATGAAACTTGTTAACTAGAATAAAGTGCATGATTTTGTAAGTATGTTGGTATTGAGAGGAGAAAGGTCAACAAACAGCTTAGTTTGGCACAATGTTTTTTTTTTTTTGGGCCACTTGTTCAAGCGGTTTCATAATTGTAGTTTTTTTTATTGGTTTATGCAATTGATTTGTTAAACACCAACTCGAAATTTTGGAGAACAAAATGGCTAGTTGAAGACTTTGTGAAGCAAAGTGACCGAGAATGTATAACTTAAAACTATTATTAGTTTTATTCTTTACCAACTTGTTAAGGGTGCACAAGTAGTTGAATCTCACTAGATAATAAGATGGTTGAAGTTAGCCCACGGTCTATCTGATCACTTCCTTAGTTAGTCTTACTCCCCCTAGGGGTAGCAAATGACCAAAAGGCACACCCCCACCACTTTTAGTCAACATTTCTTATTCCCTCTAGTGCAACTATGACATTTCTTATTCAATACACTGTAATTGTGCTACTAAAAATATAATTTGGTCTACTGTTTGTGAACAATTATTAATAAAAATTGTAATGAAAAATAAGTAATATAGTCAGGATGCATATATTTGTATTGTAATCCCTTGAGATTTAAAATGTAACGCTCCGATTTTCGACAATGTTTATTTAAATCCTTTTTAATATTATTTTGTTTATCAAAATAATTATTAAAACAATAAACTCATTTATTGCAGTGGAAAGGAAAATAACTTCATAGCCTAAAATGAAAAGATAGAAATACCCTTATGGGTTTACATTTATTTCAAATTAAAGGATAGAGCTTATAAAATAAAGGTAAGGCGGCTAGGTAGTGAACTCTTATTCTATGGTCGTCGGCTCTTCCTTGTGCTGTGGAAACTCCATCTGGCATGAATGCCAAGGGCAGAAAAGTTGCTCCACCGAGTAATGAAACTCAGTAGGAACGATACCCGAAAAACTAGAGCTGTAAGGAAACCAAGCATGCATTATGTTATAATACTGAAATAAGTTGAACAGTTAAGTAAACACATAGGTTCATTATATTTCTGTTCATTATGTTTCTAGGAGTTCCACTGGAAAACTCTGTCTCCTACCCGACTATCTAACATAGAGCGCTTAGTTGATATTGATAAGGCCTTACCTAACATGGTGTATCTAATTAAAATACACCCGGCAAGGAAGGGATCTTTTATCGTGCACTCATATCAATAACTACCTCGCCCTAGCTTGATCCGATCGACGACGTGACTTCACCAGGTCAGATACCAACGAACCTTAGCCACTTCTCCTTAATTGACTCAAGTACACCTAAAATATTGGTCGTCACTCCCTCGAGGTCTGGAGATGCACTCACAGACAGTACCAAACTTATTTCCAACCGAATACACCCATCTCCTAGTTGGGTCCTTACATAAATAACAAGAGACCTTCAACCGACTGCACGCACTTCCTAGTTGAAGTCCAAAACACAATTACAACAATGGGTCGACACCCAACAACAACACTAGCCATGCGTGGCAATACTATCCATTTTCATATTTTCAATTAACATCACTATTTGTCACTATACATTTTCACTACGTTATAATGTTTACCTAACACCTTCAGTTTTCGTGTTTCGAATGACATTCGAACCGGTGTTCCTAACGTAGATTCTAGGTTGTTCCCTCACAAAACCACAAGTCCTACATGTTCACATAGTTCTCTATGTATTGTACGCTCAATATTTCTACGTTAAATTCGACAGCATAACAATACAAACATCTTATATCTGCTCGGGTAGCATGACGATCATACTCGGCATAACCAATCAACTCTATCACACATCCAAATTATGCAATTTCTAATTACACCTCATTTTACCATTCATATCAAATTCATCTATTATGGTACAACGTAAACAAACATGGTCAAACATCATGATTCTTGGTCAAATGGCTCGCCCGACATCCTTCAGGGATCCGCGGACATTAGTGACATGGTGTCTATTCCTGTGTAGTGTGCACGTGCTATCTGAATAATTTGTCAAGTCTGGACAGTGTCCCATATGGTCAGAACAACATTCTGTAAATTATGAATTTTGGATGGTTGCTCAAGCGACTAAGAGCTCCCTCAAGCAAGCCACTAAAATCCACATTCTGACAGAGACTGAACTCTTTGGAAAATCTGACAGTGTTCTGGAATTTAACAAGGTCGCTTGACCAGCCAAGAGCTTACTTGAGTGAGCTTTCTTTTTTCAAAACTTGCAACTTTTTTATTTTTCTTCGCAGCTCGAATTAAAAACCCTAAATCATGCATATCAAGACAAAAACATAAATTAAGAACATAAGTGAGATCCTCTAGGTTGATAGGTAAAGAATTCTACCTCAGTTTGAAGATACAACTACGGAATAAATCTAATTTGGTGAAAATTGGACAGAACCTCCACTAGAACTTCTTCTTTCAAGAACTTCAAGAACTATTTTTTGAATTCTTTCTCTTTTGAAACTTGACCTCGCAATACTCTCTAAGAAACTCACTGACACTCTGTAAATTTTAGGTGAAAATGTCTGAGATTTCACTAGTTTATGTAGAACTTTAGGATTTATTAGCCCTAAATCCCTAATTTAGTTTCCCTTATTCATTAGGTCTGAATTCCCAAATCAATTCCTATTAATTTTTCCCAATCCCTCTTCAATTTGATTATTGCATCTTAAAAATCCCAAGAAATATGATGTAAAATTAATTCGTAATTAAAACTCAGATTTAAGAACATGAATACGAAAAACTTAAAAAGATTCCTTTCGCGTTGTTGCTGTAAAACGACAGCTTGCTTGAGCGGTCAGGAGCTCACTCGAGCGGCCTCCTTTTATTTTCGAATTTTAAAATTTGGTTCAAAATTAATTAAAGGCACGAATTATCTATTTAAATAATAAAATTTTTAATTTATTTAAAAAATCCAGGGTTATTACAAAAAAGTACTCTTTTGGAATTTTGTAGCTGAATGTATGAGAATTTTAATTTGGTCCCTTAATTTTTATGCATTAATTGTATTTTTTATAATATATGATATTGGTAATTGAATGAATCGGTAAAAGTCATTTTTTTATTATTTGTTTCTATTTGATCATTCTCATCCCCAACCTCTGAATTCATAATCTGCTTCTATTTCCGCCCTATTTTCTGAGTGCACACTCTCTATTCCCTCCTGAACGGGGATTGGAGATCACTGCCCCGCCCACATCCTATTTTTTAATAAAAAATTAGTTCATCTCATATAAAAGTTAACACAAATCTACCATTTCAAGTTTAATAGATAACTTAATATAGAGTTTAAATTCTATCCAATACCATAAAATATAAATTCAAAATTCATCTAATAAAAGTATAATATAATTAAATTATTCAACCATAAATATACTAATTTTAAATTAAAGTAAATTTTAAATATAAAGTCTAAATTTTATTAGACACCACAAAAATCACAAGAATATTCTCTTATTCTTTCTCTGAACTCTTTAACTTGTTAATCCATTCTAAGTAGCTAATATATATATATATATATATATATATATATATATATATATATATATATTATATTAAAAATTTATCTTTACATAAAAAACTATAAACTCTATTTTTTTAAAAATTAGAGAATGACAAAGGAGTTAAACTGTAAAATTGTAAATATTTATAAGTAAAAGAGTTAAAAAGTAAAAATATAACTATTTAAAAATTATTTGAAAAAATTGGAGAACGGAACAAATATATTAAGATCCATCCCGACTCGTTTTTCATTTTTTTTTTTTAATTTTTACTTTCATATCTAACCAGATTCCCAATTAAATTTTCGAAACTTCAATTTGAACTCATCCCTCGATCAAACTATCGCGTGTACAAAGTACAAACTCACTCTGAGCCTTTTCGTTTTGAAGCGGGCGCAAAGCGGAAAGAACACCCACTTACCGGGACAAATTGACTCCACCCCCCCCCCCCTTCTCTCTCTCTCTCTCTCTCTCTCTCTCTCTCCTGTGCAAGCGCGGAGCACGCATAAGGGTATCACACAAATCTGTGAACAAGGGGGAATGGGGAGCTCGAAGGACGACTCGGCCACCGACGGCGATAATTCCAGCGGCGAACTACCGGAATCCAATTCCAGCGTTTTCTCCGAAGGCGAAAAAGTCCTAGCCTATCACGGCCCTCGCATTTACGAAGCCAAGGTATTCACTTTCTCTGCCTTTCTTTTGTCCGTTTCGCAGTTTTTTACGAACGTTGCTCTGAAATTGTTGGTTGAGAATAATTCACTGTTGTTTTGTATCAACTGTCTAGTAACTTGAGGTTTCTTTTATTTGGATTTCTACTTGCTTTTTTGGTTGCTACGAAAACTTATAAATTCAAAGTTGGAATCCCGAGGTCTTAAATTAGTTCTGTTTCGACGAGGATAGATGAGTGAGATTGTCATAATTTTTTTTTGTTGGCTTACGTAATGCAGGGTAGAATTGAATTTAATTGAAGAATATAAATGCAGTCCTTTTGTTTGGTTACCTAGAAAACTGAGGAAAGGAACTGGTACAAGTGCTATGCTTGGTAGGAGGAAAGATGGATGGAAGAAAAAGGGTAGGCAAGAAGGGAGGAGAGAGTTTTCTTCATTTGGGAAGGTGGAGGGTTGGGTGGAAGGGATTGAGGGAGGGAGAGCATCTAGTGGGGGCCAGCGGTTTTCAATCAGCCCAAAAACAAGGGAAAAGGAGGAGAAAATCTCCACCTTCATTTTGCAGATGATGCACTTTCTTTTCCTTGTGATCCACTTTCTTTTCCTCTCCACGCCCTTGCTCCAAATCTTCCTTTCACCTTACCAGAAAATGTGTAACATGATTTGGTTTAGTGTGGTCGCAATTCCATAGACAAAAAAAAAGTGTGAATATAACTTTTGAGTCTCCAAATGCTGAATATTGGAGATGTTCAGAGACAATGTAACGTGTCCTTACGAGATCTCGAGTATACTTGCATGAATGTATTAAATTAGTTTAAGAAGCTTTTAGTGATTTATATCATCTTAGTTTTTTTCCCCCTGTAGTCCTTTTTATAGCCGGGCCTTATTGGCTCAAAATTAAAAGTTTGGGCAAGTCCAATGGGTTGGCAGACTATGGTTAAAGCCTGCTCTAACTCACTCAAGCAGGATAAATCCAGTGTGGCCCGCTCGAAGCTGGACGCAGTGCCCTCGACAAAGATGGGCATTGTTGTGCGTAAAGCAGATCAAAAGAGGCACACTCTTGTCCTATTTAAAGTGAGCTTGAGGGTGCTGACATCTTTTCTTTTCTTTATTGCTTTCGTTTATGAGTTTTCTTTTACTCAAACAAGTCCAAAAATATGTGCACAAAGCTTGTTCTGAGTGTCCTCAAGTGGATATGCGGACGCTATAAAGATGCCATTTTTGCTACTCTAGCAATATGCAGAAACATACACTAATCAGGTCTGCCCACTCCAAATCCCTCCAATAGCCTCGTTCACAGAATCACATATTTAATCAGCGAAAAGGACTGAGTTGTTTATTCATATGAACTCATATGATCGCTTTTACTGCATTGGTTGTTCTTGGGATCTTTCCAATTGTTATTGGAGCCATGGCGAACAAAGATCTTGACAAGGGGCGGCTGATAAAGGTATCAGAGCCACTTGTTATCAGAGTTTTGGAGCTTGTGAGTGTGAGGAAAGGAATTCAAGGCTAACGCATCGTAAGGCGAGCTGTATGCCATATATTTCAGTCTTCGTAACATCTTGTAATCCAGTGGATTGTTTCACAGCAGGGTGTTGTGTGCTATTTTTTTTTATCAGAGGAGATTGTTATTATTAAGGAGTTCTTCACGGATAGTGTTCTGTCTTTTATCTTGCTCTGTGTTTATTATTGTGATATTTTGGAAGACTTGTCATTGAGGTATTAAGATTGAGAATCGAAGTTTATATTATTACTCAACTTGGTATATTTAAACTGGTAACTTGGTTGCGACTTTTGCGTATTCACCTCCTCTGGGTGCAACATGTTTGGTTCCGCCTTTGCATATAGCTTAATGTTGAAACAGGTGATAAATTGTTTCTTTGTTTTCATGAGTTCTAGAATTCAGCTTGGTTCAAACATTGTTAAATTCTTGGGTTCACTGTTGTACGCTATGCGAGGTGTAGCTAGTTTTTGTACGTGGGTTTTCACCCTTCCCTGCATTTAATTAATTGGTGTGTTCCACCGATTCTTCGACATATGTGTAACTTCCTGTGTTGGACCCCCCACAAATGCGGGAGGTTGGATATGTGACTGACATTTTCACCTGGCAAGTATGTCTGGGTATGTCAATTTACCATTTACTCGTGCATAAAACTCACATGTTATGTGGCTATGCTTGAAATGTTGTGTCACCGTATAAACATGTTTGAAGTTAGAAAATGATAAAAGGATAGTTTTGTGGCTCCATGAAGTAGAATTATGAACTAGATGAAAACTTGGACAGAAACCCGCTTCTTATGCACATACCCGGGGCCATGTACCATAGGCTGATCACTGATGTGAATTAGAAAGGTAAATGCATACTACCAGGTAATAGGAAATGTATCTTGATTGCTTGTATGCTCTATAGCATGGACACGGACACGGACACGGGATTTTTAAAAAATGGGGACCGTGCAAACTTTTTTATATATAATATAAATTTACATACATTAATACTACTCAATGCATCCTCCTTGGTAGAATGTTGAGGTGTGTTACTAGCACCCGTTGAGGAAGACAAGTCCCGTATGAATTTATTATGTCTGAGATGATTGTACATATTGAAGAAAAAAAACATCTAACGATAGATATTATGTATATCACCAGTGTTATATATATACAATTATACAGTGATTATATAATACTAGTGAATAGTGATTGTACATATAATTATACAAAGTATACTTACTAACACAGTGACACTATACACATATATATACAGAGAGTATACTCACTATATACATATATACATACAAACATTTATGCATATACATATCAACACACACACACACACACATGTGAGAGAGAGAGAGAGAGACATACTAGAGAGGGCGATGCAAGTGCATAAAAGAAGTAGATCGTGGATTTGGGTATGTTGGGGTTTTAAATACTTAATTGCAGTTTAACCCACATCTGTTATGTAATAACATATTTGCCCTCAAAAAATTAAAAAAATAACAAATATACTCCCGCCATGTCCCAATCTGTGTCTCCGCCGTGTCCCCTGCGTCTCCCCCTTCAAAAAATGAATTAAATTAATTGGACACACCAAATGGCGTGTCCCCAGCGTGTCCGTGTCCAACACGGGTACGGGGACCTCCAAGGAGTGTCTGTGTACTGTTGGGCATGTTTTACTCTTCGAGTCTTTTCCCCATATTTTCTTCCCCTTGTATGTTGTTTTCTGACCAGATATGACGAGTTGTAGCTAATTGCTCTTATGGAGTGATTTCAAATCTTGACTGTAAGTTAAAAAATCATTTGTCTAGTATGAAAACGTAAACATCCTTCATTTGATACGCTGCTTAAATATACCTTTGGGTTTTCTTTGAATTAGTGACAAGTGAATGCTACTTTGTTAGTCATTCAGGGTATGAGATCACTGTAATACTTTTCAACACTGCAGAAATCATGCTGCTTAGTGGTTGCTAACTTCATACTTAATGAGATGTAGCAATATCAAGATGCTTGAAATGCCTTTAGATTGTGGATTCAGATTGAGGTTGCTGAAAACAGGATATGGTTCTACATTTCTGGGATAGAACTTATAGAAATTTTAATTTATTATTTGTTATGATTGGATAAACTCCATTTGCTAACTGGCCTATTCTTAAATGTTAAAACAATAAAAAACAAGAACTTTTTATGTTACTGCTAAGTAATTTTTGTCGTGCTGGGGTAATGGCCATAACTTAATTGGCAGCGTGCTTTACATATTTTTGTTTCTTTGCAAGGTTCAAAAAGCTGAGATTCGAAAGAAGGAATGGAGATACTTCGTTCATTATCTTGTAAGTTTGGTTATTGGATTTTCCTTTTACCCTTTATGTTCTTTACCTATTCGCATTGTCTTCGTGCGATTATCTTTTCAGAAACTAAATGTTGCTTAAGTTCATAATTTTACAGTTTTACCCATTACAAATTTGGTTAATTGTGTACGATAATTAAAGCACTTCTATAGGAAATGTATTTTCCATTTGACATCTGTTGATAATATTCTTTTTTGTTTTGCAGGGATGGAATAAAAAGTAAGTATGCATCCTCTTCTAGTTCTCGCGTAAATTATCAAGTTAAGCGCAAGCATTTTTTACAAGGAATAAAATCGCCAACCGCCAGCGCTCTCTCCCAGTCTCCTATTTGGTTTTTTTTTTTTCACCTGAATATTAGGATTCTGAAAAATTGTTCCTTTTTGTCCTCTTTTGATTTATCACACTCTTAAGTGCTTAGGCCCTTTGTATTCACAAGAGCTTCAATTTACATTTTATTGTCCCTAATAATGTCCACTTGGGCCATACTGTACTAGTTATGAGAATTCAAATAATCTCTTACTTAGGGCCATACTGTACTAGTTATGAGAACTCAAATAATCTCTTACTTTGTGATTCAATTACATCAAAATGAAGCCCAATTTTTTGGGACTTTTTTGTCTTTTGTTTTCTTGGGAAAACCCATAGGTGGGTTCAGGAAATTGAACTTGTGCGCTAGCATGTTCCACAGCTTGGGAAGTTAGTTTAGAACACTAGAAGGAAGATGTGTTTGGTACCAATCTCTTTGCCAATTAGGGCCAGGTGGTTCATATTTGTGATGGTTTGAGTTCTTGTTGAAAGAGTTTATGAAATGGTTTTTTTGTGTACTCTCTTCTAGGAGGAGACACATTATATAGGACAATCTACAGACTCAAAATAGAAATACAAATCAATGTACAAATCGGTTACAAATCAATCATAATTTTATGTTCCTAAAATACCTCTAATTGAATCCTAATTATCTCTTATTGAATCTCTAATTATATGCCTTCTATATTAAACAGTCAACACTCTCCCTCAAGCTGGAGAGTATATATCATGAACACTCAGCTTGTGACAAATAGAATCAATAGTGACTTTGGGAAGAGCTTTGGTGAAAATATCCGCAAGTTGAGAACCTAAAGGAACAAAAGGAGTAGTAATCTCTTTCGACTTTACTTTTGATCGAAAAAATGACAATCAACGTCGATACGCTTGGTTCGCTCATGGAACACTAGATTATTGGCTGTATGAATAGCAACCTGGTATCGCAATAGAGCGGAGTCGGACCATGAACTAGGAATCCAAATTCTTGAAGGAGTGTGTGTAACCAAGTCAATTCACAAGCGGTATGAGCCATTGCGCGGTAATCTGCCTCAGCACTCGAACGTGCTAAAACTGATTGTTTCTTACTCTTCCATGTGACAAGATTGCTCCCTATAAAGGTGTAGTAGCCGGTAATAGAACAACGGTCTGCAGGGGATCTTGCCCACTTAGCATTAGTGTACCCTTCAATTCATAAGTGTTCGGAAGATTTATACATAAGTCAGGGGCATTTTTTAGATACTTTAAGATACGAACAACTGCTTCCATGTGAGGAACTCGAGGATGAGTCATAAATTGACTCACAATGCTGACTGCATAAGAAATATTTGGTCGAGTGATGGTAAGATAGATGAGTATACCCATTAGTCTCGACTCTCGATACATCTGAGGATCGTTAATCAACTCACCATCATCAGGTATCAATTTGTGACTGGTTTCCATAGGAGAGGCCACAGGTTTAGAACCTAAGTATCCTGTATCTTTCAAATGGTCAAGAGTGTACTTCCTCTGCGATAGATTTAGACCTGCTTTGGGTCGAGCAAGTTCAATTCTAAGAAAATATCGGAGCTTACTCAAATCTTTGATGTGGAAACTAGCACAAAGATGACGGGTCAAAATTTGGATTCCATGACTATTACTCCCAGTAATGACAATATCATCCACATGTACAACCAGAATCACAATGTCTTTGTTGGTGCGTTTGAAGAATACAAAAGGATCAACCTCATTGCAAGTCATGCCTTGAGAAATAACCGAGTTGTTAAATTTATCGAACCAGGCTCTAGGAGATTGTTTGCGTCCATATATCGATTTGTGAAGGTGACACACATACTCCCCTTTGGACTCAAAGCCGGGTGGCTAAGCTATACAAACAGTCTCAGATAAATCCCCATGCAAAAAGGCATTTTTTACATCGAGCTGAAAGAGTGGCCAACCAAGATTGGCCACAAGCGAGATCATAGTTGTGAAAGGTGCGCCTTGGCGCGAGGCGTAGCCAGGCGCAACACATTCTCTTCTCATGGTGCCAGGCAAGGCGACTTGAATCAAGCGCGGGCTTTATGGGCCTAGGCGCACGAGGCGCGCACTTATTTCAAATTAAGGAGAAACTTAATTTTTATTCTTTTCTCATGCACACCACAGTGCCTCCCCCTCTCTCTCTTGTTGGCTGCAATCGGCTCTCTCTCTATCTGTCTCGGATTGAATAAACAAGGACCCAGGTATACTGTATGTCTATATATGCTCTGTCTATAGAGTATGGTCTATATATGTATCCATATATTTTGTTTGTAATCTGTATATATTGTATATACTATAATATATAGACATAGTCGGATGACTCTGTATATAATATATATATCTATGTATGTAGTGTCTATACTCTATAGTCTATAGTATAGTGACTATACTCTGTATATATGTCTATATATGCACTGTGAACTGTCTTAATCTGTATATATCTATATATGCACTGTGAACTGTCTATAAGTTTTATACATCTATATATGCAGTATGCACTGTTTGTAATCTGAAATAATGTTGTACATTACTATATTATCGATATATATTTATTGTTTATATATTGCGCCTTGCTTTAATAAAGCTCGTTTCTCGCCTTGCGCCTCGCGTGTCAGTGCACCTCTCACCTTTAATAATCATGAGCAAGATAATAATGCAAATAGAATTGAGTTTAGCAATCGGTGAAAAAGCCTCGGTATAATCAAGACCATATGTTTGAGTGAAACATTTGGCCACAAGACGAGCTTTGAGACGGTCGATAATGCCATCATGATTGTGTTCGATGGTGAAAACCCAACAAGCCCCTGAGGGCTTGGAAACAAGAGTTCACGTATGATTCATGTCCAAAGCACGCATCTTCTCTGGCATAGCGGTTTGCATCTATGTTGAGAAAGAGCGTCCTGTGAAGACTTGGGAACAACAGCCGAGGAAAGTGACACATAGAAAGCTTGAAATGAAGGATATAAATGATCATATGAAACAAAGTGGAAAATAGGGTGAGAAGTGCAAGTACACGTATCCTTTCGCACAACAATTGGTAGATCAAGAGTGGAATCTTGTGAATGCGGATCTGCAGATGGCAAGGGAGATGGTGGAGGAGAATGAGAAGCGTCCACAGAAGCAAGAGGAGTATGTGTATTCTGTTGGTGACGAACATAGACTTGAGTAACTGGAGGGCGAGCTGGAGGAAGTACCGGGACACCTAAAGGAGCTGTCTCGGAATAGTAAGGCACAGTCTCAAAGAACGTGACATCGACATTGATAAAGTGCTTGTGTAACAAAGGACTATAGCACCTGTAACCTTTTTGTGTGCAAGAGAATAATCAAGGAAGATACATTTATGAGAGTGAGAATCCAGTTTATCACGACCAGGGTGTAGATTGTGTACAAAGGAAGCACACCCAGAAAGTCGAGGAGAAAAAGGAAATGAATTCATGTTATGAAGCATAACCTGAAAAGGAGATTTGACTTTTGAAACACAAGACGACGTTCGGTTGAAGAGAAAACTTGCAGTGAGAACATCCTCCTAAAAAGATTTAAGAACATGCATGTGTATCATAAGATCCCAAACAATGGCTAGAATAGGACCATTTTTTTGTTCAGCAATCCCATTTTTTTGAGTAGTAGTTACACAGCAATTGGAATATTCCAAAATGATATCTGGGTTTTGTGTGTACCGTCTATTTTCATTTCTTAATGTTCAAGTTAGTTTCTTCGATCAATTTGTTGGAATATTTTGTAGGTTTCATTATTTCTTTACAGTCTTCGCTTTTTCTCTGTTCTTCTTGATGCTTTATATTTAATGGAAGATTTGGAAATTGGGTGTTTTGTCTCCTGATCTCTTCCCATGTGTGTTGATTAGGCATTATCTTGGATTTGAGGATTGTATATTCCCATGTTGAATTTATTTTTGTACATCTCGTCTTAAAATTGGGAATAGAAACATAATTTAATTGAAAACGGATTTGAATTTGTTAGGAAAATTGTGATTGGAAAGGAGTCTACTGAATATGAGCCATATTTGAAAATGGGTTGCTTTACTATAAATTAATTGCTCTCTTTCTTTTTTTTGGTTCGAAGAACAGAAGAGATAAAGAGAGAGAGAGAGAGAGAGAGAGAGAGAGAGAGAGAGAACGATTGGGGAGGAGGAAGATTAGGTGTATAGCTAACTTAAGGGTCATTAAAGGCAATAAAAAGTCATGTGCTCTTACCGTCTTCTTCTCTAACATCGTCCATCCAAAAGGAGTCGATTGTGACATTTGCAAAGATTAAGGGGGACAGTGGGACGATTGAAAGATTAAGGAGGCTTAGGGATACCGAGTGATAGATGAAAGGGTTTTTATATAAATTACCCCAAAAGAAGTTGTGAATATTTTAAATTTGTTTTGCAGTCCTGTAGATTTTCGAAATGTGTACAGAAATACTAAATAAATTTATGATATTATTGTGAATATTTTAACTTTTTATTGCAGTCTTGTAGATTTTTGGAAGGTGTGTAGAAATACTAAATAAATTTATGATATGTTGCAATCAGTTGGGATGAATGGGTGGGTGCGGACCGGCTGATGAAACATACTGAAGACAATGTGCTGAAGCAGCAGGCGCTTGACAAAAAGCAGGGTGTGGACAAGAATTCAAAATCAGGGCGTTCTGCACATGCTAAACCAAAGGCCTCATCTGGTAGCTCTATTCTTCTTCAAGATATCAATCTTTGCTTTGGAGCTCAAATTTTATTTTTGTGTTGGTTATTGGAATTCTATATTTCGCCGTGTGCTCTTACACAAATGTGCATGTCTCTGTTTGTGCATAGCCCATGTAACTTTAGTGAATTAGCTAGGTGGCTTTTTGGAATTATCCTGCACAACATAAATCTAATTCCACTTAATACTATCACTCGTGGAATTCTGATAGTGTATCAATATGCAACTTGCTCAACTTGCTTTCAATATGAACAAGATCCCTCTGGTCACAAACTGGCAACTCTTCTCAAAATATGAACAAGTTGGTCTTGACATTTTGTGTCTCTGCCATTATACATGCTTTGCTTTCTCATATTTGTTTGGATTGACAACAAAGTTAATATTTCTTTCTTAGTTTCTTATAAAGATATACACTCGACTCTCTTTTCATAATACTTTGTTTATCTTTGTTCAAAGGATCATCAGACTATCTACCCATGGCCTCGTGCTTGAATGCCCCGTGTGTCATAATCTTAAAACTGATTTCTACCCTGGAAACTTAAGTTATCACACCATATGGCTGGTTCACTGGCCGAATAGTTCAACCACGGTAGATCTGGCTGCCATTCTAGTGGTTCAAAACAATGGAGTTGAAAAAGGTTGCAAGATAATATCCCAAGATCAAATTACTAATATCCAATAGTTCAAGTAAATAGGTTGAGGGTCCATGTAACTTTAATTCTTAGGTCACCAGTGGTCCCAAATGTTTAAGCTGTTCGTAAGGTAATCAAGCTGTCCAACACAACCCTCACGTGGAAACACAAATATCCAGACTTTTAGAGAGACATAATGCATTTGGGAAACAAATATGCGCACAGAAACTTGAAACCAAAGCTTGGATTCCATTAAAAGAAAAAAGGAAAACCATATATGTTACGCAGTATTGACAGAAGTAAACTGTAAACCATCACTACCCTCAAGTATTAGTAGAGTACAAGGAATTGCATAAGCTTAACAAGAAATATGGAATTGCATGTTTTATTTGGTGCATGCTGAACGGAATCCAAGATAGATCATGCTTCATCGATGGCGTGCTACGACAAGAATGAAAATAAGATGAATTTTTGACAAAATTCAGTGGGAGTTAGGGTTGATTTATTAATCATTTACTCGTCTAACAGTGATTCTATGAAACGGTGCAAACTTAAATGTTTTTAGATCCGCTAACATTTGACATAGAAGAAGTGAAACTTAGAGGGCAAAAAGCTCCAAATTTGAAGGTATCACGATGATGATCATCCAAGGATGTCCAAATATCATCAGAATACGACCATAGGTCCTTGGCTCAACCTCCTAATGAAGCTGTGGTCCTTTTACAGACACCTCATCCCTATGACTTGTTTCTCTATTTGGATTGTATATGGTTCCTCAAGTGCCAACTGAAGAGAGGATTGCCATCAACTAGAGCACTATTGGCCACGCACCACAGACCGTTTGGTTCACTCAAAGTGGGAAAAAAAGTGCACGAACAAACTAGTCTCATGTAATATTCGTTATTCTACTCTCTTGTTATCCCCCATAATATCCAAACCCCTTCTACAAAATCGATCATACTTCTGTTGAATAATATTATGTGAAAGTTTGGTTAGAAATTATGACTCTAACCCTTTTTATAGTAATCCCAATATGAGTACAATTACAAGAAAGACTCTTAGACTCCTCCCAACATAGAAAGACAATAATAAGGAAAAACACAGTAATAAGAAAAGATAATAATATGGCAGCTAATACACACCAATAAAGGAAATAAACCAATATAAAGAAATAAGCCAATATATGGTGAATATTTAACACTCCCTCTCAAGCTGGTGTGAAGATATCTCTCATGCCTAGCTTGCCAAGAATGAAATGATGATGTTGGCTTCCAAGACCTTTGGTGAGGACATCTGCCAGTTGTTCTCTAGATTTCACAAACGAAGTGCAGATAATCCCACTGTTCAACTTTGCTTGATAAAGTGCCTGTCAATTTTCACATGATTGGTTTTGTCACGCTGAATTGGATTGTGAGCAATACTAATGGCTGCATTATTGTCACATATCACCTCATGGGTTCTGTAGGCTCAAACCTCAAGTCTCTTAGTAGGAGTTTTATCCACAGCAACTCACAGATCCCTTGTGACATCGTCATGAATTCTACCCCGGCACTGGATCTAGATATGACAGCCTATTTCTTACTCCGCCACGTGATAAGATTACCTCCTACAAAGGTGCAATACCTTGAGGTGGATCTCCTGTCGCAAACTGAGCCTGCCTAATTTGCATCTATATATCTCTCTACTTGTATATGATCATGGCTCCCAAAGAAAAGGTCCTTCCCGGAGGCTGACTTCAAATATCTAAGAATTCGAAGGACATTATCATAGTGAGACTCATGAGGAGCATGCATAAACTGACTTACCACACTCATAGCATGGGCAATATCACAATGAGTATGTGACATATAGATTAACTTGCTCACCAATCGCTGATATCTCCCTTTATCTACCATTGTTCCATCTGTGTCATCTCCTAATTTTTTATTAGGCTCCGTAGGCGTATCACATGCCTTGCACCCAAGCAAACCGGTCTCGGTTAGAAGGTCAAGGATATACTTTCTTTGTGAAATAAAGATTCCTTGATTGTCTACTTCAGTTCCCAGAAAATATTTGAGACTTCCCAAATTCTTTATTTCAAACTCATTTTCGCAAGGTACCCCTTTAACATCTGCATCCCTTCCACATCATCACCTGTAAGAACAATATCATCCACATATACTAGGAGGGCAGTTAGCTTACCCTGTGAGGACTGTCGAATGAAGAGTGTGTGATCACCATAGCTTTGCCTAAAACCATATTTAATCATTGCTTGAGTAAATCTTTCAAACCGTACTCTCGGAGATTGTTTAAGCCCATATAAGGACCTTTTGAGTCTACAAACCTTTTCCACTGTCTTGGGATGTTCAAAGCCGAAAGTAATGCTCACGTACACTTCTTCCTCCAGATCTTCATGCAAAAAGACATTTTCCACATCAAGCTGATGAAGTGACCAATTGTTGTTTGCCTCTAGTGACAGAAGAATTATCACAGTGTTCATTTTTGCAACTGAAGTAAAGGTCTCCTGGTAATCTACTCCATAGGTTTGTGTGTATCCCTTTGCCACCAATCTTACCTTATATCTCTCAAGGGATCTATCCGCTTTGTGCTTGATTGTGAATACCCACTTGTATCCCACCGTCTTGTGCCCATTCAGTATCTCGACCAACTACCAAGTGTTATTTTTATGAAGAGTTTTCGTCTATTCTAACATGGCACCTCTTCACTTGGGATTAGTGAGTGCATCTTGGACATTGTTAGTAGTAGACACAGAAGCAAGTACATTGTTAGTAATAGACACAGAAGCAAGTTTTGAAACAAAGGCTTTATGAGAGGGGACAACCGACTATATGAGACAAATTTAGACATCGGATTTTGGGTACAAGCCGGGACACCCTTGCGTGTGGCAATGGGTTCATCTAAATCATCTAATTTATTGTCAGAAATAAAAGGAGAAGGGAAAGGAGTACCTGAACCTGTATCACGTGATGATGATTGTAGTGGCGGATTAGGAAGGATGATCTTATTTATGTCTTGGCCTCTTGTGGTAAAGAATATCTTTTTTCTTGCAGGAGGGCGTACTGTTTCCGTGAACTCTTCCCCTTAATTTTCTATTCCCACTTCTTCTTCCTCAGTATCCTTCTCCAATGTACCATGTATCTCAAAAGAATTAGACACAGGTACAGACAACTACGGAATCTCTTCCACACCTATGGGTGTACTCTCCCCCTGAAGAGGTGAAGGGGACGCGAAATAGGACTGTGACTCAAAGAATGTGACATCTACGGAGACAAACCACTTGCGGGTTGGAGGATGATAGCACTTATAACCCTTTTGGGTGGAAGAATAACCGACAAATATGCATTTAGTGGCTCGTGGATCAAGCTTGCAGCGGGTAGGAAAATGATTATGAACAAAGCATGTAGACCCGAAGACACGGAGAGAGATGGAGAACAACGTAGAGGACCTAATAAGTATCGTGACAGGTGCACATTTATCGAGAACACGGGTAGGAAGATGGTTGATTAGGAATGCAGCAGTCAAGATGGCCTCACCTCATAATTGTTTTGGGACATTCATTCAGAAACTCATAGTTCGGGCCATATCTAAAAGGTGGCGATTCTTGCGTTCGGCAACGCCATTCTGTTGAGGGGAGTTAGTGCAAGAAGTTTAATGAATTATGCCATGGTCCCAAAAATGAGTTTTAAGACCACCTTTAAAGAAACTCCCCCTCCCCACTAGAACGGACAATTTTGACAAGTGCCCCAAATTGAGTGCAAATCATTATATAAAAATCTTTAAAAATAGTATGACTTCACTTTTGTGTTTCATCAAATAGACCCATGAAATACAAGAAAAATCATCTACAAAAGAGACAAACCACCTATGACCTTTAAGGGAAACAATTCGTGAAGGGCCCTAAATATCAATAGGAATAAGAGTAAATGGAACATGACTTTTTACTTGGATAAAAGGAAGCCCGATGATGCTTGTCCTGTTCACAAGATTCACACTTAAAAGTGAAAATAATTTTATTGTCTAACAAGGAAGGAAACATGTGTTCTAATAAATAAAAGAAAGGATGGCTAAGACGGTGATGCTATAACCAAATAGTGTCAGTAGAGGAATCAGAAACTCTCGTGAGATGAGCCTACTGATGATTGTTCGAACTTCCTTCCACGAGATCCAAGACATATAGATCATTTTCCTCTCTATTACTGCCAATCGTCTTCCTCGTGATAAGGACCTAGAAAACATAGTGAGAAGGGAAAAATGAGACGCTGCAATTAAAGCAATGAGTAATTTTGCTAATAGACAATAGATTAGTAGAAAAACTAGGAACATGAAATACAGAGGATACTGGTAGGGACGTAGGGTCGGGGAAGCATGAACTAAACCTTTGTCTGACACGGATGAAAAAGTGTCATCGGCGATTTTAACTCTATCTGGACCTGAGTATGGTTTATAGGTGGAGAACACATAGGGTACACCAGTCATATGATCAGATGCACCGGAATCAATAACCCAATGAATACTAGACAGAGAATGGAGTGCACTCACAGAGTTAGCTATGTTATCTGAACGAGCAAAAGACAGCAAGGAACCAGTGCGTTATCAAGCCGCGACATAAAGCGGCGGAGAGTCTCCATCTCTGATGAAGAAAGAGGTTTTGATGAAGATGGAGTCGGATCACTAGCAGCTAGTGAATTTACAACCTCTATGTGATGGGCACGGGATCCTTCCCCTCTACCTCCATAACTCCCAAACTTGTCACCCGAATGCCCAAAGCGGCAATTGCCTCTGTCGCTATCGAGTTTCCAACATGTCTCCCTGGTATGGCGAGGGTGCTGGCAATAATCTCAAAACAACTTATCCTTCTCACCAGGAGGTCTCTTGGTAAAGCTATTTCGGTTCCAAGGTTGGCTCCTACTATCATCGTAGGGAGCAAAGACAGAGACCAAGGCAGAGCGGTCAGAAGGAACTATAGACAACACGGTAGTTCGTCGGCTTTCTTCATTTTGAACATAGGCAAAAACTTATCGGAGAGATGGAAGTGGCTTTATTCTCAATACTCGACTACTGATAAGATGATACTCCTGATTTAGACCAGCAAGAAACTTGAATATTCGGTCTCTGTCAACCAACTTCCAATAACTCGCAGTATCTTCAGCGCAAATTGGGTTCAATCCTGGTAATTATCAAAAGACTGCCATAAGTCGGTAAAGGTAGTGTAGTACTGGAGAATTATCACCTCATCATATTTCTGCCGCTTGATGGTGTGCTCCAGGTCATATATTTGAGCAATGTTCCCTTTGCGAGCATAGGTAGCCGCAAGGGCATCTCAAACCTCCTTGGCCGTATCCAAAATTAGATATCCCTCGCTTGGGAATCATAGGATGTACTAGTCTGTTCATCACTTGGGAATTCTCTATATCCCATTTTTTATATCCCGGATCCTTAACAGGCGGTGGTGGTGTTGTCCCATTGACATAACCTAGGCAGTCTTGACTTTTTAGAGACAAGATTACCAAGCGTGACCAAGAAAGGTAGTTCTGGCCATTGAATAGGGTGGTAGTGATTCTCAAATTAGAGTTGTCTCTGGAGATAATACTCCCCCTCTCTGCCAGTGGCTATGAGTTTGCGGTAGATTTCTCCTCCCACATAGCAAGCGAAGACAAACACTTCTAACAATTACACGATAAGAGATAGAACACTGGAAGCCACAAACAAGCCATACAGGATCCGGGAGTTTATGGAAGGATCATGGGCTAATCTAGAAGCCCATAAAAAAAAGGATCGGGAACACGAGATAGTTCAATAGAGTAGTGATGATGAGACTGGTGGTAGTTGCGAGTGGCGAAAGGGGCTTGCAGTGGTCTGGCCGGTGTCGCGAGGTAGCTGATGTGTGTTCGGTGGGTTCGCGATGGGCTAGTGGTTGGATTTTAGGGAAGAGGCACTCATGCGGTCGTGGTAGAGAGGGGGGCCGGGGTTGGGTTTTTTGGTGGTGGCCAGTGTTGCAATAGTTATTGGCGGTGGCGACTATGGTAATTGGCCAAATCCTACTACGGGCGGCTCTGATACTATGTTAAATAATATTGTATGAAAACTTGGTTAGAGATTATGACTCTAGCCCTTTATATAGTAATTCCAGTATGAGTACAATTACAAGAAAGGCCCTTAGGCTCCTCCCAACATAGAAAGATAATAATAAGGAAACACATAATAATAAAGGAACACAATAATATGGCAGCTAATACACCAATAAAGGAAATAAACCAATATAAGAAAATAAGCCAATATAAGGTGAATATTCAACAACTTTATCTCTAGTTGGCGCAACTTCTACCAGTGGTGCAACTAGGATTTATTGGTAGTACTATAATAGGGTCAAGTACGCAAAGGCATCTATGGTTTGTAATGGTAAAGTCTAATAATTGAAATTTCCAAGAGTGCTTTAGAGCAATTGTGCAATATAAGTTTTGGTCAATTTTGTAAAACAACACTAAAAATTAAAGCCACTCCAAGGATTTTTCCCAAGTTAGAGGGGGCAAGTGACCCCATTTTCATGCATATACCTTTGCCAATGACATCAATCATATTTTGGATGCACATTTTACTGACATTTTTGGATCATCAGGGGCGACCGTCACTTTTATGTTTTGTCATTGGCAAAACTTTACAAAAAGTTTTGATACTTAAGTTTAGGATCAAAAAGTCAATGACACTTTGACATTTTAAGAAAAGGACGTCCAACCTCTGACATCATTTGTAGCACATAAGATGGTAAGTGAGGGAAAGAATGAGTCAAAGTCAATAAGAATTAGAACTGGAACTTTTCCTCAAAGAATCTTCTAGGACTCAAAAGCGAGCATTCACTCTTTCATAAAGACATACTACTATATATCCACTCTTTGGAATAATTAAGTTTTTTTCCCTAATGTCCCTGGTTGCAGACGATAGCGAGTGTAAATGTGAGCATCACTGATGATTTTCAAAATGTCAAAGTGTGTACTTGAATTTTTGTATAATGTCAGGGTTTCATGTTTTATACACTCAATCTAGTATCTAATCTTTATACATTTCGATAGTTAGTCTCACCATCATCAATCGGGGGTGGTTGCTGATGATTTTAGAAAATCCACGGGCAATGTTCTAAAAATCTCTAGGCACTAGTTAGTAGTTGGGTAGAAGATGGGTGCCTAGTGCCTAGGTCAACTAATCGGCACCTTGAGATTAGTCAGTTTTTTCATTATTTTACAAAACTGGTTCCCCTCCCCTTTGAGGAAGTAATGACATAATACTAGGAAGACATGAATTAAGGTTAAAGTAACAACTAGAACTTAAAAAGTACATAGTAACAAATAACAAGTCAAAAACAAAGTTCAATCTTCAAAGTTGAAAACCAAATGAAATAAGAAATTAACACATGAAATCCGAAATTAATTTAAAATAACACTAATTTAAGTCCATTTAAAAAAAAAATTACCAAGTCAACCTGTCGATGAATTGGAATGGTTAATTAGTTGCTGCCTAATTGCCTACGAATGCAAAAATTCCTAATGTACGCATAAAACATAAAGTTGCAGCATTGGACCGCCACTGCCTAGTTCCTCGGCGCCAAGCCCACTAGCACCTAGGTTGACTTCTAGAATAGTGTCCACGGGTGTTTGCGATGTACCCTTGATTATGTTTTTTTTTTTTTTTTGAAGAATTATTGGCATATCTCGTTACTTGGTTCCAAATTCGCTATTTTTTGCTGGAGTTCCATATAGCGAAGCTAAAGTTTATGCTTGGTATTTCCTTATCATTTGATATGATGATATGATTTATCATTTTAATAACTTTGCAGAGGCAAAAGTGGATAAAGAGGATACGAAGAACAATGGTATGAGGACTTATTCTTTCGTTTCTTTTTCGTTTAAACTCCAACTAGTTGTAGTTCTACTTGATGGTTGACAAAATAAACCTTATTGTCGCGTTATCACCATAACATTCATGACTACCATCCTTGCTGTTGCAATTATGGGAGTTGGATCTTGTGCCAATCTCTTTTACAACGTAGCGAAGGCTTAACCACTTCAAATGCAGGTTTGATTCAGCTGATGCCCAGTTTGTAAATGATTGAAATGTTGAAAGCAGTTGTATGCAACTTTAGTTCTTTTATGTTGATTATTTCGATAAAAAGCATATAAGTTGCACTCTGGTTCATCTTATTGGTTTACTGGTTCACTGTTCAGTTGACTAGTGTAGTGTCTAGATGGTCAGGTCCTGATACGCACTAGTTGCGGTGTTCCCTTTTTTTGGATGCTAATTTATCCCTTTTTTTGGATGCTAATTTATAAAGGCATCAAGCTTATTTGTTAAGTAGAGGCAGCTACAAGCTCCCACCATCATAACTTTATTTGACCCATTTAATTCTTTTCCCTACTGTGGTCTGTGCCCTTTTGATCCATCTACCACAACAACACACAGGCACTTCTAAGAAAGTGCATGTCGTGTACATGTTGGAGACACTGATGCTTGGAGGACACCCCCTGCATGCGCTAGATGCTGGTCGAAAAGCCACTTATGATTACTTTTGTTGTCTTTTAGAAGGACACGGTGGACACCCTATGGACACATGAGGGAAAGCTGGTAACCATTGCTTAGATTTATGCGGAATTCGTTTTCTGTTTGAGAAAAGTAAAATGGGATGTGATGATAAAGTAGGAAGAATGTAGAACTGTACGCATCACTCCGTCGTCCTTTAGACTTCTAAATTTTCAGAAATTTGTTTGAAGAATGTAGAACTGTACATATCTCCCTCTCTGTCTTAACTGTTTAAGCTTTGGGGGTAGTCATTCACCTTATCCATTTGCATCTTGAAGAATCTCTTTGTTGGTAAGCAGCTTAAATATCTTCCACCGAAACATGGTTACACATCTATTTTGTCGTATGGCAATCTCCTAGTATACTTGGATTGTTCTCCGCTTTACCATACCCACATCCTGCGTGGTTTCCATACTGTACTGAATGCATATTTTATGCAAGCATTAGATATTCAGGCATCAACATTCTAAATGTGCAAGTCTAAATGTTGCTGTTGTCATTGGTTTTTGGTCTCTATGATTTCATGTAGTTATTCTTGAAAGATAAGCTTGTACTAAATTCAGTGTGTATTTGACTTTCATTGCAGTTGCTAAAGGGAAGAAGCGAAAGGCTGACTCGGGCATTGAGGTCTGCTTGGCTTTCTTAGTTCTTATTAAACATTGATACTTAAATCGGGTTCCTTGGATGCTTTTCATCGTTGTCCTTTACTTGTTTATGATTCTGGTGAAGTATGAATACTAGTGTGCTGATGGCATTATGTGATGCCAGACGGCCTGGTTATGAACTGTTATTGATAGATACATGGTGAATAGATCAAACTATCCAAGTTGTCTTCTTGAATTTTTGGGAATATTCTGGAATTGGATAGTTCATATATAACTCTGGTTGTACCATCTGTAACTCCTCCCTAACTCCAATTGATTGAGACTTGAGGCTCAGTTATGTTTGATTTGTTAGATGGTTCATGTGTGGAAGTACAGAATGTGTCAATAGTGTCAATATTTGTTATTTTAAGACATACTTCAAGTGGCTTTTGCATGGAAGTCAGTTTGGAAAAAAGGAGTCTATCTCTACCAAAGTGGCCGCCTGTATTTGACAGCGGGTTCGAATGCATCCCATGCTCCCAATCATCTAGAAGGAGTGGCTTTTTTTCCTGCTGATTGGTATTGTATGTGACTGCTACAGGATGAGTTAGTGGATATCGATTGTTCAACTTCGATATAGCTAGAGGGATGTGCCTTCTTATTTCTTTAGATCCATCCTCTTCTTCGAAACGCACTGCACAAGTAACAGATTGTTAGCACTGACCACCTAATGTTAGACGCAACGCACTCCAATGCTCAAGTCAAACTCAGAGGCAAAGAGAAGGAAAGTACAATATGGTTTAATCACTTAGTTTAGCATTATTCTTTCGGGTTGTGTATTGTTCCTCTTATAGTGAGTCTTCGCTTGAATCCCAAGTCAGCTCGTGTCGTGGTGACGCAATTGGGAATAACCGCCTCATGTGACGTCACCCTTGATCCGTCTGGGAGACCACCTTGTTCGGGCTCTTTTGGTGAGCCGGATGCCACGACCCGACCCGACTGTCAACTAGTGCACCTCTCATGATGGGCTCCGCATCTGGGTGGCTCCCAAATACTAGTGTTCGGCCAAATACCATGGCTCGGTCCACTATGCCTCTAGGCATTGGGTTGCGCCCAAGAGAGTTATTGGCCCAGCCAATCTGGCCAATACAAGTATAAAGAAGGCGACGAAAGCTCTTAAGGTATGTCTAATGAGGAGTATATTGATGATGTTGAAGATGTGTAGATTATAGGTGAGCGGCTATAAATAGACTTAACTCTTCTTTTGTTTTTAGTTCTATTGTAGTTTTGTGAAATTTTTACTTTATTGGATGGTTGCATTGAGGGCTGCAAATGAACTTGAGTAGTTCACAAACTATTCAAGGCTCGACTTGGTGAGAGCTCATTTGTGTTCAAATATTACTTTTTTCTAGCGTATATAAATAAATTATAGTTTCTTTTTTTGCACTTGAGTAAAGAATCAAGGAATTAAGAGACCAATCGAGCTAGGGTTTGCCCAAAATTTTGTAAATTATACTAGATCAAGCCTTTCTCAATCGCAGTCTCTACATCAAAGCATTCTCTCCATATTGTAGATATCACTTGTAGTCTAAACCCATATCTTGAGCATAAACGTATGGTATTGTTTGCTCATTACGATTCATGTATAAAGCTTGAGCTCGATTCATGTGCTTGAGTTCGACTCAAACCCACGCCAACTTGGCTCAAGCTTGGCTTATCAAGTTTTCATTGTGCTCAAGCTCGAGCTTGCTAAAAACTCAACAAACAAACTTGAGCATGCTAACATTTGGCTCAGCTATCGTTGTTTGTAGCCCTAGTTGCATTTTGGCAAAAGTTCTAAAGCTTTTTTTTTTTCTCGCCCTTTTTTTCTCCTTCGATTGTATGGTGACACCCCCCTAGCAAAAGACGAGCACAAATAATTATGAGAAAGAACAAGATCAAGTACTGTGACACCAAGATACGAGATAAAATACAACTCTTGGTTAGAGGGCAGAAAATTAGTTCGGATTGTTGATATGAAACTTTGTGATTAAGGCTATTTAAAGTTACAAGGAAAGTTATTTCCTGGTAATTACTTGTTCGACTGTTAAGTCCTCTTCCTCCTTTGAAATGCTAATGTCTTTCATGGAGAATGGAGAAGACAATTTGTTCTTCTTTTGTCATGTTCTATAGTGTTCCTATTTTCAGTTGGGTAGACTATAATATGGGAGTTCTCCTTAGTGTTGATGCTTGGATTTTAGTGGACGTTTGACAGTTGTTACCTCCTAATTAATAGTGTTGGCAGGAATGCTGGTTTTATTATTCCTCGGTCTCAAGCTGCTCAACTTTTATCCATTTTAAATGCCTTGTAAATCCCCATCCTCATAGGGTTATATGTTGGTTCTTTGGCTCAGACTTAAAAATCATTTTCTTGATCTGTAGTGTTTGGCGCAGGAAGCTCTTTCTTTTCTTTTAGGTAAACATTTTTCATGAGAACTTGATTTAGTCATGGGTTCCCTCATTACTTTTTGAAGTGATAATGAGTTTCAAACGACCAAATTAGGTCGCCTTCACCATCCTCTAGAATACGATATTAAGTAAGAAGGGTGACATCCTAGAACAAACTCCTTTTTTTTAGATCCGTATAAAGTTCTATATACAACCTCCCAGTACCATGGCAAAAATGAATTTAAGTTGATCAACAATCCTCTGCTTGATTCACATTATTTAGTCCTTAAATTTCTGATCATTAAGTGCCTATTTGCATAAATACATGGGCATGACTTGGAAATTCATACCCATTCATGTTCAACCATTATTATTGAAAAACTTGTGATATCACCTGATTTTCGAACTCAACTGAAAGAAAAGGAAAAATCCATTGACATTTTTCAGGCTCACTGGGTTGTGTTTTCAGCATAGTAAACCTATTGAAAATTGAGGACCTCCTTGCTTGTGTATCAGTTGTTTTCCCTTAATTTTTGTTCTTTGGTGGGACAAAAAAACTCCGCTGGGATTTGCTCTCTCTCTCCCTCTCCCCATTGATGGATACGTGTTTTCTTCTTCTCATGTTTTGTGACCGAATATTGTGATATTGATGGCCAAATTGTGGGTTTAATTGTTATCAGAAGGATAGTGTCTCTGTCAAAAAGCTCATCAAGATCCAGATTCCATCAACTCTGAAGAAGCAACTGGTTGATGATTGGGAATTCGTTACCCAGCAGGATAAGGTACTTATTTCTGAGCTGCTGTAGAAGTCACTTTCTTCTTGTTTTTCAGACTCGGGATGCTTAGCTATTTTTGGTATGGAGTTAATGTGAAAGCTATAGAACAGCTATATAACCATTGTTTCATTTGTGGAGCTATTATGTACTTTGATGTAGTTGAATTGTAAAATGAATTAGGGTTTGCATGCGAAGTGAATCAGCAACTGAAGAGGAGATAAAGAAATAGGGTTAGGGAACTTAAGTAGCCCCTTCTTCATCTCCTCGTTTATTCATATAAAACTATAAGCACCCTCAACGCAGAAGTAAACAGAACATATGTTAATGGTGATTGGGCTCTTGGATAGTGGTTGGCAAGGGTTTAGAGCTTCCCAACACTCTCGTCACAGCCCCACAAATACTATTGCCATAGCCTAAGCGACTCCGATTTTAGTCTTTCCTATATTGGCAAATTGGCAATGATTTCCTGTCTTTTAATTGGCTCATAGTCCGTATTTTTCCATCTCAATATCTTTTGCATGGCACCAGTATCTTGTCAAGGATCCATGAATTAGATGTCTGGATGTGCTTTTTACTAGTGCAGCAACCCAATTACATTTTATGGAATGCTAACCCTTTTGTTTTCAGGTTTCTGGTAATCAGCAAATTTGTTCGTAACTTCCATTCAGCACTTTGAATCTAACGTTGTTTCATTATGATTAGTCAGTTAAAACATAAAAGTTGGCGCTGCTCGACGAGGGCCGGCCCAATAGGGCAGCCAACAAGGCCACCGCCTAGGGCCTCCTACAAAAGGCCCAAAATTAGGGCCCTTTATTATTTTTGCTTCTTTGAAAAAAAGCCCAAAATATTTAGCCCAACTACTTTACTAACTACGGCCCCACTAAAAAAATAGAATAATTAATTAGTTTTTAGCCCAATTGTTGAGCCCAATTATTGAATTTAAAAGAGAAACTTTCAAAAATAAAATAAGAAAGAAACAAAAATGCTATAGTGATTTTGTTTCATTTTATGTCTAATTAGCTATTTAAAAGCTAATTTTAGGTCTCGTTTGGTTTGATTCACATTACTTGTTTGTTTAGTATTTAATATTTGTAAATATGCAATAAGCAAATCAATGAATTAAAAAATTCGTTTGGCTCCCAATTACTTATTACTTTTTTCCTATTTGAAAATAATAAGCTAATAAGTAACAAATGTTCTCATATTTTCTTACCGTTCTTATTTTTTTGTCTTTTTGACAAATGTTCTCATATTTTCGACTAACAAATTTTTTTTTCTTTCATTCTTTTATTTGAATGTATTACCAAAATAGATTAAAAGAATACTTGAAAAACAAATCACTTAATTTTTTCTTTAGCATATTTTTTGCTAATATCATGAATGTTTTTTAGCCTTTCAATTATACCATTAAATACGCTCTAAATGAGTAAATTTATTTTAAAAAAGTTAATTTTAAGTTCTTTTGTCAAAGCAAGCCTAAATAGTGTACTAAAAATCTTTGTTAATAAAAATACTATATAAATGTCTCTCATCACTAAAATATACAAAACAAATTTGTATAGAAACTTGACTTTTAATTTCAATCAACTAAATATAAAGTATTATAAACCTACTTTATGTCATAAAATTCTTATTGATAATGTTATTTTGAAGATAATTTTACTGTTTAGTTTTTGAAAAAAAAATTTAAGGCCCAATTTAATAATTTTGCCTAGGGCCCTGAAAATCTCGGGACCGGCCTTGCTGCTCGTAAGAATTTACCTTGTCTATTATGGTAGATCATACACACTGTTAGGTTGCTAGTCCTGATGAATTTAGAAGCACAGGCAATGTACCATGATTTACAATTACCTTCATTTTGTTCATGTATGTATGAAGCAGTCTAGAGAGTTCTTGTTGGCCTTAGGGCACTGAGTGTTTCCTCTGTGTTGTCTTGCAATGTTAAATGGACATGAATCATTGTTTTGTTTGGCAATGCTCCTCAGTACTATTTCTATTCAACATAGGGGAAGTACCTAAATTTTTTCTCCTCATGAACAAAAAATAAAACACGACATGCATTTGATAATAAATCGAGGCGTCTTGTAACCAATCACCCTCTGGTTTTGGTCTGCCATGTTTGATATGTTTTCTGGTTATCTGCTTCATGCCCATTTGTGGCACTAATTCTTTTTCATTGTGATTCTGGTACATTTAATTGATTACATTAATGCTTATTTATGAAGCTTCTTTGTGCAGCTTGTTAAACTTCCGCGGTCTCCTAATGTTGACGGTATATTGACTAAGTACCTTGAATACAGATCAAAGAAGGATGGCACGTAAGTATATTCATCCCCCATTTGAATTGCATGACATGATTGTTATCCATCACATGATTTGTTGCCATATTCATTGATTGTGCTTGGGGATGTGTATTGCTGTTGTTCTTGGTATTTTCACTAAGATGTCATTGTTAGCTTTACTCCCTTTGTGATTATTAGACTATTTATCGTATATGTTATTTGCTATTGAAGCTAAATCATTTAGAGTGTATTACCAAGAATCTCTTATCGAGTTGGCGAAGTCCCCTCAGAATCTTCTTTCGCGCTCTCAAGTTAGACTCTCCTAGGAAAATCGCGGTCATTGAGAAAGGCCCATCTTCCTACTAGGATAGGAACTCTCGAGTATATAGATCCCTAAAGAAACAAACGTAAAAGATACCAAGCAAGAGAAAATATAAGTAATGATAAGATTCTTGGAATATATTTACTCAAATTTGCTCAAGTTCTTAGTATAAACATAATATTTACTTACATTTGTTTAACTTTGCAGTTGACACAAATTACGAAATATGTTCTTGTATATGTATCAATGTTTTTTTCAATATTACTTATAAATGCTCCCTGGCACTCCCCCCTTTCACCCCCTCCTTACAGTGGCAACAGTGTTAATTGTTCCAACCACTCTATCTATCCTCTAAATTGGGGTGATATTTTATATTTTTGTGTTATCATGAGGAACAGTTACTCAATACACATTTTTCCTTCAAAATTGTCACAAGGGATTTATTTATGTCTTCAACACGCCTGCCCGGTCTTAAACTACATTTTCAAAGCCTCTTCATACACATTGGAAAACATGTGTAAAATAACTTGTTTTTTGGTGTTTGCGTCTTTGTTCTTGAATTCAATGCAAATTTTTCCTTCAAATTTGTCACAAGTGTTCTAGTTATGTCTTCAACACGCCCGCCGGGTATGAAACTAGATTGTCAAAGTCTATTCATACACATTGGAAAACATACATAAAATAATTTGTTGTTTTTTTGGTGTTTGTGTCTTTGTTCTTGAATTCAAACCATCGGTTTTCCATGAGCTTCACCTTGGAATTGCCCCAATGGCCAGGCTACTAAACTTCCTTGATCCTACATGATCATGTACACGGGTAGCTCTAGGACGCCTGTAACGCCCCATGTAGATTATTGGCCTAGTAACTTGTTGCTTAAGCCAAAGTTACTAGTAATAGCATATATGATTTATTTTATACTCAAGATCACTTGTGTAGGCTTCTGATGTGAGACAGGGTGTTGCACTAGCTAGTCTTACACATACATTATGAAGTGCATGTTTTCTACATAACTTTTGACATACATTCTCTTTCTTGGTTTTAACTGTGATGATTGCCTCTGCCCTACTTTACTTCTCTTATTTTAAGCTAACCTTGTACTAGCTAGGTTTTACACCCATAACCTTTGTTTTCACGCTTGGTTTTTCTTGGATATAGGATGACTGATTCAGTTGGGGAAATATTGAATGGGTTAAGGTGTTACTTTGACAAAGTGTTGGCAGTTATTCTTCTATACCAAAAGGAGCGCCAACAGTATCAAGATGCAGTTGCTGACAATGTCTCTCCATCAACTATATATGGAGCTGAACATCTACTCCGTCTCTTTGGTATGCTACGTTCTTAGATGCTTAAATGCTATTTTTTAAAAACCTGCACAGATTTTTTACTCATACCAATTCAACAAGTTAGTGTGAAATCTTATGCTTTTATCGTCACAATTATTGCAACTTGAGATGACATGAATGGCTTGCTTAGTTTTGTTTAGAAGTCAGAGAACCTGTTTCTTTCTGAGATGTTTGCTTCTCAATTATGTCTCTATGTTTAGTGTTTGCTTGTGTTTGCAGTTAAGTTGCCCGAGTTATTGGCATATGTAAACATCGAAGAGGAGACGTTATTGCAGTTGCAGCAGAAACTACTTGACTTTCTCAAGTATGTATTCTATCCTTCACATTATATTGCATGCTTTAAAGAACATTTATTTCATGTTCTGGCAATAAAACAATATGCTTTTTTGTTTTTTATTTTGTTGTACTACGGTCGTTTGGTGTCTATTGCCATCAGTTGACCTTTTCTTTTAGAACAATTCGTTGAACATAACATATACTAAGCAAGCATCCGGCCTGCAGACAGAAGAAACCAAATGTTGAAGGTTCTGAAGAACTTCAAATCTAACTTCTGTACAAGACAGGGTGTAAAAATTGAACTCGTGTAGAAGTTGGTTGACATTTTTGACATGCAGTCCTTGGGTTCGAGTGAGTTTTAGCAGAAAAGGGAGCTGCTGATTTGGAGTTGGATGTCCAATTTAGTTTTAGTAAATGCAAAAAAGCAGATGTTCCCATTTTCCTTTGTGCTTGCTAAGTTTGTTGTTTCATTTTCAGGTATTAGGTTTAAGTGGCCTTTAACAACATAATAAAAGCTTTGTTCTCGGTGTTATGCAGGTTTCTTCAGAAGAATCAGGGCACTTTCTTCCTTTCTGCTTACGGTGATGGCTCTAAGGTTTCCGGAGGGAGTGGCAAGGGTAAGGATAATTGAGCAGCAACTCATTCTGTTCCAGCAATGACGCTCTCATATACTTCTACTATCAGAGGCCAAACGCCACTGCAGAGTTGCTCACACTAATTCTGCTTTAAAGATATTCTGGGAAGATGAATATCCAATTTGTTTGTTGTTGTAACATTAATTCATTCTTTTATCATTTTTTTGTAACATTACTTGAGCACTTTGTAAGACGAATCAAGATGATTACCGCGGGCGGAATAGTCTCTAGCATTTTGTTGCGTGTCCAGTACAGCAGCAGGAGGGTTACAGACTGGGGTAATTGGTTTTCCTCTGCAAACAACCATAATCATAAAAATCGCCCGGTTGATGATTCACAATTCATAGCTGGATTAAGATTTAGACAAAATAGTTTATGAGCACTAAATTCATGGTTTGATTCACAATGTGATTCATGCAATTATAACAGTTGTGGCACTTGATAGATACGAAATTATTTCTACATCCTTTTTTTTTTTTTTGAAAAGCAAGAATACACCTTGATGGTGTTAAGTTAGAAAAAATATATTTCCATTCAAAGTTTATGATTATATATTTATTCTTATTTTAAGTATGTTTTCAACTATTTTTTTCCATTTTTGTCGAACACAAAAATTCATTCTAGATATGTCAACAGACTATACATCTTTGTAATGTTATTATTTTTATCTGTTAAAATGTAAAAATATTATGAATATTATCGGTATAATATACATGAATATAAATTTTAATAAATCAATCTCTATAATTCTTCTATTACTTTATTGATAAATCATATTTAACAGTAAAGGGAAGATCATTGGTATTGGTAATGTCGGTAAAAATCCCTTCCCTATAATTGAGAATGTTCTGTTAGTTGATGGTTTAAAACATAATTTACTTAGCATTAGTCAATTATGTGACAAGGAAAATAGAGTTATCTTCGAAAAATCTAAGTGTATCATAGAAACCATCAAAGACAACAAGGTATTATTTGTCGGCCAAAGACATGAAAATGTCTACACTTTTGACCAAGACGATATGTCATCATCTAAAGTTAGTTGTCTTTCTGTAATTAACAATGATAGTTGGCTATGGCATAGGAAACTTGGACATGCACACATGGATCTAATTTCAAAACTTTCTAAAAAGGAACTTGTCATTGGTCTACCAAAAATTGTTTTTGAAAAAGACAAGTTGTGTAGTGCATGTCAGCAAGGTAAGCAAACAAAAGTTTCTTTTAAATCCAAAAATGTTGTTTCCACTACTAGGCCATTACAACTACTTCATATGGACTTGATTGGTCCCTCTAGGACTCTTAGTCTGGGTGGCAAATCATACATACTTGTTGTAGTTGATGATCTTTCAAGATACACTTGGGTCGACTTTCTAGCTCATAAGGATGAAGCCTTTCCAGCTTTTACTAAACTTTGTAGGCGCCTTCAAAATGAAAAAGGTTTTACAATTTCACATATTAGGACTGATCATGGACGTGAACTCGATAACACCTCTTTTGAAAATTTCTACGATAGTCATGGTATTGGCCATAACTTCTCCGCTCCTAGAACTCCTCAACAAAACGGTGTCGTTGAGAGGAAAAACAGGACCCTAGAAGAAATGGCTAGGACCATGTTATGTGAAAATGCTCTTCCTAAATATTTTTGGGCCGAAGCTGTGAACACAGCTTGCTTTATAGTAAATCGCGCCTGATTAGACCCATTTTGAAGAAAACTCCATATGAGCTTTGGAAAGGTAGAAAACCTAATGTTAGCTTCTTCCATGTTTTCGGATGTAGATGTTTTGTCTTAAATAATGGAAAAGATAATTTAGGTAAATTTGACTCATAATCTGATGAAACTATTTTCGTTGGCTATTCAACAAACAGCAAGACTTTTCGAGTCTTCAATAAACGCACCTTACTTGTTGAAGAATCAGTTCATGTTACATTTGATGATAGTAGAATTAACAATTCAAGGGAATTGGTTAGTATTGATGATGATACAGATTCTAGTCAACAAGGTCAAGCATGTGACAAAGATATCTCAAAAGAAGACCTCTCCAACTCCACTTCACAGAATGAGGAAAATCAAGAACAAGGAGGTAACAATGATGATCTTCCAAAAGAATGGAAATACATCCAGTATCACCGAACGGAACAAATTATAGGTGATCCATCGAAAGGTATAACCACTCGCTCATCTCTTAGAAATATATGTGGTAATTTGGCATTTCTATCTCAACTTGAACCTAAAATATTTTTAGAAGCAGAAAATGACGAAAGTTGGATCTTAGCTATGCAAGATGAACTAAATCAATTTGAAAGAAATAAAGTTTGGACTTTAGTCCCAAGACCAATAGATCACACTATAATAGGCACTAAATGGGTTTTTAGAAATAAATTAGATGAATCCGGAACTATTATTAGAAATAAGGCTAGGTTAGTTGCGCAAGGCTATAATCAAGAAGAAGGGATCGACTTTGATGAAACATTTGCCCCAGTAGCTAGATTAGAAGCTATTCGCATGTTGTTAGCATTCTCATGTTTTAAAGGCTTTAAATTGTTTCAAATGGATGTTAAAAGCGCCTTCTTAAATGGTTTTATTCAAGAGGAGGTGTATGTTAGATAGTCTCCAGGTTTTGAGAATCATGCATATCCGGATCATGTTTACAGACTGACAAAAGCTCTATATGGATTAAAACAAGCTCCACGTGCATGGTATGATAGGCTTAGTAGCTTCCTCATAGAAAATGACTTTACTAGAGGAATGATCGACACGACACTCTTTATCAAAACAGAAAAACTTGACATGCTTATCGTGTAAATATATGTTGATGACATCATATTTGGTGCTACTAATGAATCTCTTTGCAAGGACTTTTCTGAGAGAATGCAGGGAGAGTTCGAAATGAGTATGATGGGTGAGCTAAACTTCTTCCTTGGCCTTCAAATCAAACAATCAAAGGAAGGCATCCTCATTAATCAAGCAAAGTACATAAAGGAACTGCTAAAGCGATTCAAGATGGAGGACTGCAAACCAATGAAGACTCCCATGAGTCCGGCAACCAAGCTAGATAAAGATGAGAACGGTAAATCGGTAGATACAAAGCTATATCGCGGTATGATAGGATCTTTACTTTTTCTCACTGCTAGTAGACCCGATATTATGTTTAGTGTCTGTCTATGTGCCCGTTTCCAATCTAACCCTAAGGAGTCACACCTAGGAGCTGTTAAACGTATTCTCAGATATCTCGCTGGTACTCCTAAATTGGGGCTATTCTATCCTAAAAACACGTCCCTTGATCTTATCGGTTACTCTGATGCTGACTATGCGGGTAGTAAAACTGATCGTAAAAGCACAAGTGGCACATGCCAATTCCTAGGATGTGCATTAGTATCATGGTCTAGCAAGAAACAGAACTCAGTTGCCTTATCCACTGCTGAAGCAGAATATATAGCAGCTGAAAACTGTTGTGCTCAATTACTTTGGATCAAACAACAATTGGAGGATTTCAAACTATATTATGATCATATTCCAATTCTATGTGACAATACGAGTGCAATAAATCTTACTAAGAATCCCATTCAACATTCCAGAACCAAACACATTGAAATTCAACACCATTTTATTAGAGATCACGTTCAAAAGGGAGATGTTGTTCTTGATTTCATAAATACCGACAAGCAATTGGCGGACATATTTACAAAACCCCTGAACGAGGATCAATTCAACTTCATTTGTCGAGAACTTGGAATGGTTGATAATATATAAAATCGTTTTCTAAACGGTTCTATAGGATTTATTGCTCTCAACGCTCATGTCTAAACGGAGTATATTATATCATAATGTATATGAAAAATACTCCCACATTTCTCCTTAAATCCTCTCTTAATCCCTCACCCTAGATACCTTTGCCATTCATGCTGATTGTCTGCCAAACTGTCTCCGGTCGACCGGCATCCTCTTGCGGTCAACCGGCCTGGCGGTCGACCGGGCTCCATCGGGCGGTCGACCGGTCTCCGCGTTTAAAAATTCTTTTAAAACAGTCTGATCAATTCTTTTTCCCCCACTTCAACCTCTTCCTAGGTCGACCGAGGGTCTTCTTCTGCTCCTCAGGTAATCTCTTATTCTCTCTCTCATTTGATCAATTTCATCCCCTTTAATCCAATCATACTCCTCCTTTCATGCCCTAAAATCGATTTTCAAGCCCTAAAACCATTTTTCCAGCCCTAACACTGTTTTTCCAGCCCTAAAACCATCATTTTCGTCTCTGTTTTTGTAGAGTTGTCCTCCACTTCGCACATTCCCTTCAATGGCTCGTTCTAAACACGTTGCACCTAGTCCTAGTTCATCTCGCCAACCTTCACAACCAACCCAACCAACCTCTCGTTCATCACGTCAATCCGGAGCCCATGGATTCGATATGACCCGTTTTCGCACTTGCTCTGTTTTTCAATCATGGAACAAATTTGTTACACGATCCATTACCACGGGGAAAGATGTCCAACAAACCCCTGAACTTGTTGAAAGCATCCTCAACCCATTGGCTCGCATGGGTTGGCAAAACCTCATTCCCCTTCCTGATCGCTATTACCCTACACTTTTGCGTCTCTTCTATTGCAATCTCAAAATTAACTATCTCGATGAGTCCGCTGACACATTCACTAAACGCGTTCACCTCGAATCTTTAGCCAATGACGTTACCATTGAACTTTACATTGACAGATTAGCTCACATTCTTGATGTTCCCAATGTCGGTAACATGTTACATTTCACCTCCGACTCTGAGGTTTCTGAGCACACTCCCACCTGTGTCATAATGTCACACATTGCCCGGCGTCGCTCCACCACCGGTAGTGTCCTCCGCACGGACCTAAAACCTGAGTTACGGCTTTTCCACCAATTCCTTAATGCTAATATCATTCCCAAGAAAGGTCATTTCGAAGCAGTCTCCCCCATGCAATGCTTTATTCTTTATTGCTTACAGACCTCCATTGAACTAAATCTGCCTCACCTCATCCTTCGTGAAATGGTATATGCCTTCACCTCTCGAAACAAAAGTCTCCCATTTGGGGCCCTCCTTACAAAAATCTTCGAACACTTTGATATCCCCCTTCCTGATGATGGCAACCGTATTGCCGGCCCTTTTACATCTTTCGTTGTCACTTGTGGGTCCAAACGTGTTGCTCGGGCTGTCCGAGACTCTGAAGAAGAAGAAGAGGCTGATGAGGACACAAAGGCTGATGAGGCAAGTGAGGAGGATACTCGAGTTCCTGCAGCAGCGGCTGATCCACCTCCACCAGCACCACACTATCCTGAGCCTCCACCCTACTACCAGCAGCCTCCACCCTACTACACTGAGCCACCCTCCTACTACCAGCAGCCTCCACCCTACTACACTGAGCCACCCTCCTACTACCATCAGCCTCCACCTTACTACCCTGAGCCACCCTCCTACTACCAGCAGCCTCCACCGTACTACACTGAGCCACCCTCCTATTACCAGCAGCCCCCACCATACTGGACTGATCTCATGACCCGCTTTGATCAATTGAATGTCCAACAATCCACCATCTCTGACCAGCTCTCCTCTCTCACCCAACACCACACCGACCTTGCTCAGCAAGTCAACAACCAGTTCGCCGGCGTTCATGAAAGGATTGACACCTTACAGACTGATGTAGCTTACCTTCATGACATCTTCCGCGATCAGTTCCCACCACCGGATCCTCCTGCCTCGTGATGTGCTTCCTCCTTTTTGATGATGCCACAGGGGGAGAGATACTGTGTCTTTAGAGTTTAGAGAGTCTTGTCTTTAGGAGTTAAATAGTCCTATATAGTTTGGGAGCGTTTGGCGTTTGCTACTTATGGGAGCGTATCTGTTATTATCACCCTTGATTATGATGTTACTGTATTGTTATCACTCTCACTATGATGCTACTTATTCTCTTTGATATCATTTTGTTAATCATGGTTGATGTACTTACTATATCTGAAAATTGTCTTGGTTGTGAAACCGTCTTTATGATGATATTGTCTGCGCGATATGGGATGTTTTAATTTGCATAATGCATACGTGTTATCTCACCTCCTTGGCTTTGTGACATGATTACTATCTCGTCACATCATTGAACCATGATCATCCGGTAACCAATGCACATATTGTGGGGGAGCATAATTCCATAAATAGCAATCTTGTAATTTATCATCTTTAATCCATGCATACAAGTGTCATCATCAAAAAGGGGGAGATTGTTAGAAATAGTGTATTCACATTATTTATTTATTTTGATGATGCCAAGATTAAATATGAAAATTATATATAATCAATTGATGTATGAAAAGTGGTACTCACACGTAAGTATCTAGATCATAGATTAAGCGTACCATGACCATGGAACAATCATCGAACGATATTCGTGTTGAAATTACTATTACATTTATGATGATCATGTTTGGAGTTGTTTTGGATAAGATAATTACAGGTATTCAAAGCCCCAGGGTGCGGTTGACCGGCCAATGCCTGCGGTCAACCGGGCTATGCGGTCGACCGGAGCCAACAGGCGATTGACCGGATAAGGCGGTCGACCGGTCGCAGTCTTGCGCGGACAATCACAGATTCGAGCTTTTCAAAGATTTGATTGATGATATCTTTCCCCAAATAGCTCAAATGGTCGATTAAGAGAGTTTTGGAAGGTTAGAAGATCGTGCAAACCATTTTGGAAATCAAGAGGCTCCTCCGAGATTCGAATTCTAGGCATTAGGGTTTATATAACCCTCTTGGACGAACTTACAGGGTCTTCTTCACATTTACAGAGCTCAAACCTGCAAAATCAATTCACTATCCACCATTCTCACGTAGCTCTACATTGTATTGATTTTTGAAGTGAGTTTCTTTGAGAGAAGGAGCGAGATAAGCTAGCAAAGTCCATTGTTATTGTTCTTCTTCTTCTGTACGAATTGTGTGAGACCTTGTCTCAATTATTACTCCTGTATTGTTGATGTATGTGTGAGGTTTGCGAAGAACTGATTCGCACGCAAATATGTGTTTTATACATACATGAACCCCTTAATTTGTGTGCGAATACCGTTTGATGAAGCGTATTTTATACGCGTTAATGAACTAATGTATGTCATGGGTGTTAGTATGTTTTCGAGGTATTTGCAAGGTTATAAGAGCTTTTCGGAAGATAAGAGTATCATACCATGAAGAGAGAATAAAGCCAACTAAGTTGAGGATGCAGCAGTACTACCGGTAGTAGAATCAGCACTACCGGTAGTAAAACCTTCTGACCAAGTTGAGCATGTAGCAGTACTACCGGTAGTAGAATCAGCACTACCGGTAGTAAAAGTTTTTGACCAAATTGAGGATGCAGCAGACTACCGGTAGTAGAATCAGCACTACCGGTAGTAAAACTTTCTGACCAATTTCAAGAGCAGAAGTTACTACCGCAAATAATTCTGTACTACCGGTAGTAGTACCGGTAGTAGGTCAAATCCGGAAAATTCCTTTTATTTAGATTTTATTGTTATCTTTAGATTTTATTGTTATCTTTAGAATTTATCCTTATCTTTAGATTTTATTGTTATCTTTAGATTTTATTGTTATCTTTAGAGTTTATCCTTATCTCTTAGTTTCCTAATAGTCTATAAATTAGGAAACCGAGGAGGATAGAGACGACTTCTTCTTTATCTGTTTTTATCATTAATTCTGGGGAGAGTTTTGTAGAGATTGAGGGTTTTTGTTTAGCAAACATTTTTAAGGTTTTATTATTGAAGTTATCATTTTCCTTTCAAGTTCTTCTTGTTCTTCATTTATTTTATTTATTATTAATGGATTCTATTCAAACGATGAATAGCTAATCCTTCCGGGATTCGATTCAATGGTGAAACATTGAATCGCAACTCAATGTAATTCAAGTCCTCATACAAAGTTCTTCAATTTATGATTATCATTTTATTAAATCAAAAATTATTTTGAAATCGATCAACTGTTCTTGTAAGATTTTTGCTTATGTGTAGACAAATCTCAACTTTGGCACACATAATTCTTAGATCCATACAAGACTTTTTGTAAGATTTTTGCTTGTGTGTAGACAATCTCCATTGGCACACACAATTCTTAGATCTACAAGGTTTTGATTTGAAAATCTAATTTTCTTATCTTGATTATAAAACGGTAATCAATCTTTCCTGATTTTTGATAAACCCTAATTCTTCCATTATCCGACGAAGGTTCGATGTTATAGAACCGGAGTTGAGTTATATTTTGAGGATTAGATTATTACGAGTTGTGATCAATGTGGATCCCGAGAATTGGATCTTGTTCCTTTAAATTTTCGTCAAATTATTTTTAAATCTCAGCACAATATCTTCCACAAATATCTCAACTACTTTCTTCTTTCTCTCACGATAAGCATCTAAACACTCGTTCCCTGTGGATTCGACTCCGGACTTCCGAATTTATTATGCTACAACCGATCAACTGATCCTACGCTTGGGACTCATATGTGTTGACACCAGTTGACGACAAGCAAGAACAAACCTTGGGTAATCGAATCTGGGTATAAAGATTCGGCAGTTCGGTTAGCTCCTCGGGAAAGCTAACGGGAAGAGGGATTGTAAGGGTTTGGGTGACACCCAAAGTTGCTCGTGTTCTAGTAGATCAAAGTGACTCCTAGGGAGTGGACTAGGCTGGGCAGTGGACAAGCTCAGACCGAACCACTATACATCGGTTGTATCTTCTCCTCCTTATCCTTGTTTATGCTGTGATTGACATAGTGTGCTTGACAATTTATCTGATTGCATTTCATATTACTTTAGATCGAAGAATTTTTAGTACTTATTTTTTAGTGCAACCTAATTCACCCCCCCTCTTTAGTTGCTTCCTGGGTAACAACAATCAATTTTTTAAAAGAAACTCTACTAAGGTAAGGCTAAGTGGACCCAGCATTATATTGACACAAGCTTGGCGAGAGTTTGAAGTAAGCAGGGAAGCATAATTCAAACGATGAATCTGAGGAATATCCACAGAAGCAGGAATAAAACTAGATGCCCAAAAGCAGCACTCAATGAGTGAGGAAGATGAAGAAAAAGAGGAGGAGAAGGAGGACCCGACATCCTCGGGTACTTTCATGGAGCTAGAAAAGTACGACGTAGAGTCATATAACAGATCAGAGGTATCAACTAATGGGCCTAATGAGGATTAGAGTGATAGTGTAGTGCGACAATGCATCTTTTTGTACCATGCCTATAGGGTAGTATTTTGATAGCGGCTGGTTGCATTTTAGGGGTTTGGATTTTATAGTAGGATTGTATGACTCGAGCAAACAAGTAGCTTTGAGGCATAAAATATTGGTCCGAACATGAAGATGTACTAATCTTTTGGCCTTTATATGAATGAATATTATATGTTTTACATGATTTGTCTACTTGATGATCTTTGATAATAATGCTAATTTGTGTTTGAGATTTGTGTCAAGATTCTTGCAATCTTTACAGAAGACGATGCGGACTAAGTTAAATCTCAACACAAATTTTCATCCATAAACAAATAGACAGTTAGATCGTACTATCCAAACGTTAGAAGATCTATTGCAAGCATGGGCATTAGAGTTTCAAGACAACTGAGAGGAACACATACCTTTAGCTGAATTTGCCTGCATTAATAGTTACCAGGCCAGTATCAGCATGACATCATTCAAAGCATTGCATGATAGGAAATGCATGTCACCTTCGTGTTTGAAAGTAGTCGAAGAAGGAGCGAGCTTATTAGCCTATACATTATTCACAACAGAACGAAGAAGATCAGACTGATTTAGGATCTACTCAAAGTGGCTCAAGATCATTAGAAGAGCTATGTTGATACAAATCATAGGGGCTCGATTTACAAGACGGAGAGTCAATATTTTTGAAAGTTTCACCAATAAAAGGAGTTGTGCAATTCGAATACAGAGGCAAACTCAATCTATTTTACGTTGAATCATTCAAGATTTTAGAAAAGATAGGATCAATGGCATACCGATTGGCCTTGACACCAGAGGTTGCCAATGTTCATGATGTCTTCCACGTTGAAAGTGTGCGTCTAACCCAACACATGTACTAGAACAAGCACCAATTGAGTTAGAGAAGAACATATGTTATAAAAAATGACAAGTGCGGATCATGGATACTTGGGTGAAGCAACTTAGAAGAAAGACAATCCCTTTAGTCGAAGTATGGTGCAAGAAAACCAGACAACCGGCGAGGCAACTTGAAAGAAGGAGAGCGACATGCATTCGAAGTATCCTCAACTGTTCGAGTAAGTCACAAATCTGAGTCCTACGTTATTCAATTGTTTAGTCTATTCATAAGGTGGGAGCATATGACCAAGTTTGAGGGATCAAACTTCCTAAGATGGAGAGGATCTGATACCCCGACCCAAAATTCGGGTTTAACTAATTTAATTGGGAGCTTAATTAGCTAAATTATAGTTCATTATATTTAATTTTAGTATTTGCAAAAAAAACTGTGAGTGCAGAAATTATTTTTGAGAAATTATCTTGTGCATGGAATAATTAATTGTGCGGGGTTGAGTATCATGATGGCACCCAATATTAATCGGAATATCATTTTGGTATCACATGGGTATTTATGTGTGTATATATGCATTTATATGTTCTTCAAACCAAGTTTGAAGACAACATATGATACTCTTAGGGTACCTAATACACGGCTCAGGTATTCGAACCATACTCATATTTTAAGAGTATGAATTGAGAAATAAATTGAATACATAAAAAGTCAAACCATAGTAATAATATAAAACTCCAACAATAAATAATAGTCAATATATCAAAATTCTGAACAGTGTACTCTACTGGTCCACAATTACCCAAAACATAAAGTTAATAAAAAAACTCTAACAAATGAAAGGTAAACCTAACTATTAAATTTCAAAAAATAATTCTTCCAAAGAACTATGTCATTGGCTCAGCTTCATCACCTGTAAATTTTTTATTTAAACACGTAATTCGAAATTCGAGTAAAGAATACATAGCAACCATGATAATGTGGAATAAAATATAATTGCATCAATATCATATCCATGACAAGCATAGCAAACTGTAACATATGATATTATGCTCAATGCAGCATATGCACAATATGAGACTCTGTCACCAATAACAACTTGTGTAACTACCTGACACCTACTTCCCGTCCTAGACTCCAAATTATGTTGAGACCCACATTCCGTTCCAGATTTCATTGAGTTCAAGCTACTCCGATTGATAGGACATCTCCAACCCGGTAATATTATAACGGTCTCTCACCGTTGGAATTACAAAGACATCGAATCAAGATAATATAACACCAATACATGATCATAACTTATAACTCACTATTTTAGTTCAAACAATATGCACAAACGGGCAAAAAAAAAAGGGCTACTTTTACAAAAAAAATAATTTTCTTGATTTCAGGAGGTCACTCGAGCGGTTCGAGCTCCAAAAACATACTCACTGTCCAAAACAAAACCCCAAAAAACTAAAGAGCTCGCTCGAGCGACTTAGCTAATTTTTTTATTTTTGTTTTGCGCGAACAGAACACGAACATACCCTCGTTTCTTTGTCTAGTCCAAAACTCATTCGAAACACATATAATCATCCATGATCTGAATCCACATATAAACATTCATATACATATGATCGAAATATGCTTTAAACAACATTAAAATTAAAAAATTACATGCAATCCTACCTCCAATACAAAGAACGATAGAAAAACCCTAATACTCGCATAACTCTCCAAACCTCTAACGTACTTGGCTGATCTAAGACTCCACTCGAAGTTCTCGACATGAGGATCAATCTTCCAGTTACGTATTTCACGAGATTCCCTCGTCTACTCAATTATTTACCCTCCTTAACCAATAGAACAAAACTAGGATTATGGAAAGAATTAAAACGAACATCTAATATTTCTAAAATAAATTAATTTTAGGGTTTTTTCGCCTTATATTTATTAATTCGGTAATCGCACAAAAGCCCTTTAGTTCCAACATGTTCACATTAGGCCCAAAATTTTTAATTTATCTCGAACATGCTACAATAACACTAAAAATCTATTGAATTGCTGAGTATAACATGAAATTACATAAAATAATAATAATAATAATAATAATAATAATAATAATAATAATTTCGAACTTAGGTCCTCATAGCTTTCCTGAATGACAATCTTAATGAAAAGCTCTATATCTAACAACCAGAAGGATTTTGCAACCCAGTGCAAGAAAGGAGAGTCTGTAGGCTGGTTAGACTATTGTATGGTTTAAAGCAAGCTCCGAAATAAGTGGCATGAGAAGTTTGGCAAAGCTACATTGTCAAGTGGCTTCAAATCAACGAGTGTGAAAAATGTGTTTATGTCAAGGATACTACCGGTGGCTATGTCATCATGTGTGTTTATATCGATTACATGCTCATTGTGGGTAGTTATGATAAGATTATCACATCTATCAAGAACATATTAAGTTCAAAATATGACATGAATAATAAGGGTTTTGTAAATGTGATTCTAGGTATCAAGATCACCAGAACATCTAACGAACTTGTATTATCTCAAACTCATTATATTGATACGAGTCTCAAGAAATACAGCAAGTCTGATTCGAAAATTACGAGGACCCCCGTCGATTTAAACCTCCACTTATTCAAGAATCTCAGTGAAAGTGTTTCTCAATTTGAGTATTCTCAGATGATTGGAAGTTTGATGTCGCAACTTGTCCCGTAAAGGTTAAGACACTTAATCAATCACAGGTATAAGGCCTTTCAAAATAAACTAGTTTAGAGATTTTCTATCAACATATTCAATATCAAAGTGGGAAAATAAAATTTACTTTCAAAGTTCAATGCATAAAGTAAAGTGCAATAATATAACTTTTATGAGCTTACAAATCATGACTATAGCCCAAAATCCTGACGGGTCAACAAAATAAACATCACAACCAAAGTCATACTACATCAAAGCATGCTAAGTCTAGGGATCACAAAAGATAACTTTAGTTCCATTACAACTTTGTAGAATTTCAAGTATGATCAACATCATTATCAAAATCTGTTACATCAACAAATACATTAGCACTATGAACCAAAAAAAAAACAAATACATTAGCACTAGGCTAGTATGAGTCTAGATATGACAAGTTTACTAACTTTTGTATTAACATAACCTGCATTCTTGAAATCTATTATAATAAAATAATAACAGCATGTGATATGTGAATTTAACTTTTAAGCTTATGTTGTAACCATGCACAATTATCAAATGATAATATTATGTGACGTATGAATCCAGCTTTTAGGCTTACACTGTAACCATGTATGTCAACATTGCATAATCGACGGCAACACCAGTAAATTAGGGAGCGACCCAAAATATATAGTCGGTGTGATATCACCCATTGGATTACCTGGTTAATAATTTTCACCCTTATTATTTCACCCCATTGCTAGAATCTTAATCTGCCCCTTAGTGTATGGGGCGCCGTATTGATCTCATAACTATACCATAATATTTTCATGATGTTATGATTATTTTTCAAGTCTTAATATGTCATGCTTAATCTACTATCAATTCAGTAGCATAGATGTATATGTATCAAAGTAACAAATCATTCATTTCCATTGTAGAATATAAGTGAGCAAATCATATATAAGACTCACTTGAAGTTAGCCTGCACTTTCTTTATATTAATTTAGCTGGATGATTCTCGATTTTTGGATTTATCAAAATAAATAAAAAGTACTTATTGCCAATAATTCTTAGAAGTATATACTAATTTCGTGACTCAAGTCGTATAGTCGTTCGGACTCCTTGGTTCGTAAGGGCACAAAGTCTAATTCAGCTTCTAGGGCAAATTAGTCATTTTACTCAAATTTAACAAATGACCCCGAGAGCTTTCTCGGGATTTGAGTCCATATTATTAATTAATTTTTAATCCCATTTTTATGTACTAGGGCTCGGGTGACTTACGTTCGATTGACTCAGTCATCTGTTACTCAAACAGTAAAAAGTTATTTTTGTATTTTTGCTATTGACCGTCCAAAAATATAACCAAGGCCGGACCTATATTATTTTTAGTCATTATTAACATTCAAAGTTTAATTTCGTGGTCAGTCCATTCGTATGGTAATTTTAATGCCAATAGACTAAAAAATAAGTAAGAATGACGTTTTGATAATTATGCTTTCCAACCCTCGAAATTTGGAACTGAGACTTGGCTCATACATTGTTTAACTCTAATTTTATTTTGGTGTAATCAATTTCGTGATTCAAGTTATGGATGTGGTAATTTAGGTGGCACATGTACTTTGAATTTGTGTGTTGGGTCGCCTAGAAGAGTATAAAAACTCAGAATATCGACCCCACTCCCCCAACTAAACGCTTGTTTCGGTCTGCTGCGGATTAGCCCCCCAATCGATCACAGAGGCGAAACCAAACCAGAGGTTGAAGCTACCTTTCTCACTCCCTCCCAGAAGCCTTGGCATCATGAACTGAGCCAACTCCTAAATCCTTACAAGTAAGTAATCCATGGGAACTCTCCGTCTCCACATCGGAATTACCAATTTCCCATCACTCAACCGCACAACTATTGGAATAAGCAAGCAATCCGATTCACTTAAACTCAGACCATTTCGCAACCAAACCCTCTTCTTCCCTTCAATTCCCTCTCCTCACTCTCTCCCTCGTCTCCGCCACGTCCAATCCGTCACCAACGCCGCCGATTCTCACCACCACGATCACCATCACCACGATCACCATCACCACGATCACCACGAAGATCACCACCACCACCACCACAACCAACACCAACACCAACACCAACACCATACGCATGGCGGTGAGGACGCGAAGCTGACAAAGGCTCAGGAAGCGTTTCTTCGATTTGCGAAAGCGATTAGGTGGACCGATTTGGCGGACTTCTTGCGGGAGCACTTGGAGCTGTGTTGCTGTTCGGCGGCTTTGTTTGTTGGTGCGGCAGCTTGTCCCTATTTGCTTCCGAAGCCGGTTGTGAAGCCTCTACAGCATTTTTTCATCCTCATTGCTTTCCCTCTCGTTGGGGTAGGATTGTTCTCTCCCAGCTTTCTCTAATTTTAAATTTGGATAACAAGTCGATTTAAATTCAAAGTAATCAAGCTATCAATAGTCTTTACTTTTCTGCCTAACTTCCAGTTAAATCGAACGCTAGGAATGCACTCTTAGTTGTGGAGAGATACTGCAGAATCTAAGGTTGTTGTTGTCGGGATAGCTCAATAATCCCATCTAGCCCAATTAGTTTCGAGAGAAACTATTCTAGAGTCCGTGAGGTTAACAACGTGGCCCTGAGGGGACTTGAACTAACGATCCCTTGGAACACAAGTCTGGGTGTTTTCCAGCCGAGCTGTCTGCTGGGGTTAGAATTTAAAGGTCTTGGGTGGATAAGGATTGTGATGGAACATTTGGGGCCAACTAAAATTTTGTTGGCATGGAAGTTCGTAGTCTTGTGTCAATGTCATAAATGAGGAGAAATTAAGGAGGATTTTTCCCACTGAGAATTCAAATTGATTAAAGATTGAAATTCGAAGAGATCATTGAGATGAATGAGTGGTATTTTTAGATAATGGATGAAAGGGAAGTGGCAGCAATTGACAATGAAATGGGAGAAGAACATTTTAAAATGATAATAGACTTGTGAGGTGTAGACCAACTAACATGCATATAAGGAGTGATTTGATCCATATTTATGGTGGTAAACAAATGGAGGACAGCCAACAAATTTATTGTTCTTGTGGTTGTATTATCTGTAATGGATGGAAACAGGAGTCCTACTTTGGAAGAAACTATACGACCATGTTGTAACACATCTCAGATGGTGAAAATGCAGAAATCACCTGTGCATTTTTTGTTGGGATTAACCCCAATCCCACGAACACCAACAAACACACACACAAGAGCGAGAGAGATTGAACAGAGAAAAAATCCACTAAAACAGCTTACAAAAACTCTGACCGCGAAGAGGAACAACCAAATCCGGTGTTCGACACTCAACTCGCACAGATCTTCTCTCAATCTCACCGGTGTATTGTTCGCAGCACAATTCCGCTTACGAAACAATGACACACTCACTCGTTAAATAAAACCCTACACATAAGCACCTATATATAGGGGAGGAAAGAATCATAGTCCTAGAAGAACTAGAAGACCTAGTAGACCTAGCCCACTAATGGGCTAACCGGCCCACTTTTGGTGGACCACAAACCCAACATTTTTAAGGTTCAAGCAAGTTAGTGTCGATGGATTTGGCCACCTGCAATGTGAACCAATGATTCACTGGCACCAAAAGAAGAAAAGTACGTACAGGGTAAACCATCACCGCACGACAAGAAGAAAAGTCGTGATCATTCAATGCCAATCAATAAGAATTTCATAAACGTGTTATGGAATCTCTTCACTGATGTTATGAACTCCTTAATAGCTAAACATGAAGTGTGATGATTAACCAGGATGATCCAAAGATGATCCAATAACCCTGTCGCTGGTGAAGCTTATTTTCCACGTAATTGCTCTCTTTTTTTATCTTCTTGGTCCTTTTTTAAACCTCCAGGTGTTCCGTTCTCTCCGATCTTTTCCTTCATCTCTGAACTATGGCATAATAAAACCAAGTTATTGCCATCTGGAGATTCTGGACTATGGTATAGTTGATCTTGGGCTGTGAAGTTTTGCCTTCCATCTTGCATTTGGGTATTCTATTTGCATGTCACTTCTGGCTTACATCCTTGAAACAAGGATTTTTTTGTGAGATTTATCTTAGTATTCAAGAGAGTATGTCTCTTGTATCTCATTTCTTAAATTTAGGCTGATTAGAAGGTTAATCTACTGCCATTTTGTCATCTAATTAGTGTTGTTTTAGTAACCTTTCAAATCATGTTGTATTCATGTCAGGTCTCTACATCGCTCGATTCCCTCATTGATATTACTGGTGGGAAAATAAACATTCATGTACTGATGGCCCTTGCAGCCTTTGCCTCCGTGTTTATGGGAAACCCATTGGAAGGAGGCTTGCTTCTTGCAATGTTTAATCTAGCTCATATTGGTAATTAGTAAATTTGTGTAGTTCCATATTAATTAGGAAAGGATATTAACTTTCGCCAGCTAATATTTACCATGGCTGCAGCTGAAGAATATTTCACCAGCCGTTCAAAGATTGATGTGAAAGAGTTAAAAGAAAATTATCCAGATTTTGCTCTTGTGCTGGAAGTAACCAATGGAAAATTGCCTAATTTCTCTGACTTGTCATACAAAGAAGTCCCTGTAAACAACTTAGAAGTCGGCTCATATATATTGGTCCAAGCTGGTGAGGTCTGTACTTGCAAGTTCTTTTTAAGTTTTCACGCGAAACTTTATTGGCTATGAAGGATGTTATAATGCAATGTTGGGTGATTTATCTGTTTTGGTTAAAGTACGTCAAAATCTGTCATATGAATCATGTTTTTGTGAGCTTGTGAAAATTTTGGCTAGTTCTACATGGAAGTATGCAGTAGCATCCTCTTCATTTGATGGACAGGATAAGCCTGAGAATGGCGTGAGTGGATGTACTTATACTCAACAAGTAGCAAAGCACGTGATCATATGTTTAGCTGACTCATGTTTTCTTATCTCTCTCTCTCTCTCTCTTATTTATTATTACTTACTGTTAATTATTATTTTCCTTTTGTGTGTTGTGTGTGTGTGTGTGTGTGTTTTTTTTTTTTTTTTTTTGGGGGGGGGGGGATGTTGTCGGTATGATATGCCTACTTTTCTTTTGATCTTTTTGGAGGCTAGAGTACATGTTGAAGGAACCTGCCAAAATGCATGAGCCATGAGGTAAACAACTGGGCTTCTCCAGTTGGGTCGGTGTTGAACTGAGGACCTTTTTGGAGCTGGTACTTCCCAGATGTTTTACACATCCGAAAAAATGTTTCTTTATACTCCGTAAATTTCTCTGAGTTCTTACTCCACAGTCTGACACATGTTTCTGACTATTAGATAGCAGTCATCAATAACTTGTTCTTTTTGAAGTTTATTGATCACTTAGCCTAGAAGTGTCGTAATGCTAGCGTATCATGTTCAGTCAGTACCCGTGGATTGTGAAGTTTTCCAAGGTAGATCAACAATCACGGTCGAGCACTTGACTGGAGAGGTCAAACCAGTGGAGAGGAAAGTTGGGGATTCTATTCCTGGTGGTGCAAGGAACGTGGATGGCATGATGATAGTGAAGGTATGTGTAACTTTTCAAGTTGTTCGTATGCGTCTTCTTTCGTTTTGCCCTTCTTTAGTCCAAGTTGATTCTGTTCCTCTCTATTCATTTCATTAAGACGCAAAATTGAAATATTTTGTTTTCCTTATTCAATCATTGATAAGAACTCAGAAATTCTGAAATTTCTGTAAACATAGGTGATAAAAGGTTCTTAGATTGTTTTACTTGCATCTAATCATTGGGTAACTTTTCGGTGTTTCTCATGATTAACTTGTTTTTCTCCAAAGATCCTTCATCCTCCACTTATTCCTCTTGAACTATATAGAAGGGACTCCTAGAATTTGTAAGAACCTTGGTTAAGAAAATTTAACCGTCTCCATGTTCAAATGTCTACGACTTTATAATTATTAATTTGTTGTTTTTAGTGGCCATTGTTGGTGGCCTTGTGGATCATGATATGGTGGTGGTGGTGGTGATGGATTGTAGGAATGGCAACGGGGTTGATCGGGGGTGGATATTACTTTCCCCGTCTCTGATTTTGGAACCTATATTCAATTTCCATCCCCCCCCCCCCCCCCCCCCCCCCCCCCAATCCCGAACGTGAAATGGAGATCTTCAAACGGAGAACGGATATCCAAAAATAAAAAAATAATAACTATTAGTTCTAATATAAAATATATATACATTAGAAATTATATAAAATTTGACAAACCCTAAAAAACCTATATATTATATAACTTATAACAACTATAGACAACCCCAAAAATTCCTTAAGTAATATGGATCGGGGCGGGGATCGAGGACGAGATACATATCCCCAAATCCTACCCGTTCCCCGAAGTTTTTTTCAAAGTCATCCCCAAATCCTACCCGATCCCTGAAAAATCCCCGAATCCCCAATCCGTTGGGGGCAGAGCGGATTGGATTGGGTGAAATTGCCATCCCTAATGGATTGGCATAGATGGTGAATTGGTGATAGTTAGAGTTGAAGAAGCGGATTGGGTATATTGCCAATGTGTTGGTTTACGTTGAGTTTTGGAAGTGATGGTCTGCATGTCGTGGGAACTGGTGGCATGGTGGTCTCAGCTCTGGCAGTCTGTTGGATACTGAAGGGGGTGATCGGGCTGACAAAATTCTTGGCAACCAAAGTAGTTACAAAGGTTTTTGGTGATTGTATTAAGATTAAGTGGTGGTGGTACATGTTAGAATATTAGAATAAATTAGTTAGTTTAGTGCCACATTGGTTATGTGGGGAAGCTTGTAGTCTATGCTCTCTATATAAATATAAGCTCGTGTTAGGGTGTATTATCATCCTATACACTTTATCTCTCTCTCTTTTCTATCTCGATAACAGTACATACATTCTTTTTCTGGTATGCATCCCTTCTAACAAAGTTACAAAGCTACTGTTTCTGAATTCCTTAGAGATATTGTCTCGCCCCCATAGATATGCTCCACCTAGATTCCTGTTTCAGTTTGTTGACTTCCTCCCAAAAGTGCATTCACATATGCATCCCCCACTGAAGGGCATGGATAGCACCTAGGACCTTCTCCATTGGAGACCTTTTGGGGTTTCCTTATTCTTTATTTTTAATTTAATTGGTTATTCTATCACCTGATTGCACATACAACTGAAAAAGCATTTCGGCTTTCAACATACTTTCCCGTACCTTATTCATCACTCGGAGATGGTTTTCTTAGTTCTGCTATATTAATGTCTGTGACTCTGTATGGTTTCTTATCCAGTTTAACTGCAATGTTTACTCAGGCGACAAAGACATGGAGAGAATCGATGTTGAGCAGGATTGTGCAATTGACAGAAGAAGCGCAGCTAAGTAAACCAAAGCTTCAGAGGTGGCTGGACAAATTTGGTGAGAACTATAGCAAAGTGGTTGTGGTTCTATCAGTTGCTGTTGCCCTTATTGGGCCACTTCTTTTCAAGTGGCCGCTCTTTAGTACGTCAGGTAATTTGAGGAGCCATGCATGCGTTTTATAAGTCCTACCCACTACTTGTGCTGCACTTTGATCTTTGTATAATTTTTAGTTGTCTTTAGCTGGTTTCTGCATTATTTAGCTACAACAGGGTCTCTGATATCATATTGGTTTGTCAATTGCTTATTAGTTGCTACTTTTAATCATTGTTTGTCAATTAGATCAATGTGCATTCTTCTATCACCCCCAGAACGCAAGTAGCATAAATACACTAAAAGGGACAATTTTTTTATTATGTATGTGTTGTAGTAAGTTACTAACCAAGGCATTGGTAGTCATATTTAACAACAAATATCAGAAAAACAGTTGCCAGTTTTGGCTGGCTGACTGCATGCTAAAGGTTTTGTCGTAGGAGTGCTAATAGTGGCTGTGCATAATTCCTTTTTACAAATAAAAAATTAACAAAATCTTATTAACAGGAGAAGGAAAAATAACACGGAAATCTCTCCAAAGAAAGTTCAAAAAGCTTTATCTTTGTTATCTCAATTCCTGGCATCCGCATAGAAGTTGCTGGTAAATTTAAATTTATTCCATCCATGTCTCTTTTTGTATTATTGCATCTACAGCTGGGTTGTACTCCTTTAAGAGGGCAGAAAAGTATTTTCTCCACCATCAAATTACTCGCAGTACCAATAAGTAGTACATAGTGATATTCAGTTTTATCATTTTAATATCTTTTTATCATTTTAATATCTGAAATGCCATTACTCGTTTTCGAAGGGCATTATCATGCATTCCTAAAATCCTTATGGCTCCTCAAAACACCTTGAGGCAAGGTGACGTATATGAGTCAAGGCTGAGGCACAAAAGGCACGCACGCCTCAGCATTAGGGACTGATTTAGGCATTTGAGGTGCTATTTTGTGATTTTTTTTCCTGTACTTGTTGATATGAACATTTGGAAAAATTGTGTAATTAAATTTTGCCTATGTTACAATTCTTCCTTTTTTTCTCCCACGTGCACCTAGATCTGATGAGCTGTGTGCCCCGTGCCTCACACTTAGACTACAGGGGACCTTCAGACATTGGTGCATCTCAAACTTCTAAACACTGGCGATATGTAGTGATGGTACATTTGCACATCATTTCACCTAGTGACTTTCCTGAATTACCTCCATTTCCACAGGCTTGGGAACTGACTTGAATGGATCTATTTTCTAATTCTCATTCAGGAGACAAGAAAGGCAGTACTAGGGACATGCTGTCTTCTATTATCTGTATTGTGCAGTGAATTTTCTACTCTTAAGTAATGACTGTTTCATATAGTTTGCAGAGGATCAGTTTACAGAGCTTTGGGACTCATGGTGGCAGCATCACCATGTGCATTAGCTGTAGCTCCTCTGGCATATGCTACTGCCATCAGTGCCTGTGCAAGAAAGGTATGAGCAGAGGGCTTAACATTATGAAGCAATAAAGCATACTCCTCCATATTATTATAAGTGCTCTCTCTCTCTCTATATATACACACACACACATATACACACACACATTGTTTAAAGAACATTGCTTCTGTTTTCTGCTTTTGGTTATCTGTTTTGTCATATACCCATAATGGTGATGTCTTTAGTCTTTTTGTATGTCTCCCAATTCATTGGATTTAATATTTCAATCGGATGTCTAAGTTCAAATAGAATCATGTTCAAATTTGTCTAAATGTGACTTCGTGAGAAACTGTGGATGCAGTAGACCAAATTGACTTTGGAGGCTGTAGTTCAAAAGGATTTAGGTTTTTTGGATATCACATAACATGATGCCTTTGATAGAGCTCAGATAGCCGATCTTAATTGATTGGGACTTAAGGGTCGGTTAGGGTTGGCATATTTGACACCATTCACAGTTCAGCAGCTGGTGCAAGACCATATCATTTTTGTACATTCCAATTAGCTTGGGCTATATGATTCCTTCACAATTTCAGCTGTTAACAGTTCTTTTGTTACTTGGATGATGGACTCACATCCATCCCCAATATACAGGTTCTAGTGCTGGAATTAAATTTGGATCTTGAAAAGATTTGATATATGGGTCTTGCTAACTACCGCGCCCACTTGGCGGTAGATTACATACACACAATGCCAAACAAACATGAATATCAATGCACATTTTACGGATATCAATATATATTCACGGATATCAATATACAATTTACGGATATCGATACACTTTTTATACATTATTCACCGCCTAGTGTGCGGTGGTTAGCATTCTCCTTGATGTATTTATGTAATCCTCATTCTCACACTGATCTTGCATTTTTGCTCACAGCTTTTTGCAAACTGATTGTGTTCACAGGGAATATTGCTGAAAGGTGGACATGTTCTAGATGCGCTAGCTTCTTGCCGCACTATTGCATTTGATAAAACTGGCACATTGACGACTGGGGAATTTATGTGCAAAGCTATAGAACCAATCCATGGACACATGAAGAATGATGGAGGAAAGTTTGCTTCTTGTTGCATTCCAAGTTGTGAAAAAGAAGCTCTTGCTGTAGCAGCAGCCATGGAGAAGGGTACCACCCACCCCATCGGAAGGTTGGTGAAAGAGAAATGTTTCTTTCTAATGCATTTTCTCTCTCTGCATGATTGCATTATTATTATTTTTCATCAGAAACTATGAGTCAAAATTATTAACTGCTAAGCTATCAGGATAAATGTTTTAATCATGTATCTGAATTTTCTAATTTGCAAATTAGAATACCTGTTGGTTGTCTGGCATCTCACAACCAAAGTCTCTGGGCTGAGTGTAATCAATACTAACTACCCAGAAAAATGGTCTCAACTCTCAAATAATTAGGACATGCAGTTACCTACTATCTTACCTGTGAAAAGGTAAGCATCAATAATCATTATTATCAACAATTTTTTGATCTATAGTGATTGTATTGAGCATGGCTACCATAATTTATATTTGGAATTGGTACCTCCCTATCTCTACCTTCCAGTATCGAAAAACAGATTGACGTGGCTTCATTTGGTGGGAGATGAATAGTAGGTATTTCGATGGAATCAAGAAACCATGGCTATATATTATAAAGTTCTTCAGATAGTATTTTGTATTGTTGTATTTTGACGAACTCCTAGATTTTATAGGGATTTAATACACAGCGGATGAGTAGATGGTCTTTCTGTTGTAAGGCTCTTTTTTCTACAAACGCCTTTTCTTCATATATGAAATCACTTGTCAAAAATGATTCTGTAGATATATGTTTGATGTTTTGTGTGTGGTTGGTTATCCCGTCCTATGAGAAATGTAATGTGTTTTTCTCCTATGGGGAGAGATGTAGGGTGGAGAAGAATGGTAGAGAGAGTATGTTATCTGCTTTTGGAGTGAGAACCATTTCCTCTATAAATCAGCTTCAATTAAAACTTATATTGTCCTGATAATTTCCTTATGCCTTGGTTGGACTCAGACTCGATACTTAGTCTAGTTGTCTTTTTGGGAGTATTTATCACTTGTTTCTTTTGTTTGTTGCAGAGCTGTTGTGGATCACAGTGTAGGGAAAGACCTTCCTTCTTTTTCGGTTGAAAGTTTTGAGAATTTACCGGGGTAGAGGTCTTTTTGCGACGTTGTCTAGCATTGAGGTAGTCTCTTCCCCGGCATTATATTATTGATTTGTCAGCTGGAAAGTTTGCGTTGATTGTTTTTTACTTATCTTTCTTCTCAATTTAATGGATGGGTGTCTCATAGTGTTGGATGATACTTTGATCAACTCTAATATGTGTCAGTTAGACAGTATCATTGCAACTCGCGAGTCCCCTGCAATAGGTGTTTTGAGAAAGGCATTATTTTCTACTCTTGCTCAAATTAGGTAGACTCCAGCTCAAATTTGTTTAGGTCTTGATGCACCATGCTTCTGGATCATACCCACTTCTACATATAATGACGATTTCTAGTAGTACTTGTTTAGCACATTGCACGTGCACTTAGTGTGGGCTTCGGATTTTCATTTTGGTGTCCCACCATTACAGGAAAATTAAGTCAAAGTTCAATTTTATTTACTTGTAGTCAGGACTTGGAGGAGGTGAACCGTTGAAAGCTTCACTTGGTTCCGTAGAGTTCATCACTTCACTTTTTAACTCTGAAGATGAATCAAAAAAGATTGTGGAAGCAGTGGGCACATCTTCTCATGGAAGTGATTTTGTTCATGCTGCTCTCTCCGTTAATGATAAAAAGGTGATGTTCTTAGTCGTGTTAGAATAATGGTGGTGCTGGATTTTGTGACTCTGGTTTTGTTTTCGTGTTTCAATTTGATTTTAATTCAGGTGTACTAATTTTGCTTTCCCACTTACAAAAGATGAAAGGTGAGGTAGATATATGTTTTCAGCCATTTTGTCTCCAGATTTAAGCATTTTTTTCAACTACCTCACTGTTGGATGTGCAAACCTCTCTCGATTATTTGAATTAAATAATGGAGATTGTAGTAATTGTATTTTATTTTATCATAAAGACAAACAATGCTTCTATTTTCAGGGCATTCCCCATGTGCCATAATGTGCCCCTTCTTTGGCGTGCTTACCATAATCAGTTGTTGAAGAACCTTCTAAAATTGCAAATGGACACGTTAAAATGAGTCTGGACGTTTTCTAAAATTGACTTTTCAGTTATCCCCACTTCACATGATATCTTTGAATTCCTCCCTGTGCAGAAACATTAGAATAAACAACCGTAATTTACTTGGTAATTTTTACCATCATAATCTTTGTGAGTTAGTAGGAAATGATAAGGTTCATTACATTGGTGAACAATGTCATTAGTTTCTGAGAACAGTGATAATTTAATTAACACACTCAGCATGGTGCATCTGTGTAATGATAGAAACTATATCACTTGGTGGAGAAATAAACGATGGAAAATTCAGAGCCTAGTGTCCTTGCTTACCATAATCAATTGATTAAGAACCTTCTAAAATTGTAAATGAACACATTAAAATGAGTCTCTTAGTTATTTCCTCTTTCTAGAAATGACTTTTCTTTGAATTCCTAACTGTGGCACAAACATTAAAATAAACAACCCTAGTAACATGGTAATTTTACCATTATAATCTTTGTTCTTTAGATAATAAAGTAGGAAATTTATAAGGTCCATTACGTTCAGTGAACACTGTTGTCATTTGTTTCTGTGAACAGTGGCAATTAATTCAACAAACACACTCAGCATGGCGCATCAGTGTAATGAGAGATATTATACTATCAAATAATTCAACAAACACACTCAGCATGGCACATCAATTTAATGAGAGAAATTATCTCACTTACTGGAGAAATGAATGGCTGTCACTTCAGAGTCAATTCCTCAGCATTCCTAGTTTTCAGAAAAGAAGAGAAAAGTTAACGAAGTAAAATACTTCTGTGTCATTGAATTTCTCATGCCCACCAATTGGTTACCCATAGACATCGTACAGGGGATGATGGATAGCAATCAATATCAAATGATTAGTCTGGTCCCTCTTTTAAGATCAGGACGATGTGATTTTAGCTGGATTTTGAATACGCTGTGAGTCTGTGACATATATTCTGAATTCAGTTGTGGCCTCTGCTTTCAGGTAACACTGTTTCATTTAGAGGATAAGCCTCGACTTGGGGCTTTGGATGTCATTCTGGCATTACAAGATCAAGCAAAGCTCCATGTAATCATGTTAACTGGTGACCATGAGTCAAGCGCATGGAGAGTTGCAAATGCAATTGGTATTAATGACGTTTATTGCAACTTGAAGCCTGAGGACAAGCTCAGTCATGTTACTAGTATCTCAAAAGATACAGGTAACATTTCGAATTCCAGCCTGCCTAAGTGTTTTTGCTTTGTCCGCCTCACTCTTTAGTCTTTGTGTTTATCTTCTTTGACGTGTGAGTGAATTTTATAACTTTATATTTCACAACACACTGTTTAATGCTGTAGCTGCTATTGGACAATTCTGAAATTCAATCAGTGTTTTGTCAATATTAAGTACAAGGAACAAAATAGTAATAAAAGAATCACTCTTGTAGCAAGTTGAATAGCACGATGCATCACAGGCATGGAAATACTGACAATTTGCAGAACGTTTGCCACAACACATCACATTCATTTTTTCTGAAAGTAGGGTATTAGTCAATAACAATAATAAATGATGCAAGGCTTGCTCTGAGTAAAAGTATGGCAAGTAAATAGTTGATTTAGGCTACTTACAATGGTAGCTTCACAGATTTTTCATTGTATTGCAGGGGGAGGTCTTATTATGGTGGGTGATGGTATCAATGATGCTCCGGCACTTGCTGCTGCTACTGTAGGTATTGTGCTAGCCCAGCGTGCTAGCGCAACTGCAATAGCTGTGGCAGACGTGTTGTTGCTACGGGACAATATTGACGGCGTTCCATTTTGTATTGCTAAATCTCGTCAAACAACTTCCCTGGTACACAAAAGCTCTATTCCCTTTCCTCTAGCTTCCATATTTTTTCTTGCGTTTTTTTCCTGGTAGAGGTTGTTCGTTTCACTACTCTCATCTATCTGGATCTTATTCTTACATAAACTTTCTTTTTGCAGGTCAAACAAAATGTTGCCCTGGCCTTATCGAGCATTGTTTTGGCCTCTCTTACGTCGGTTTTGGGGTTTCTTCCACTATGGTTAACGGTATGAATAAGTCAATATGTACTTTTAAAAACTCTTGTCCTTTCTTTTTCTATGCATGTATGCTATGACAGGAATTACGTCAGATAGATACCTTATGATGTGAGGTTTTCAAGACCAAAAATAATAAGACCGTGCTAAAGCCTCAACTAAAGTAGAACAAGGTTAAAGCCCAAGGATCGTCCCTCCAGAATCAATTCTCAAGTTAATTATGTAGGATGATTGTTTGGAAATTTTATCAAACTAAAAATGATCTAAATGATTTATATGGAAGTGAAATTGTGAGTGAAGGGTGAGGAAGAAGTTAGGCAACTTCATCTTGCAGAGATCTTAGGAGGAACTTTCCGAAGAACTAGCTAAGTAGCCACATTAGTAGTACTTGAGATGATTTTGCAGCCTACTCCATTTGGCTAATCTTGCGATTTCTAGTAATTTTTAACCCATTGAAGAACTGAAAGCTGAAAGGGGAAAGCTAGAGTGGGCAACACCATGTTTGTGATCAGATCTTGTTCTTGACCTCGGGCTTAAGTTCTTCTTAGAGTCCTTGCCTTTTTTTTTATTTGTTAGGCACTTGCTGGCACGCCTCATACCCGGTGATATAGTGGAACCACCCAAGAATGTGACGTGGCAAGACATCTATTTTCAAACCATGAAAATAAATAATAAAAGACAAAGCACAAAGCAAACCTCTTTAAATTTTAGAAACCTAGAATGTACAATATTCTACAAGACAACAACCCCTCACACTGGGCTACATCCCACAGCAGATGTCAACAACATAGTACAACTACCTCTTTTATAAAGAAATATAAACAAAGGATACTCCAGTAACGATAGTTGTATAGTGGACCGCTCTCTATTGTCGAACATCTAAAGAGTATCGCATTTATATGCGTAAGCTAATTACATGCTCAGTGAGCTAACCACATGATAATGTCTAAGATGTATCGTTTGGGTCTTACACTTGCCCTTGGTAAGTCTAGGTTTGCAAATCTTGTAGTCCGAGGGGGTGCTTGGTGGAAGGGGATCTTTTAAAAATACTACTGGTTGATCCATTCGAAGACCAGGATACCTGACATTACACGTATTGAAGTACCCAACACTTCTTGACGTCTATGCTGCCCGTTGGAATCAAACTAATGTCAACTTGCAAAATCAGGGATCGGGATCAACGCCTAATGGCTCGAGGAAAAGCGTCCTACCAACCGTAGGTTTTTTCTTTCCAAGGCGTTGCCCGTGACTCATCATGGGAGAAAGGGGCGGAACTTTTGTGTTCAGATTAGGAATTTCGCTACCTCAGAACCGTTGGCTTCAGTCACGGCTCCCGTGTCATCAGGCCACCAACTTCCTTGACTTTCCGGCATTGGGCAAGCATCATGGTCTTACGACTTTGCGGAGAACTATGTTTTTGGTAAACAGTTGCCCGGGCCTAGTCATTGCAACCCCCTTTGTGAGAGGGCACCCAGCCAAGAGCAAGAATTAGGGTGCATCTAGTTTGAAGCTCTCTCTTTCCTTAGCACAAGCGCTAAGCAAGAATAATTTATTTGAGTCTTAGTCTTCTTCTATTAATTATTCACCGGGACGTTCTGAGTCAATAGGACTTGCTCTTTGATCTATGAGAATTGCCTTTCCTTTTGAGGCCAGGGTTGGTGTTTTTTCGTCCTAAATCAGCATGCCATCCAAAACCTAAATCAGAAAGAAGGAAAAGCCGTAGTCTACCCATCAAAGAAGCATGTCTCAATCACCGAAGCAGGAAGTTCCAGGAAGAGAGCTACGCATGGATTCGTAGATGTAACTTGCTTAAATGTATACTATATATGGCTCTGTTGGATTCATAAATGCTCCCTGGATTCCTACTTTAAGAAGAAAATTTTCTTAGATACACAACTTGGCTGCTATCACGTGAATTATGAAGGCCAAAATTCCTTCACTTCCATGATTCCATCACAAAATGGCTGAAAAGATTGTGTTTCAATGTGATCCCCACAACATGGGAAAGCTTAAATGGGTCAACTAAAATTTGCATGCGTCTATCTATCAAAAACTCGGAATGGATTTGTTCAGAACTTCAGAGTCCAAAAATTCCAACCTACACCCCGCACCACAAAAATCAATTAGAATTTGTATGTTTCAAACCCACAAAGTGGGTGAAATCACTGCTCCTCCGTCAAAGCTATCAGAAAGATTGTTGAAAGGCATGGACGGAGGGACCATATGGCAAGTGGGGTCACTTGACCCCATTGAGCTGTGAAAGTTCCTTAGAATATGTGTAGTTTTTATTGGTATTTTACATATTTGACCCATAAATATTTTAATAAATTGAACCAAAGATGTCATTAAGACTAATATTTTCCCTTTATCATTGCCAACCAAGACCTAATTGCAATGAAATGTGTAGAATTTTAGATATTTGACCCCACTATCCATAAATCCTGGTTCAGCCCCTACTGGAAGTCAGTTTCTTTCTTCCTGCAAAAACTATTGAGACTAAATTATGAAAGGCGATACTCGTGCTTTATATCTTTCAGACTCTTGATAAAAAGAAGACGAGTATAGGAAGTGAGTTTGACAATGTGAGGCGGGAAACGAACTTAATCTAGTATTAGGGGTGTTTGTTACTCCTCCTTCTCATGAGTATTTAATTTTGGAGGTGATTATAGTTGTAACTTATGTTAAATGTCTGCTTTCTGTATATTAAAGTGTAGTTGTTATGTCATGGAATTCTATTTGACTAGAATTTTCTATTGGTTTTTGGTATGATTGGAATATTGCAATAGCAAATTTTAGAATTAGTCCCCTCTTGATATCTACTTTTGCAACTGTTTTGCATTTGTTCTCAGCATGTAAAGAAATCGGTTGCTCAATTTACCCTTTTTCCTCATCTCTTACCTGATTAATGCGCAGGTTCTTTTACATGAAGGTGGAACTCTTCTTGTTTGTCTCAATTCTATCCGTGCACTAAATGACCCAACATCATCATGGAGGCAGAACCTTTCGGACACAATTGCTAAACTCAAATACATTATTATGGTTCTGAGGAGTCATGGCACCCACCCAGGTACAATTCATCCTGCACCGCTTCGACAAACACCATCTTTTCACAGCTCTTAAGGTGATATCATTAGGCTCAAGCAGAGTGCTAACTTTTTTAATTACTGTATATAATGGAATGAAAAAAAGAGTTTTAAGTTTCTAGTGTAGATTTGCATGTGTATTTCGGCAATAATCATTTCTCTGAGTTGCTGAAAATTGGCTTCATATGTTCAACACAATTGTATACATACTGTTTTTTGTCCATAACTATTTTTTCTGGTACCTATTTGTCGGACCTCATGGGAGTGTGTTGTATTGTTGTCAGTTTTCCATTTATTGTTACAAATGCAGGAAACATGCTTCATTTTTGCAGAAAACAAACATAAGGTTTTAGAAAGGGAAAAAAAAAAAACAAAATAAGGAAGGATAGCCGGAGAGGGTGGGAAGTGTTGCTGCGTGAGAGGGTTTGATCTTTTAAAGTAGACAGTGGAATGGCCGGAAGTGGTTGTAAGATGGGGAGGAGAAGTGAATGGGAGAGACAGAAAGATGGGAAAATCAGAAGAGGTAAATACCATTGAATGTGTTTAGATTTGCTTACTTGAATGTCATGTAGTGTATTAAAATGACTATGAAGGTAAAATTTTGAAGCGATGGTGTGCCCCTTTTGGTAACCACAAAGGGGTTAAAAGTCGATTTGTGAAACCAAAGGGGATGGGCCGAAATCTTTATTTCCTCTATCTGTGCATCTGTTGCCACTGCAAATTTTTAATGCAACAACGACCCAGTATTCTTTTGGGTTAGTTTGTCTCATTGAAAATGTGAGACCCATTCACTTCAGGCCAAGCGTGCAGCAGTTCTTAAATGGCGATCACTAGACGGTGCCATATTTGATTCCTCCAGAAAAGCCAGCACTGCTCTTCTGAACTTAGTAGTCGCCTACTAGTTGGAAGCACAAAAATGTAGGAAAATGGTGAAGATTGAAGTTAACCAAATTTGAAATCATGTGTATTTTTTTTTTTTTTTTGCTTTTGCAAATACGTTATTGCAACATGTGTGCCAGTGTTTTAGCTAAAGGATAATTGAGTCATCTTTGGTAAGAGCTGTAGTGGTAGGTTTTTAGTCTTATAGTACAATGCGTTTTGGCATCACTAAGTATTGCTGTGAGCTTGCTAAATCTGGCAAAACCAGTCTCATTGGCACCATCTTATAGGGTCCATTTGGCGTAACTAGATTATGGGATTATTGGATTGTTGGATTATGTTGGGTGCCGGACGGAATAATCTAGCTCAAAGTGTTTGGACTAAATTATTTGTGGATATAGAAGTTATGTTGTGTTTGGAGCTAGATTAATCTAGATTATTTGGGTAAATAATTTAGGCCAAATGGGGCTAGATTATTTCCCGAATAATCCAGACAATCCAAATAATCTAATTAAGGCAAATAGAGCCATAATCCTTGTTACCTCTATGACATCTCACATATACCCACCGATTGATGGCGACCCTAGTGTTTTGTTCCTTTTTTTTTGGCTTTAAAGCTTTGTCAGTGTTCATCTTTTAATAAAACTTGTCTGGATTTCATGTTTGCTTGCTGTTTTATAAGTGCTTTTCCAGAGGACCCTACATTTTCCAAAAATGATCATTTAGTTCCTATTTGGTTTTTCCGCAAGAACTCTGTTGGAGAAGGATTTTCGTATGGGATCAAAGATATTCTCATATGATCTCTCGTGATCTTTTTTATGTGACAGAAAATGAACTTCACGACAGTCACATTTGATGATCGAAATTATTCATTTTGTAAACCTTTATCAGTACCTCACACGTGCAAGAAAAATCAGGTTGATTAAGCATTGGTACAAACCATCTTTTGTCTTAAGAGGTGGTTTAATTTTTTACAAAGGTAACTATGACTGGGTTAATTTTCTTTATTGTTATCTGATTAACATGTTTTCCTACTTTGAGGAAGGACAATGGAAATAATAATCCTTTTTATTCGAAAATCACGAAGGATGATTTGCACATCGAAATTTAGGGATAAGTATGAAGGGGGTTTATGAAATAGGGATTAGTATGAAGGGAGAAGTTGGGGATCGCAACTGCGGGGAACAGCTTTTTCTGAATGACAGCAGTTTAGTAGTATGAGATATGGTTAGTTTATATATATGGCCGTTGAGATTTGAACCGTGCAGGGTATCCTTTTCTCTTAATACCTAACCTAACCTAACCACCAAAACAAATCACCCAAATTTCAATCCAGACGAAAAACATGTTGGGAGTCAACAAATTTAAGTTTTATATCTTCAGCTTGGCAGGGTTATTTACTTTTACAAGTCGTTCAAATTTTAAATTAAAAAAAAAATAGATACAAATGACAATGCCTAAGCTTACCAGAAGGGGAAAAAAAAAAAACCACAAAAAAAAAAGAGCTAAAGGTCCAAACACTACTTTTCATCTTGAGCTTACCAGAAGGGAAAAAAAAAAAAAAAAACCACAAAAACCACGGGAAAAAAAAAAACCACAAAAATTTTCATCTTGAGCTTACCAGAAGGGGGAAAAAAAAACCACAAAAAGTAACATGAAGAATGTAAAATATAATGTGGTGAACTCGAAAGTCTGTTCCATAAATTTTGTTTGGATCAATTTGTGGGTTTTAATGAACACAAAACATCATTCACACATTTATTGTTTTTTATGGTTAGTTTCATTCACGCATTTTTTGTTTTTGGATGGTTAGTTTCTGTTATTAGCACTTACTAACAACTGATATTTAATTATGACTTACAAAATTTATGACTCCAACAAACTTCAATAAATCAAAATTTTCCATTTTGGAAAACACCTTTATTCTTTTTATTATTTCTTTTAAAAAAAACAAGGAAGAGGCTTATATGTCACTTCCTAATAAGCTGTAAAATGTACTACCACTAGTAAAGCAGTATTTACAGCTCACATTTCAGTCCACCCCATTCATTTCATATACCTAGAGAGAGTCATGTAATCTTCCTAATATGGTAACAGCCTCCATGCCTAGAATCCAAATAAAATGGAAATTCGACCCAATTAAAAAAAAAAATCACAACTTACTAAAAATCACACAATTAAAATACTAAACTCTGGATTGAAAATTCAAAGGATTTTTTTTTCTTTCATTTTGAGATTAAATGTTCCTCATCTTTCTTGCAATTTTTTTCCCTTTCCCCCAAAACTATACACTAATAAAAAAGAAAAGACCCCCTTCCCTCTCCCCCTACCCTTAATTTATAGAGAATAATAGATAAACAAACCCCCTCCAAACAAAAAAAGTTGCAGTTTTTTCCCCCTTCTCTCTCTCTTCCATGTCATTTCCCATTCTCACTCTCTGTACACAGAGGTCAAGATCAATTTTTTCCTTTTCTCACTTCTCTAACACGGGCCGCCCTTGCCTTGATTTCATTCCTTTGATTACCTACTACTCAACCTTGCTAATTCCTATACGCTTGACAATGGCGTTCCTGAATCCATCCAAAGTAGTTTGCTGCATGCAAAAACCACCACTGCTATTTCCTCTTTGTTGTTCAACCTCTGCCATATAACTCCAAACCTCCTCCCTTATCATCTCCTGTACCACCTCCAAAAAGTCCGCTCTAAAAGGCGTGAAATTATTCTCTTCCGGCGCAGGCGCTCTTACATCGCTTTCCTGTTGGTTAACAGGAAACGCCTGAATCGGAACTCGAGCTGCTGAATTCGTATCCACTGCCTCTCGATTCTGATGATTCGTCGGAATCTGTAGCGCCGCCGTTGGCGGTGTAGGAGCCGGCAAGACAGGCAGTAATGCAATCGGAATCGAATTCGGATTCACTGAGTGCATCGGCTCGTTCACGCGATTAGAAGAATCGGACGAGTCGACCCCAGGAAGGGCCAGGCTCAGAGATGTGTTCATCGACGCCAACGACGACGTCGTCTCAGGCTGAGGGGGCAAAACACCACCCGTTCTCGCGAAAGGTCGGAACACGTGAGACGAAGACAAAACAGGAGGAATACTGGAATCGCTGACGTCAGATCCGGAAGGGCTATTCGGACTGAAATACAGCCCCGAAACAGGAATCGCCGACCCGTCACTCACCGATCTCTTCAACGGCGGGGGATTGGGGAACTCATCGTTACAGTCGTCGATCGACGAGCACTTCCTCTTGAGCGTCGAGTTCCAGTGGTTCTTAATCGCGTTATCGGTCCGACCCGAGAGGAGTCGGGCGATGGTGGCCCACTTGTTTCCGAACCGAGCATGGGCCCTGATGATGGTATCGTCTTCTTCGGGTGTGAAAGCACGGTGCTCCACCTGAGGTGAGAGCTGGTTACACCATCGTAACCGGCACGATTTCCCGGATCGACCCGGAATCGATTTGCTAATCAGAGACCAGTTTCGGGGCCCGTGTTTTTGAACTAGGTTTTGCAACATGTCGTCCTCTTCTGGACTCCATGGGCCTTTGATCCGATCAACGTCTTTCTTTGTCGACGCCATGGTTTTGATTATCAGGATCTGTATAGCATGTAGAGGTAGAGGTAGAGGTAGAGAGAGAGAGAGAGAGAGAGAGAGGGGAGCTATTGAGAAGAGGGGTTTATATACAAGGGGGGGATTTTGAGAGAGGGAGAGGGAGGAGCGGTTGGATTATATAGGGGGAAGGGATAGGGGATGATTATGATGAGGGATATATCGGTTGATCCGGTAAGAGATGAATCCGAAGAGGCGTTATGGGCACCGCTTCTTCCAGGCAAGCGGTTTATCTAGGTTTTTGGGTTACAGCTGTCGAATGAACACGCGTCATATTCAGGTGCACTGATTTTTACACATCCTCAACTCCGTTTCCAGTTTTAAATCTCTTGACTTTTCTTATCACACTCTTCCAAGGCGCGTTTCCTACACTCTCCTTTTAGTTTTTGAAATCTAATTTTAATACTTTACTCAAACCTAAAATTATTAAAATAAAATCCACAAATTTAAAAACTATGTAGATTGAGGTGCAGAATAAACTTTTAAAATATAGAGTTTATCTAATTGACAATCACTCTCTACTCATCATGTTCCCACAAATAAATATTTTTATGGATAGAGTAACTAAACAAAATAAACAGGTTAATGCTATCATTAATATTTATCTATTTATAATTATAAAATTGAAAAAAATAAATTCTTTTTTGGGTTAAAAAAGAAATTCAACCAAATATTAAAAAATTGTAATTAGTAAAATAACTTTAATTTTTAAATATAAGTTAGAAAAAAAGGAATTGGTAGATACTATGATATAGTTTATCTTCATGGTGAAAAAAAAGTTTGATTAATCTTCATGGTGAAAAAGATATCATACGTAGCACGAGTCAGAATAAATATGATAAGTATTACAAAACATAATAAATAGTTCACACTACAGAATATAATCAATATACTTTAACCCTTTAAGTTTATTTATTTGCAAGAATGTGTTATTGGAACTTCATCTATAAATAGGGGAATTACAACCCTTTTAGATGGGGACATAAGTATAGGGGTCTTAATTAAGGGGCTGAATATGATAAAAGGGGAGCTTGAGATTAAAAGTAGTGATTAATTAAGAAGATGTTTTGTTGAGTTTCATAATAAGGGGAGGAATTATCTTAGCTTTGATTTGGCTAGTAGATTACGTGGATGGACAAAAGTGAAAAGTTAAGCCAATATTGAGTTAATTGGCGTTGTTGTCCTTCTATTTTATACTTGTATTAAATTTGATCTGTTATTATAAATAATATATAAAAATGGTGTCCTATATTTTATTGCTAAAAATTTAATACTATTGTACTTTATTATTTATTGTGTTAATTTTGTCATAATCTAATATTTTAATATTTAAATTCTACGATTGAAATGGTGAAAATAAAAAATTATTTACATAATCATTTGTGTAATTTACATAATTATTTTGTATTATTTTTTCCGCATCCAATAACTAATTCCGTTTGCGATCACATCATACAATAGAAAATCAACAACACATATGCGATGTCAAAATCATTCTTATAAATCAAACAAGTTAATTTTTTTTTATAACTCATATAGTTTGATAGTTAACGTCAAAATTAGCTTGTTATCGTTGGTAAGTTTTCAATAGCACCGAGGGTTTCAAGTTCTTCATCACAACCATTGACTATTTCACCAAATGGATAGAGACCAAGCTCCTGGTCATTGTCGAAGATCGAGGCTTGAAGCTTTTCATCTGGAGAAACATCGTGTCAAGGTTAAGTAATAATAACTCTAACCCATTTTATTAGAGTATCTCCAACTCACTAGCTATGCATGCACTGTTAATAATAATAACTAGTCCAAACATCATTTTTTATTTCCTACTCATTCTTCTTCATTTAGCTAGTCATTTTGCTTAAACTTCTCTTGACTAGTCTTAAGCAACAACAACAACAACAACAAATAGGCAAATTACCTTGCGAACAGTGCACAATTTTCATTTAAACTAGTCACGTCACTTTTAATACTCCAACAATCCTATCTATTTTACTTCACTTTAATTAAAATAATATTTCTTTCTCTCTTTTTTTCAACACTCATATTTTTTAAACACCACTACTTTTTGAACATTTTGATTAAAATAATATTTTTTCCCCTTTTGCTCATAAATAGTGGCTAGGTAAATATACCTAACCATTGTAGCAAAACTATAATAGAGAGTTGTTTGGCTAGTTTGGTGGTGGAAGAATTTAGTATTTTACCTATCTATTTTAGCTAGAAAAGTACAAATAGCTAATTTGTTGTAGTTGCTCTTAGAGCATGTTCAACAGCTCCTATCTAAAATACCTAGCCAACGATTTACTTTTTTATTTTAGCTAGCCACACGTCAATCATAATTTCAACAATTCTATCTATTATAGCTATCCGTACCTTTAAATATTATTTTGTTTTAATTTATTTTTCCTTTTGTCTTTGAAAAGAGAGAGAGAAAGGAAGATATGAGACTAAAAAATATAAAAATATATTTGATGGGTGAATAGTAACTAGCCAAATTTACCTAGTTACTATTCATAAAACTATTTTACCTAGCACTAATTAAGGCTCTTGGAATGCCTTTTTTTTGTTATTGGCTATCTAAAATAGCTAAATGTGTCATTTAGCTATCTAAAATAGCTAAATGTGTCATTTAGCTATTTTAGATAGCCAAACAACAAAAAAAATTCCCTCCAAGAGGCTCAATTAAGATTAGCTTTAATAGTTTTGTGAATAGTACCTAGCTTAATTTACCTAGTTACTATTCACCCATAAAAAGTATCTTTATATTTTTTAATTCCATTTTTTCAACTCTCACTTACTCTCTCTTATTTTTTTTGAACAATATAATATTTAAATGTAATGATAGTTATTTTAGATAGAACTATTAGAATTGTGATTGATAAGTGACTAGTTAAAATTAAAAAAAAAATAGGTAATTGGCTAGACATTTTAGTTAGAAGCTCTTGGACATGCTCTAAGAGACTAGGCAAAGGGAATGAATAGCTCAAATTATTCCATCTACAAGTACAAGTACAAGTGCAAGCATAGTATAGTATTAATGTATGAGATGAATAGCTAAAATAAGGAGTAGAATTGAAATACATAGAAAAAAATAAATAGGCAAAATAGAATTTTAGTTTTTCATTTTTTGTATTGTTTTAGTGTAGCTGCCAATCTTTTCTATTACCCTCGTTGAAATTTAGTTTGTAATATTCATATGGAGTGTAAGCCACGCACCATATGAGAGTAAGAGTGCATATTCATATTTTCGTTGTTGTTGGAAGTTACAAGCTTGGAAATTATAATAGACTGGAGAGAGACGGACCTTCAGAGTCCCAACGGAATAGTAACCCCATTAACGGAGACTGTTTCCTTTTATTTATTTTATATATTTGGGATAGTTTTTGTAACTGTTATTATAATTTTACAGCCCGACTTGAACGAAACTTATCTCTTTGATTGTATATTTTAGTCATTCGGAAAAACTTGATTAAAAGTATTAAACTTCTCTTTCGAAACTCAGTTCAAGAATTATTTTGCATTAATTTTATTTACAAAGAAAAAGAAGAAGGACAATATAAATAGAAGTTTCTAGATTTCAGAAACATTAAAGCAAGAAAAGACATAATTTGCAAATTTTGGGGCCACTGGAGGTTTACCTGGTCGTTAACTTCAGGGCCCCGAGGACTAGTCGGCATTAGGTGGGGGACCCCCCAAGCAATACCAGCTTGGTCTCCAAGCCGTCCGGATACCTCGGTTATCAAAAAAAAAAAAAAAGACATAATTTACTCAAAAATAAATATTCAAGGAAGAAGAAGGGAGTACATGGAACTGAAGAAGTTGGTGATATGGTTTTTTTTTAATATGTATTTTCTCTTTAAAAATGAAAAACATGTACTCTATATCGTATTTTCTTATTGTGTGTCGTAATCCAGAACTATTGCTCTTGTTTTTTTTATCACTTTACCTAAATTTTTTATCAATTTTTTGCTAATTTTTTAATTATTTATACGTCTTGACGAACGGAGTCAAATAAGTAATAAATTAAAACTTAAATTTTCCAAAAATTCACTCAAAGTGAAAACGAAAAGAATATTTGATAAACAATTTCATTGATTGTAATATATTTAGCTTTGTCTCAATTACACACAACTTCTGTCTATATATATATTTTTATACATTTTGCCTAACTCTGTGGATTAAATCAAAAAAATTAACAAAAAATTATGAATTTTTTTAAACATCAAATAATAATCAATGTTCTTAAGAGACATTAATTTTATAAAATTTTTTTTCTAATTACCGCTCAATAGGTTATGAATAATATACATATAATATCAAATAAATATGAATAATTATAAATATCAGTGCACATATTACAATTATCGATGTACCAAAGCTGGTGGTATTTTCCTTTTATAAATATGCAACTTGACATATAATATAAAGATAATAAAAATAAAAACGTATAAAAATCAATTTTCAATAATTTGTGAAGTACAACACTAGGGGATTTACTTGAATCTTGAGGAAGGTTGAAGCATGAGTGAGGATGAGCACATCAAGTTTGACCACACACACACACAAACAAAGATAGAGAGAGAGAGAGAGAGAGAGAGAGAGAGAGAGAGAAACAGTTGAAAGGTAAGTTAGGCCAGGCTGTATACCATTTTCATTTTTCCGTGCGATCAGTACTTTATTTATTTTATTTGTTTTTCCCCCCCTCCTTCTTGAACTAAACACACTTTCTCCTTTCCTTCTTATCAACAACGCAACTAAAACGGTTGCACGGAACTGCTGAGCTGGCAGAAAACGACAGAAGCGGTCGCAGAATCGGAGGGCGAATCATTACTGCTCTCCTGTCACTCCAGCCTGTACCACCCCTCTAACGGCCTCACCCCCCCTCCCCCTCGTGGCCCCCACTTTTTTTTTCTTTCTACCTCCACCGACCCTCGCCAGTAACCATCGCCCTCTTTTCATTCCACCGTCCTTCTCGTCCCTTATGAATTTTTCGTTTTTTTTTCAACTTTAATTAATTATTTATATGTATTTTCCATCTAAAATTTCAGAAAAATAGTTGAAAAAAACGGTGAAAGAAAATCTTATAAAATAGTTAGAAAATCCAAAGTATGCACGTGAACTGTGTACTACTGTAAATTACCTGTACGGATCCCGGTAACCGGTGAAGGACCACATCCCAAAAAATGCCTAAACTTCTTTAGGCTCAAGACCCTAGGCGGGGAGGGGGGAGTTTCGTCCTACCTTCGTCCTTCACTTTTTAAAAAGTAAGAGTACAGAGAGATCAGATTAGGCCTAAACTTAACGAAAAAAACATATAAAAATTGAGGATTGAGTGATGGTGGGGTGGGGGCATTAAATTAAGACTAATGTTAAGTATATAGATTTTACGGGCACATTTAAATATAGATATATTTAAAATTATTAAATAAAAAGAGAGTTCTTAATAATTTAAGGACTCTACGTACATTCAATATCTGTGTTCAGACTGTATCTATAAAATCTGTATATCAAGATTTTTTTTTAAATTAAAGTAGAATAGAGATGGTGAGTTATAAATAGTATAATATTTATGATGAAGTTGAGATATGTATCGCGGTTTCGGTTACTCGTACGTCGTACCCTTACTACCTAATGCCTGGTTGGCAGTATGGCTGCATTTGTTTCCTATCCTTCTTTCACGCCGATTTCGTTACCACAATTTCTTTCTTCCGTTGAAATAATTTGGCCCGTGGGCCATTCTTTTTGGAGTCTGTTTTGTATAATATTAATTTGTCTTAAAAGACACTCAATATTATTGATGTTTATTATTTTTTATATGTTTTTTTGTCAAAACATTTTAAATTAGTTATTTGTTGTTGCATTGAAAATGATTCTAATTTTGTTAAGATTTTCATCCTTCGCCATGTGATTAAAATCGTCTATTTGATTCTAATTAATCTTTTTATTTATTGCAAAAAAATTTAATTTAATTGTATATCGGTAAGTGTTTGATCTAAAAATTTATTTTTTAAATTTTAAAAATTAAAAGTTTCAAAGTAAAAAAATTAGATTTTAAGGCAAGCACTTACTGACATCCAATTGAATTGATTTTTTTTTATAACTAAAGAATTTAATTAAAACAAAATACATGATTTTAATACTCGAGGTGGTGATCCCACATGCGAAGGGTAAACGAAGTTTATTCACTATATGTTGAACAAAATATGAAGTGATGCTCAAAAAGGTCAAGATAATCACACTAAACAGTAAAATTGTCTCTTTCAAATTTTTTCTCTTTAAAGAATTGAGTTTTTCGACCATAGTTTTTTACTTTTTAAATTTTGCTTGTCGAGATAAATAATTAATGCTAAGAAATTTGACGCAAGCTTATAAGAAATATAGTTAAAAAAAAAAATCCAAAAAAGTGATTTATCAAACAATTTAGTCTAAACACATTCATAATACATTAACAAATTATTATTGCAAAAGTTACTTATCTACTCGTTCAACTTATGATGTTTATAAATTTCATATCAATTTGTGGTAGACTCAATTTAAACTCATTTAAGATAAACTCAATTAATACACAAGCCAAGTTTGAAATCAAGGTTGGGGTCAATGGGCTAATTACAATGAGCTTGACATACTACGAGGTCAAGCAACATTGTTTGACACCCTGTTGACATCCTAATTTATCCACCAATAAGTAAAAGATATATGACATTACCCGATGAAGATACACACACCCGATTAAAGGGCACCGGGTAACAAAACGGCTCTGTTTAGACTTCTGAGGCAGTTAATTAACTGCCGAGGGATCCCACGTGCAAGGGATTTAAAAGCGACAATATTTGGCATGCATGAGTGGTTATCCAACTACCATGGATTCCCCACGTATGAATGGGAGTAACATGTAGAGGCATAATTCATGGATGCAAGAAGAGAAGGCAAACAAGGAGGAAATGGTTGAGAGCAAATGTCATGATCTTGCCCTACATCGAAGGAGCGTGAATGTCTTCAAATTCAAGTAAAAAATCTAGAAGTGAAGAAAAATGCTAATTATCAGGGATGACCTATATATAGGAGCAACAACCATAGAATAAATGATCTGGACACTCCATTACACTAGCTTATTTTTTTTACTTGTCTTTTCCTTCCTTCAAGTACTTAGCATAGTTGTAGGCATAGTTGTACTTAGCTTTACTCATAATATTTAACAGTAGGAGTAGCAAGTTAGAGTTAGTTTGAAGCACAATGGATCCTCTTATAAGCCTCGAATGTAAGTTTGTTATCAGATTTACTATTCGAGGTTGTTTTGTTTCACAGTCCTCATGTTTGTTCGTCTTCTGTTTCTACTTTCAAGTCCCCGCGTGTCAATACTTAAGAAATTTTTTATAAAATTGAGGCAAGAGAACAGATAACAAAAATGCCCGGTAATTGTTGGTTTCAACTATTACATTAAAATTTTTTAAAAAGAATAATTATCAGCCTTTGCTAGCACGCTTGTGCAAAAATTTTACCTCAGAGAAATATTTCAGCCAGTATATCTTTTAGCACACTTGGTGAGATTTAAGTGTTGAGTGGTAAAAACTAGAAACCAAGGCACTGTACCACCATCTGATGTTGAGGTGGAAGGTATTTGAGAGACAAGTCCAGTGGATGATGCCTCTCGTGATCATTTAGAAAGAGACCAACATACTGATCAAAATGAACATGCTGGCCAAATCCAAATTCTGGGTCATGACCATCTCACTAGAGTTCATATGACCCACGAGGTCGTAATATGAAAGTTGGTAGGAGAGTTTGAGATTAAAAATGGTGATTAATTAAGAAGATGTTTTGTTGAGTTCCATAATAAGAGGAGGAATTATCTTAGCCTTGATTTGGCTGGCAAATTACGTAGATGGATAAAAGTGGTTTGTTAAGCAAATATTGAGTCAATTGACGTGGATGGAGTTATCTTAGCCTTGAGGTCATATTATGAAAGTTGCGTTTCATAATATTGAAAGTTGGTAATCGAGGCACGATGCAGTCTCAGCTTGGACTCTTTTGAGAGAGATTCTAGGGATGAGATCGACTCATGAAGAGATAAGCCGAACATAGGACGAGGATTGCCTAGGCCTAGAGGAACATCTCAGTCTTGGTATGAGCCATTAAAACCCAAAACCATTGTGTGAATGCCTGTTAGTGATGATGGAAGAATTTACTATGTCTAGATGGCATCCCAAATGTTAATGACTTATCCAGGACCTAAGGAGTGGGAAGGAGTAGAATTTTGCAAAACCCCTTCTTTGAAATAATACCCGAGGAATTGGAAGAAGACATTAGGCCAAACTTTAACCACGAAGAGTTAAGATGGGGTATGAGATGTTCACTAACACATTGTCTAGTGTTTCGCATGTGGTACCACTCATACCACCCCCACAAACATATTTTGGGGTGCCACATCCAAGGCCTTATCAGTCTTTTCAAGGAATGTTTGGAGTGCCAAATTTTAGAGAGCCACCACCTATGGTAGTCTCTATGCCTCCACCTATACCTACACCCATGACTGCCCCTTCTACAGCACTTATAGCTATAGTTAATTAGAGAAATCTCGATAACGCCCCTTTGGGAAGAGACCTCAAGTGTTGGATCTCATACAAGAGGAGTGGTCACGTAGCACGGGTGGTCCAAACCCCAGTCTATAGGAAACCATATCCTGAATGGATTGATCGTCAGTATGAATTCTCAAAGGAATATAAAATCCTGGACTTCACCTTATGTTATAGGGATAGAAGGCAATCAACTTTAGAACATGTGGCCGGATTCACAGAACAAGTAGAGAATTGGCTAATAGTGATTTTGTAAAACTCAAACTGTTCTCAAACTCATTATCAAGAATAACCTTTTCCTGGTACACCTATTTAGGATTGGTAACATCACAATTTGGTAGCAAAAGAAAAGGGCTTTTCATACTCAGTTCTTCCAAAGGGGTCCATGAATGATTTGGCCAGACTTAAACAAAGAGCTGATGAGAAAATTACTCAAACTCATTACCAGATTCAAAAGTGTACTAACCCATAAGTTGAATAGGAATTTAAAACTAATTTTAATTAATTATCTTTAGTATTTAATTACTAGAATTTGAATTTTCAAAAATAGGTCGACCGCTCGAGCGACTTGAGACCACTTGAGTGACCTCTTCGTACTTAGAAACAACATATTAGGGTTTTGAAGTCTGTTTATGAGGAAACAAATCCAGTTATCAGTTTATTATCGTTTTTATGGCATTTGATTACACAGTTTATGATGAAATTCTCTATAAAAGAAGGAGGTTAATTTCTTTTATCCTTTACGAACTCCAAACATCAATATTTCAAAGAGAGTTTGTGAGTTTTACAGAAGAGGGGTTTTTGTTTAATTTATCCAGCAATTTCAACCCTTTGTTCTTGTGTTTTTGGGAAAAATCTATTTACTTGAGAAATATCTTTTTGCATGTTGTTAAAATCAAATCATGAATCAAAATTACTGTATTTTATATTGTGAATTGTATCGAGTTGTCAATCATAAAGATTTAGTATCATACTAACGATATAGCACAAAGCTAAAAAAAAAAAAAAACAGCAGAAAAAAGATACTTGGCAAGGAAAAGAACCTCACATCACCACTCACTTGAGTTAAATTTTTGCTTTGGCTCACACGCAAATGACAGGGAGAGAGGAAACCTGATCAGAAGAACACCAATGAAACATTAGGAAAACAAATAAGGCAGTGAAAACAATCTAGGTAGCAAAAATATTTATGTATTACTTATTCGTTTGCTTATTGAAGAAATCTTTGTATGGCCTTAAACAATTACCCAGGCAGTGGTACAAGCGGTTTGATACATTTATGATGGGTCAAAATTACTCTAGGAATGAATATGACAGTTGTGTGTATTTTCAAAAACTTTTTGACGGTTCGTTTATCTATTTGTTGTTATATGTTGATGACGTGTTAATTGCTGCCAAGAATATGTCGGAAATCAATAGGTTAAAGAAACAGTTTAGTATAGAGTTTGAGATGAAAGACCTAGGTGTAGCAAAGAAGATATTAGGTATAGAAATTAGGAGGGATCGAAAGTCTGAAAAGTTATACTTTACTCAGAAGGGTTATCTGGAAAAAGTATTTGAGCGCCTTGCTATGCAGAGTTCCAAGCCCGTGTCTACTCTAATGGTTGCACATTTTAGACTTTCTGCAGACTTGTCGCCACAAATAGAGGATGAGATGAAGCATGTGTCAAAAGTTCCATATGCTAGTGCTGTTGGGAGTTTGATGTATGCTATGGTATGTACTCATCCAAATATTTCTCATGGATGCTAAGGTATTTAAGGGGGACTGCGGATGTTAGTTTGGTGTTCGACAGGAGTGCCGGTAAAGGTGGATTTCCTCTTGGTTATGTGGATTCTGATTTTGCTGGAGATCATGACAAGAGGAGATCTTTGACGGGATATGTGTTCACTCTTTCCGTCTTTCGGATAGTGCTATTAGTTGGAAAGCTACCTTGCAAGCTACAGTTGTATTGTCAACTACAGAAGCAGAGTATATGGCGGTAACTGAAGCTATTAAGGAGACATTGTAGATGAGAAGACTTCTTGGGGAACTTGGTCTAAAGCAGGATGGAACTGTTGTTTATTGTGATAGTCAAAGTGCTATATATTTGACTAAAAATCTTATGTACCATGAGCGGACAAAGCACATTGATGTTAGGTATCACTTATTTAAGATATCATCTCTCAGAAACAGGTTGAGGTGAAGAAGATAGGTGCGGTAGAAAATTCAGCAGATATGATGACTAAATCAATTCCAGTTGTCAAGTTCAAGCTTTGCTTGGACTTGATTGGTGTTGCAGTTGCTGATTGCCCTTCAAGAATTTGAAGGAGAGAGAGGTGCGAGATGGTGGCTTCTTGGTAATTGAGTTCGTTGGAATTCAAGTCAAGGTGAAAATTTGTTGAAAAGTACCTTGAATTTGAAGAATTGAGATTTTTGGGTAGTGCCTGGAACTACCGGCAATAAGTGCCGACTAATTTTTTGGACAGTGTCTGGAACTACCAGTAGTGACTGTTAATAGTAAAGGAATGAACGAAAATCCTAGTGATAAGATTTAGGAGATTTGTTTCCCTAATCTATTTTGAATGGTGCATATCCTTATCTATTTTTTAGGAGATTTATTTTCCTATTCTTTTGAGATTGTTATTCTTTCCCATTATTGGGGTTCCCTATAAATATGAAAGATATGATTCTCTAAAAGGTAATCCCTAGAAAGCTCATAGAAATCTACTTTATTGGGCATTTCACATTAGGGCTTCAGAACATAGCCAGCCTTTGTAATCTTTCTTGATCATAGTGAAATCTATCTCTCTCCTCTCGTGGATGTACGTTTAAACTATTGTTTATTCGGAACCACGTAAATCTCTTTGTCTTTCTATTTTCTTGTTGATTATTTTTTCTTATTTATCGTATTTGTCATAACAGTTGTTGTGTACATGTAATATGTGTTTAATTTTTATGACCTAGTTAAACTTGAATATATTTGATTCTTAAATAGAATTTGAGAGGATAAATGTAATCGGATAAGACTTGTGTAATTTGTGGATGATAGGTAAACCTGATTTTCAATAAATATGAATAGAGAATGCTTTTGTCTTTGTTTGATCAATCTGTATAGTATTTTTTATGTTTTTGCTTAAATGTCTTAACTTTTTGACTTGGAGTAAGCCGACAATATGACTTATGAGACAGTTTTTTGTTGTTTTGGAGCAAAATTTGGCCTTGAGTAAAGCTTTTTTGCTTGTAGTGAGAGCCAACCAAAGAAAGACTAAAGGGATAAGTTCGTGAAAAATTTGCATGACCAAAACTGTGTAGTTTTAATGCATAGTAGGATCCCTAATTCTTGAGATTTTTTGGTTGTCTCTTTAGGTCTTTTGATATTTCAAATTCATTCATAATTATTTTAAATTTTCAACTAACTTATCGACGTTAGTGCTTTGTTTTTTAATTTTGTGTCATGAGCTTTAAACTTTTCACTTCGACATGGGAATTGTAAATAGTAAAAACAAATTTAAAAAAACTTAACAATGATAAGAAAAAGGTAGAGAAGTAATAAAAATCGTTAAAACAAAAAAAAATGAAGAAAAAGAGAGGGGAACTTAATGTTGAGTCCTACCTCTAAGAGTAATCTAGTGTTAGATCCTAAACACTTTTCAACATTAAGTTTACATCCTAAAATTCAAAAAATACCCAAAATAACCCTAAAAAATAATTAGAGCACCAAAATAGAAATGTACTAAAAATAAGGGATTGTTTACCAATTACATTTATTGTTGCCTTTCCCCTCCAAATCCTGACTTTCCCGTCCAAATCCCAAACCACGTTTCAGTTCTATTCAGTCCTAAAAAAAAAGCGACGGTAGGTATTCTCGGCGACGGTGGCTTCGCATCCCGTCCAAATCCTGACTTTCCCGTCCAAATCCCAAACGACGTTTCAGTTCCTATTCAGTCCTAAAAAAAAAGCGATGGTTGGTATTCTCGGACACGGTGGCTTCACATCCCGTCGTACGGTTCGTTCGCGGTGGCAGCATCTGTAGACCGGCGAGTTAGTGTGTCCAGTTGCCGGCGACGTCTGCACTGTGGTGGCATTGGCGGACCGGGTGGTTTTCCGATCGAACACCCGGCCGTTTGTTTCGTACAGTATTCTGTCTTTTCGGCGTCTGACTTAGGGCTCGAAATGGCGGCAGCTTTCAAACGAACGGCGATGTATGACCCGATCTACCCGTACGTCAGACCATTGATGCGTATTTCACGGGGCTTGGAGGTATAAGGGAAGAAAACGTTCGATGTGGTGTTGATTTGTGACACGTGATGGTAAATTCTGCTCTCTGCGTTTTAGATTTGATGGTAAATTTGCTCCCTGTAATTTACGATTTGATGGTAAATTCTGCTCTCTTCCCCGTTTGATGGTAAATTTGCTCTCTGCATTTCCCCGTTCGATGGTAAATTTGCTCTCTGTAATTTACCATTTGATGGTAAATTTGGTCTCTCCCGTTTGATGGTAAATTTGCTCGCTGCATTTCCCCGTTTGATGGTAAATTTGCTCTCTATAATTTACCATTTGATGGTAAATTTGGCTATCTTCATTTTAACATTTGATGGTAAATTTTGCTATCTGCGTTTTAACATTTGATGGTAAATTTTGCTCTCTTCGTTTCCCCTGTTATAAGTAGTAGCCCATCGGATTTGCCATTTAATATCACAAAAAATGCTACAAATTTAACCAAACCAAAATTGGAGCAATGCATACTAATACGTTACTCATCCAATCATTGCAAAAACCAAAATAACAACATTGTTTTGGGGTTAAACACACCAACATAAAGAAAAGAAAAACAAAAATTGCTACACCGCTTCCTTGCATGATTTTCGATTATGGTTCCCCAACCTTTGACACCTGCCACATTTAATTTGGTTTCGGTTCTCTCCCCTAGACGGTATTCGTTGAGTTCTAGGTCTCCCAGGCGGCTTCTTGCTCACCGGAGGAAGTGTGAATCCCTTGTCATCTTGTTGCTCGCGCATCCAAACAGTGGGTATTGGGTAAATAGAGAATGAGTACGAGGCACGAAAAACTTCCACATGGTAATACGGATAGACATATGAGCTCAAATCTTTACCCGCAGAACATATTGCAGCGACTGCGTGAACACATGGGAAACGTTCTAGCTGCCATGACTGACATGAACAATTACCCCTTGCAATGTCGACAATGACGTTTGGAAATGATCGGACCTCGTAAACATCATTTCCGGCCTCAACAGTCATAATATGGTGAATTTGTGTCTGGTGGTTAATTTGTATATCCGGGAATATGAAAAATTACAGAATATGGTAAATTTGCACATCATCTAAAAATACAGAATATGGTAAATTTACACATCATCTACGAAAACATGGTAAATTTCTATTTAGCAATCTTCAAGAAAATTTCTTCGGATTTGACGATGCGATCTTCGTCCTAACTTTCAACCCTCACTGTTTACCATACCATCTATCAACATGGTAAATTTACAAATCATCTACCAAACGTAGTAACTTACATATCATCTATGGTAAACATGGTAAATTACAGAATATGGTAAATTTGCACATCATCTAAAAATACAGAATATGGTTAATTTACACATCATCTATGAAAACATGGTAAATTACAATCTTCAAGAAAATTTGCACATTATCTATTTAGCAATCTTCAAGAAAATTTCTTCGGGTTTGATGATGCGATCTTCGTCCTAACTTTCAACCCTCACTATTTACCATACCATCTATCAACATGGTAAATTTACAAATCATCTAACAAACGTAGTAACTTACATATCATCTATGGTAAACATGGTAAATTACAGAATATGGTAAATTTACACATCATCTAAAAATACAGAATATGGTAAATTTACACATCATCTATGAAAACATGGTAAATTACATATCATCCACCAAGTCATGGTAAATTCACCAAACATATTGGTGAAGTGTGCGGCATATCAAAAAAAAAAAATGGCTTCACATGCGCAACCCATTCTCAAAACATATAACTACAAACTAAAAACGATAAAAATAATTCACTCATCGTTCGCTAGTTAGCAATCTTCAAGAAAATTTCTTCGGGTTTGGCGATGCGATCTTCGTCCTAACTTCAACCCTCACTGTTATTTTGCACAAGGAGTAATAAAGGAAGATCGTTTGGGCGAGGAAATTTCAAAAATCAGAAAATAAGGTAAGGAAGATCCCAAAAAAAACCTTGCGATTGCGTAGAAAATCAAATCTTCAGTGGAAAGATTCCAGCAAAATATTCATCAAATTTACCATATTCTGAGTAATTAACATGGAATATTTGAAGAAGATTTGATTTCCGGATCAGTGAAAACCGAATACTCACTGTTTCCGGCATCATCTACCATATTCCGGCGGCCTCATGGTTTCCAGCAGTTTCCGGCGAAACATTAAATCCGGCGAAACATTATTTTACCTTATTTCCGGTGAAACATTAAATCTTACCTTATTTCCGGCGTAATGAAACAATTGCTGAAAAAAAATTGCAACGAACAAAATTTACCTTATTTGCGGCGAACATTAAATCCGGCGAAACATTAAATCCGGGACTTGGTTTCCATAGTCAGCTAAATATTTTACCTTATTTAATTCCATAATTACAGCCATATTTATTGCCCAATTATAAACATACCAAATCAATACAAAATCTTTTCTGAACCAAAAAGGATAAGAGGGTAATCTACCACCAAAAAATAAGGGCATACATGTCAACCAGGCTTAATTAGGGGTGAAAACATAAGTTTGAAAAGTGTATGGGACTCAACCCTACGTAGTGTAGGTAAAAAGGACCCTGATTTAATTTACCCAAAAAGAGAAGACATGAAAATAATGTTATTTAAAAAAGAAAAGAAATTTTGTTTAGAGATAACCATTTTTTGTTTGTTTAGAAAAACTCACCGAAAAATTGTCGGAGGCAATGGTCGGAGACATTACGAAAGGCGGTGATGAGGGCCGATTGCCGAAAAAGTCATTGTGTAGGTCGCCGGAAAAGTCGCATGGGTCGGTCGATAGAAAAGTCGTCGGCGCCAGTAGCCGAGATGGTGACCGTCAACCAAAGGTGATGATTGGAGTGGGAGATAGTGGAGGTGAGGGACAATAAGGTCTTTTTAGGAGTGGAGTGGACTTACAAGTGGATGCATATTGTTTAGTGAATTGAAAGTGTTACTAAGATGAAAAGTTTTAATTGTTTATATTGATTTGACTCTCCCCCTCTCTCTCTGTGTAGAAAACTTCTAATAAAAGATGAATAATGATTTTCATACACATTTTTTTGTCTATTTACATTTATTTTTTTCCTTATTATATAAAATTATTAAAATACTCTTCTATTTAAACATAAGACAAGAATAAAAATTATTTAATAAAAGAGTATTTTTTAGTAACTTTGTATAATAAGAATACAAAGAATAGCGTAACTGAACAAAAAGGGTGTGTGAAAATCAAATTTCTAAAAGATTTCTCATTTTGCTAAAATATGAACCTCTTTTTTTCTGATCAAATTGTTATGATTCAAATCGTTCAATATGTTTAAAACATATTTTTAAGGGTATTCGTGAAAAATCAGTTTAAAATATTACTCAAAATGACTTCATCCAAGCAGTTTTTTATAAAATCGTTCGTGTCAACATTTATGAAAAACTGTTAGGATCAAGTATATTTTAAACGCATTAAACAATTCGAATCATTAAAATTTAATCAGTGAATAAAAAATTCGTATGTTTTAGCAAATATACATACATACAAAATTGGCTTAAAAAACTCTGTAGCAGTAAAATATTTATCATTTTTCCAAACATTACTTACGCATTTGAGGTTACCAGGCTTCGTCTCTCAGTAGGATGGTGCTAAAATAGTAAAATACACATAACCAAATGACAAATCTTATAAATATTATCTTAACCCACAACCATAGGATTTATTTATTTATTTATTTATTTATTTATTTATTTTTAAATTTGCTGGGTCTCTATAATTGAACCGTCAATGGTATAAAAAAGGGGAGGGGCCACTTACTCGGTTTGGGAGATGGTGGGTTTTCGTCTTACCTTTCGCCAGCTATAACGCATTACTTCTTTTTCTTAATTACAAATAATTGTCACTTTTGATAATTCATCCACCCAGTTTACTCTCGTTTTCAGTTATTTTTTTATAATTAATTTTCTCACTCATTAAGCAAAATTAAATTAAAACTCGAATAAAATAATATCTGTATTGACATCATAAGAATGAAAACACTTCAAAAAAATTTGAACATAAAATAATAGAAGAAGCAAAACTCTAATTATAAGTCTCAAACATTCGTAACGAGATTTTGAATTTGTTGAATTTACAATTAATTTTTAATCTATTTTACCACTATCCTTTTTGACTTTTCACAAGAGTAGTACAGTATGAGTACATGATGTATTTTTGTTAAAAGGAAAATAATATGGATAATATATAAAAAATATATTGATATTTATAAATTCTGTATTAATATTCATAAATATGCATTTGATATTTGTATTTATTTGGTATTATGTGTATTTTCTATTTTTGACCAACAAGTTTAAATGGAAAAATTCTAAAATTTACAAAATTATTTTACCTCATCTTCATTGCACATCATGTTCATTTGGTATTGGATGTATGAGTGAGATTAGCCCAAATTATTTGGCATTATTCTGTTGTCTTTTTTACCAATTTTTTTTTTTTGAGATTTTTTTATTCGAATCTGTATTTTAGATTAATCACTCGTTTTAAGAAAATGAATCTAAAAAGTACACAATGGCCTATATAGCAACGTAAGTATCGTGTAGCATTTGCTAGAAAAAGTAAGAGCAGCGGTCAACATTCATAAATCTAAAAAGTTTATTATAAATAAATAAATTAATTAAAAGATAATTTTTTACTGGTGTTAGTGTCTTTATGATCATTGTATCTGGATTCTTTCTATATTCGATCTATATTTTACATGATACAAATTTCGCTCTCGCTACGGTGTTTACGATTTGAATAGACGTTTATCTTTCAGGATAAAATGATCGAATCCCACCAAAGCAGCACTCCAATCGATGGAGCTTAGCGAACTAAATAATGAACTTATATTCTCTCATATGAAGACTCAAAACTCGAAACAATAAACGAGAAATCAATCCAAAAAATACTTTAACATGTGTCTCCCCAAAAGTCTTTTTTAACAAATGGAGAGGGCACCCTTATATAGAAGTTATAAGAAGGATTCGTAATTATTTCCAATAGTCATGAAAGAAAGTGACATAACTATTCATCCGAATATATGTTACCGACTAGACACGACTCTACACTAATTATATAAAATTTAATAGAAATAAATTATATTTGAATTTCTTCAATTAATATTAAATGAAAATTAATAAAAGTCAATTTTCTATTCACTCCTTAATGATTTTGAACAAATCAATATATGTTCTAAAATCATTTTTTTCCAACACACATTTGTGTCCGGAACCGTTGGATGCATATGGAGCCCTTAATAATTTGAAGATCGCAAGTGCATCCAATGGTTCCGGACACATCTGTGTCCGTCTGTGTTCCAAGACCTTTCCAAAAATAAATGGAGAAGTCTTGGGTTATAGAAAGATTTTTAAGAAAAATTTTCAGAATTCAAAATGAATGAACTAGATTTATTTGAGTGTGTGGACTTTCAAATTCTAATGAATCTTAACCCTTAATTTTAAATTAAGAGATATTTTCGAGAAAAGTTTTCTCAGACCATAGCACCCTCAAAATAAATATATTACAAACATGATTCTAAACTTTAATTTTCTATTTTACAAAACAATTACAATATTTCGAGTGTTTAATTAGTAATGCAAATCAAAATGGTTAAGACTTGAGACTTAAGAATATGCTCCCATCTAAAGTTTGAGGTTCGAAATTCTTCAAGAATTATCAACTCTTATAGGCGGGTCAGTCCATACAAATTTTGTGTTGCATCTAAATTTTTAACTACAATCACATAATCATTGGGTCAAGCTCCGGTGGCTAGGGATGGAAATCATACTCATTTCCAGGAATACCCAAACCGATTAGGACATTTATCTGTTTTTATACCTAACAGAAGTGAATATGTGGATAATAATAATAGAATACACGTTTGGATATGGAGATGGAATAATTTCTCATCATATATATAATTTATGTATGTATATCCGTTGTGCAATTATTTGTTTATTAACTTAGTCACTGACATCTAATGTCGTATTGGTTTTGTACTAGCTAGCTATTTAGTTATGTTTTAAACTTTTTTAATATCTTTGTTGCATCAACTACATATTTTTTATAAGTTTTGTAATATTGTTTAGTGAATTTCTTTACTATTTTTGTTTTAGTGTGTTTTTATTTCTAAGTTGTGTTAATTAATAATAGAATATTTACAAGTTTTGAACTTAATCTCGCAGTATGTCATATTATTTTACTTAATTAGTTTTTTATCTCTTATATTTAAATTCGAATTTTGCTATGTGTACAAATATGAGAGGGGTGGGTTCCTTATCCCCTCCCCCCTCTTCTTCCCCCTTCTTTTACATTTATACATAATTTGTACAAATTATTTGTAGTCATAGCAGAATCCAAATTAGATGTAAACTTTTTTTTAAATGTATATTTAGGTAGTGGGTATATCCATTTTATTTGTTATCCATTTGGATATGAGTTTGGTAAGTTTTAAATACTATGAATATAGCTGTAATGGTGAATCAGAAATTAATGAATGATTTAATAAAATAAAAATAAAAAAAGTGGGATTGAAATCAGAGGGGTTGGGATATTGCCGGTTGCGTAGTTATTGTTTGGGTTCCCGAAGAGGACAACACATGGAGTGCACGGGGAATCGGTAGATGGAGTGGGAGGATGATGAAGAGAACAGAAGAGGGCACATCCCTTGATTCCCGCCTTTATAGATATTATATATGTACGAATCGTAGCCTATCTATCTATATATAGATAAAGATAGAGATAGATAGATATATGTGGTATATATAAAAGTAAGGAAGGAAAGTCCGTATGCATTTCGTGGTACTGTTGTCCCTTCCTCCCTCCAGCTCTCAATAAAGTATGCTCACCCTGGGTCCATTTGGCCTGTGGTTATTATTGGATTATTCACTGTTTAGTTTTTTGTTCTTATTTGAATTTTTTTTTTAATTTTTTGTTTTTCATCAATTTTTTGATGATTGTTGGTTCGTCTCGACAAGAGCTTTCAGAAAAGTTATCAATCATCGGCTACATTTGAAAAAAGTTCAGAAAAGACAAAAAATAAGTCAAAAACAGCGTCCGTGTTGGCTTATTTTCGTCTTTAGTGATTTTTTTAACTTTTGGACATAATTTTATACTTTTTAGATTCCTTTCGTCGATACGAACCAATAATCCACGAAAAAATGACATAAAAATAACAAATACAAAAAAAATTTGAATAAAGACAAAAAATAAGCCAAAAAAATTTTTTTGGCCAAATAGGGCCTAGGTCTTACTATATATTTTCTCCAACAAATTTTTAAAAGAAAACAAGTCAATCTCTGTAACCAAATTGTGCACCTGGCTTTTTAACCTAAGTGCCCGTTTGGATGGGGAAAAGCCCCCTCCAAAAATTATTACCCCTTATGAGGGGTTTTAGCATGGTTTGGATGGGGGAAAGGCCCCCCTCCAAAAATTATTACCCCCTCTTAGATTCCTCCAAAAATTATTACCCCCTCTTAGATTTTCACACCCTCCAAAAAATTATATTTTTATCTTTTTTATTGTTAACTAAATTTTTCTCTTTTTCTCTTTTTTATTGTTAACTAAATTTACGCGAGCTAAATTATATTTTTCTCTTTTTAACTAAATTTTTTATTGTTGATTTATAATTTGTTGTTATTTTTCTCTTTTTTTTTGTTAATTGGTAAAACAAAGTTAAAAAACCCTTAAATTATTCAAAAATATTCACACTCATCACATGTCCTAATGGGCGTAACTTTGGAGGAAAAAAAATGACCGACACCGCTTATTTGAATCACTTTCAGTCGTGCTTTTCAAATTTTATTCTCGAAAAAATACTAAAAATTTACTGTTTACTTAAAAAATTATTTTGGGAATAACCGTGAACTCGAAATATTTTGATAAAAAGTTGTTAAATTATGTTAAGATATTTATTGATTTATATTTTGTTGTTATTTTTCTCTTTTTTGTTAATTGATAAAACAAAGTTAAAAACACTCTTAAATTATTCAAAAATATTCACATTCATTACATGTCCTAATAGACCCAATTTTTGAGAAAAAATGACCGACACCGCTCATTTAAATCCCTTTTAGTCGTGCTTTTTAAATTTTATTATAAAAAAATACAAAAAATTTATTGTTTACTAAAAAAATTATTTCAGGATTAACCGTTAGCTCGGAATATTTTGATTAATGGTTATTGAACTATGGTAAGATATTTTTTGATTTATATTTTGTTGTTATTTTTTTAATTGATTGATATTTTTATTTACCATTTATTTTTTTAAATAACATTTTTATTATATATAATACATTAATAAATTTCTCAATTTATTAATATTTCAAATTATCCAATATTAATTATATATATTCAATTTTGTATTTATATACTTTATTTAATACATAATAAAGTTTAATACTGTACAAAGGTAAAATAGTCATTTGAGGGGCCGATTGGATAAGGGATTAATAGGGTCCATTTGGACTGCGGTATTTATTGTAGTATTTATTGAAAAAAAATTCGTCCTTGTTTGAAATTTTTTTGTAATTTTTTGTTTTTCATCAATTTTTTTTGATTTATTGATTCATCTCGACAAGAGCTTTCAGAAAAGTTATCAATCATTGGCTAAATTTAAAAAAAGTTCAGAAAAGACAAAAATAAATAAAAAAAATAGAGTTTTTTGTACTTATTCGTCGTCTTTAGTGATTTTTTTTAAACTTTTGGACATAATTTTATACTCATTAGATTCGTTTCATCAAGATAGACCAACAAACTACAAAATATTGAGATTTAAACAACAAATGCAAAAAAAAAAAAAATGAATAAAGAGAAAAATAACAAATAAATAAAAACTATAGCCCAAATGGGGCCTAGGAGGATAAGTTATTGAGGGGGGATAAGATAAGAGAGATATTATTTTTAAAGGGTTGGCCCACATTGATGTGATTTTTATAGAGGGGATAATAAAAAGTAGATAGTTTGGATGAAGTATTAAAAAAGGGAGATAAAATAGTACTTGATTTGGATAGAGGATAAAATAGGGGGATAAAGTTATTTTATAATTGTAATGAGGAAGAAGGGGTATTATTCTTGGATAATACCCCCTCCCTTCTTTATCCCTCTCCGGGGGATTATTTTTTGGGCACCTTTCCCCCGGCCCAAAAATTATCCCCCTTTATCCCTCTCCGGAGAATTATTTTTGGAGGGGTGAAAAATTATTCCCCTGCTTTTTTGCTCCCAAACCATGCTAAATATGTCACATCGATCCTTTTACCCCCTCCAAAAATTATCCCCATTCCTTTTTTCCCCATCCAAACGAGCGACAGTTTTTTTTCTTATCCACCCACTCTCATCCCCTCATTTCATAAATCATCCAAACCAAGTCAAAATATATCCCCTTGTTTAATCTCTCATCCAAACCATCTACTTTTTTATATCCCTCTATAAATATCACATCAATGTGGGCTATCTCTCCAAAAATAATACCCCCTCTTATCTTATACCCCCTCCAAAAATTATCCCCCTGAAAAATTATTTTCAGGGGGATAAGTTATTGAGGGGGGATAAGATAAGAGGGAGTATTATTTTTAAAGGGTTGGCCCACATTGATGTGATGTTTATAGAGAGGGTAATAAAAAGTAAATAGTTTGGATGAAGTATTAAAAAGGGGGGGGATAAAATAGTACTTGATTTGGATGGATGATAAAATAGGGGGATAAGGTTATTTTGTAATTGTAATGAGGGAGATGGGGTATTATCCCCCTCTTATTTTGTAATAAGGTTATTTTGTAAAAAGGGGGTATTATTCTTGGATAATACCCCCTCTTATCTTTTGGGCACCTTCCCCCCGGCCCAAAAATTATCCCCCTTTATCCCTCTTCGGGGGATTATTTTTGGAGGGGTGAAAAATTATCCCCCTGCATTTTTTGCTCCAAACCATGCTAAACATGTCGCGTCGATCCTTTTCCCCTCTCCAAAAATTATCTCCCTTCCTTTCCCCCATCCAAACGAGCCGGGTTGGGTTAATATCTATACAATAGCAAATCAATATGTTGGCTCAGTATATCAAGAATCATTACACAACCGGATTTACTCAGTATATCTATGAATGAGTTTAAACTCAATTTACGTTATTAAGTTGACTAAACGATTTAGATTTACATGAGTTGAAAATGAACTACTATTTTGGTGTACATTTTCATTCATAAATAAAATGATATTAACTTTCTATGTACTAACTTTGTAGTGACATTGACCTTAAGAAAATATAGTTAAAATTATAATGATCTTTAAGAAAAAGTAGGCAAATGCATATCCCTTTTGAATATCTATCAAGACACATGTATTGGTATTTTAGATTAAACTGTTATCTCTTTTTAAGATAAATTTTAATGTGCTAGGAGGTGGGTTTAAGGGACGAAATATAATGAGCTACAAATAATAAATTTATAGCTAAAAGGAAAAAAATGTAAGTATTTTTTTATATTGTATTTGTACTATTTTTAATTTTATTTTGTACTTTTATTTTATTAAAGATAATTATGAATCTCAAACTGCTATTTTTGGCAAAGATAATTAGTAAAGATAATTATGATCCATGTTTTAAGCCTAAATTACTGCTACAAATTTAAACTTAACAAATCAAGAATTAACTAACTAAAAGATAAGAGGGTAAAGTACTCCTCAAAAGTAATGGCAAATTTGTCAAACTATATAAAAATAGGATTAAAACATAAGTTCAAAAAGTGGATGAGATGAAAACCTAAGTTACAGGGGTAAATAGGACTCTGATTTAAATTATCCAAATTATTACTATAGTTTTAGCTAAATTATAAGATCGCAGTCAACATATATATATATATATATATATAAGAGAGAGATAGAGAGAGAGAGAGAGAGAGAGAGAGAGAGAGAGAGTCACGTGCAAAGCATGTGGAGTTTGTGTGAAAAGGCCACCTCCAAAAAAATATAATTAAGCATAGTATAAAACCTAGAATTTAAAGTTTTAATCATGGTCAACACAGTATACTCATTCTAAAATAAATAATCTACATGCATAAGAATACTTTTTGAAAAGAAAAATAACAATTTTGTAGATGCGTATCCGCTAAATTTTAAAGAATATAATTTCAAAGAAATGTAATATGCATAAGATACCTTTCAAAATGAAAATAAATCTATACATATAATATTATTGTGGTGGTATTGTTGTGAAAATCCTACTGAGCTTATCAAGTAGCACCTCTAAAAAAAATACAATTAAAAAATTAAAAGCCTAAAATTTAAGACTGAATCATGGTCAACATCATATACCCTTTTCAAAATAAATAATTTTCTGAACCAATTGATCTACATACATAATAATATTTTTTTAAAAAAGAAAAGCAAAATTTTTGTAGGACACATCCATGCATTGCCGTCGAGATATCAAGGGATAAAATCCAATGGAATGTAATTTACACAAGATACCTTCCAAAAAAAAATATATATATGTGGGTATTCAAGAAAACTTATTGAAAATAAAAAAAAAATAATAGTTATAAAAGTTCTAAAAATTGAGTACTATATATCATTTGGTATTGGCTTTGCATTAATAAAAAATAAATTTATTTATCTTTGCTAGTTTCTCATTATTGTAGGGTCAATTTATATGGGATTTGTCTTGTTTTAATTGGATCTCATGCTAGTAAGCAGTAGTATTAGAGCATCTCCAATAAAGATATCAAATCTAATGTGGCAATTCAGACGGTAATAATTAGCATCGATCAAAACTAATTCTAACAAAAATGTCAAAAGTATTATCAAATTCTACGTGGCAATTAAAAAATACTACTTGATGTCAAAATGTCAAATGCCTTCTTGCCTCAAATGCCTCAATTTTGACATCTTTGTTGGAGATCAAACAATCTGAATGTCAAATTATTACATAGGCCATTAAAAAAATTTGGCACCCGAAACTTTGATATATATATATTTTTTGGAGATGCTCTTAGACACTGAGTTTATCAAAAAATAAAAAATAAAAGAACTTATCAAATTCTTTAAAAACTAACTCCTAATTGCAATATTTTTAATTGTTAATTATATTGACTTTAAACTCTTAACTCGAACATGGAATTTATGAATTTGATGATCATTGAATCGAAATTGGATGAAAATAATGTAGAAAGAAACCCTGATGTTAAAAAACTGTTATTTGATATTTATTATCTCCCTTCTCTTCTTGATCTATCTAAGAACTTAACCAATACCTTTTTATACTAATTACACAATAAAGCGCGTGCTCTAAAACCTCTAATTAACCAACAGCCAACTCACCTAAACTCAAGCCTTAACAACCATTCCTAATTATCAGAAAAACTTGATTCCATCAAGCTACGTACAAAATGTCCTCTTGAAACAGAAATATTATCAACTGTACATCACCATTCCATCAGTTTAATTATTTGCACTTCATTCAAGAATTGATTTCTTTCACCTTTATTTGCATTACCCAGATCATGAGAACCATTGAGATCATTAAGATATTGTTCTAACTCACACCCCCCCTTCAAACAAATGAGTGTATTTCCAGCCATAAGTTTGTCTTTGAGAAACAAAAGCCTTTCAATAGACAAAGCTTTGGTGAAAATATCTGTCACTTGATCATTGGTGCTAAAAAAATTAACAACCAATTATTTGGAAATAATTTTTTTTCTAACAAAATGATATTCCACCTCAATGTGTTTTGTGCGGGCATAGAAGATTGGATCTATTGCCAAAGCAAGAGCAGACTGATTATCATACCTTAAGAGAGGAGGATGACATAATGAAACGCACAAATGAAGCAGATGTTGAATCCATGCTATATCGGCAACAGTTTGAGCCAATGCTCTGCATTCTACTTTTGTTGGAGATCTAGCAACTAGATGTTGCTTTTTAGTGGTCCAAGAGACCAGACTTTTACCGAAGAACACAACATGTTGTGGATCACCTATCTGTCTGGTCTCCTGTCCAATCAACATCTGAATAAGTTGTGAAAGTAAGAGGACTAGCAGAAAATGAGAGCAATTGATCCCCTAACATACCTCAGGATACGTTTAACTGTGACAAAATCACTCAATCTTGGATTATGAAATATGTTGGCAGGCAAAATTAACTGAGTGTGTGATCTCTAGTCTTGTAAGGGTAAGATATTATAGACTACCAACAAGAGTTCTATATAAAGTTGGATTATCAAACAAAGTGGAATCAAGAGTAAGAGATGAGGTATCAACGCTAATAAGAAACATTTCATAATAAAATTCTATCTTTTTCATAAGGAGAAGAACTTGGTTAGCAATTCTCCGTTCCTACTTTTAGCAATAACTCTTGAGCATACTTGTGATGACTTAGGAACAAACCAAATGAAGTCTTTTGAACCTCAATGCCCAAAAAATAATGCAATGTTCCTAGGTCTTTCATAGCAAACTGAGTACCTAGAAGTTGAATATAAGTATTGACCTAAGTAGAGTCATTCCTAGTTATTATAATATCATCAACATACACAAGGATAAGAACAGTTGTGATGGTAGTATGCATCAGAAATAATGAATTATTTGCCTTGCTATGAAGAAAACCATTTTGAATCAAAAAATTAGAGAAGGTAGAAAACCATGCTCTATGAGCTTGCATTAATTCATAAAGTGCTTTGTTCAACTTTCAAATATGATGAGGGTAGGCAGGACTTCTAAACCCTACAGCTTGCTTTATAAACATTTCTTCATCAATAACACCATGTAAAATGCATTGGACACATCTTACTCTCTTATAGGCCAACCATGATGTAAAGCAAGATTGAGAATTATTCTAATTGTGGGCTGTTTAACAACAGGACTGAAAGTTTCATTGTAATCTAACCCCTCTGCTTGTTGATTCCCATTGGCTACTAATCGTGCCTTATATTTGGCTACACTACCATCTTAATGCTTCTCAATCTTGCAAACCCATTCGCAACTTATGATTTGATCATGAGCAGGAAGAGGAACCAAAGTCGTTTCATGTTTAACTAATGCCTCATATTCTTCTGCCATGGCTTTCTTCTAAACATAATGATTTAGAGCTTCTCCAAAATGTTTAGGTTTAATTATTGGTGTTTCGGGAGTAATTGTAAGAACGGACGGAGGATGTCTTGGTTTTAAAAATGCTTGATTGGACCCAATAGTCATAGAAATTGAAGTTGTTATTGGAATGAGATATTGGTAGAGAGTCATCAACAATGTGAGAAATAGTATTACTAAAAGATTAAGATGATGTGGATGAACATACTGCAGTACTAGGAACAACAGTATCATTAGGAATTGATGAACTTGAGAGAGAAGACATCTGATTTGGTAAAGTCAATTGAAACTCACCCAAAGACAGGGAACCTTGAAAGATTGTGAAGGAGAATCAAATTGTAATTTTGGAGAAGATACTAGAGATGGATAAGGAAAACTATTTTCATGAAACTTGACATGCCTTAAGATGTAGACCTTGTTATTAACAAGATCACCTAGATCCTTTAGTATGCTCAAGTCTTGGAATCGGTTGATGAAGTCAATGATGTCTTCGTAGTAACTTTGGCTTCCTTGTATAGGAGATAAGGTTGTGACTTTCTCCCATATTTGGAAGAATTTGGTGTTGAACTTTTTTATCATATTTTCTCATGTCAGGACAAAATATGGTGTCTGGTTGACGTACCAAATGTAGGCTCAGTATGTAAGGTATTTAGAGAATTCGCATAGACGAAAGTTATAATTGGATCTGCATGTGCCTAGGATTTCTACAAAGCGGACACCGTGTTCTATTGCCTTTTTTCCCATCAAACTTGAAAAACTTAGGGGTTGGTAGCCCTAGGGATATGGGAGAGAAAGGAAGGTTAAAGGGGTAAAGTGGTTATATATCTGGGTTGGATAGAGAGAGTAAGATTATCTTGATTCTTTCTTGTTAGTGAAAGACTTGGACATCAACATCAGTGATATACTGCTGCGTGTGGTTCATGGAAGGGTAAACTCAAATCTCGATGGGAGCACAGACTGGGTCCACATAATCTGTTCCACTGTGATGGAGGTGAGTGGGATAGGAGCGTTGGTGTTGATAATTAAGCCATAGCGCTGTGTTACAATTGTTTCCCCAAGATTGACCTGTTCAGGGTTCTCTTTCGGGTTGGAGGTTGCTTTGGGGATAATTGAGAGGACATCCTTAGTCAGCGTGTGAGGGGCATTGATTTACTACTTCTAAGTATCTTATAGTTCCTGTAGAGCGTCTAGCGTCGAAAAAGTGCGATCTATACTCGTGAGTCTTCATTTTGCCTTTGACTAGAAGCGTCAAGTTGTTCGTTGTCCTCAGTGGCCATTTAGATATTTGGAATCTACAGACTACTTCTTAGACTGACCATCCACTAAACTACCTTTCGAGCAAAGTCGCCAAAATGTAGAAGATGGTTATTGCAAAGAAAATATTCTTGAAAATATTGTTGGAGAGGTAAAAACAATAAATATAAGTCAATGTAGGAAAGAAGGTAAGTTAAAAAAGGTCAAAAAGAAAGAAGACACTTGGAACAAAAGAATGGTAGTCTTTTAGTCTCTTAATGGTCATAGCTAGGAAGGAAATGAGGGGTAGCTCTCAAGTGAGGGTTCTCTGCCTTGGCAATATTCTCTCTCTCTCTCTCTCTCTCTCTCTCTCTCTCTCTCTCTCTCTCTCTAAGTATTTACCTTGATCCCATTGAGAATTTGATATAACATTAGTACGTTGACTTGACATGAATGTCGGATATTTTTAAGCGCATTAGGCTCGTAGTTTGGTACCAGGTGTCCCAATGTTCCCTTGACATGTGCCCTTTTTCCAAAATGTATGACCACAATGGCCGCAATGCTTGCGATGGTCTCGCAATCATGGCTGGCCTCGCGGTGGCCCCTTCTCCTTAGAAGCCACTGATCTGCTATATCTCCTTTCTTTCTCACAAATGGGTTTGGAAGCCATGTATTCGGCCCCTCCCTCATTATTACCTAGCTCTTGCTTTCCCCCTTAAGCCCTGCCATCGTGGCCAAGGTGGGCATGCACTCGGTTGTAATCTTTGATATGGAGTCTTGTCTAGGCCTCCACGTATCTCTAGTGCATCATCGGCCTCCCTTTTGTTCTCCTCTCCGGCCAAGTTTCGCCTTGTTATAGTTGATGTTGGCCTCTGGTAAATCACTTTGTGTGCCTTTGTGGCATTTGTATCAAGCCATTGTTACTAAGTCGTCGTGTCGCGGGCATCACGAAGGAGCCTCCCTGTCGCGGCTTGAGCTCCTTTTGGTAGATAGGCCAAAAGTCTCTCTAACTTGGCGTGCTAATCATTTACTTTGTCAACCTTGTAGTTTAATCGTTGATCCTGCTGACCACAGGCCTTGCTAAATTGACATAATGATTATTAATCGGACCCGTGTACTTGCGAATCTCGAATGTGGCCCATGCATTTTATAAAGTGGAGCGGGGCATTTCGGGACTTGTCTTGGAGGTAAAATGTTGTTGAACAATCATTTTTACAAAAAAGGGGAGTTGATGCCACAAAATAATTATTTGGATGGAATCGCTTACAGTGTAAAAGAGTCTATAAAGCATACGAGAATTATGCGGTCAAGTGATAATGTTAGAGGTGTCATCCACACAACCCCCAAATCATAGGAGGGTCAAGTGGACTTTAACCCTTTAATTTTTTCTATCAAGGCTTAAATTTTTTTGCCTACATATCATTTGCCTTATGTCTACAACACAGATTCTAATTCATACAAATTCAAAATATGTGGAAGATGGCCAAGGCTCTATTTGGGTTGATTTTTCTAAATTTAAAATTATTTTTGGAGCGGCCATTTTTTTGGAAAATTTTCAAAATATATGAAAATGAATAAGTATTTTTAAATTAAAAAAAGTCACTAAAAATTACTTTAGCTGTTCGATTATCAAAAATTTCAACCGAAATATTTATTTCAATAATTCTTGTTTTTTTTAAAGCATTGGACTTGCGTAACATTATTCTTCTATATATTTGCTTATTTCAATCCAGAACAAAAGATGTTGCTTTCACATTTCATTTAATTTATAATAAACCAAATTAAAGTTTGAAAATGAGCACATAGTTTTAAAGGATAGGAACATCTAGCTTATATAATGCCTGCGTTACTTTTCTCTTTTAATTGTTTATCAAAAGTGTATATATCAATAATTAAATACAAACGACCCACTATCTCTTTAATTAATCAGAAGAGATGGGAGATCTGAAAGAATAATATTTTATTCATTAGTAGTGAATTATCTTTTGTTGGTAACTCTCTATATATACATTAATTGTTCTAATATTTATGCACATGAAAAAAAGTGATTCTATTGATCATCATGAACACATGAAGTTTAATTTAGTAGAAAGTGGATCTTCTTGTTAATTAGATGGTTTATCCCGATCTGTTAAGGATGTAAATAAATTGAATGTTAGATTTGGTCACACAATATAATACTCCATAATTGACAATATTATTATACGAACATAACAGCGGATACTGAAAAGAGTTTTTATATAATATATTGTTCATGTATCTCTAACAGGATTTTCGATAATTCTTGTTTTGATTCCTACTGTCATCCTCCAACCGACTATCACCAAACACCAAGCCACGGACGGCCATTGTTTAGAGAGAGAGAGGAAGAAAGAGAAAGAGATGTTGCCTACCCAACTACTACTTTGTCTATCTTGGTCAAACTTCTTCTTATTAATTTGTTTTTTTTTGAGTTATGCTACATAATTTTTTAGAAAAAAACACATTAGTCGGTTGGACGAGGGTACATAATTTATTTTGACAATCCGAACAGTAAATTTTATGTATCGATAAGTGTCCGATTCAAATAAATTGATGAACAATGAGAATTATATATCACGGTTTATTTTTCTTGAGAAAGATAAAAATCCGATAAAATTGATTTTTCGTATGTATAGTGATATACATATTGAGACCGACAAAATAAAAGAATTGAATCATCAAAAAGACTTTTACTATAAAAAAGCGAAAAGTGTCGTAAGTCTTTTGTAAACTATACCATATCCCAAAAATTCTAGTGTCCACAAATATCGCTTTTAGAAAACAAAATCCTAGCCACCTAAAGCTTGTCCAGCTGCTTGATAATGATCGTTCAATTTTTAACCCATGTTTACTGACAGCTAAAAAAAGAAAAAAAGAAAAAAGAAAAAGTCATATTAATAATTCAAATATTGTAACCCAATAATTTCATCACTTTTGCCTTTAGAAAATGGACGAAAGCATAAAAAGGAAAATAGGATACTCAATTTTAGACAAATATGACATAATTTTGTTGCTACAACCACGTGAAATAATTTATTTCGCGACCGAGTGGAACATATATCGACCTACAAATTGAATGATTCGATTTCAAGACAAGGGTGATGGTCAATCTATGTGCCCAGACTGCACATCTCTGAATACAATTTGTTTGGAACAAGCCTAATTATAATCTAGAAAAGACTACGAATTTGGCTCGAGAGCGATCTACATTGGGAATAGTCTCACCGGGGTAAGAAATTATTCTTACTGAAAAAAAGTCTTTAATAAATCTGGACAATAGATTGTCGTGATGAACAATTCAAATTGAATTGTTTTCTAAAATTTGAGCGTGAACTGCAGATAGATCGAATACAGAAATAGCTAAATTGCAAAGTCACCATCAAATATAACAGTTGTAACCCATTAAGTCATATATATAGTGGATATGGCCCACAATCCACCATGACATGCCCATGAAATTAGGCAAGTAAAAGAGGTTTAGTTAGTTGACAAAGGTGGTCAAAAGTATTCTAAAATAAATGAAATCATTACAAAAGATTAAAGGTAGAGAGGTTTCATTTGATTAGACAGTTCTAGTTGTTCATTACTTGCACTGGCTAATAATGATCAAAGTTGAACACTTCAAATAATTTGGGTTCCAAGCCATGGACCCCTCAATTTAATAAAAGCACATACGAATTGATTTGTGTTCAACCTAATCCATAACAATAGTTCTTAGGCAACACATCAGAAATTCATCACCTGTTGTTTCAAAGTTTCATAGCCAATTAGGCACTAGTGGGCCCATTCTTGGGACTTGATTTGATTATATTTCTTAAATAGGAGTTGTTAATCTTCATTCAAACTCATAAACTTCATCTAAATCCATTCATTCTAGATTCACCTAAACCCAATTTACTTATAGGACGGGTCATAATGATTCGTAGTTTAATTTGACTAACCTCAAATGGGTCTTAAATTACTGGGTCAAAAACATAAATGTTTTTTTACTTATATTAAACAATTATTTTTTAATTAATATTAAAACTACTATCTGCAAACTATATTCACTATTATCTCATCAAAACTTATTAATGTCATATCGAAAATTCCTTCTGTCATCTCAAAAAATACTAATGCAACAAAATTATCGATGTCACCCCAAATTACTAATTTCATCTTAAATTTACTAATACCATCCAAAAAATTACTAACGTTGCATCAACTTCAATTCATATTAGGTATATGTAATGATCCGAAATTTCTAAAATTTAATAAATTAATTTTTAAAAAACCTTCAGATGCATTTCAAAATTGTTTGTTAATAAAATCAAGAATTGGTTGTAACGCTTCGACCGAACGGAGAAGATTAGTGAGTGCACGTGTGTTATTATTGACGAGATACACCAAAAATTAACTTGATTCAGCATCTGATTTACTTAGATCTTATCCCAAATAACCATTGACCTTGTGAAGCTTTTCTAGCCATGGCTCCACCCTCCCTAGCCCATGTTACCTCACCAGATTCATCAGAACGTTTGGATTCCCACCCCCAACCCTTGGCTATATTTTTTCCTATGAAAGCTATCTCAAGCTCTCATTTCTTCTTCACCACAGCTCAGAGAGAGAGAGAGAGAGAGAGAGAGAGAGAGAGAGAGGAGGTTTAACTCTTGCCGAAAACACCAATCGATGACCCAAGATCACGCATCGAGGAAGGATTTACTGCCTACAACCCTTAGATAAGGAAAACCGTAGGTTAATCATATGAATTTTTTGCCAGATTATACTGATGTTCTCCAAACCTAGAACTTGGATGTCACATCAGTCGTCAAGGCAGATGACCAAGCGGTCGATCGATTTTCCTACTAGGTTGACGATCGATTGGGATTTTGATCTTTGGATAAGTGCCCAAATGCTGAAATTGATCCCACCCTTATTTACACTTGCACAAACATACACTTTATTACCATTGTGATGTCCACGAGTCCCCGATGAATTCTGTGAGAGCAAGATTGTCATTGTTGACCATATTCTGTGAATATATTTATGCCATTATTATGTGGTTATGGTTTTTAAGCCATTGTGCTATTATATTGTGTCGTTGTTTAGAACCTAGATTATGGTAGTTGTCCAATTTATAGCTGTTATGTTGCCCAATAATTTTCAAAACCCGTCGTTATTTGAATTTTGGGAAAACCTAGAGCCAAAGGTTAGGGACATTGGTTTGAATGACACTCGGACAAGGCAGTGGAGATTGTCGAGTGTGCACTATAAATAAGTTCATGAATAGTGATACTTAAGTTTACGTAAATAAATGTTAATCGGTTTGGGTGGCCCCGTCACGACAATTTGGTTAATTGGGGGTCGACTTGTTTATTTTATGTATTTGAGATGATTGAGAGTGACTTCACAACCGTCTGGAAGGCAGTTCTGGATCCCAAAGGAGTGAAGATTAGTGTCATGGGCATCCTTGAATTGGTAAGGGTCACATTTAAGGTTTGTTGGTACCTAATCTGATGATGCCAAGTTCGTTGTAAGATCTAGGTAAAGTGAGGTAGTTATTAGCCTGAGTAAACGATAGAATGTTCCTTTCTTGCAAGGGTCGCTGGTAATCTAGTCAGATATATCACCTTGGACTATGAGTCCAAAGTATGTAAGGACTGATCACTCCTAACTATGAGCCTTAATTTTTCTTTTATGTTTAATTGATAATCTAGTCATTTACAATTATTTTGTTTCAGTGGACGGATGAGACTGTTTAGATAATGAACGGTTGAGATTGGAGGTGCTTGAGAGATGAGGTAGGACATGTTACACCAAAACAAACTTCCCTTCTTCCTTAATTAACCCTAGCGGTGTAACCCATTTCCTTAGGTTTATGGTGGGATTTGATACTACATCAATGGGTATTAACAACAAAATCAATTTTTTGATGGTTTTGTTGGTCTTTGAATGATAGATTAATGGATTTTATGTGGGAAATCAACGGGAATTGGACAATATAAATCGAAGGGTTTCATTTCATTTTACCCATTTCGTATTCAGAGGAAATCAAGTTCATCAGTCAAAAATCAGAGAATGGGAAAGAGATAGAGTTTTGAGAGAGAGAGAGAGAGAGAGAGAGAGGTTATAGAGGAACACTATCAAGTTCGTTGGCAAATAGTTACCATTCTTCCCTCATGTTCTATCTGCTAAACTAGTGATCAGAAAGTTAGAGAGAGAGAGAGAGAGAGAGAGAGAGAGAGAGAGAGAGAGAGAGAGAGAGAGAGTGATTGAAGAAGAAAGAAGAAGGCCTGCCAAGTTAGAATTCTGCCGAATTAGCTCATGTTCTTCATTGTTCTTCGCTTAGATCACACAATTGAGGTAGGCATTCATACCTACCACCCTTCGAAGCTCGATCGACTGGGCAATAGTTAGGGCAGTCAACTGAGGCAGTCGACCAGTTTGAGATCTAGCCTCGGGCTTCGTCTCAATTAATGGAAATTCACCCTAGCCTTTGTGTACACTCTACACAAGCATATAGATGTATATAATTTATGTCCATGGATCCCTGTGGGATCTCATGAGAGCAGATTTACCATTCAAGACCATATTATGTTGTTATGCTTAATTTCGTCAATGTTATCTTGTCAGTAGTGTCGTTGTTGATGTTGTGTTGTGCTTTTGGAAGTTTTAGAAGATTTGAAAATGTTGGATATGCCCAGGTACATCTGTTTTGCTGCCCAATTTTTGATAAATCTTCATTAACTGTGATTTCGAAAGGAACATAGTATGAATGTTAGAGACATTGGTTCGAATGACACTTGGATAAGAAACTGAATGGTGTCGAGTATGCATTATATGTAGTGGAAGTGCGAAGCGACAAGTAAGAAATGTTGACGGAAAAGATGTAAAATTAGTTTGGATGCCCGTCTTGGCAATGTTGTTGGGCGTCGTCCCATATTGTTATCAGGCGTCATCCCGTGTGTGGTTATTGTGTTGAAAGGACCCCAACTAGGGTTGTTGGGAACGGTTGGAGGTGACTTCAGGGACGCTTACGAAGGTAGCTCTGGACCTCGAGGAAGTGATGACCAGTATCTTGAGCGTCCTTGAACCGGTAAAGGAGACGCGACTAAAGTTCGTTGGTACCTGACCTAGTGAAGTACTTTTGATCAAATCTAGCTATGACGAGGTGGTTATTGACTTGAGTGGACGGTAGAAGGTCTCTTCCTTACCGAGTCAGTATTCAAGTCAGGTACATAACCTTAGACTATGGGCCCTGGTAGGTAAGAACTAGTCAATATCAACTGAGTGCCCTACGTTAAATAAGTTGGGTAAGAATCGAAATTCCTAAGTGGAATTCTTACAAACATTAAAGAACAAAGTCATGTTTTCATTTATCCTATCATACATTCTGTTGCATGCTTGTATTTTATTTGGCTTGGATTATTGGATATGTATCCCTACTGAGTTTCATTATTTTTATTGAAATAACTTCTCTATCCTTGGCCTTTCATGCTAGATATAGAAGAGCAAAAGAAGATGCCTCCCAAACAAGATGAGTATGACTATGAAGATGAAGAGGAGTTCTATACTTGGTTACCATTCCCCTAATTGTTGTGCTGTTACTTTATTTTAAAGTAAGAAATATAAATCCATAAGAATATTTTTATCAATTTACGTTTCAAACTTCGCTACTTGTTTAATTATTTAAACTTCTATATATTAATAAAGTTGGTTTTCTTCTAATTATTATTTTGAATAGTAAAATGAAGCTATAAAGGATTAAAATAGTGTCCCGAAAAATCATGGCGTTACATTTGGATTTTCGAGGTGGAAAATGCTAGAGGTACAGATTAAGGGAACAGATTATGAACAGATCTGACAAAAAAATGGGACCCACCTCTTTCTCTCTCAAACTGTCTTAACTCCAATCCCATCACCCCTCCCCCTCTCTCTAGTACTGTACAAATCCTTTCGTCCCTGACTCCCTCCCTCCCTCCCTCTCTCTCTCTTTTATAAAATAAACAAACAATGGATTATAAACACAAATTAAAAAAATTAAAAGCTGATTATTAATTTTGTATTTGTTAGTTTTATTTTATTTTTTTGTATTTGTTAGTATTATTTTAATTTTTTATAAATTATAAAATTTAAAAAATATGACATCATATTCAACAGGTAAAAATAGATGAAAAATAAGTCAAAACAAATTCAATTTTGACTTATTTTGTATCTTTTCGACAAGAGATTTAAAAAAATACAAAACTATATACAAATGATAAAAAATTCAGACAAAATAAAAAATTTAAGTCTACATTTGAACTGACTAAATTATTGCATTATTTTTTTGTCTTTAAGTAAATTTTTCTGTTATTTTTTTGTCTTTCGTCAATTTTTTATAGATTATTGGTTCATTATTTCATAAAAATTATAAATAATTTACCAAATTTAAAAAAATTCAGAAAAAAGTCAAAAATAAATTTATTTTAGCTTATTTGTTGTCTTTAGTGACTTTTTTTTAATTTTTTGACATTATTTATACTTTTTATATTTTTTCATAAAGACAAACCAATCATTCAAAAAATATTGAGGCCAAAATAATTAAATTCAAAAAAAGTAAATAGAGACAAGAATAATCCGAAAAAACTAGTTAGACCAAATTAGATCACATGTTTTGACTTAGTTTTTATTTTTTTGGATTTTTTCGTCAAAAAAAATTAGCATAAAATAATTAATGAAAAATTAATAAATACGAAAAAATTAAAAAAAAAATTAACAAATACAAAATTAGTAGCCAACTTTTAATTTTTAATTTGTGTTCATAATTCCTAACTAGTTTTTTCTTAAATTTATTTTATACTCCAGGAAGAGAGAGAGAGAGTAGACCAAATTAGATCACATGTTTTGACTTAGTTTTTATTTTTTTGGATTTTTTCGTCAAAAAAAATTAGCATAAAATAATTAATGAAAAATTAATAAATACGAAAAAATTAAAACAAAAATTAACAAATACAAAATTAGTAGCCAACTTTTAATTTTTAATTTGTGTTCATAATTCCTAACTAGTTTTTTCTTAAATTTATTTTATACTCCAGGAAGAGAGAGAGAGAGAGAGGGAGAGGCGATGGAATTTACAGATAGTACTAGAGAGATAGTGGGGTGTGGGAACGGGAATTGAGAGAATTTGAGAGAGAGAGAGAGGTGGGTCGCATTTATGTCAGATCTGTGCTTAATCTGTACCTCTAGCATTTTCCTTTCGAGGTAGAGGATCCTAAAAACATAAATGCAAGATTCATAAACTTATGTGTTTACTTCTATTATTTAATTTACTCTGATTAGTTTACTCTGATGTTATGACTATGTATATCTTGGGGTCTTTTTTGAGTATTATTTTCTATTGAGTGTCACCACTCATGGAGCAACTTTTCTGCTCTTGAAGTTTCGTGCTAGATGAAAAACACAAGGAGATGCAACCCGAGCAGGAGAGCCGGACTTTGAAGATAAAAATTTCAGTGCAACATGGTTGCCAACCCCTTAGAAGTTCGAGACTCTATTTTTAATTTCTCATGTATCCCAGAAGGGTATTTTAGTAAATTCAGATGTAAAACCACAAACTGTTTTTTTTCATGAATAAAATATTCTTTTTTATTATTGTTTATTTAGAAAAATATCTAAATTTTTTTAAAATAATGTACCAAAAAATTAGAGCGTTATATATAATTATAATTATAAATATGTAATTGGATTAATAGGTGAATTGAGTTACACCCTTCTTAAAGGAGTCAACTTGATATGAATAATATTTTATTTAGTTGAGTCGCAAATTGTGTAATGATTCATTAAAAACCAATCCACCGTTTGACGCCCTTAGGTTTAAACCATCCAATATAAAATTTTTATTTTGTGGTATCATATGACCCAAAAAATTTCCTAAAAAAGGCAAAAGCTGATATGTGTGCATGCATCACTAAACCATATCAAAAGGCATTGGGGTTAAAAACTAAATTCACAATTTAGTTATCAGTTTATGTAATTTTTAATCTATGCTACATAGTGACACCGAGCTACTTTATATGAAGAGAATTTGAGTGGTAGGATTGTCCCAGTGGAGATCAGGATGAGTTGTAAATTTGGGCGTTCTGAACTCGAATCTTGTTGGCAACAAGAAGAGGTCACTGCATCTTTTTCCGGTCGATAAACTCAGGGCCCCGAGAATTATTCGGCATTTATGTGGAGACTCTCCCAAATTTTATCCCAACTTGGTTCCAAATCGACCCGAATATCTCAGTTATAAAAGAGAGAGAGAGAGAGAAAGAGAGAGAGAATTTGAGTGACTTTTTGCGAGGAGAATTTTTAAGGTGACATATGACTCAAATATTATATTACTTTTAATTTATATTCAATTAGCAATGAATTTGTTCTCTGAACGGAAGTTTAACAATAAAAAACTAAAACACTGGGCGATTTTAATATGTATACACATTGGAATTCCTGATCGAATACTTTGATATCATGAATGACTTAAGCAATTTTGGACCTGTAACATATAAAATTAATTTTTTTAAAGCTTTTCGTGTTTTCAGTAATTTAAATACTGATTCCATCATGAAATGGGGTTAATAAGGGAACTATGCTGATTTAAGGCTATTAGAGAACTAATTTTATTATATTCAATTCTCGATTCATTATAGATTAACCCGGTCTAACTTCACATTAATTGGATTACTCTTCAAATGTATAAATATATCTATAAGTACTTTAAGCGGTATATTTCTGAAATCGGTACTAAAATATATATATTATAAACATTGAATTAAAGCTGGCAATCACAATTTCAAATATTAATATTTAATTTTTTCCGCATCATTCTCGAACTTATGTTTAGTTAATACCGTATCATAATTGGATACGTTTTAAATGACTTGAAATATTACGGAAGACTAAAAAACTAATATATTTTAATGTCAGATAGAGTTGTACTAATCACTGAAGTCATTTGTGGCCTCAAAATAGTAAATTAGAATTTTAATTGTGTATTTAAATTAATTTTTACTTTTGATTTTTAAAACTGTCGCGGATAGTACAAGTTCATTACTAGGGCCTTGTTTGATTAGATGGATAAGATTATATGAGATTATAGTGAAATGATTATTAGTCTATAGGCTAAATAGTCGTACGACTATTATTAAAATAATTTCTCTTATCTTGTGTTTGTTTGTGCATGAAATTATATGATGGATAAGTCGTATCTAGTCAAGCTCATGTTTGTTTTGAGTACCTCTAGATAAAGATTAATGCCTGAATTGATTATCTTGTCCCTATTATAATATTTTACCATGACTAGATGTAATTTCTTCTTCTATATATATATACTTTTATGTCTTTCTGCTTCAGCGATCGTCCAATGAGCTTCCTGGATTGGTCTAATATGGCCTCTGTCTTGCACAAAAGAAGAACGATAGTGGTCTATTTTTTCTCCTTTCACAAAGTTATATATCATATTCTTAGAAGATGTAATGATATTTAGGTAAATTTTCAATTAGTCCAGAATTCTCCATAATCCTAGGATTATTGGTCTCACCCTCTCCCGGGCCGGATTGAATTGTTTTCCTTGAAAAGGATGTTTAATCCGGTCGTATATTACATCTCTCTTGAACACTTTCTCACATTTTGATTATGAGTATTTCATGGTACAGAATTCATAACCTATTACATATCAACAAAAAAAAATGTCTCCACGTACCAATTAATTAAGAACCGTGATCTACTAATTAAGAAATAGGTTTTAAGTCATCTGTTCAAATCAGGATATCTGAGTAATTATTGTTGGAAATTCAAAAGTTTGTTGTGAATGAATTGGATACCTGAGGATCTTACGGCGACATGAGAGAGTTTCGGATCTTACGCAACATAATAGTTTCCAAATATGACTTCATTATCCTCCATTTATGTCGTGCAATCTGAAGGGCTTTCAGTTTCAGCAATTCAATGATTTCTCATGGTTCTATTTATACCAATCTTGTTCTTAGTTTTCAGATACACGAAATTTTATCTACGAAAGAACTCCCAACTTTTGTTTCTTCAAGTGAGAGAGAGACGCAGACACAAAAAAGTTCGACAGACGAACGTAGTTATGTGTTGTTTGTGGGAACCATTTTATCCTGAGAGACAGATGCCAAAGCTATTCCTCCTCACTGTGAGGCAGTGATTTCTTTTTATACGGATTGTGTAAAACACATAACTCGCTTCGATTTATTTTTTGATTAACTGTTTGTAATGCTTAATTCATGTTCATTACGCTTATGCACTATACCTTCAATTTTGACGATTAATAAAAATAAGTGCACTATAAATTCGAATCTATTCGAAGAATTTTCCTTACAATCGTAAGTAAAATTTGCAGTTTGTACATTACGAAACTATGTACTTTACTTTACTTTACTGTTATTTTTATTAAATAATGCGATAGAATCCATAGCTATAAGATGCATTATCCATGTTTAAGTGGAAGAGTTTGTGGGGGTAGTCAGTGACCATATGCTTGCTTTTATTGAAGTATCAATTAAGTAATCTAATTTAAATGATCAACAAAATGCACTTTGAAAATAAAGAACAATTCATACAATATATTTATAACTTAACCATAGCCTGTGGGAATTACTTGTACTACTTTATTCACACCTTTTTTTTTATTTAATTAAAATTGTACGACTTTTTGTAACAGACAATTAAAAAGGAAAAAAAATCATAAATTAGTGACCGTTTCCGCCTATAATCAAACAAACGAATTTTGATGGAATCTAAGCAACATTGCCTCCCACTCTGCATTAAATTTAATATTTCTAAACTTTACAAAAGTTACATATATGCTCCTTTAGCTTATCTTTTTAGTATTAATGTCTGTATCTTCGGCTATTTTTACCAGATTGTTACGAAATTTACGTTAACAAATTCAATAAAGATTGTTTTTTTTTTAAAAAAAAATTATATTTAATGTCTATAGCGTCGTTTTTTTATGTGTAGTTTGATACTTTTGTTTGTTTTTTCTTTAACTTTTCTCATCGAGATGAATGAAATAATGTAAATAAAAATGACAAAAAATAATACCCATGGTGTCTTCTGGTTTGTGGCTTGGTCAACACCTATAGGGATACATCAGTAAGGAATCTAAAAAAAACTAAACTTGTTTGGGAAGATCTTCATCAGTAAGCAATCTAAAAAACTAAACTTGTTTGGTTATAATTAGTTTATTCACCTTTGATCCTGTAAACGCTACTCTAGAACAATTAATTAAACTTGGAGATTGAACCAAACCATCTGATCTACTTATTTTAAACAAACAAGAGACGAAATATCGGACCCATTTGCTTTTCTTTATTAGATGGTGACATTGCTTGTCATATCATCGTTACATTATATATACGCGTTTGTCATTTTCATCTCAATTTATTTATTCCATTTTAATATTTAATCATTCAAAAATTATTTACATGATATAACTAATACAATTTTTAAAATCCATATTAAACATAAAAAATATTACACAGAGAGTACATGTCTTAAGGAATGTGTACCAGTGGTATTGTGTAGAGTAATACTATGAACATTGCACACGGATAGTCGAACATAGAATTGTTCGATTTTACATGGATCTCACATAGTATACATTGCACTCATATAAATCAAACAATTTTAAATACATTTATATTTGTGTATGTATTCGATTACTTGTTTCGTTCAATTGTTTATACAAAAATCTAGGAACACGTACATTTTTAGAATCGTCAGATGCACGTGAGATTCTTAATAATTTGTGAAGTCTACGTGCATCCAATAATTCTGAACATATCTGTATTCTTAGCATTACTCGTTGGTTATTAGGTTGAGAGATGGAAGCCAGTAGTAGTAGATTTCTGTTAGACCCAATTATTGGTACCTTCGGAAGCATTAAAGACACATCCCTTCTAGTAATTCAGTTACAGAAACAAACAAAAGCCCTTATTGGACTTTCATTGAAAAATAAGCTTTATTTGAGCCCCACATCTTGAATTTGGAGACCCCCAATAACCACCCAAACTAGTTGGTTTTCTATTTTTTTTTTTTTTTTGAAGTAGGGGTGGAGCCTCCCCTCTGTCTCCTCTCTTGTGGGCTGTGGTTAGGTCAGAGGTCACTGTCCTTTCTTCAGAGGTAGAGCTTAATTTAGCAAATTAGTTCTAACGTCCAGCTTTTGATAGTGATCCCATAACTGGCCAATTAGTTCAAACTTCCAGCATGCAGCCTTAGAATTGGAATATCCACCCTATCATTTGCTCATACATTGGCATATTCATTGTGGCCAAAACAAATATAGGAGGGTCCGGCTTGAATCTCGTCCGAATATGCTAAATTATTTATTACGGGTCGCTCATTCTTGTATATTAATGTGCAAAGTCAGAAGATCAAATCTTATCGAAAACGAATACTTGTTTCTACCATTTTTCATGATTTTGTATTGTTGATTTATTTCTTCTTTTACTATGGTGTGCAATTTGTTTTGTTAGTTTATTTGTTGGACTTGATTTAGTTGTCGCACAATATATAAAATGTTTCTTTTTATCATAACTTTTATATCATATCAATTCGATGATAATATATGCTTGAATGCCTAAGTAGTCAAGTTAGAATATTCTTTACCTAAACTTCTTCCTCCCAAAATATTAATGGTAACCCGATTAGGTTATTTTGACGTGACCTGTTAATCATGAGTTTGAGTCGCGAAAATAGAAATCCTTCTCTATACATTGCAATAATAAGATCCTAGTGCACTAGGTAAGCTTATTTATTTGTTTTGTTAGTTTATTTATTTAGATTTGTGAGCTATACACACTCAAATGAATATAATTTATCTCGATTTTAAATTTGAGAATATTGTTGATAAAAGTTTTCGTGACGGAGAATTTTCCGGAATGACCGACTTGTAGGCTAAACGGGTCCCAACTAGGTAAAGGCCATTTGCGCCGCCCAAAGAATTTTATTACGCGCACAACTGTAAATGGGGGGTCTAGCAATGATTTAGATATGTATCAGTTATTGGACGGTAGGGAAGTGGGCAGTGAGCGGTCGTGAATGGTAAGCTAATATTGTAGGCTGGTGTTAGCTTTATGGACCTCAACCTGCGGGTTCCTCTGTTTTGGTATTTCATTTTTGTTTGTTTGTCCCCAAATGGGCCTACCAAATTATTGGCCTTTGGATTCTTCTGCTATTCTTATTACTTGATCATTGTCGATCTTCTACATTTTTTAGGTCCCATTTCATTTGCACTAAGCTAATAAATGAATCTGTTGGCTCAAATATTTTTAGAACTAAATTTATGTGTTAGCAGGCCAAAAAGTTAAAATCAACAACTACTAAGCGATTGTGTGTTATCTGTCATCCTATTTCAATGAAGAGAAATTTTCCTTAAATATTGACACGTGGTGGTTCAAAACTAGAAATAGAAGATAAACACCATATTCATCGGCACTTCTGACAAAGTCTCGAATTGAATAATACTGGTTTGGTTTGTCGAAATCTCACTTTTTTTTTTTTTTTTTTCACTTCTGGCTTGAGGAGACTTCTTGGATGGACACATCCATGGGTGTAGATTCCCTATCTAGTCCTCCTACTCCACGATCATAGCTTCAAGTAGATTGATAGTTGGCCAAATAATCTGGAAATATTGGAGTATCATCCTTTGATCCATCGTCATTGAGCAAAGATGATTCGAAACCCCTTAAAGTGTCATTTTCTTTTTGGCGACATTCCCTTCATACTTTTAAATGAGACTTTCCTTCGACTGTTTTGAGAACCTTGGATTTGGCTTAGACGTCATCCAAACAACATTTTCTGGCAAGGCTTCCTCTTGCTAGAATAGAGTGTACCTCATTTGGAGTTTCTTTTTTCTTTTTAGAAAATTGATCAAAATGACAAATTTTGGCTGATTTGGCTTATTAAGGACATGTTAATTTAATTTATGAATTAGAGTCCATCATTTGAAAAGTTTTGACGCATGAGGTCCTTTTATAGACGGATTTGTCCCTGAACGCGAAGAGATAATTTTATCTGATAACATTATTACTTCGAAAATTAACAAATACCATTATTTGATAAGGTATCTGTTAAAAACGACAAATGATGTTAACTAATAAACATTAACATACAACTTTATCTAATAAAATTATCATTTCAAAATTAAAGGATAAAGTTATTTTCCTAATAAGCGAGTTGGATAATATTATATGTTGGTTTGATATATCAATTAATCGAATTAGAAAACATAAAACATATAATTTTATCTGATAATATTGTTACTTTGAAAACTAACAGATAACATTATTTGTTAAGGTATCTGTTTAAATCGACATCAATGTTGACTGATAAATACTAACAGATAAAGTTATTTATTAAGGTATCTGTTAAAAGCGACAGATAATATTAACTGGTAACACTAATAGGTAACTTTATCTAATGAAATCATCGCTTTTAATCTAACGAACAGATAACATTATCGCGTGTTTACTACAAGGGTTTTTTTGGAACTTATGTGCCAAAAGAACTTCCGTCCATAACTTAGTTTGAGATGGACTTATTTTGCCAAAAGTCCGTTGTTATGGACTTTTGACCGAATTTCTCTCTCTCTCTCTCTCTCTCTTGTGTTCAAGACCGCAAACAAATCATATGAGATATCTTTGTTTTTGGATTTCTATATAACATTCACTGATTTGGAGCTAATTGAGGGATTTTTAATGTTTTAGCCCCCACCTTAGATAACTCTTTGTATCCCTAGAACAACTTTGGTTTGGTCTGCTTCAAAAACTAATCTGGTACTCCTTTCACAAGAGTAAGTTCCAATGGGCTGTCTTTCTTATCTCTGCCCGAGTCAACCCTCTTTGAAGGTGAAATATTCCTCCTAGGGCTTGTGACAATGGACACGTAGGTACGTTTTTCTTATGAGATAGATACCCATGACTTTGAGGTTCATTCTAAATAAGACTTATCCTTCATTCTGAGTGATTGCTTCTTAAATGAGCTGTCTTCTCAATCTGATCGAAAAAGTCTTTTCTTCTCGTCTATCGAGGTTTTTGAATAATAGATCATTTGCTCTACATCCCTTCCATAACCACTCAAAAAAAGAGGCTTCGAGCACTAGGGGAAACGCTCCTTTGTCGCTTGACTCCTGACCGGACCGGCAAAGTGCGTGTCGTTAGGGGTGCCGGCCACGTGGTCAGTGGTTTAATTTCATAAAACTGAACTTATCCTCAAAATGTTTAAAATGAGTATAGGGATAGTCCAGAGTATCGATCCACAGGGAAAAGAACGTCGATGTCAGAGAATACGCAAATTGGTGTTTTCGACGTTTCGGACGTCAACCTCAAAGTTTTGTTTGGTGCGGTTAAGCAATTATATCAACTAAAAGGAGGATTAAAACTAGATTAAGGAGTGGGGTTAAGTCTTAAAGTTTGGTTCATTCAAATCTTTTGTTGGTCTATCTCTTCTCCTTATAACTCAATCCAACTCCCGGTCCCGGGTTTTAGATCGGAAAATTCTTCGATGAAAATCAGGTTTTAAATTCTTAAAATGGTTTTGACGGGTCTTTCAAGTTTTAAGGAAATAGGATTAAAAGATGAAGGACATCGATCCAAGTATTAGATATACCAACTCTAAGGATGGCTATATCTAAGCAAGGACTTAACTCTTCATTTTTATTTCAAAAGAAAAAGCTTAGAAAGATCCATCAATGGCATTAAAACTTGGAGAAGATGGAGACCAACATGGTTTTTGATTGAACTTCACAATTTAACTTAACCCACACTAAGTTAACTACTCATACTTAAACATAAACATAATAGAATTGAAAGAAAACATAATGAAACAAGTTTATCTAAAGACAATAAGAAAGAACTAAGCAAAAATAAAATGGAATCAGATTCTAAAGCAAGAAGAACAATATTTAAGGAAGAAATATAAAGAAAACAAGCTAACACTTAAGTGCTTCCAAGAGAATCCAAAGATTCAAAGGGGAAGAACACTTAAGAGATGAAGAACTTATCAAAACTTGAAGAAATAATGAAGAACAAGTGAAGAACAGTAAATTAAGGCAATAAAATGGTGAAGAACAGCTCTCAACTCTCTCTAAAATCTGATATATGTAAAAAGTTGTAAGTTATGGTTATGTGTCTTGCTCCTTTAGCAAAGGAAACAACCTAAAATAAAATATCTTACAAAATCCTAGGTGAAAAGACTATTCTACCCTTCACAATGACAATTTAATAAGCTTCTTATTCAGTGATTTGGCCCAAAAAACGAGCAAAAGTCGGCCCCACAAAATCAGCCGTAACAGGTTCTCTATCGATAGGAGGATTTCTCTATCGATAGAGAAGTCCTCTGGTTTAAAACTGAAGCAATCTCCTATCGATAGGAAGATACCTCTATCGATAGGGAAGTCTTCTGATCTTCTTTGATTCACCCTCCTATCGATAGGAGTGATCCTCTATCGATAGGGAAGTCTTCTGGTCATTTTTGATTCAGCTTTCTATCGATAGGAAGGAACCTCTATCGATAGAGGGCTCTTTTTCCTGGTTCTTTGCTAGGGCTCTATCGATAGGGATAAACCTCTATCGATAGAGAGGCTTCAACTTCAATTTCTTTGGTTCTTCCTCGTCTCTTTGATCCGGGCTCACTTTCACTCCTCCCGAGCCTTCAATTGGTCCTCCATCAATATCATCAATGGTTCCGAGACCTTAAGTCATGGTAGAACCTTTTGGGCATTCATTTAGCGCTCGCAAACCTGAAAGGGTAGAAAAAACAACTGCGCGTGCAATGTTAATTAATTAACTACATTTGCCTACGCATAATTGCCAAAATGAGTATGTTGAGCCATGTTATTATGCAATATAGTGCGCTCATCAACTCCCTTATTGGGATCCCAGTGGCAACATGAGCAAATGAATTGCTCTTCACTTCCACCCTCCTAGGCCTACTCTAATTAGGCCTTCTCCCTTTGAGATTGGGTGTGTTCATACTAACTTAAAACTCTCTTCCTTGTAAGTCTTTCTACACTCAATTAGCCAAAGACACAAGCGTACTTGCATGAACAGAGACTTCTTCGATATTTGGAAATGGATTTCTATCTATTTCCATAGTACGTTTTGGGATTTTCAAGCTTTCTTTTTTGATTTGTTCTTGTATCCTGTCATGAAACACATTGTAATCTTAGTTAAATGAGACCACGATACATGTCATTTGCAATATATTTTTCCCTTTCTTTCTGCTAAAGTATGGAGTTTAAGACTAGGAGGAAGTCTAATAACTCTCTTAGATAGCAAGAAATTAAAAAATTCATCTAATAACTTTCTTAGAGAATAGGAAGTCTTATTCTCTTACCTCAATGAAGAGGAGTTTCCTCAAGTGTTGACACGTGGTAGATCAAAAGTAGAAATATAAGATGAACAGTTACAAGAAATGTGAAATGAAAAATCTGATGACAAACTTATATTTGAGGGTTACAAGAGATCCAGTCTACTTTGAGCTAACTCTAATTGACTACTCCTACTATTACAGATTCTGATTAAAGGTAAGTACGTCTACTGCTATTACTATGCTAAGTACAGAAAGGAAAGACAAGTATGGAAAAAATAAATAAGTGTTATGGATTTTTTCTTCAATCTGTTGTTCGTATTTATAGATCACCCTGAGTACTTGGCACCTTTTTTCTTTTCTAAATTTCCCTCTTGAATTTGAAGGCATTAAATCATTAATTCTCCTTCGATGTAAGGCTGAACCATGATCATTGTTCTCAACTAATGCCTCCATGTTCTCCTTCTTTTACTACATCTTTGACCACGTCTCTTCATGTTCCACTTCTTCCTAAGTGGGGCATGCATGGCAATCGAATGACTGCCCATGCATATGAAATATCGTCGCTTTGACTTTTGCACACGTAAGCCTTTTTAGCAGTTAATGAACTGCACTAGAAGTCTAAACGACAGTGCTTGGATACCCTGTGTCTTTTAATCGGGTGTGCGCACTTTCATTGTATAGTGCCACATGTCCAATTATTATTGGTGGATAAATTAGGGAGTCAACAGAATCTGAACACAAATACATTTAGATTTAGACTAATACTGTAATTTAAAAAATCACAATTGCAAAGTTGGAATAGTCACATGCATTTGATGCTACAATAAAAGTATTTTTGGTAGATTTCTAAAACATTAAATATCACAAACATTGAAAAAATACTATCTCATCATTCAAATTTGACCTAATTAGTGTTTGTTTCCTGAAAAAATAGGCGAGAAGCCAGTTTGTATACATGGTGTTGTTATGCACTAGCATGTAGCCGAACAGAGCCGTATGTTGGTCAACTTGAGAAGGAAGATTAGAGAGTCATGTTCGGACTTTGACACTTAAGGATAAGGTCCGATTCGAAATAGGAGACCTAGTTGGCTAAGGATGAGAATCCTAAAAAAATTCAATTGTTGATGAAAATTAGTAGTTGGAAGAAACTCCAACATTGAGAATAAGATCTAATTTTGGAAAGTTCGGGATTAGGCCAATCGATTAATTTTTGTCTTACCTTTGTAATGATTTCTAATTCAAGAAGAATACAACCAGTAGTGATTAATTAGTGGTTGGAAAGGATTTCAAGACATTTATGGAGAATCTCTATATAAAGAAATACACCCCAATGGTAGAAAAACACTGTAATTTGTTATTACAAGCATTGACACTGCAAGATTGAGGGCTAAGTACTGACTAACCATCAGAGACCCTTCCTGTCGACTAGAGGCGGAGGGTCCTCTACCAGAGTTCTTGGCTTATAGGAAAAATAATCGGAGAATTGGGCATCCTACTAGCTTAAAGGTGAGCATTATTACTTTATAAAAATTTATCCCCCATATAATTGGCGCCTTCTGTGAAAAAAGTAATAAATCCTCTTGGCAAGAGAAACCCAAAATGAACAGAAACTAAACGAGCCGTAGTAGGACAAAGTTGAAGACCAACATGTCCAAAAGGCCATCGAAAGAAACCCAAATAGAAGCTCTTGCAGTTCGACAACCCTCATAGAGGTGAGGATGGTTCAAGAACCAAGGACAAATTTGGCATGAACAAATCTCGTTCGGGGCTACGATCGAGACTAGACCATGACCTCAGAAAGGTCCTTCATTGGATGGATCGAGCCACTCAAGACATGGAAAAAGAGTTAGACGAATAGGAAGACTGATGAAGGAGGTTGGGGAGGAGAGGAGGCGGGTGGAGAGTACTATAGAGTGTTGTTCGAGAATGAAGGAGGTGGAAAAATAACTAGTTGAGATTGAAACATAAGAGCAACTCCAACAGGCTCACCATTTGAGCCCTATTGGTTATTATAGCCAATGAATGCCATTTTTTTGTGCTCCAACAGGCTCTTTATTTGCCTGGCTATTTTACCTTTCCACTAAACGACTGGCTACTTGTAGCGAGTCTTCTCACTTGGTATGTATGGACGAAACCCTTCCTGCGCCCTCTCTCTCTCCATTTCTACACTCCCAGATCTTTCTCTCCTCCATCTGGGAGGTCGGAACTGATTTCATGTTCTCATGATTTTTCAACGCAGTTGAATTGTGAGTTTGAAAGCTAAACACCTGGAGAGGAAAACCCTAACTCCACCATGAGAGACGAAGCTGAGAATCAGAATAACTGACAGAAGAAGTAGAACAATGATCTATTTGAGTTCTTCAAAGTTTGCAAGTTGAATCACAACCAAGGCCGTCGCCACAATTACTTTCATAACCACACCAAGCCTCTTGCCTCTTTCCTCTCTTGGTTCTAGCACAAACTCTTTGACGTTCAATTCTTCCTCAAAAATTCTAGCCCTCTTTGCCCCAAACACGCCTCTTGTAATTGACTCTGGTGCTTATTTTGCGATTGCAACGTCGACATGTCCAAGCTTCGTTTTGTTCCTATGAGTAACGTCAATGTAATACACTTAGGGCATCTCTAAATCTTGTGCAAGCTTAGTTCCATACTCAGTAAAGCATTGCTCTTATATGTGCTTTCAGTTGTTGTGCTATTAGTGCTAATGCAATTAATTATCCAGCAAGTGCGGATCACTTGAAGAATTTGTTTCGAAGCTGGTTTCCACCATGTGAAAGGTCGAGCTAAATTCAGTGGTAATTGATAGGGCATGCATCTATATTTTGAATGTGGATTGGATGTGAATGCAGAATAAGGATTAGACAAAAATGGTTTTTGTTTTAATTGGGATTGTTGATCTTGAGCTTCCTATATTTGGGTTTTGTGTCTGATTGTGGGTTGGGTCTTTGAGTCCTACGTTTTGGTTTAAAGTGTTTTGGTCTTGGAGCCAAGTCTGATTGCTTTTGAGGATGCATGTTGTTGTTGTCAATACAAAGTGCTTATGGTCTATATGTCTTGGTATCTGGTGCTTATATGTTGCTGTTTGTTTTCAAAGGAAGCCGCTATGATCTATTTATCTCATTTGTTATCTCCATGGAATTTATTTTGGTCTTGAAGTTGTTGCTGCAGTTGATCCTTCATTCATGTATTCTATTACTTAAGACACTAATGATGTTTTATTGAAACTACTTTCATACCAAAGGCCTCTGTTATTAGTGTTGCTGAGGTTATACTTGTGCTTTTCACATATTATTGCTGGTGCTCATGCCCCCTACTACTTGGTTTTTGTTGTTGGTTGTTGCCGTCAAAGTCTTCTACCTTAACTCATGTCATGACCTCCAGGCTTCTCTTCTTCTAATTAAGTTAGTTTTATTGAATAGCTAAAATAAATGACGGTGTTGGAATGCATAGGTGAAAAGTAAATGGCTAAATTGACTAGTGTATTTTTTTGGTACTTTTCACTAGCTATAATATCTAATAGAGTTGAGTTGTTCTAATGTGTGGTGAATTTGCTATAAAGTTTGGTATGCCAAAAGTGTATATGGACATATGCAATGTTAATACAATGTATGATGCGCGTTCAAAATAAAATATAGAACGACATATAATACGAGATAAAATTAAGTACAATCATCAAATAGTAAATGAAAATATATTTATTGCTGAATTAAAAATACGGGTCCTTACACAAGTTTTTAAAAATAATTTGAATTTCAAATGGAAGTGATGAATGTAAGTGAGTTTTTTCTTTTTAAAAATGAAGTTACTAATTATTGGGTTGGATTTGGCTGTCTTTCAAAACTTTTATTTATTTAAATTGATTTACTATCAAATGGAGAAATGAATAAAAAATGAAAATTTGAATTAAAGATACTCTTATACTCTGCCAAATCAATGATTATTAATATCTCATTAAGGTAAGTTTTCTATGGAGAAATTAGTCCGTGGGGACTTACTAATTGAGCTAATAAATCATCTTAATAAACCCGGAATATGGTCAAATAAATAAATAACGTTGGTTGAAATATACAAAATTAAAGTATAGAGATGAGCATAACCCTAACAGATAATTAAACCCTATATCAAACATCATAGGTGGATAAGAAACTACATAAACTTTGTATTATCTACTTATACTCCGACAATAATGCGAACCACAAAATAATCAGATTAGATTGATTTAATTGGACGTAGACCCATCTCATAGATTTAATAGCATCTCGATGGTAATTGAATGGGCACCCACTAAAATAGGCTTTAGTTTTATGTCTTTTCCGTAGTTAATTAGTGACAACTAATGATTCACCTAACACTTCATATGAGGGCTGAAAAAAGGTCTACATGGCTTGAGAGTTGCTATGAAAATCGAGCGATTCTTAGGCTCCCTCGGGACCATTCAAGCTAAGGGACTAGGGGTGGTGTTGTACACTGTAAGTACAAAAAAATTGTACAAATAGTCAAATAATGTCTAGGTAATTTTTTATGCGTCAAAACGACGTTAACTTAGCGCAAAGCATGTTTTGCTGTACGCAGAAATGGTAAATTTTAGATTTTTAGATTATAATTAGAATATGTTAAAAGTGTTTGGGTAAAGCATTTTTTGGGGAAAATCTACTCTAAGAATGATTTTTAGATTTAGCATCTCTAGTTCATTTTCAATACTTTTTTATATATATATATATATATGACCAATGTATCCGGTTGGCTTGAAACTAAGTTGGAGTAAAACTTGGGGGAGTCTCCACGTAGGTGCCGACTAGTCCTTACGATCCTGAGATGATCAACTGAGGAAATGCACAGTGACCCCAAGTGTTGTCACCGAGTTTCAACATCGAGTCGTCTGGATTTACGGCTAGTCCCGATCTCCACTTAGACAATCCCTCGAATTTCATTTCCAATACTTGAAAGGGATTTCTTGACAATCCATAATCTCATACAGTGGATTAATTACATGATATATCGACAACTATATTATTGTAAGTTATTTTTCCTGGTAGGTTCATCTCCTACAAGGAACAAGAATTCTGAACAACTCAGCAAGCCTCGGTTGATTGATCATTATAAGGTCGGGGATTAGTGTGTCTCTCTCACAAGTTTTAATGTCCAAAGACTATGAAAAGGTTCAAAAGCCCAAGAATATTTAATAACAACATTATTCCCTTGTTGGGCTATAATAGTGCTTGTAGTCCGGCCATAGAACTTGTTCAGCCTGAGCCAAATCATGTACATACCCAGGCCGACAATTGGCAAAAGAGTCCATGGGACAAATACGAAAAGAATTGGATTAATTACACCCCTTTTCATTTTACCCCTTTATCTTAAAAACCTTACACCTTGTCTCCTCAATTTATCATTTAGTATCACTTAGCCCCTTTTGTTACTCTTTCGTCCAGAATTTAGCGTTAAACTCCAATAACATGCACATGTAAGTAATTTATGACCTAAGTTCTCGCTGAGATATTAGTAGATAATTATTTTTTGACTCATATATGATATACTTACAAATGACTTTAATTTTTCTTGCATTAGGTACATAGCTCTAATTCAAAGAACATGCTTTATTCTGGTAATCATTTGTCACGTGGAGCCTACTACAGGTCTTATTGTGATCATCCAAGTTGTACATTTGTAGGCTTTGACGTTTAGGTAATTTATGTAAAAACAATCGACTTAATTATGCATCTGTAGCTATCTAATGCAATACATTTGTCTTGAACATATGAACAATCAAAATACCCTCCATTTTTTAAGGCAAATATGATTTTGTGTACTCATTGACCGAAATCTGATCAATTTGAAGTTCTTTCCAAATGATTTATACAGTGTGAACAAGCAACACAAGTTCATCAAAATTAGAGTCGTGGTTGGCTTCATAGAACAAATTTTCAATGAAGAGAAGCATGTTCCTTGAATTAGAGGATGTACCGAATTGGGGGCTATAAAAGTGTTAAGCCCGATGATAGGTCATGATGCGCAGACTGAGCCGGTTAGCATTCTGCTCGGTTCGGTCATCTCCTCGGCATCTTAGGCTCGGCCAGGGTCCTGGTATCCTCAGCTCAGCCAGGGTCCTGGTATCCTCAGCTCAGCCACTGTCTCCTCTGCTCAGCCCAGACCATTGGCCGAACTACTCTGCCAGATCAATCTCCGTATTTCCTGGGATCTATCTGCCTAAAGCGGATCGTCCCACAAGGAAAGGAAGATCCCAAAGATCTCTCCACCTCTTGCGCGCCATCTTCACCCGCTCCCGCTATTTAAGGCAAAGGTGACCGTTGGAGATTCAGTTACTAAATCAAAGGCCACTAGCCTTGATTTACTCCGCCAAACCAGGAGTGGACCACGTCCCTTCCTAATTTGTCTCCAACAATATCTCTATATAATGGAGGCAGCTCTATGGTACAAGGTACGTACACTCTGCCCAATTTTACTGATACAGTTTTCTACATTATTCCTCCATCCTAGAACTGACTTAGGCATCGGAGGGGTGTTGGCAAGATACCACACCGGTGTCAGTTGTTTTGCAGGTTGGCCGGGGACGATCACAAATCCGTTTCATCAGTTGGCGCCGTCTGTGGGAACGATTAGAAATTTATTGATTGATCGGATTTATGGTCTTGACCCGTTCAATGGCTTCCAATGATAACAATGCTCAGTCCGCTCCACCCGTTGCAACCGCTGCTGATTATCAAGCCCTCCGTCAGGAAGTGGTGACGCTGACGCAAGGGATGCAGCGCATTCTCGAGCAGAATCAGGCCTTACTACAGCGCCTGCAACCTGAACCTCCTACTAGAGATCCACCACCGCCATTGGCCCCGACGGCTGATCCCCCTGCCCCAGGAATGGCTGGGGTAGATTTTGATGTTACTGGGGGACATGGGGAGACCAGCAGCCATGCTGCAGCACCTCATTATGGAACTTGTTCTGGTTCCACATTTCCTGAAGGTCTCATGACCGATCAGATGCGCCAGATGAAGACACAGTTGGATAACTTGACGAAGCAGATGAAGGCCAAAGCTCCAGCCTCTGTGGATGAGTTGGTACAAACCACTGAGCTTCCTTTCACTGCTGATGTGATGGCGGTACCCCTCCCCCCAAAATTCAGAGTCCCTCAGATCGACATTTTTGACGGGACAAAGGACCCTCTTGATCACTTGGAAACTTATAAATCCCTTATGCACCTTCAAGCAGTGCCTGACGCCATCATGTGCAGAGCCTTTCCCATCACTCTCCGAGGAGCTGCTCGGATGTGGTTCAACAAGCTTGCTCCAGGCACAGTCAGTACCTTCAAAGAGCTCAGTCGCCTCTTTGTAAGTTATTTTATTGCTGGTCAACGATACAGGAGACCAGCTACCTATTTGCTCAACGTCAAACAAACCAAGGGGGAAACCCTTAGAGAATTCACTACCAGGTTCAACAAGGAGTCCATGCAAGTAGATAATGCAGACGACCAAGTCGCTATTGCAGCGTACATGTCAGGTCTCAGGCCAGGGCAGTTCCTGTTTTCCTTGTCTGCGGAACCACCAACTAATATGGCTGAGCTCATGATGAGGGCTCAGCGACAGATGAACGCAGAGGACACGCTTACTGCCCATCGCAATCGCGAGAAGGAGGCCTCTGCCTCCCAGACAGGGCCTCCTCAACCAAGCAAACGGAGGAAAGAGACTGGGCAGTTTAGGACTGAGGACTACCCAAGAGGGAAGAAGATGGACAGGAGAGATTCTCCCCAAAGGGGGAGGCCAGAGAGAAAATTCCACAACTACACTCCCCTGGTCGCAACAGTTAATCAGGTGCTGCAGGAGATAAGTGATTACCCTGAGCTCAAGTGGCCAGGAAAGATGAAGACACCGGCTGAGCGACGTTCTCGTCAGAAGTATTGTCGTTTTCATCGTGATCATGGGCACGATACAGATGACTGCATTGAGCTGAAGCAACAAGTTGAGGGGCTGATCAGACGAGGACGTCTCCAGCGATTTGTTCGTAAGGAAGGGGAATTTAATCAGCGGGCAGGTCAGGCTGCTGGACCAGCTGATCACAGGCGTGAGAGGACTCCTCCTCCTCCTCCTCCTCATCGCCCCGTAGGGGAGATAAACACGATTTCTGGGGGACCAGGAGTTAGTGGAGATACCAGGGCTGCTCGGAGAACCTATGCCAGGGAAGTGTTCAATGCAGAGAGACCAGCCAAGCGTACACGGGTGATGGATTCAGCTATCCAGTTCACGGCAGAGGATGAGGAAGGGGTGCTCTATCCTCATGATGACCCATTGGTGATCACAGCCCTCCTCGCCAACTGGACAATGAGGAGGATCCTCGTGGATACAGGGAGTTCAGCAGATATCCTCTTCTTACCCGCTTTTGAGAAATTGCAGCTGGGAAGAGATAGTATTAGACCTGTGCAGTCTCCTTTGGTCGGTTTTTCGGGAGAAACTGCCCATCCCTTGGGCATGGTGGCCTTGCCTATCATGATAGGAGATGCGCAGAGGAATGCCACTGCCTTGGTGGATTTCCTGGTGATGGATTGCCCTTCAGCTTACAACGTGATATTGGGTAGGCAGACCCTCAATAAGTTCAAGGCAGTAGTCTCCACGTTTCATTTGAAACTCAAATTCCCTACAGCTGGTGGTGTTGGGGAGGTCAGAGGAGATCAGAAGAGAGCAAGGGAGTGTTATATCACTTCGATAAAGACAAGAGAAGCCCTCTCAGTCAGTGGGCTTGACACAAGGGATGAGGAGAAGCTCCAGCAAGGCGAACCAGTTGAGGAACTGGTCGAGGTGCCTGTGGTGGAAGGACAGGCTGAGAAGACGTTCCGTTTGGGTTCAGGTCTGGGACCTGAGGAGAGGGCTGCTCTGGTAAAATTCCTAAGAGATTATGTGGATGTCTTTGCCTGGTCACACAGAGATTTGCCAGGCATAGATCCCAGTATCATCACTCATCGGTTAAGTGTGGACAATGCTCATCGTCCAGTAAAGCAGAAGACGCGCACGTTTGCCCCAGAGCGCAATGCAGCCATTGCCGCAGAAGTGGATAAATTAGAGGAGGCCCAGTTTATCAGGGAAGCGAAATACCCCATGTGGATATCCAATGTGGTGCTTGTCCCTAAGCCCAAAGGAAAATGGAGGATGTGTGTAGATTTCAAGGATCTTAACAAAGCCTGCCCTAAAGACAGCTTCCCCTTACCAAGGATTGATCTCCTAGTAGATTCTACAGCTGGTCATGAGTTGCTCAGTTTCATGGACGCTTTTTCTGGTTACAATCAAATCCAGATGCATCCTGAAGATGAGGAGAAAACCTCCTTCATCACGGCTAGAGGACTCTATTGCTACAAGGTGATGCCCTTTGGGCTTAAGAATGCTGGAGCAACCTATCAGAGGCTGGTCAACCGAATGTTCAAGGAGCAGATAGGTCATAATATGGAAGTTTATGTTGATGACATGTTGGTTAAGAGCCTGAGGAGGACAAGTCATGTGGAAGACCTCAGAGAAGCCTTTGAAGCGCTACGAAAGTACAAGATGAGACTCAATCCGAGCAAGTGTGCCTTTGGGGTCAGTTCAGGAAAGTTCTTGGGATTCATGGTGTCCCAAAGGGGTATAGAGGCCAATCCTGAGAAGATCAGCGCCATCCTTAGTATGGAGTCTCCCAGGGGAATAAAGGGGGTCCAGAAGCTCACTGGGTGCATTGCAGCCCTCAATCGTTTTGTTTCCAGAGCTACTGATAAATGCCATCCGTTTTTCCAAGTCCTGAAGAAAGCTTTCCATTGGACGCCAGAATGCGAGATAGCCTTTCAAGAACTAAAAGGATATCTGATGACTCCTCCCCTCCTCAGCCGTACCATAAGGGGAGAGGATCTCTACATTTACTTAGCTGTCTCACCTCACGCAGTGAGCTCAGTACTGATAAGAGTGGAAGCCAACATACAACGTCCAGTCTACTATACTAGCAGAGCATTAAGGGGCGCTGAGATCAGGTACCCTCAGGTCGAGAAGATAGCCTTTGCCTTGGTAACAGCAGCAAGGAGATTGAGACCTTATTTCCAAGCACATCCCATCAAAGTTATGACTGACCAGCCGCTTAAAAAGACATTGCACAGTCCTGAGACGTCTGGGAGGCTAATCCAGTGGTCTGTAGAGCTGGGAGAGTTTGACTTAGAATTCTGTCCTAGAACAGCCATCAAGGCCCAGGCCCTTGCTGATTTTATGGCAGAATTCTCTCCACCAGATGCTTCAAATGCCCTGCCAGCTGAACCAGTGGGCTCAGGGGTTGAGGAGCCAATGGGCTGGTTCCTTTATGTTGATGGCTCTAAAAATACAGAGGCCAGTGGAGCAGGGATCATCCTAATCTCTCCGGACAAACTCAAGCTTCTGTATGCCATCAGGTTTAGTTTTAAAGCTACCAACAACGAAGCTGAGTACGAGGCACTTCTGATTGGGCTCAGACTAGCAAAGTCATTGGGAATCAAAGATCTCACTGTGGGCAGTGACTCCCAGTTGGTGGTGGGACAGGTTCTGGGAGATTATGAAGCCAAGGAGGACAGAATGAAATTGTATCTGGATAGGGTCCAACATCTCCAGAAAGCCTTTGACACTTTGAGGCTGTTGAGGATTCCTCGTGAGGAAAATGAAGAAGCAGATCAGCTTGCACGGCTAGCCACAGCTCGAGAAGAAGCCCTCAGTCACCTTATCCCAATCCAAAGGATGGAAAGACCCAGTGTGGAATTACCTGTTCAGGAGGTGACTGCTGTTGACTACAAAGATTCTTGGGCGAGTCCCATTATTGATTACTTGGAAAGGGGTATGCTGCCCACTGACAAAGATTCAGCCAGGCGACTGAGGTTAAGAACAGCTAAATACCTATGCCTAGATGGAGTTTTGTATCGCAGAAGTTATTCCTTCCCATTACTAAGGTGCCTGACTGCAGAGGAAGCCGGATATGCTATGAGAGAGATCCATGAAGGATCCTGTGGAAATCATTCTGGGGGCAGAGCATTGGCACAAAAATTGGTCCGGACAGGGTATTACTGGCCTACCATGCAGAGCGACGCCATGCAGATGGTCCAGAAGTGTGAGAAATGCCAGAAGTTTGGCAATGTTCTTCACCATCCTCCCACTTTGTTAACTCCAATCCCATCTCCCTGGCCGTTCGCCCAATGGGGATTGGATTTGATTGGGCCCCTCCCTATAGGCAAGGGGCAGAACAAATTTGCTATTGTGGCTGTAGACTACTTCACCAAGTGGGTGGAAGCTGAGCCCCTTGCCACCATCACTACGAAAAAGGCCGTCAACTTCGTCTGGAAAAATATTATCAGCAGGTTTGGATTACCCAGGGTGATCATCACTGATCGTGGCAAACAGTTCCATAATGACCAGTTTCAGGAATTTTGTGAGCAGAGGGGAATACAGGTCCACTATGCTTCCAAAGCATATCCTAAGGCCAATGGGCAGGTTGAAGTCACAAACCGCACAATCAAGAAGAACCTGAAGAAGAAGTTGGAAGCTGCAAAGGGAGACTGGCCAGAGGAGCTGCCCAGTGTCCTGTGGGCTTATCGAACGACCGCACGCACGGCGACTGGAGAAACCCCTTATTCTTTGGCTTATGGGGTGGAGGCAGTAATTCCTGTAGAAATTGGGCTGCTCAGCCACAGAACTCGGGATTTTCAAGAGGAAGAGAACCGACAGGGACTCTTGGAAGGATTAGACTTCCTAGAAGAAAAGAGGGAAAGAGCAGCCATTAAAATGGCCGCTTATCAACAGCAAATGGCCAGATTCTACAATAGCCAGGTCAGGGAAAGAAGTTTCAGGACTGGGGAGTTGGTGCTAAAGAAAGTAGACCCCACAGGAAAGAGGATTGGACATCTGGGGCCAAATTGGGAAGGACCTTACCAAGTAACTGAGCATGTGAAGGCTGGAGCCTATCGTTTAGCTACATTGTCAGGGAAAAAGCTCCCCCAACCCTGGAATGCTGAGCACTTAAAGAAGTATTTTCAATAATATTTGCCAAAGTGTTTATCACTATTATCTTATTTCATTGTTATTTCGTTGTCTTGTCTTGGTATGTAATCAGGAATTATCAAATTTATTGAAAGTCCCGTCAAGATGGACAGATTGCTATCCCTATAAAGTTGTCTGAATTATGTCTGAAGATAACTAAGCGTATTGATTGAGCAGCCTCGACTGCTCAGCCATGTCCTCCGGGACCATGAATCTCAGCAGCCTCGACTGCTCAGCCATGTCCTCCGGGACCATGCATCCGAGCATCATCGAATGCTCAGCCATGTCCTCCGGGACCATGCATCCAAGCAGCCTCGACTGCTCAGCCATGTTCTCCGGGACCAGGCATCCGAGCGGCTTCGCCTGCTCGACAATCAAGCCCCAGGGGCAATCAAAGTGATATGACAAGGAAATTATTCAACTTTGAGTTGTATTTCTTGAGTTATATTTCTTAAGACATATGTCAAGACATCGCACGCAAAAATACAGAGACAAAAGAGGAGAATAAAGCTATTCAAACGACTAAAGCTTGACAGATGAAACTGCTCATTTCTATTCATTAAAGAATTTTTACAAGCGTTGTGAAAGCAAATGCAAGATACAAAAGAAAAGAAATGAAAGAAAAGACTAATTATTCTCTTCAGTAGGCCCGGGAGCAAGAGGCTGATCAGTAGAGGGAAGCTGGCCTTGGGCTGGAGGGTCGACTGTCTGATCGGTACTAGGAGGTGAAGTCCTGAGAACGTTCTCAGCGATCTCCTCTAGCAGCTTGTCAGCGGCGTGGAGCAAAATCTCCTCAGCCAAGGCCACGGCGGGATCAACCATGGCTATAGGGAGCTGAGGCTCGTCGTCCTCGGGGATTTCTATAACGACCGAGTCCTCTTCACCTTGCGTGATCATAAGAAGACCACGGTCGGTTGTCCCCTCCTTAAATAAGGCCCCAGCGTGGCCACCCTCCTCCTCTTCCTCGTCCCCAGAGCCCTCCTCCTCGTCAAACTCCTCTAGGCCGACGTCTCCTGCCTCCGGCTTGAAGGAGCTTAAGTCCAGCTCAGGATGAACAGAGCTGATCTTCCTCTTCAGAGACATGAAGCCTCCAAAGAAGTACTCGGTCATCAGATCTATAAACTCCGGAGAGTCCTTTAATTGATCCATCTGGGCTGACCGAGCCTGTTCTGTCAGTGAGTGGATCTTCACGTCCTGTTCAGAGAGCAGCCGGCCCTGCTCATCGCATCTTTGGAGCAGCTCTCGGACATGTTTTTGTTGGGCCGTCATACCCGACATGGCATCTGCCAGTTTCTTCTTCAGATCAGCCACCTGGAGTTCCTCCAGGGTCAGTTTATTCTCCAGCTGAGATGCCCGCTTTTCGTGAGCAGAGGAGACTTCTGTTAAGCTCGCAAGCTGAGCCGCCTTGACTGAGTTCTCGTCCCTCAGCTGGAAAATCTCTTCCTGTAGCTTGGAGTTGGACTCTCTGAGCTCGAACTCCCGCTTCTCACCTTGTTTGAGCTTCTCCTCCAGCTCAGCAACCGTGTCCTCATCAATTACCGCCTCTTGCACCAAGTCGGAGCTGAGGATTGACGCCTACCACACAGTAAAAACATAGGTTAGAACTAGTCAATAATTGAAAGAGTATGTGAAAGAAGAGGGAAGGATGGATACCTTGGCCAAAAGGACGAGGAGCCGCGCACGCTTCTCTTCGGAAGATTTGCTCCTTAGAATTTCGCGATCCTTCGCGGTCGCCAGCTCATGCATTGCGCCAATTGAGTACCTGCTACTGAGCATGATGGACAGTTCTGGGGCTGGCTCTGGAAGTTCAGCGTCGGGCGCAGAGGCTTCACTGCCCTTCCTCTTCTTACCCTGCTGAGTTTGGGTTTGTTCAGCAAGATCCTGGGCTGCAGGAGCCTCCACTTCGGAGGCTGTAGCGGTAGCCTCCTCATCGAGTATGACCTGCTCATCGTGAGCAGTCTGCTGTTCTAGGATGACGACCTTCTCGGCCTCGTCCCTCCTCAATCTTTTGGCAGGAGGAGCCTGAGTTGGCTGCCTCTGAGCAGTCACACCCGAATCCACAAATGTGGAAGGGTCAACCAGAGCCTTCTTCTTCTTTGTTTTCTTGGGCTTGGTATTGGCCCGCTCCGAACGCTCGATCATCTCAGCCAGCTTGTCGGCGTTCAGCTTCATCCCTTCGTCCTCTGATAAACACAAACAAAAGGTCAGAGTGAGATGGCTTCATCTAATAGAAGAATTTAGAAGAGGAGATACCTCTCTCTAAGGCAAGGGCCTCACGTGTGGGTTCTGGACCGAGAAGGTAGATCGCGAGAGTCTCCGGAGTGATGAGGACTCTGTGGTCACGCTCGGAGTACTCGGCCACGGCCCTCAGCTGCTCTCTGACTTCAGCCGAGATCACGGGTCTTTGTTTTCCTGCTCAAGACACAATAAAGAAAGGTTAGCCAGGAAGAACATGATAGATAAAAATGGAAGGAAAACTGAACAGGTGCGGGAGGTCAGTGCTCACGGGATGGGCAGACTTCTCCCCAGAATATGCGAATCTTGGAAGCGCTCGTTCGCTCTTCCCAAGCAGGGAACTCCCATCCTTCCCCTGAGAGGAAGAAAAACTTGTCTTTCCACCTCTTGTTGGATGAGGGGAGGCCTTCGATTGCAGGAGCTGAGCTGTCCCTCCTGGAGAAGTACCACCACCCCTGAGCAGCCATGCTTATTCCGTGGCAGTACAGGAAGGCCTCTGGGGTCAGCCTTGCCTTGTCCTCCGTGGCAGCTGCCCAGAGCACGCAGCAGCTGACCAAGATTCGCCAGGCATTGGGCAAGAGTTGTCCTGGGGATAGCCCCAAGAACCAGAGAACCTCCCTTATGCAGGGATGGAAGGGAAGCCTCAGCCCAGCCTCAAAATCTGCCACATAGAGGCTCAGCTCGTTGAACCTGGGGGCGTTCGCTCTCTCGTCTGGACCAGGGACTCTCAGATGAACTGAAGCAGGGATTTGGTACTTTACCCTCAGGACGGCGAGATCAGCCTCAGTCATCGTCGAGGCTATTCGGTCGGCCTCTATAGGTCTGATGTGTAAGGCCACCCCTCGAGGCTCTGGGTCTTCTACAGGAGTTGTTGGCCCTGAACGGTCAGCCTGGGTGGCCTCCCTTCGTGAAGGGGTTGGTACGGACATCCTAACTTGTACTCGCCTAGAGCCCATTCTATGGAAATCGGGGACGGCCGGTTTTATGATATCAAAAATTTCCTGGTAATATCGTGAAACGGCTGGGGAATCGGCAAACTCTCCTAGAGAAGGGCAGTCGGAATGGTGGTGCAGATAGCGACAGAGCCTGAGGAAGAAGAATGCCCAGGAATGTCCTAAACCTCTAGGGTCTGGAACAAAGCTGTTACCAGCCAGAATCAAAGAAAAAATGACTCGAACGTACCTAGATTACGAGAACTTTGACTGTCTGAAGCGAATGGCAGACGGCGGTTTTTGGCAGGCGTTCGTGAGAAACTTGGTATGCTGTTGGAATAACGAAGGAGAAAAACCCTGATAAGTCTTGACAAATCCCTTTTATAGAGCCTCCATAGGGAACGTTCAAATGTGAACCGTTGATTAAATACACGTGTCGCTCTCAGATTAAACGCCGCCTCCAAAGCACTCAAGCGTTTCTGACACAGCATTAAATGCGGCGTCTGGATCCAGACAAGGCGTGAGCCGTCATGATTCAATGCATCAGACCGTTGATATTTCCTCTCTTAAGGCACGCCAACCGTTCGGAAATAGGGGAGTAGCTGATAGGTCATGATGCGCAGACTGAGCCGGTTAGCATTCTGCTCGGTTCGGTCATCTCCTCGGCATCTTAGGCTCGGCCAGGGTCCTGGTATCCTCAGCTCAGCCAGGGTCCTGGTATCCTCAGCTCAGCCACTGTCTCCTCTGCTCAGCCCAGACCATTGGCCGAACTACTCTGCCAGATCAATCTCCGTATTTCCTGGGATCTATCTGCCTAAAGCGGATCGTCCCACAAGGAAAGGAAGATCCCAAAGATCTCTCCACCTCTTGCGCGCCATCTTCACCCGCTCCCGCTATTTAAGGCAAAGGTGACCGTTGGAGATTCAGTTACTAAATCAAAGGCCACTAGCCTTGATTTACTCCGCCAAACCAGGAGTGGACCACGTCCCTTCCTAATTTGTCTCCAACAATATCTCTATATAATGGAGGCAGCTCTATGGTACAAGGTACGTACACTCTGCCCAATTTTACTGATACAGTTTTCTACATTATTCCTCCATCCTAGAACTGACTTAGGCATCGGAGGGGTGTTGGCAAGATACCACACCGGTGTCAGTTGTTTTGCAGGTTGGCCGGGGACGATCACAAATCCGTTTCATCACCCGAATCATGCAAAAGAATATGTAGCAATGTCTTAGTAAGAAAGTGGATGATTTGGTCATAAATTACTCACATATGCATGACAAAATAGACTTTAATGCCCAAACTTGAGTGAAAGAGTGATGAGAAGGTCAAGAGATGATAGATTAAGGGGACAAAATGTACGATTTTTTTATATTAAGGGGGTAATGTGAAAAATGTGATAGTCAAAGGGGTAGTTTGTAATTAAGTAAAAATATATAGGTAAACTTTTCACAGAAGAGCATTTATCGCACATATTTAAGGATGGGTCCAAGAGTAAAAGATTTTCACTAACGCAAGGAGATTACATACATGTCATCAATTGGTCAAAACCAGGAAAGAAGTGAATGAAATTTAGCTCCAAAAAAGATAACTTAGCTTTTGGGTTTGAGCCCCAAGCGAGTACCCAAGTTTTGTTAGGGGGAGAACCTAGGTAATGTGTGCTTTGACCCATTTATTATGCGTGCGCTGCCTCCTGTCTAACTGACATGGGTCAAGCTCAGGCTTGTGCCGGGCTTGGGTTGGGCCTTGGAGTTAATTATTTCGGGCCAAATTTATTTTATTTAGAACTTGTATGTTTCATGAACCAATGTAATCTTTTGCCGGAATCTATTTACTTGTGAACAGTTGTGGCCGTCCGACGCTGACCAGACGCATCCCTTCATTCGTGCCTTTCTAGCATCCAACAGCTTTACCATATGGCTGTTCCATTTTGTCCAAAAAAGTGCCTAGTTGGACCTCTTATGTTCTACAAATGTGTAGTCCCTCATCCATTTCAATTATCGAATTTCCCATATTTTCAGTGCCCGAACTCTATCTGTATTTTTCCTATTCTCATGTCAAATTTGTGTTACTGTACACACTAACAACCGTGTTTCTTCTATGTGCGGTGATCATTCTATCTGGTAAGTCAGTTTATTTTATTTTTGCTTCAATGATAAAGTTATCGGTTATATATGTTCGTAGTTATAATTTATCTGTTATTGATTTTTCACACTTTTGATTTACTAAGTGATCACGGAAAGTTACTTATTATTTCTGCACTATTTACTTCAACAATCTTAAAAGTTGAATTATGATTTCTTTGTGAATCAGTTCAGTGAGATTTTTATTGTTACTATAATTTAAATTGTTTGTCAATTTTTATTGCAGAATTTGTTATAGAAATAAAGAAATGAAAAATCAAACTAAGATTGGTCTCATCGTTCCTACTGTAGCTATTCCGCCTCCTATGGCCACTATCGTTTTCACCTCTGTTGCTATAATGACGGAGAAAAGTCGAAAAAATCAATAGGAGTGAGTTCAAAAGATGGCAACAGAAAATAGTGCTCTATCTTATGACTCCAAATCTAGTACAATTTCTCAAGGAGGATGTTGCTGCTACGGGTGAAAATGAAAGCAATCGAGAAGGTGTCGTTGTACTAAAGGCATGAAGCATGTTGATTTTTGTGCTAGAACTACATCATTAATGGGTTGGACAATATGTTGTATAGCATGTATAGTTCACTAAAAGATGACAAAAGAACTTTGGAAATCCTTTGAGAAAAAGTACAAGGAAGATATTGACGCAAATAAATTCGCTGTTGAATGATTCCTTGATTACTTAATAGGGAATTTCAAGTTTTTTCAGTTAGGTTCAAGATCTTCAAATGATTCTGAATGAAATTCATGTAGACTGGTGTCTTTTAGTGAGTCTTTCCAAGTGACAGTGATCATTGAAATTCATGCACAATCCTAGTGGAGGGATTTACAAAATACCTGGAACATAAGTGTGAAGAGGGGACATGGAAAGATATGATTGGGCATATGAGGTTTGAGGAGGATAAACCTAAGGCTGAAAAGAAGGGGAATCAGGCTTTTTAGTTCAAGCCAAGGTACATGTTGAATAAGGGCACAGTCAGAAATGGTATAATTGTAAACATCCAACAAAAGGTAGAAAAAGGTGGCAATTCAAAAACGTTCAACGGAAAATGCTTTTGTGTGTGACAAGTATGGCCATCGAGTAAGGGTTTTCCTATTGCAATAATGAAGGAAATGCTAGCAAAATGCCGAAGTATATATGCTCAAACCAGCATAATTAAGATTGAGACTTTGTCCCAAGATATGTGTGAGATGAGTTTTTTGGTGGTTTGTGTCCTAAGTGAACTTTGAGGGGTCTAACTCCAAAGAACAATGGATGGATATTGGTACAACTTGTTATGCCTATACAGACAATAAGATTTTCACCACCTATCATACAATAACAAATTATAACGGCTATAAATATCGGAGTTGACAGGACCAAGGATTCATCCCATGTGTTCTACCTTAAGCATAAGAATATCTTCTAATTGGCAACGACTGTGCGGTACTAACTTGTTGTTCACTGCAAAGACTACAAATGCTATTCAAATCCCAAAGATGAATCGGATCAGACTAGTAAATCTTCGCAATCCCCTAATTATGTATATTAGTTGATCTTCAGGGTCAACTATAACAACTTATAACAAATCTTTCGGATTTATACTTTATATTCATATAAATATAAATCGTTCCTATTTATTTATGATCTTTAGGATTAATTAAAATATTTATAATAAATCTATTGAATTTACTATTATCAAGAATAAGGCTGCTAAACTTTTATTTAATTGCCATAATGTGGTCTTTAGGATTAATTGAGATATATAATAAATCTTAGTACTTTGGCGGCCTAAGTTACTTTTCATGAGTACCTCTTGCTTTCTTTATTTTGCGATAAAATCAAACAAGTAAGCATACAATTCGATCAATAAAAAATTGTCTGTGTCAAGCAACCAATATGATCTAACCTGTTACGTCATTCACCCAATAAAAGTTCGCTACGTCATTCAGCTAATAAAAACCTTTTTTACTAACGAAGTGATTGAATCCACTTTACAGCATAACGAATTATTTCAAATGGGATTCACCCATTTGCTTTTTGCCTTTTTCCTTATGGGTCATGGATTCACCCATAATTGAAACAACCTATGGGCTTTCTGGCCCAAAGTTGGAGTGGGATTCATCTTTTTCTGGACTTCTACAGTCAAAACCGAAGAATTGGCCCATCCTTTCCAATGTGGGCCCATCCTACATAGAAACAATTTGAACTGTTGTATCAAAATGTGTGGAGCCCAGCAATGTATTAATAGATTAGTGAGAGGAGAAATGGCTGTGACGTCACTGCTACTATCGCCTAATCCACCGCCCATACAAATTCGACACTCTAGAATCTCCACTGTCACAGTGATTCGATCATCAGCACCGTCTATGGAGGACAAGCAGCGGAAACGGGTGGTAGTCTGCGGCGGTGGAGTCATTGGAGTATGCACCGCTTACTTCCTCGCCAAGAAGGGCGCGGCCGTGACCCTCATCGAGAAATCTTCCATAGCCTGCGCCGCATCTGGAAAAGCCGGCGGGTTTCTCGCCCTCGACTGGTGCGACGGAGGTCCCGTCTCATCCCTCGCCCGTGCCAGCTTCAATCTCCACCGTTCCCTCGCCCAAGACCTCGACGGCCCCCAATCCTACGGCTACCGTCCTCTCGCCGCAGTCAGCGTCTCCATCACAGAATCCCAACAACACCAAATCCAAAACCCCAGCCACCCTTTACCTTCTTGGGTCGATGGTCCGGCTAAAAACCCTAAGGTTACAGGGACCACTGAGACAACTGCGCAAGTACACCCCCAGCTGTTTACACGAACACTAATGGCCAAGGCGGTGACTGATTATGGTGTTGAGGTGGTGATCGGGAAATTGGAAAGTGTGGAGGTTGATGGAGGCCAAGCTAGGGCGGTGGTGGTGGAGGGACGGGGGAGAATCGATGCTGATGCGGTGGTTTTGGCTCTGGGGCCGTGGTCTGGTAAATTACCACTTTTGTCGTCGATTTTCAGAGTTTATGGACTCAAGGCGCATAGTATAGTATTGGAGCCGAAGGATCCTGGTGCGATTTCGGCTCATGCTTTGTTTCTTAGCTATTATCCGGCTGAGGGAGGGAAGCCTTTGGATCCTGAAGTTTACCCTCGTCCCACAGGTACATTTACACTAGCAAAAAACTCGTGCTATGCACTGGACGAATTAAAATATATACTACTTTATTCATACGAACGCAAAATTACACGCTATTTTAGAATTTTAAATAATAAAAACGTATAGTTATTCACCACATCAATCAAATATAATTTGAAAGTAAATTACTTTTTACGGATCAATCAAGATCAACCAAAGTTTGGAACTAAATTACTTTTGAGATTCTAGACTTTAAATTTTACATTATAGTTTTTAAATTGTAAATGAAAGTGCTTGAATAATAATATGTAGAATAGATTGAAATTTGTAAAAGAAATAACACGTAAATTTGTATTAAAAAATACAAAAATGCATCTAAATGTGATAAAGATGAAAATAATAATTATACTATCATTGTATTATTCTTTTATGCTTATCTCTATAGCATTATAGTTTTTGTTTTTCTCATACTTATTTACGGATCATTAGATTTTTTTCATCAATATTGTCGCCACTTTTTACGGATCATGAGTTATTGCTTTCATGCTTATCTATATAGCGTTATAGTTTATTTAGTTGATACGTTTTAACATAAATAACTAATTTAATAAATAAAGAAACGTGTGAACAAATATTTAAGCGTAACTACCACACCTAAGGTTATGGATAATAGTTGTAATTGTTGTATATTATTTATGAAAACATAAATTTTATGTTGATCAAAACAAAAAAATATGTTTAGAGTTTCAAACATATAATAAAATAGCCGTCAACGGAAAAAAAAACCAAGTTAGAGGTTATAAATAATGATTAAAATTGTTGCAAAATATGAATAAAAAGTAAATTTCATGTTGATTAAAACAGAAAAATATGCTTAGAGTTTCAGACGCCTTCAAAAAGAAAAAATCAAGCCAGATGTTATGATCCAATATGTAAAAATAATAAATTAAATTAGAGTTATTTTTCTACTTCATGGCCAACAGGGTCAATGTGAATACATGAAACTTCTTTGAATGGAAAAATAGAATAAACACAATGCAAACAAAAATATTAACTTCAAAGAAAACTAACCATATAAAATTTCAAGCACAAGATTACAACACAATAACTGTACTTACCATCCATGACATTGCACTTTTAATTCGTTTTCCAACACTCATGCACAGAAATTCAGCATCGTAATAAATTTGTCTATCCAAATGATTGTTCACATATATGTGAATTTCGCTGACAAAACCTCCATTTTTATTGCAAAAACTTGGAAACAGGAGTATTAGCTATTGGGTTCGGGACTTATGGTGTGCATGAATTCAAACCCCAAAACCCCACTTCTTATTCATTTGAATTTAATTTGTTAATAGGAATTGGATTACTATTTGATCAAAAGGATATGTATTATTTTGAATTTGAACTATTTAGAAGACTTTTGATAAAAAGATAAGTACTTGTTTGGATTTGATTTGTTAAAGATAATTATTCATTAGAATTTAACTTATTCAATTAATATGATTTGTTAGGGATAGTCATTCAATTATAGTTACATTATTAATATTTGTTTAATTTGTCAATTTAATTTCTAATCCAATCGTATTGCGCCACTTGTCATGCTCAAAACGATTTTCACTAAAAGTCGCCCTGCAATACATAATAATATAGATACCATCTGTTCTGGAATACATGTATGTATATTAGCGTCTGTCGCACATGCGATACGTAGTAGTATATTTTTCGATGCATAATTAGGTCATATTTGGCCTCTAGTATTTATTTATTCTTTATTTTTGTCTTTATTCATTTTTTTTTTGCATTTGTTGTTTAAATCTCAATATTTTGTAGTTTATTGGTCCGTCTTGATGAAAGGAATCTAATGAGTATAAAATTATGTCCAAAAGTTAAAAAAAAGTCACTAAAGACGACGAATAAGTACAAAAAACTCTGTTTTTTTATTTATTTTTATCTTTTCTGAACTTTTTTCAAATTTAGCCGATGATTGATAACTTTTCTGAAAGCTCTTGTCGAGATGAACCAATAAATCAAAAAAAATTGATAAAAAACAAAAAATTGCAAAAAAAATTTCAAATAAGGACGAAAAAAATTTCAATAAATAAACCAATAAAAACCACAGTCCAAATGGACCCTTATCCACCTACTGCTTAGGTGAATTAGGTCGATTCCATGTATTTATGTATGCAAGGTGTTCTCTATTGGAAGCAGAATACATATCTTTGGAGAAAATTGAAAACGAAAATAAGAAAAATAGAATCACTTTGTTCTTCCCACCCTTTTAATTGTTGTGTTCCTATCATAGAACATAATGTAAAATTCCGATAGAACTGAAGAGAATAATTAATGTACGTCGCTGCTAAAAAATCGTTTGTTCTTCCCACCCTTTTTGTATTGATCTGTCGTATTTACCCCTAGAAGCCATGACAAGTGGTAAAAAACGTTTTTATAAGGCAATTTTGGAATCAAAACAATCAGTTCTTTTCCTTCACACCAAATGGGGTGTACCCTTTGTAATAGTAGTAGTAGATGTGTGTGTCTGTGAACCATTGGTATGCAAAGAAGATGACGGGAAAATGGGGAATAACTAAGGTGTCATGTGATGTTTGTTTGTTACTGTGAAAATCTGGTGAAGATGTGAAATTTAGACAGAGAATCATTGGGCACTATCTTCTCTTAACCAAGGAGAAAGGGAAAAAATTTGTTTTTAGAACTAGAAACAGTTAATGTTCTCTTGCATTTGCCAAAAAAGTCTAATTTTATCGTGATGAGACGTACAATCCCGGCATGAAGGGTTGGATGGACCTTAATTTATTTGAGGTCTTGTTAATTTTTTTCTTTTTGCGAAATAATATTTATTTTGAAATCGAGCCTCTTCCTTCTCTCCGCACTTATACCTTGAGCCACCATTCCTAGCCATCACTTAACTCACATTCTCTCTCCTCTACCCAAATCCACCATTGCCCATCCTTTACGGCCAACACCGAAACTTACCAAGACCAAACAACCACTGCCTGAGCTCCGGTCAAATACTTCCGCATAGTATTTGAGGTTAGTAGAGTAGAGTAGGATTTGGGAGATATGGAAAGAGAGTGCTAAAAAATGATTTATTGAGTGGGTTTAAAGAGAGAATTATGGAGCAAGATGATCATATCCTTGACAACCACTGCCTGAGCTCCAGTCAAATACTTCCACAGTATTTGAGGTTAGTAGAGTAGAGTAGGATTTGGGAGATATGGAAAAATAGTGATAAAAAATTTATTGAGTGGGTTTAAAAAGAGAATTATTGAGCAAGATGATCATATCTCCCAAAAACATGAATGCTGCGAAGCCGTTGAGATAAGATGTGTTGACTAGATTTGTCGAATGTACAGCCTGTGCCAGTCAACATATTTTTGAAGTTTCTTTGGTATTTTGCTGGGTTTGTAAAGAATTTCTCTCATGTAGATGTATTTGGTACATGGTATGGAAAACGAAGTGTTTGTAAATATCAAAATATTGAATAAAAAGCTATGATTTTGAGATGAACTGGGTTGATATGCTAGGGGAGGTTTACATTTGCGGTTCAACAGCACAAGCTGAGGTGCCCGACGATCCAGAAGAGGTGGTGGGAAACCCTGACTCAATTGCAATGCTTAAAAGGGTGGCAAAAACTGTGTCAAGCCATTTAGCGGAAGAAGAAGTGACCGTGAAAGCAGAGCAAGCTTGTTTCTTGCCCTGTACGGATGACAGTGTGCCAATAATTGGGGAGGTTCCTGGCGTGAAGGGATGTTATGTGGCGACAGGGCACAGTTGTTGGGGCATTCTAAATGGTCCAGCTACTGGGGCTGCTGTTGCTGAACTTGTGGTGGATGGTGAAGCTAGTATTGTTGATGTGAGCCCATTTAGTCCGGCCAGGTTTATTATTGGAAGGAAAAGATGGATTTAACTTTTCGGATTGGAAACAAAAAGAAGATGCCAAATAGGAATAGTGTTGTTGTGGATTCGTATTAATTTAATACAGCTGCTTAGTCTTTTCTGGTGGGTATCATTTTTGTACAGATGAATAATTTATGAGAAATGTAGAAGTACTGGATGCTGAGTAAAATATTAAATTTTTCGTTATACGGAGTGCTTGTTCGTCTACGATACAAGTTCAGATCCTGTCTTTAGCCTAAATCTGCTGGATAGATGCACTGCAAAAATTATATCTTGGTTTTTGGTTTTACTAACAAAATGATTGATTTCAATTATATGATCCTTCATGAGCACTGGTTCAGAGTGAAACACGAATGAGCTAGTTCCCTTGTGGCCCTTGTTGTCAAGGTTGGAATTGCAAAAACAGCCTTTCTGTTTGAGGGGTGAGGTTGCATACATGCAACCTTTGCCCAGATCCTGCAACCGCTTGTGTTGAGGGTAGCTCTTTTTTTTTGGATATTGTTTGATAGAAAATAGCAGATTAATATTGAATTGGTAGTGAAGAACACAATTTTTCTGTCAACTCTCTCTGTCTCTACATATGTTACGTATTTGCCTCTCCACCTTTATATACAAACACCTATATGGGTGTTCTAAAAATCGGCCGAAGTGGCGCCTGGCTGACTCGATTTCAGGCCTAGGCTTTGTCTTAGGCGTTTTTAGGCTTAGTCGGAAATTAGCCAGGATACTCGCAAACTTTTTGACAACAGTTGGATGGGGATGTACTCTTGGGTCTTAAAGTGTTGTTATGGTGGTAGGAGGGCGCTTAAACAAGGAAATTAAATAAAATGGTGTTTGGTTGGGTTTTGTAACAAGTGGGGAGGCATTATCTTTGACATGATTTGGTTAATAGTTTATGTGGATACGAGAAGGTGTTAAGTCAAAGTTGAGTTATTTGATACACACACGCATATGCGTACGTGAGCACATACATACCCATATATTAATATAAATATGAATATGTGTGCACATATGTAAATGTATATACATAAATAAGTATGTACACGTACATAAACACACATGTATATTTATATAGGTATAGAGAGGAAGAGAGATCAGCGCCAGTATCTGTTGGAATATTTTTGTCTGGGAGCTTATTTGCAGGGGTCTTTTGTTTTTAGTTGGCTTATGTTTGGTTTTGGTCTTCTTTTCTTTGGGTGGCATCTTGCCTGCCACCCATGTGGTGTGTTGGATTTCAAGTGGCATGATTATTGATTGAGTGTACCACCCATTTGCTTGAAATCTTGTTTGATCATTGTATTGAGTGTACCATGCATGATTATTCATTAATGAAATATTCTCTTTGCTGAGCAAAAAGAAATCCAAAACTACTTCCTTTTAGTCATCTTCTCGCATCATTTCTACTGCAATTCTGTTATAAAAAACAGGACGGACGAAAAAAGAGAGAAATGAAGACATGAGTTCAAGCTATATTAGGTGCCCATGGGTAATGCATCAAGAGCACAAGCTATATCAGACATTCAGACCCATGCATGAAACATACTTTTTTGGGACCGGATAACATCACTATTTAGTACTACCATAGGAGTTCAAATATTTTTTAAAGCGTAAGATAATATAATTCAACACTATAGTTGAAGAGGGAGATTTTGATGTTAAATCTAAATATATCGAATGGCCATTCAAAACCTTTAAAAAAATTGATATCTACAAATCTAAAACCAAGGCTGAAGAAGCTCCAATAGTACCGTAGTAGTATTTTGTACTTTCCAAATGGTGCAAGTCCAATGAGATTGTGCGTAACAAATTTTGGATTGCAAATGAATCGATACATTTGCAAGCTCGGTTCGTGAAGTTAACGTGTAACGATCTGCTCCTGCCTTGTACAATACTGTTCGTTTTTGCTGCCCAAATTTCATGAACTTCTCAGTAGGTCACTCATCACTGGATTGTTTTAGGACGAGCACTCTTAACTGTGAAGTTTCATTCGATGTTGATGCCATCATGGCTTTAAAACGCCTTGTACAAGAAAAGTTTATGATCTTATAAATACCACTGAATTTACATCCACCAAGCGATGTGAGACCCTTTGACCACCCATCCGAATGTCTCACTGAGACTCCATCTCCCGGACGCCGGCTTAACTGACACCGCAGCCTAGTTGGGGCGTCACATAACGAACAAGCTCGAGTTAAAATTTCAAGCTCGTTTAATAAACTAGCTAAGCTTGAGTAAGTTATAGCTCGCTCGGTTTTCGTGTCTAAGAGCTTCATAAATGCTCGATAATGGCACCGTACAAGCTCGATAAAGATTTTATAAGTACTCGTTAAGAGCTCACATAACTAACAAGCTCGAGTTAAAATTTCAAGTTCATTTAATAAACTAGCTAAGCTTGAGTGAGTCATAGCTCGCTCAGTTTTCCAATCTAAGAGCTTGATAAATGCTCAATATTGGTTTGGCTTGATAATGGCATGGTACAGGCTCAATAAAGATTTTATAAGTACTCGTTAAGAGCTCACATAATTGTAAGTAATGTTACCATGCGAAGTTCTGAAAACAATAGGGGTTCTTTCTTATTTATTTGTAGTGGAAACTTTTTTTTTTCTTTTATACCTTGTACGATAATATTTTTTTTGATAACCGAGGTATTCAATTGGCTTGGAATCAAGCTGGGTTAAAACTTGGGGGAATCCTCACCTAAATTACCGACTAGTCCTTGGGACCTTGGGTGGCTTGAAACGACCGGGCAAACCCCCCCAGTGGCCCCAGGTGTTGTCGTTGAGTTTCGACCTCAAAATGTCCGGATTTACCGCTCGTCCCAATCCCCTCTCGGGCAACCCTTGGGGTTTACAACAATAAATTTATAAATTTACATGAAGATAATTTTATTTGCAACTCTAGATCTGTATGTGAATACGAATATATGATATTTGATGCTTGTTAAGGTTCAAGAACAAGTTTCAATTCAACTCGTCAAATTTTTTTTGAGTTCAAATTAGGAGTGGCAATGGAACCATATCCACTCCGATATCCGTTGGAGATTAAAATTGGTGCACCGTAACCATATCCAATGGATATCGGTTAATTTCCGAATCTAATGGATATCCGTAATTTTTTTTGAATCCGCTCAGATTTCACCCCAACCTGATCCGAATGCGATTTAAAAATAAATAAATTCCTATTCATATTTTACCAACAAATAAAACTCATAAAATAAGGGTTACTATTAGTTAGCTTACTGTTATAACCTCTTTCAGTTGTTTGTTAGGCTGTTACGTTCTGTTTTTCATTCGGTTATCTAGTGGTTCAAGTTGTTAGCATAGTTGTAAATATAGTTTCTTCTCTTAGTCTATAAATACGGCTTCTTCTTCTTGTAGATCGGTATGTAAGAAATACTCGATGAAATACAAATGCCATTTTCTGGTTTCTCAATTGTAATATGGTATCAGAGCAAAACCAAATCCGGCTGCTCGAACTCATCTGTGAACAACCTTCCTAATTCAAATGGAATCGCCTGAGATCGAAACTTCAAGGTATTCAGCCATCAATGAATCCTCGAATCCCTATTTCCTCCATCACTCAGATGGACCAGGGCTCGCATTGGTGTCTCAAGCCCTAACAGGAGAAAATTACGCTTCCTGGAGTAGAGCGATGCTGATTGCCTTCTCCGTCAAGAATAAACTTGGATTCATAGATGGAACCATCGCCAAACCGCAAGGTAATGATGTGCATTTGTTGAATCTTTGGACAAGAAATAACAATGTAGTCATATCTTGGATATTGAATTCGATTTCTAAGGAGATATCAGGCAGTGTTATATATGCTGAAAATGCTCAAGAAATTTGGAATGACCTAAAAGATAGATTTCAACAGAGCAATGGGCCTAGGATATTCCAACTAAGGAGGGAATTAATGAACCTAGTCCAAGATCAGAACTCTGTTAGTACTTATTTCACCAAACTGAAGACGGTTTGGGAGGAATTGAGCAATTATAGACCGATTTGCACATGTTGTCAATGCACATGTGAAGGAGTGAAGAACCTACACTCTCATTATCAGATGGAATACATAATGTCTTTCCTCATGGGTTTGAATGATTCATTCTCCCAAATTCGAGGACAATTGCTGTTATTAGACCCACTTCCCCCCATTAATAGAGTGTTTGCTCTCATCTCTCAAGAGGAAAACCAGAGAAAGATAGGCTCTACTTTGGATTCTTCCAGTACCATGGCCTTCACTGCCAAGAATGATTATAATACTCGTCCTGGTCAGTTTCACAAACCTAATTCTGGACAACAAACCACAAATGCATATAGAGTAAACAAAAGGGACAGACCTTTTTGCACCCATTGCAACTTTCCTGGTCATACCATAGAAAAATGCTACAAACTCCATGGTTATCCACCTGGTTACACTCCGAAATTGAGAGCAAATTCCACATCAAATTCTAAACTGACTGCAAATCAAGTTTCTGACAGTGGCAGCAAAGGTCCTTCTTCAGATAACATGAACCTTTTCCTGCAAAATCTCAATCCGGATCAATGCCAACAACTTATGACAGTGCTATCTGGTCAACTGGCAGCCAATGACAGCAAATCTGTTGAAGATACTCCTTCAATTTCTTGCAACACAGGTATGTGCATGTCTGTATCATACAGTCCGGAATTTGCTTCTTCTCATAACTGGATCCTTGATTCGGGTGCAACCCAGCACATTTCTTATAATGCTGGAATATTTCTTTCTTTGAAACCTATTGCAAATTCTTATGTCACTCTCCCGAATCATACACGGATACCAGTTACTCATCAAGGGGATATTAGTCTGAGCTCCTTGCTTACACTCAAGGATGTGCTATTTGTTCCTCAATTTCAGTTCAACTTATTGTCCATCAGTGCTCTCACTCAGAACACCACCTTATCAGTAACATTTTCCCATGATTGCTGCACTATCCAGGATACTACCAACCAACAAATGATTGGCAAGGGTGAACATCAGGCTGGCTTATACATCTTCCATGCTGTTCATGACAGTCCTACATCAACTATGTACGTAAATAATTGCTCTTCTCAGCTTTGGCATGATAGGCTTGGCCATTTATCATTTCACCGATTACATGTCTTGCAAGAACAGTTGAAGTTTACTGATGCTTTCAAATTACAGAAACCTTGTTATGTATGCCCTCTAGCTAAACAGAGAAGATTGCCATTTACTTCCCATCAACATCTTTCCCCTTTACCGTTTGATCTTGTGCATTGTGATGTTTGGGGTCCATACCATGTACCATCATATGCTGGATATCGATATTTTCTCACCTTAGTGGATGATTGCACCAGATTCACTTGGATATTTCTGCTCAAACACAAGTCAGATGTGGGATATGTCATTCCCAAGTTCTTTGCCATGATTAACACTCAATTCCACACCACTATTAAAGTTTTTAGATCAGACAATGCTCCCGAATTAGCATTCTCTGATTTCTTTTCTAACCAAGGAGTTGTTCATCAGTTTTCTTGTGTGGACACGCCTCAGCAAAATTCTGTTGTGGAACGCAAACATCAGCATCTTCTTAATGTTGCTAGAGCCCTATTTTTCCAATCCAAAGTCCCTATCTCCTTCTGGACAGATTGTGTGCTAACTGCCACTTACCTCATCAATAGAACTCCATCCCCTCTCCTTCACCAGAAGACACCATTTGAACTCCTATACAACAAACCAGTTGATTATTCTGGTTTTAGAGTTTTTGGTTGCCTAACCTTTGCATCCACCCTCCCATCCCATCGTACCAAATTCCAACCTAGAGCACGTATTTGTGTCTTTTTAGGCTACCCACCTAATGTCAAAGGTTATAAACTCTATGACCTTACATCCAAACAAATTTTCCTCTCACGAGATGTTGTGTTTCATGAAACCATCTTTCCCTTTCAACCTGCCACTTCCACTTCTCCTTATCTTGATCCCTTTCCTGATCTGGTCCTTCCTCTTCCCTCTACTGATCCCATACCTGACCAACCCAACTCTGCTTCTTCACTTCATGCAGACCCTGTCACACCCCCTTCACCTCTTACTTCCACTTCACATCCTATCCGACGTTCCTCTCGTCCATCTCATCCCCCCTCATATCTTCGTGACTACCATTGTAACCTCCTTCATCATCTTCCTGTTCCCCCCTCTTCATCCCCTTACCCCATCAGTCACCATTTATTCTATAACTCCTTTTCTCCATCATATAAACGCTTCCTCTTTACTGTGTCATCCATCACTGTACCCAAATTTTACCATCAGGCTATGCATTCTACTCCTTGGCAACTTGCAATGACCGAAGAACTCCAAGCTATGGACTCTAACCATACTTGGACTGTTGTCCCTCTACCTCCAGGCAAACATTCCATTGGATGTAAATGGTTATACAAAATTAAATACCATTCGGATGGTAGTCTTGAACGATATAAGGCTCGCTTAGTGGCTAAAGGGTTCACTCAACAAGAAGGAGTTGATTTTCTTGAGACCTATTCCCCCGTTGCCAAAATGGTTACAGTAAAAGTTCTCCTGGGTCTTGCTACCAGCCACTCATGGCCTCTCTATCACCTTGATATCAACAATGCTTTCCTCAATGGTGATTTAATTGAAGAAGTATATATGGACCTTCCCCTTGGATATCAGCCTAAGGGGGAGCATTCTGGTTCTCCTTTGGTTTGCCGCTTGCACAAATCGATTTATGGCCTTAAACAGGCCTCACGCCAATGGAATTCTAAGTTTTCCACAGCCTTACTTGATTACGGGTTTCTTCAGTCCAAAGCTGACTATTCCTTATTCACTAAAGGACATGGTTCTTCATTTATTGCCCTCTTAGTCTATGTTGATGACATAGTCATTTCTGGACCAAATATTCCACTAATCCAAGAACTTAAGCACTTTCTCCGATCTCACTTTAAGCTCAAAGATTTGGGTTCTCTACAGTATTTCCTTGGCCTTGAACTTGCCCGTTCTCCCACTGGTTTAACATTATCCCAAAGGAATTATGCTCTTCAATTGCTGGAGGATACTGGATATCTTGCTTGCAAACCTGCTACATCACCTCTACCACCCTCCCTTCAATTAACTTCCACCGCTGGTGACCTCCTCCCTGATGCATCCCCTTACAAATGCCTTGTTGGCCGCCTCCTTTACCTTACTTTATCACGCCCAGACATCACCTTTGCTGTTCACCAACTCAGCCAATTCATGGCTCAACCACGTACTACCCATCTTCAAGCGGTGCATCACTTACTCCGCTACCTTAAAACCACACCAGCTCAAGGATTGTTCTTTTCTGCTCAATCCTCCACCCAAATTCGTGCCTTTTCCGATTCTGATTGGGGCGCCTGCCCGGATACACGTCGGTCTGTCACTGGTTTTTGCATCTTCCTTGGTGATTCTCTCATTTCTTGGAAGTCTAAGAAACAAACAACAATCTCTCGTTCTTCAGCTGAGGCTGAATACAGAGCCTTAGCTGCTACTGCCAGTGAGTTAATATGGATTAGGCAACTATTGCAGGCTTTTCATGTTGATAGTTCTGGTCCAGCACTGTTATTTTGTGACAATCAAGCTGCCCTCCACATTGCCTCAAATCCTACGTTCCATGAACGCACTAAGCATATTGAATTGGATTGCCATTTTGTCCGTGACAAGGTCACTGAGGGTATCATTCGCTTAATGCCCATTCGCACTCATCATCAACTTGCGGATCTCTTCACCAAAGCTTTACCATCTTCATTACTACTGCCTCTACTCTCCAAGATGGCCATCCGAAATCTCTCTTGCCCATCTTGAGGGGGAGTATTAGTTAGCCTACTGTTATAACCTCTTTCAGTTGTTTGTTAGGCTGTTACGTTCTGTTTTTCATTCGGTTATCTAGTGGTTCAAGTTGTTAGCATAGTTGTAAATATAGTTTCTTCTCTTAGTCTATAAATACGGCTTCTTCTTCTTGTAGATCGGTATGTAAGAAATACTCGATGAAATACAAATGCCATTTTCTGGTTTCTCAATTGTAATAGTTACCACTTACTAGTTAAGGCTTAAGAGTTAAAAACTTAGGGCATAAAATAATGGAAATGGTACTCGGGTAGTGGCCAGTGGGGTACTGGGCTTAGCTGCTTATGCCTTACGCTATTGGGCTAACAAAAAATGGTTTGTTAAGATTTTATATTATGTATATATTATATTATATATTAAGAGTTTTAGTTTTTTTATAGTGTGTGTGTGTGTGTGTGTGTGTGTGTGTATATATATATATATATATATATATATATATATATATATATATATCGATTCGGTTTCGGTTCGGTTCAGATATCCGTTCGGTTATTTTCGGATATTTAACAATAACTGTATCTAAACCGTATCCAATCGGATATTGACTTGCTTCTTCATAACCGCATCCATGGAGAAAATTTTGATTACGGTTTGGGGAAAAAAATCGGTTACGGTTCGGATATCCGTCGGATCGGAGCAAAATGTCATCCGTAGTTCAAATGGAGCTCAAGCTATAAATTTAATAAATAAATTTGTATATGTTAATATTTGACTCCGCTTAGCTTTTTAGCAGATGTAGTAACAATGTTAGATGATTATGACCCAGTTAAGAGGGAACACCGAACACTCATTCACGTGGGGAAGTCTCTTTAGAAAAGGTTAAAACCAACTAAAGAGAACTACAAAGTGGACGACTTTTGGACAGAAACAGAAAAGGAAAAGGAAAAGGAAAGGAGGAAATGTGGAATAGATTCCAAGGTGTATTTCTACTATAACTAATCACCGAAAATATTCAACCCTTCAATTTTTTTATCCCAAAAAGGAAAGCCTAAATAAGGGATTTTGTGTTCAACTCTTGCAAACAATTAATACCTTTAAAGCACTTCCAACCTTGGTTTCAAGTTTGGAGGTGTCAAATTTATTTTTGTGGTGGGTCTGATGAATTATGTGGCATGCTATGAAATTGGGTGTAAAATATAATATGTTAGTAGCAGAACTCTTTATATTAATGTTTATGTGACAACTTGATATTTTCAAATTTGAAATAGTACGTGAGTAAAATTTTGGTTACCTTTAATAATTCCCTCAAACTTGGCTGAGTACATGGACTGATTCTCTCAACAGAAACTTAATTTGGAAAACAAGAACTTATCAAAGAAGCATCCGCTTTTGATCGTCAGAAAGACATTCTGATAATTAAGTCAGTATTCAAACTTGTTAAATTTCAATCTAAGTGCGTGTAATAACAAATTACAACGTATATGTACCACTAACGATATATTTCACTGTTTAGAGCTTCTCACTCACTTAATTGGAGTCCTTACCGGCCTTTAATTCTTAAATAGAGGTGGATTGTACTTTTTGAGTATTGGCCCCCAACTAGATAAGTCTTATACATCATCTCCAAAGTCAAACATTATCCGCATTGCCAGAGTTTAATTCAACCGCTAACTTCTTGTTATGGTCAAATTAGCCTAGGATTTTTCATTTTTGTCCGTCTAGGTCTGGTCCCAAACGATTCGGGTTTGAAATTTATCCTAGTCTAGTTTTGGGCTATGTACTTCCATTTTTTAATGTAATTTCATTAAATTTGGTAATTGTAATGTAAACTTTTATTTTGTCAATGACGAAATTAGAGTTGATTGGATTATTAGTTAATCTCTTTTAAAATTAAAGTCTTCTCGGGAATTCAGGGTATTACATCACATTTGGAAGATACAAACTTAATCATTTCCGAGGTAATTTCATTAAATTCAGTAATTGTAATGTAAACTCTTATTTTGTCAATTATGCAATAAGAGTCAATTGACTTTTTAGTTAATCTTTTTTGAAATTAACGTCTCCGAAAATTTGGGGTGTTACATCACATTTGGAAGAAACCAACTTAATCATGTGTTCATCACATTTATTGAACATATAATAAAGGGTAAAATGCACTGACCTCCCCTGAGGTTTCTGACAATTGCAGGGACCTCCCCTGTAGTTTGAGAAAATGCACTGACCTCCCTTACTTTTGAAACTATTATCCTCTTTCCCCCCTGCCGTGAAATTAAAGCCTACGGTGTTAATTTTGGTCCTGAAATGTCTATTTTACCCTTTGACTATTTTGAGGAGTATTTGTCACTGTGGAATAAAATACACTGACCTTCCCTGAGATTTCTAATAATTGCAGTGACCTCCCCTATGGTTTTAAAAAATACATCTGATGAATTTTTTAACTCATGAATTTTATTATTTTTTTAGAATAAATTTTTTTTTTACAAAAGCAAGTCTGAGTAATGTTTAACTCTAATTTATTATTATTTTTTTCCTATTCTATTGTTAGGAAATGAAAAAAATAATAAAAAAATTAAATTTTGATACTTTTTTTTGGAGAAAGTAGCAAGTCCCACACTTAAAATGTTTCTGTTATAATTTATATCACATAAAAATCTTAAAGAAGCCAAAAATAATAAAACCAACTCTTTACGCTTAATTCGACCTAATTTTTTTATTTGTAATTTTTTTTTGTCTTTGTTTAAGTTTTTTGTATTTGTCTATTTTGCCTTAATTTTTTTGTAAATTATTGGTTCGTCTTAACGAAAAAAATATAAAAAGTTTAAAATTATGTTTAAGAAGTTCACTAAAGACGAAAAATAAGTTTAAAAAAACTCAATTTTTTTAAAATTTAATTCATATTCTTTTACTTTTATCAAATTACTTGTCGAGACAAATCAATAATTTACAAAAATTTGGCGTCCCAGTTTTGTCTTAATTTTTATAGATTATTAGTTCGTCTTGACGAAACGAATTTAAAAAGTGTAAAATTATGTCCAAAAACTAAAAAAAATATTAAAAACAAAAAAAATCAAAATTGATACTATTTTTAATTACTTTTATCTTTTCTAAATTTTTTTCAAATTAGTTAATATTTTTTTAGTTTTTCAACTTCGATTGGCGGCACATTCATCGGTTGAGAAGTCCAAGCACTAGCGTTTTCTGTTTTGCACCATTCCCACATCGCACATTCTTTATAAGGGCATGCATAGTAAAGTTTTCCTTTATTTTTCTCATTATTTGTCACCCTAAGAATGGCATTTGCTCCGCAATGACATATTTTGTTTCGAGCCCTAATGACGCTACTAGTACTAGACGACATGTCCATAACTGTAAAAAAAAAAAAAAATAAATAAATTACATCACCACAAAAAATTAAACAACTAATGTATTTATAATAAAAATTAAACTAATGTATTTGCAATAAAAATTAACTTAAAAAAAATACTTACCTTTGCTCTGTAGTAAGTGAGGTCAGTGCCAAGAAAGCTCAAGAGAGGTTTTATTGCTTTATATAGCCACCAGCAGGGGTACTTTTGGCATTAAGAAAAAGTTCAATGCTGACATCAGCAAAAACTAACTCCTCCTTAACAGAAACTAACGGGAGGGGGGAAAATGTATAATAGTTTCTAAAGCAGGGGAGGTTAGTGCATTTTCTGAAACCACAGGGGAGGTGGCTGCAATTGTCAGAAACCTCAGGGGAGGTCAGTGCAATTTACCCTATAATAAATGAACCGTTTTCAAATATAGCTACAGTCATGATCAATCAATCAATCATTCAATTAATTTGATTTCTTTTAAAAAATTAAATAGATACTTTAAAATAACGCTCATGGTGAGGCCCATAGGCCGAAACAACAACAATTAGTCAACAATGGACCACAATGAATCCTACTCCTTAAACAATTAAGGGGTTATAACAAGTAATAATTAATGATAAGGGATGATGTGTGTAATATCTTATTTTTTTAAAAGACTCATTTGCTTAAACTTGGAAAATTGACAGTTACGTTATGTCAGTTAAAACTCAAATCATCAAAATTTAATCAAGAAATAAGAGATCCGTTTTTTAGCGCGATAAAAAAGGAAGGCAAATATATATATTTATATATAATAGGAAAAGAGTTGTTGAATTAACATGTACTGTCTCGGTATAAGGGACAAGGTTAGTGGCAGGGGGTATACATCTTATATGAATTTGTGCGAGCGTGTGGTTAAAGTATTTCTTTTTTGTAATATAATATCATGAATAAAACAAAACATCATAAACCGTAACAAACAAATCAATGCGTTTACCCTTATCATAATTATCAACTCCTCATAAAAGTCAAATTGAAAAATAGAAAAAACATAAATAAACCACGGTATATATGTCGTGGAAGATACTTCACGCAGTCTCTTGAATGCCACACTTGTCCAACGTCATTTATGGAAGCTTTTAATTAATCATATTGTTTATATTACTAAAGTCATTAGATCATTCTTTAATAAGTCACTGATTTATTAATAGTATATTGTCACTCTCTTTAAGAATGGAGTCCGAATTTTAATTTCGATGTGATAGAACTTAAATTATCTAGTCGCGATGAAAATTGTTATAAGTTATTACAGTCCGACTTCTTTTTTTAGCCTAAACTCTATCATGTCTGAAATTCAATAGTATGAGTAACTAAATCTTGATCCATACAAAGTGACCATTTTATAGTGTGCCTGCTCCATAGCTTGAAATTTATTAATGTTGAAGTGTTAGTGATTCTCACTCAAAAGTGCATATATTTTATGTCGAATTCTCTTAATTTGCATGCGCTTATTGTTTATTGATCGAGTTTTATGTGATTTTATTATTTAACGTGTGTTTTGGGTGCTAGTATGTTTTCAAGGTATTTGCAGGTTTGTAAGAGTTTTTGGAAGCTAAGAAGTTCAAACCATGAAGATAAAATAAAAGCCAATCAAGTTAAGAATCAGCACTACCGGTAATAAAACACACTGCCAGTTGAGGATTAGAGTCACTACCGGTAGTAGAATCAGCACTACCGGTAGTAAAACACACTGCCCAGATTTTGGAGAAAACTGGAATTACCACAAATAGACTTGGATTACCGGTAATAGAGTTCATACGGGATTTTCTTTATTTTAGGGGATGAGTATTATCTCAAAAGGTTATCATTATCTCATTGTTGGAGAGATCTAGATTAGGATTATCCAAAAAGATTATCCTTATCTTATGGTTGGAGAAAATTCTATTTAAGAGGACTTGGGCTAGGAGTAGAACCTACCTTCTATCAACCTTTTACTTATCTTTTATTAGTTTTTATCAGCAACTCTGGAGAGATTATTAGCTTTGTTTTGAAAGTTCATCAATCAAAATTCTTTTCTTCATCTTTTGTTATTTATTTCTTATGGATTCCATTAAATCCATGAGGAACTAATCCTTCCGGGATTCGATTCAATGGTGAAATATTGAATCGCAACTCAAGGTAATTTAAATCCTCATGCAAGTTCTTCAATTTATAATTATCGTTTTATTAAATCAAAAATCATTTTGAAATCGATCAACTGTTCTTGTAAGATTTTTGCTTGTGTGTAGACAAATTCAATTTTGGCACACATAATTCTTAGATCCATACAAGATTTTTTGTAAGATTTTTGCTTGTGTGTAGACAATCTCCATTGGCACACACAATTCTTAGATCTACAAGGTTTTGATTTGAAAACCTAATTTTCTTATCTTGATTATAAAACGGTGATCAATCTTTCCTGATTTTTGATAAACTCTAATTCTTCCATTATCCGACGAAGGTTCGATATTATAGAACCGGAGTTGAGTTATATTTTGAGGATTGGATTATTACGAGTTGTGGTCAATGTGGATCCCGAGAATCGGATTTTGTTTCTTTTGCACCTTAAATCGTTCTAAAGCTCATCACAATATTATTCCCACAAGATTTACCAAACCTTTTCTTCCCTCTTCTCGATAAACTTCTAAACTTCTCGTTCCCTGTGGATTCGACTCCGGACTTTCGAATTTATTATGCTACAACCAATCTATTGATCCTACGCTTGGGATACATTTTATTGACACCGGTTGACAACAAGCAGTTATTGTTTACTTTAGTTTTACTGTTAGAGCGTATATTCTATTGTTAGAGCTTATCTTCAACACATTCTCCAGAAACTTATCTTTTACTGCTAGATCTTCATTATAAATTGAATTAGCCTATAACTCCTCGTCCTTTGGTTGAGCTCATCTGGCAAGAAACCGAACTACAAATTATTTGGCCAATTGTCCCCAACTGGTGATGCAACGTGGGGGGAACTTGTGAAACTAGTTGAGGGAAGTCTCTCCCGGGCTCACAGCCAAGACTTGGCAATATAGATTCTCATTGTCGAGATACACGGACACAGCCTATAGGAACCTCTTCATGTGATTCATGGCATTGATCTTGCTGTTAAAGGTGGAACTTAGGAGGGGCGAACTTTGTAGGTAACTCCTTTGATAATAGGGAAGACGCTAGTTGCCAGAACTCTTTCTTCGTCAACTCCTATCATGGTCGATGTACCCCTTGCTACTAATTCAATCATTGCCTCATGTCGGGGAGATGACGCTAAGCTCGGTGTGCGCCGCTCAATACTTGTCCTTCTAAATTATCTTGGGGACCACCTCCCGATAGAGGCAACCCCCTCTTCCTTGTTCTTGGGCACCCACAGTATCATGGTGGATCCCAACAGTCTTGACACACCTATCTCAGTCGGCGTGGACCTTACATTCTTCATCTAGGGTCCGTTTAAGGTCCTTGATCTTCCTTTTTGCCCTATGAAGATAGTGCTTGAGGTCGTTTATCTCGTCGGCCCACCTTCGACACCACTCTCTTGTGCTTATATTAGAATGATTGTGCATTCTAATGTAGGAACTCCCAAGGGTTTGGAAACCTCTCCCTTCTCCCGGGGGTCCTGCAGTTTGTCTATTGGTGCTCCTTGTGGTAGGTCTTGCGTGCCTCACGAGGTGGGTCATGATGTGCCTCTCGAGGTGGGTCTACTATGGGTCCTAGTAGTGTACCCTGTAATGGAATTCGAGATTTAGACTTCTCCTTACCTGTTACCCCCTTTGCGTTCTGAATCTGTGTTGTTTCTGTCATGAGATCTTAACTTTCTCATAAACGTTACTAATTGTAAGTGGGTGATTTTTCTAACAACTGAAAAGTTAATACCTTTGTTATGACAAGAAGTATATTCTCTGTCATTTTTATGACATGTGATCTGCAAGACAAAAGATGCCAATGAATCCTTCGCCTCTGTAGCGGGAAAGCACTCCAATAATACGTTATGACAAGATTCATAAAAAACTCCCAATATAAATGTATGTGATAGCAACTTACAGTGTACCTTTTACCCTAGGTGTGTACCTCTCTACTTATTGACTTTCTGCTTCATAAATCTGAGTTTTTTTTTTTGGTTTTAATTCCTCATTAACAACGGTTTAGAAGTGCTTTTTAATTGGCTACTAATAAGATAAATTTGATCTAGACTCTTCAGAAACTTATTTTCTAATGCTAGAGCTTATTCAACCTCAAATTTCTCATTCTAAGTTGAATTAGCCTATAACTCTCTGTCCTTGTCTGATTAGTACTATTCTCGAGATAATCGAGCTCAATATTCCTCAATTTAATTAATTTGAAAAGACTCAATAATTCTTATCAGAGTTTTACCTTCTTCAACTTATAAAGATTTCAAACAAAAACAAAAAATCAAAACTTGTTTGAATAAAATAATAATTTTAACCAAAAAAAAAAAACAATGCATAATAATGTAATAATGGAAAATTATTAGGCAACCTGTAGGCATTGTCTGAGTATCATGTAACATGCTATGTGGTGTTCTCGACAAATGAAAAATGGGAATTATGTTTTGTCGCTCAGTCACTTAATGAAAATATGTCATTATGTTTCACATTCTAGATTTTCACTACTAATTAAGTACTTTATGGAGAACACTATGTGAACGAAACCATCTAAGATCCTCGGGAAGTATTGATTATATCCGGTAAGCAAGTAGTCAAAGCATTTAATTACTAGGCCCGTGATTCAGCTTTTGGTTGATATGATTAGCATTGCCTTTTTAACTTTTGGTTATCAGATTCGCATTGCCATTGGATTCTAATATTATTACAATCACACCCCATCAAAAACAAATTACTCCGGAATCACACACAAGCACTAACTAATTCACATGGTTCATCTAATGGGGGCCCTGCTTTCGTAGCAGCAACAAAGCGGACCTGGATATCAAGATATCCTTATTTGATATCACTATCCAATATTCGAATTTATTTTGATATCCGTTGGAGATAAAAATCGGTCTACCGTAATTATGTGCAATTGATATTAGAATGAATATTTGTACTTTTTTTTTCCAAATTTGTCTTGTCCCGCACCGAACTGATCTGTTTGTGGCATTCCAACAAGGAGGAAGGAACCCACAAGAAAAAAGATTGGATTGCAATGCCAAACACATAGCAACACCAACCACATCCCCATTCGTAAGGGTAAGTAAATTCTGCTTGTATTCAAGTTGCCATAATATTCAACAAGCACTTGCTTCATACGTTGGGATCGGCAACTCTTGCCCATGACCATCATTAATGATAAGATGTTACTTGTCAATCTATTGGCTACCATTCTTTAGTGGTTGTCTTTTTGGATTATTATAGCTTCAGACTTAGCAGAAGGACCTCCTTAGACATACCGCTGAGTTATCTATTCATCATCAAAAATCAGAATGAGAGAGAGAGTGTGTGTGTGTCAGAGTGCGAACCTAGAGTTTGGATCAAAAGTTCGGTAAGCCGATCTTGGAGGAGAACAGAAGAGCAGATCTGGGGAAAGGTCGAATATGTGTATGTTATGAAAAAAGAATTACACGCAACAAATTTGAGCTACCGACAGAGTTAACCCCCAAAAATAAAAATGCGAAAGTATTCCTGAAGCCCCTATCTTATGATACATAATACCCCACTTGAAACTAATTAAGAAAAAGCATGGATTATACTTTTTAAATTCCAACCTTTATTAATTGCCATTTAACTTTATGGAAAAACCTATCCAAAAAGTTAGAGTAGTCACTCCTTGGGGTAAACAGGGGCGGAGGTATGTTGAGGGGGGAGTGGCACATGAGACTCCCAATTTTCAAAACTCCACATTTTTTTAAAAAATTTTATGGTTTAATTTTTATATCAAGAGTAATTATTTAGTGGTATTGGAGTATCACGTAGTGTTTTAACACATTAAATCACTACACATTCATGTGAGTGTTCTTATATTTAGCATTGGGTCTCACATAATTGAATGTATGATGATAGAGAGTATTAAAATACCATGTGGCGATGTCCTAGGATCACGCATCAATTAATTTTGTTATTGTTGTGATGGCCACCAAGGGAAAAGGTGTGATGTAATGGCTCTGTTTTTTATCACCAAGTGTTTGTTATGTGTTTTTAATTATTGAGTGTTGATTTTTGAAGATTAATTTGGTGTTCATACCATATTTTTTTCTTATTCATAGGATATGTATATTTTGATTTATTTTTGGATGAGATTAACCTTATAACATGTCAAAAAATTTTTTTTGGTGTTTTGAACGGTTAAGTTAGAACATATAAATGTTTAAATTTTGCCACCCCCGATTTTTTTTTCTAGCTCCGCCCCTGAGGGTAAAACAAAGTTATTATTTCAATTTTCCTTTTAAACTAAACAAACAATATGAATTATCTAAACCTCTCTTAAACTTATTTTGAAGAGAGCGTCATTGTCTAACCATTCAAAAGTCTTTCAGTAGACTAAAGCCCTCTCCAACCTAAAATATGTGTAGTTCTAATAAACCTCTCTTAAACTTATTTTAATTTATTAATATTTAGAATAGATCAGAATTTATTTATCCAATGTTTATTAACATTCTATTTTGAATGTTACTTTTAAATCTCTGAATTTTTGTTCTACCTGTTTTTAACTTATTTAGTCTGTATAAATTGTAAGTACTCTTAATTCTACCAAAAAATCTACACCAAAAATAAAAACCTTTCTTTGGGGCAAAATGGTAAATGCATCACATCGGTTAACATCCGTTTCCCGACAACCTTAACAGGGGTATTCGGTCGGCATAGGATCAAACTGGAGTAAAATTTGAAAAAATTTCTAACTAAATTACTGATTAGTCCTCAAAGTTCTATACGAAAACGACCTAACAAACTCTTGATGACCCTAATTACAGATGAAGTGAAATCTTAGTGAATGTGAGTAAAATTTGCCTAGTTTTCCTCCGATCATATACCTCTAAAATTTACGTCGTTAACCAAAGAACCCGTAACGCACGAGGGAAAAGACTAATCTATGATCCCGCTAAACAAAAAAAAAATCCTTAATCGAGTCACCACTTCCTCCCATTAAATAAAGCCACACGCTTTGCAAGGTAACATTAATTAGGGGTGAAGCACTTTTGATGGACAGATGTCGAGAAAAACTAGGACTACAGAATTGAAGTACAACCTTGTTTTCATACGAAATTGTTGCCTAAAGACAAGGCAGGAGTTCTCCTTCACGACGCCGATTCCGTTTATCGAGTTGTGGTTATTTACTTCACCCAATGCTTCATTTTCTTCCTCCCTTCAACCAACGTTACCTCCGCCACCACTTATTGGTTTACATTTCTCTAATTTGAAAGCATAAGTACTGGTCCAAGGGTTGGCAAAACCACGTGCCTCCACTTTCACAGTCTATCTCCTTTTTACTTACAGATTCAATTTCTATTTGTCGGTTCTTTTTAAATTTATTTTCATAATTGAGACCCTTTTTTTTTTTTTTATAGTAAGGTCAAGAATATCAATCACGCTAAAAAATTTATTAATCGAATGTCGTGGTATGTATTATTAAAAAGGCTCACAAGTACACCAATTAGACGGTGCCCTCCCTCGAGGAACCAAGTTATAATTATAAATGTGGGTGCCACCTATAAAGCTGGTCTTTCTTAAAGTACCCCTGAAGCATTATTATCAGCACAAGATATAGATGGTGTGCTTTACCTTTACCTAGTATCATAAATTTTCACTTTTGTACTGCATGCAATTCTGTTCTGTCCTTGGGAAAACCCATGTTTGCACTCAGATTTTAGATCTGAAGCAAGTGCCCATTTCTTAGGCGCCTTTCCTCGGACAAAACTCACAAGATCATCGGATCGTTCATTGTATTTGAGTTTTTTGTTTTGTCGTTTATGTCAATATTGAAAATTAAACAAGTTTTTCTTGAAAATATATTAAACAGTTAATAATTTTAAAAATAAACATGTAGAAAATATGCATTTTTTTTTTTTACTTTGTCACTGATGTCCTATCAATCTCATTTTTAATAAGGCTGAAAAACTCGACAAGCCAAACACAAAAAAAAAAAAAAAAAAAATTTGTATTGCACACGTAAACTCAGAAAGGCACCCTTTTAACACCTTGTCGATCTCAAAACACGGTGAGCGCCCGTATCCAGACATCGTAAGATGAATTTCTGATATGCACTGATCAAGCACAAAATAAGGGAGAATCTAGAAAATATAATTTAAGGGGGCAAGCTAATTGTATTGAAAGAAAAATAAAAAGAAGTTAAATAATTCTAAAAATCAATATTGTCGTTCGTAAGTATCATGAAATTTAATTTTGTGATTATTACTAAAACTAAATTGATATACTCCAAATTGACGTTTGTTTGTCATGACATGTTTTCGGAATGTACTTGTAAGTTGTAAAGTAGATAGAAGTGAAAATATTCAAAAATGCATAAGGAGTTGTTTGTAGATTATGATTTCTGATCATTTCTAGGGGTATTATACAAATTAGGGGAAAAAATTGACAGTTGGCCCCCCCTCCCTCCCTTTATCCCTCGCCAGAGATGTGATTTTACTATGGGTACAAATCTTGTAGAAATTTGAGGTGAAAGCCTTCTCCCTCGGACACATACAGTTTGATTTAGCTTATGATTCTTTTTTTTTGCTTCTTCAATTGTTTATTATATGTATTAGTTTTGCATAATTTTTCTTATAAATTATTAGTTCGTTTTGACGAAAGAAATCTAAAAAATATAAAATTATGTCTAAAAGCTAAAAAAAATTACTAATGACAAAAAATAAGTTTGAATAGGATCTGTTTCGCCTTATTCTTTTTGTCATTTTTTGATTTTTTTAAATTTTTTGAACATAATTTTTTATTTTTCTAAAATATCTCATAGAAACGAACTAGTAACTTATTAAAAAAAATTAAAACTAAAATCCATCCATAACATATTTCTTCCATGTAGTTTAGTGACATTAGTTGTTTGCTTTATCCTTTTTTTTTCTCTTTATATTCATGTTTATTAAACACTACTAATTAAATCTATTTGGACTGTAATTATTATTATATTATTATCTATTTTTTATTCTTATTTGAATATTTTTATATTTTTTGTTTTGCGTCAATTTTTTATGGCTATTGGCTTTTGTTTTCTTTGTCTTAATAAATCTTTCATTCACTAGATGTTTGTCTGGCCTAACTAATTTATTGTATTATTTTTTATTTTATTAAATTATTTTTTTTGTATTGATAGTTTTGCATCAATATTTTTCTAGATCGTTGATTTGTTTTAATGAGAAGATTCTAAAAACCTGAGCAAAATTCGTAAGGAATTAACCAAATAAAAGTTGACAACACCGATAAGATTTCATATTTTAGCAAAGCCTCCAACTCTTAAGCCTTGACTACCGTCCAAATAGACTTAATTAGTAGTATTTAATAAACATGAATATGCGGCAGAAAAAAGGATTAAGCAAACAATTGATGTCATTGAACTACATAAATTGAAGAGATATGTTATGGCTTTTAGTTTTCAATCTTTTATATGAGTTATTGATTCGTCTTGACGAGATATTTCAAAAAAATAAAAATCATGTCAAAAATTCAAAAAATAAAGCAGACACTGTTTAGACTTATTGTTGTTAACTTATTTTAACTTTTAGACATAATTTTATTATTTTTAAATTTCTTTTGTGTAAAACTTCATGTAATTTACAGAACAACATATAAACTTATAAATTCATGTAAAACTTATAAATATTAAAAAACAATTGAATAAATGCGGAAAATGAAAAATAAGAACCATAAGTTAAATCAAGCTGTGTGTGTCTGAGTGAGAGAGACAGAGAGAGAGTGCGCGTGCGTGGGAGACGGAAAGTTAATGAACTGCCACCTCAGATTTGTACCAAAATGATAAGTTGTAGCCTTACCAACTGCTCCACTTTTGAACTCTTCAAAAGCTTATTTTGCACAGCCACAATCCATGGACCATAGATCATTACCGATTCAACAGTATCCCCTCTTTCCACATAAGGCTAAGTATAATGCATGCTAGATCCTCTCTCTCTCTCTCTCTCTCTCTCTCTCTCTCTCTCTACATATATACATGAATACTGCGCAAGATACCACGTGGTATTTTATATGACATTAATTACCTTCTAGAGAAATATTTTAGGATAAACAAAAATATATGAGTTCTTTGTTTTTTCACCTCCTTTTATCGTCAAAAAGGGAAGTTGTTCTTTGTTTTTCTTTTGAACAGCATTTGATTGGAAAGTAAAAAGGACTTTCCCGGCCCCGCGTTACGGATGCTAAAGTGAGAGTGGTGGATCCACCGAATAAAGTAGGCGCCAGAATTTTGATCTCACAATCATGATTATGTATATAGATACATATAATAGGCCGAATACACAAAAGGTTAGCCATTTGGTCCAATTGCATGCTCGGTTCATCTATGTTGAGATTGAGCTAGGCTGGACTCAAAGATAGATCCACTCTTGCTAGGCCGTGAGGTTCGGCAGACTTGTCTAACGTACTTCAAGCCCTATTGGGCGCACGACTCTCGATTGGGGCGAATTTTCTCCACGGTCAACTTGCAAGACAGGTCTAAGCAATCAACCCATGATATTCAGTTGTGCCGCCACGGGAACTATTTGGCACCGTCAAGGGTGACTTGTCCCTCATGTTGCAGGCAGTTGCTTAGGAGGATGGGGGGACGGATTAGTTTTCAGACATACAAACGTTACCACCCGATTCGCACGAACGTCGAATACGTGGCGGAAGTACCGTGACTTGCAGTCCACAGCGCGATATTTCTAGCCGGTGCTCCTAGTAGTACTCTGTTGGGTTGTCTCAAGTACACGAAATCTCAACTCTAGAGCTTTTAAGTTAGTTTACTCACCTCACAGTAAACTAATTCACTATAAGAAAAATGTGAAACTACAACAAAATGTCTGTGACGAAAATAATATTCATCTGAAAATATGTTTATTTTGTGAAGAAAAATTTATTTTGTCAACAATTAAGATGAAACAAATATTTAAGATGACAAAATTATATTTTTTTCACAATATATTATTCATTAGTAACGAAAATATAAATTTCATTATAGAACGAGTGAACAAAAGGAAATTTAGGTGACGAATTACTCAATTTTGTCACAAACGGAAATTTTTGCAATTTTGTCACAAACGGAAAATTTTTGTGTGAGCAAACTTGTTTTGTCACCAAATTTATTTGAAACTCATAGGTGACAAAAAACTTCCCTCACAAAGAAAAGTTTTTGTGAGAATATATTTCGTCAATAAATTTATTGAAAGGAAAGTTCTTGCGTGAGTAAATTTATTTCGTCACCCAATTTATCTAAAATCAATAGGTCACAAAAAAAGTTTCTTACAAAAGAAATGTGTTTGCGTGAGGTTTCGTCACCCAATTTTATTTGAAACTAATAGGTAATAGAGAAAATTTGGTCACCCAATCAAAAAGAATTATTTTTTCCCAAAAGTCGGACAATAAGATTTTCTACCGGTAGAATGTATTTGCCTGAGGAAATTATTTTGTCACCCTAATTTATCAAAATAAAAACCGAAATTAGGCGCCAAACATTTCTCCCCGTCTATTGCTCTGATTTTGCTCTCCCTCTACCGTTAGTCTCCTCTACCTTGCCTCTCTCCTTTCTCGACTTGGTATGTATTTTGTTGTCCTTCCTCGATCTCCCTTCGTCTTCCTCGCCTCTCTTTGTTTTCGAATGACTGCATACTTCAATATCAGATATGTATTTTCGATTTTCATCTACCGTTGGTTGTGATTCTTCATCTCCAATATTTGATTTTCAAAATAGGATTTTCTACCGAAGGATTTTTTAGTGAAGAAAATTATTTCATCACACAAATTTATTAAAATAAAAGTGCTTGTGTGAGAAAACGTATTTCGTCACCCAATTTCTTTAAAACTAATAGGTGACGAAATAATTTCCTCACAAAAAAAAAAAAAAATTTGTGTGATGAGACTTAGCTCATCATCCAATTTATCAAAAGAAAGTTCATGCATGAGGAAACGTATTTCGTCATCCAATTTATTTAGAATTAATAGGTGACGAAATAATTTTCTCACATAAATAAAGTTTTTGGGTGATGAAGACGAACTAAGGTTCGTCACCCAACTTTTTGCATGAAGAAACTTATTTCGTCACCCAATTTATTTGAAACCAATAGGTGACGAAAAACTTCTCTTACAAAAGAAAAGTTTTTTCGTGAGTTGTTTTGTCACCCAAAATGTTTTTCAACTAACTTATCTTTTAACTAATACATCTTTATATTATGGGTTAAATTTCCTTTTTATTCTTTCATTTATAGGTAAATAAATATTATTCATAACATGAGCTTAGTATTTACTAGCGTCGGAACACACGCGATGCGTGTGCAAGTAGATTATTAAAGCAAAAAATAGGTAGTTACCAAATCATACAGTGTAGTGATAAGGGTAGGTAGTTATTAAAATATCTATTTACTTGTTTGTCCATGGTAGTTAAACTGAGTGATTTGTTTTGAAATTTTTTTTAAGGACAATAATGGAAATCACTTCTGTGACACGGCTTCAATTTTTTGTTCATACCAAAGGGGATAGCCCCTTTCTATTAGTACTAGCGTTGGAACACACGCGATGCGTGTGCAAGTCGATTATTAAAGTAAAAAATAGGTAGTTACCAAATTATGAAATGTAGTGATAAGAGTAGGTACTTATTAAAATATATATTTACTTGTTTGCCCATGGTAGTTAAAGTGAGAGTGATTTGTTTTAAAACTTTTTTAAGGATAATAATGAAAATCACCTTTGAGACACGGCTTCATTTTTTGTTCATGCCAAAAGAGATAGCCCCTTTCTATTAGTATAGTTTTTTGTTCATGCCAAAAGAGATAGCCCTTTCTATTAGTATAGATATATAGAAGATAGATAAATTATAGGTACATTAATATTGGTAAAGAGTCTGTTTAGTATACGTTTCAGTTTTAAAAAAAAAATAGTCAATTTTGAGTCGATATTTTTACCAAAATCAAAAAAGATTTAAGGCTTAAATCTAGAAACTAGATTACAACATATAACCTCTGGTAAAAAACCTAGCTGAAAATGAAATTGTCTTGACTAAGTAATTTCCCGTGTATTTATTTTCTAAAACAAAATATTCGATGATTTGGTGGCTATAAAATTATATTATTCAGTCATATATTGATTTTATATAATATAGTTAATTATATAAATAATTATTTAATTACGTCATGTGCATCGCACGGTAGCACTGGTTGTACTAAGAATTGAAGTTTTCGGTGCATTGCAAGGGATGGATGCCGGTGCAAAGCTGATGCCATGTGAATTGGTAGCATCAAAGTTATTTATTTCAAGTCGTATCGGTTGGTACCGAATGATACATGTTGTATTGTTCTCATAACAGTACTAATTCATTTTTGTACCGTTTTGGCCATCGTATCAGACTGCTCCGGACTATACAACTTTTTTAAATTTTTAATTGATGTTTTTTGTATAAGTACACATAAATTTAGACTAAAATTATCCTCTTTTATATTTGGTGATTTATTTTTAGGTTTTCAAGCTTTATTATATATGTCTAATATAATTTTTTTATCAAAAATATTATTTGAGAAATACGTATTATTTTTTAGCAATAAATCTAAAACGGTACACCAATATCTACAAATATCAATATGTTAAATATCGATAAAAAATGGTACACTTATTAGTACGAGATTGATAATTTTGAGTAACATAATAAAGTATTAATGACTTTTGCGACACTGGGGACCCTATACTTTAGCTTGCAAATTCTCATGACAATTATTTTTGTTTTGTTCTCAAAAGTTGCCCAAGTAGACAAATTAGTTACTAGCTTCCATGTAGAAAATGCGAAAAAAGGTTTGCCTACGTATTACCTTTCTCTAATCTTTAGATTTTTAGCTTGCAAATTGCAGAACAATTTTTGTTTTTTTCTCAAGATTTTCCCTTCCCAATTCCAACATTTTGTTGCTAGAAAACATCTACTTAATATTTTTTCACAACTTTTATTAGTAGACTTCCCACGTAGGACAAAAAAAAAAAAAAAGAGAAGAAGATAAGCAAAAACTAACAAAAATAATATTCTTTTAGTTCTTAAAATTGCATCTAACCAAGATTCTCGGATCAAGACAACTTTGTTATTTGATCAGGTGAACGCCTTAAATCAGATAAATGTATTCAGTAAAATTGGAAAAGAGAACCAAGTACAATAATGTAGATTTATAAATTAGGTGCATTATTTATCCATTTACTTTACAGGTTACCACTCGATTAAATTAACCAAATAATGAAACCATCTATAGTGCAAAAATTATTTAACTAGCCTATGTGAAGTCAACATGTGTGAGAGTTCAGTAATCTTGACCCTACCCGAGTGTCTCCTAGCAAAGATGCCTATTCCCCCATCTGCTTCCCATTACTTAATTATATCCACTGCATACTCGTATTTTGCTAATCAGATTGCTAGAGAGAGAAAGAAAGACAGAGAGAGAGAGAGCATTGATCTCAATTTTAATGAAGTGAGATATTTTAATTTTAAGGTCTGAACAGAGCATATTGGTGAAGAGGTTTGGTTTTCTGGTGAGCTGTATTAAATCTGCATTCTGTACTGCTTTCAATATTTTTACAAAGCCTCCCACCACATGGTCCTCCCACTTTCATGAATTCCAGTTACTATTATTAGTCATCATATTAATTCCACTTGCTATTATTACTCTCTCTCTCTCTCTCGAAATGTGGGATTGCTCTGAGACATCATGAGCTCCCAAACATTTGATCTCCATTCATGGTTGACACTCCTTGCATTTGCTTCTCTTTTGGTTAAATCTCTAGGCCTCAGCGCAGATGGGTACCTCTTGCTCTCTTTCAAGTACTCTGTTCTCAGTGATCCTCTGGGTGTTTTACACAGCTGGAACTACCATGACCAAACCCCATGTTCATGGACTGGAGTTACTTGTGGCTCCCCGGAAATGGCTAATGCCACCTATCGCGTCACCGCCCTCTCACTCCCGAATTCTCAACTTCTCACCGACATACCACCGAATCTCGGTTTGATCCAACACCTTCGAATCCTTAATCTCTCCAATAATTCAATCAATGGGTCCATTCCTTTAACTCTGTTTAAAGCCTCAGAGCTTCAATCGGTTGATTTGTCTAATAACTTGATCTCCGGCGAGGTGCCTGAGCTTGTCGGAGGACTATTAAATCTTGTTTTTCTTAATCTGTCAGATAATGCTCTGGCCGGAAAAATCCCGGAAAATTTGACAGCCCTTCCTAATCTAACTGTTGTTTCTTTGAAAAGCAATTACTTCTCTGGTGATCTTCCTAGTGGGTTCAGTTCCGTTCAAGTTCTAGATCTGTCTTCCAATTTGATCAACGGATCACTGCCCTCGAATTTCACTGGAAACAATATTCAGTACTTCAATCTTTCCTACAACAGGCTTTCCGGTGGAATCCCAACGGAGTTCGCCAACCATATACCCATAAACGCGACGATTGACCTCTCGTTCAACCATTTCTCCGGCGAAATCCCGGAAACTAGCCTTTTCTTTAACCAAGAAGTGAAATCATACGCCGGGAATCCAGAATTATGCGGTGAACCGATAAAACACCCGTGTCCAATTCCTTCTTCCATGTCTACTCCACCAAATGCCTCTACCCCGGTCTCATCGCCTGCGATTGCAGCCATTCCCACTACCATAGACTCTACTCCGGCCACAAATTCACCCAGATCGAAAAATGGGCTGAGAACAGGAACTATAGTCGGGATCGTGGTGGGTGATGTTGTTGGAGTCTTGATCCTCGCATTGATTTTCTTGTATGTTTACAAGGTGAGGAAAAGGAAGGTTGGCATAAGTACAAACACAAAGAGTGGAAAAGTACCCAAAGACTACAACTGGTCATACGCGTCGTCGTCTGAAGAAGAATCCAACAAAGGTATCAGAGCCTTGGCGTGTTTACGAAAGCAATCGAATGCGGTTGCAGAGTCCTCTGATTCTACCAACTCCGACGCCGACGAAGTCGAAACCGGACAAAAGGGTCAAGAAAGTCAGGTGAATTAATTCTTCTATTATTATTATTATTGTTATTTCTTGGTTTGGGGGATGTAATTAAGACTTCAATCATTTTTCTTTTTTTGGTTCTAGATCAACCTTTTTTGTCATCTTCTGATTTGTATGAATCTGAAAGCCCAAAATTCAATTAAAAGTGAATTTTTGTTTATTTAAAACCAAATAAGACAATCCAGTTTTTTGCCATTTTTTCTCAAGTAGGAAGATGTTTTAATATATTCAGGTGAAACAAGAAGAGAAGGGAGGGGCACTTGTGACGGTGGACGGGGAGAAACAGCTGGAGCTGGAGACCCTGCTGAAGGCGTCGGCGTATATATTGGGTGTGACGGGTTCGAGCATAATGTACAAGGCAGTGCTCGAAGACGGGACGACAATGGCGGTTCGGAGAATCGGAGAGAATGGTGTGGAGAGGTTTAAAGATTTCGAGAACCAGGTCCGAGTCATTGCCAAATTGGTACACCCGAATTTAGTTCGGATTCGTGGGTTTTATTGGGGAGCCGACGAGAAGCTCGTTATCTACGATTTTGTCCCCAATGGCAGCCTCGCCAATGCTCGTTACAGTAAGTACCCTCTCTCTCTCTCCCTGTCTCTCTCTGTAAGTACTTGCGGGTTTGTCTTATTTTAGCTTCATTTTATCTTCTCAATTTTGAGCCAATTTGTCCTAGTCCAATACCATTGACGAAACAATTGGAAAAGGGTTGATCGTTTGACCAAAATTATTAGCTGGATATCTGCGCAATTTAGCAAGTGTAAACAACTTATGCTAAAATACGCTGTGGTGTGGCTGACGGTGGAAGCTGTTGTAACTGTAACCTTTGTTTTTAATTCGGATTTGGGAGCAGTAGTGCACCTCCTTGTAACGTGCAGCTGCGGATAAAACTATATAGTTTTAATTATTTTGTTTTCAAAATTACAACATTTTGATTCACATGTATTTTGATAACAATTTGCATGATAAGATAAAATAATATAATTTTAAGGATACAACGGACAAAATTATGTCGTTTACCCGCACTACATGTGCACTATAGTCTTCCTGAATCCTTTTAATGCACACCCAAGTCAAACCGTCTATGCCCAAAAATAGAGTCCAAAATTTTAGGAATTTTATAAATCTGGCATGTATCAGTATTTGTTTGATTATTTATGTAGCTACAACATGTAAAGGCTAATCAATGAGACAAATAAATATTATACAACACTCAAAAAATACACTTTTTTTTATATTAAATCTCAAATTTTCAATTCGAATTAGTTAAATGTGAATGAACAACACAAACTTTTACTCCTCGGGATAATTTCATTTTGAAGAGAATTTTTTGTTGTGATCTGAGGCTCTGAAAATCGGGGGGCCGATTACACATGGATCCAAAATCCAAAGGACAATTTCAGAGGTCACTCCCATGGAAAATGGCAAAAAATATTCGACTGTTTCTGTAAAAAAGTATGTCAATGTACATCTAACACTAGTCACAAGGACCCTCACACATTTGTCTTGACTTGATTATGGCAAACATTTGTTTTCGTCTGCGAAAATTCAGGGAAAATGGGCTCCTCGCCATGCCATCTACCATGGGAAGTACGGCTCAAAATAGCAAAAGGGATAGCTCGGGGGCTAACTTACATCCACGACAAGAAGCATGTGCATGGAAATCTCAAGCCTAGTAACATCTTATTGGATTCAGATATGGAGCCCAAGATTGGTGATTTTGGGCTCGAAAGGCTCGTAACGGGCGAAAGCGGCTATAAGCCCGGTGTTTCAGCTAGGAATTTCGGTAGCAAGCGATCCACGGCATCGAAAGATAGCTTCCAGGACAATTCAATGGGGTGCACCCCAAGTCCAAGCCCAAGTTCATTGGGTTGCATTTCACCGTATTATGCACCCGAATCATTGAGGAGTCTCAAGCCCAATTCAAAATGGGATGTCTATTCCTTTGGTGTTGTGTTACTTGAATTGGTCACTGGGAAGGTGATTGTTTCGGATGAATTAGGGCCTGGACCAGGTGGGCTTGTGGGTGAAGAGAAAAGCAGGGTGTTGAAGATGGCTGACGTGCCAATTCGTGCTGACTTGGAGGGTAAAGAGGATGCCTTATTGGGTCTGTTGAGAGTAGGGTTCGGCTGTATATCATCAGCCCCACAAAAGAGACCAACTATGAAAGAAGTCCTACAAGCTCTTGAGAAGTTCCCATCATCATCATCGTCATCTTCTTCGTCGTCTTACTATTTTGGTCACTAATAAGTGAAAATGGACCCCACTGTAGACTATCAAGTTAAATACATCTATGATTGATTGATAGGTTGTTCATCTAGATATTTTTGTTTTATTATTTGTTGTGATGCTGTTTGGGAGGGTTTGTTGTGTAGGGCTCCAAAGTTGTGGTTTAGAAATTGGTGGGGTGAGACTCATGTTCCTTGTTTACTTACACCTGCCTATTTTTTTTTTGGAAATTAACAAAATCATAAATAATGTTTCTACTTTTATATTTGGAGTATTTAGATGTAGAGTGTAGAAGGTGTTCAAGCGTCATACTTATATTGAAAAACAGTTGATCCAATTAAATCGCGTAGTTGAATTGGTTAAGCCTAATCTTTGTGTCATGCATCTCATATCATATGTTCTGTCATTCAATTGGATCACTAAAATAATTGAAGAAAAGGGAATTTAAAGGCAGGGTCTTTCACATAAACAAAAGTGTTTTCATTGGGAGGTCCTTCATCGACACGATCTTTCACATAAGTATCTTTCTCAAGGGCAATGTGTTGAGCAATTGGGGGCTCAATTGGGGTAGTTTTTTGATCAACCATTTTCTCAACCACCATCTCATCTTCAGAATCATTGTCAGTCTCATTTGCATCAGCTTTGGTGGACAAAGGGATCTTGATAAAGAATGGGGAATCCTTTGGGATCTCGGAAACTTGAAGGGCAACCCATCATCCACATATGAAGATTTTTTATTGGAAAGGGGGGATTAGTCTGACGTAGTCCTTAGAGGCGGCAACTTCTCCACTCTTACGCAATTTTGCACTAGGTTTGGAGCTGCTTGATGATGTGATGAGCGCACTATATTGCGTATTAATGTGGCTTAATTTACTCATTTTAGCAATTATGCGTAGGCAAGTATAGTTATCTAGTTGATATTGCACGCATAGTTGTTTTTGTACTCTTTGCAGGTTTCCAAGCATTAAAAGAATGTTGTAAAGCTCAAGTACGAACCAAAGGCTCGGACCAATTACGACTTCGTTTGAGAGCCAAGAAAGGCCTGGGAATGACGGAAGTGAAGTTGGGATGAAAAATGAAGAAGCCCAGAAAATTTACTCAGAAGGGTTCTCTACCGATAGAGAAACAAGTCCTATCGGTAGAGAAGAAGAAATCAAGGCCAGTCAGAAGACTTCTCTACCGGTAGAGGGTCAGTCCTATCGGTAGAGAGAAGAACCAGAAAAAGTCAGAAGACTTCTCTACCGGTAGAGGGTCAGTCCTATCGGTAGAGAGAAGAACCAGAAAAAGTCAGAAGACTTCTCTACCGGTAGAGGGTCAGTCCTATCGGTAGAGAGAAGAACCAGAAAAAGTCAGAAGACTTCTCTACCGGTAGAGGGTCAGTCCTATCGGTAGAAAGAAGAATCCAGAAGAAGTCAGAAGACTTCTCTACCGGTAGAGAGTCAGTCCTATCGGTAGAGAGAAGAATCTAGAAAAAGGCAGTAGGGTTCTCTACCGGTAGAGATTCACTCCTATCGGTAGAGACCCAAAATCGGCAGATTTTGTGGGGCCGACTTTATCTCGATTTCTGGCCAAATCAGGGAATAAGAAGCTTCTTCAACTGCCATTGTGGAGGGTAGAATGGTACTTTCACCTAGGTTTGTTAGGATATTTTGTTTTAGGTTGTATTGTTGGCTAAAGGGAGGCTCTCAACATACACAATAGACATATAGAACATAACGTATATCAGTTTTTTACACTACTGTTGAGAGCTTTCTTCCTCCATTGTTATTGCTTTAATATACTTTTCTTCATTATTCTTCATTTCTTCTTCAAGTTTTGAAGTAATTTCTTAATCTCTTAAGTGTTCTTCCCCTTTGAATCTTTGAATTCTCTTGGAAGCACTTAAGTGTTAGCAAGTTTTCTTTACATTTCTTCCTTAAGTATTGTTCTTCTTACTATAAAATCTGATTCTATTAGAGTTTTGCTTATTTCCTGCTTATTGTCTTTAGATAATCTTGTTCCATTATGATTTCTTTCATTTCTATATTGTTCATGTCAAAGTATGAGTAGTTAATTTAGTGTGGGTTAAGTCTAAATGTGAAGTTCATTTCAAAACCATGTTGGTCTCTATCTTCTCCAAATTTGTTAATGCCATTGATGGATCTTTCTAAGCTTTTTCTTATGAAATAAAAATGAAGAGTTAAGTCCTTGCTTAGATATAGCCATCATTAGAGTTGGTATATTTAATACTTGGATCGATGTCCTTCATCTTTTAATCCTATTCCCTTAAAACTTGAAAGATCCGTCAAAACCATTTTAAGAATTTAAATCCTGATTTTCATCGAAGAATTTTCCGATCTAAAACCCGGGACCGGGGGTTAGATTGAGTTATAAGGAGAAGAGATAGACCAACGAAAGATTTGAATGAACCAAACTTTAGGACTTAACCCCACTCCTTAATCTAGTTTCAATCCTCCTTTTAGTTGATATAATTGCTTAACCGCACCAAACTAAACTTTGAGGTTGACGTCCGAAACTCGAAAACACCAATTTGCGTATTCTTTAAATCCAACGTTCTTTTTCCCTGTGGATCGATACTCCGGACTATCCCTATACTCATTTTTTACATATTTTGAGGAAAGTCCAGTTTTATGAAATTAAACCACTGATCTCGAGGCCGGCACCCTAACGACACACACTTTGTCGGTCCGGTCATGTTTTTGGCGCCGTTGCCGGGGAATTAGTACAGTTGATTTAGAGAATCGTAGATTTTGCAAAGTGCAAGTTTCTTTGGCGGAAACCTTTAACCTACCCATATTGGTAAACCTAAGGTGTAACGCAAGCCAAAGGGACGTGTAATTTGCAGATTTTATTTTATTTTCTTTTTCACTCATACTTGATTGATTCGGAGACTGTCTTTGGTGTATGAGTGTTTACACTCGTGACGCGACTCATCGGCTAATCCGCCAAGACAATCTTCCTTTCAATCCAATGGCCGAACACCATGATGGAAATGACGCACCCATGGGTCGCACCATGCGGGACTACTTGCACCCCACTCACACCACCACCACCTCGTGCATACGCTTTCCAACCGATACTCCCGAAGGGCAACAATTCCATGTCAAGCCTAACATGCTTGGCATGTTACCTACCTTCTATGGGATGGAATCGGAGAACTGCTATGTCCATATCAAAGAGTTCAAGGAGGTGGTGAACACTTTCACCAACGTGTCCGCTCACCTTGAGATGGCGCGTCTGAAACTCTTTCCCTTTTCTCTCAAGGAGAAGGCCAAGCGATGGTTTCTCTCCTTGAGAGCTCATTCGGTGACAAGTTGGGTGGAAATGCAGGTAGAATTCCACAAAAAATGGTTCCCGCTCCACCGCACCACCACCTTAAAGAAGAAGATTCAGAACTTCGAGGAAATACCCAACGAATCTTTCTGTTCATGTTGGGAGAGATACAAGGAGCGTCTCCTCGCTGTCCCTCATCACGGGTATGAGGATTGGCAGATTGTGGCATTCTTCTACGAAGCCATCTCAGTCCGCAATCGCCAATTTATCAACCTCATGACAAGTGGGAAATTTCTGAACCAAGGAGCCTCCGCGGCTTTAGCTTATCTAGATGAGCTAGCGGAGAATAACCAATCATGGGATTATTCGGATCCCAATGACCGCTCCTATAAACCCCCCACTCAACATGGAACCATGGGCAAATACGTGCCTAGGGACGAGGAGGACATCAGTAAACGCCTCGACCACCTCTCTAGGAAACTAGAGAAATTGGAGATAAATAGGGTGAATGAGGTCTCTTCTATTTCAAAGCCCGGGGAGGCTTGTGCCATTTGTGACACCATGGACCACACGACCAATATCTGTCCAACCATACCTGCTTTCAAAGAGGTACTTCATGGTTCGGACCAAGCTGAAGTCCATGCCCTTCACCAAGGGCAAAAGCCTACCAACGTGCCTTTCAACAACACCTACCATCCGGGATTGAGAAATCATCCCAGTTTTAGTTGGAGGAACAATGAGGCGGGTGCACAACCCCAAGGACCCCCGGGATTTCAAGGACAATACCCGGCCCATCAAAATGCACAAGGGCCGGCACCACCGCGGTATCCACCAAATGCCTACAATCCTCCGGGTCCCTCCACGGGTCCCAACTCTTACCAACCACCTAACCAGCGAAGCTTGGAGGATACCTTGCAAATGTTCATGCAAGGGCAAGCCAATGTCAATGAACAGAACACTCAAGCCATTGGGGACATCCGTTCCCAACTCACCAAGTTGACCACCACTTTGGGGACTATGCAACATGAGAAAGGGAAATTTCCCGCACAACCACAAGCAAATCCCCAAGGTGGTCATTTTGTACAAGGAAATTCTCCTTCTGGGTCAAATGTGGAACAAGCTAAGGCCATCACCACATTGAGGAGTGGGAAAGAGGTCAATAAGACCATTCTCCCGAAAACAATCCCCACTCCTCCTCCGGTGCCTACTCCACAACCCCAAGAAGATGACCCAGTGAGTGTTTTACCTCAATCTCCCCCCATTTCCACATCCACATCTGCTCCTATGGGAGAACCCATGGTTTCAACTTGCCCAATGTCGGCCCCTTTCCCACAAAGATTGAGGCCTCTACCCAAGTTGACAAACTCCAACGAGATATTTGAGCTTTTCAAGCAAGTTAAGATCAATATCCCGTTGCTTGATGCAATCAAGCAAATACCTTCTTATGCCAAATTTTTGAAGGACTTGTGCACAATCAAGCGCAAGCATAACATACAAAAGAAGGTGTTCTTGACTCAACAGGTGAGTTCGATCATACAAACAACCATTGCACCAAAGTACAAGGACCCCGGGTGTCCTACAATTTCTGTGAGAGTTGGGGGGAAGGTAGTGGAGAAAGCCCTGCTTGACTTGGGGGCTAGTGTAAATTTGTTGCCATACTCGGTGTATGAGCAACTTGGGTTGGGGGACATGAAACCAACCTCGGTGACCCTCCAATTGGCCGACCGTAGTGTCCGGGTACCGAGGGGATTAGTGGAAGATGTGCTTGTCCAAGTGGACAACTTTGTGTACCCGGTGGACTTCATAGTCCTTGATACTTGTCCCACGTCAAATCTTCAAGCCCAAACGCCCATCATACTTGGAAGGCCTTTCTTGGCCACATCCAACGCAGTGATCCATTGTCGAAATGGGCTACTTAAAATGACGTTTGGGAACATGACCCTTGAGCTCAACATTTTTAACATTGGAAGCCAAATGGGGGATGATGATGACATCTGTGATGTGAGCGTTATAGACGCACTTGTTCAAGAGCACGTCGATTGTCATCTCTTTTCCGACCCCCTAGAGGCTATGCTTACTGCAGAAGAGACTGAGTTCTTAGACTCACCCGAGGTGGAGTACATTTACTCCCTCCTAAATGAAGAAGAAGTGATGGGTACCGAGAGGTGGGTACCCACTTTTGAAGCGTTACCACTTGCAAAACCCAAAACTCTCCCTTCTACCATTCAACCACCCAAGCTTGAGCTCAAAACTCTTCCCTCTACTCTCAAGTATGCTTTCCTTAGTGATTCCGATACCTTTCCGGTAGTGATTTCATCTAGTCTTGATGATCACCAAGAACAAGCCCTCTTGACAATCTTGAGGGACCACAAGAGAGCTATAGGGTGGACCATAGCTGACATCCAAGGTATAAGCCCCCTACTTTGCAAACACCATATTTACCTTGAGGATGATATCAAACCATCTCGCCAACCCCAACGCCGTTTGAATCCCATCATGAGAGATGTTGTACGAGATGAGGTGTTAAAATTGTTGGATGTGGGAATCATCTACCCTATTGCCAATAGCAAGTGGGTAAGCCCCATCCAAGTGGTTCCCAAAAAGTCTGGGGTGACTGTAGTGGCTAATGGGGGGGGGGGGGGGACTTGATCCCCACACGTGTTGTCACCGGGTGGAGAGTATGCATTGATTATCGGAAGCTGAATACCTCCACTAGAAAAGACCACTTTCCTCTCCCCTTCATTGACCAAATGTTGGAGAGGGTAGCCGGTCACCCATTTTATTGCTTCCTAGATGGTTATTCTGGATATAACCAAATAGAGGTAGCCCTAGAGGACCAAGAAAAGACCACTTTCACTTGCCCATTTGGCACTTTCGCCTACCGTCGCATGCCCTTCGGGCTTTGCAATGCTCCCGGCACCTTTTCTAGGTGTATGACGGGTATCTTCAGCGACATGATTGAAAAAGTGGTGGAAGTGTTCATGGACGACTTTTCTGTCTTTGGTGACTCCTTTGAGTCATGTCTTAATAATCTGGAATCTGTACTTGTGAGGTGTGAAGAGACTAACCTTGTGCTTAATTGGGAAAAATGCCATTTCATGGTTACCCAAGGTATCGTTCTTGGGCATATAGTCTCTTCTAGGGGGATTGAGGTAGACAAGTCCAAAGTGGAACTTATCTCTAAGCTACCCACTCCTAAGTGTGTCAAGGATATCCGTTCCTTCCTTGGGCATGCCGGGTTCTATAGGCGCTTCATCCAAAATTTCAGCGCCATTTCTCGTCCCTTGTGTCACTTGCTATCAAAAGACACAACCTTTGTGTGGACGAATGATTGTGAGGAAGCCTTTTCAAAACTCAAAGTCGCTCTAACGACTCCTCCAATCATGCAATCCCCTAACTGGAGCTTACCATTTGAGCTCATGTGCGACGCTAGTGACTATGCCATTGGGGCGGTCTTAGGTCAAAGGGATGGGAAGGTGCCTCATGTCATTGCTTATGCAAGCAAGACCCTGAATGATGCCCAATTGAACTACACGACCACTGAAAAGGAGTTGTTGGCGGTGGTATTTGCTCTTGATAAATTCCGGTCCTATCTCATAGGATCACCCATTGTGATTTACACCGACCATGCCGCCCTCAAATACCTCATGACCAAGCCTGATGCTAAAGCTCGGCTAATTAGGTGGGTATTACTCCTACAAGAGTTTGACTTGACCATCAAAGACAAAAAGGGGGTTGAGAATGTCGTGGCGGACCATTTGTCTCGCCTCGAGTTTGAGGATCATACCTCTAACATACCCATTCCCGAATCCTTTCCTGATGAGCAACTCTTGGCCATTTCAAGTTGCCCGTGGTATGCTGATATTGCCAATTACTTGGCCACGGGACAACTTCCAGCACATTGGACTCCTCAAGATAGGAGAAAATTTCTAGCTGAGGTGAGGAGATTCGTCTTCGATGATCCCTATCTCTTTAAATTCTGCCCGGACCAGATTGTCCGGCGGTGTGTGCCCGATGATGAACAAAAGTCAATCTTGACCTTTTGCCACACCGAGGCATGTGGCGGGCATTTTTCCTCAAAGAAGACGGCTGCTAAAATTTTGCAGTGTGGCTTCTATTGGCCTCACATCTTCAAGGATGCCTTTGAATTCTGCAAGGCTTGCCCACGCTGTCAAGAGTTAGGTGCCTTGTTACGACGTAATATGATGCCCCTCCAACCCATCTTAATCATTGAAGTTTTCGATTGTTGGGGCATCGATTTCATGGGTCCTTTTCCCAATTCCTTTGGGAATCTTTACATTCTGTTAGCCGTGGATTACGTGTCCAAATGGGTGGAGGCCATTCCAACCCGAACCAATGACCATTCTGTTGTGGTCCGCTTCCTTAAGGAGAACATCTTCTCCCGGTTTGGGATGCCTAAAGCCCTAATCAGTGATCAGGGCACACACTTCTGCAATCGCCCTATGGAAGCCTTAGTTAAGAAATATGGGGTCAACCACAAAGTTTCCACTGCCTACCACCCACAGACCAATGGCCAAGCTGAATTGGCCAACCGTGAAATCAAGCACATCTTAGAAAAAACGGTGAACCCGAATCGCAAAGATTGGTCTCTTAGACTAATTGATGCTTTGTGGGCTTACCGTACTGCCTACAAGACTGTGTTGGGCATGTCTCCCTACCGCTTGGTATATGGCAAGGCTTGCCACTTACCGGTGGAAATGGAGCACAAGGCTTTCTGGGCTATCAAACAATTGAATTATCGGATGCCCGAAGTCGGTGCCCACCGCAAGCTCCAATTGGATGAGCTTGAAGAAATCCATCCGGAAAACATTCACCCCGGGCCAAAAGGTCTTATTATACAACTCGAGGTTGCATTTATTTCCGGGTAAATTGCGATCCCGGTGGGGAGGTCCCTACATTGTGAAAACCGTCTCCACTCATGGAGCGGTTGAACTTGAGAACCCCAAGAATGGAACAACTTTTAAGGTGAATGGTCACCGGTTAAAGCCTTACATTGAAAAATTCGATCCTGAGAAATCCTTAGAGGAATTGAGAGACCCGGTCTATGACGGATCCGATGTGAACCATGTGGACCCCAATCCTTTGGGTCCGTGAGCCTTATTTGAAGTCTAGGAGACTATAAATCCATGGAGTATGTGATACCTCCAGTGTTTGCCGTGCTCGAACGGCATCAGATGGTCTGGTATAGCCACCTTGTCAAGCTACGTATGTAGTACCTTGAGGTTGGGTCTGACGGCAGGCGCGTGGACAATGAGAAATCTGTCTGAACCCTTTCGGCTTTAGTGTCAAGTTCCGTGGAGATTTCTTCAAAGCGGAATGAAGGGGTAAGGAATTTGGGGGGCCCCCCTCCAAAGGGAGTGGTAGCCTATTAGATGATGGCGCTGCTTCTCAAGATATTGTTGAACCGCACGCATACTGTCCTTCCAACAATAAGGAAACACAGCCTTCGACAAGGAAGAAAAGTAGTACTCGTGTCCTTCGCATGAAGAAGTTGGTGGATTTATTGCTTACTTTCATTTATTGTTATTTTTGGACTAACCTGCTAATGAAATTTTGTGTCCCATGAAGTCATGTTTGCTCTTAGTAGGTAGTTGGTGGTTCAGTCTTCGCAAGGTGTACACGCTACCACATCAGCCTTGGTAGTTTGGGTCTAAGTACAGGGTGAATGCGGCATTCAAGAGCCCAAAGTCATGGGTGTAGCTATGTGCTACGGTTGTTAGTCCAACAAAGCTCCGGCGATGATCCTATGTGACTAGCTATGGTCCACAAGTTGGAGCCGGAAGAGTACACCTTGGAAGCCCTTCCAATGACAAACAGTGCACGTGACGAGAAATCCTCAAACTTGGTCGAGGTATATGGTGGTTGACATTCCACCTCGCAGGTATGTTCGTCCCTCTTTTATGCTTAATGGTGCATTGTCTTCTTGCATTGAGGACAATGCAAATTTCAAGTTGGGGGGAGGGTTAGTCCAAATTTTAGTGTTAATCGAGTCATTTTAGTCCCATTTTTTTTCAAATTTTGTTCCATTTCTCATGAAAGTCGAGTTGTAGCTTATGCTTGATAATTTTGTTCCATTCACTCGCATAACCATGAACCATTTGGAATATCTTGAGTAAGGTTAGTAAATTGAGTGAATTGACCATTTAGAGTGGAGATTTAAATTGCAAAGCATCCCATACACTCTATCACTCTTATATTAATCCATGTCATGCTCAATTCATGCTTCGCATCTTGCATGCATCAATGTGGAATTCATCACGTATCAAGGAAAGGATATTAGGCCATCATTGCTTGAATAAACCACATATGAGTCCCGTAATTCCAATCTTGAACCAAGTCCGAGTCAACCAATCTTTGAGAAACACTTAAGAAGCCGGATGTAAAGAAGTGGTTTGGGAATGTGTTGAAGGGTGTTGAGAAGAAAAGAAGAAAAAATTTGAAGAAATTGGGCAAAAGGCAAAATTCGGGCAAGTAGACCTCTCTACCGGTAGAAGACAATGCCTATCGGTAGAGACAAAGCATAGAGAAGTACTACCGGTAGAGGATAATGCCTATCGGTAGGGAAAGGTGTGACAAAAAGTCAGTAGACTTCTCTACCGGTAGAGGAATTATGCCTATCGGTAGAAAGAAGTTTGGAAAAAGAGTCAGTGGACTTCTCTACCGGTAGAGGACATTGCCTATCGGTAGAACTAAGTTTGGGGAAAAGTCAGTAGACTTCTCTACCGGTAGAGGAATTGTCTCTATCGGTAGAGAAGGGAAAATTCGGAATAAAACCCCAGATCGGCCAAAAATCAAACGTCACAACCCTTCTCCTACCGATCTGATTTTTCTCTCTCTCTCCATACATCGCGATTTCTCACCTCCCCACTACCGATACACCCAAACATCACAACCCTTTCCGATTCCAACCATAAATACCGATACCCACCCCACCCCTCTCACTTCCTCACTACCGATACCCCATTTTCGAGCACTGTTCATCCTCCAACTCGAAATCAACACGAAACCCTTGTTCCTCCACTTCCCTCCATGGCTAGAACCAAGGTTCCGAATGTGAGAGAGGAAGAAGAAGATGTGTTGAGGCAAGAAGAGGCTGTCACCGCGCGTAGGGAGGAAGTACGAAGGGGAAAAAGAAAGGCCTCTTCTTCAACAAGTAAGACAAAGAAAACCAAGGGTTCAAAGAAAACCAAGGGAAAATGGGAATTGTCCATGGCAGGGAGGAAGGTTACTTGCGAACGTATGGTGGATAGGCAACACATTGGGGAAACTGAAGTGGTGTTGAGCATTCGGGATCGGGGTTTGAAGATATGGTTTGATCCGGTTGAAGGATACATCCGACCAATGGTGCAAGAATTCTTTGAAAACCTGACCATACCGGAAGCAAAGGATTACATAACGTCAACGGTGAGAGGTATACAAGTACTTGTCAGTCCAATGATTATCACATTGTATTTGGGTTGTCCTGCATATGATGAAACAATGTGTACCTTCCCGAAAAATGAAGAGGAAGATGAGTACGACCCGCGGTTCTTTGCGGATGAAATGTTTGTACACCCGGAGGAGTTTCAAGGGCTATTCCCCGTGGGAAGCCTTAAGGAAGAATACCGTTTGATGAACAAGATTCTGCATTTCAATCTCTACCCACGAGGGGTTGAGAAACTTTTGGGACGAAAAGAGGTCCAATTGGTGTATGCTTTTCTGCATGATGATATAATGGATATAGGGCGATTCATGTTTAGGCAGTTGGTGGAGTACCGCACAGGAACAATGCTTCGGGCAAATTTTCCTTACCCGGCACTGATAACCCAACTTTGTATCCGAGCCGGGGTTCCTGAATCCACAAGTGATGTGAAGACTAAGGGATTGGGCTCAATTTCGGGCGTAACCGCGAGCAAAAGCAATGCTCACTCGAAGGATCCTACTGAATATAGGCGTCCACCATCCCTGGGAATAAGAAGACAACCTTCCGCAAGGACCACTACATCAACCGCTGCCCCTCCTGTGGGGAAATCTGAGGAGAGCTCATTCAAGGGCAAGATGTGGAAACTTATGAAAAAGATCTTCTGTCGTCAGACAGAAATTAAAAGGACACAGAAGGAGATCCTCAAAACACAGAAGCGGATTCTGCGGAGGCAAGAGTATACAATGGAACATGTGGCATCTCAGTCTGGATGCCCATATGTGTCCGAGGGTGAGCAGGAGGAGGAAGAAAGTGAGACAGAGGAAGAGATCAGTGGTGACTCAGAAGATGAAATTCAGGGGGGAGACGAGTAGGGTGATCATAAGTAGGAAGTAGAGTCGAGTCGAGTCAAGTCAAGTGAGTCGTTGGGTCTTGATTATCATTGTATGGGGCACTTTGTGCATGTTGGGTAGTTGGTGTGCCGGCTTGGGTAGTTAACCTAACCACAGTTCAGTCGGCACCAATTTTGTATGATCCATCTAAATGAATGAACCCACGATTATTACATTTCTAAGTCCTAATAGATCCTTGTTATGTTTGAAATTCTATTTTGATGCATGATAGCAAGTTGCATGGGTAAGAATTTGATATTTCCATACTGCAAACACAAAATTCCTTGATTACCCACTTATTACTTCCTTCATGGTTGCGCACAATTACCCGTTGCACAGCCATACTTCCGGTTTACATGTTCAAGGGTGGGGATGCAATTTCTTAGAGCGTAAACGTTATTGTGAGGGCAACCTGTGAGAATTGGAATCGAGGCTCGCTTTGGTCAATAAAGCTTAAACTATGGGCTATTCTCACGTGCTCGATATGGTTCATGGGGTTACATATGAATGGATGGCAACTCATTGGTTTGGAGTATATACTTTATCCATGAATAAAATATTGAATCAAGCATAGGGTGGAATCACGTTTTCATGAGAACTCTCTGTTTTTGTTGTTTTAGTATGATGCGTTGCTAGGGACTAGCAACCTTCAAGTCGGGGGGTGTGATGAGCGCACTATATTGCGTATTAATGTGGCTCAATTTACTCATTTTAGCAATTATGCGTAGGCAAGTATAGTTATCTAGTTGATATTGCACGCGTAGTTGTTTTTGTACTCTTTGCAGGTTTTCAGGCATTAAAAGAATGTTGTAAAGCTCAAGTACGAACCAAAGGCTCGGACCAATTACGACTTCGTTTGAGAGCCAAGAAAGGCCTGGGAATGACGGAAGTGAAGTTGGGATGAAAAATGAAGAAGCCCAGAAAATTTACTCAGAAGGGTTCTCTACCGATAGAGAAACAAGTCCTATCGGTAGAGAAGAAGAAATCAAGGCCAGTCAGAAGACTTCTCTACCGGTAGAGGGTCAGTCCTATCGGTAGAGAGAAGAACCAGAAAAAGTCAGAAGACTTCTCTACCGGTAGAGGGTCAGTCCTATCGGTAGAGAGAAGAACCAGAAAAAGTCAGAAGACTTTTCTACCAGTAGAGGGTCAGTCCTATCGGTAGAAAGAAGAATCCAGAAGAAGTCAGAAGACTTCTCTACCGGTAGAGAGTCAGTCCTATCGGTAGAGAGAAGAATCTAGAAAAAGGCAGTAGGGTTCTCTACCGGTAGAGATTCACTCCTATCGGTAGAGACCCAAAATCGGCAGATTTTGTGGGGCCGACTTTAGCTCGATTTCTGGCCAAATCAGGGAATAAGAAGCTTCTTCAACTGCCATTGTGGAGGGTAGAATGGTACTTTCACCTAGGTTTGTTAGGATATTTTATTTTAGGTTGTATTGTTGGCTAAAGGGAGGCTCTCAACATACACAATAGACATATAGAACATAACGTATATCAGTTTTTTACACTACTGTTGAGAGCTTTCTTCCTCCATTGTTATTGCTTTAATATACTTTTCTTCATTATTCTTCAAGTTTTGAAGTAATTTCTTAATCTCTTAAGTGTTCTTCCCCTTTGAATCTTTGAATTCTCTTGGAAGCACTTAAGTGTTAGCAAGTTTTCTTTACATTTCTTTCTTAAGTATTGTTCTTCTTACTATAAAATCTGATTCTATTAGAGTTTTGCTTATTTCCTGCTTATTGTCTTTAGATAATCTTGTTCCATTATGATTTCTTTCATTTCTATATTGTTCATGTCAAAGTATGAGTAGTTAATTTAGTGTGGGTTAAGTCTAAATGTGAAGTTCATTTCAAAACCATGTTGGTCTCTATCTTCTCCAAATTTGTTAATGCCATTGATGGATCTTTCTAAGCTTTTTCTTATGAAATAAAAATGAAGAGTTAAGTCCTTGCTTAGATATAGCCATCCTTAGAGTTGGTATATCTAATACTTGGATCGATGTCCTTCATCTTTTAATCCTATTCCCTTAAAACTTGAAAGATCCGTCAAAACCATTTTAAGAATTTAAATCCTGATTTTCATCGAAGAATTTTCCGATCTAAAACCCGGGACCGGGGGTTAGATTGAGTTATAAGGAGAAGAGATAGACCAACGAAAGATTTGAATGAACCAAACTTTAGGACTTAACCCCACTCCTTAATCTAGTTTCAATCCTCCTTTTAGTTGATATAATTGCTTAACCGCACCAAACAAAACTTTGAGGTTGACGTCCGAAACGTCAAAAACACCAATTTGCGTATTCTTTAAATCCAACGTTCTTTTTCCCTGTGGATCGATACTCCGGACTATCTCTATACTCATTTTTTACATATTTTGAGGAAAGTCCAGTTTTATGAAATTAAACCACTGATCTCGAGGCCGGCACCCTAACGACACACACTTTGCCGGTCCGGTCAATGGCTTTCTGGGCCTCCACTTCCCCTTCAGCAATGAGTGCCATGCAGCATCTTTTCAAGTTCGTTAGCTCTTTTGGTGGCCTTAGTGGTTGCCTTGAGGTTGATCTCATGGATTCCCCTGCATCAATGGCTTTTTTGGCACCATGAGATGGAATTATTTTGATAGAATTTTATGGACTCCTCATTCTCAACAAGACGGGCAGCAATGACGAAGACCGTTTCCATTGCTTGAAAGCAAGAACTCAATAAGATTAAAGTATAGAAAACAACTATTAACAAAATTAAGAAGTTATAAGGGCGTACCACCATGTTATAGGCCATCATTGAGTATGTAAAGGTCTACTCGTCAAGTAGGCTTACATTTTTCATGTCTTTGGGGAGTAGAAGGGTGGTAAATAAAGCTCGGGTAGTGGTGTCGCTATGTATTGAGTCATAAAGTGTGATTGGGTGGTCAGGAAACTCAAACTTTTGGGCACAAATCTCCTTTATAGAGAGTTCATTGGAAGTAGAGGGAGTCTGCTATGTAGGAGGATGTGTTGGGTAGGTATTTCCCAGTTTCTTCTTGGGTAGAATAGTGCCCTTGGGGAAAGTCTCAGCATCAACATCATTTGGGGTCGGCAAATCAACAGTAGTAGTTGGGGGGTGTAAGAATTTGGCCTTAGCTACTGGGACTTGTTTCCTTTTCTTTTTTGCACCTCTAAGTGTAAGATGCTTTTTCAAGTTAATCATTTTAGATTCCATAAGTGCTTCTTAGTAACCAACTTCGTCTCTGGATGATCAAACTCTAGTTGGCTCAGCTTCACATTAGGGGGAAAGACTTGGAATTGTGAAGGAAGAGGACGAATCAATAGTAGAAGGACTGGCTCTAGCGATGGTGACCTAGCCTAGCTCTCTGAAAAAGGGTAATGTGATCCTTTTGGGACATTGTCGGGGATAGGGTCTTCGACAACAACAACTTATGCACTACGGGCATAGTAGCATTTATAGTTCCGAATATATCTCAACATGACAGTGGGGGTTCGCCCTTTGCCTCTTTGTGCTTTTGAGCCCTTATAGTCGAGGACGGTCTTGAGATGGTCGGGGGTATGAGTCGGCCTCATTTTTCCTACGGTTACATGTTGTGGCTGTGAATCTAGAAGATCCAAGAAAACAATTAAAATCTAGAAAAATAGACAAGTAATTGAAGAAATAGGAATTAAAAAGGCAGTAACTTACGGGGTTTGCCTAATCTTTGGGAATGCTAATTCGGCCTGCCTATGGTTCATAGGGGCCTAATTCCCAGTTCCCCACGACCTTCAAGAAGTCATCACCATCTCCTCGTGTGGAGTCGGGAAGATATATAACAATTCTCTCTCGGCCTCTACAAACCTTGGGGTGGTTGGAATTGGAGCTAGCATTCTCTGTCAGTGCTTAGAATCCTATTGAGTTAAATTATACACATTACTATCCTAGGTGTGAGCTTATAGAAAACAAGAACCTACAAAAGAGGGGACGTAATGGAAATCTGACCCCACCTTCTATAATGGCGATTAAGGGGATGTGAAGTGTATCCCCTATAGCCCAATCACAGAGGTCACTAGGGCCATCTAGGGTAAGTATGACGTCATCAGGAACGTGTTACCTATGGTAGAATTCTAGTATTTTTTCAAGTGAATCAACCATAGATATACAAACTCCCACTCTTGAGAAAGGACTGGAGAGCGAAGAAGAGAAAGATAGAGAAAGCAAGAGACTAGAGGAACATACAAAGACGAGTCATAGAATTCGGGAAAGTACATAGAATTTTTGGTTTGGTGGTTAAGGGATAAACTCAAGAACTCAGAAAAGTGGTCTGTCGATGATGGCGTAAAAATAAGATAAAAGTTAAAGAAGAAGAGTGAAATGGTAAATGTTGGCGCAGTAGAAGAGACATTGTAGACTTGGCAAGAGCGAAAGGTAGCGTCAACTACCAAAAAGTTGGCATCAAAACGTTAATAGCATTTTAAAGCATATGTACGAATTCCAACAAGTAAAAGAGATAAAATTCACCCGACATAAAATATCCAATCGAGAAGTATGATAATACGTGAAGGATAAGTTTTGCCTGCTCCATCAGCTTGACGAGGAGCATCCAGCTCAGCCCCCGCGGGGGGAGGGGGGGTGTAAGGACCCGGAAAATTGTGAACTTTTTATAAATAAAATAAATAAATTAAATTTATATTTGGGGTTATTTGATCGATTGGTTAACATGTGTTTCACAATTTTAGTTATAAGACCCGAGCCCGGGGTCTTTGGTTTTATTTCGCGCGCGTTACGTACGTAGTATATTACGTAAGAGCCCATGGGGGGCCTTAAAATCAGATTTTTGGGCAAGGGGGGGGGGGGGGGGGAAGCAAGAACTCATATTCTCTCTCTCTCTCTCTCCACCCCTTGAGCTCCACCTTCTCTCTACCACCACCATCAAACTACCTCGTCATTTTCGAATTCCTTCGGGATAGAGGGAGCTTGGATCGTGCTTGACGTGGAACTGAAGACGGATCATGATTCGGAGCTCGGGATGGAGAGATCTAGAGCTTGGGACCTAGGGCTTCTACCTCTTCGCCAAATCCTTTGATTCAAAGCTTGAGGTAGGGATGTCTCACCCTTATTATGTGTATATTCATGGTATTGGTAGTTGAATTTGTGTTTAGAGTGGGTATAGTTGAGTTTTTGGCCGATTTGGACGAATGGCGAACTGTCTGTGCGAAACCAGAGATCGACCGAGTCGCTCTAGCGACCATCTAGCGACCCCCACTGATTTTTGGTGCGTCCAGCGACTTTTTAGCCGCTCCAGCGACTTGTCGGGCGACTTGTACTGACGATTTTCACCCTAATTTGAGATTATGGACGTTTAAGAGTACTTCCTCTCATACACGTGGTATATGGGACGTGTGACACAAGCGAGGTCTATTAGTGGCAATAAATTTCGTAGGGCTCGATGACGTTGAAATTATATAATATATATATATATATATATATATATATATATATATATATATATATATATAAATGGTCTAGCCTTCGACGGGAGATGTGCTAGTATGTTTCGATGTTGTCTAGCCACTATCGGGTGATGTGCTAGTTGGAATATGACAACTAAGTCAATATGAGAACCGCGAACTGACCAAAATGGTTGACATACAGTACTGTGTCTAGACTAATGGATTACTTGTCATCCACGTGTTATTATGAACTGTTCATGAAGCATGCCATATCATTCATATTCATATAATATTGGCGTAAATATCTCTACTGGGCTTTTAGCTCACCCCTTTATTCTTTTAGGTACAGATTCAGAGACTTGACATGGAGTGTAAGAATGCATGGTGGTGCATGTTTTGAGAAGACTTTCATATTAGGAGTCACATAGCATCTTTAGAACTATTTTTGAAAGATGTAAACTAACTCCCCTTTTGTTCCTTCATTGTAATTGAAAGCAAATGGTATTGTATTTGTTCAAACTATATGTTGGGGTGATAAGCCGGGAGTGCCACCCATGAATTGTAATATTTGAAACATTTTATCAATGAAGGATTTTAGAAATTGTATTTTGGGCAATTGTGAGGTTTTGGAATGGTAAATAGGATTATGCCATATATTTGAAAATCAGGGCGTGACAGGGGGGAATTGAAAGAGGTAAAATCTAATTAGATCTAATTAGGATTTTATTGAGCGAATGGAAGGATTCTTAGCTCGCCAAGGAGGTACTTTTGCGCACATGTATATTGTTGACATAAGAAATGTGTTTGCTGACCCGAGAAAGAAGGTGAAAATACTAGATGGAGATAAGTTTTACACCCATTTATTTCAGAATAAGTTTTAATTAGGTTATGATGAGAAATTCTAGGCCTATAACGAGAAACTCCTAATTATAGAGACAGGGGTTTGGAGACTTCGCATGTTAGGGGCCAATCAATGAGTAATTTTAATTCATTTTTAATGAGTAATTAGGACTGAAATTACTGAGGGAGAACTTCTATAAAGTGACGCACCATTGCGATAAAAGGTACTATGTAATTTGTTACTACGAACATTATATTGATAGTTTTATATGATCTAAGTAATCACTTAATAAGTGCATTTTTTTCGCCGAGTAAATGCGGAGATTCTCTGAGACTGTTTATTGTCTTGCACAAATTAAATTTTCATAGAGATTGCTCCGTTTATCAACTACTTGGGTATAACTTTCCTCACAAAAAATTCACTCATCAACACATAATATCTCAACCTTAAATGGATCACGATTTAAAATCGGGACCGAGCTGTAGACAAATGATTTGTATTGATCTAGTCGTATGTGTTGCACGGATCAATTTAATTCTCAAAATCTCGACCGTTCATTGGTTCTTAGTGAACCACCAAACCGAATTAATAATTTTTTGGTGGGCCTTTCGACCAATAAGGTACGCGGGCTTTTAGATATTGGGTCCGTGGATAACACACGGGAAGCCCAATTACACCTGGACTACAACATCCGGGTCGGACAAAGTGGATATATGTTACCGGAACCCATTCAATTTGAATTTAAAAAGGTGAAGAGTCCCGCTCTCCTTCTATTTCCAAACAATCTAATGTTTTCTCTCTCTAGCTCACGCTCCTCTCTCTCTAAAGCGACAGAGGCGTCTGCAACCTTCAAATTCCAGTCAGAGAGTGGAATAAGGGAGCGAGACAAGAAATGGCGACGAATATTGGGATGATGGATTCGGCATATTTCTTCGGTAGATCGGAGATTTTGGCGTGGATCAACTCAACTTTACATCTCAATCTCTCCAAAGTCGAAGAGGTTTTTTTTTTTTGTTTCGTTATACGACTCTTTGGATCTGTTGGGCGTAGGCATGTTCGGGTGCTGTTCATTGCCAGCTGATGGATGTTGTTCATACCGGAATGGTGCCGATGCACAAGGTTAACTTTGATGCGAAGAACGAGTACGAGATGATTCAGAATTATAAAGTTCTTCAAGATGTCTTCAGCAAACTCAAGATCACCAAGGTTTCACTTAGCTCCCTCTAATTTCGCACGAAGTATACACAAGGACTTTCTCATTTCTCACATTTGTTCTTCTTAATTTAGCATTTGATGGTTTCATTGGAATGTTCTCTTTAACAGAAAATGACATCTAACTAATTGTGTTCAAAACATGGGTGTTTGGTATTTAATTTCTTGTTTTTGCGGAGTAATTCATTGATTTTTCTTTTCTTAGGGGTGCAGCACATTGAAGTGAGCAAGCTAGTGAAAGGATGCCCCCTTGATAATTTGGAGTTCATGCAATGGATGAAGCGGTACTGCGATTCAGTTAATGGATGCAATCTACAGAAGTATTTTCCAATCTTTGTCTTTTGTATATGAATTCAACCTTCTTCATTTGCCTATGAATTCTTTAATTTCTTGTTTATTCTACTAAGTGATAAAAAAAATAGGACTCTACGTATGGGGTGGTCTAATCTGAAAATCAATTTAAAACCAATGACAATTAATCAAATTCTGTAACAGTTAGAGGGAAATTTTGGCATAGACATATCGGTTTCTGGTTCAAAAGGATAGATAGCGTTATGATGTTCTTCTGTCATGGATTAGTATAGACTGTAGACGATGCTGGAAAAACCATTATGCTAGTCTTCCTTGTAATATTATTATAGATATTATAGATGGTGCACTACTGTCTTATGTTCTAATTTTCTTGGGATTGTTGAAGAAGATGTCTCCATGTTGGGTAAAATTATTAGTCTTGTCAAAAGAGCATCTCCAACTGGTTTCTTTATCTTCAAAATAACCATCATTCACTGCCGGTCTCCATGTCTTATCTCTAAAATGGAGACTTCAATTTGAGCGTCAAAGGTAATGTCAATACTTTTCTAATTGGACTAACTTTATGTTAATAGGTGTGTTTGCAGGAACAGGCATTCATTTCTATTTTGCATTGATTCAGAATGAGGAATGCTACAATCCCTGAACTGGAACGAATAAATTCTCTCTGAATTCAAAATTAAAAGCTATAATTCACTTGAATTTATGGGAGCACAAGTACAAGTGAGATCATGACCTTTGCTTTTAAATTTTGGGAGAGTTTCTTGGTTCTAGTTCTGGAGTCGTAAACTTTTCCATTCAGAATTTGAAGGAAAACCTAAGTTTTAGTGTAAAATGAACAAGTCTTTGAAATGTGGATGTAAAAATGAAGAATTGTGGTTGCAGTGTGAGTGAGTAGTGAGACATGTTCTAATTGTGCTTAGTGAGACATGTTCTAATTGTGCTTTTGCGATAAGATATATTACTTCAAGTTTCTAAAATGAAAAATTGAGTTCGAGATGCTCTTACATATGCTACATTATTTTGCTAACTTTTGGTTTTATCCTGTGTGGCCCCTCCCATTCAACCTGACCCATATCCACTAAGATGAGAAGTTAAGGAAAACTACAAAAAGTAATGTGAAACAACCCATTTTGTTACCTACCTCGTACAAAAATTGATTCGGTCTGGTACTTTGTATGATCAAAGTAGCAATAAAGCTGGAAATTAACTTTTTACTGGCTGATAAACTGCCACTTGCAATTTTATTTTGGTAGGCTAAAGTTGGTATAATGGTTTCCTTCTACATGTAGTCAAGTTCTTGAATGGAGGTATATTGGGATTCAATTTCCTATTATTGTATTGTTTTGTTTTCCGTTTTTTAATCTTAAGAACAAGAGCAACTAAATTGCCTGCCTCCTCCCCCCCCCCAAACCAAATCAAACAGAAGAAAAAAATTGCAATTTTTTTCTACAGAAATTTGATTCACTATAATGGTTACTAGATTGTTAGTTACTTAAGTTGTCTAGGTCCGTTTATGCCAATAGCTAGTTGTCTGAGTTTGTCTTAATGGTTTCCCAATGGCCCCCTCCCTGCAGGAATTTTGATTGTGCCTTTGTTTCTCTTCTTGTGTGATTACCTTGAAATCGTGATACTAATGGTGAAAAATCCTTCAGTTTGTCACCAGATGACTATTTTGGTTTTGCAAAGAAACTAATATATTTCGATGCACGATTTCCATATTAGTTACAATGCTTTGGAACGTAGAGAGGCTTCAAAAGGTGGAAAAAGAATCCAGCAAAAAATCTGCACCATCACAACCTTTGACCAAATCTTCAACTGCTGCTCTCAAAACTCAGTCCCCCCCTGAACACTCGAAGAAATGATGTGAACATCACAAATCAATCTATTAAAGCCTCTCGATCTGCATCAACTGGTGGGCCTGCGTACAATGAACAGGTATTTCAAGTAACTGCTGTAAATGAGGAACTTTCAGTTTAAGAAATTCCTGAGTCGTAACTCTCTTATTGGTGCAGATCACTTAGTTGAAGTTGTCAGTGTACAGTCTAGAGAAAGAGAGGGACTTCTACTTTGCGAAGCTAAGGGATATTGAGATCTTGTGCCAGTGTCCTGAGATTCAAAATTTACCTGTAACGTTTTTAAATTGGTTGATTTGAGCAATTAGTAGTTTGGAATCGCTTTAAAAAAAAGTAAGAAGAATCCTTTATAATTACCATTTTTTGTTTTTGTTTACAGGTTGTAGAAGCAACAAAGAGGATATTGTAGGCAACAGATGACAGTGCATCTGTGATGGCAGAAGCTCAAGCTATGATATCTCAGCACCAGAAGGAATCTGAACTGTTGAATCCTATTCCCGAAGTGCCAGAAGAAGGGCTACTAAAGTCAGATAATCAGAAGCATAGTTGTCAAATTGAGAATCGAATCAAGAATCGAAAAGGTCCGTGTACAAATCGTGAATCGAATCGAATCGTGAATCGCTCCGGTTCGGTCATGTTTTTTAGAACATATTAAAAATGCAAATATAATATAGCAATCAATAAAAATATTGTATCTAAAGATATATTGATGATCACGTAGTCTAAATAGATAAGTCGCTTTTATAGCTCTCTCAAGTCTCAAGGTTGAAAAGAAAAGCCAACAGGTAAAAAATGAAAACCTAATTTTTCAGTCTGAAACTCTTTCTACCCCCAATTTTTTTACAAAATACCCTTCATAAGCCCCAACGATGATTGTATTATTGTTTTTTTTGAATTTTTTTTTAAAAAATAGATTTTTTTGTTCTATTGGGTCACTAACCCGACCCAGGCCGCAAAAATGTGAATCGAAAGTGAATCGATGATTCATGCGAATTGGGTGATTCGGAATCGATTTACCGATTCTTTTACTGATTCAGTGCAAGTTGCGATTCGTCGTTAGGTTCGAATCGTTTTCATGGTGTATCGAATCGAATCGTGCGAATCGTATCGTGAATCGTACGATTTTGATAACTATGATCAGAAGAGGAAGAAAATTATAAATTTTGATGTTGAAGCTGCTGCAAATATTTCATTGTCTACAAGGCAAAGGGTTTCTGATGCTTCTGATGTCCATTGCGGCGGATCTCCACTTTTGACCTACTGATACATCCCCATATCTTGACAAGGATTGCATATACCTCAGAAATCATTTCCATTACCATCGTCATATGGTTCACGGGGGTATTGGATTTTATAGCTTAAAATACAACCACTAATGTCTCTTTCTCTGCCCAATGTGGTTTGGATTCTTGTTGTGAACTTGTAGAAAGCCCAATAGCTCTCTTAGGTCACCTGTTTGGTGATCATTTAGTCCTGTTGTATTACTTGAATACGCACCACTTATCTGATAAATCTGTAAGAATTGGCTTTTGAACATCTTGGTTGAATTCATGGACAATGTAGTAAATCTTATAAGCAAAAAGATTGCTTACTTCATTATTTTTTCTTCTTTTATAATCAGCGTCCACCTGTTCTCTTATATTCAGCGTCCACCTGTTTTCTTACTGTCAAATTGCTGAAGAATGAAACCCGAATGCATTTTTTTGTTTGATCTGAATTGCTGAAGTGATTCTGCTTACAAATCTGGTGGCTTGGTCATTGACGTCAAGAAACTTTATTGTGAACAACTTTGATTCTTTGTTCTATCTGCGACACAAATGGTTCATCCTATATTCATATGTACTTAAATGGGGAAGTGTGTTAAGTTTCGTTGGTTTGAACTAAAGTCATCAATTTTGTCCTATACGTGCTTCGTAACAATACCAGATCACTAGCGTGCCATTTTGGTCACTGTTTTGGCCTGCTCTTAGGGGGTGTTTGGGAGTTTACTTTTTAGCTTTTTATTTTTTGATTTTTTGGCTTTTTAGCTTTTTGAATTATAGTCACAATGAGTTTTGAATTTGAGAGTAGTGTTTGAGAGAAATATGAAGAATGCATTTTATAGAAGTAGTAGTGTTTAGGAGCTTATTTTTGAAATGAGTTATGGATTATTTTTTTACCAATTTGCCCTTGGTTAAGATGAAGACTTGTAATATATTTAAAATTGTAATTGGACAATATTTTGACAAAGGGACCCGTCTATTTTTTAAAAAACTTATTTTTATAAAATATTATTTAATCTCTGTAAGTTTTTTTTTAAACGAGTTAAAATTTTCCTGTACTTAATAAGAATTATGAAAAATGAAAGTAATAGGGAAAATAAATTAAAACGATGGTCCAAAATATTCAATTATAAACATTACACAATTATTATACATATTCAAAATATTACACAATACTTATATAACAACGAACAAAGCATCGAAATTAAAACACGAACAACCAAAGCATCCAAACAAAAAACATTAGACAAACACTAGCTCTAAAAGCATCTAACATATACGATTGTTTTATAAAATATTATTTAAATTTCTGTAATTTTTTTTTTAAACGAGTTAAAATTTTCCTGTACTTAATAAGAATTATGAAAAATGAAAGTAATAGGGAAAATAAATTAAAACGATGGTCCAAAATATTCAATTATAAACATTACACAATTATTATACATATTCAAAATATTACAAAATACTTATATAACAACGAACAAAGCATCGAAATTAAAACATGAACAACCAAAGCATCCAAACAAAAAACATTAGACAAACACTAGCTCTAAAAGCATCTAACATATACGATTGTCAACAATATAATCTCGAATTTAAGCTCTCACATTATCCATGTCACCATCATCGTGTTCGTATATATGTCCATGTATCCCATTAGGTGCTATAGTCTCCACTCCACGTTCATAAGGCATAAATTCTGGTCGCGTATCAGAGAAACCAAAAGGAATATCTGGCATGTTGCTCCTTCTTATGAAATTGTGGATGGTCATTGTTGTAGTTACAATATATATTTGTGTGTCCATATCGAACCCAACGAACATGTCACATATCATGGAAAAATGCATTTTTCATACTCCGAAAGTTCTTTCTATGGTGCACCTAAGGAAGGAGTGTATTTTGTTGAATTTTTCGAAGTTATTCCTTGGTATAGCTCTGTTACGCCAATCTGGAACATGATACGTACAACCTTTGTATGATGTTAGAAAACCTCGAATGTTTGGGTACCCAGCATCTATCAAATAATACTCACCTACAATCATGTAGATTTTTTATTTGTAAACCAAGTACATATGTATGGAATGGAATTCACTACTATACGGGGAGAAGGAGAAATATTGGACTAACCTTATTGTGGGTGTGGAAAATTATTTGTCGGGTTCCTTAAACAATCATAGAAAATTCTAGTGTCGTGAGCACTTCCCTCCCCCTCCTGTTAACGCAAAAGTAAAGCACATATCAAAATCACATGCCGCCATAATATTTTGTGTCGGATACTCCTTCCGACCAATTCATTTGGCAATGTCACTTTCGTAGTGGGCCTTGATGTGAGTGTCATCAATTGCACTAATTGCACCTTATGAATGAACAAAATTAATAACGTCACAAGTAAGAAAAAACTTTAAAATTTATACGAATAAAGGAAAAAAATCTGGTTTACAAATACTTGAAAATGTGAAAAATATTTTTTAGAATCTTGTATTTTTTTGTGCACTTCTTCGCGAGGCCATGGCCATGGTCTAACCCAGTCGATAGCCATGACACTAAGAGAATTAAGTATGTCATGGAAACGCCTTGAAATTGTCTCCCTTGAGCGTTGACTATGCTCTTGTGCACATCTATTATTAGCTCTTTGGACCACAATCCATAAGAAGATAGCCACTTGCTCTTGCACGGAGATTTTTTCCGCCACTCGTAACCCATAGCTACTCTCGAGCAAATGACAAAGGAACAAAATGTCGCGCCCGAAAATTTCCCGGCCCCCCTCGCGAATATATGAATTGTTTTGAACGGGGCTGAATAATTTCTTGACTTGTAATGCGACGTTTAATGAAAATTGTTTAACAGCTGGGACTTATTTAAAAACTCAGAGTTGCCACTTGACATGAAATTTAGGTGTGTTAAGTCACCCTCTAAGGCCATTTTCAAAGAAGATGTCCTTACAAAAATAATTTAATTTTAACTCAGAAATACGATTCTGTTTTATAAAAATGACTCCTTTAAAAGAAAACTGGTTTTGAAAACAGAGATGGGTTCGGGGATTCACTGTTACGAGTTGGGAAGGTGTTAGGCACCCAACATCGCCCTTTTCGGTACTTTATTTTCCTAATTAATTTTATTTTATTATCCTTGGCCAAATTTAAATAATATCTAGTAATTGCTATACAATTGGATCAAAAATGAAAAACGAGTGTGAGAACAGGATTCCAGTTTACGCAATTTAGCTTTTGGTAGCAAAAAGTTGGAACGAATATATGTTAAACTTTGACCGAAACATGGTATGCAAACTGGTATCTGCACGTCATGTTTCTTTTCCCGGAGTGCCAGGTACCTTAAATCCCTGGGAGGAATTTTCAAGTTTAACAATGACCCGATTCTGTTTTATCAATGGATTATCATGTTAATCTTTTTTTGGTGCGTGAAAATGCCTTTCCGATAATCTTTCGAGAAAGCATGATCCGCAAAATTGACAGAAACTGTCAATTTTCATGACATACTTTATTTCAAGATTATCGGGGCCCAAGACCGGGAGACATGGCCAGCACAACGGCTACTCATGTTTCTCAGTTTTTAGGCAGGACACACGCTTACTTTAACCGGTTTTATTTATCTGTAATTCTTCATCCCGACAGCTAGACAATCACTGACGGTCCAAATTGTAGAATTTAATAAATTTCACTTCAATCACAATATTCTGTCGTGAAAAGATAACGTGTATTGCCCGTTAAATTGTCATCCCAAAAACACTAACATGGGCTACCTATGTTACCCGCGTGTTTATGGAATTCCGAGATTATCGGAATTTTTAACCAAGTGATATGGATAGTGTGTCAGCGTGAACTAACAGCACTATTCATATAACTTAGCTATGAAGTAATGAAATTTTTTTTCCTTTATTGATTTTACGTAAAAAAAAATTAGCAGTAACATATACTTGTTTTAACTGGTTTATTTATTTGCAATTCTTCATCCCGACAGCTACACAATCACTGACGGTCCAAATTGTAGAATTTAATAAATGTTACTTCAATCACGATAATCTGTCGTGAAAAGATAACGTGCATTGCCCATTAAATTTTCGTCCCAAAAAACACTAACATGGGCTACCTATGTCACCCGTGTGTTTATGAAATTCTGAGATTATCGGGATTTTTAACCAAGTGATATGGATAGTGTGTCAGCGTGAACTAACAGCACTATTCATATAACTTAGCTATGAAGTAACGAATTTTTTGATTTTATTAATTTTACGTGAAATAAAAATAAAAAGAAAATTAGCAGTAACTGTTACGGGGAAACGGGAAAGGGGTAAAAAAAGAAAAAAGTTACGGGATCTGGGAAAGGGAAAAAGTTAGAAGTTAATCCCGACAGGGGCTGACGCAATCGAGCGATATGCCGGAGGTGTTGATTTTTGTTTAAATCACGAGAAGTACATTGGCATATGCCAACACCGACTTTTGTGATTTAAACAGGCTAAATTCTGACATTCTAGAAGTGCAGGCTAGAAATTTCTAGAACTGCGGACTAGAGATGCGGTTGCCCAATTGATATTTACATAAAAAAAAGCAGAAAAGATAAATAAAAATGTTCTGTCATTCTAGAAGTGCGGACTAGAAATTTCTAGAATTGCGGACTAGAGATGCGAACATAGCTTTTGTAAGCCTAAACTTTAATACTGATAACAAAGAAAAAACGAATTTACAAAAGTTAAATAGACAGAACAGGGGGCAAAAATAGTGTTGAAACGATTACCTTATATTCACTGTGAGCTCGAGAATTACAATGGTAGGGGTGAAAAATAATTGAATGCCTAAATAAAACCATAACCTGACATAATGTTGAATTTTAGAAATTCTTGTTATCCCGAGCTATGCTGATATAAACGGCCGCTCAAGCTTCACCGGAGCTTGAAAAGAAAATTGGCAGAATCTCCTCTTAACCTTTGCTAAAACTGAGCCTAGCAATCCTAAACTTGAATGTTGTTCTTGTATCGAATAGTTTGAAACTAAAAAGTTTAGAACGTAAGAACGCTCAACCTCTCTGGAAATTTTGTTTCTAAACTCTCAGATTTTATTCCGAGTGTTTGTTTTCTCTCTCAAAAAATCTTCCTATTTTTCTCTCCCAGAACCCTTTTCTCTTTCTCTGGTTTTCCTCTGATTTTTCTCATCCTCCTCTACGCTTCGAAACCCGGGTATTTATAGGCAAATACTTTGCCCCTTCGACGAGTAAAAGAGTCTGCGGCTGCTTGTACGAACCAATCACGTTTAAAACATCAAATGGACGAATCAGGCCGAAAAACCGTTTGAACGGACCAATAATATTCAAATACATCACAGCCGTTAAATGGACTAATCCCAGTCCAGCCGGAAACGGCTGATCCCGGCCGCCCGCAATGCCAACTCAAGCCGACCAATCATAACCAAGAACCGAAGAACTAGCCTGCCCGAACCGGACAAAAACTGGACAAACCAGCCCAAAAACCGGCTAAGAACCGGATGAACGGTCAAAAACCGGGTGTGGAAGCCGGGCACGGCCCAAACGCCGGGCACGGCCCCAAAGCCGGGCACGGCCCAAACCACGCACAAACCCAGTCGGGCACGGCCCAGGCGCCGGGCACGGCCCAAATGCCGGGCACGGCATGATGGGTCCCACCCCCATTTTTTTGTTTTCTTTTTTTTTTCATTTTACGCTTTAAAATTTCGTTTAAAAGAAAATATTATTTATTATTTTTTTGGTGTTTAGTTTGATTAATTAATTTAATTTTTTTTTGGGTAGTGACAAAACCAAAATAAAAAAGGGAATTGGAAACCGATCGAAAAAGAAAGAAAAATTATATTTCAATACAACACGCATTATTTTTGACACAACACAAAAGAGGAACAAATTTCTGATTTAAATATTTTAACACAATAAAAATATTTTCCCGATTAAAAACTAAAGAAAACAAAAGTGGTAGGATAAAAATGTGGTATCAACAGCTGCCCTCTTTGCTCGTTCATTGTTGGAGAATAAGAACGAATAAAAGATAAAATACTACATTTTGTACTACCACAAAGGCACAAACTATCCATTTTGGGGAACAAAAAGTTGTATTTTATGTGAACATTACAAACAAAAACCAATTATAAATTACACTTTTTTTTGGTAACTTTTTCTGCACAAAAATCTATCTCAAAAATCACATGTGATCTCTCAATGACCTCCCCTTTTATTTCTACCTGAGTAAAAGCAAAACCACAGACCCGCTTTAAGCCACAACCTACCCTCTCTCTCCTTCTCTCTCTCTGTCCTTCTCTCCCTATACTTTACCCCAAAATTTATTAGCCTCACCTTACAACCCTACTATCTGAAAACTCTACAACCCTATAATCAGAGGCCTAGGCCTGCGAAAATATGCCAAATGAAAAAAACAAAGGCTTTGAAAATGCAAGAGGACAAAATAAAAAAAGCAAAAGCTGAGCACAAAACCTCAGCTTTACCTTTAAAGCCCCGAACCTCTCTCTCCTTCTCTCTCTGCCCTCATCCGACCTCTCTCTTTTCTGTGGCTTTAAAGCCTACTCCCCTCTCACTTATCAAAACCCAAATTCACCTCACACTCTCTCCCTCTCTCTACCTCCGCATATTGACTAATACCAAAAACCAAAAACCAGCTCAAACCTAAACCTTTACTCCCTTACCACTTATTTGAGCAGAAAAATTTCAAAGAGGAAAAATCAGCTAATTTCATCTCTCTATTTTTCTGGCTTCTCTCCCTACCAACTTACGGACAAAATTTTCATCTCTCAATCTCTCAGGTGGTCTCCCCTTTTTTATATTAGTGGTGATTGCTTCCCTTCTTATATTTAATATTCTTACTCTTACCCTCTTTTTTTTTGCAGGTCGCAACTCCCCAGGTCACAACTTAGAGTGTATTTTCAGACTGCTTAATATACAAGGTTATTTTGATCATGATTATTATTATTTTTTTTTGAATTTTTACGTTACTTTTTCTTTCATACCACGTTTTTATAACTTCTCTTTTGTCATGATCATGATGCTTTTCCCTTATGCATGCACGTGCTTTCTCAAAAACCCGGAAAAAATAGCCGATCCCCTCTTTGCATGTCTTCTTCAGCTCTTTTTCTATAACTCCTGCATGCATGCACCTTTTCGCCCGCTCGCATGTCTTTTTCAGCTACTTTATTTTGCACGATTCCTTTGCATGTCTCCTACAAGAAAAATAATATATGTTAGTGCACCATGCTAAACTCTGAATATTTCGTACCATTTCTTGCTAATGTGTAAGATTTTTGTGATATATGCACGTAGTTTGAGTGCCCGGAGGTGTTGGACTCCTCCTACTTTTGTTGCATCGAAAAGATACAATGCTTTCAAAACTAGGGGGCGACAACACCGTAGGAGTGAACCAAAAATAATAAAAGAAAACTTCCCTTTTTCCTCTTCAGTACACATGACTTGAAGTTGAAGCTAGCACACCAAAAAAAAAAACCTTTTACAGATTAGATTAGGAACAAACCTCAAAACAAAATATATGCATGATACTCTTTTTTAAAAAAAAAACGTTGACAGTAAGAATGAAACCTAAAAATGTAAAAAGGTAATATGTATATTTGCGACACAAGAAACTGTTAGTTGGTTAGAACTCCTTATACAGACCAAAACTCCTTTTTTTTTAAAAAATAAAATAAAAAAGATTAAAACTTTAATTTGATAAAGACTACCTCAAAATTTTTGACTAAAAACGAGCAAAACGATCTCTAAATTTTGGTTAAAAATGAGCAAAAGGATCTCAAAATTTTGGTTAAAAACGAACAACAACGTGATCCTTTACACGTACACATTTTTTTTAAAAGAAACTTTAATCAAGAAGTTAAAAATTCACAATTTTGGCCGTTCAGGCAAAATAATTTTTCTTGAAATCTAAATAAACAATAGAAAGGGTTGATTTTGTGTTTTCCCTTTTTTAAAATAAACATTGTTTGGAAAAAAACAAAATACCGATTTTAACAAACAAAAGAATTAATTCCAAAGTTCAATTTTTGAGATTAAGACAGAGTAATGAAAGGACACATTTTTTTTGGAAAAGAAAAGCGATTTTTTAAAATTTAAATAGAAATAATTATGTAATTTAAACACTTGAAATTACAATCCCAAAAATTTGGTCTCGGAGTTGTAATAAAGCAAAAAGTTAACCTCATAATCCGAAATTAAGGTTCACAGTTAATTTCAAAATTTGGGTCCCAAAATTGAGATAGATAAAATGATTTTGCAGACTTACTTTCAAACCGTTTGTTTTTCCCTCCTTCCTTTTTTAAAAGAAAAGAAAATAAAAGATAAATAGAATTTTGACTTTGAAGTAATAAACAAGCAAAATAAATGGGTAGAGTTAATAAAACTAAATCGAAATTGGAACAACTTCGAAATTTTGAATTTGAAATAAGTAACAAGAATTTTAAAAATATGACTTTGAAATGAACATAAACGATTTCGGAACTTTGAAAAATAAAGTAGACAAATAAATGAGTAATCCCAAAGAATTCGATTTTGAAATTAAGTAATTTTAAATGCGTGATTTTGAAATAAGACAAATTTTTTTTTGTAAAATTTAAGCAGACAAATAACTAGCACACGATAAGCAATTTCAAAGAATTCGGTTTTGAAATTAGAATAATTAAATAGACTGTGATTTTGAGATAAAAGAAAAGAAATAATTTTAAAATTTAAGTAGACAAATAACTAGTACATGATAAGCAATTTCAAAGAATTCGATTTTGAAACTAGAATAATTAAATAATTTCAAGAACGTGATTTAAAATCAAAACTTGAAATTTTGAAATTTAGGTAGACAAATAAACTACACACGATAAGTAATTTCAAATAATTAAATTTTGAAATTAGAATAGTTAAATAAAATAAAAAACAATTTTGATATTTTTGAAATTTAGGTAGACAAGTAAATTACACATGATAAGTAATTTAAAAGAATTCGATTTTAAAATTAGAATAATTAAACAATTTAAAGGACGTGTTTTTGAAATAATAAAAGAACAATCTTGAAATTTTTGAGACGAATGAATTGTACATGATAAATAATTTCAAAGAATTTGATTTTGAAATTAGAAGGAAACGTGATTTTGAAGTAATAAAAACACTCTTGAAATTTTTGAAATTTAAGTAGACAAATAAATTGTACATGATAAGTAATTTCAAAAAATTTGATCCTGAAATTAGAATAATTAAACAAAATAATTAAACAATTTGAAGGACGTGTTTTTGAAATAATAAAAGAACAATCTTGAAATTTTTGAGACGAATGAATTGTACATGATAAATAATTTCAAAGAATTTGATTTTGAAATTAGAAGGAAACGTGATTTTGAAGTAATAATAACACTCTTGAAATTTTTGAAATTTAAGTAGACAAATAAATTGTACATGATAAGTAATTTCAAAGAATTTGATCCTGAAATTAGAAGGAACATGAACAGGATCTGTTCTATAGGCTCGTACATCTGTATCCTTGATTACTAAGGAGACAAGACCTCAAGTCTGGTGGATGATTCATGGCCGCATGATCAGAGCGTGATTAACAGCGCCTGTGGCCTCTCGTCAGAGGCTCGCAGCGCAGTAGAGGATCGTTCTCTGTCGCCGTTTACGAATCAGCGCCTATGAGATCCTGTACAAAGCCGAATAGAAAGTGTATGCGATCGGCGTCAAGCTGCCCGTTTGGAAGCAATTGTGCTACCATGGAAAGCTGACCCCGAAGCTCATCAACCCTACGCATCATATAGCCTCGTTCGAGGCTCAATTGGTTTTGTGCGTTTTGAAGCAGGCTTTGGTACGCCTGATTGGATTCATAAAGGGCATTGCGGATCATCGACACTGAATCACGTTCTTGAGTCATATCGTTGAGCTGTTGCTGCGTGGACCGAAGGGCTTCTTCCAAATCGGCAAACCTGGAGGACGAACCAGCCCTTGCCCGAGCATCATATAGGGCTGTGCTCAGAGAAGCAACCTCTTGCTGAAAAAGGGAAATCCTCTCCTCGTTGTTATGAAGAAGAGCTCGGGTTTGTTCATGGCTGGCTTTCGAGAACTCTCTGGCCAGGTCGGCAGCCCGTTGGGCTTGAATAGCTGCCTCCCTTTCTTTGATAAGAATTTTTCTCTCCGTGCCAAGCTGTTCCACCCGTATATTCCACTCCCTCCATAAATGAAGAAAAGAGGCTTCTCGTGACTCGGCATAGCGGGCATGTTGACCGGGCCCGGGGGGACCTCTCCAAGGAGCAGGGGCGTGATATTCCATGTTTTCCCTCGCAATCTCAGATTGTATCCACTCCAGGTAATCACCCAGGATGCCTGGTGTGTCGCTCACTTCAGTGACCTGTAGAAGGGTTCGCTGGTTCCATATCATCAAAGCCTCATTGACAGCCTGATCCACGGAGCCAGGGTTATAGCAAAAATAGAAGTCTGAGCTAACCCTAGTCGAAGAAGGAGGGACCACTTGAGCCACCCCAAATTGTTGGAGCACCCTGTTCCCAAAGTAAGGAACCACCACTTGCAAACCCACCAAGGGTAGAAATGACAACCCAGGACCAAAAAGGGACAGTGGAAACTCGATAGCTCGAAAAACACCAATTTCCCAAACAACGGTGTCGGGGTAATATTGTCGAGTACTTGTATCCACCGAGGATGTTTCTTTGGTATCGAGGGTTGTTTTTCTGCAGAAGGGCAAGGTGCCGCACTGGGATTTCCCTAAACCATCGAGGATGGGAGGAATAGCTCCGGAATAAATGAGCGACTATCCAGATATATAACAATTCTGCACCCGATACAAGGGCATTGCTCTGACCACCATGGGCAAGCGTGAGACTGTGGAAGGTTTCAGCCAGTATAGCAGGAATAATGGTTTGTCCTTGAAGAACAGCAGTTACCAGGAAAGTGGCTCTCAGGTCAAGGAGGCCATCCTGACGGGGGAAGAACATACCAGCCAAGAGTGCAAAAGCAAGGGCATACTGGCGCCATCGGGAGCCAACTTGTCCACTAGAGAGGCGTATGAAGTTAGGGCCGGTGGGTCGAAAGTTCTCCAGGCTGCCAAAAATGCTGTATAAGAACACTACGGAAACGGTGGGGACACCGTCAACTTCTTCCACCTCCACTGAATTTCTCTTTAAACCAACCAGCTCGGCGAAAACGGCTCTTGGTGCCCGCCTGTTGGCAAATTGCCCCGGGGTATGCAGGTCAGGTCTCATCCGCAGCATATGGTGGTATTCCTCCAAAGTAGGAGTGAGTTCATTCACCCCGAAACGGAAGAGGTTCAGGGAAGGGACCCAAAACTGACTGATGACGTCCAGAAAGCCGTTAGGAATTGCTATGTCAAGGAGGACGATCAGACCCCTGAAAACGGCTTTGAATTCTGCCTGTTCCTCGGCAGAAAAGCTCAGCCACCAAGATAACAGGAGAACTGCCAAGTCAGGGAGGAAAGGCATGCTGGCACAAATAAATAAGAAATTCAGTATCACCTTTTTATTTATGGGAGTTAGCTTGTGATATGTACAAAGTCGCATGAAGGCAGTATAATAAAAAGCAGGAATACAGTTCATACAGACACTTAAAGTAAAAAGTGCAGATATTATAAACAGATCTCGAATCGAGTCTTAAAATACATATGATGCTGGAAAACATAAAAAAGTGAAATAAACAAGTCATCCAAGGACACAATGAAGTTCTAGGGGTTCCTGAAGACTAGGGGCTAGTATCTTCTTCCAGTGAAAACCATGCCAGTCTGCTGCGCTCATCAGCCTCGGGAGGATCGGTGGAAGGTTGAGATGGGCCTTGAAAAACAACAATAGAGCAATGATCAAAACCAAAAGGGTAGTGCAAATAATGATGTGATTAAATGAAAATAAAGGTGAAATAAGGGTATACCTGCGAGGATGACGCTCCAGTCCAAGGATCGGAGGGAGGAATGTCCATTTGGGGATAATACGGGGATACCTGTCGCTGCTGCTCCTGTTGAGCCCACGCTGCCCGCTCTCTATCAAATTCCGTTTGCATTCTGTTTCTCTCGGCAAGCAAGTCCTGGTAGATCTGGCTTGAGGACACCTCTTCATCAGTCACAGGTCGCCGATTGCGACGAGGACGTCTAACTCTAGTGGGTGGGATATCACCTCCGAAGTTAGGAGAAAGAAATCGCCCAATAGTGGGTGGGATATCAACTCTAGTGGGTGGGATATCACCTCTTCATCAGTCACAGGTCGCCGATTGCGACGAGGACTGACTTGGTTTTCACTGGAAGAAAATAGTAGCCCCTAGTCTTCAGGAACTCCTAGAACTTCATTGTGTCCTTGGATGACTTGTTTATTTCACTTTTTTATGTTTTCCAGCATCATATGTATTTTAAGATGCCGAGTCACGAGAAGCCTCTTTTCTTCATTTATGGAGGGAGTGGAATATACGGGTGGAACAACTTGGCACGGAGAGGGAAATTCTTATCAAAGAAAGGGAGGCAGCTATTCAAGCCCAACGGGCTGCCGACCTGGCCAGAGAGTTCTCGGAAGCCAGCCATGAACAAACCCGAGCTCTTCTTCATAACAACGAGGAGAGGATTTTCCTTCTTCAGCAAGAGATTGCTTCTTTGAGCACAGCCCTATATGATGCTCGGGCAGGGGCTGGTTCGTCCTCCAGGGTTGTCGATTTGGAAGAAGCCCTTCGGTCCACGCAGCAACAACTCAATGATATGACTCAAGAACGTGATTCAGTGTCGATGATCCGCAATGCCCTTTATGAATCCAATCAGGCGTACCAAAGCCTGCTTCAAGACGCACAAAACCAATTGAGCCTCGAACGAGGCTATATGATGCGTAGGGTTGATGAGCTTTGAGGTCAGCTTTCCATGGTAGCACAATTGCTTCCAAACGGGCAGCTTGACGCCGATCGCATACACTTTCTATTCGGCTTTGTACAGGATCTCATAGATGTTGATACCGCGGGAGCTCTTGGTGATCACACGCTGTTAGGGCGATACCGAGAGGCATTGTTCATGTTCCGGGACCTTCTATACCGATTCCCGGGTAGTGGCGGTGGGCCTCCCCAGTTTTGAACGGGCTTTGTCTTTATCCTTCTTTTTGTAGCTATAACCTGTTGCCTTTATTTTCTTTGTACCTGCACCCTTTCTGTACTTTTCCTTGTAATTTGTTGAAATAATGAATGTAATATAGATGCAATTTTTCTTATCATGTATGCCTCTTCTAATGAAAATTAAATGTGCCTTTTAATTTAAACTTACTTGTTTACTAATAAGATAGTCAAAGATTTTCTTACCAGAAAATAAACAAAGTCTGTAAAAGAACCCGCTGATCCAATTGGCGCACAAACCTAGCACAAGATTTTCATGACTTTGACAAAAACACTTCTGACCGTTGACTGGGAAATGAAACCACGACGCACCAGTGACCTCATGCCCCTTTTTAGATCTGCCGACCTAACTTGTAAGAAACTGACTTTAGAGTTTTGGCTTTCGTCCTGCCCTTGGATTTTTATTTTGGGCCATTTTTGCCACTGTCGCCCTTTCGGGTTTTCGATAGTGCCGGCTCTTACTATTTTTGCACTCCAGCCCCCTTTCGGGTTTTGACTGGGCCCTTTGCTTTTCCATTTTTGCCGTAGCCCCTTTTCAGGTTTTGACTACGCCGGTTTAGCCAATTTTGCCATGACCCCCTTTCAGATTTTGACCATGCTGGCTTTTTATCTTTTTTTGCCATGGCTTCCTTTCGAATTTTGGCCATGCTGAATTTTTATTTACAACTGAAAGCAACTTATTTCCAATTAAACGAGATGTTCCTCATGAGTTTTGATCAAATCGAGCATTTTTCGTCTTGCGATAGAGAAATGGAGAGAAAGGCTTACATGTACCTTTTTTAGGGGTTTACTCATCAGAGTGTCTTTTCTTTTTGCACACCCTCTTTCTTCTTTCTTTTCTTTTTTTTTCTTTTTTTTTCTTCTTTTTTTTTTTGTGTTTTTTGAAACCCCCACTTTTGTATAAGCACGAGACAAAAGTAGACAAAGAAATGATTCGTTTGCTCGATGATTAAAACCACATTTTGGAATAAACCATTTGATTGGAATTAAGTTGATACATAATACTTAACAGAACAATTTTTGCATACAACCACTTAAATGTCTCGAAATGAATTACACATAGTAATGCTTTACAACATCTGAATTCAGTGGTTGTGGAAAAATCTCCCCGTCCATCTCGGATAAAATAAGAGCTCCTCCTGACAGCACCTTGGTTACTATAAAAGGGCCTTGATAATTTGGCGCGAATTTTCCTTTGGCTTCGTCTTGAGTTGGAAGAATACATTTCAGCACCAAATCTCCCTCTTTGAACACACGTGGGCGGACAAACTTGTTGAATGACCTTGAAATCCATTTTTGGTAACATTGCGAATGGTAGACTGCCGCCATTCTCTTCTCATCCAATAAGCAAAGCTGGTCATACCGTTCTTTTACGCACTCGGCATCTTCCAACTCTGTCTCCATTAGCACTCTAAAAGAGGGAATCTGAATCTCTGCTGGGAGAACTGCCTCGCTCCCATAGACTAGCGAGTACGGGGTTGCCCCAGTAGAAGTGCGCACTATTGTCCGGTACGCCATCAACGCAAATGGCAACTTGTCATGCCAGTCGCGATGTGTTTCAACCATCTTTCTGAGTATCCTCTTGATGTTTTTATTGGCTGCTTCTACTGCCCCATTCATTTGTGGTCGGTAGATAGTAGAATTCTGGTGATTGACCTTAAATTGCGCACACAGTTTATTCAAGAGGGTGCTATTCAGATTCCGAGCATTGTCTGTGATCAGAGTCTCTGGAAGGCCATACAGGCAAACGATGTTATGCTTGATAAACCGGGTGATTACCTGCTCCGTGACTTGCGCAAAGGTCATAGCTTCCACCCACTTTGTAAAATAGTCAATGGCTACTAGGATGAATTGGTGACCATTTGACGCTTTGGGCGCTATGGTTCCGATGACGTCAATGCCCCAAGCAGAAAATGGCCAAGGAGCCGTCATAACTTGCAGGTCTTTGGGAGGTGCCCTTAGAACATCACTATGAATCTGGAAAAGATGGCATTGCTTTACATGCTTGATGCAATCGGCATTCATAGTCATCCAATAGTATCCTGTACGGAGGATTTTCTTGGCCAGAGTGCGTCCGCTCATGTGTGGTCCGCATACCCCTTCATGGGTTTCCTTCATTACATCGTCGGCTGCCACGGCATCGATGCATCTTAGCGGGCCATGCATGGACCGCTTAAATAGGACCTCCCCCCGGAGGAAAAAGTGGGTGGCTAACCTCCTGATGGTTTTTCGGTCATTGGAGATTGCCTCCTCAGGATAGACTCCGTCTTGCATATATCTCTTAATATCATAATACCAAGGTTGGCCATCTGGTTCTTCAGTGAGCGCCAAACAGTATGCTGGCTCATGTCGCAACTCAATCTCTATGGCAAGAATTTCCCCTTCTTCGAACTGGATTGCGGCTGCCAAAGTAGCCAGTGCATCGGCGAATGAATTATCTATCCTCGGTACATGGACGAATCAGATTTTCTTGAAAAGTCTTCTCAGCTCCTTCACCTTCAAGTTATAGGGGGTCAGTTTAGGATCCCTAGTCTTGAATGTCTCATTGCTTTGCTGGATGGTCAAGTCTGAATCTCCATAAACCGTGAGCTCTAGGATTTCATACTCCAGGGCCATTCGTAACCCCAGGATACATGCTTCATATTCCACCATGTTGTTAGTAATAATTGCATCATGTTCAAAAACCAGCTTAGCGGCAACGGGCAAATGGGTTCCGACTTCGGAGATTAGAACTGCCCCTACTCCGGCTCCTCTTCTATTGGCAGCACCATCGAAAAATAGCCTCCAACCAGTAGGTTTTTCATCCCTTGTTTCTTCTGAGAACATGACTCCTTCGTTGGGAAAAAGAGGGTTCATTGGCCCATCATCTTCTAGTGGGTTCTCGGCTAGATATTCTGCTATGACCGCTCCTTTGACAGATTTTTGTGTAGTGAAGACGATATCAAATTCGGACAGAATCATATGCCATCGTGCTATTCGACCTGAAAGGGTTGGCTTCTCAAAAATATACTTCAATGGATTCATTCGCGAAGTTAGATGAGTGGTGTGGGCCAACATATAATGCCGAAGGCGATGGGCTGCCCATGCTAACGCACAACATGTCTTTTCTAGCATGGTATAGTTGGCTTCATACTGGAAAATTTTTTTACTGAGATAATATATCACCTGTTCTTTCTTTGTTTCTTCGTGCTGTTGGCCCAACATGCAACCCATTGAATTTTCAAGAATTGAGAGATACATTATCAAAGGACGACCAAGAACTGGGGGAACCAGAACTGGTGGGTTGAGCAAATACTCCTGGATTGCCCTGAAAGCATTCTGGCAGTCTGGGTTCCATACTTTGGACGCGTCCTTTCTAAGCAACCGGAAGATAGGGTCGCACACATGCGTCATTTGAGAGATAAAACGGCTGATGAAGTTTAGCTTCCCCAAGAATGATCGGATCTCCTTTTCCCCCTTGGGTTGAGGCATATTAAGGATGGCTTTGACCTTTGCTGGATCAATCTCTATGTCCCGCTGGCTCACAATGAACCCTAATAGCTTTCCTGACGTGACTCCGAAGGCACACTTAGCAGGATTAAGTCTCAACTGGTACTTGCGTAACCGGTCAAAAACTTTGCGTAGATTTACCAAATGCCCTTCATGGTGTCGGGACTTTACAATCATGTTGTCCACGTATACCTCGACCTCCTTATGCATCATGTCGTGGAATAGGGTAACCATGGCCTTTTGGTAAGTTGCCCCAGCATTTCTCAGACCAAATGGCATAACGCGATAACAACACACACCCCAGGGGGTAATGAATGCTGTCTTGTCTTGATCTTCTTCAGCCATTTTGATCTGATTATACCCGGAGAACCCATCCATAAATGAGAACATTTCATGTCCGGCCGTATTATCCACCAATATGTCCAGATGGGGTAGTGGAAAATCATCCTTTGGACTGGCCTTATTTAAATCCCAAAAGTCAATACACATCCTGACTTTACCATCTTACTTTGGTACGGGAACAATGTTAGCCAACCATTCGGGGTAAGTGACCACTCGTAGAAATCCTGTGTTGAACTGCTTCATCACTTCTTCTTTGACTTTTAAGCTCCACTCAGGTCTGAGACGTCTGAGTTTTTGCTTTATCGGTACCACAGAAGGATTGGTAGGTAGCCAATGCTCTACTATGGATGTATCTAGACCCGACATGTCTTCATAGGACCAAGCAAACACATCTTGGTATGCCTTGAGTATCTCAATGAACTCTAGTCTTTGTCGCTTGTCCAATTTTATCTCAATTTTAACTTCTTTTGGTTTATCCACAGTCCCCATGTTAATGGTTTCTGTTTCCTCAATATTGGGAGTTTGTCGGCCATCGTGACGTTCATCCATGAGTTTTATCTCCTCAGGTATCTCTTCACCCGTGCACCCGTCATGGTCAATTCCCATAAGCTCAAAATCTAGTTCTGTGTCAAAGTCATATTCGTCTTGTGCTAAGTTTGTGACATCATTTGGGTCAAAAGGGCGAATTTCAGGATCCCTGAAATGGCAACATTTTTTAAGTATTAAATTTTTTTTTGAAGAAGTATTCATGAAAAGAAAACATACTCCCATTAATTGGCATTCAAAATTGTCTAGCAATTACATGGCTGCAAGCCCAAAAAGAGCCGATACTAGACTAAGAAAATAAAGACAACAATAATCACGCTACTCAAAAAGTGATCAAAAACCAAACACTGCTCGAGCAAGTTTACCAAAACTTGCGAGCTCTGTAGACCCGCTGCGAGGTCCAGTTGGCAATCCTCTCGCCAGGATACATGGGTCGGATTGATCCTTCCATTGCGCTCTGACCGCCATTCCCGTGTACTGGCCCGTCAATGACCAATATTTTCATTTCGGAGAACATGTCTGCCAGTCCCTCCAAAGGCTCCTGAACCTGACTGAATTCCGTACTGAGAATTGGCGCGATTGCTGAGGCTTTCTCTGGTTCCATCACCTCCCCAAGCACAAAACTCTTTTTGAGAGGTGGAATTGCTTTGACCACCCTTGGGGGTGGATACTTCCTAGATTTCCTCTTCTCCATTGCTGTCTCCTTCTGTTCTTGAATGGTAGGCTGATACCCCAGGTCGAAGGTGTGAGTCTGGGTCGGGATCCTTCTCAACCCCTGCTCGCCTTGCAAAGAATTTCCCAACCCTCTTGCCAACTGATAGTCGTGACGGTGAAAATATCGAGCAATCATCCTCCCATTTTCTGAAATTTCTGGGTCAACGGGTGATCCCTGAATAGCAGTGACATACTCCAGTGTTTGATAACTGGAAGGCTCCGGAGACTCAATGAAAGGTATGGCTGGCTCACCATAGATGGCAAACTCAGGCTCAGCAAAGATTGAAATCACTCTGTCATCAATAAAAAACTTCACTTTTTGGTGGAGGCTTGAAGGAACTCCTCCCGTCACGTGGATCCAAGGTCGGCCTAACAAGAAGTTGTAGGCTGAAGGGATTTTCAATACTTGAAACCGGATGGCGAAAGTCACTGGTCCGATCTCAACAGGCAATTCAATTTCTCCCATTGTTTCCCGACGAGAGCCATCAAAAGCCCTCACGATCATGCCGCTGTACTGCAATGAAGACTCGTCCATTCCCAACCTCTCTAAGGTGGCATAGGGGCATACGTTCAGAGCTAAGCCATTATCTATCAATACTCGGGCCACTATCATCCCCTTGGTCTTGATCGCTATGTGCAACGCTCTGGTGTGCCCTGTTCCCTCATTAGGAATCTCGTCATCAGAAAAAGAGATTATCCCTGGTGACATCACGGTACCAACCATGTTTTGGAGATTGTCAGGGGAGATATCCTTTGGCACTTGTGCCTCTTTTAGAACAGATATCAATGCCTCCCTATGTAGCTCGGATGTGAGTAGTAAAGCCAAAATGTTGACATGAGCCGGAGTTCGCTTCACCTGTTCAACGACGTCATACTCACTTTTCTTCAAGGCTCCGACAAACTCCAATGTTTCCTGCTCGGTGATTTATTTGCTTTCTTTTTCCTTCCCCTTTCTTTTTCTTTCTAGCTCAGCCGGGGTATAAATCCTCCCGGACCGTGTGAGGCCTCCGATTTCAGCTATGGCCTCCTCCTGAAAAGGGGTGGTTTTCCTTGGCCTGTATGGATATTTCCACGGAACTTGGTGGAGGTTCAGCTCTGGTTGGGCCCTTCGTGGTAAAGTGACCTTGGGACGGACCGGTAGAGTGACCGGTTGTCGAGACACCGTTGGAATAGTAGTGGAGGGACTACCTGGGGGCGATTCCCCCGATATATTATTTCTTTAAATGTCCTCTGATCCTGTCTGCCACCAACTGTCATGGCTATGAGCGGGTTATTAGGAAGCTGGACTGGTACAATGATTATGCCCGGTGGTCCTATGAGATGACTTGGATTATTGCCGACATCTTCTGAAATAACATTCACTCCCTGATGGTTAGGGAGTGGATTGGTGGTAACATTTCGAGTTGCTGGTCTCGCCTCTTCTAGGCTGATAGTTTGGAAATCAATAAGGTCCTAAACCCTATTTCGGAGAGTCCAGCAGTTTTCAATATCGTGGCCAATCTGCCCTGAGTAATAGGCACATTTGGCATCTGGTCGGTGTGTAGGTGGCAATAAGTTTGGCAGTGGCCTTGTTGGGATTGGGTTTAAGTGACCGGAGGCAACAAGTCGGCCTAGGACCTCAGCCATAGGTATGACAATGGCCGTATAATTTCTTCTCCTAGGAGGAGCCCTCCTTTGTTCGGGTGCAGGTGCCCGGTATAGATTGAGTTGGTTTGGGCGATTTGGCGCTAGATTAGGGAAATATGTGGGGGACTGGTATGTGGCGTTTTGGTATGGGGGAGGTGATGAAAAAGGTGTTTGGAAATTTTGTGGGTATGGAAACGGATACCTTGGTAAAGGATTGTGGTTATACAGGGGAGGACTTGGATTATATAGTGGCAGTTGTTTATTTCTTTTGTCATACGGGATGACAACACTAACTTCGGGCTCCTTTTCCTTCTTTGGAGGGAACTTCTTACTAGTAGGGGAGGATGAGCTGACTGTGTCCCGTCCTTATGCCATCTTCAATCATTTCGCCTTGTTGGATTATCTCCATAAAAGACCGGCCACTGGAAGTACAGAACTTCTCATAATATATCCTTTGCAAGTTTGGACAAAGAGATGGACATATTCGGTGTCAACCAGCGGGGGGTCCACTTGGGTGGCCAGATTTTTCCAGCGCAAGGCATATGCCCGGAATGACTCCTCGGGTTCTTGCTTCATTCTGATTAAAGAGAGTCGGTCAATAACCAATTCAGTGTTGTGGCGATATTGCTGTACGAACTCCTGGGACAATTTAGCCCAAGTTCTGAAACGACGGACATCCAGCCTAGAGAACCACTGGGCTACTGGCCCTACCAGGTTGTGCTGGAACAGTTGCATAATTAGCTTTTTCGGGTGGGGATATCCACATAATGTCCTGGCATAGAGCCGCAGATGGGCCATTGGGTCGCTTGTTCCATTGAACTTGTGAAAATCGGGTATCCTAAACTTTGGTGGGAGCTGCATCTCTGGAAAGAAGCACAAATCTGAGAAATTGGTAGAGTTGTTAGCATTTGTACCCTGAATAGCTCTCAGGGTCTCCTCTATTTGCTGCATTTTTTTCTTCCAGGCCGGGTCCGGTTCCCGAGGGGGATTAGGGTCCCCCTGCTGACTTTCACAATTTTCATGAACCGGCATGAATGGCATAACTGGAATGACTGGCGTTTGCTGCTGATGTGGTCCTACCGAGGGTCTTGCTAGCACTGCTCCAGACGGGAGTGTTGTGGCAATATGATTAGGCCCACTAGGTGCTGCATGATTCAGAGTGACTGGAGTCCCGACCCCGGCTTGGTGAGTTAGAGAGAGGGCTGCCTTTTGGTGGTATAGTGTTGTGAACATCATCTGTAGGTTCTCCATATCCCATTGCAGAGCATTGAAATCCTTGAGGGAAACAGTCTCCTGAACAGGTAACTGCGATCGGTTAGCCTCTTCTGCCATGGCCCTAGATCTTGACCTTGTGATAATAGTTCTCCTAGGGGGACAGATAGAGCGAGCCGTGCTTCTTATCACCTTATATTCACAAAACCACAGTTCCAAGTTAGTTTGGTGTCCACAGAATTGGTAGGTCCAAAATATACTATCGATTAGCAGTTCCACCACTCACATGGGCTTTATATACTTTTCGTAGTTTAGCCGGCATTTCGGCATGACTTCGGTATATAATCTAAAATTGTGAGAGTATCTAACCCATGTGAGGGTGCTTCTGTACTCTGACAGTATGTTCTGGACACTTAGTCTAAAATAATTTGGAAATGGAAGTTTGATTGATGTTTTCGAAAAAAATTTCCTTTTAACATAATTAACGAGGACTCTCTCCAATTTTCATGAAAGTTCCTATCAGGGTTTTGGCTTGACTCTTTTTTTTGGGGAAAACTACATGCAGCATGACGGCTTGGTTTTTGCTAATGCATTTCTAGCATGATTTCACGGTTCCCAAATCTTCAAACCTCCGGCCCCCGTGAAGGGTACCATCTTTGGTTGGTGATTTGGTTGGAGTGTTCTTTTCAATGAAAACCGTCTTTGGTTACAAAAAAGCACCATTGACGATCGTCACGTACTTCGAACCCCCTCCTAATCCTATGGGTAAAAATAAAAGGTACAATGGAGATTGAGAAGAGAGTTGGGTATGTTGTGCTGAATGTATGCATATGCTGAAAATATTTTTTTTATTTGTAAATATTTGGAGAGAATCCTTTCAGAGTAATGCAATGCCCTACAAAACAAATATTAGTAATACGATATTTATGCATGTTTTCTCTTTTTTTGTTTTTTTTTTGGCAAAAGCGCACCTGAAAGACAACCACAAGAATGATGTTATTAACAGGCCAAGGATAATTCGATAAATTTTTTTGGGAAAATTTGAAAAGCCGAAATCCACTTATAAGGAAAAATAAAAGGTTTGCAAATAGTGCCACTCCTTAGCTTGCGTTACACCGTAAGTTTACCCAATGAGGTAGGTTAAAGGTTTCTGCTAAAAAGAGTCACGATTTGCAAATTCTTTTATAAATCCATAAGTCCCCAGCGGAGTCGCCAGCTGTCGCGCCCGGAAATTTCCCGGCCCCCCTCGCGAATATATGAATTGTTTGAACGGGGCTGAATAATTTCTTGACTTGTAATGCGACGTTTAATGAAAATTGTTTAACAGCTGAGACTTATTTAAAAACTCAGAGTCGCCACTTGACATGAAATTTAGGTGTGTCAAGTCACCCTCTAAGGCCATTTTCAAAGAAGATGTCCTTAGAAAAATAATTTAATTTTAACTCAGAAATACGATTCTGTTTTATAAAAATGACTCCTTTAAAAGAAAACTGGTTTTGAAAACAGAGATGGGTTAGGTGATTCACTGTTACGAGTTGGGAAGGTGTTAAGCACCCAACATCGCCCTTTCGGTACTTTATTTTCCCAATAAATTTTATTTTATTATCCTTGGACAAATTTAAATAATATCTAGTGATTGCTGTACAATTTTTGGATCAAAAATGAAAAACGAGTGTGAGAACAGGACCCCAGTTTACGCAATTTAGCTTTTGGTGACAAAAAGTTGGAACGAATATATGTTAAACTTTGACCGAAACATGATATGTAAACTGATATCTGCACGTCATGTTTCTATTCCCGGAGTGCCAGGTACCTTAAATCCCTGGGAGGAATTTTCAAGTTTAACAATGACTCGATTCTGTTTTATCAATGGATTATCATGTTAATCTTTTTTTGGTGCGTGAAAATGCCTTTCCGATAATCTTTAGAGAAAGCACGATCCGCAAAATTGACAGAAACATTTGCATGCATATTTTATTTTAAGATTATCGGGGCCCAAGACCGGGAGACATGGCCAGCACAACGACTACTCATGTTTCTCAGTTTTTAAGCAAGACACACGCTTGCTTTAACTGGTTTTATTTATCTGCAATTCTTCATCCCGACAGCTAGACAATCACTGACGGTCCAAATTGTAGAATTTAATAAATATCACTTCAATCACGATATTTTGTAGTGAAAAGATAACGTGCATTGCCCGTTAAATTTTCATCCCAAAAATATTAACATGGGCTACCTATGTTATCCGCGTGTTTATGGAATTCCGAGATTATCGAGATTTTTAACCAAGTGATATGGATAGTGTGTCAGCGTGAACTAACAGCACTATTCATATAACTTAGCTATGAAGTAACGAATTTTTTTTCCCTTTATTGATTTTACGTAAAAAAAAATTAGCAGTAACATATACTTGTTTTAACTGGTTTATTTATCTGCAATTCTTCATCCCGACAGCTACACAATCACTGACGGTCCAAATTGTAGAATTTAATAAATGTTATTTCAATCACGATAATCTATCGTGAAAAGATAACGTGCATTGCCCGTTAAATTTTCGTCCCAAAAAACACTAACATGGGCTACCTATGTCACCCGCGTGTTTATGGAATTCCGAGATTATTGGGATTTTTAATCAAGTGATATGGATAGTGTGTCAACGTGAACTAACAGCACTATTCATATAACTTGGCTATGAAGTAACGAATTTTTTCCTTTTATTGATTTTACGTGAAATAAAAATAAAAAGAAAATTAGCAGTAACTGTTACGGGAAAACGGGAAAGGGGTACAAAAAAAGAAAAAAGTTACGGGATCAGGGAAAGGGAAAAAGTTAGAAGTTAGTCCCGACAGGGGCCGACGCAATCGAGCGATATGCCGGGGGTGTTGATTTTTGTTTTAAGAGATTTTTGTTTAAATCACGAGAAGTACATTGGCATAGGCCAACACCGACTTTTGTGATTTAAACAGGCTAAATCCTGACATTCTAGAAGTGTAGGCTAGAAATTTCTACAACTACGGACTAGAGATGCGGATGCCCAATTGATATTTACATAAAAAAAAGCAGAAAAGATAAATAAAAATGTTCTGTCATTCTAGAAGTGCGGACTAGAAATTTCAGGAAATGGACTAGAAATTTCTAGAACTGCGGACTAGAGATGCGAACATGGCTTTTATAAACCTAAACTTTAATACTGATAACAAAGAAAAAATGAATTTACAAAAGTTAAATAGACAGAACAGGGGGCAAAAATAGTGTTGAAATGATTACCTTATATTCACTGTGAGCTCGAGAATTACAATTGTAGGGGTGAAAAATACTTGAACGCCTAAATAAAATCATAACCTGTCATAACGTTGAATTTTAGAAATTCTTGTTATCCCGAGCTATGCTGATATAAACGGCCGCTCAAGTTTCACCGGAGCTTGAAAAGAAAATTGGCAGAATCTCCTCTTAACCTTTGCTAAAACTGAGCCTAGCAATCCTAAATTTGAATGTTGTTCTTGTATCGAATAGTTCGAAACAAAAAAGTTTAGAACGTATCAGATGAAGAACGCTCAACCTCTCTGGAAATTTTGTTTCTAAACTCTCGGATTTTATTCCGAGTGTTTGTTTTCTCTCTCTAAAAATCTTCTTATTTTTCCCTCCCAGAACCCTTTCCTCTTTCTCTGGTTTTCCTCTGATTTTTCTCATCCTCCTCTACGCTTCGAAACCCGGGTATTTATAGGCAAATACTTTGCCCCTTCGACGAGTAAAAGAGTCCGCGGCTGATTGTACGAACCAATCACGTTTAAAACATCAAATGGATGAATCAGGCCGAAAAACCGTTTGAACGGACCAATAATATTCAAATGCGTCACGGCCGTTAAATGGACTAATCCCAGTCCAGCCAGAAACGGCTGATCCCGGCCGCCCGCAATGCTAAGTCAAGCCGACCAATCATAACCGAGAGCCGAAGAACCAGCCTGCCCGAACCGGACAGAAACCGAACAAACCAGCCCAAAAACCAGCTGAGAACAACGGTCAAAAACTGGGTGTGGAAGCCGGGCACGGCCTAAACTCCGGGCACGGCCCAGGTGCCGGGCACGGCCCAACCCACGCAGAAATCAAACCGGGCACGGCCTAAACCATGCACAAACCCAGCCGGGCACGACCCAAATGCCGGCCACGGTATGATGGGTCCCACCCCCATTTTTTTGTTTTCTTTTTTTTTTTCATTTTACGCTTTAAAATTTCGTTTAAAAGAAAATATTATTTATTATTTTTTTGTTATTTTTTTGGTGTTTAGTTCAATTAATTAATTTAATTTTTTTTTGGGTAGTGACAAAACCAAAATAAAAAAGGAATTGGAAACCGATCAAAAAAGAAAGAAAAATTATATTTCAATACAACACGCATTATTTTTGACACAACACAAAAGAGAAAAAAATTTCAAATTTAAATATTTTATCACAATAAAAATATTTTCCCGATTAAAAACTAAAGAAAACAAAAATGGTACGATAAAAATGTGGTATCAACACAAAAAATTAATTTTGCTCATACGAAATGATTGATACATACGCTTTGGGTGACCCACGCTCAATTCAGCTGTCACGACCCATTCCAAATTGGAACAAATTAGTGATCGGCCAACGGTTCTACTCGCTGAGGCCTCCTACGTTAATTAATGAGTTTATGAACTTTATCGAATTATCTTATTTAACACTTGACATGTTGCAGAGTTTAGCGGAAGCGTTGTTTGTTCAATAACAAAATAACATCAAGGACGTGTAAACCTGACAATCATTATTTTTTTCAACATTACGAAATAGAACTCTATATGTACATAATTTTTCAACTACAAAATTCAAAGCGTGAAATTTAGCTGATTAATTCTTCATTGTCCGCCAGGTCCTGCCACGGGTCCTGTTGTGTTGCAAGGCAACACCCATTAGCTTACAGCTTGTATGAATCTAGATATACCATTTTACAGATTTTACACGACATAATTAAAAATAATATATTGACAATGCTTATGATTGGGTCCATAGGCCGTGGTCGAGGACGTATATATAAATAATATATAATTTTCATAACCCGTGGGTTATATCAATACTGGAATTAACGGTTTCTTGTGTTTTAAACAGAAATAATCAATGAAATAAATTCAACAGTTGATTCTTCGGTGTATATGCCAGAACTGAATTAAGGGAGCTACCCTTTGAAATATAACACATATTTGACATGACGTCATCCGATGCCACCTGGCCGTGGGACCCAACCTTGTATCGAATCACCGCTTGTCACACCCCCAGCGGTCAGGGAATTACCGGAATTCACATTTTATGAGATGATGTTTATATGATCACCGTCAACAATTTTAATGATATCTCATGCATACGTAAGTTTATTATATAATAGTTTTCTCTATTCTTTTTTTAAAAAAAACAAAATATAGCAAATTTCTATTTTTGGGGCATATCTTAAAAAGTTACAAGTAAATGGGTATATCCGGACTCACATTGAGTGATGTAGGGTATTCAATACCGTGCTTCGCCTTAGATATCGTAAATAAGATTTTGAAAAATATTCTTCAAACTTTGAGCTTATTTTCTGTCGCGCCCGAAAATTTTCTTGCCCCCCTCGCGAATAAAGAATTGTTGAACGGGGCTAAATAATTTCTTGACTTGTAATGCGACGTTCAATGAAAATTGTTTGACAGCTGAGACTTATTTAAAACTCTGAGTCGCCACTTGACATGAAATTTGGGTGTGTCAAGTCACCCTCTAAGACCATTTTCAAAGAAGATGTCCTTAGAAAAATAATTTAACTTTAACTCAGAAATACAATTCTGTATATAAAAATGGCTCCTTTAAAAGAAATCTGGTCTTGAAAATAGAGATGGGTTCGGGGATTCACTGTTATGAATTGGGAAGGTGTTAGGCACCCAACATTGCCCTTTCGGTACTTTATTTTCCCAATTAACTTCATTTTATTATCCTTGGCCAAATGTGATAAATATCTAGTGATTGATTGTACAATTGGATCAAAAGTGAAATCGAGTGGCGGGCATGACTTCGGCTCACGCAATTCAGTTCACAGTGGCAAAAATATTGAAACAGACATGTTAAACTTTCACCGAAACATGATATGCAAACTGGTATCTGTATGTCATGTTTCTATTCCCAAAGTGCCAGGTACCTTAAATCCCTGGTAGGAATTTTCAAGTTTAACAATAATCCGGTTCCGTTTTATTAATGAATTACCATATTAACTTTTTTTTTGAAATTGTAATATGCGCCTTGGCCTAAACCAAGTTAGCTGCTATCACATTTTCATGTATTTCCCGTTGACTACATATGTTAGCAGCGTTAAAATTGAAGGTTAATTTAGTGCAAAGTGTAAATGCCGCTCCAATAAGCTTTCGAGAAAGCACGATACGCAAAATTGACATAAACTATTAATTTGCATGACATACTTTATTTTAAGATTATTGGAGCTCAATACCGGGAGACATGGCTAGCGCAATGGCTATTCATGTTTTTTAGTTTTTAGGCAGGACACACATTTGCTTAAATTTATTTATTTATTTTTATCTGCAATCCTTCATCCCGACAGCTACACAAACACTGATGGTCCAAATTGTAGAATATAATAAATGTCACTTCGATCACAATAATCTGTCGTGAAAAGATAACGTGCACTGCCCGTTAAATTTTCATTCCAAAACACTAGTATGGGCTACTTATGTCACCCGTGTGTTTACAGAATTCTGAGATTATCGGGATTTCTAACCAGGGGATACGGATAGTGTGTCAGCGTGAACTAATAGCACTATTCATATAACTTAGCTATGAAGTAACGGATTTTTTCTTTTTATTGATTTTACGTGAAATAAAAAGAAAATAGCAGCAACTGTTACAGGGAGACGAGAAAGGGGTAAAAAATAAAAAGTTACGGGATCCGGGAAAGGGAAAAGGTTAGGAGTTAACTCTGACAGGTGCCGACCCAATCGAGCGATATGCCGAGAGTGTAAATGAAAGAGACAAGACAGAAAAAATGATATTCTGATATTCTAGAAATTCGGACTAGAAATCTCTAGAAATGGACTAGAAATTTCTAGAGTTGCGAACTAGAGATGCGAATATCAATACTTAAAAGCATAATATTTACATTAAATAAAAAAAGGAAAAAAAACAGAAATTAAATAATCAGAGCAAAAATTAAATAAGAAAGGCAGAAATTAAAATAAGATGGGTTGTTGCAATGATACCTTGTATTGATATTCAAATCAGCTGATTACATGAAAATAAGAAAGACACGCGAACGGCTAAATAAAACTATAACCCGACATAACACTGTTTTTGAAGCTCTATTATCACGAGGTATGCTAATATAATAGTGCGTTCAGATCTTTCTAAATTTGAAAATAATTGGACAGAACTTCCTCTTGTTTTTGGGCCCAAAGTCCTAACTGAAAATTCTAATTCTAATTTATTTCAGGTATCAAACGTTTCCGACTACGGAGTCGAGAAACATTTGACAACGGAGTAATTGAATCAGAAAGGCTTTTACTTAGCAAAAGATTTTCCTAAAAAAAAAAAAATGGTAACCGCTCTTGAATTTTTCTTCCGTAAAAATACCCTCCCAAAATTCCCTCCTAAAATTCTCTTCCTAAAATTTCCTTAAAAAATCCTCCCAATATCAAGTGTTGTGCACTTGTTTTTATAGAGAAAAGAGAGGAGAGAGAAAGGCGGTGGTGAGAGAAGGAGAGAGAGAGAGAGAGAGGAGAGAGAGAGAGGCGGTGGTGAGAGGAGAGAGAGAGAGAGTCGACTGAGGGAGAGAGAGGGAGAGAGAGAGAAGAGAGAGAGACACGTGTCGAGAGAGGAGAGGAGAGGAGAGGAGAGGAGAGAGAAACGGTGAGAGAGAGCAAAAAGAGATTGTGTGCGGGTGAGAGGGGAGAGAGACACGCGTGGCAAAGAGAGAGAGAGAGAGACACGTGGGAAGAGAGAGAGAAGAGTGATAACGCCAACCAATGGGAGTAGGTCACGTCAGCGTCGCACCCGCGCACGCCCGCACTAGATCCGACCAAGCCGTGTGCGGCTTAGCCGCCTGACACGGCCCACGCACCTCGCACGGCGTGCCAGCTGTGTGCGGCCGGCACGTGCGCCACACGCGCGCGTGGCTGCGCGTGATGTACTGTTGTCGTCAGGTTTTTTTTTTGGTTTTTACGAAAATGCCATTGTGTTATAAAATGCCTTGGCGCACTATTTTTTTAACTTCGGATGTCCAAATGAACTCGGATTTGACTACGGATACAGCCAATGGACTCGTATCGTCGAGAGGATCATTTTGAGTTTAATATTTAATTTATGGACATGTCGGCTCGCAAACTTAGCTCTCAAATAATCACCGGTACGCTACTACATATTCTTTAAAACGCCACTTCTTGAGTTATCGAACTCAGATTTGACCATGGATGCAGCCGATGGACTCATATTTCTGTGTTGATCAATAATATGTGCCTCTCGATATCTGAACATATCAGCTCATAAATCGTGCCTCTGAGACTCCATTCTGAACAATCGAAAATTGTCGGCGTTGTCCAATTTCACCCCAATCACTGTCATTGGACTCGTGTCGTCATACTGATCAATAGTATGAGGTTCTCATGATTTGATAAAGTGGTCTCGCAAATAGTACTCCCGAACCCTGGACTGTGCAAGGGCAAAATAGTCTTTTTGTGCACAAATTCTTTTGAACCCATTTTTATGGCATTTTTCATAGTAGTTTGAGCGGTGGGGGCAAAATCTGGCATCAACATTTTCTTTGCGTAATTTTTCTCGTCCCGCTCTCTCAGTAATATTCTCAAGTTTTCATAAATCTCTTAAACATCCATGGTTATTTATAGGAAGAAATTGAAGCAGGAGGTGTAAATTTTGTTCCCCGTGTCAACTCCTAAACTTTACCAACAAATATATCACTCATTTAGGATAAGTAATAACTTCTGATCTTATCTTTTCGGTAATAAATAAATAAATAAATTCTAGAAACTCCGAATTTCGTCCGATTGTCCCCTAGAGTAATATCGAGGTTAACCTCCAGTTACGATTAATGTTTAAAATAATTTATCGAACCATTCCTCGGTCTCTGATTATGTTTTGAACCAACTTCATTTATCCCTAAAATAACTTTGGAGTATCTCCTCATTTGTTAAATAAACTAACTAACTGACCTAGAAAGTCTATGTTTATTAATTCAATCAAAATTTTAATTTATTCATAGTATTTTTTATTATTTTCTATTATTATTATTTTTTTATTTTTGGATTGGGGTCTCACATCAGCAATCCACTTTGCATCGGTGAATGCGGAGGTACGACAAGGCTCCTTGGCCATGTAAGTGTCATTGTGGATATGTAAAATGACTTCCGCAGCTGCTCTTCTCCTCGACCAACCGGAGGAGTGACGAGGGATAAGATCATTAGACCATTCTCCGAACGGGTCACTGTACTTGTCAACATTGTATAGGTCGTTGTACTCTTCGTCTTCAGCATAAATATCACAGTCGTAGTAGTTTGTCCAATTATCGTCTCCGCTCATTTTAGTAAAATTTTGTGAAAGATTTGTTGAGGGTGAAATAAGTTTTAAAACAAAGCCAAATTGTATCAAATCATAAAGGCAAAAAAAAAAAAAGATAGTAATAAATGCAACCACTTAAAAGGTAGTAATAAATAGTCACAGGTAGTAATAGATGGTAGTAATTGCTGGTGGTTGGTCTCAAGTATGAAGTACATAATTCAAAGCATTAATTTGAGGGACCATAAAATTGAGAATGAGGAAGGTGTTGTGCTCAAAAGCACAACATCAACAGCACAATTTTGTGCCTACAACCAAACTCTCTTTCGTGTGTTTTGTGCACGTAAATATTAATAAAACTTTATTTTAAAATTTTGAATTCATGGTCAATTTCAAAATATTCGTTTAAGTCGACGGGAAATTTTTAAAATTGTTTTTAGAATAAAATTCAGAAAGCACGAACAAAAGGGATTTAAATGAGTAGTATCGGCATTAAACAAAAAAATTTCCACAGCATCGGCATTAAACAAAATAATTAACACCACTCATTTGAACCCCTTTCTGTAATGTTCTATAAATTTTATTTTTAAATTTTTTAAAAAAATTTACCGTTGACTTAAAATATTTTGAAACTAACCACGAACTCAAAATTTTAAAATAAAATTTTGTTAATCGGTTATGTGTACAAAACACACAAAAGAAAGTTTGGTGTAGGCACAAAACTGTGTTTTCTATGGCACCCACATATAGCACAACATTTCCCTCCATTTTCATAAAATTGACAGCAATATCTTTTACAAATAACAAATAATAGGAATTTTTTTATATTCTTAATTTGAACCGAAGGGTCTAATATAAGCTTAATAAAACTTTGCCTAAAAAGTAAAAGTAACATATTACTCAATCGAAACCACAATGTCTTAAGCTAAGATTAGCAAATGAAAATACAATCTAAACAGTAGCACATCAAAATAATAGTCTTACGGCAACATTCGCAACAAACAACACCATGAAGTTCAAGATATCACCATAGACGATTAAAAATATAACTTAAAGACCCATAGGATTGGAGGAAGCAGGTGCAAACCAAGTGGAGGTATCGAACTCGGCTCTTGCCACCCTAGTCATTTCGTGGGTGAGCTAGTAGTACCTCTTCATATTTTCAGGACATGTCATGACCATTGCTCACTGTTTAGCACCTCCTAATATATTATAGCCTCGTGCCGACAAGTCATTATCATCTTTAAGCTCAGGGAGCTCACATAAAGCAGCTGCAGTCTTCTTCAATGTGGGAATCTCAACTGCATGCGTAACGGAGGGACATTTAGCACTGTTGGTTGAGTATACAATTTGTTGAAGATAAACTTCAAGCCTTGATATAGAAGACCCTGTGACAGCAATGAAATCATCATTGACAAAAATTTATGCCAATTAAACTATCTTAATTAAATTATTACAATTTGCTCACCCTTTTTTCCTTTACTTATGGTTTTCTTTGTAACAGAGCCGTCTGCACGCCTCTTTTTTGTACTTCTGTCTGGTGCACTAGCTCTTGAATTTCCTCTTCATCTTTCAATAACGCATCAATATTTTCTGCATTAACATTTGTGGTGTTCCAAATACTAAGAAGAATTCCTGAACTTAGGGTATAGCTAAGCTCCCCCTTAGCTGTGTTGCATCCAAAAAGAATAAGCATTTCGTCATTGAGCGGCAAAGACTTCTCACGAAACTTGGCACAATCAGGATGACGCTGCCAATACACCATAAGTTCTTTCATATGTGAACATAATCTATAAAAAGTGTACCACAAAAGTTTTGGAAGATGGATTACCATGAGCTTGAAGGCCCACCAGTCGTCTGATGCTGTAATTACACCCGTGTCTGGATTCCTACCTAATCCAGTTTCACCTACCACCAACTGTTGCCACAGCAGCCAGTCCTTTTTCAACACCCCCATTGATTTTTAAGTTGAACTTTATCATAACACTTACTCATTCGCTGATTAAATTTTGTAACAACGTTGGCCCACCTAACCTTGGTTAATGCGGTTCTATTTTTGTAGCCATCTCCTCCCAACTCTTCCACATAGGCATGGATGAAGCTTTCCTTGCCAGTTGATCCCACTGAGCTTTCACACCAGCACTTGACGCATTCTTCCCCCTAGATGTGGCTATTTTGGACAAAAACATGTCTCCATTACAACATAAATAGATGTGGCTAAACAAATATTGGCACCATATTTTAAAAGATAAACACATGAATATATTTTTTAACACAAAAGCATCGAAATAATCAGAAAATTACGCAACGTTAAAACTTTGACAAACATAGGTCATTACAAAATACATTGTCATTGACAAATACATCCTTTACCTATTGCAATAATCCCAACAAATACGACAACAATTATCTTTTCATTTGAACATGATGACCAACATTGCAAGAATGAGGCACATCAACAATCCCTTCACGAAGAGCTTCAAGTACGCCAATTCTTGACGAAAATTCGTAACATCTCTCTGAAGTGGTCCAACATCATCACTGACATTGGAAGCACTTACGTTGTAAGGTATGCTACCTGAACAATCACCATACCCCTCAGGGAGACACCAGTTAAAGAACACCTCTGTTTATGCGGCTTAGGACATCTAAAATACAATTCTTCCTTCGATGCCTTCTCTGATTCAACAATCTTAATTTCAGCCGTTATGCCACATCGGCAAACTCTTGGTTTATACACGAGTTTGGGGGTGCTGGTAATCCCTTTGTTGGCCTCATTCTCGACTTGGTAATAATAACTATTCATTGACGACATTTTCTTCATAAAAATATGCGCATTAGTAATTTGGATGGTAATAATATGCGAGCTTATCTATGAAATGAATGCTTTATGGGCCAAGTAATTGTTCACATTGGGGACGTAGGGGTATTATGCTGGCTTTTTCAAAAAGGCTTGGGAGGTGTGTCTTTGCCAAAACATATGTAGAAGCAAAAATAAAAATAAAAAAGGTTAACTAACGTTCCTACTATACTACTTAACAAGTAGTGAACTACATTCATCTTAGGAAGGTATAGGAAATTCTCGAATATACACACAAGTATATAATAATTACGTGTAGATATACATGTATACACAATACTTCTACAAACATATATAACCAAAACACATATATCATTGCAGTTATCTCAAATAGTTTTAGAACACTATCAGATTATAGTACTAAAGTCGTATACTTCAGTCCAACGACTAAAGAATTGCAAGAGAACTTGTCGACGAAGCAAACCAAAACTTTAGCTAAACATTAACACATAATCACAGTGGAACTAATTGTCCTTAGATCCCTTAATTTCAGCTTATAAACTGCATTTTCGGCACCTATGTAGTTTGTTTAAGTACTTACATGTGCAATTTCAACAAGTTTCAGCACTTTCAGGCATGTATTTCGAATTTCAGCATCCATTGCTACAATTTTCAACATGCATTGACTTTTCCAGCTTGTAAACTGCATTTTCAGCACCTACATAGGCTGTTTCAGCAGTTACATGTGCTGTTTCAGTAGCTACGTGTGCTGTTTCAGCACCTTTCAAGAGTTACAACACCTTTTCAGTAGTAATTAATAGCTTGAGTATGAAAGTTCCTACATTCAAGCGACAAAAATTGTATACCTTTCACCTTCAACAAGGAAAGGCAACTTAAGCATGAAAGATGTACCAAAAAATGGCCATAGAACCAAATGACCACAACATAAAAGAGAAAGGAGCCATGACTTCGAAAGATTCACCTCCCAGAACTTCCTAGCACAAACAAATGACCTCAACTTAAAAGGAGCCATGACTATTATAGAACCACTTCCCAACACAGATAAGAAATAAACAAGTAACTCTTCATAATTGGCCAAAGTTGTAAGAAATAAACAAGTAATATTTTCCAAGAACAAGCGTAAAAATGGACGCCAAAGTAAGACAAGCCCTAAATTCCAGTCATCCCTTCAATCAGTATTTGAATTATGTAGAAACTTAACTTTTGTTTTACTCATGACTAGATTTGTAAAAGGTATGCTGAATACCCATAAAGTCTATCAATACCTTATAGCATCAAAGACCAACTAATACAATGCAATACAACATCAATGTTTTTTCACATAACACAAATAAATTATAAGACAAGCTGATGAATCAACTATTGTGTCCTTAGTTGAACAGGTTAAGCATCACATTGCAACGTTGATTTACTATGAGTCTCCTGACCTAGCTATTTCTAGATTATTAGATTAAAAGAATAACTAGATTCTAGAGTGGGGAACTCAACTATTTGAACGTAAACTGCATGTTAAAGATCAATATCCCCCATTTGACAAACATCTATGACTCCCCAAATACCAACATCAAACCAAAAAAAGGAAGAAATATTGAGCAAAAATATTACACACATGTCTTAGCTAGTCTTTGTTTTGGTTCATTGCAATATCAAAAAGCCTTGATTGGTTTTTATCTAGGGCCAAGTCGAATAGACTTCCTCACTTATGTGGCAAGCCACACAACTATTTCATCGCTAAAGTTCTATGGCAAGCAAGACAATCATAATTCTGAAACTTTCTCATGAAATTGATATCACTATGAACTAACTAAGAAGTCATTTGATTTACTAAAATATGAAATGTGAGTTTCTTTTTCTTCTAGAATAGTAAAAAAATAAAGAGGATAAGTGTTTAGTTTGGTACCTGGGTTGTGCACATATTTCATCTCCTTATTGGGTGGACATGTGAATAGTGTGGGATAGAAGATTACATGTAATACGACTAATTATTAGCACACGGAGGATCCTTTTAAAGATAAGAATGACATCAGTTCAATTTGGTCACAATACTATTTTTCTATGACAATGGATCCATTATTCCTTCAAATGCTTGACCATGTCCATTGTCCTAAAGACTTCACGTTTTCCTTCCAATGAGTTCATGCAGGCAAACATAAAACAAAAATGCGTGGAGACCAATTTTGCTGCAGAACTAGTTTGACGGAAAATATGTGAAACAAGAATTGTACCTTCATTTTTTTACTGTACTATCAATCTCCCACATGTTAATCGTAAAAGGAGCGAGATGACTTAAAGCAAAAGGAAAGTTCATCCTTTGCCCTCTCCAAATCTCCACTCTCACCTTTTTTGTTGGGCTATTTTGAAAGGTACTTTTCTGACGGAGCTTTACAATTTTGTTCATACCAAAAGTAGTTCCCCTTTCTATATTAGAATTAAGTTAGCCATCAAGAAAGACTTTCAACTTGGAATTCATGGTAGATATCGAGTATACTTCCTCAAATACGAAAATTGCAGCTAATCCAAGACTATGAAGAAACTATATGTTGGAACTTATAGCTCATATGGAGGGGGTGTTGAACGCACCATATTGCATAATAACGTGGTTCGTTTTGAGTGTTTCTGAAACAATTTTTAGAAACAAAACTCTGAGACGTTGTTTGGTTATAAGTGTCTCAGAAACTTGTCTGGGAGAAAAATGTTTCAGAGACACTTTTTATAGAGAGAAAAAGTTGTCTGGAAAAATGTTTGAGAAACTTGTTCCAGAAATTTGTTTGGGAGAAAATCTCCCCAAACACCTAACCAAACATAGCCGTACTCAATTTGGCATTTATGCGTAGGCAGATATATTATTCTAGTTGATATTGCACGCATGGTTGTTTTTGTTTCATTTCAGGTTCTCGAGCGTCAAGTACATACCCAAAAGCTTCAATTAAACTCAAGAATCCCAGGACCATGACGACCAAATGAAGGCCCGGGAAGGATAAAAGAGAAGTTGGACTAAAAGAACAATGAAGACCTGAAAATAGAAGTCATGAGCATTCTCTATCGATAGAGAACCATTTCTATCGATAAAGTCCCTTTAAATGTTCAGAAATCTGGAACTCTCTATCAATAGGATTAATGTTCGGCTGTCTGTCGATAGGGGGTCCCTTTCTATCGATAGAGGCCAAACATCAAAACAAGACAGTTCATTTCTCTATCGATAAGGTCATATTTTGTCTGACCAAATGAAAATCTCTATCGATAGAGACCTACCCTCTATCGATAGAGCCTGTCGGATGCGTAAATAAATGCATATTTTGGCATTCTGCTCTCATCCCCTTTTGGGATACCTATTTTCACGACTTTTACTTTGAAAGAGGATGTAAGAGAGTATTTTCAGCATGACTTTTGTCCCCCTTATGCATGTGTATGAGAGAGATAAGTGAATCTCATCTCCATATTGTATTGTAGGCTTAGATATATTTTTAATATAGAAGTTGTGAGCTTCTCTCTCTAGTTCTTCAAGCTTTGGTGTTCTTAATTACTTTCTCCTGAGCATTTCCTTCAAGTGTAAGACATATTCTCCTCTCAGAAGTAAGTTATAAGAGTTGTAAGTTCAATCTTGTGTTGTTGGCTTGTCATTTTTCTCTTTCGGCAAGTCGCCGGATTCTCGGTTATTAATCTTTTGTTCTCATTTCTAATGATTTTAGAACATCTTTGGTGAGCTATTTATCCTTTAGCACTAACCAAATGTTTATTCTATTCATCTTTAATCCCTTTGTGTTCTTTAAAAGTATGAGTAACTAATCTCTTAGGTTAAGTCTAAAGATGAAGTTCACTTAAAACTAATACTAGTTGATATCTCCTAAATACTTTTCGTGTTGTCAATGGATCTATACAAGTTCTTCTTCTTAGAAACACAAAGGAAGTGTTAAACTTTTTTTAGTTATTGTCATATTTTTAGTATATCTAATACTTAAGCCTATGTCCTCCCTATTTTGGAATACTTATTCTTGAACTTGGATAGATCTAGAGACATATCTTTTGATCCAAAAAATAAAGATTTTTATTGAATATTTTTCAATTTAGAAACCCTAGCCGGAATCTAGATCGAGTTATAAAAGGAGATATTGACTAGTGAAAGTTTACAGTGAATGGATTCCGAAGACTAAATCTATTTTTAATCTTGATTTTATTCCCTCACTTAATTAATATAGTGTTGATTATCACCAAACAAACTTTGAGGTTGACATCCAAAAAGTCAAAAAATTAAATTTGCGAAGTCTTTTAATCTAACTACCCTTCCCCATGGATCGTTACTCCGGACTCTCCACTATACCTCTTTTAAATCTTTGAGAGAAGTCCTATTTTATAAATATTAAACCTTAACTTAGGCCGGCGCCCTAACGACGCACTTTTGTCGACCGGTCAGGGGGACAGAAGCCGAGCATAGTGGAGCAGAGTGAGGGAAGCGAAGCGAGCGAAGCGGAGTGGAACGGAGCGAGGCTACTAGGTGTGTATTTTAACTAGGAAACAAAACCAAAAAAAGCCACACAAAATTTCACTTTACAAACTACATTTTCAGCAACTCCACAGGCTACTTTTCAGCAAGTTTTTGCTATTTCAGGCATGCATTTCCAATTCCATCTAACATATTGCAATCTCAAATAGTAGCTATATCAATGTGGACAAAATGACAGAAACAAGAGGAGCACTTGCCGGTACCTAGAATAATTTTTTTGTTCCTTCTGCCCTGCATTTCAATATAGACTTACTCTAATAAAACACAAGTTAAACTAGCCCCGTACCAGCAGATTCCATGTAAGAACCCAAAAAATTTTGAATTTTTAAAAATAAAATAAATAAATTAAATTTATATTTTGGAACATTCGATTGTATTATTTTTATGTGTTTTAGAATTTTAGTTATAAAACCCGAGCCCGGGGTCTTTGATTTTATTTCACGTGTGTTACATACGTGGTATTTTACGTGGGAGCCCGTAGGGGCCTTAAAAATCAGATTTTGGCTTTGGGGATAGAAAGATAGAAAAAGCTTACACATATCCCTCATCTCTCTCTCTCTCTCTCTCTCTCTCTCTCCACCTTCTCTCTACCACCACCATCAATTCACATCGTATTTTCAAATTTATTTGGGATATAGGAAGCTTGGATCATACTTGAAATAGAATCGAAGATGAATTGTGATTTGGAGCTCGGGAAGAAAATATTTGAAGCTTGAAAGTTAGGACTTTTTGTTCTTCGCCGAATCTTTCAATTCAAAACTTGAGGTAGAGATGTTTCACCTCTATTACATTTTTACGATATGTATTAATAGTTGAATTCGTGTTTAGATAGTGTATTGTTGCGTTTTTTACCGATTTGAACAAGTTGCGAACTGTTTGGCGATTTTGGAGATCGCAAAAGTCGCTCCGCGACCTTGAATGAAGTCGCTCCAGTGACTTGTTCTGACTTTTGGTGCATCCAGCAACTTTATGATCGCTCTAGCGACTTGTTGGGCAACTTTAACTGATGATTTTTACCTTAATTTGAGATTATGCACGTTTAAGAACCTTTTCACTCATACATGTGGTATGTGGGATGCTGAGCAAAAAAAAATGTGGTATGTGGGACGTTTGACACAAGCGGGCTTAGGACGTATGCCTTTGTTCATATTTTTATTTTTCTTTCACTATAAGATTAAAATATAATTAGCGTGATATGTGATTGGCCGGTAAAGTGTTAAATTGTGAATTTTTATATTGCATTGACATGATGCGATTTTTAGCCTCCGACAGGAGATGTACTACTATGTTTTGGTATTGTCCAGCCACCAAAGGGTGATTTGCTAGTTGAAATATGACAGCTGAATCGATATGAAAATCACGAATTGATTGAAAAGGCTGACATACAATATTGCGTTCTAGACTTGTGATCATAATTCAAAGACTAATGGATTATTTTTCATCCTCGTGTTATTATGAATTGTTCATGAATCATGCCATATCATTCCATGTAATTTTTATTTGTTACAACGATCTACCTTGTTTTCTTTCCCTTTCTTCAAATCCAAAGGGCCTGAGAGTTTCATTGAAAGAACAAACAAGAGAAAATACAAGAAAGGCACACCTTCCAACAACAAAGGTTGAATATCTCGAGCAGATATGAATACAGTAAATTCAAAATTATAACATAATCTCATAATGAACCGAACATGGCATATAGAGCTTTACCTTGAAATCGGAAAACCCAAAAAAAGTGACAATTTTGGCGTTCAATTAGAATCGAATTGAAATCACTGAAGGGTGTGATCTTTACAACCTATTCGTGGCTTGTTCATTGATTTTTCAAATTCGTGGATTGTTATCTAAGAAATAAAATACTAAAACGAGAATTGATTAAATAAAGAGAAGGCATGGTCTTGTGACTTCTTTCATCATAACTTAGACATCAGGTATTTTTTTTCTATCACTCAACCAAGAACAAGGTCAACTGTTCTTGGCTGGAAAACATAACCATGAAAATCAATTTTGAATCAACAAACGGATTTCCGGATCAATTTGAGTTAATAACAAGAGGTTCAAAATACAGAGGACGTTGGCTTAAATATTAGATATACCAAAGCTCGGTGACGATACCTAATCAAAAGAATAACACTTTGTTTTTGTTTCAGAAAGTGAAAACTCGAATTGATCTCTTAACAAGCTTGAAATCAATTTGAAACCAAGGATGTGCTCTAAATGAGTTTGTTCCGAGACAAGTAGTCTAAATATTAAGGACAGCGACCCAAGTACTGAATGTACCAAAAGCACTTTGTGCACCCCTAATCAAGTACTTAACATTTCATTTTAGTTTCAAAAGAATAAACAACAATTATTCTCCAACAAGTTTTGAAAACCTTAATAGAAGATATCAAACATGCCTGGGTCATAGAATGAAAATCATCCCAAAACCAAGCTTAAGAACTTAGCCTACAATGGAAATGAAGATAAGAAGCGTGAAAGACATTAACATAACTTGGAATAAAAATGGAAATAGACTTACAACACTTCAATCCTCAAAACTTGAAAGGAAACTACAACAAGAAATAAAACAAAATTAGAAAGAACTATCTCTACTCCTACCAATACTTCATATTTCCTCCTATCTATATCTAAAAATTATTTCCTCATTACATTAAGGGTCCTATTTATATAGCTAACTTTTCTCCTCTTGAAGCAAAATACATTGAACAAATTATTACTTAACCTCTAATGTTTGTTAGAAAGGCAACTCATGACATCATTTGGCTCTTGGTTTGTTTAAAGTGACCTTGGTTGATTAGCCTTCACGCTGGTCGAGATATACTCCTTAGAAAGTGATCAAAAAAATGGCAGAAAGGTCCAAAAAATAACTTTGAAAAATTAACAATAGTGGTTATTTTTCAAACAGAAGATCTAGATATTATTGAAAAATATCCAGATGTTTTCCTCCTCTGCTTTAGAATTCTTTAATTTGCTTTTCAAATATCCAGATGTTTCTTCAGGATGTTTCTTTTTTTTTTTATGAGAAAATCTGGATTTTTCTTTAGGATGTTTCTCTTTTGATCAGAACGTTCGGATGTTATTATAAAAAAACACCTGGATGATACTCTTCTTTGAATTTTTGACTTGGCTTTTCAACATAGAACATCCAGATATTTTATGGCAATCATTCGGATTTTTTCTTCTCTATATTTCTGGTCAGCATGGTATCTTCCAAACATCTGGAAGTTTTTAGTAATCATCTGGATCTTCTAGCTCTCTAGATACTTGAGTTGTCCTTGGTTAGGCATATCATCCGGATGTTTTGAAGACTTCATCGGATATTTTAGCTCAGTTCATCAATTTGACAACAGCACTCCTTGACTTCTTTGGATATTTTCTTGCTTACTTACTGAGCCTCAATCATGTCAACACTTGGCTCCGACCTTGGAATAACTTCATAGATCAGCCTTGAGTCACGAAGACTTTTCGGAATATCCTTTTAACCTGTTTTTTTTTTGCAACAAGGATAAACATACCTAACGTACAATATCAATTAAAAACTTAAAATTAACCATGTATGCAAGTCTAAAACTAATCTGCGGAGTTATAAGATATGCAAATTTATGTGCTCATCACCTAATGACCAAACAGGTTTTGCACTATAACCGATAAGAATTCTCTCATCTCGTGAACGTATTCATACCATCTCAAAACAACTCACAACATGGGGGAATGTTAGTTCTCTTGAGATCGGCATGACTTAGTCTCATCTTCTTGAAAGCTCCAAATTATAAAATCTTTGTTGAACTGCTTTGATCGACAAGAATTCTCTCCATGTTAAAACTTTTGAGCTTCAATGTTATCACCAGTGTGTCACTATGAGGGATCTGAATGCCCTCAAGATCTTTCTCCATGAAGAAGATCTCCAAACTTAGCCCCTCTACTCATCTAGGCCACTTCTACCTGAGTTTTAAGATATAGTGCTGGTATTTAACCTTGTGCTTCTATGCTCTAACCTCCTCCTCATTGGCCGTCTAGACTGTCTTACAGATAACATGGGTTGTGACTGATGCATCCTTGTCATCCTTGAAATAATCAGACCCATTGGCCTTTTTTTTTCGACACCGCTTTGCCCTGTCATTGCTATGTACTTATCACAACGGCCGGCCTCAAAGAGTTACTCAAGGAATTTTTTTGAACGCCTTGCAGTTCTCAATGAGGTGGCCGAACTTGCGATGATAGCTGCACTAATTACCTTTATTTTTCTTCTAGCTTTTGTCCCACTTAGTCCTTGGTGGACACTTTCAAAACGACTCCTCCCTGAGTGACCATATTATCTTGTAAATTGGGGTATTAAAAGTGGGCTTTATCCCCTTGTAAGCTTGTGCACGAGGCATATGGTATTCTTTCTTGGTGAACATTATCTCCTCTTTTTATTTTTTTATTTTTTATTTCTTTTTGCCTGGCCATTTAACAGCGTTGCTCCTCTGAGCTAGGGGGCCCTTTCTTTGTATCTTAGAGGATCTCTTCGCCACCTTTGCATACTATTCTATTCTCTCAATTAGCTCAGAGATAGTTTTCACCAGGTTTAGAGTCAGAGATTCGTAACTTCTCGCGAACAGGTAAGTCGAATTTGAAAGAGGTCACAACATATTTCTCCCTGCAATCTTCAATCTCGTTGAATACAGTCCAATAATTGTTTGCGAAATCCACGATCGTCTCTTCAGTCTTCTTCTTCATAGCCAACAGAGCATCAAACTCTTTTGGTTAAGCTCGATTCGTGAGGAACCGAGCCACAAACTATTTTTCCAACACTATAGGTCCTCATTACCTAGATGCTGGAACATCGCTTGGAGGAACCCTTAATATGCCCCATTAGGTCAGTTTTTCCATTATACAAGCGAAATTTAGAGGTAGGAAATTTCCTTGGTAAGACTGCCGCCTTTATCACCTTGGATAAAGGAGAAGCCAATAGTTGTTGTAGTGCTTCTTTGTTGAGTCTTGCGCCATTCTGCACCTTTCCTATTGCCGATTCAGGCAAACCCTCATGTTGGGAGGATCAAACCAAACTCAGGGAGTGCCACTAGATGTCTTCCTTTCTTTATACTTTGGGGGATCACCCCCACTAGAGGTCCTCCCATTTTTACCCGCTCTAGACCGCCATGTGTCGTGGCAACTACCAACCACGTTGTTTTAATTTCTATGACTAGTATGGAAAAGAACCAAACATTCCTGATCTAGGGACTTTTTTAGGTTCCTTATTGCTCTATCTTGTTGAGAAAGATAATACCGTAAATCGCTCACTTCTTTTTTCCCCCTCTGAAACCTCTCTTGATTATCCATGTCCCACTCCGACCTTATGGTTCATTCATCCCCGTGGATTTGGAATCCTTTACCATTCCTGTGGGCTTTCCGTTGTGGGCTCTTCCCCTTGATTGGGGCCCATGTGGGGATTTGGAACAGTTTTGGTTTTTGGCCCCTCTTCTATTCTATGTGTCTAGTGTTGCTTCCATGAGGTTTTAACTTTTTCACAAATGACGCTAATTCTAGGTGAGTGATTTTTCTAAATAGAAAAGTTAATACCTCAACTATGGATGTACTATATATCACTTAATCTCTCCCTAAACTTGTTATCTACAAGATAATAAACCATTAGAAGGCCTTTGACCAACTAGCAAAAGTGCGTCATTAGTGCGCCGACCAAGGTCGAGGTTTAATATTTAAAACATGACTTCCCTGAAAAGTTTAAAAAGGTATGATGGATAGTCCATAGCATCGATTCACAAGAAAAAAGTAGTTAGAGAAAAAGACATCACAAATTTAGTTTTTCGACGTTTTGGACATCAATCTCAAAATTTGTTTGGTTGTCAAGTAATGACTATGATGCTAAAAATGAAAGAATAAACTAAATTAAAGACTAGGTTAGGTCTTCAGGTTCAGTTCATTTGAAACTTTTGTCGATCAACTTTTTCTCTCGATAACTCAATCTAGTTCCTGGTCTAAGGTTCTAGATCGGAAAATGAGTCAATAAAATCAGGGTTTTAGTTCTAAGATGTGTTTTCAGATCTTTTCAAGTTCAAGATAACAAGGTCAAAAGAGAAAGTACATTGATTCAAGTATTAAATATATTAACTCTTGAGATGATAATAACTAAGTAAGAACTTAACTCTTCCTTTTTGTTTCAAAAATAAGAACCTAGAGAGATTCTTAAACAAGCAAAAAAATAGTTGAGAAGATAGTGACCAACATGGTTAAGAGCAAATCTAATCCTTAGACTCAACCTATAAGTGTTTAGCTAATCATATATTCCATAAAAATAGAAGAAATAGGAGAAAACAAGGTAAACATTCTTATCTAAGGAGAATGAAAGTATTTTTAACAAGCTAACTCAAAATCTATAGAAAATCATGAAAAAATGTCAAAAACTAAGATTCCAGTAAATTCCGGAAGATTAAGTAAAAGAAATGTAAAACCAAGAGAAAGATACAAGTATATCTTACCAATATGTCCTTGAATATATAACAATAAGCAACTTGCAATAACAAAATGTGTAAAGATGGAGAACACTCAAAACTTGAAGAACACAATATGTTTAAATAGAGAAGCTCTTTGAGAATACAAAAATCTATTCTTGCTTTCTTGTATGAAAAAACCTACAAAGTATCTATTTCTATTCTAGGCTCTATTACAAACCATATCTCATAAGTTGACAAACAACTAAGGTGCCTAATGCATGCAAGATGCCTTTTTGTCCCCTGATATGGCACAAAAATCAAGTGGAGTGGTCCCCTATGTATCTCCAAGGCTAGACCAAATCTTCCTCTATCGCACATGAGGCACTGGTGCCATGGTTTTGGAAGCATTGGTGTCAACCTTCTCTGCATCTTGGTTTATCTCTGGAGTTGGAGTAAGCATTCTTCATAAATGAGGAGGCACTGGTACATTGAAAATAGAGGCACCGTTGCCTTAACCTTGTAGTACTTTGGTTTGCCTTTGGAACTTGAAGAGGCACCCATCGGTGCCAATGTTTTGGAGGCACCGGTGCCAACACCTTGGTGCATCTTCTTTCTATCTTCTTTCAAAAGGAGGCACCGATGCCTAGTCTTCTCTGCATCTTAATACTTTCATTTTTAAGGGGCATGCACCAGTAGGTACTGGTGCTAGAATGGACCTTTATTAGTCTTTGGCTTGCTACTCCCTCATCGCTCCTGGCAAGCCTCAGCCTTTGGTTTCTGGACTTCGACAACTTGTATGGTTCTTTCGAGCCTCCTTCGAATATGAATACTGGTTTGTCAGGCTTCGAGACCACACTTGATGCGTTGACCTGCGATGGACATAGAAATACATTTCGTGCATTATCGATTATAATCTAGATTAGTGCATGCACGTGGGTCAAAATGAGCGTGTTGAGTTGTTAGATACACAATAACATGCGCTCATCAATCTCTGTCACTAGTTGGTGGGAAGATACTTTGATGATTAAGTCAGTACTTGAATCAATGGATAACCTCAATGTAGGACTTGTAATAACAAATTACAGCGTACCTTTTACCCCAAGGGTGTGTTACGTTTTATAGAAATTATTTCTCAATATTCGAATCCTAATGAAATTCCTAATTTCCCATTATAAACGAATTAGAAGTACTCTAAGGAAGAGCACTCCTCAAGTCGGCTAATTCATTATTTCAATTATTAAACCATCTTCCCCAAGTCAGCTAATTCATTTCCTGTCTCGGCAATGTGCATGTGCAAGGCATTCCTTTGTCGAGCTGACAATCCAATTTATTTACCTTGAAATCTTAATTAGATTCAATTAAGTCTTACCTCCTTTAATTCTTTTTCTTTTTTTGCTTTAATACCTTAATCTTTTAAATACATTAGTCATTGATATTTTTTCATGGTATCATAGCATTTATTCAATAAATTATTTGTTCAGACTTTTTTGCCTACTAGTGATAAAAATATTTGCACGTGTTTAATCCAATTATGAAAAAGAGTTTGGCTATATGTGAGGGGGCGTGTGTCACGAGTGTGTCACGAGTATAAACAATAAACTTATCTCTCTCTAGTGGTTTAATTCTTTAAATGAATTGGTACGTAGTTAATAATTATTCAGTATATCTTAATACAGTCAATAGAGTATGTGTTCAAACTTTACTACCTACACACCCAGTAAAAATAATATTTGCATGTGTTGAGCCTGCTTGTGGATTACAAAAATATAATTAATAAAACTATACCTCTCTTTAATGACTTAAAAGTTCTAGATGAGCAGTTAAGGATACAATTCTGTATATAGGAGAAAAACAACTCTTAATATTTGAAGTCGCCAATTATGTTTTGATTAGCGAAATAAAAAATATACAGCTGCAAAATATATCATGTCTTATACTATAGACATAAAATCATGATAAGGTCCTATGAAAATAAAATAAAAATGTTCGCATGTGCGTATTTATTAAACTTTCTTTTTAAACTGATAAATTTTACACGATCTTTTTCTTTGCACATTCTTTCATTCTGTTTTGTTAGTGTAATGAATACAGTGGATGATTCATTGGAAAACTCATCAGTAGCAACAGATCAAAGTAATGCATAGGACAGCTTTAATTCAATCAAATGGCTGTTCTTGAATCAAGAAGTGGAAGCATGGTTTTGTGCTGGAAGTCAATGTAGCTTAGTATTTTCCTTTAACTTTCTATTATTCTTGTTAAGCAATGACATGTATATGTAATGTTGAGCGTCATCACGATGCCTCAGTCATTGATATTTCTTGTATCAAATTTCAATTCTTTGGTAACAGCGAAGTTGGATTCATCGAATTATTTGATCTGGAACATGCAAGTTAAAAATGCTACGAAAGCTAATGAATAGTTTGAGTATATCACTGGATAGATTGAAAAACCTGGAAAAAAAAATTGAGGATACATCTGGAAATCAAGTACATATAATCCAGAGTATGCGATGCGGAGTCTAATAGATACCCAGTCATTATCTTATCTCACTGCTTCACTTTCATAACGAATGTTCTTGAATCAGCTCATGCATTGATCAAGTATGGAAAAATCTTGAAAATCGATATAGCACATTAACAAGATCATCTCATGTTCATGACTTGAAACAACAATTGTATAATGTTTCCAAGGATTCAACCATGGAAAAATATATTAAGACAATCATAGAATGTGCAGAGAGGTTAACTGTTGTGAATTATATGATAGAAGAAGATGACCTTATCTTCTATACTCTCCATAGATTATCATCAGAATTTGATCAACTAAAGACATCTATAATAACAAGAGGTGACACAATAAAATTTGCGAGACAAAACTTAAGCACGTAAATAAATCCACATGATATCCTTTATATGGGGAAGTTATAAACATGATACTGCATCGAATTCACGGAGGAGGTACTTGTTCATTGTTTGAAACCTTAATATGAATTCCATCTCCAAAATCCAACATTGGTGTTCGACCAATTTTGTCTCCTCCCTTGATTTTCGTCCACCTATCAAAAATATCAAAATTGCATAGCTAAATGTTTAATTTTCGGCCCTCCTAAATTACATTTGAAATTTAAAATTTAAAACCTAGGTACAATTTTTAAAAATTACATTTCAGCCCTCTTAAATTACATTTGACCCCCTTCATTTCTAAAAAACAATCTTCCACCAAAATGTGGAATCTTAATTTCACCCCATGTCCAATATTCTACTTCTTAATAAGACTTTTACAAGTCTTGTTTCCGTACAATGCACGAGTAGATTATTGATAGATATTCTTTCATAAAAAAAAGTTTGCAATTAAGTTACTAAAATGTTTATAAATTTTTTAAATCAACCTTAATGGAATAAATTTGTGTGTGCATATTATACTTCGTAAGCGTTAAATTTTTTATTTGAATCTAAAAAGTTAATGCATGCATATTCACTAAACTTGACACTACGTGTACTAAACGTGTTTAATATATACGAAGTATATAATTTTAGCTGATTAAATAAATTAAAAAATCACCTGTATTTGGTGACCAGGATGTGGAAAAAGGTTGCCATGAACGCTCTAGTGAAATCAGCACCTGCGCATTGTCTCATTCCTCCACCAAAAGGCATAAAGTTTTTTGTTATAACACTTGAATCCAACTCCTATAATATTTTCATCAACCATTACTATTAATTACTTTCTTCACAAAAAAGAAAAAAATTATCGCAAAAAAAAGTGGAAGATAAAATTATGCACCTTCCAACGATGGGGCTTGAAATCCAATGGATCATTGTAGGTTTTAGGGTTTAATTGTTGAGCAGAAGTGGCAACCAAAATAGTCCAACCGGCCGGAATTGTATAACCTGCAAGGAGATATATATTACATTTTATGCACCATTTTTTTTCCTCAAATTTCATCAAAATTTCACTAATCTTTCCTATCATAATATAGAGAATTTCAATTTTTTTTTTGGGTATCAATACCGTTTACTTGAACATCTTTCATGGCTCTTCGTAATAAACCTGGAGAAACATTTGCCAACCTAGGGCTTGTTTGGTAACACTTCCTGTTTTCTGTTTTGTGTTTTCTATTTTTGTTTCCTAATTTTTGTTTTTGTTTTAAAAAAAACAAAAATAAAAAACTTGTTTGTGTTAAGCTGTTTTTAGTTTGTTATACATATAGACTCTATAATGTGTGTGTATAAAGACTTATATACATATATACATGTATATAAGTATATATCAAAGTTTATATATATTTATATAAGTATAATATACTTATAATATATACAAGTGTATATAAGTATATATCAAGTATATATAAGTATATATCAAGTGTATAATATACTTATAATATATACAAGTGTATAATATACTTATAATATATACAAGTGTATACATGTATATAAGTATATATCAAAGTTTATATATTATATATATTTATATAAGTATAATATACATATATATTTATATATATAATACTTATACAATACTATATAATTATATATATTTATACATATACATATGTATTATAATATACATATACATTATACATATATATATGTATTATAATGTACATGTATATACATTATATTATACATTATACATATATGTATGTATTATGATGTACATGTATATACATATAATGTATATGTATAATGTATTATAATGTATATACATAAACATATTTATTATATATTATACATATATACATATATACATATATATACATACTTGTAATATACTAATATATAAATATAATATATATAAGTATGTATATATATGTATACACTTAGATATATTAATATATATATATATATATATATATGTATGTTTGTTTGTATGTATGAATATGTATATGTGTTTGTGTGCGTGTGTGATATATGTATATAAGTGTGTGTATATATACATGTATATAAGTACATATACACAAATATGTATAAATATACATACATATGTATATGTATATACATATATGTATAATTATATACATATATATTATTTGTATAATATATATGTATAATTATATATATATATATATATGTATTTATATATATTATAATATACATATTATATAAATATATATATTATATGTATAATAAATATATAAGTATATATAAATAAATGTATAATATGCGAATATATAATTATATATACGTCTAGTGTATATATATACACGTATACATATACATATACACATAGTTGGTTTTTGAAAATAATGAAAACTGTTTTTGAAATAAATGAAAGCTCACTTTTCATACTTTCACTTTTTTTGAAAATAATGAAAACTGTTTTCAATTTTTTGGAAGTAAAACATCAACCAAACATATTTTTTTCTCAAAAAACAGAAAATTTAGGAAATAAAAACAGAAAACAGAAAACGAAATGGTTACCAAACATAGCCTAAGCGTTTCATTTATTACCTGTCATTACCACATAAGAGTAGCAATTAATTAAGTTAATCAGAATGATGATTGTTTGACAACATAAATTTTCTACCCTTTCCAATTTTTTTTTTTAAAAACAAGCAAGAAATTCAATTAATGAAAAATAGTTAAACCAGGTAAAAAAGAAATAAATTTCGTTCAGAAGTCCGTTTGCATTATTTTCCACATAAACAAGGGGGGAAAAATGCAATTATATGGCCAATAATTAGTTTTCCGGTAGATAAATTAATTATACCTCAAGTGTAAAAGGCATTGCTTTATATTCATCCCATGTGAGCGAAGAATCGGGATTTTCTCTCTTGTTGAGTATTGCCTCATGCTCAGCCTGGTAAATAATCAGCATGCCCCATATGTGAAAAAAATGTAAATAAATTATTTAAATTCATATAATTAAAAGACCAAAAAGGGTTAGGTAAATGCTTTCATATCCACTCCCCTGCTTCTTTAGTATAATTATGTGATGCAATAACATCGTTATCTCATCTGTTAACTTCAAGGGGTTGGCCTGGTGGTCAAGGTGTGGATTTAGAGATATGTTATCTCTTAGTCTCAAGGTCGAAACCCGTCGGGTGCTATTAATTTTTATTGGATCGGTCCGTACAAGGCAAAAGTCGTGGCTTTAAGTGGTGCTCCCACAAGTAAACGGTGAAATTAGTCCCCCGAGGACTAGTTGGCATGTTGGGGGTAATTTCAAAGTTGGTCGGATATCTCGGCTATCAAAAAAATAGTTATCTCATCTATTCGTTTTGTATGTACTTTTTTTTTTTTAAATGAAAGAATATTTCTGCAAATTAATTCGCATAAACAAAAACGAAAAAATATTGTATATATGCAAGAGCAGAGACTAAAAAATAACTCCGGAATTGGTGATGCACTTACCCGAAGCTCATTGAGCACTGTAGGGTGTTGAGTGAGTAAATTAAATGCTAATGTAATAGCCGAAGAAATGGACTCAAAGCTGGCAAATAAAGCTCCAAAAACGAAGTGGACAATGAAATCTTCTGTCAGGAATTTCTCACTACCCATCTCTCTGACGGCTTGATCAAGAAGGTCTCCTTCATTTTTCTCTGGTGCCTCGCGTTTCTCCCTTAGCTTATTCCTTATCATGTTTATTATCATTTTTTGTTCCTGAAAATGTAACATAAATCTTACTCAAAATGAATATTAAGGATAAATTACAGCAATGGTCCCTATAAGTGGCGGTGGGTTGAGAAATTACAAGGACAAAATCGAGCCAAATGAAAGTGCGAGTAAAATTGAGACAAAAGACAAATTATATGGATCATTGCTGTAATTTACCAAATTTATAACTCTAATGACATATGATTAGGCATTTTAGAAATTACCTTTAGACATTTGTGGAAAGCAGTACCGGGAATGTTCAAAGGGAAGGACATAAGACCATGTAAAATTCTGGTAAACTTGTCACTTAAATTATTCGATGACTTTTGAGGATCATAACCAATCATATGCTTAGCTGTGCAGTCAAAAACCATCTGCAATTGCAAAGATAATATTACAACTTATGACCAAACCAAAGCTGCTCTTTTTAATTTTCTCGCGCGCGCACACATTATTTATACATGTACGCGTATCTGCTTTTTCTTTTTTCTAGTTTGGATCACACTAACATAAATTTTCTATTTGCACAAAAGTTAAAAGTACATATATATAGTTGATTTCTTGTACCTACGGGTTTTTGTTTGTTAGTTAGCTCGGGTGTATTTGGACATGTTCATCTGGTTAGAAAAAAAAAAGAGAGTCAGAAAAAGAAGTGAGTCTGAAGTTGTACTGTAGCGACGGCCTCTTTGACATTGATAAGTTCGCGGGTGGACCAAGTGGCAAGAGTTATGCAGATCATATGGTGGATTTGAGGAAGCAACCTATCCTTGAGGCTTTCAGTACCAAAGTGATTCAAAACTATGCTTCTTACGTATCTGTGAACAGCGCCGAATGCATTGGTCTTGGATTCTCCATCCATTTTAAACAGTTTCGCAAACGAGTCCAAGTACCACATCTCTACTGATCTCCCTTCTTGCAAAAATAGGTAATGGTTTACTTCTGGATCTGTCGATATGATCACGGGTCGACCCGCTAAGCTGGTTCGGAACACTGGTCCATATCTGTAGATGAGAATGAGAGAGGAGAGAGAGAGAGAGAGAGAGAGAGAAATGGCATTAGAACCAATTAGATCTATCACAATTAGCAAATGAATAGAGATGTGGTCAAATAGGTGCTAATTTTTACTCAGCCTGTGTTTGGTTACAAGAATCCAAATACATGCTTACTTCTCGTGTCCAACTACTTTGTGATGTTTGGTAGTATGATAGTTGGAATGTTTTCCAAAAACAGAAACAATAAATATTTTTTTTACACGTCCTGAAAAGTTGGATGTTATACTGAAACAGTATTGATAATAATTCCTCAATTAAATTTTCAATGTTTAAAATTGCGCAATAAAACAAACAGGAGTACTGCTCGTCAAAAGATGAGATTGCATCCACAGTAATTGAACTATTAGACAAAAACGTTAACATGCGGTTGATTTTTAACGGTGAGTATTATATTTTAGATTCTAAATTCTAAAATGCCAATTAGAGCTTTTTAGGTTATAATGAGAATACATAAAAGTGTTTGGATGATATTACGTAAAATAGATTTTATACGAGAGCATGTGTAAGACGTACTATTCATGAAGCTTTATCATGGAGAAAGAGACTGGGAGAAGAAACACTAATGGAGGACGAAACACTCATAACGAGGGTTGGATTCTAGTGATAGGGAGAAGAAATTGGGCAAACAAGCAGATTTTATCAGATATGAGGAAGATTTTCAACAGTTATGGAGTGGTAAGGGACATCTTCATTACAAACAAGAGAAGCAAAATTACTGAATAAGAATTGCTTTTATCAGATATGATTGCGAGGTTTCAACTGAGATGGCCATTCTTAAAGCGAATAGGCTATGGATTGACAACAAAAAAAAAAAACTATTCGTTTTGAACATAGTTTTAATAGAACGAACAGATCACTAGGGAAGAATGATTTGACCCACAAGATATGGAGGACAAAATCAAGCAGACAGGGGGAGTACAGATTCCTCAATTCAATAAAGGAGAACTATTTCTCATATGCCCAAATCTTGGGAGGAGACAAGATTGAAAAAATTATACAACATAAGTCTACGGCAGGAGCAATCCAAACTCACATCCTGCTCTTATAAATCTCACCAATTTTATGTAGTCCAGAGATTAGAGGGTTCGAGAGAGGAAGATCACTACCTAGCCGTTGTTTGCTTTCTTCATCAACCGAGGTTGGAAAATTTAGCTTCAGCCCTTAGGAACTTGTTTTCTGTAATTGCATGAATTTGGTGTTTAATCAGGTGAATTTTAGGATCTGACCAAAGAAAAACTAGGAAAAAACCAGAATCCAACACCGACCGGTGTTAGAAAATCGAATGATCAACGTTCAAGCCCACAACGCCCTTTACGGATCTTAAGAATAATGGATTACCAAACGAGACAAACAAACATGCGTAATAAAAAAAATAGAAAGAAAAAAACGAGACACAAGATATACATGGAAAACCTCAACGCGAGAAAAAATCACGGGAGCCACACCAATCCACTATAAATCGAATCAATGAGTACAAGTCTTCTCACAATCTCTCTGAGATTTGTGTTTTCTCTTGTCTCTCTCTCTCTTTGAAAGCTTTTTTATTCTCTTAATAGATCTCTTAATATCTTAAAAACCTCTCTAAAGATATATAACAAATCATATCTTGAAGCATATCTCTTAGGAAACTTCCCAAAAGAGATATATATCAAATCCCTAAATAATAAGATAGCATCCTAATTAGATTAAGAAAACAAATCTTAAAGATCTTGTAATAGGATTCTCATGCATCCCCTTACTAGCGGTAGCAGTAGTCACTACCGGTAGTTCCAAATACTGCCCAAAAAAATCAAAAATATTTACTACCAATAGTTCTAGGCACTGCTGACACTTACTATCGGTAGTTCGAGACAATATCCAAAAAATCTATTTTTTACTTCAAGGCATTAAATCAACCCGGATGGGCATTCCAATGGGGGGATCCTCACCTCCTAACAATCAGCACCACCCCGGTCGACAAATCAAACGCTGAGGCCCACGTTTGTATCTATTTACGTCCTCAGATCCCCAGGGGATTTCAAGAGGGCAAGATTACCGTTCAGAATATTTTATGCTACAATGCTTTAATCAATGTTCATGATATGGCGATGTTTTATGCAGGATTACCATTCAAAATATGTTACGCTACTATGCTTTAATCAATGTTCATTATATGAAATGTTTTATTAATGTTACTTTGTTGTTAGATTATCGTTATTTTGTTGGTATTGAAAATCTGAGTAATTAAAATATCAGATATGCCATGTTAAATATTGCATATGCCATGTTATAGTCATCATGCTGCCCGTTTATCAGTTGTTTGAATAAATTTGTGAATGTGATTTATTTTTTGAAAAACTTAGAAAGCATGTTAAACACAATTAATGACGTTAACAGAAGAATATTCTAGATTGTGCCGATGGGCTCTATTTCAGACTATGTGCCACCCTTTAATGCATGTTTTCACACTGCACAAGTATAAATTAACTCACATTGAGAGATTTCGTGCGTACAGGATAGCCTCGTATGACAAATCGTTTATGTATAATTGTTGTCAATGGCATTATGAACTTTTGTGTCTTTTGTAGTGATGTTGATGTTGATGTTGTTGGAATTCTGATTATAATGCTAATTGAAGAAAACCTGAATAAAATGTTAGAAGTTAAAGTTTTTGGTTCAAGTACCAAGACAGATTTTGTGGGTTAGTGTCCCAAGATGGATTATAGTGGTTCAAGTCTTCATATTCATTTTTTTCTAAATTAGAGTCTCGAGATAGAGTTTGGTAGTTCAAGTCCTCATATTCACTCTTTTTCCAGGTTAGAGTCCCGAGATGAATTTTAGTGGTTCAAGTCCCCATATTCACTTATTTTCCGAGTTCAAGTACTGAGATGAATCTTTTGGATTAGAGTTCCTTATACATTACTTTTTCGAGTTCAAGTTCCGAGGCGAGATATGTTGGTTCGAGTCTCTATAGTCATTACGTGGGTTAGAGTCCCACCGGGCGTCATCCTGACTTAAAAAAAAATAATAAAATAACTCATTTATGTGTTATTTTACTATTTTGCAATTCATATCCGCGTCTGTTGTTATTAACTCTACTGAAATGTTTATTCTTGCACTTGATATTACTATTGTTATGTTGTTTCTGTACATTGTGTTGCTTGTGTTGTATTCTTTGAGTTTGAATTTTAGGTAACCTTTTCTATTGAGTTTCATTACTCATCGATGCTGTGAAACCCTAATTCTTTTAATCAATTAAATTATTTTAAAATTTTAAGTTTATAGTTATTAATTTTATGAAGTCAAAAACAAAAAAAAAATGATGATTCTTTTGTCTAAATTCAAATTTTAATGAAAATAGCAGTAATGTGATGATGTTATTAATTTAACCGACGAGGGACACAGGAATTATGTCCGATCACTCGAGATTACCGAATTCGCAATATTTTCGATCGCGTAGATATATAAATATATACATTAATTTTACGAGATTTGTCCGCGATCAAAATTGATCAGATTTTGTACCGAACAGTCGAGATGGGACCGGGTAGGCCCAACCTATTCTCTCATGACTAGGAGTTGTAGGCCATCATGAATATATTTTTTTTTTTGATCTTACTTATAACATACACTAGGATTTTTAATCATGCATATATTTGAAAACCAAAATTTTACATGTGCAAAACTAGTGTAGGCCAATGGAAACACATGCATTGGGAGACTTTGGAAGCAAGACTTGCTCCTCCACTACTGCTACACGGCAAAACACACACACACACACACTAAGCATATGCAAATCCTTTTGGGTCTATAAGTACACACACCTTACAAGCACACTAGCACTTTACATATTTGAGATTTTCTAGCTTTTTAGAGAGAGAAAGAGAGGGAGAGGGGAGACCATAGCAAAAGGAAGTTAGGGGGGGCTCGGGTCAAACTCGGGTCAGTCTGTAGTTGAGCTCGGGACTCTCAAATCCGAAGCAAAACGCGACCGAAGGTACCGACTTTCATTCCTCTACTTTACGCACCTTGTGTTTAAATGCATTTCGTTTTTATCTCGTTTCGTTTTGGGTCGAGATTTTTGATAATATTTGTAGCTAAGACACCATACTACTCATGCATGTTCAAACCCGGAGTCGTTATGTTGAAAAATACGAAGTTTTGGCCATTTGAATGGAAAAAAAAATACACTGTCCAGTTTTACCGGTAGTATGTCTTGTTTAATCGCTCGGAGTTTTTATTCTACTACTTTTCTACGAAAAATACTTATTAGGGGTTGTAGACGACACATTTTAGCATACATGCGTGTTGGACCTGAGGCTCGGAAGGCTCGGGAATGGGAGAAACTCACTGTCGAACGCAGCTGATTTTTCAGCTGTTGAAACGCAGCTTCTGGACAGTTTACACTGTCCAGTTTTGGGCAATCCGGGCAGCCCCCTAGTCAGGCAGCCCTTGTTCGGGCAGACCTTGTTTGGACAGGCCCTGGTTTGGGCAATTTCTACTCGGGAAGACCCTGTTCGGGTAGCCCCTGGTTTGGGCAGTTTTGATAGGCCTTGTTTAGACAATTTTGGTAGCCCCTTTTCGGGCAATTTCTGTTCGGGCAGCCCCTGGTTCGGTCAGATCCTGCTCAGGCAGCCCTTGTTCGGGTCAGTTTTGACACAAACTTAGTAGGCTTAGCCTGCGTTTAATCTCGTATAAGTTTTTTTTAAGTTTCGAAATGAAAAACATTATTTTACCGGAAACATTCGTTTGAGCCAAAAATATTTTTACCCAACCCGAAACTTAGTGGTTGACCGAGACTCATCACTTAATCCTTAAAAACAGTACCTTAGCCGAACACTTAGAAAAAAATTAAACCACGTGACCCTTGGACACATCGAACACTGTTTTTGACACGAGTCTAATAAACTGTCGGAATATGCAACATTTTTATTAAAAAAATAAATAAATTAGATTACGGTCATGCTAAATCCTATGACCCTTATGCTAGATCCCGAAGTCGTTGACGCGTAGGGCAGTACGAGAGCTTTCAGACGAACGACTATCGAGGCGAGTTTTGTTATGCCTTGTTTACCAATTTTATGAAGAAAAAAAAGTACATATTTATCCTTTTTTGGCAAAAATTCATGTATTTAGTATCCATGTTATTTGTATTGAAATCAATTAAAGGAATATTAAGATATTTATCGAAATCATGAAAATTGCTCGAATTATGAAAATTTGCATAATTGAGAAATTGACAAAGTTGACATGTTTGGTAGAAATATGGTTAACAAACAATATTTTCATGCTATTCGGATTTACTTTTATAGATTATTGAGAGAATTATCGATTAAATGTTCATACGGTGCCCCGACCGCCAGGGGATAAGAAATATGACGAGGTGAATGAAATAAGGTTAAAGGATCGACGACCGATAGATTCGCCGGATGACGTCATGCCGATTTTATATCTGATAGGGTAGCTCCCTATATTCGGTGACCGTTGAACAAAATAACTGAATATTATTCTAAATGGATATTGTTCCTAGAAGTGAAAATTCACTTGGAACCTGAAATGAGAAGTTAGACTTCAGAAAAAGAATTACGATTCTTTATAAATGTGATGGATCACTTGGCATAATTGTGAACTATAAATTATTTTAAATTGCACACATACGAGAAAAGTCATTTTCTGCTTGAAATTCGATAAGCATTGTTATAACGAAATTCACACTAGCCTAGTGCTTAAGAGTTGTTGTTGATTACAACTACAGGTGCTTCTGAAGTCGAGGACGCTGCGTGATTTTGTGTATCTTCGCCAAGTTATTAGATTTTCATGTTGTTAGTAATGTACTTTCTATTTCAGACTTATGTTTTTGTACTTTTTGATACCTGGCCGAGCCGCCTGTGGCCGAGCCGAGGATTCTACTATGGATGATGTAATAGTTAATTTATCACTAGCACTTCGGGACTATTTTTAATGTTATTCCGCACTTTTTTTTATATCGCACTCTAATATTATGGAAATCCCTAAACCAGTTTTATAAATTGAGGCCTTGATGGATTAAACCCCATCGGCCGGTCGCGACCATGTGTTTTTGAGACGGGTCGTGACAGATGCAATTTCTATGTTTCTAGCAATTCATGCCAGATCTAGAAATAAAGACAGAGGATCTGGCCGGGCAAGAGATGTCGAGAGCTGTCGATGAAGAGTTAGTCACACGGCTGCCTTATCCCTAAATAGCTCTGTCTATAATGTACTTTAAAATCAGATGTAAACCCATAAAGGTTATTTTTATCATTTTATTTTTCACGTTTTTAAACTCTATTTATTATCTATTTTTAATCAATAAATTTGAGATTTTATTTTATCTTTTGGTTTACACAATAAAATCATACTAAAAGAATTTAAATAGAGTTCCGAAAAGTCGAGGTGTTTCACATTCTCTCTCGATGTAGGGCTAGATCATGACTATTGTGCCTAACTATTTTCTCAATGTTTCCCTCCTTTGTCTGCATCCATAAATCACGTCTCTTAATATTTCCTTTCTTCATTTGTGGGAAATGCATGGCAATTGAATGACTGCTCATGCATGCAAAATGTCGTTGCTTTAAGTTTCCTGCACATGGAATTTTTTAACAGTTAATTAAGTGTTAAACGATACCGCTTTGTTATTCCGTACCTTTTAATCGTGTGTACACACCTTTATAGAGTAGTGACACTTGTCCTCTTTTTATTGGCTGACAAATTAGCATGTTAACGGGAGTACAAGCAGAACTCTTGTTCCCCCACATCAACAGCAGGTGGACGATTTTGGCTTCGAGTTGTTGCTCTCAAAAATATGCATGACCTGCTCATAGGGTGTTTTAGTTTTAGCTGTAATTTTATTGATTTTTTTTTATCTTTCTCTTGTTTTATGTTTGTATTCATTAGGTGATTTTGAACTTTTAGGTGGTTCTTCGGTTCGCCTCTTGCCAACTTAGCTTTGAGTTCAGGCGGCACATAATGTTTTTGCTTTGATAACTTATAAATCATTGTATCATTTTGCCTCTGGCTCTGATTAATAAATTTATTTTTGCCAAGAAAAAAAAGAGAACAATGTGTAAATTTGTATAGAGAATTTAAGAAGTTTATCCGGAGCCAATTTGGGAGTTATGCATTATGCTGTTCATTTTTTAAAATCCATTTAATATAATGTATTTTAAAGTAGAAGCCAAACAGAATTAACAAAAAGTCTAAAATGTCATAATATGACGGCCAAACAGCCTCTAAAAGTATAATATATGATTATCTCCTTGGGGCACTATTTTTTGTTGACCGAAACTCTGTGGTTACCAATGGGAAACGCAAAGCAATTGAGGACTAGTAGTTACTAGTTAGTGCTTTATAAGTCATAATAAAAATATATAAACAAAGCATGTTTTACGTAAGGCCGAATTCCAGTACTAGAATCAATCACTAAAGATTATTAGAGATTTATCCAGTTATTAACTTTAGGATCTCGAGAATTAGTCAGCATTAAGTTAGAGGTAATTTCAAAGTCGATAAGATACCTCGACTATCAAAATTAAAAAAAACAACATGAGGAATATCATGCGGCAGACACAGATTTTTTGAAATATCTCTGTCCTCAATTTGTGAAATAATGAAAAGCAAAGTGTTACAATTATAGACATATTTATTACTATTCTTTGAATATGCATGGTATACACCCCTTAAAGTTTCTTGAATTTATTAATGATTTGCATAAAAATTTATAATCTTTATATAAAAAATCATAATATATGCTTAAATTTTCAAAAAATAAAAACAAAAATTGATAACGCACAAATATAATGAATTCAAATCTAATGTTATGAATCTTTATACAAAATTCATGAGTTCAAGATTTGATATTATGAAATTTTATGCAAAATATCATGAATTCAAGACAATTTAAGATATGCATATCGTACACACTCAAATAAATGTTCGTATTATATATTATTTCTCTAATTAGAAACAAATAGCATAAACCTCAATGTTACGTGCATTAGAAAATAGACATGCATCGTCGATGTTGTAGATCAGATATATAGGTACATGAAAAAGAGCAGGCTAAATTAATTATTCTTTGAAATAGTGTAGTATTTTTTGTGATAAGTAATTATTTTATTTTTTACCATAATATTTAAAATTAATTATTAATCTCTACGAAAATAATCTGTACATGCACCGAAATTGAAGTTGTTTCCGAAAAGACAAAGAATAAGACTGAAAAGATTTTAGCCAAAAAAAAAACAAAAGAGAGACTGAAAAGATGTAATCAGAATTTTATACTATTTAAATTATAATGTTAAGGGGTTGATTGGATAGTGTCTTATGGGGTGTCTTAATTAAGACATGTCTTAGCTAGTTAAGCCGGGGTGCCTAGGCTTGCCTATAAAGTGTTGATTGGCCAAAAATTTGAGGATGGCCAAAAATTTGAGGATGTGTTAATTAGCAATGGGACTAATTAACCACCCATCATTGCCTTAAGGCACCCTCCTCCCAGGCTGACTAATACACCCACACCTTAGTTTTAAAATGACCAAAATATCCTCTCCACCCTTTAATATATACTTATAGGTATAATATAATTAGTATGTATATACATATATTAAAGTGTATATATATACTTATATGTATATTCGAAATATATATACTACAAAAATATATAATTTGTTTAGAAATATATATATTATAAAAATATATCTATAAACATATTTACTGCATTGGTCTAGTTCAGAGCTACTACCACGGATATTCAATTGCTATGGTCAATTTACGCTCTCTAAAAATTTTTTGGTCAAAAATAAAATTTCAAAATTATGGCGCCACATCTAATACCGGTACGTATCTTTCATATTCTCGATACCTATACGTTGCAACCGATATTATTACTTGTCTCAATACCACTATTCAAAGCAGATATACCCACACCACAAACAAATTAAGATATATTACCTATCAGCATATGGATTTACCTTTGAATTCTCTTCTTAATGAAGGGATGGAGATCCAAGGATCGGCTAGGAATGAGCAAGTGAAGAGTCTCCCCAATGAGAGGCAAACCCATGGACCCTGGAGGCAGAACTCCATTACTGAACCTTGGATTCCTCCACTTATGAACCCAGTGAGTTATGAACATGGTGACCAATGCTACAACAACTAATACCACCACTGACCACATTTTTGTACTCAAAACAGTTGATAGCTTAGTTATCTGTAGCTTAGACCATGCAACTACAAGAGGGAGTTATATACAGTTGATGGCGTAGTTAGTTTACTTGAGCTTATAGGTTCAATTTGAAGGTAGTCAAAGTTTCTTATACAAGGGGGCCGAATACTATAATACTCAAGGGCCAGCTGAATATGACATGAGACATTATTAAATGTAATCGTGATAAGAAATGGCTCAACAATTAGGTAAGTAATCAATTCGTCTAATGCCAAAATGATACGTAATAGAAATTGGGTTAAATAGTTATATGATTTGTTTTTTAAATTCTTTTGTGCCAGAACACTTGAAGCGATTGTAATAATCAATAATCGGCTACAATGGGCGCGAAAGACGAAAACTTTGGATACAAACGGATATGGGAATTGGCCAACTCGTGTGTGAACTCTTTGTATCACCATTCACCAGTATATATGAGTGTGTAATGGTATTAGAAGATGTTGATGTGACACCCCAGCCAGGCCGTGGTGCCAGCTGTGAGGCCGGTGTCTGGGAGATGGTGTCTCAGTGAGACGTTCGGATGGGTAGTCAAGGGTCCCACATTGCTTGGTAGATGTAAGTTCAGTAGTATTTATAAGATTATGAACCTTCCTTGTACAATGCCTTTTAAAGTCGTGATGACGCCAACACCAAATGGAACTTCACAGTTAAGCGTGCTTGTCCTGGAGCAATCCAGGAATGGGTGACCTACTGGGAAGTCTATGGGGTTTGGGCGGCAAAAGCGGACAATATTGTACAAGGCGGGAGCGGGTCGTTACAGTTGATGACAGCCATGCAATACCTATATGAAAGTCAGTGAAATAATGAAACACAGAGGTCGGTACATTATTTCAAACGTTCGTTGCCTGCTTGAACCGAAAAAAGCTTCACATTCTTACATGCTTTAATTCCTCAGTGTTTCATTGACTTAACCCGCATATTGTTTTTTTTTTTCCTGTTGAGTTAGGGCAAAGGACAGAGTAGTAAAAATTTGGGTCACATGGGTTGAGCTCGACTATAGCACAAGACATGGTGATGATTAGTCATTATTTTAGGTGAAAACTCTATAATTTAAAAGAACTTAATTTTCCTTTTCTTTCCATCTTGAAAAAGAAAGAAAAATAAGTTTTCAAAAAACAAAATTACAGCGTACAAATGTAAAAATATATTTAACACATGCAAGCCTCGTTTGAATATTACGAAACTTTTGGTCACAAAATGAATTGAGCTTAACTGACAACGACATCATTTTACTCGGTAAGGATACTTTGTTTTATACCAATAAAAAAAAGTCATTCTCGCATCAGTCGCGTGGAGTTCACGCCAACATTTCATGTGTAACTTGAAAACTATGTAAGCGGAGTATTCTATTCGATGGACAGAAACATATAGTAACCCTATCTTTATCTATTTTTTATTGGTTGTGATATTTCTAGATCATGAAATATTGGCTGTGAAACAGCGAGCTAGGTTGACTACTTGTATTGGATTTACCAATAATTTCATTTTTTACATAATCAAGTAAGTTTATAACAGGTTGATTTGTTAAAGGAGGGTAGGTGGAGGCAATTTTTCAACATCGTTTGCTGAGGAAGTAATGTGTTGCGTTGGTTTTGTAAATGGTTGAAAGATAAAGTACGTGTCTACTAACACATCTAGGGCCGGCCCCAAAAACTACAGCGTACAAATGTAAAATTATAGTTAATACATGCAAGTCTCATTTGAATTACGAAACTTTTGGTCACAAAACGAATTGTGCTTAACTGATAGTGACATCATTTTACTCGGTAAGAATACTTCAATTTATACCAACAAAAAAAGTAAAAAGTCATTCTCGCGTGGAGTTCAAGCCAGCATTTCATGTGTAACTTGAAAACTATGTGAGTGTGGAGTATTCTATTGGATGGACAGAAACATAAAGTAACCCTATATATCTTTATCTATTTTTTTCATTGATTGTGATATTTCCAGATCAAATATTGGCTGTGAAACAGCTAGGTTGACTAGTATTGGATCTACCAATAATTTCATTTTTCACATAATCAAGTAAGTTTATAACAGGTTGATTTGTTCAAGGAGGGTAGGTGGAGGCAATTTTTCAACATCGTTTGCTGAGGAAGTAATGTGTTGTGTTGGTTTTGTAAATGGTTGAAAGGGAAACTACAACTTACAAAAGATCAATGTTGAAAGAATAAAGTCTACTAACTCATCGAGCACCGGCCCCAAAAACTTGGGGTCCCTAGGTAAGCTTAAAAAATACAAAAATTAGTCAAAATGACAAATTTCGGCTCATTTGCACCATTAAAGACGGGTTAATCTAATTTATGAGCTAAAGTCCATTGGTTGAAGAGTTTTAATGCCATAGGTTTTTTTTACACGATTTTGCCCCTGTCTTGTCTTAGCCACTGTCAAGATATTGATCGTATCAGAAAAAATAACACGTATAAGTTTATCTGGTGACATTATTAACCGAAAACCTAACAGACAATGTTATCTAGTAAAATTAGTTATTCCATATCTTACAAACAGATAAAGTTATCTAGTAAAATTATGTATATTAGATAACGTTATATATTCAAGTTTTATTAGTAAAGCTAACAGATAAAGGTATCTCTTAAAAGCCACAGATCATGTTAACTGAGAAACACTAACTGATAACGTTATATAATAAAACAAACATGTATTATTGGATAATATTATATGTTCGTTTGTTATATATATTAGCCAAATTAGAAAAATAAAACATATAAGTTTACTATATATAACATTATGATCAATCGGAAACGTTATCTAGTAAAATTAGTTATTTCATATCTTACAAATAGATAAAATTATCTAGTAAAATTATTTATATTAGATAACATTATATGTTCAAGTTTTATTAGTAAAAATAATCGATAATGTTATATAATAAAACAAACATGTATTATATATATAGAGCTCAGCTATTGAATGCCCAATGGGGACTAGTTAATGTTGTCATTTTCACATGTATGTACATTTTTTACCCCAATGCTATGTACTTTTTCATAAAAAGGGTATGAACCTTTTTTAGCCCATATTTGTGTAAATAATGAGTTTGCCCTTAACTAATATAAACAGACGTTTTTAGGTTTTCAAATGAGATTCAAAAGTCAAAAATATCCCTCATTTGTCATTGGCACTGGTATTCCCTTGTAAGAAATCGATTTTAGTATGGATTTTTTTTCCCTTCTTGTTTTTTTGTTTTTTTATAAGTTTTTTCTAAATAAAGTAGTTTATTTAGTCTTTAATGAATCTGTATTCATATTTGGCCCATTTATTGAACTCTTTCGACTTTTTTTTTGCTTGTGGAAATCAATAAGAAAAATAAAAAAGTATTGATCATGAAAATTTACATAAAACTTAATTTCATTGCTAAGTTTCATTTTTACATGACAAGATACAAAAAAAAAATTGTATAATAAGACCGCGTACCAATTGACAATCTACTGCTCACATTTACAAAAACATGCATGAGCATTGATCTATTTTTTTTGCCCATCAAAAAAAGTCAAAAAATATGAGCCAAAAAAATACTTTATACAACATGCTTGCCAATCAAAAAAATGTTCAAAAAATGTTAGAGCACACTATGCTTGTACATAATATAAACGAAACACAAATAGCAAAATCTATAAAAGAATACCCATTCGCTTCAAAAATCGAACGGTTCCTGCATTTTTCAACAATCTACAATACAAAATGAAGGAGCATGATTGTCAGTCATTTGCTTAGAAAGAAAAAGTTGATACGATTATCAACGATAGGAGTAAATGGTATTTCACATTACCTAATACTTTAAACAAAACACAGGATTTAAGCCAATGTCACTGCTTGATATCTTCTTTTTCTTCTTTTGAGAATGACTGGCACAATCAAAGTCTTCTTTTTCCGAGCAGGTCGTGATATTATGCCCACCGTTCTTGCATAATCCACAAGTCCTTTTTAATTTTCTTGCAACCTCTTTTCCACCTTTCATTCGTTTTGTCTTAGGATGATCTTTGGTTTTTGAAATTGGAGGACAATAAACATCATCAAGCAGTGTATTCCTTAAACTTTCATCATCCAACATTTGAGAATCTTCCTTATGTTGGAATTTATCACAACACTAACGTGATGGTAAATAAGTAGATGGTATTTTGTAGCAATCCTTATAAAGAAACACATTTATAATGTGTCGACAAAGAATTCCCCAAAACTCAAAATGCTTGCAACTACATGTAGCTGTTTCACCATCCCAAAAAATACTGTGCTTGTTGCTATCCACATGGTTATGATGTTTCACAATAAATCCATGACCTTCCTCATGTAACAACGAATATAAAGTTGCTCTTCCAAACTCCTCTTGAAACTTTTTAAAACAAAATGGTGTAAGAACACCGCAAGCTTGCTCTTCTAATGGTGACATTGTTCTCAAAGAGGAACCTCGATATTTTTGTAACATGGTGTTGTGAAATTCTTTTTGTTAGATATCTTCAATACCAAGCTCAACCTATTTATTTGACCAAACTAATATATTAAGTACCATCCGAGTAATAAAAGTACAAATCTCCATTTAAGAAACAAGGGTTGCTAACCTATTTGAAAAAACTTTCCAAATTTGTATGAGATTTGATGTATCGCTTTATAAATGCATTTATACTCTCTGATCTTCCTGTAGTGGTCATTCCTCCAAAGAAATTGTCGCGTAGGTAAGCTGGCACCCAAAAGTATTTGATTTCGTACAAGCCAATTACATACTTGTTGCAATGCAACTTATACTTGTCAACCATTAGGGCCCATTGAACTTCAAACTCTTGAGGTGTTTCCAAGTGATATAGCTTATAAAAAGCTACATATCCCATGCAGAAGATTTTCATTTATACTCCCTCTGTTGTCTGCATTATTTTTTGCATTGTTTATCCAGCCAATTTTTATTCATGTGGAGGATTGCTGGAAAAAATAATTTTAGAACATATATTAGTTTGTACAAAATCATTAAGGAGTGAATAAAAAATTGACTCATATTAATTTTCATTTAATATTGGTTGAAGAAATTCAATTAGAATTTATTTCTATTAAATTTTATATAATTTTAATGGGTTATTTATTAGTGTATAGTCATATTTAGTCGACGACATCTATTCGGATGAATAATTATGTCACTTCTTTTCGTGACTATTGAGAATAGTCACGAATCCTTCTATATAAGGGTGCCCCCTCCATTTGTTAACATAGACTTTTTGCGAGACACATGCATAGAGTTTTGGATTGATTTCACATTTTATTGTTCGAATTTTGAGTCTTCATATGAGAGCGTACAAGTTCATTATTTGGTTTGTTAGGCCCCATCGATTGGAGTGCTATTTCGGTGGGATTCGATTATTTTATCCTAGGAGACAAGCGCCTATCCAAATCGTAAGCACCGTAGCGAGAGTGAAATTTTTCTTAAGGACGTAGTGTTTAACACTAGACTTGATCATTTTCATGCGATTTTTAGGTTTTATCTTTCTATGATTTCGTTATGTTTGATTTCGTTATTTATGTCACGGTAATACAAAAAGTATACACAATTTTTCTAACAAGGTATTAGTGAATGAGCAAGAGTAGTGAGAAGGAATTTTTCAAAAAAAAAATCATGTACTACTCACTCACACGTGCACTCGCATTCTCGACTAATTGTTCGGTTTACTAAATAATGATAATAAGATAAGTCAATTAAAATATGGATAAATTCTATTTTAATTGAAATGAATTACTAAATAAAAAAGAATTATTTATTAAATGTTTAAAAAAAAGGCGAGTCGTTACAAAAAGTACAAGTTAAGTCACAAAACATGAAAGACAAAAGTAAAGTCTTGTACAAAAAGTGATTTACAACTTACAAGACTTTTAGAAAACTTTAGAAAACACAAAAGTAATGCAAAAAAATTATAAATGTGAAAACAGAGCAAAGTTTAAATAAATCAATGCACAATAAAGTCTTCGTTCACGGCGTTGTTGTCGGTTGGATATCTCAGGTCTTTACTCTCGTCTTTGATACTTGGCGTAAAATGCTATGGGAAAAGATAGCACCATAAACTATGAAGCTCGATAAATAATCATACTCTTATACTCAAATTCATGTGTATGACAAGTATGTATGATGCACAGTTGAAAGTAATAACACATAAGTGTGACAAAAATGAAATTTATATCTAAATTCAAGTTGTACTATCGATCCCATAAGTCCAAATGTGAAATCCCAAAACAAATCATGTCTCCAAATCATACAGTTCTAACTATGCTTAATTACCACGTCATAGAACATCAACTGAGCATGCTAATTACTACACCACTGAAACAATGAGCTTATTAGAAAACGAACATTAACCAACGAACGTGACGTCGATAGCATATCGCTTCTCTAGTCCACACTTCTAGGATTCCTAGTCCATTTTTAGAAATTTCTAGTCCACGCTTTTAGAATGTTCAACATCGTTTTTTCGAGGTTAAAATGTAAAAGTTGGTGTTAGCCTATGCCAATGTACTTTTCGTGATTTTAACTTCAGTTTTTTATAACGAGGATTATAGATTATCGCTATACAAATTTCCTCATAGTCAATATTCACATTTTGGCATATCGCTCGATTACGTCAACACCTGCCGGGGTTAACTTTTAGCTTTTTAATTTCTTTCCCATTTCTCATATTATTTTTTTATTTTTATCAATTTTTCATCTCTCCATAACAATTACTGCCATCTTTCTTTTCATTTCACGTAAAATCAATAAGGTAAAAATTTGTTACTTCATAGCTAAGTAATATGAATGGCGGCCGTTAGTTCACGCCTACACGATGTCCATATCACCTGGCTAAAAATTTTGATAATCTTAAAATTTTGGAAAACACACGGGTGACATAGCTTGCCAGTGTTTTGGAATAAAAATTTAATGGGCATTGCACGTTATCTTATTGTGACCGAAGTGACTATTATTATATTCTGTAATTTGGACCGTCAGTAAACCGAGTAGCTGCTGGAATGAAAGATTGTAGATAATAATAATTTTAAGCAAATATGTGTCATGCCTAAAAATTAAGAAATTAGAGGGTGACTTGACACACCCGAATTTCATGTCAAGTGACGATTCTGAATTTTTAATAAGTTTTAGTTGTTAAATTATTTTCATACTTCGTTGCATTATAAGTCAAGAAATTATTTAGTCCCGTTCAACAATTCTTATTCGCGAGGGGAGCCGGAAAACTTTCGAGCACAACAGGTCACAAAGGATCTAAAATATGTAATATGTTATTCAACGTTAGTCTAGAGTTTATCACAAAATCATTTTTAAGTTCAATGTAATAAAAAGCAAAAATCTGAAACAGACCCAATATGTACCAATGGAAGAAATGGTTCTACTGGTAGCAGTTTATAATTATCAAATCAAACAATTTACATTTGTACTAGTAGAGAATGATATTTCTACTTATAGAAGGAATTATTTCAATGGAACAATTGTACTTTATATTGGTAGAGGAGAAAAGTTCTATTGATAGATACTTTATTCAAAATGAGACATTAGTGTCTTTTACCGATTGAAGTGCTATTTTTTATTAAGACAAAAGGCACTCTTGTACCGGTAGAAGCACAAATATCTACCGGTAGAGAGGTCATCTTCTCCATTGAAACATTAGTTTTTCTACTATTGGAGTTTCGTAAAGCTTATGGGGAGGTTAATAAACATTAATTAAAGGTTTAGAGAAGGATGGTTTACCTTAATTCGAAGCTTAGAGGGTGGATTGAGCTTGAATTAGCTTCAAATGGGTTTCTCTCTCTATGGTTGGGATTTTTACTAAAATCATGTCTCTCTCTAGCCCTATTCATCTCTCTCTTGCTCTCTAACTCTAGTATGACTCTAAATCTACGGCGGGAGAAAAGAAGAAGAAGGTGAGGGCTTTTATAAGAGGAGGGGGAAGAAATCAATAGTGAAGAGTGATTCATGGAAGAGAGGATATCATAGAAATGGAGGGGGTGGTCAAGGATGGGAAAGAAAAGGGAGTGATAGGAGAAGCCATGACGGAGGGTGGGTGAAGATGGAGTCGCATAGGAGAAGAGTAGGGATTGATTCGGTCTGATAGTGGGAGAAGAAGGGGAAGGATTGGGTGTGTTAAGTTCTTAAAATAATGATGATGTAATTTAAGTATATGTACTGAGTATATACATATATGAGTATTGGTACATATATGTAGGTACATGGTATGTATATGAATCAGTATATGTATATATGCCATATATATACATATGTACACATGTAACACACATACATACATACATACATATATATATATATATATATATATATATGGGATAATCTAAGGAGAGCCCATTGGGCACTTAAGGTGGGCCCAATGGTGAGTGAGACACTCTTACCAAGAACTGCAAAGGCTGGAAAAATACTTCCTAGTTTAAATACTAATTTAACCCTACTACCAAGAGTATATAATATCAGAAAAGATAAGGCTAAGTTTAGTTACCAAACTGACCCTTTAATATTTTAGTAATATTTTAGACATAAAATGGCGGGAAAATTTTCACCTTTTACCCATTTTGGAGGTCTTTTTTGCTCCATCTGGTAGACCCCGTTGATCTCTCTCTTGGCAAAAGGTTGAACTCTTTTTGGCTCAATCAGGTACAGCTCCCTCTCTCTCTCTCTCTCTCTCTCTCTCCTGGATAGTTAGACTTTGAACTTTTTATAGAAGAGATAAAACATAATGTGTATTCTTTTCTTTTTCTTTTTCTTTTTTGGGATTGTTTTTTCATGAAACCAGAGTTAAATATGAGATTGGAATGTGTTAACTTTTCTTTACTGATAACTATGTTCGTTGTCATCACTATGGATTCATTGGACTCTCAATCTCGTCCCTCTAATATCAATTTGGGCTATTTGTACCCAAACAAATTTTGTAACTCCAATTTTTTAGTACATCCAGTAAAAAAATTAACTTAATCCAAATACACTCTCATCTTATCAAATATTAAACATAATTCTTTTTTCTTTGCGTTCAATCATCAACCACCATGCCCCCCAAATTTCTCCGCCCCTTTACTGACGGAGATGGCCTTAAACTCCAATAGTTTTATTGGATGGAGAGATTAACAAATATTGTATACAATTAGAGGTAGGGCCTCCACTTCCTAATCCAGAGGTTTTATGATTGCACATTTACATTCAATATGCACATCTAATAGACAGTGCAAAATAATATAGCAGTGCAGTTATATAAGGAATGCAAAAAAAAAAAAATTCTTTGTGCTTTTCTTTCTCGCATTTCATTGTCTTATTGTTTGTCTTAAATTTTTATTTTTGTTGTTATTGTTTATTTTTTAATGTTATATTTCTAATTTGTAGGAGAATAGATTGACAATTACTTTCTATTGATTTAAATGAGATTCCAATTGATGAAGAAAGCATTGCACAATTGGAAGAAAATGAATTTCTATTCAATGAGGATCCAATAGGTACCGTTGATTTTGTGCACAATCTCAAAAATGCAACACTTGTTGAATGTGGACAAATGATACATGATGCAGGGATAACTAAATTTGATCCTTTTATTGGGCAATATTTTTTGAGTGAAGAAGAAGCGTTTATTTTCTATAAAAAATATGGATTTAGGAATGGATTCTCAATTTGAAAATACCACACTACCAAGAAAAATGGAGAAGTAAAAAGACGTGACTTCTATTGTCAGTGTGAAGGAAAAGCTCCTTTGAAACTTGTGGATCCATTCAAGGAACAACAAAATAGGCAGTCTGTGAAATGTGAGTGCAAAGCTCGAATGCGGATCACTTTAAGAAATTTTTTTGATATTTTTTCTCAATAATGGCAAATCACAGAATTTGTTAAATAACACAATCATAAATTGCTTGCTCGATCCCTCAGAAGTCCGATTTCTTTCATCTAGTCCAAAAATTAATAAGGAGGATGAAGATTGTATTTTGTTATTAAAAGAATGAGATCTTTCAGTTAGACAAATACTGCGTGTTATGGAACTTGAACAAGATAAAAATCATGATTTGCTTCCATTATTTGAGAAAGATGTTCAAAAACTTTTTACTAGAGTGAGAAAGAAGCATGAAGTCAATGATGCAACAGATCTTCTACAATGTTGTGAATTGGCAAAAAAAGAAAATCACAAATTTCGGTACGCTTTCACAATTGATGAGCAGAGAAAGTTAGAGCATATTGTTTGGTCATCAGCCCATTGTTCTGATTGATACGAAAGATATCGAGATGTTGTTGTGTTTGACACCATTTACAAGATTAACACTTATCAAATGCTTTTTGGTATTTTTGTGGGAGTCAATAATCAAGGGAAGACAGTTTTATTTGGATGCGCTCTTCTTCGAAACGAGACAATAGGTGCTTTTCAATGGTTGTTGAAGGTAATTAGTAAGACATGATTTTTTTTCCTCCTTTTATGAAATGTATGTTTTTTTACAATTTTGACTTATTTCATTATGCTTTGTAGACTTTTCTGTCTTTAATGAAGAAGCAATCCAAGACAATCCTAACTGATCAAGATCCATGGATGAGTGAAGCAATTGGAAAAGAATTTCCTTCTACAAAACATAGCTTTTGCATATGGCACATTAGAAGTAAATTTAGTGGTTAGTTTATTTCTCTTCTTCGCAACCAATATCAGACATGGTGTGCAGATTTTTATAAGCTATATCACTTGGAAACACCTAAAGAGTTTGAAGTTCAATGGGCCCTAATGGTTGACAAGTATAAGTTTCTTTGCAACAAACATGTAATTGGCTTGTACGAAATCAAATACTTTTGGGTGCCAGCTTACCTATGCGACTATTTTTTTGGAGAAATGACCACTACAGGAAGATCAGAGAGTACAAATACATTTATAAAGTGATACATCAACTCTCATACAAATTTAGAAAAATTTGTTAAACAGGTTAGTAACCCTTACTTCTTAAATGGAGATTTGTATTTTTATTACTCGTATGGTACTTAAATATATTAGTTTGGTCAAATAAATAGGTTGATCTTGGTATCGAAGATATCCAACAAAAAGAATTTCATGACACCATGTTACAAAAATATCGAGGTTCCTCTTTGAGAACAATGTCACCATTAGAAGAGCAATCTTGTGGTGTTCTTACACCATTTTGTTTTAAAAAGTTTCAAGAGGAGTTTGGAAGAGCAACTTTATATTCATTGTTACATGAGGAAGGTCATGGATTTATTGTGAAACATCATAACTATGTGGATAGCAATAAATACAGTGTTTTTTGGGATGGTGAGATAGTTACATGTAATTCCAAGCATTTTGAGTTTTGAAAAATTCTTTGTCGACACATTATAAGTGTGTTTCTTCATAAGGATTGCTACAAAATACCATCCACTTATTTAACATCACGTTGGTGTCGTGATACATTCCAACACGAGGAAGGTTCTCAGATGTTGGATGATGAAAGTTTAAGGAATACAGTGATTGATGATATTGTTTATTGTCCTCCAATTTCAAAAATCAAATGTCATCCTAAGACAAAATGAATGAAAGGTGGAAAAGAAATTGCAAGAAAACTAAAAAAGACTTGTGGATTATGCAAGAGCGGTGGGCATAATATCACGACCTGCTCAGAAAAAGAAGACTTCGATTGTGCCAGTCATTCTCAAAAGAAGACCTGCTCAGATTGACACCTTAATGTTCCAATGACACCATAGAATGCGTACTAGTCGAATACTCATCCCTCGTAAAGTCTTCTCTCCGTTTGATGATGCTTATAGGTTGCTTCTCATAAGTTGTGTATTCATCTATGGTGACTTCTTCCTAGTTGCAGATGTCGATCGGATGTTTCATGTACTTGCGTAACATTGACACGTAGAACATGTTGTGTACTTTGTCGATATGAGTTGGAAATGCTAGAAGGTAAGCAACTTTTCTGATTCACTACAAAATTTTGCACGGCCAGATGTAGCATGGCGATAGCTTTCCTTTCTTGCCAAACTGATTATTCATTTGCGTGGCAAGATCTTTAAGAATGCATGATCCCTGACATTGAAAGTCAAAGGTCGAGTCATCTTGTCAACGTAGTTCTTCTGTCTACTCCATGCTATCATATGACTTTCACCTTCTCATTGTTTCTTGCACATTATCAAGAACAAGTATATAAAGTCTTCCCAACTTTGGTCTAACGTACAGGTGATTGGTACGATCGTCCATAGAGTGTTTCATATGGAGCCATTTCGATGCTTGTTTGGTAGTTGTTGTTGTTTGCAAATTCAACAAGCAATAAATGTTTCTCCCAGCTTCCTTAGAAATCTAATACACAGACTTTAAGCATGTCCTCGAATGTCTGAATAGTTCTTTCTGATTTTTCATCGGTCTTGGGGTGAAAGGCGTTTGTAAGTTGAAGGTTGGTTCCCAAAACTTTTTGCAGACTTTTCCAGAATGTTGATGTGAATATTCGGTCATGGTCTAATATGATGGATACAGGTACTCTATGCAATATGATAATATAATTAATGTATAGTCAGTTGTAGGATTTCATCATGTCTGACACTTTAATTTGTAGAAAGTGTGATGATTTTGTCAGACGATCAACGATGATCAAGATGGCGTCATGCCCTTATGTTGATTTTGACAGTCCAGTCACAAAATACATAACAATATGCTCCCATTTCATCTTGGTATAGGTAAAGATTGGAGAGTTCCTCCAGATTTCTGATGTTTTGTCTTGACCTATTGACAGGTGAGACAAGTAGCTACATACTTGGCCATATTCCTCTTCATTCCGCTCCACCAATAAGATCGTCTCTAATCTTGATACATCTTGGTTCCTTGGAGTGGACAACAAAATTTGATCAGTGGAATTCCTTCAACATCAATTCCCTCAGTATCGCAAAATCTGGCACAAAGATTTGTCCTAGGTATCTTATGCCCTTGTTTGTATGTATAGTCCATCCTGTTGATGCTTCTTCTGTTGCTAATCGATACTTGCTAAATATAGACTCTGGTCTAATGTTCGTACCTGCAGAATTTCATTGTGAAGTTTCGGTGTAGCAGTCAATGAAAATAAACAAGTTCTTTCTTTATTCTCGTTGGGTTGAAGACAAGATTCTCAAATTTCTCTTAACATCTTGCATTCTCGTACTGCCAAGCTGGCGACGTGTCCTCAAAATCAATAAAGTACAACATCGACAACATTGGCTTTTCTCGAATGATAGATAAGGTGAAGTTGTAATCTTCCAAATACTCTATCCATCATCTCTATCTCATGTTCAAATTTTTCTGAGTGAAAATGACTTGAGGCTCTTGTGATCCGTGAATACTTCAAATTTTTCAAGCAAGCTCCAAGTCATGCATTGGATAATTCTTCTCGTGTGGCTTCAGTTGGCGAGATCCATAGGCTATGATCTTTCCATTCTATACTAGTACATGGCCTAGTCCTTTCTTGGACATGTCACAGTAGACGACATACCCCACATCTCATTTTGGAATGATTAGTATAAGGGCATTAGTCAATCTATTTTTTAGTTCCTAAAATGACTGTTCATAAGCGTTGCTCTAGTCAAACTTGATTTCTTTCTGAGTTAGTCGAGTCATTGGTTTGGCCAATGCCAAAAAATCCAGAATGAATCTTCGGCAATATCCTGCGAGTCCCACACTAGTACCGATGCCAATCGCTTCCAATCTTTGATTGATTCGATCTTGCTCTTGTCTATTGAAATTCCCTTCTCTGACACCGCATGCCTAGGAATTTTACTTATCTCATCTAGAATTCATATTTACTGGCCTTAGCATAGAGTTAGGTTTCCCTTATTATTTGCAGTACGATCCTCAGATACTGCTTGTGTTCTTCTTCTGTTGGTGAGTAGACCAAGATAATATCGATTGACACTTTCATGAATTGGTCCAAATATGGTGTGAAGATCTTATTCATCAAACACAAATATTGTTGTGCATTGGTCAGCTCGAAAGACATCACTGCAAATTCATAGTGGCCGTAACAAGTCCAGAATGCAGTCTTTTGTAATTGATCATACCCAATCAAAAAATTGATCTTTGTGAACCAAGTTGATCCTCTCAATTGCTCAAATAGATCATCAATTCTAGGAAGTGGGTATTAGGTCTTGCTGGTGACCCTATGGAGGTGGCAATAATCGATGCAACATCAAAGCATGCCTCCATTTTTTTTAAACAAATAGAGCCAGAACACTCCATGGTGATGTGCTCGGACAGATGAATCATTTCTCCAGTAGCTCTTGCAGCTGAGTATTCAATTATCAGAGTTCTACTGGTGCCATTATGAATGTGTGCCACAATATTAGAGCTATTTCTGATTGTAACTCAATAGTAAAGTCAAACTCTATCAGTGGCAATAGTTCTAGTAGTTCTTTGAAAAATATGTCGACGTATTTGCATACTACTCAGGGTAGTCCTAACTTCGTTCAATCTTCTTTGTCCAATGTGAGGCTTGCCAACCATCCAATCAGTTTGTCATGCCATCTTCACTGTGGCTTCTTCAATGATGATGACTCTTACCTATCCCCCTTAAATTTAAAAGAAATTCCATCTCGGGAGTAGGCTGTCAACATTTTTCGATGGCAGTCGATTACAATATGGTAAGCGGATAGTCAATGAGGGACCAGATTGAACGGTTTAAATCATCAAAAATTGATCAAAAAATGAGAGGTCCGCATTTTAGCAAAATGAGGATCCTTTATAAGAAGGGGACACACAGATGCGCACAGATGCGCACTCTCTCTCTCTCTCTATACACACACACACACACACACACACACACACACGCATACATATATATAGGGGGAGGCTCAAGAGACCAACACTTTTTTAGACCAACATCTAAACTCTTCATTCTTGATTAAATTTTAATAATACGAACCGTTCAATGTGTTTAAATCGTGTTTTTAAGGGTACTCGCGAGAAATCAACTCAAAATATTATCGGAAAGGGTTTGATCTAAGCAGTGGTTAAAAATGCTAACATGAACTGCTTCATAAACCACTGTATGGATCAAGCTCTTTTCAGTAATATTTTGAGCTGATTTCTCGCGACCAACACTTTTTTGGACCAATATTAGACCAACATCTAAACTCTTCATTCCTGATTAAATTTGAATGATCTGAATCGTTCAATGTGTTTAAAACATGTTTTTAAGTGTACCCGCGAGAAATCAGCTCAAAATATTATCCTTTTATAAAACTATATAGACCAATACTTTTTTCGACCAATATTAGACCAACATCTAAACTTTTCATTCATGATTAAATTTGAATGATCTGAACCATTCAATGTGTTTAAAACATGTTTTTAAGGGTACCCGCAAGAAATCAACTCAAAATATTACCGAAAATGGCTTAATCCAAACGGTAGTTTATAAAGCAATTCCTGTCAGCATTTTTAACTACTGCTTAGATCAAACTCTTTCCGATAATATTTTTGAGTCGATTTCTCACGAGTATCCTTAAAAACATGTTTTAAACATATTAAACGGTTCGTATTATTAAAATTTAATCAAGAATGAAGAGTTTAGATGTTGGTATAATATTGGTCTAAAAAAGTGTTGGTCCCTTGAGCCTCCTATATATATGTGTGTGTGTGTGTATTCTTCTTTCTTTTACCGGCAAAACAGAATTATATTATAAGAAGAAGAAATATTACAAAGCCACAACTTCAACGGGATAACAAGAAGTCGTCCCATAAAAAAATAAAAACAAAGCAAGAGCTTATCCCTGTAAATACCATAGAAAAAGATTTCCTAAAACAAAGTTAAAGCTCCAAACAGAGAAGATGAAGAAGAAAGAGAACCAATCCTATGAAAGATGAGATTTCAATTGCATTTTCCTAATAGCTCCAAAATTTCTGGAGAAGTCGTCAACTGAGTAATCCAAGATGTTGAACTTGTTCTTAATCCATATATCTAACATCATCCTGATCAGGTCAGCCACTTCTTCAGGGGATTGAATTATGTAGTTGAAGATTCTCTCATTTCTTAACAGCCAAATCGACCATAACACTGATAGAAGAGTGGCAATCCAGCAATGTTTTCTCTGTCAAACGAAGGAGCAGTGGATAAAAGAGATGATCAACTGATTCATTGGCTGAAGAGCACGCACAAAGAGCAGAATCAACTTGGGATGGGTTAAGGATATTCCCTCTTAACAATTCATCTTTGGTTGGAATTCCATATTGCACTACTTGCTAAAGAAAAATTTCTACCTTTGGAGGGCAAACTCCTTTCCAAATGGAGTCAAGATCTAGGTTGGATGGATTAGAGTCCTCCCACTTGGAGTATGCAGATTTAGTAGAGTACCTCTTAGGAGAGTCCAAGCTCAATAAATGCAATCTTCTCTGGTAGTGATTGACAAGGTAATCAATGATTATAGCCAAAAAAGCCAAGTTAAAGAAAAAGTTATGGTAATCTTAGTCCTTGCATTTGTGAAATGCACAGTTGGGTCGCTATGTCAGCTGTGGATGAGGAGGAAACACTGGACAGAGAAAAAAATAGAGAAAATTTATTAATTGTACTATACTTTGTAGATTTGGTTTTTTTTTTTTTTTTTTTGGGTAAAAAGTATAGTTTTATTCTCAGCACGCCCTTAGCTTTACTAGCATAAAACTTTCAAAAAAAAAATAGTGACAATAATATCTAATAATTTCATCCAAACACACCCTTAGTGTTTGATGATAAATGCAATATTTACTTGTTCGTCCAATACCGTGTTGTTTCTTGCGTTGTATTTGAATAGTTGGTCGGGGACTTTTTATTTTTATTTTTTATTTTTTATTTTTTCATTGGTCTGGGATTCCACAACTACTTTGAGTTTAAAATTTGAAGGCCCAATGGTTTGGAGAGCCCATTGACCTTATTTTCAGCCCAAATCAAAAGGCCGCAGATGAACTCTTTGTATCATTTCTGCATTAGCTGAGTGATGGGTTGATTTCAAGTTGAGAATTTGTACGCAAAACCCTAATACATCTTCCCGGCAGTTCCCCGTCTCCGAACAACTGCTCTCTCTCTCTCTCTCTCTCTCTCTCTCTCTCTCTCTCTCTCTAGAGATGGATGAAAAGATAGCCGTTGTGGCGAAACCGGTAAGTACCTCTCTCCACGCGCATAAATACTTGTGCATTTACGTATTTTTTTGTTAGCATATGTTGATTTTAAATGGAATGTGTCTTTGGCAATTTAAATTTCCTTTTTCTTTTTATCAGGATTCAAACTTAAATTTCGTTTTTTGCTAACTCAATTTTGCTCCTGTGAGCTGTTCATAAGTTCATTAGTTCTTGCTGGGCTTAGCGTATTCCTATGTTAGGTCCTTGTTGAGCTCGTCAAGATGGTTCAGAAGAGAGGGATGATGGGAACTAAAGGAAGCTGGAAGCAATTTCTAACTGCTCATGACAAACAGTTTGGGGCTACATTGAGTGATCCAGCAAAGAGGTCTGTTGACGTATTGGCTTCTTTTCTAAAGACATTTACCCAAGAGGATGATTTAAAGGTAAATACTAGGCTATTGAACAATAAACTTTGTTTCTTGGGATTAAAATAAAATCCATATTTCCCTTGTGTGTCTTTTTTTGTGTGTGCAGTTATTCGAGAAACTAATACAATCCCATTCTGCCTTGGAGGAATTGAAAGAGAAATCCAAGGAAGTGGAATCACCTGAGCAGGTTTGTTTGATTAGCACAGTTTTTACCCTGCAACTTCAAAGCATGATAGTAAGTGGGGGTTATATAGTTATGAACTCTGGTGGATTTAAAACTATGGCACGGTTGGATGGGTCAGCAGTCAATGATTAATATTCTAGCATCAAGTTTAGGTTCAATAATCAATACTGTGTTGGTGTTCGTTTTTCACATTGGGCAGTATTCTATTCTCAAGTTGTGATCTGTGTTACATGGACATGGGTACCGGTGTTGTCTGAGGTTGTGTATCTATGGGTCAGACCCAAAATTTTTTGTTGATGGTGTGCAGGCTTGGCAAAAAAGATTTTTTTCTGTAATGTGATTTATATAACAGTGTTGTCAGAGGTTGGGCATCGGCGTTGGACTTGGGTACCGGTGTTGTCCGAGGTTGGGCATATATTGGCAGTTTTATATACCAGTGTCAAATAAAGGCACTTTATTCATCTTATATCAATAATATTTGTAGTTATCTAACTACTGCTCAAAGGGAAGTATTAGAAACGACCTTGTCTGGGCATTCAGTGTCTGGCAAGGGCAGTTGGTTTATTTTGAACAGTCCTGAAGCTTTAATTTTCATTTTCACTGAAATCGGACATACCCACAGTGGCACAGTCCCACATTCTGTCTTGTTCGTAGGTTAACCACAAAAATATTGCCAAACAAATTTCTTTGACTCCAAACTATGTTCTTAGTCTGGCACTCTGACTTGGTATTATCGTCTTGCTTAGTTTGGAAGTTTGTAATCGTCTTATTCAGCGTTTCGGACTGCATTATTCAGTCAGTTACTGGTGCTATCTACTTATCTTCTCAGAATTCTTCCTTGAATTGTGTAATTTCAGTTGTGAGGCAGGCTGTTTTTAGTATGAATTTTGCTTAGCATTACCAATGTTCTAAAAAACGCTAGGTGCTAGTTGGGTGGTGGGAGACCTTCTATCACCTAGGCTTAGTACTCAGGGATTAATCGGCCTAGGAGGATAAGTCGGTTTTTTTCCCTTTTTAATAAATATTCCTACAAATTCCAAGGTTCCAAACAAAATGAAAATAAGTCACACATTACACATAAAATCTCAAACAGTATTAACCGATTATTCTGCGATTAGCCAATTAGTCGGGGTGTAGACCCCGATTGGGTGACCAAACTATTTTCTTAGGCGATTTGGGGGTAGTCGCATCGGTGGGTAGCCAACTACCGATTATCCCGATGTTTTGAACACTGAGCATTTCAACAGCTTACCTCAATCCCTGTATTGTATTGAATATATTACTTAATAATTTGCTTCTGTGGTAGTGCAGGGGCTGGTTCTTCTAACTCTTGGGCATCCGCAATACCCATTAGATTATTCGTTTCCATCACATGAGGAGGTTTGGCGTTGTTAATTCTTTTCTTTTTCTGCTATTCATTTGCTTCTCTTGCAAAATATGGTGAATTACCCCCTTGGTTCTTGCTGCTGATTGAGCTTCTGTATCTTCTAAGCAAGGTCCAATCTAGCAATTCATCAAACATAATGTTCTATACGTCTAGGCAAAGAAAACGATAAAATTACTCAGTAAGCCCTTCTCCTACTTGTGCTAGTTGCCCCTCAAGTTTTCTAGAACTTACTCTAATAAGAGAAAAGCTATCACTTAGTTGTAACTGTTTTGGGGTCTATTAAGAGATTTCAGTGAGAGTCTTGAGACTAATGTTTTGTTAGGGTGATCAACATATGGTCTGCTGCTACATTTTCCTTAGCCACTTGTTTACCTGCGAGTTATAATTGTGCATCAGAATGGGCTACTGCAGGTGGTTCTCTTCATTGGTAAGAGAATTCCTTGGTTTTTGTAAATCAAGGAGAATAATCTTCTGAATGCTAGGTCTATGAAGTTGCTTCTGTTTAGCAAGGAAGCTGTATCTTACAAATTCTCGATGTTTGGTAACTCTCATTCAAGAAGTCCCCAAAGCCATTTTCTTTTACCAAGAGAAATAGTATGTTTTTGTATATAATGGCTGGTTGAATGATTTTTCCGAACTACGAGGTTTTTCCATTTGACATGGCTTGTCCTGCATGTGCCAAGGGATATTGTGCATGAAGGATGGCCTAGAAGTACTCCTATTTTCAGTTTAAGCCTTTAAGTATATCGAAAATGGTTTGTCTTTTTTTCCTTTTCTGTATGCTCTTCCTTTGAAGGTGGAAGATATGTGACAACCTGTGGGCTAATGAACTTCTGTAAAACCTACTGTTATCGAAACCTGAATGATTTTTTCGTTTCCAACATAATGCTATCGTTTGCTACGGGTAGGGAGTATCCCCTCATAATTCATTAGATACTTTCTACGAATGTCATAGGCTCCCTAATCCCAATCTCGTGTTGTAATGGAAATAAATTCCCTCTAGTACTGATTGTGACAGCGTGTACTTAGTAAACGTGAGTTTTTTCACGGTTTCTGTTCTCCTTTCTGCCACTTCCATTGCGTTAAATGATTTGAAGTGTCTTTTTGGTTAACTTCTTGGATTGTTGGCACAGGGATGGTTGATAACGAAGCTCAGTAAAAAGAACAAGAAAATTAGGTCAACTGCCTTGATGGCCATTGATTGTGAGATGGTTCTCTGTGAAGATGGCACTGAAGCTTTGGTGAGGGTTTGTGTTGTCGACCGCAGTTTACAGGTTGGAATTTCCAGGGACTATGACCTCTTAGTAGTTCCCTGCTCACTTCACACACAGAAGCATGTTCAAGGAGCAAGGGAACCACTTAGTAGCAACTGATTTTTCAATTTCAGATATCTCAGATATTCCAGCTGCGTATATTTTTGTTTTGTTTACCAAAGTTGATTTCGATTTTGGTTTGCCTATTTCAGGTCAAACTTAATGAAATCGTAAATCCGAATAAAGCAGTTGCAGATTATAGAAGTGAGATTACTGGGCTCACTGCCAAAGATTTAGATGGAGTTACTTGTTCATTGATTGATGTACAGGTAATATTTGGTTGGTTTTCAAGTAGTGTTGGAGGAGCACAGCCAAAATAATAATAAGACAAAAACTATTAGTATTATAGAAGGAACACCCTATTTGGTGTGACCCCTTTATGAAGTTTGCTCCCTTTCTGAAGCTCCTTGTATTATCCAGTGAAAAGTTTAATTTTATTGCTTACAGGGCCCTTGTCTTCCTTAATTGCAACGAGAAAATGGGAACTTCGCTGAAAAAAAACGAAATTATAGATAGCTGAAGCATAACAGAATTATTTAAATAAGAAATGACTAAAGGTGTTAAAAGTGACTGTTGATTTGTCTGTCTTTGGAGGTTTTGTAGAAATCCTTGAAGAAGCTTTTATCGCATGGAACGATTTTAGTTGGGCACAGCTTGAATAATGATATGAAAGGTACAGTAAACTGTAGGATTGAGTTATTTCTAATAGTTTAAAATTCCTATTGATGTGAGTCATGTGACAGTTGGAATAAATAAGAGTCTCTGTGTTAATAAGTTATTCCATTTATTTGAGGACATTTGGCTACAGTATCATCTTAATTTAACTTACGCCAAGTTTATAGTATTTATGACTGATATCTTTAAGAAGCCTTATTGCAGCACTGAAGTTGGACCATGCAAGAGTGATTGATACCTCTCTCATCTTCAAATATGCGGAGGAGAGTAGTTTCAGAAGGCCTTCTTTGAAAAACCTGTGTCAGGCAAGTAGTTAATTCTGAGTCCATGCACCACTCTTTTGTAGCGAAGGAGAAAGATATCATGTGGCAAAAATCACCGAAAGTCAGTTGCACCTTTTCCAACCAAAAAGCACAAAATGTTTGGGGTTGTGTGTGTGTGTGGGGGGGGGGGGGGGGGGGGTGGGTGGCGGGTGGCGGGTGGATGAATGGGAATTGTTTTATGGTTCACCGATTTGGTTCTTTGATTAATTTGTTCACCACCATGATGTATCCACAATCAGTTGTCCCATGCAATGCATGTATACCAATTACCTAAATCTTTTTTAAAGCATGCCCAATTTTTTCTTTACAACATGCTAAGATATTTCTTTTATCATTCTTATGAATTTTAAAAATAAATTCATTCAGACTATTCCTCTGTTAGCTATGGCTCATCAAGGCTTGCCGCTTTGTTGAAATAAGTGGAAAGCACATGTAAGAAAGACGAGCAGTCGCTTCTATTCCACCGTCCTTTTATGTTGTGCATTTTTGTTACTTGATCAACCATCGGGAGAAGCCCATAATGGAGACAAATATATGGAAAGTGTGCAGTCACACTTCTATTCCTCTAGCTGGACTTGTCTTTGGTTGCTGTTCTGTCTTTTCCTATGAGTTAAAACAATGTCTACCAACTGTTCCATAGTAAAATTTTGTTCATATTGTTCATTTTGTAAAGGGAAAACTCAATTCAAGGCTAAATTTTCTCAATTTTTGGAAACTAATTTAGAATATTTTGAAAAAAAACTTCCACAGGAAAAAAGGGTATTAGTTAAAAACAGAAGTTTCTAGATTTGAGAAAGGTTAGAGGGAAAAAAGGAAAAAAATCTAATTAAAAAGGAAGGTTTAGGGAAGGAGAAGGGAGTGTGATGGATTGGAGTAGAGGGTGAGGTGGATTTTTTTTTTTTCCAGATTTATATTTCTCTTAAAGAATGACAGAGCATGTGGAATACATGTGCTTAGTATGTGGTATAGTTTACCCACTGGATTGTATCGAATATTACAATTTCAAATGGTTAATGGTTGAATTCTAATGATAGAGGTGTCTCTTTCACATGTATTTGCTTGATGGCTATGGTCCTTTCAACTATTTAGGTTTTGGAATACATTTTTTAGCTATTAATTTATTTTATTTAATATATTATATTTCTTTCATTTATTTTTGCTGCAATTTTTGGACGAGTCTCTATATTCCTTGTTTACTGTCTCGTCTCATTTATTATCTATTAATTTCCAGACTGCACTTTGTGCATTCCTTTTCTAGTTCTTACTGAACTTGCAAGTAGCTATGTAGATTGGTATACGTATTATATTGTTCCCTCAATTTGTTTCGACAGGCTGTGTTGGGATATGAAGTCAGGAAGAAGGGTGATCCCCACAATTGTGTTGATGATGCATGCGCCGCAATGAAACTTGTTCTGGCCAAGTTGGAGTCTGGATTTGATAATGCTATACCGTTCGTTCATGAGGACGTAAGTATATAAATTTAAGTGCTTGTTGCCTCCAAAGTGCGAAGAGCATGAGATTGTCAATCATCGTATTTTCAATCTTGCAGGTGCCTGTGATTGAAAGGTCAAAACTACTAGTACACGGGATACCAGTCAATGTGCCCAGTGAAGAATTACATAGAATTGTTCCTGGGGACTTCACTATTGAGATTAAGGTCAGAATGTCTGTAACTTCTTGTTAATTTATTACCTGAAGCTTGATTAGTCGAAGTGTAGAACACATGAACAGGCATTCTGTGCACTTCACTTGGCTGTGTTGCGTCTATCTATGCACTGTTCCTGAAATGGTATTGCTTATATGTTCCAGAAACTTATGAAATGGAATTATAATGTCTGTTGACTGCGAAAAAGTGTTTCTGTATGGCAGTATTATCTAAAATGATGCAGAATAATGGAACTGCACAGAGATAGTACTTGTGATAAACAGCCACCTTCCCAACCAATTAAATGTTTTATTCGGTCAGTAATAGTATAGACTTTCTGCTTGAGCAGAAGTCCGCAAGACTACTTTGAGTTTTTTTGTAATTTCAATTCTTGCTTCATCGTTCTGTGATTTTATAAGGCCTGATAATCACATTTCATAATGTAAGAACAATTGTTGATGATTTGATCTTCCTTGCCTGAAGGGGGGGCCAGGTCGTACAGTTCTGGTATTGGGCTGTCAACATTTGCACTGACCATAATTTCCTTGTAGTAAAAAGAGAGCATCCATTCTACATGTGACAATACATTTCATTAGTTCCTTACAAATGTTAATATTGAGCTTGGAGAGAAATGTCCATTGTGCTATCACATAAACATTCTGAAAAATGCGTTTAATTGTATTATGACAGCGTAAAGGCAGGTAAGAAGTTGTGCATTCAAAACACTGACACTTGCACGGTTCACCTAAACATTAACCCCCTGGTGGATTCTATGCCTTCACCTCATCCTCTTTTAAAGGATTTAGACATATGAACATGGAGCTAATTGTCAATTACTAGATTCTAAATTGTCGGACAAGGTTGCATGCTCCGATTTTGAAAATTTTGTGCGTATACTCTCTCTCTCTCTCAGTTAATGAAATTGCTGATATCGTAATGATTTGGTTGCAGCCTAACAAAAAGGCTGGAGGAAATAAGTATTCTGCCTTTGCCACTTTTATGAATGAACAAGAGGCAGATCACGCGTTTGAAAATATGAATGGGAGCAAAGAAAAGGTATGTGCCAGATGGAGTAGTTTTCAAATATCTTTACTCCTTTTGCTTTGAAAGTATTATGCCAACAACTGAAGGTAGTTTATCCAGCTTCAATAGTTTCCCTGGCTTGAGGAGTTCACTGCTATTATGAGCGGTCCTAAACCCTCCATTTCCTTGCTAATTGAATCAAGTTATGAAGCACGGATACTCTAGAAATGAGCTTTTATGCCTCTTCATACTCAGGGATACATATCTGATACTACCTGAATGCATCTGTAATTTGGAAAATAATCATTTTATTTTTTATGTATGGCACACTTTCAGATACTTTAGATCACCTATTCAAACTTGGATAACTTGAGATGGCATTTTATGTAACATAGAGTATAATTGTTAGGAATAAATAGGTGAATAATTGTCTAGTATTTTCGTTACTTCTTAGAGAACAAGAAATAATGAGATTAAAATGTCATCCTTTTTTTAGAGTTTCATGAATTGAAACAACCTTATGGCTTAATGTAAGTGTTCCATATCAGTAACTATACTTGATACTTATCTAGAAACAATGTAGAGTTCATGAAATTAAAGTTTTATTCGAGCCACCTAAAATATCATATTAGGCTCTTAAACGAATGCTTAATTTCTAAAGGCTAGTATTTTGCAATAGAAGTTTACTACTCAACCTTCTTAATCTTTCATGTAATAATATATTTTGTGAATGTGTCCTAGTTGTACCCCTATCTTATTCTTTTAGGTCCCTGTTTTGTAACGCATCCACAACCGTTATTAGTATCCATGCTTCTTAGGAAGTTAGATTGTGAAGTCTGAATGCTTGTGCATGAACAGTACTGGCCCTTTAATGGAATTTACGCCATGTCCAAAGTCCTTTTACCTTACTTTTTGGTCATGTCCATCTACTCATTTGGTGCTACTTCAAATTTCTCACATGGCTATTAAGATGTCGTTCCAACTATCCAATTGATCACAAAACCGGAAACATGTAGAATTGCTCAAAAGAGAGCAGATAGTTAAACACAAACATCACAGCCTTAAAATTCTCAATTTTCTAGTCTGCCAATACCCTTAAAACGTGGCCTATTTATAAGTAAGTAAAAACTACCTTTATCTAAAAAGATGAATAAGAAATAGAATCCTAACAACTCCATACTTCCTAAATATATTTAATTCCTGAATAACATTGTAAATTGTCCATATGGACCATACCCAAACACGACATTTTTATTGCCAAATATATCCAAAATTCTCTTTCCATCCCCATCGTTCTCCCACAGTTGGAAAAGTGGACCCCGAGTTTGTAGTGATGAAGCGATGGAAAAGGGGAATGAAAAAATCACGCTAGTTCATGACATCTCATTTGGCACTCGTAGGTAGAATCGTCCAAAGTTGATAATCTATGTGTGGTGTTTGAGGGATACCGATTGATGCAGGACACTCTTGTTATTGCCAAGTAGATCAAAAGTTCTGTTTCCATTCCCCATCTCTGCCTCTTCTAATTTTCTTCCTATCTACATTCCTGCCTAAGAGCTGGTGGGGATAGATTTTAGAGATAGTAATGTCCATAGTTCTCACCATCGAAGCATCTCTACGATTCCTGATAGTTTTTATTTTGATCTCGTAGCTCCCCGCAACTTAATCTTTTGATGTACTTAGGAATTTTCTTATCTGCAAACTCAAGCAATCGCAAGTGCACACCTCGAAAATATTGCCTCATCCACGTAAAGAAGATTGCCAATATCACTAGCAGTATAGCAGAAACCACCCTCTGTCCGTAGCTCCAAAGGACACTGTGTTGTTTCACTTTCACCCGCAAAGGCACAATTGAGAACCACAAGTAAAATAGGTCACCGTTTAATTCTAATAAACCTAGGCCACATTCATATGCCCCATTAAGAGGATTTTCATCAACCACCTCCTTAGTATTAATCCTAGTGATGGGAAAGCGATTGTCTACAGAAAGTACAGCTTCAACAGCATTTCTCAGTTCTTTTTGCTGAAGTTTTCACATAATTAAAAAGAAAGTATTTTCTTGAGGAATTGTCCAACTGATTCAAGCTCCAAACAAAGCCAGCCTTCGATTTTTCAATTGGTCCCAAAATTCCCAGAACACATGCCCTCACAATCACATGCATTTTCATGTTCCTTCATTTGGGGTAAACTATAATCTCCCTATGACAGTGCCTTTGCCACTGGAGACACAATTCATGTGTGCCATTTTTCGTGCCTTTTGTTTGGTTGTGATTCTGTTGATATTCTTCCATTTGAATCATCTAATGGACAGAAATTAAATCTTTGTTGTTGCCTCTGTTAGGATTCTTCTGGATTGCCCCAGAAATGTGTTTCATTCCAACTTGATTCTGGAACGACCGGTAGCATATATGTTCGCAAAATGGCACATGATAATCCTCTTGGTCTAGCTTCATCGAGGAAAAGATCACTCCAAGTGGAGGAGACCACAGCTGAGTCCAAAAAGGTAAAGTTGGGTGGGGAAGTTAGAGATCAGACCGAGACTGGTTCAGATCTTTGTGGTGATCATGTAAAGGAGATAGAAAGATTGAAGCAAGAATTGAGGCAAAGGGATGAGGAAATCTCCTACCTGAACAAGCTTGTAGTTGCTCTCACAAGGAAACAAGGTCTCTGAACATGCATACAATTTCATGAGTGAGTGAGCTTGGCTGGAGACGAACAAGATATGCTGCTGCTATTGCTGTGTTTTAAAGATGTCAAATGTCAGCATGTGTTTGGATGGGGTTGCATTGGGGGGGTATTTTGGTGGTGAGGGAGTGCAGGTCATTGCTGTTTCCAGAATGTGACGTCAAGGACGTCACCAGTTTTGCTGTATTTGTTACCTTTTCGTTGTACTTAATGTTATTCGGTCCAAGTAGTTCAATAAGTCCAAGACCTTATGTTTTGATCGATTTGAAAGTTTAGACTTCTTGTGATTCTATAATTTCACTTCAAATGGAGATTAATGAGTGGAAATACAGACGATAGAATTCCTGTTCAAGAAAAAGTTGCTGTGTTTGTTAGGCACATGGGCTCTGGTGCTGATTGCTGAGATGCTAAATGCTGTGCTCTACCTGCCGTAGTTGGCTATTTTGATGTCAATGCCCATTTCAGATTTCCCAAGCAATTTTTAAGAACAAGATTACATTGATATAATCTCCCTCATTATGCAGTTTAATCTCACTGAACCCTTCTTTTTTGACATGTTGATCTGCTAAAATCAATACCAAATCACAGAGAGGCCAGGGTGATTGAAACAAAGTATTATGCTAAAATCAACCCTAAATTGATCAAAACTGATTCTTTAAGTCAAAATCCAAAAACATCAATTTTGATGCTTTTTAGATTCACCTACTTGCAGTTTTTGAAGCTGTTTCTTCTCCAGCTGAAGCTGTGTCAAATATATTAGCCCAGCTTCCAAGGTAGCAAAAACTATAAGCTGCACTCCAAAAATGTTTGCCAACAGAGACAAACCAAGAACTTCAAATACAATCTGACGCACCAAAACAAATCACAGTGGCACTTCACTCGCTTTCGTAATCTTCTTCATCCCCAAAAGTAAAAACAGAAGCATCAGCAGCAATTGCCTTGATATCACTACTCATCCCTTCCAAGCCCAATCTCCCCACCCCATCAATTTTTGTTTCACTGGAGTCACTGCTTCGTGTGGCCTCCTTGCCAAGTGACAGTCGTTGAGTTCCATGAGTCAAATCCTTCATTTCCTCCACCACAGTCCCAGATTGATGATGTGCGGAAGTTAGAGCTCCAGAGGTTGCTCGAGTTTGGCTACTCTTTGAAGACACAGTTTCCTCTCCTTCACCGTCAGAGAATATATCGTCGTCGCCATGGTTTTCTGAATCCCTATTTTGATTGGCAGTTGCTAATACACTGTCTGTTGAGGAAGGAGCATTTCCTACTCTTCCATCAAATTCCTTGTTGCCAATTCCGGTCTTTTTCCTTGTTGGAATGGAACCATCATAGTCCATCATCACTATTTCAACCTGGAATCCTGGGGAAGGCAATTTCCGCTGCAATCAAAGTGCAAAGCAGAACAACAGATCCAAGTGAATGAAAGCTAAAAAGGAAAATATAAACAATTTAGAAGTGGATAAAAAAAAGTGCAATTAATGCTTCACTAATTTGTCAAGAAATTGACATGGAATGGTTACATTCCTAAGAAAGTTTTAGTGAAGTGAAGGAAAAAGAAAAACTGTTTTCTTGGATGTGTTCATTTGATAAAAGAAATTTATGAAAAAGTTAAAAACCAATAGTTTAATTGTGTAAGAAAGTAGTGTAAAGTATCCTGCAAAATCTTATATTTTTTTGCAAGACATATTTTGAGGGAAAACTAATTCTAGTCGGAAAGTTAGAGACGTGGGTCATACAATTTTCCTGTAAACTGAACACCTAAAAAATACAAGAAAATTAGATATTCGTGTAATTTTTTTTTCTTTCCCACCAACTGAACAAGCCTACGAGGAGGGAGAATATATCTATATTGTAGCACCTACTTCTCTCTCATTTGGGTTGTGTTTGGATATTGGACAAGAAAATGAAATCTTGATGAAATTATAAATATACTCACTCTATACTCTCAGGTAACGAAAGCAAGATGTGGGACATTTTCTTTCCCCTCGTTTCTTTCCTTGTTTTACTCCCTCCACAAATCAACATCCAAACACAGCCTTGAACGGGTTCGTCCATAGCTAGATTGAATTTTTTGAGAGAGAGCAGTACTACTAGCAAATGGAAGAGCGTCCTTTATATGACAGCTCTTGTCGACCTTGATTTACCTTGTCAAACCCATCAAGCTCCCAATTGTCTAAAATGATTCTGTTTTCCGCCATTGTTGTGTTCAACCAACTGAAAATTAAACGAAAAACCAAAACTCAATGAAATACACAATTAACGAGTTATTCATCGAAATGTATCACAAATACATCTGAAGAAAGGTTTAATGCCACACATTCCTGGCAGAAAGTAAGGGCTTGAAAAGAACCTCAAGTGTTTGTATATTAACTACTTTTTGAAGAAAGGTTTGATGCACACATTCCTGGCAGAAAGTAAGGGCTTGTAAAGAACCCCAAGTGTTTGTATAATAACTACTTTTCACAGAAAATAGGTCCTCATAATGACACCTGAAATATGGCTATAGCAATTCCTGCATACTCCACCAGATATTGGCAAAGTTGATAAATGAACCTCAATTTATCTTTGAATGGAATTAAAGGTATATCGAAATGGATGTGATATCTATTTATAATTTAGCACGTGACTGACAGAAACCAAAAAGAAGAAGAGAGTATAAAGACCAGTAGAAATCTCCTTGGCGGTCATGAAAATGGATCTTGAAATCCCCCTTCAATTCTGTCAGACCAGGTTCCCCAGGTAGAGCAAAGACCACAAACCCTTTTTTTGGTGCTCGGATCCAAAAGTCTTCCGGCTGCACGATAAACATATGGATTAGTAAGGAAACAGAAAAAATTGAAGCCCCACCTCAATACAGGCATTAACCAATCAATTTTGAAAAGTCATGCACTTGAAAAACACAAATTGAAAGGATATTTACCATTAGATCCTTAGTTTTTGAATGTTTTCTAGTTGAGAATAACAATCCTGCATAGTAGTGAACATGCGGATGTATCAGATACCCACATTGTATGCACAAAAGAATTGACGTGATACAATTAGGCACATTGTGAAGAAGCCTTTTCAGATGTCAGAATTGGAATTTCCTTTGTAGAACTTCGATGGTATTTCGTTTCTTTCTTTATATTTTGACAAGCATGTAGAACTTCTATGATGCAATCAACCCAAAACGATAAATAAACAATACAAAATCAGAAGTAGAATGACAACTAAATTCCATTATTTCACCCAGTAAATGTAACTCTCATTTAATGATATCTATAGCCGATATTCAGGCTTAACAGCAAATACAAAAATGCGTTTATTCACATGGCAACTCTTAAAAGGAGATATAGAAGCATGGGGAAGTGTCAGTACACAGTATGGTCTATGATTCTAAAAGTTTCCCTGATAAGTAGTTAAACTTGACTTTCAAGATTGGCCAATACCAAAAGTGCACTAATTTGAAAGCTCTCTCTAGCGCAGTAGCTTATCTATCTTTCCCTCTCTCTAAATCCTCCACATAGATTCTTCATTAAAGTAAGAACTTAAACAGGTTCTTTATTAAAAAACTTAATAATTATTTTGAAACAGAATTAGACTAGTTCACCTTTTATGCAACAAAGATTCTCGGGTCAAACAGGGAGACTCCATGAGTCAAATTTCAAGGGCTTTTGTCACTGTTAATGACCGTGAGATAAGAAGAATGCTTAGAAGTTATTATCTAGTTTCAGCCAACCTCTCTCTAAGAAAAAAGGGTGGGGAAAAATAGGCTGCTCTCTAACCATCTGGGCGTTGCACTAGCTTGTGTTGCATGCATCATACTCATAGTATTAGCCAGCTTATATGGGAAAGTGCATCTTTTTAGCCACTGAGTCTGAGTTCCATATTTTGACTGTTGGAAAAATGGATTTTGAGTCTCACTAACTTCTTCCTTCCCTACATATGTTGATCTACCATCTCACCATTATGTAAAAATAACTGGTTTAGGAAAAAATTTAACTACAAGGAAAGGAACACAGTAAAAGCTCTTCACAAACAACTTTATAAACAACTGTTATGAAGTAAAAATAACTGGTCGGATTTTAGTCAACTTCCAAATAAATGTAACATTCCAATGTGGTTGGCACTTAAAAAAAATGAAAGAATGAGTAGGAGATGTACATGGATTACCGTTATGATCAGATACAGTGATGGAAGGCCTAATCCAGTATGGGCAGTTGTGGAGACGAAATGCCCTTAGCATGCACCTATAAAGAGAGACTTTAGTACATTCTCAAATATCAAAATGACATTTTGGCAAAGATCACCAGGAGAGTACCTGCGGCCAGGTTGATTTTCGCCGTTGAAATAGGTTAAAAGGCGCTCAAAGTACTTTACATACCTCTACAAAAAGAAAAAAGTATGAATGAGTCATTACCGAAATGTAAAATCTAAAGAGGCAAATATTCCATAAAAGTAACCGACTAACAATTTGGCTTGGAAGAATCAGACCCTTTCCATCTAGGCATCGTTTCTGGTTATAATACTCAATGCACTCCTCTGCTGATGGGAAGAACTGTAGAAACAAGCAGAACAGGGTTTAACAAAATTGCAAAACTAGTGACCAATAGAACAGCATCTTCATGCATCTGGTTTTCAAGTCTCACCTTTAGGAACAGAAGTAGGCTACATATCATTAATCCTGTCCTTGCCATACCAGCTTTACAATGAACAACTACAACATTCTGAATGTCCTCCTTTAGCCACGCATAAGCACTTTGACAGAACAGAGGAATGAGCTCGAGGGGAGGGCAATTATGGTCATCAAAAGGGAAAGATGCAACCTAGAAAACAGCCATGCAAAACCAACAGAGGAGTCATAAAACTTCTTTCAGATAAGAATTTGAAAATATGGAGGCTCAGCATTAAGATGTTTCACTTGCTATTTGGCGTATGTTTTTCTAGCAAACAACAGTCTCTAAAATGCTATGTTGTTGGAAAAGAGTTGTGAGTTATGCTGCACATGACATCCTAAATTCAGGGGAAAATTTAAGGTGCAATAATATTAACCAGGGTGAAACAGATTGGTTTCCCTACATCCACCTCCCCAGAATATGTGTTCAGCATTAGGTGATATTTACTCAAATCCATCAATTTCCTGTATGATGTATTATACAGCCAGAAAATTTACAGTATAGTTGTTACACTATTTTAAATGGTGCTTTCATATGCTTAAATCATAATAAAATATTAGCACAAAATCCTGAAGCTCAACTTTATGCCAGATTTGTCCTCATATTTTATCAGAACAAAAACCGAGTTGTTTCCTCACCTACCAGTCACACAAGGACACTCCTGACTTTGTCTATCAGTCTGGAATACGTCAGTTCTTTATCTTTATGAACTGGTAAGAGAGTTTAGGTTTCCAATATCTTTAAGGTATCTTCATTACCAGAAATTATGCACATAAACACACCCCTCTCCCCCCCCCAAAAAAAAAATAATAATAATAATAATAGTAAAAATAATAATTACGTACACTGCATTCATAGATTCAGCAGTCGCCACTAATGCCAGTACTGATAATTGGTCAAGGCTACACATTCGGAATGTATCTCAATGCACAAAGGTAAATAAAGGTGAAAATCACACCTTCCCCTCAAATAGTGAAGCATCATACAACCTCTCTGAACAAAGATTGTACACTTTGTAATTCCCCTGCATGCATAACGTTTTTTTTTCAGGTACCAAGAATTCTAAACGTAAAACAAATGATATTTACAGTGGCAATACCCTGCAAAGTAAAAGGTGATGCATTGGAAGGCACCCAGAGAAGATAGAAAGGCATGTAGACCACCATATATAAAGGAAAGGCATCCGGCTTAGACCATGATATAGAAGTAAGAAACAAAAGGATATCACAAACCAACAGAGCTACAGATCCATCAAAGGAAGTTTCAGACCACAACAATACTATGACCTTAAAAGAACATTCTCACAAACAAAACAAATGAAGCATTACATTCTAAACTTCTAATCAATGGGGGTCGCAAACATGGATCATTTCCAGCCATACCGCTCTGTCATGGGCTATGTTCTCAGTTAAATATAACATATTCTTATTCTTACAAAAAGAATCCTAACCTAAAAAGTAATTAAGTAACTCATAATCAAAGTAACTATCTGGTGTTCACAAATCCTTTTCGCCGTTCAGTTTTATCGAGGGTATAACTCCAAGTAGAGGTATCAAATGGGTCATACCATGCTTGCCAAATTTATTTTCATGCCCAACATGCTTGGTGCTGTGCCTTGCCCAGCCAATTAGTTGTATCATGTCATGCCTACTTTGGCCTGGCCTACCCATTTATCAGTCGTGCCTTGTTGTGCTGTGCCGTTGATAGCACATGGGCACACTATAATCCTTGTCCTGCCCATACGTGTCTACGTCGTGTTGTGCCCGTGCCTGATCTGGTCTTGTATAAAAAACTATTTCTAGAAAAATAGCCAACATTTTTGTTATAGTTGAAACAAAAAAAAATCCTCATGTAATTCCAAGTATATAAACACGATAGATTAACATAAAACAATTCGTTTACTGATAAATAAATATTGCAGTACAACAGAGAAGATAGGTAAGAGTTGTATCACTATAGTCTGAGTACATCTTGGTTGGTTGGCACTATTCAACTATGATCATTTGGATTTCTTAAGCCTTATAAGCTAAAAAAATTACAAAACGAAGGTCATGTTTCTACATGCCCGTATCCTACTTCGTGTCGTTGCCTACACTTTTTTCAATTTTGCGATGTGTTGTGCCAAGCCCACTATAGTGGTCATGTCGAGCCCAAGTCGAGCTCCCTTCTAATCGTGCAGTGGCCATGCTAGTCAGACTCCATTTACCTCTCTACCTCTATGAATCTTCCATCGCATGTACCCTTGATAACTGAACTCAAGTCTTTTATGGCCTCTTTCCTATTACATTGCACTTTCGACTTGAACTAGATCACCCCTCATTGGTATCTTTCTGATTTGATTGCTAGTAATGCAAAAATTTTAGCAACTTTCTCTCAGTTGGTACCTTCAAAAGAAGCCATTCTTTTGTCCTCCTTACACTTCCATCTTAGAATCCTCATGGTATGCCTTATCTGAGCAAGTACTTTGTTGACTTGCATACATCCTATAACAAAGACTTGTACAATTTATTCTCAGCGGATTATCAAGAGTTTGACATTCTCGCGAGGTAGGAATGCTTGCATTTGATAATAACTGATAAGAGTGGACATGTTAACAGTGATGCCACCTAACTTATACTTGTCATGTCTATATATTGCAATATTTGGAGTTTGATGCTCGTTTTGTGTGTTTCAAGACTTGGAGACTGATTGCGCCGGAAATTGGAGATTAATTGACACTTGGAGAGCTAGAAACCGCCCCAAGGTGGTCAGACAGAAGCACTTGCATCCGGACATAAGTCATCAGCATGTTCTGGAGAAAAATCCAAGCCAAGCATCTAAATGCACCTGACCAGAATCCGGACACACCACCACCACAACACGTCATTAGATGTAAACCCCAAGGCATCCAGACATGAGCACCCAAAGCGTCCGAACGGTCCAAGTCAAGCGTTCGGACGGACCAGAACCCGTACAGAAGGAGCTTCTTTCAAACGTCTGAACAGGGGTCGCCTCACCATTCGGACACACCAGGTCGGCCAGAATGTCTTTAAATAGGGTTTAGGGTTCATTTGTAAGGAATGGAATTGGGGGAGTCAGCAAACACTTGTACTTGAGGGTTAGGCAATTGTTAGCAAGTTACCAATCATAATAGGGTGAGGCTAGAGTGGAAGAACCTTGAGGATTGATGGCTTTTACCATTCAAGACACGAGGGTTCCAACTTCAATGGCCGCAAACCCTCTTGTCAAGGGTATAGATGAAACTCCTACTCCAAGTAATGTTGTTATTGTATTAGTTTTGTTTTTTATTATACTGACTTCAAGTATTTATTTCAGTTTATGAAATCGTTTATATTCTTTCTATCTATCGTGCCTGTTCGTATTCCGGATTTCGAACATGATCATACAACACATTTTAATGAATTTGTGATGATTGACTGAGATTGATTATACTACGTGATTATACTACATAAGATACGTCGTGCTATTAAACAATCTCTACTGTAGAGATGAATCGTACTAGTAAGATAGTTCACGCTAAGCAAAGATAGTCTATGTTGACTGATGATTCACAAATATTTTTAGGTAATATTATGTGGGCTTAATCATGAGCAACATTCGATAGATCTGACTAATAGGTAGTAATTAGTACATAATTGGCATTATGAGGGAGGAGTGAATTCAAAACCCTAGATTCTTCTTCAAATTGTTTTCAAAATGAAACTTTGTTTTTCAATAATTTTAGGAAATCAAAACCAAACCTGCGTTCATGAATTAAATTAGATTCAATTAAGAATAAACGTGACCAATCCTACCGTCCCTGAAGAACGATGGTCAAGCACTTGCCACTATTCATTTAAATAGTAGTAATAAATTGTTTTATCAATTTTTTTGGTACTGCAATAAAACGATCAATTCTTGCCCATCTGGACATTTATTCACCGCTTATAAGAGGATAATCTACTCTTGGATGGCATCCTAAAGAGATCAGGTTCAAAATACTAGCGTCGAATTTAAATTGAGATGCTTACCTTATGATGAGTTTCAAAAAACTTGATCACTTCTTCCATATGATTTCGATAGAAACCCTACATCAGATTTCTAGGTCGTATCATTGAAATTTATATGCACTTCATAATGTGATTAATCTGTCATGAACCATATTTATTGCTACCTCAACATATCCAAAAATTCCGGAGCTCATGTCACCAGCAGGAAATCCCATAGCAATTACATTCTCAGTTATATAAGCCATGTCTAGATCAAATCCTCCTTCCTGAAACCAGGGCATTTGTCAAGTCGGGTGCCATCATTGACATCTTAATTTCAGAGGAGATACATAAAGCAAAGAAGTAATAGAGATAATTAAATAAATGTATGAAAATGTTATCGTGAATGGTAAGATGCTTTTTGATTACACCAAAAAAAAAGAGAGAGATAAATATAAAGAGAAAAATGGGACAAAATCTGAATTCTACCACTTGCTGATACTGAACTACATGGTTTGGGGTTACGGTTGACATCTCAAAATCCCAGTTTATGTAAGGTATCAAACCAACATCACTGGAAGAGCATAGTTGATTCTAAACACATCACAATGGCCACATTTCCTGAAGATGGTACAGATAAAGTAGCTAAAGATGTAGTAAAGCTTTGCTCACTGAAGTCTTTGTAACTTATTCGTTTTGGGGGAAGATAACTACATGTGGCTTCTCCATTAAACTCGTGTCATGATTTTCATCTATGCCATATCATGATTTGCATTATTTCTCACAAGTTCTGATTTTGGATGGCTGACAGCATATAGTAATGCAACCCCAAAAGAATATCATGATAGATGAACAGGGTCTTGCAATCCCTTGGTGGCAACATATCACCGTAGCATTGCCAGAGGCCATACAATAGTATAAGAACTTCGAAGTTAGTTACTCGTGGGGCAAAGTCTACCAAATCCATTTAGAGACAAACATGTTAAGAGGACTTCAAAACAGAAGATTAATAATTAAAACTTTCCTTATACATTTCTCTATTCCAACAATTGTAGCTTTTTGCTTTATAGCCCCAACACTTTGAAATTGGCGCACATCATAAATAGTATGTTAGGTCGCTGTTCATTGTTTTGCAAGCTCCAGCCTTTATATGAGTACTATTTTCTCTGTTGCAAAGTCATCAGTTTCTGTGTATGGACATGTACAAAAGTGAGTGTGTGCGTGCACGCATGCGCATCTGTGTGTGGATGTGCCTAGTTGTTTATATAATTTCTCACCTTTTCCTTTAAAGTCAACCTAAGTTTGCAATCTAACAATTTATGATAATTGACTCTGGTTTCTCTATCTGGTTATCCGTTATGAAGTGTTACCCTAAGGTGGAGGTTGTCAAATCATGAACCAAATCATGAACCATAACAGTTCAGCCATCATAGGATATAAATTCTAATGCATGTAGGTATTGAAGGTTTATCATTAAATTAAAAGCTTAGCCTAAAAACAATACAAAGTACATTTTAGCAATGATTATGTAGCCCAGTAGATAAGAAACTTGTTTATATGGCAACATATATGGGGTGGCTCAAGGCTTTGAGCCATGCCGCGATCTATGATTCAGAGGATACAAGAATTAAGGAGATTGTGCTGTCAAAATTTGCGTTCGTGTATGACATTATACTCAAAAAAAAAATCACAACAACTTGAACTATTGTAGTTTAACATATGAAAGTAATAACATTATAAAGATATTGAGCCATATATTGACTCACAGGCTAATTAACTAAGAAAATTTTACCAGACTATAGACAATTATTGGGAACAAGGTATCTTACCCTTCAACATATTTTGAATGAGTATTTTCTTGTTTGATAAAAACGAAAAAAAGGTTAACAACATTCTCCGAATAAGAATAAATTTAACAACAAATTTTGCATGGGAATATAGTTTTCCAAACTTAATACTATTAAATTATATTCTTGCTTTTTTCAAAAATAAAAAAGAAAGGGGTAAAAGTGATTTTATAGTCATCGAATGCAATAATTGTAATATCTTTATGAATTGATTTGTGAATCAAATAGTAAATGGTCTAGTTCATCAAGACTTTGTCTAAGCCTTGATCCGCCTATATATTCGTATCATTTTTCTATGAATTGTGAATCGAACTACCACCTGAATCGTGAATCGGGTGATTTTGACAACCGCTCTACGCCTATGCATGTACAAACAGGAATGGAATGGAGAACGCTCGCATTTGTACTTACAGGATTAAACCTTTGAAGTGTCTTATGCTGGCATAGCTATACTGACTAGTAATGACACGATAAATGACCTTATTGGATAAACTTTGAAAACTGCATTGGTTCTTTTAAGCTACAGGATCACACATGTTCTTAAGAAAAGATTTCGCTGGCACCCAAACTGATTGTCTCCCACTGAATTGTAGAAATTATATAGAGAAAGACAAGATAAATCTGATAGTAAACTCCGAGACAACATATATATTCAAACACACACACACACAAAGGTAGATCATCAGTTCAAATCAAAGAAGATAGTAGTATGAAGCATGAATAAAGACAATGCCCGCAACAAGGAGATTAGAGATGAATTATAAACACTTCACCCATAATTCCTGCATGAAACTAGTAGGCTATAAGAAGATAATAAACAAAACACAGTTTAATCTCAGATCCATTTGCACAGTTAAGCTACCTGATATCTTCGTTTGTTTTGAGAGACAATACGGCGGGCCTTAACCTGTACTGCTTTTACTGCACTCAAAGAGGAATCGACTAAACCTTTTGCCATTGATTCAAAAACACCTGATTGTACATTTGTTGAGGCAGCTCCCTCGGTTTGTACAGAAGCTTTGGTAGATAGATGCAATCCAAAACCACTCGCAAGACGAACAAAGGCTGACTTTCCAGCATTTGAATCCTCTTGCACTGAGGACCCTGGCTCTGACAGTTTAATATTTTTAGCCCAAGATGATACAGCAGTAGTAGGTTGCGCAGTAGGTAAGCCTATTCTGGAACTGTCTTGCCCAGAGACAGCTGGAGCAGATGATTCATCACCAGAGGCTTCAACAGGATGCGCATACGACGAATCAGCAGATTCTGAATTCATTCTGCCAAGCAAACATAGGTGGTCTGAAAGGTCAAAGTAGGATGTCTAGCGCTGCTGTATAGCAGGAAAATAGTTCACTGGTCAAGCAGGAACTAGAATCCACCTTTTATCCTAAAACCACTGTAAACACCTGATTAAATAAAAAGTAAGAAGTCGATAACCACATTTTGTATAGAAGACCACTGTGCGATGTTCATTGATCAGCACTATTCAGAATGCATGTTAAGTGCTTGGTATTTTATTATCAAATGCCAAGTAATAAAGGTGTAGGTCGACATTTCTCTGGTCCAAATAGGAACTGCACCGCCCCTATGCCACTGCACTGCCCCTATGCCTGATTATTTCAGCTCATGTATGCTAAATGGCAAAACATGAAACGCATAGTCTTGTGACATAAAACTGATTGCTCTATAAAATAGTGTACTACCATACATGCTAAGAATTCCTTAAATAGATATACCCATCTTATAAATAGTTTTCCTTACTACTTTCACTCCTCCTAAACGTGACGCAAAGTTCAATTTCTTTGTATTGACTTCACAACTGATCCTATATCATTCCTCATCAAATAAAGAAATTGTAAAGAATTCAATTACATGGTAATTGCATATCTTTAGTTACCCAGTAAGTCATGTGCTATTGGTACACTAAGTAAATCAGTGAACAGTATCATTTTTTTGCAATACGTTTCAAATTACATGCTTCGGTCAATTGTCTTACAACTTTCAACTGGCAACTTTCCTTGACAAATCACAAATGATTCTCGTACAACATATAGAGATAGATACTGTCATATAAAAACACTACGCGAAGACTGCCACAGTTCATGAGTAGTGAAAAGAGTATTCTAATCCAAATACACAGAAAATTGTATGGAATTTTAGGTGCTGAGTATTCTGAGTTTGTCCGTGCATAATGAGCTTCCACTTACGTATGTGCCTGCGCAACACCCCCCCCCCCCCCCCCCCCCCCCCCACCAAAAAAAAAAACAAAAAAACAAAAAAAGGGCATATTATATTCCTACGTATAGAAAATTTCTTCAAAGAACAAATTAACAACTCCACCACATTTCGAGAGATCAAGATACGAACCAAAGACCTCCTTAACTACCCACCTTTGTGTTGTTGCTTTTCATTTTATAGTTTGTGTTAGAGGTAAAGAAGAGTCGTTTTTCCAGGGCTCCACCACTTCAGTGATAAAAAAAAGGATTCACGAAGGGGGTGTTTGGGAGCCTATTTTTCAATTTTTCATTTTTGGCTTTTTAGATTATGATCAGAATGAGTTTTGAATTTGGGAAGTGTTTGGAAAAAATGTGCAGAATGCATTTTGCAAAAGTAATAGAATGCAAAATGGGAATGAAAATGCAAAAAGGTGGTCTAAATCTCTTTTTGAGTTTTTACTTTTAAAGTCGAAAATGGAGAATGAGTTCTGGGAACGTGGCTCCCAGACAACTAAAATCCAAAAATAAGAATGGGAAAATGCAAAAAATAGGCTCCCAAACACCCCCGAACATTTTAGCTTTCTCTTTAATTACTACAGGTTCTCTCTTTATCTCTTTACAATGCAAGTGGTCGGTCCCGCCAGCCCACCTTGTGTCCTCGCCTGCCACTATAGCCGCTATTTCCTAAGAATGCTCACCGGGAATGACCACCGGTTGGGTCATTTTTCTTCACTTCACTGCATTTGCTTTTTAAATTTAATTGCCAAAGCTACGATATGGCTAAAAATGCCTATGCATTTGAGGATGTTGAGTTATGAGGTGCGCCATTTTCTTGATTTGCAACATTTGTGCATTTACATTCAGATGCAACGACTGTGTTCGCAATTGTAAATGATGATGAGATCTATACAGGAAATTATATATCAAAACAAAAAAGTAACAAACGCATTGCGAATCCAAACAAACATAGAGGTCGAAAAGTGTCAGAACACTTACGGAAGATGGAAGAAAACCTCCGTTTGACTTGTTCTGGGGCAAATATTTGGAGATTGAGATTTGAGTGAGAGAGAGAGAGAGAGAGAGAGCGCGCGGAGGGATTCGTGGTGAATCCGGTTGGGGGGACTAATGATGAATCAGTTCAAAGTTGATCGCCATTCCCAACGTCTGGGTTAAGAAATTTGGCGATCCCTGTATTTTACGCGTTGAGACGAAATGGGATTTCTCCCCCGGGTGGGAACAGTTCTCAGTATTTAATTTTTTGGTAAAATGCACTGAACTCCCCAATGTTTCTGACAAATGTAGGGATCTACGTTAAGTTTCAGAACATTCAATTAACTCCCTTACTTTTGAAATTATTAGACTGTTACCCCTTACTATTTGTTTTCTGTTAACGCCCACTCTTAAATTTTTTACCTCTTTTATGTTTCATATATTTAATTTATTTATGTTTGCATTTAAATATATATTTTATAATTATATATACAAATTTATATAGTGTAAAATAATTTTTTAAATTAAAATTTTAAAATATTTAAATAAAATTATACTTAAATTACATTTTTATTAAATTTGTGCAAATAAATATACATCGTATATATTAATATTTAAATATTTAAATAAAATTATACTTAAATTATATTTTTATTAAGTTTGTGCAAATAAATATACATCGTATATATTAATAATTATTTCTTGTAAAATATATTTTAATTTATCACTTAATGCATATTGTTAAGTTTATATTCCTTATGTGTACTTAACATACATATATATTATTAGTCTATCTTATAAAAAAATATCCCAGCTTTTAATTTAATTTATTAATTTTTAATATTTTACTTTTTTTTCAAGCTTTGAATACTGAAATTAAGTTAAACTTGAGTTATATGTGTAAATTTTATATAAAATTACTTTTATGGATCTTACATTTTAGTAATTATTATTTATTTTTATAAAAATTATATATTTATTTGATATATCTCTTTATTTTTTGTTTTAATAGAAAATATATATAAATCATAACTTATCTTATCGAGAAAAAAACTCTTATGAATAAAAAGGTTTGAGCAACGTGTCAAATAATGATATCGATATAATTTATTTTTTTCTCTGTTATGAACATGTCATCTAGTACCGGAAGTTTCCTTAGATTATGAACAAAATGTGTCATTGCGCTTATTTTTGGTCCTATCTGTAAGTGTATACTAGTTTTTCATCTCGTTCACTTTAAAGGTTATATTTTTGTTTAAAAAATATCCAAATTACCCTTAATTTCAAAATTGCATAATTCAAGCACTCAACTCTTAAAAAAAAATACTAAAATTTCATTAGCATGTCGGTTCGGGCACCAAACAGAACATGAGATCTGTATCAAGGTTTGGAGAAAATATTTCTTATTGCCCCAAAAATCTCTCCTCCTAACTCGCTGCAAAATATTTTATTCTTATGCGATGGTAAATTTGAAGATCATAGTAAATTTCTGCAATTCCAAAATATTTTATTCTTTTGCGATAGTAAATTAGAAGATCATGGTAAATTAATTTGCAATCATGGTAAATGTCTGCAATTCTAATATATTTTGTTCTTTTGCGATGATAAATTTACAGATCATGGTAAACTTCTACAACTCCAAAATATCTTGTTATTTTACGATGGTAGATTTGGAGATTTATGGTAAATTTATGCAAAATATGTCGTATAATGTTCGACCAATGTCATCGTAAACGGATACTACAAATAGGAACAACAATAAAATGAACTCTACTCACCGTGATCGGAAGTGTCTTTGGTAATATTACTTAGACTTGATGATAAAATCTCTTTTTCTAACTCGCAACGCTCAGATTCCAATGAAGAAGAACAAAAAATTGGCAAGTCTATGTCATACAGGATGACGAATATTAAATATTTTGATTTAGGAACATAAAGAAATGAAAAAAATATGATTTCGTGCAACGATCAAAAAATCTTCGGTGATATTCTCAAGATTAGTATGAATCACTAAAACAAATTTCGTAGACGTGGTATATTAAAGATTTTGGTAAAAAGAAATGAAAAATATATGATTTTTTAGATCCTAATTTTCATAACAAAGGTCACTAAAATAGATTTCGCTACAGATTTCGGTGATTTTTTCTGAAGATTCCGGTGATATTCTCAAAATTCACTAAAAAATATTTATTATATTTGATTCCACATTTCAAGCCTAATTACTACTATAGTTTTAAACCTACCAAATCAGAAACTATATGTTTTCACTTAACGGAGGATAAAAGAGTAAACTAACACTAAAAAATAATGACAAAAACGTCGAACCAAGTAAAAATGGGATGGAAACACAACTTCAAAAACTATATGGGATGAAAACCTACGATGTTTGTGCTAATAGGATCTTGATTTAAATTACCCACAAAATAAAGACAAAAATAAAAGAAAACACAAAAAAAAAAAATTAATCTAGTTAATTTAGGCCAAATAACAATATACATGTACCTTCCATTGATGTAGGAACTAAAAAAATAATCAAACATGTAAGTTCAAATAATTATCTTTTAATTACAAATATATTATATATATAATCTATTATACAAATAAACTGGTTTAAGCACCCTCATGTGCATGCACCTTCGAGCGATTAGTGACAACCTTAAAGATTGATGTGTCTCAAGCGTCATCTGCTATTTTGTTTGTTACCAAGACTCAATGTCATCACAACCCATCTGGAATGTGGTAATCCTTGTAATTCAACAGCAAAAAATTCTGTGAAAACCACACTTCGTTGTCGAAGGAGAAGGAATTTTAAGTAAGATCATTTATGACCCCTCCATTTATCTTGAAAAATTTTCGAGTGTTGATAGCAAGTCTTACTTGGTTGAATTTTTTTTTTGGAAGCGTGCTCAAAACTTCAAAACCTTGGCTCTTCATTCCACAGTAAACCGTGTTCTTGTATTCTATTTGTAAGAGTACACTTTAGCTCAGCTCAATTCAATTTCAATTTCAGTTCTATATGAAAAAAGTTTGTCTATCTGCTTCCGTCAGTTACTACTCTCTTAACTGTCATTGGTCCGAACTAATAAAGAGTCTGTATATCCAGTTTCTAGTTTGCAAAAAATGCCACGCGAATAAATTTGATAGGACCATGATAAGTGAGAAATTTAGCAAGTGCATACACCCAACGCTAGTATTTAACAAAGGCTGTTTCCACACGTCCAAGAATGGTTACTCTGACCTATTGGGAAACTGTAACGAAAGCTAGTATTTCTATTTCTTGCTGTGTTGGATTGAACTGCCAACTGAAATAGGCTTTGACACTCTAATCAGTTGCTCTGATAAAAAAAAAAAACCTAAGCAGCTGTTTGCATGCTTGAAAATGCCTTCAAAGGATTTGGAAGTTACCCATTTCTTCAAATGACTGTTTCAACTACAAACAAGAAATTTTGAATTCAGCTCAAAAAAAAAATCGAAAACCCATCAATTTAGAGATCAGACTTTCAGGCATAACGGTCAAAACCAAAAACCAAGGCCCAGACACCATATTAAACTAGTAAATGCTTCAGAGAATTCAAATTTTAAGCTACATAAGCCGCAACAACAATAATACCAAGAAGGGCCGATCATCAACCAGCTCGACCAACAATTACCTCACAAGAAATTGCAACGTATTGAGCACCAAATGTTTGAGCATCTCTGCTAGCCATGTATTATGTCTATATGATTTTGAGTTTCGTTACCAACATTTAGTTCGATACATAATAGGTTAGTTTCTTCACAAAAGTGTAGTTTAAGTTCTCAAGGGATAATAAATACTAGGTTAAGCAGTGACGATGATAATTTATCCAATAAGTCTACTTGCATGATGCATTTTGACATGGAAGGACTTAGAACCCAGAAACCCACAGGAATGTTCATTAATAATAACTGAGATAGTAACTGGCAACAGAAGGATAGACTGAAATAGGAGTATGAAAGTGCATTCCAACAATATTTGTTCGTCTGCAGACACAGTTCAAATGAGTGAAGCATTATATACATTAAGGATCATCCGAATGAAAATCAAGAGGCCCTTCGTCCATTGGCGACTTAGACCCATTACGAAACGAGGGCAAACACTAATCAATTCAAGAGCGAGTGAGGAAGCCTACGGAGTTATTGCTTCCACCTCTCCACCCTTTCCCTTTTCACTGCACTGCCTGGTTTTCAAGACACTTCAAGCACTGCTTATCCCAATTCCCGCATCTCAATAAGCCGAGTAAGGCTTGGAGGGGTTTTGGCCAGTCTTGATCGGGTAAGAAGACTGCATTGCAATTCCACACTTGCCAGTAAAGGTATGAGCCACGCTACGCTCCATCCTGATGTATCCATTCTCACCCCAGCTATTTCCCCACGAGTTCCTCACAATCCAGTAATCCACACCATTTTCCGTGCCATAACCAACAACAGCAACACCGTGGTCCAAGGCTGTCCCACATTCACCAGTGAATATGCCCTGAGAGAGATTTTTGAGAAAGAACCTGATGAGTTAATATCCTATCTCAAAACTTATGTTCGAAGGAAAACACATAGATTAAATTCAATCGCATAAGGTTGTGCTTGGGTCACAGATTTGTGGATACCAAGGCAAAAGTAAAATGATACGGGAACAAAATAATCCTAATTGCACTTCCTTGCCTCTATCTCTCCTAAACATTTTCCTTTCCCTCCAGAAATTCTCTTTGCAAATTCATCATGACAACACAGCCTAAAGAAAGTATAAGCGTCAAGATTTCACAGGGGATGAGATGAGCTTTGCTCCTCCAGGCAACCCTTCAAAATACATAGTTGTAACAATGGAAAACTGTATGAACTTTAATCACAAGGTTCTAGTAGGCCAATAGAATGGGCTTCCTCTAGCTGTATTTGAACACTAATCAGACTTACAAAGCACTACTTATCGTATAAACACAACAAATTCTCCTAAAAGACGTATGAATTCTATGATCCCACTTAGAAAAATCTTCGAGTGTTCTCAAAAGGTTCATAATTAGGTTGTGTTAGGACCATTGATTGGTGAGGGAAAGAAAGTTGAATTAAAATACAGGAAGATGAATGAAGTAAAAAGCTAAATATTACGTATTATGATAGACATCCCTACACAAACCCACGATCCAAGTACAACCTCACATCTCTTAAAGTAACTAAGAACTCAACTAAGATATATCTAGATGCCATCATTTTCACATATTCACTTAACAGAGATCCAGACAACACAATAATGTTGCGCTTGAGTCAAGACTACGGGTACGGATTTGTGGATGGAAAACAAAAGTAGAAGGAAAAGATGGAAATAATTAGCTTCACAAATCCCTTTCCTTTTCTTTTCCCTCCTCAAAATGCTACATAAATCCAGGAAACAAGTTCACCCTGCAACTTCGTAATACTGTGAATAAAACTAACATAATTCGATTTCTTTCGCTTCAGCTCAATAGCTACCCAAACAAAGAAAGTAGACTTTAGAAGTTGCGCTGTACATTCCTGTTGCTATTCTTACTTATTTAAAATACAAGTATGTAAAAACCCTAAATTCTTCCAAAACTAATATACGTATATGTTGAATGTTTGTGTGAATACACATTAGTATAATTTTTTAAACAAATAAAAAAAAATTATTGACCAGATAAACAAGAAATTAGACGCAAAGAAGGTGGGTTCTAAATACCGATAGGTAGAGTTGAAATTCCCTGCCGGAGGCTTCAATGGCAACGCTGATTGGTTGGTGAGCCACAGCCTTTTTCAATGCCTTCTCGTTGTAGGGCGGCACATCTTCGTAACCATCGATGCTTACAACCTTAGCATTCTCCTGCAACCACAATTCAAACCAAAATTTGAATATTACAGAATATATGGAGATGCCGGAAAATAAGTAAATGGTAAAATAAGCAGATGATTGTAACTGACTCGAGTGGGGTCGCAGTTGGCGTCGAGGCCAAGGTAAGGGTAATCGGCTTCGGTGTCGATGCCGCCGTTATCCATAATGAATTGGAAGGCGTAGTCCATGAGTCCTCCATTGCAACCGGCGTTGTAGGTTTTGTCACAGTCTACGAGTTCTTGCTCGGAGAGTTGGACCAATTCGCCGGTGGCGATCTGGTTTACGCCTTCCACCGCAGCAACCGTCGAGAATGCCCAGCAACTCCCTGGTTGAAATTAGAGAAAGAAGAAGTGAATGAGTGTTTCATTTTCATTGGTCCAAAGAAAAGGTCCAATGGGTTGTTTTAGTCAAAACCCAATTTTCAGTCCGCTTTCGCCATCACTACTCACTTTCTTTGTTATTTTTGTATTTAGATATAGAATCTGGTTTTTGTCAATATAAATAATTAATTTAAAAAATTAAGTCAAAACTTAATAAAAATTAGCTCGGAAATTGAAGAAAAGGGGGCCTACAATAGTGATTTTTGTAATTTCAAAAAAGATTCATGAACTTAAGCATTAAAAATGCCACTTTGACCGTTAGATGGCCTAAGGCTATACATTGTATGATTCAACAGACAGTCCAGACCTTACGGCCGTCCGTGCCATCAGTCTATCACCAAACAGTCAACAACCCAACTTCAAGTCAACATTCTTGATTTTTTCCCTCCCCTTTCCTCTTGCTCTTTAGAGATATCCTTGTTCATACTCTCTCCAACCTAAATATATTTTTTCTTTATCTCCACCAAGTTTTTTCATCTTCCCTAAGCATTGTGGCTTATCCTTGTAATTTTTCTTAAATTGAAGAAAAACCCAAAAGGGTAAGTAAAAACCCAAAAAAGTTAGATTATTTTGCCTTGGTGTGCAATGAAAAAAAGCAGGGGTGAAGCTTACCACAACTCCCTTGATCCTTAACCGGAGCAACAGCACCTCTCTCCCTCCAATCAACAGATTCCGGCAGCTTCTCACCTTCTACAACCGCATACCTCTGGCTCCCGCTCTTCGCCTTCACAAACCGCCGCTTCGCATCTGTTTTCGCACCCAAATACATTGACCGGTACTCCTCATTCGTGAGGTCAGCAAACCGGTTTAACCCAACCTTATAGGTCCGGTTCATGGAGTTATGGTCTTCAATAAACCTCAAATTATCCTTAAAAACTTCAAACTTCCTCTCTCTCTCCCCTAACCCGTTGTAGGCCTTGCCATGCTTCACCATCCACTCCCTGTAAATACCCATCACTTCCTCGTCGTTTTGCGAATCTAGGTTTTGATTGGATTGTTTGTTGTTGTAATCGATGATAGACATGTCTTTTGCATAGCATAGGGAAGCGAAGAAGAGGAAGAGAATGGTAGTTATGGCCGTGGCCATGGTTGAAGGGGGGTTAAAGAAATATGGAGAATTTCGGGGGTGTCGATAAGAGAGAGAGAGAGAGAGAGAGAGAGAGAAAGTTTGGGGGTTGTTTGTAGAGAGGGTTGGAAGAATAGGAGGTAGCTTGGGCTTTATATAGGCGGAGACGAGCAATGGAGTTAACGGGCAGTATGCCTTGACTCTTAAGAGAGAGAGAGTGTCCGTCTTTATTAGGACCTAACCCGAGAAGTCGGGGCAGTTACCTCGTGACCTGGTGAGTCGTTGGTGGCCACAGAATAAGATAAACCAAAATATCCAACCGTTCATATGGTAAGCATCCTTCGGGATGACAATTCGTCCGATCCGATTCAAATTCAATTCGTCTCGTTTTTTATCCCGTCTAGGTTAGAGTTTCAGATATTTATTTGGAGATTGGATTAGATTTGAAAATAAAAGTTAAAAAAAACAAAAACGAATCAGAGACTGGTCTTAGTACATCCACTTTGTCCTATTCTATTCTCCAATTCATTTTAAAATAATTATTAAATAGATATTATTTTTATTTTTAACCCATTTAATTAGAATATAAGAATTTACAATTTTATTTTTTAACTTCTTTATCATCCTCTTCTTTTTTTTCTTAAATAGAGTTTACAGTATTTTTTAATGCAAAGATAGATCTTCAAAATATACATGTTATGTATTAGTCTTCAATTTAAACTCTATGTTATTTTATGTATTAGTCTTGAATAACATTTTTTTTTGAAACGGGTATCTTTAGTCATTCTTTTTTTTTGTTTTATGGTCTTTGATAGAATTGGACTCTATATTATGTTATGGATTAGTCTTGTAATTATAAATTTGTGATTATTTTATATGAGTTGGATCAATTTTTTTATTTAAAAACCGGGGTGGGGATAGAGAGTGAGTTTATTTCCCGTTCAAAGAACGGAACAGGGATAGAGACAGATTTTAAATTCAGGCATAGAGAAGAGGATAGTCTAATTCCCCCCGATATCATCCATATTTCCCCCAAATAATAGTAAAGGCGATCCAATTTGATTTGTTTTCCCACACAAACTCTAATTTCAAAAGGATTAAACTTAGCCATTTGTTCTTTAAAAAAAAAAAAAGCTATCTGCTAGTCATGAGGACACCTTACAATTTGTATCTTGATTATTGATGACTATTTAGTTTGATTGCATGAATAAAATATTATTAAATAATAAATTTATTTGCAAAAACAATACATTAGTCTAGTTTATTTGGAGACTAAGTTATTAGATGAGGGTGTCGATCAACAATTAATATTTGTTTGTCTTTGACTTAGGAAAGAAATGTAATGAAAAAGACAATCGCACCGATGCTGCCACAAAACGTTATGATGATATATAGAAGGATATAGTTAGATTATTTCACAACTAGCCAAAATCAAATCCAATCATCCTTGAACCGGGTCGAGGCTTAGTCGGACAAGTCGTTGCTCACAATAAATTAGTCCAAGTGACGGGGATTATGAGCACCAAGTAGAAAATAATTCATTTAAAACTTAAAACCAAATAGGGGTTGTTTATTTTGAAAACTATTCTATATGCTAGGCGATCGATCATGTATATATTTGTCAACTTGTTTGGATAATTGTAGCTGGTGGATTCAGTATTTCGTCTAAAACATGATAGATGCTAGTTGTTGAGACTTTATTAATTAGGTAGGTTAAAATCATCATGATGTTACGATTATCGAATCACTTAAGTTTTTTCTAAGACGATATATGATCATTTACACAGAATGTACAAGATCAGATTCGAACACAAACACAAACTTTGAGCTAGCCAACTTATACTTACGGAGACCAGGCCAGAGCAGAAACCCTAGACTAAACTAACTTGTGGGAGCCCACACTTGGACTTATTAACCTGGTGTAAATTTAGGTCAGACCTAAACTGAACTCCCAGAGTGGGAAATAACAACAGGTCTCAGTGATGACTTTATAAATTTTGGCTGGGTTGAGTATTAATTAACAACAGGAATCACCCATGGGCCATGTCATTATTGTTGAGGAAGAAGAGGCCCCCCCAAGCGGAGTGCCCCTATAGGTTTGAGTTTGGCCTCTAGTTATGGTGCAAGTCCCGATATAGGATTAGGATAGGTAGAGAAATCCAAGAGATCAGAGGTCCGATTTACGGGACACTAATTTCTCCCAACCGTCAGTCAGAGACCCTCCAATCTCGGAAGCCTGCTAGTAATGAGATTCATCACCTACATGTCATGTTGCATTGGTTGGATGGATTATTAATGTCCATGACGATCACTCAATTCAACAAACGAAAACCATGCAATTCTTCAATGGTTTCTGCCCACTTATTAAGCTGCAATAAATATGTCTATCAGATAGTCTTTATTCATACTTTCAAGGAGTTAATCATAAAGCATCCAATTAGTTTCTTTTGAGTTTTTCTTTTCTATTTTAAAGATCGAGGAATTCTTCTAGATATGTTTCAATGTTTCATATCAGGCTCTCTAGATGTTCTTTCTATTTTGTGAATACAAAATTAGAACTGGTTATTATTCATCTTGTTTAGAGAGTCTGATGCAGAAGAGACATTAGAAAATGTGGCTCTCTAAAGTAGACAAGTGAAAAGTTCTTCCTAATTTGGTCCAAAAAATAAAGAAACTAATATGGATGCTCTTACATATTTCTTCATAAGTTTTAGGTTCAAAATCTCTAAGACGTTATCAATTTTTATAGATAAATAAACAATTTTATTTTATTAAAAAAATAAAGTAACAAAATAATTTACCTGAAATGTTGAAATTCAAATAAGAAAAGGATAATACATCACCCTCAATTTTCAAGTAATTGGGGTTTTATCGTATTTGGAGAAAAAGTGTGGAAAGCAGAAAATTCTACGGTCTTTCTTATGGAATTTATTTTTATATTTTATATTTAAAATGATATATCTCGCAAACATGATATATTATTTGGTGTATACGGAGACTTATTCTGAAAGTATAGTAATCTATACATAGTGATAACTTATGTTATAAAAGTATACGCCGAAAGTAGTATCAGAATCCTAATATTGTAGTATGTAGTTGCAGTTTCCAAAAATAGAAAGCGGTTAAAACATTGAGTCAGTCGGCGGCATTGAAGTTTGATGTCTGTGCATGTGCACCGCTATCAAAATTGCAGGGCCTTTTTTTTTCTGAATCATAAAACTTGCTCAGGCTTTTTAGCATCCGTCCACATTAGAGATTTTTTCAATACCGTAAGTCCTAAGTTTTAATTTTTAAAGTTTATTATACCAAATTAAAAAAAGTTCTTATTATTCATCGCAACCTAAAAAAATGGATAACCGACAGTAAACTTTATATACTATTTTTTCTGTTAAAATTTGAACATATAAATTTTTAGTAGTTCAAATTTCAGTAGATAAATTTATCTAATCAATTTTCAACACCAACAAATAAATTTGTCTGTCTAATTTTCAATAGATAAAATTTATATGTTCAATTTATAATAGATAAAATCAATCTTAAATAGATAAATTTATTTGTTATATTTTGTGTAGTTTTTAACAAATGTCTCCGTTTACCCCCATAGTAAAAAAAATTACTGGTGGTGGTTGAAAGTGGTAGTGTCAATGACATTGCCGGATATATTGTACTAGATAATTAAAGTTGATGATGTCAAAAACTGATAACCCGCACCGAGCTCATGCTTCTAGTTACTGTACACAAGTCCGTTGGCCGGGGGGGAGGGGGTCGTTATCTAGCTAAGGATTCTCCGACGATCAAGTTAGATTGCATGCAAGTAAGCTAATGGGGTGTGTATTCACGATAGAGATGAAAGCCTACCTGATCTCATGACCGGAAGTATGTTTTAATATGTTAAGGAGATGAGCAATTCAAGGCGATTCGATTGTCGCCATTAGTGTACACATTCTATCTTAGGAAGGTCGTTTCAACAACTTTGAGCGACATCTCCAAGATCACTCGAGCAATCAGAGGCAGATGTGTAGTGCCCCCTTGCTCTGCATTCTTCATGTAGTCTAGATAAGATACCTAGGTGGAAGCTTGCTGATCGGCGATGCGCATGATTAGTTGGTTGGTCATGCGTCGACTCGAAGGGCTTTGGTTGGTTTGGAATGCGTATTAACCGTTTGTTAGTCCAGAGGCTAAACCGAGCTCATTAGTTGTGCCCATCCCTAGCTTTAGAAGTGAAGCTTCTTCTCCTGATAGTGCTAGTCTTCTTATGTATATAAAAACACCATTAACTTGTCCTCCCGTCACTTAATACACACAAAATCTCTCTCCCTTTTCATCTTGCATTACGGTATGCAAAATTTCTCCCTTAATTTTTTTATTCTATTGATGCGGCCATTGATTTTTTGAAATAGATATCAATTTTTTTAAAAAGAAAATTGATTGAAAAAGATAAATTACTTGTTGCACAATATAATTTCTAGCATGTTCTCTCACGAGAAAATTTCATATTATTGCTTATACGGATTAGAAGTATAAAAGTTAAGTCCAAAAAAGTTTTAAAAAAAAAAACTAAAGAAAAAAAATAAGTAAAAACAGACTATGTTTTTAAATTATTTTTTATCTTTTTTAAACTTTTTTCAAATTTATTTTGTAATTTTTAATTTTTCTGAAACTTCTTATCCAGAAGAACCATAATCCAAAAAAAATTGATGCAAAATAAAAAATTACAAAAATAATTAAAAAAAAACTCTATTTTTCTTGTCTTTATTCAAATTTTTATATTCATTAACTTTGTATTTAATTTTTGTAAATTATTGATTCTTCTTGACGAAAAAAATTTAAAAACTAAAATAATATGTCTAAAAAAGTTTTAAAAAATTCACTAAAGACGAAAACAATCCCTTTAGATTATTTTGAATTTTTCTTAATTTTTTTAAAATTTAGTTCCTATTTTTTACTTTCTCGAAACATCTTATTGAGATAGATCAATAATTCAGAAACATCTCGTCTAGTATTTTCTAATTTTCCTAAAACATCTTATTTTTTTTCGAAATTTTTAACTTCTGAATATAATTTTATACTTTTTTGAAAGTTCTTATAACCCACAAAATATTGACGCAAAAATAAAAAATAATAAAAAATATATTTTTCTCCTTATTTAAAATTTATTACAAAATAATTTAAAATTTTTTTCATTTTGATTATTTTCTTCTTCAGTAAACTTTTTAAACACATTTTTGAACATAATTTTTAAATTTTTAGATTTCTGTCATCAAAATGAATCAATAATTTATAGAAATTAGATACAAAAAGATTGAATAAAGATAAAAAAAATAGAGTAACTAATTTCTTTTTGGATTATTTTTTTTAATTTTTAATTTTGCATCAAATTTTTGTGATTATTGATTCGTCTTGATAAGTAATTTTTAAAAAAATTAAAAACTATGAACTGAATTTAAAAAAGAGAAAAAACAAAAATAATTTATATGTATAGTCCCTTTTGACTCATATCAAAGTCTTTAATGAATTTTTAGACATAATTTTTATACTTCTAATCTATATTACTAATAATATGTAGTTTAATTTCTATTAAAAAATCAATTTGCGAAACGAGTCATTAATTTTTGTTAGTCAATTTTTTTTCAAAAAAATTGATTTTAGTTTTAAAAAAATCAATGAATGCATTTACAAAATAAAAATAATTGTGGTTATAATTTTTCATACCTTACTGTGAGGTGATCAGGAGGGAGAGAGGTTTTTTTTGTACATGGAGAGAACAGAGGGCAAGTTAATGCATGGTATTTTTGTAGACACTGGAATTTTTATAGACATTGGAGGAGTATTCTCGAAATTTATAAAATTATCCCTGTTCATCCATGATTAATGAAAGTTAGTTAGAGGGCGTAATGATTGAATATTTTCGGAAGTACGAGAGTATCATTATATTTTTCAAAATCTTAGAGAATATTCCTATATTTGTGTCCGTAACTCAGTAATCTTAGGAGTGATCACTGTATTTTATCCTATAAACAGAGATAGGAATCTATTAACGGCGGTCTAAATTTGTCCTTTTGGGAGCCATTCTCCGGTCTAGTTTGTTCTTGTAAAATAATATCTCCCCCTTATCGGTAGCACACAACACCGTGTCCTTCGTTTACGCGATTCTCTATCCAATTCCAAAGGTTCTCCTCCCCTTGAACCATGATTCTGTTCTATTAGATCCAATCCAACAAACAGCTAGCTCATCTCTAACAGTCAAAGGATCATCAACCCTAGAATATATTGAAACCATTCTTATCCTGTGTGGACCAATACCCATTCACTTAATTTCTTCTCATTTGTCACCTATTTTAATTAAAATTTTCCAAAGAGTTGACATGATAATTAAGGTCGGAAACTTAAAGATTATTCTTTCTTAATGTCTAATGTTTGAAACATCTCAGTTATTATCAATTTTCATAAATTCAATTTATATATGATTTTTTATTGATTTTAATTGGATTTCTCATTAGTTAACGATGAGATTGATCTTTTAAAAAATAGTCAAGGTATTTCTAAGCTGAGCTTAGTTATAAAAGAAAAGATGATTATCCTCTTTAATGAGATGAACAGTATCACTGTTTACAAAGAGAAAAGACAATTGACAAAGATGTCAATTGACATTTTTGGTAACTAGAGAGGGCGGCTAAGAGTATCTTCAACAAAGATGTCAAATTCAATGTAATAATTGGGTTTTCAAAAAATAACATCAAAACTAACTCCAACAAAAATATCAAAAGTATTATCAAATCTATGTGACAATTGAAAAAAGTTACTTGATGTCAACTTTGACATCAAAGTGTGAAATATCTTTTTGCCTATAATGTCTCAATTTTAAATTTTTTTTACCTTAAATGTCTCAATTTGACAACTTTGTTGGAGATCAAAAAATTTGAATATCAAATTACCACATAGGCCATTATAAATATTTGACATCTTAAAATTTGACATCTTTCTTGGAGATGTTCTAAGTAGAAAAATGGGTTGGGATATGACTCCTTAAAATTAATAATTCAATAAACACAGAATCCAAATGACTCTAACAAACACGCAGTTAATGTATAAACCTTTATTATATTTGATCTTCTTGCCCAATGAACACAAGATTTCAGCGGCACATATTGGATTGGGCTGTGGTGGCTCTAGAATTTCTTTGTGTGGATATTCGTTAAGTAATAGGTACTCCTAATTATGTTTCAAGAATCATATCATGACTACTCTAATATTTTTTTTTTTTGCTAGGAAAAGGAAATTATATTTAGGGGAAACAGAGGTACAATGAGGGACATTAAATCCTATTTATGGGCATTGGTGAGGCACCAACCCCTTAGGCTAATACATTAAGACTTGAATGAGATATCCACCTAAACACCTGACTAACCCATTTTGAGCCACCGCCCTGGAGAGTCTCCGCCTGAGCACCAACTTAATCACCATCTCCGACTATACCCTTGCCCACCGCCTATCCAGGTACCTTTCCCAAAATACAAACGCCTTGTGGGCATCTAATTATGTCCTGAATGGCATCTAATATATTGATTTTAACTTTTTTCACTAGAGGAAGGGCATCCACTCTAATCTATGAAATGGACCACTTTCGGCCCTACTTTGAGAGTGTAAATATTTCACGGTCGTCCAGCTTATTGACCACGCTAAATTACAATTTGATATGATTAATTATACGGAAAATCGGTTAAAAAAATAAATTTGGACTGATTTGGCTCATTAAAGACGTATTAATTTAATTTATGAGTCAGGATCTATTGTTTGAGAAGTTCTAACGCATGAGGTCTTTTTATAAACGGATTTGTCCTTGAACGCGAAGAAATAATTTTATCTGATAACATTATTACTTCGAAAATTAACAAATAATGCTATTTGTTAACGTATCTGTTAAAAGTGACGGATGATGTTAACTGATAAACACTAACATGTTACTTTATCTAATAAAATTATCGTTTCAAAACTAAAAGATAAAGTTATTTTCTTAATAGGCGAGTCAGATAACATTATATATTGGGTTGATATATCTATTAGTCAAATTAAAAAAATCTGATAATGTTATTACTTCGAAAACTAACAAATAACATTGTTTGTTAAATTATTTGTTTAAATCGACAGAAATTTTGACTAATAAATACTGATAGATATAGTGATATAATAAAACAGATAAAATTATTTGTTAAGGTATCTGTGATCTCCCGCCCCACATCAAAAGTCTACATGGATGATTTTGGGTATATAAGGAACTATGTAAACTACTACTAACAACTTGAGTTTAAGCATTTTGGGCCACGTGATTGGGCTCCAACAAGTTGTTGGGTCAGTGATTTACATGGGGTGATACAAATGGTATCAGAGCGACCTGTGTACACGATCGAGTGTGGGGTTGAGACTTTATTTGGTCACTAGGGAATAGATTCGAGGGTTAGGCTGTGGTGACTCTAGTGTTCAACCTCTTACGAGGGCGTAAGGTCTTAAAGGTGGGGAGATTGTGATGTCCCGTCCCACATCGAAAGTCTACATGGATGATTTTGGGTATGTAAGGAACTATGTAAACTACTACTAACAACTTGAGTTTAAGCATTTTGGGCCACGTGATTGGGCTCCAACAAGTTGTTGGATCAGTAGTTTACATGACGCGTTACAGTAGCTGTTAAAAGTGACAGATAATATTAACTAATAAACACTAACATCTAACTTTAATCTAATGAAATCATCGATTTAATATTTAACGAACAGATAATGTTATCGCGTGTTTATTAAAAGCATATTTTTAGAACTTATGTGCTAAAAGGGCTTCCACCTATATAGACTTTTGACCAAATCTCTCATAATTATATCTCCTTGCACGGAGATATGTAATTTGGAATGTTATATTTTCCTCCTCAACTTCCTCACAAACACCTAATGATTAGAAATTGATACATAACTCGTTAGGTATTTGTGACGACGTTGAGGAGGGAAATATAACATTCTGGATTACCTATCTCCTTGCAAGGAGATATAATAGTCTCGATCTCCCTCATTTCCATACATACTAGAAATAACCCGCGCATGGGACTTATAAAATTAAATGAAAAATATTTCATCATGCCATTCTATATATTTTCTTAACATTTTAATAATATATTTTGTAATAACTCAAATTTTTAATTAAATTTTCAATAACCATTTTAAATTCAGGCTCTGGAAATTCAGAGTTTGCTCAAGCGGGCTATAGGCTGCTTGAGTGACCTAACTTTTGATAGAGCCTAGAGGAATTTCGTTTTTCGTATTAACCAACGATTATGGCTTTGATTATGCATATATGAGATTAAATCCCTACTTAAACCTAGCTAATTGATTATTTTCATACACAAAATCATGAAAATCAGAAGCTTTAAAGAGAGAGAGAGTGGTTGAAAGAGTGTTCAAGAATTTTTTAAAGTTCAGGAGCAGAGGCTCCGCTCGTGCACAATTCTTCAAAGGTAGAAATACAACTTCCAAAACTAGCCGACCAAGGATCTATTCAATTAAGTACCTTGCGGCAGGAAGCATCAATCTGATTGAATGACAAGGAAACTTGGTATCAAATCGTCAATGCAGTATGATCCGTAGAATTTTGAGGACGAAATTATTTAAGGGGAATAGATTATAACAACTCATAATTTTTAATAAAATAAATTAAGTTAAAAAATTATTTTAATTAATTATTATTGTTAACTTAGTCGTTATATGTAATTTACAACGAACTGTTAAGATTGAGAGTGCATGTAAGTTATTGCGGAACGCATTACACCGAAATATTCTTTTATCTTCTTCTTCAACGCTCAAAAGGAATCTTAGGATTTTTACTAAAAGCAAAATCAGAATTTTATGACTCTTGATTTGATTTACATAGGATTCTTTCAACTTCAAGATAAATAATTTGATTAATTTGGGATTTTTATGTGTTGTTTCCGGTGTACGAAAATCAGATTCCAGTCACGGAATTTTATTACGCAGTAGAACAGAAGAACGAAAGTGAAATGCAGAAACTTACAAAAGCCAATCTTAGAGTTCCGAAAATTGGCAAATCGAGGCGAGTAGATTACTCTGTCCTTAAAGCAAATTACGTCCCCCACACTGGTGCTAATGGGACAATCGGACGTTTGCTTCCCAGGATACAACGACTATCGACGAAAGGAGGCAGCACTTCGATCCTTTCGACAGGCGAACAAACAAACCGCGGTGTAATCTCAGAAATCAATGGGATGCTATGTATGCAGAGAGTGCAGAAGATCTTTTCGTATTTGGAAAATAAGGCCGACCTCTGTATTTATAAGTACAGAGGTGTCCATTCGGAGGGGTATAACGTATCGGAGAAATATGTCCGTTCGGAGGAAGGATGCGTCTTTTCGGAATCAGAAAGATGCATCTTTTAAATAAATTCAACGGTTAAAATTAATTCCGTTTGGGCTTGGGTTAAAAAATTAATTCCGTTTGGGTCCAAGCCCAATGCGAATTAATTTTCCCCAAAAATATATATATTCATTAGCCCAAGCCCAAGCCCACGGCCCACGAACCCGAGCCCGTGCCTGGCCCGGGGCCCACGAACCCGAGCCCGTGCCCGGCCCGGTCGGACGGCGGCGGCGGCGCGCGCGCGCGCGTGTGTGGAATTGTGTGTGCGCTCGCCCGCTCACAAAATTTCTATGACCCTAAGGGCCAAACCCTTGTGCAAAAATCCTATTAATATACACAAGGTTTTTCCCTCCTCCAATCTATGTGGGACAAACCCACATCCCTTCTTTTACCAAAACCATATATGAGCATATGGCTCACTTTAAGGACAATTTCCAATTCATTCAAAAACTTTATATGAAAACCAACCACACGAGGTTAATCTCCACCGGGAGACGAACACAACGGTATGTGGAACCACCCCGTTCGAAGACCGGGTCCCACTTATTTTATAACTCCAAAATGGAGGTTTTCAATAAATTTTCCAACAATCCCCCACATGAATGAAATTGGCAGAGTAAACCATGCTATGAGAATGCAGATGCAGATGCAGATGTTCTGAGAATACAGTAGGACGTATTCCGTATAGAGTAAGGTAGCTTTTGGCTTTGAACCTTCTCCTGTGAATAACCATCGGATTTACTAGCTAACCAGTGAACGCGATGTCTTGAACTGTTCAGCCGTTTGTGTAAACCAAGACAATAGCCACCACACGAAATACTTCCTGACGCAGTTTGGTTCTTACGGTTGTGCCCATTATGGCCCTGGGACACTCCTGGTGTTCATGAATGTTTATAGAGATTTCAGCCCTTGACAATCTCATAGAAGCGGCCCCTTCACATTCATATAGGTGATTCTTATTAAGAGTATCCTGCTATACTCCATTTGGTTTACCAAACTATAAGAATCATTAAAAGCAATGCTTAATCTAAAACGCTGCAGGCATCACTGTTTTATCATAGGAATGGGTAGGAGACATAGCCTCCACAGTGATATTCTTAAGTCACATACAACTCGGTTGTCCCTTTGAACCTAGATCTTGGGATCTCCAGTCAGCTAGGTAGGGTTGCCGTTGTAGCAACTTTTATGACATGGGCTTTAGCCCCATTCCCCTCGATGTATTGACAACTAAATCTGTAGTTAACCCTTTGGTTAGTGGATCCGCGATGTTATTCTTTGATCTTACATAATCAATAGTAATAACTCCATTAGAGATTAGTTGCCTAACGGTATTATGTCGTCGACGTATATGACGAGACTTTCCGTTATACAAATTACTCTGTGCACTGCCTATTGCTGATTGACTATCGCAATGTATGCAAATTGCAGACACAGGTTTTGGCCAATTTGGAATATCTTCTAAGAAGTGACGTAACCATTCAGCTTCTTCACCAGCCTTATCCAAAGCGATAAATTCTGACTCCATAGTGGATCTTGCAATACATGTTTGTTTGGTAGATTTCCAAGACACAGCAGCTCCACCTAGAGTAAATACAAATCCGCTCGTGGATTTTGAATCATCGGTATCCGATATCCAGTTTGCGTCACTATATCCTTCTAGTACCGCTGGATATCGTGTATAGTGCAATCCATAATCAGCGGTATATCTTAAATACCTAAGTACCCTGATTATAGCTGTCCAGTGATCCCTTCCGGGATTACTAGTATAGCGACTTAGCTTACTAACTGAATATGCTATATCTGGCCTTGTACAGTTCATTAAGTACATTAGACTGCCTATAACACGAGCATATTCTAATTGAGAAACGCTCGTACCTATATATTTATATAGGTGCAACGTTAAGTCTACCGGCGTTTTTGCTATGCTCTTGTCATTCTTGTTGAACCTTTCGAGTATCTTCTCTATATAATGTTTTTGAGACAAGATGATACCTTCAAACGTTCTAGTAATTTTAATTCCTAGAATGACGTCTGCCAGACCTAAGTCTTTCATATCAAATTTTGAGTTCAACAATTTCTTTGTGGCCTTGATTACTTGATCATTACTACCAATTATCAACATATCATCCACATACAAACATACAATGACATAACCTTTGTCAGTCTGTTTGATATACACACATTTGTCACATTCATTGATGGTGAAACCATTCAAGATCATGACATTATCAAACTTTTCATGCCATTGTTTTGGCGCTTGCTTTAAACCATACAATGATTTAACAAGCTTACACACTTTGTTGTCTTTCCCAATAACTTTAAACCCTTCAGGTTGTTCCATGTAGATCTCCTCCGTAAGGTCACCATTCAGGAAAGCTGTTTTTAAATCCATCTGATGTATCTCGAGATTGTTCAATGCTGCAAATGCAATTAACATCCGAATGGACGTTATCTTAGTAACAGGTGAGTAAGTGTCAAAGTAATCTAAACCTTCCTTCTGTCTATATCCTTTAACGACTAGTCTCGCCTTATATTTATCTATTGATCCATCCGTTCGCATCTTCCTTTTGAATATCCACTTGTATCCCAAAGGTTTGCAACCTGGTGGGAGATCTACAAGTTCCCAGGTATGATTTTGCAAAATAGACTCAATTTCACTATTGATGGCTTCTTTCCATAAAGGAGCCTCGGGAGAGGACATAGCTTCTTTAAAGCTTTGAGGTTCAGTTTCCAACATATAAGTTAGAAAATCTGAACCAAAAGATTTTACTGTTCTTGCCCGTTTACTTCGTCTCGGCTCATCCTCATCCTTATCCATAACCTCTTGGGTTGGTACGACATCAATTTCCATATCATTAGTTTCCTTAGCGGAACTAACTACAGGTGTATTATTGTATGGAAATATCTGCTCAAAGAAAGTCGCATTCCTTGATTCCATAATTGTATTAACATGAATCTCTGGAATGTCTGACTTAAAGACAAGAAATCGATAGGCACTGCTGTTATTCGTATAACCGATGAATACACCATCAACGGTTTTTGGTCCTATCTTAACCTTTTTAGGTAGAGGAACCGCCACCTTAGCCAAACACCCCCACACTTTCAAGTATTTGTAGGAAGGCTTGCGACCTTTCCACAATTCATAAGGTATTGCATTTGTCTTCTTGTGTGGGATTTTGTTCAGGATATAATTTGCAGAGAGAATTGCTTCCCCCCACAAATTCTGTGACAATCCTGAACTAATCAACATGGCATTCATCATATTCTTTAGAGTTCTATTTTTCCGTTCAGCAATACCATTTTGTTGAGGTGAATAAGGAGCTGTAGTTTGGTGAATTATCCCATGTTGAGCACAGAATTCACCAAAAGGTGCTTCATACTCGCCACCTCTATCACTACGAACCACCTTAATCTTTTTGTCAAGTTGATTTTCAACTTCATTCTTATAGTGAATGAATTTTTCTAAGGCTTCGTCCTTACTCCTGAGTAAGTAAACATAACAATATCTTGTACAATCGTCGATAAAGGTAATAAAATATTTTTTACCACCTCGAGTCTGTACAAATTTTAGATCACACAAATCTGTATGAATTAAGGCTAGAGGTTCTGTGTTTCTTTCTACTGTGTGAAAAGAATTTCTAGTCATTTTAGCCTCAACACAAACTTCACATCTATGTTCTGTGTTTATGTTAAATTTAGGTAAACAGTCTAAGTTTATTAAACGACGTAAAGAACCAAAGTTCACATGTCCTAACCTAGTATGCCATAAATTAGAAGACTCAACGATATACGCAGAAGATGTGTTTATTTCATTAGAACCCGGAGAGGCCGGAACCTTAGTCACAACATTCATCTTAAACATGCCATTAGACATGTATCCCTTTCCTACATACACACCACTCTTAGACAAGACAACCTTATCTGATTCAAAAACCAGTCGGAAACCATTCTTGCTAAGTAGCGAGCCAGACACTAAATTCTTACGAATTTCGGGCACATGCAGCACTTCGTTTAAAGTCAACTCACGTCCAGAAGTCATTTTCAGAACCACTTTTCCTTGTCCATTGACCTTGGAGCTTGAAGAGTTACCCATAAAAAGCTGTTCTCCTGAATCCACCGGTTGGTAGCTAGTGAACATCTTCCTGTCTGAGCATACGTGGCGAGTGGCTCCGGTATCTATCCACCATTCTTTGGGATTCGAATCCACCATGTTAACTTCTGAAACTACTGCTGAGAGATTCAAATCTGAAACTCCATTTGTGACATTCTGCACCTCAGTCACATTTGCTTGCGCTGGATGCTTCTTGAAATTCCCTTTCTTGCTGTAACAGTCAGCAGCCCGATGTCCAAGCTTGTCACAAACGAAACACTTCCCGTCAAATCGGGCCTTCTTGTTTCCTCCATTTTTTGGAGCGAAACTCTGCCCTTTGTCTGGTTGCTTTCTTTTCTTGTTGTTGTGCTTCTTGGCATGCTCCACCACGTTGGCCTTGGCTGTGAACTGGAAAGAAGGTGTACCCTTTTTCTCGGCATTCATATTATCCTCCTCAATTCGCAGTCGTACAACAAGATCCTCCAAATTCATCTCCTTACGCTTGTGCTTTAGATAGTTCTTGAAATCTTTCCAAAGCGGCGGAAGTTTCCAAATAATGGAAGCCACTTGGAATGACTCACTAAGAGTCATCCCTTCTGCATGAATCTCATGCAAAATAACCTGGAGTTCTTGAACCTGTGACACAACGGACTTAGAGTCTACCATCTTGTAGTCCAAGTATCTACCGACGACAAATTTCTTCATGCCAGCATCCTCGGTCTTGTACTTCTTGTCCAAAGAAACCCAGAGTTCTTTGGCGGTCTTGACCGAGCAATACACGTTATACAACGTGTTGTCCAAACCATTGAGAATATAATTCCTGCACAAAAAATCAGCATTTGTCCAGGCCTCAATGGCAGCAACAGCTTGGAAGTCTGCCTCGTTCTCAGGAACTTCTGGACGATCCTCCTTGAGGAACCTAGCCAACTGAAGCGTCGTAAGATAGAACAACATTTTCTGTTGCCATCTTTTGAACTCAGTTCCATTGAACTTTTCCGGTTTCTCTGCATGACCGATGGGCACATTGGTGGCAACTGGTGCAGCCACAACTGTAGGAGGCACAACCGTAGGGGCTTGACCCGAGGTTTGTCCTCCCTTCTCTGTAGGGGTCTCATTTCCTTTCTCAGTACTCGAAGACATCTTCCTATTAAAGGATCGATTAACACAATGATTTACACGTTGTATAAACAAAACAAATTTCTCAAAGAACAAGATTGATCAAAAACCCGTTTACTGAAACTTCAAAATGTTTTCCTTTTCCTATTTTATAACGCAACCCTTTAAACAACAGATGATAATTTGCTTTAAGATTGTTGTTTCCGGTGTACGAAAATCAGATTCCAGTCACGGAATTTTATTACGCAGTAGAACAGAAGAACGAAAGTGAAATGCAGAAACTTACAAAAGCCAATCTTAGGGTTCCGAAAATTGGCAAATCGAGGCGAGTAGATTACTCTGTCCTTAAAGCAAATTACGTCCCCCACACTGGTGCTAATGGGACAATCGGACGTTTGCTTCCCAGGATACAACGACTATCGACGAAAGGAGGCAGCACTTCGATCCTTTCGACAGGCGAACAAACAAACCGCGGTGTAATCTCAGAAATCAATGGGATGCTATGTATGCAGAGAGTGCAGAAGATCTTTTCGTATTTGGAAAATGAGGCCGACCTCTGTATTTATAAGTACAGAGGTGTCCATTCGGAGGGGTATAACGTATTGGAGAAATATGTCCGTTCGGAGGAAGGATGCGTCTTTTCGGAATCAGAAAGATGCATCTTTTAAATAAATTCAACGGTTAAAATTAATTCCGTTTGGGCTTGGGTTATAAAATTAATTCCGTTTGGGCCCAAGCCCAATGCGAATTAATTTTCCCCAAAAATATATATATTCATTAGCCCAAGCCCAAGCCCACGGCCCACGAACCCGAGCCCGTCCGGTCGGTCGGACGGACGGCGGCGGCGGCGCGCGCGCGCGCGTGTGAAATTGTGTGTGCGCTCGCCCGCTCACAAAATTTCTATGACCCTAAGGGCCAAACCCTTGTGCAAAAATCCTATTAATATACACAAGGTTTTTCCCTCCTCCAATCTATGTGGGACAAACCCACATCCCTTCTTTTACCAAAACCATATATGAGCATATGGCTCACTTTAAGGACAATTTCCAATTCATTCAAAAACTTTATATGAAAACCAACCACACGAGGTTAATCTCCACCGGGAGACGAACACAACAGTATGTGGAACCACCCCGTTCGAAGACCGGGTCCCACTTATTTTATAACTCCAAAATGGAGGTTTTCAATAAATTTTCCAACATTATGTAGATTATTGACATTCATAGTAAAATTCAATATGGGGAATTCATGGTCATGAATAATATATTTAATTTAGAATTGATGTAGGATTTTTTATTCATTCTCTAGGCCTTACTCCTAGTAACCTTACAACTAAATGTCATAAATTAGAGAGTATTGTGAGCTTCTTCTTTGTGTTCTTGAGGAAAAAGAAACATTAATCGAAGTCCTGCCAAATTCTTTCAAATTCATATTCAATTATCTACTGGATTCTTCAATTGAGATAGGGGGAATCACTCCGACCCTTAGAATGTTGGATTACAGTAGGTTTGTAGTTTAACTTTATTAGAAATGCATGTTAGGATTTTATGTTCATCACTATTAAACCCTGACATTAGTTTATTTCATTGTTTGTTTTATCTAATTGAAAGAGGGGAAATGATCCTTAACTTGCGTAGTTGCTATATCTATTTTTAATTTATGCTTAGGATTCAGAATCATAGTTTATGGTTCGGACCAAGTTATTGTGGCAGAAATCCTAAAATTCAGAATATGCTAAAAACAATGGCTCGCTCGAGCGAGTTATATGCCGCTCGAGCGACCTTTCTAAATTATGACAGACTCTAACATTTTAATCCAAAAGTCAGAATTTATAATTTGTGAGACTACTCGAGCGACCTTGTAAAATCCAGAAAAGTTTACCTTTGTTACACTACAAGAAAACTCACAATTGCCGACCAAATCCTTAGTCGGCCAATGGTATCCATTCGGTCGGGAATTAGAATTGCCGACCAAATCTGTTGGTCGCCCCGTTTGTCGCGAATATACTGTCGGCAATAGTAATGGCCGACTAAATAAACGTTGGTCGGTAAATAGCGGACCATCGCCGACTAAATTTTTGGTCGGCCATAGGTATACTCTGTGCCGACCCAAAATGTGGTCGGTAAATAAAGGACCATCGCCGACTAAGAATTTGGTTGGCAATAGTAACTATTGCTGACTAAAGATTGGGTCGGCAAATAGCAAACCATCGCCGACCAAAATTGGGTCGAGAAATATGAGACCATTGCCGACCACAGATTTGGTCGAGAAATATGGTACTACTACCGACGAACATATTTGTCGGCAAATGCATAGATTACACAATTCAGCAGAATAATAGCCGACTAAATTAATTGGTTGGCAAATGAATAGATGGAACAATCGCCGACTAACTCATTTGGTCGGCAAATAATTGAGCCATATATTTTTTTTTACAAAAGTATTACCCTCTTAATAATTATTTTTTGTTCATAACATATTCAAGCTACAAACCATTCTTCCAATAAAGCCATCAATTACGACAAATTAATTGAAATCATCAAGTACAGACAATTTGCAACCTTGTTTACTATAGACAAATCAAATACTTAATAAAGCAATATCTAAATACATGAATCCAAACATAATTACAAGTTCAAAGGCCAAAAGCTATACTAAAAGTTGAACTTAAGAGAAAATCTATAACGAAAAGCTAAATTGCTAGGATATCTAAGAGTCAACAACTATAAGAGAGTTTGTTCTCAAAAGTCCAACAAAGACAAGAGACCCATTAGCAAAAGTAAATCCATGTGAACTCCATTTTTTACCTGTAAAAAAATAAACCACAATCAAAATTCATCAAACTAATAGAGTGCAAAGCAATGTACATGAAAGATGAAAAATAAACAAGCAAATCATACGATATGTATAGAATTAGCGTATTAAACCCGCAAATTTGATATATTGGGTTCAAACTATGTTTTAAACCCATTTACACGAATCACCTATACCTATTGTCAAATATTTCGGGCGACAATCAAAACAGAAAAACACAAATTTGAAGAAGACATATACATGTAAAATGAATGTTCATCCCACAACTTCCAACCTAAACCATGCACTTGACAATAAGCCGATTGTCCGCCAAGTTAATCATTCTATTGATCAAACCAAACTCGTTTAAGTAAGAAAAAATGTCACAATTTCTTGGTGTGCATTTCCAACTTCAAGGAGGAGTTCAAATTCTTAAATTGCTTAGTAGTTAGTCAACCAAATTGAGACAATAAGCTGAAAAAAGAATGGTGCTGAGAGAATACCATTGTACATTTTGTAACACCATTTTTAGTAATCTTTACCTTCAAAAAATTGTGATCTAGCTAAATGCCTCTTCAAATAGCTTCACTTTACTCCAAGTGCTGTAAAACAGTCTCAAAAAAAATGAACAAACATATGATTAAAATCAATAAAATAACACCCAAAAAATCAATAACCGAAGCAAGTATAGCAAGCAAGATTCCAAAGAAAATTTGAAGCAAGCAAGGCTACTAAGAAAGCACCTTAACCAAGGCAGAAGAACTCAATAAAATTCCATAACAAATAAATCAAGAGAATAGCAAATCGAAGAAAAAAATGCTAATTTTTAGTGAAAGATTTCATGTTAACCATTAACTACACCGGATACTCAGTTATATACTTGTACACCTAACTTAGACAATCAAAGTACTTACCACAATTATCCTGATTCCGCATGATCGCGTCCATAGTTTTTGAACTGCTTCATGAAGCTTTTAATTTCATCAATCTCTTTTTGTTGTTCTTCATTTTGTCTCTGCAACTCTTCTCGCTTGCTTCTATCCTCCTCCCGCTCTCTTTGTCGCTCCTCGCGGAGTAACTCCAGCTCTGATTGTAGTTTTTGTATCTCTTCTTATCGTGCTAAGTCAAAACTGGATTTTGAACGATAGGAAGATGGGTTTGGGCGTACCCCAAACCCTCTTATATAGTACTTGTTATCCCCTAGGACAGTCTTTGAAAGTTGCTCATTTGTCAATTGAGTTCCAGATTGAGATGCTTCATCCCGCACTACCACCATCTTATCCTGTTGGTGCATATAAAAAAAAAAGAAACCAAAAAAGTAAATTTAGTAAGTAGTGATGTATTATTCACTAACATCCAATGTAAATGTTGACCCACTAGTTACATACATGTAGGTCTTTACAATAGGAGAAATCCATTCATTTGTCTCTTTCAACTTATGAGAGATCTCGTATGTATGACAGAAATCTGAGAGTTTACCATCATTACCTTCAGCCTAAGACAATCAAAATATAGTTTGATTAATATCAATCCCTCAGCTAATTAAGATGCATTCTATACATTTAACCAAAAAATATCTCACCCCAATGGTCATTGCAGCAGTGAAGGATCGAGAACCTAGAGTATGATTATAGGGGAGAGACTCTATTTTTCTTTCCAGCAACTTTGCGAGCCTGAAAAAATTCACTTGTTAGACATCAATGTAAAAGTTTATTATAAGTCAAATAAGTTTCTTATTAACCTTGAAGTTAGTATCCTTGAATATTTTGTCGATCATGAATTTCCAACCAACCATATGAACCCCTCGATATGGATGTCGATATGGGTCATCACCCTTCTCCATTATCACGTCGTAATGCTTGCTCATTGTCCATTTCCAATCTTTATAAAGCTTACCGACCTTCTCGTCAATGATTTCACGTACTAAATCCGTGTCCTCAACTCCATTTTCAGTGATTTTAAACTTGTCCTGAAAAACACATGATATACAACATTATTCACAAGATAATTATGCACATTGTAAATTTAAACAATCTTACCCGAATAGCTTGTGCGATAGCCTCCTTAAGCGCTGAATCAACGTGCTTCCATGAAGGAAAAAATCCGTCAATAGGGCACACCCTCCTAATATGAGACCCCAACTCATTAGAAACCTTTGTAGCATTTTTTCTGCAGAAAGCCCTCAACTCTGGAGTTACGTAAACTGGGAGTCTGTCCCCAGTATGAGCAATTATATTTCTCACTCTTTTTCCAAGTGTAGGCCCTCGCACACGTATTGATGGAGGTGCACCTGCTATTTAATGCTCGTATGTTAGAACCGTATTATGTTTTTCTTACAAAAAATATTGTTAACGAATATATATTTACCTATATTACTCGTGGAGGTGGGAGGAGTAGAAGCACTCAAAGGATCGGGTGTTATAGCAGCTGTATGAACTGGTAAAATTGATTGTCTAAGTGATGTGCCTGTCGAGGAGGACGATGCACTACTTCTTCTTGATCCAGGAGCCATGATGAACGCTGTCCAAATCAAGCACAAAATATTGCAACTAACAAGTTATTTCAACAAAATATTGCAACTTAAAAGTTAGTTCTCATGACTGGTGTAGATGAGGTATCTGACATTTAAGTTCAAAAGTTTCAACTAAAAAGTTCTACAAACCACATTAAATACAGTCCCTACTATACTATTCTTCTTCAACATCTTCTACTCCATCGGGTTGTATGTGATGACCAATGGAATGCAAAATGACATCTTCGCTAATGATTTCAGATTCAATATCATTTCTCAGCAAAGAGGTTTCGATAGGATCAAGTAAAGCAATTGGTGGAAACTCAGTAGTTGTGTCCTGTTGGAATACTTCATCTGCCTCATTGCTCGTTGGCAACATATCAATCTCCGAGACCTTCCAAATTCCTCGATGTTGAATGCGTTCAATTACTTTCCAATTGTCACCCAACTTGGTGTCATCAACGTAGAATACTTGTTGGACTTGACTTGGTAATACAAATGGATCATCTTTATACCATCGACTTTTAATATCAATGCTAGTGCAATGTGCATCCATTCATAAAGTTCTGCAACTACTAGAATTGAACCATTCACATTGGAACAAAACAACTCGACGATCGAACAAATATGACATCTCCCACACTTTCGTTAAATAACCATAAAAGTTGATTGTTTGGCCTTCATGAACCCCTTCCACGACCACCCCATTATTCTGACTTATATGTCGATTATCGCGGTCAATGGTATGGAAGCGCACACCATTACAAATGCAGCCTGAATATGTATTTATTATTGCTTCGGGTCCATTGGCCAAAGACCACAACTCATCAGATGCATCTGGATGTGATTGCTTCCTCAATTCATTCATCTACATCAAAAGTTCGCATTATGCAACTTATGACGGAATAATTTTAATGAACATGACACATGACACAAAAATCATCGAATTTATGTCTTACATGCCCTTTAAACCATTGGGGAAACTCTTTGCGTTGCCTCTTCGCAATATCAACTGTACTACCATTCTCCAATAGATTCTTGTGTATCCTACACAACATGCGTGACTGAGAAAAATGGCAAAAACTTAAATTGAATCTACAAATACTTTCAATAAAAACTTACTCTAGATATGGTTCTACTTCGGGACTATTGTACAAGACAAACCAGTGAGCCATATCGCGTTGGTTGACAACCACATTGGGTGCCCTCGGGATTAGGCCGAATGGGCGAACACTTTGAGTGAATGCCACTAACCCCGGTGGACTATTACCTCTATCGTCATTCCTTTCTTCTTGATTAAACATTGTCTCAATTCCATCGAGATACACAGAGCAAAAGGTAGTACATTCTTTGGAAATGTAAGCCTCCACAATTGACTCCTCGGGACGAGCTTTGTTAGCTACAAATCGTTTAAGAACTCCAAGTAGCCTATAAACAATTTAGACCATCATGTCATATATATTAAAAATAGTGACATATTTAGGTGACACAATTAGAAAATAGTACAAAAAATTACCTTTCAATAGGGTACATCCATCGATATTGCACTGGCCCACCAAGCTTAACCTCGCGAGGCAGATGAATAGCCAAGTGCACCATAACATCAAAGAAAGCGGGAGGAAATATCTTTTCAAACTTGCAAAGTACAAGAACAGATTGCTCCTCAAGTTTATCTACATCACTCACCCTCACTGTTTTTGAGCACAACAGTTGATAAAAATTGCCAAACTCAAACAACGTAGTGCCGATTTCCTTGTTCAAATAGCCACGCATCCCAATGGGAAGAAGTCATTGAAGTAGCACATGATAATCATGACTTTTGAGCCCTGATAGTTTACCACCTTGCGTGCTCATGCATTTAGAGATGTTTGCAGCATAGCCATCAGGATACTTGATCGATTTTAAGAAATTAAAAAAACCTTCTCTCTCTGAAGGTGCCAATGTGTACAAGGCTGGTGGCTTCTCAAATGATCCATTTGCACGCCTCTTTAAGTGCAACTCCTTCCGTATTTTCATATCTTGCAAATCGGACCGTGCTTTTTCTGTATCCTTGTTCTTCCCTTCCATGCTCAATAATGTCCCTACTAAATTTTCACATATGTTTTTCCCTATGTGCATGACATCGAGGCAATGTCGAAGATTGAAGGTCTCCCAATAAGGTATTTCAAAAAAAATACTATTTTTTCCCCAATTCAAGTTCTTTCCTTCTTCATTCCTACGTCTTTTCTTGTTGTTCTTGGTGCTTGCATGTTTTCCGAACGGTACGTATGCTCCCAAATTAATTTGCTCTAATATCTCTCTGCCAGACAACTCCGACGGCCTCTTTCTATCCTCAAAATGACCATTAAATAGTTTGCTCCTTCGCCAAACGTGGTTCTCAGGCAAATACCGACGAGCTCCCAAATATCCTATCTTACTCCTTAAACTAATTGATGAGTTATCCTCATTGCAAATGGGACAAGCCAAATAACCCTTCGTAGACCAACCAGACAAGACAGCATATGCAGGAAAGTCATTGATGGTCCATAATACACATGCACGCATTCTAAAACATTGACCACTAGAGGCATCATAAGTTGAAACTCCATTTTGCCACAACTCTTTTAGCTCATCTATTAAAGGCCGCAAATAGACATCAATATCTCTTCCAATTGCTGATGGACCAGGAATAAGCAATGACATGAAGCAAAAAGGCTCTTTCATACACTTCCATGGCGGCAAATTGTAAGGAACCATGATAACAGGCCACATGCTATACGATGTACTCATATTGCCAAAAGGATTGAAACCATCAGTGGCCAGACCTAACCTCACATTTCGCGAATCGATAGTGAAATTAGGAAATCGTTCATCGAAGTCCTTCCATTCTTGACCATCTGCAGGATGCCTCGATTCTCTATCATCGATGCGTTTTTCTTTGTGCCATCTCATGTCAGAAGCTGTTTTCTTTGAAAAATACAATCTTTGCAGTCTCGGTATCAATGGCAAGTATCTCACTATTTTATGAGTAACCTTTTTTCCATTACCATCATTCACCTTGTACCTTGGCTCATTACAAGTGGGGCAATTTTTTAAATTTGCGTTCTCTTTCCAAAATAGCACGCAATCCTCTTTGCATGCATGAATAGACACATATCCCAAACCCAAGTCACGTAAGAATTTCTTCGCCTCATAAATGTTCCATGGAACCATTGGATCACACTCTGGTAGCATCTCTTTAAGAACTTTCATAATCATATTAAAAGCGGCATTACTCAACTTCTTGTGCACTTTAACATGAAGCATCTTAACAACGAATGCCAACACAGTCTTTGCACATCCGGGATAAACTTTACGCTGAGCAGCATTGAACAACTTATTGAAACTTAGCATATCCTCCCTCTCGGGATTAGAAGGCAACTCACAAATATCATCATCCATGATGCCACCAACATAAATCTGTTCTAACATATCCTGCAATTGGTCATCATTCTCAGGGACTTCCCCTCCTATGTCGTCCCTAGTATTTTCATTGTAGTTGTGATCATCAACATTTGGTCCTTCAGGCTGAACTGTAGGAACAAGTTCCCCATGGTACACCCAAGTCTTGTAGGAAGAGTCAATTCCCCTTCGGGTCAAATGCATCTTAACAACTTCACATCTAAGTTTCTTACTATTTAAGCAATCAATACACGGACACCGAATCTCAGCATCTCGCCCTAAATTCACGGTCGCAAATTTTATAAAACCTCTTGCTTGCTTGGTCAGATTAGATTTTCTTGTGCAGTGTATTCCATAATTCTTGCTTCACCAAAGACCCCTGTTTGAGACAGAAAGATCAATTGAGTGTATGAGACCTCTTAACAAATTTTAAATCAACTAAGTCACATATTTAAATAAAAAAAAATGGTAAAATATCAAAGCCTCGTAATCCAAGATTTGGATTCTTATTACTATCCACTTTCAACCTCTTTATGCTTTCTTTTGATAGCCTGCTTAGACAGCCATCTCCACATTGGGCTAATCCAAGTAAGAAACACAAATAAAATATATGCATTGACCTTTACTAATTTGAATTTGAATTAGAGTTTCAATATACATCATGGTGGCCAGTGTTGATCCATACAGAATTTGAACAAAACTCCTCTGAGATATGCATGTATGCCTTGTAGTGCATGATACGATGTTCACAAAGGGTCACCTCTATTTATAGAGATATTTGAGGGAGAGTCACGAACAAACTTAAACTCTTTCATATTCATCTCTCTAACTCTCTTTTGTTTAATTTAAAAGAAGAGATGGGGAGTAAGAATAAACTCACACTCTCTTATCTTTATCTCTCTAATTATCTCTTCATGTAATGTCAAAGAGATAATTACAGTTTGATAACTATCCTTCTTTTTTGTTTAATGAAGAAAGATAATTTTATATGATAATACTTGATTTCATTTTACCAAGTGGCATAATTTAACTGGCCAAACTTGACAACTCGAAACTACATCACTTTGACATGTGGCACTGTATGATTGGACCTTGTGTGTAGATTTGACTCCGACATTTTAGGGTATAAGGGTATCTACATACACTCAAGCAAGTAATAATCAACTAGACATAAAAGAAGATAAACTACATTGACTCTTTTGGACGAGAGTGAATGAAACAAAAAGAAAAAAACTCACTCCCTCCAAAAAAATTAACATCTACAGATCATTAGATGAAGGGCAAATGAAGGAAAGAAAAAGCATTTTCTGTCAGATTTCTTGGGAGGTTATCTCCCACTCCATGAATCTCAAAGGAGAAGGAGAAACACTATCACCTGAGATTGAACTCGCATTGTCGTGGAATAATCCCACCTCCAAGTTTAAAAACAGACATCAGCCCAAAAGATATGTCTTCTCTCACCACTTAATGTTTCACTTCAACTCCCAGAATCCACACCCTAATCCTCAACTCCACAGAAATGAACTGTAAAAATCTGATAGAAAGCCAACCAGACAATCATAAGCAAGAGGGGGTACCTTATCTGTGCCATAATATTGAACTATGTTCTCATGTTGGAACTGACTAAGAAGAGCAATCTCCTGCAAAAGTAAATATGGGAAAGAAACAGAAATGACGAAAAGAGATTCAAAAATCAATTATCAAAAACCTGTAGTACAAAAATTAGGGCAAAGCATGCTAAGAACATCCACTGACACAAAGCTTAAGATTTACGTAACCTGTTCCAATTGGAAAATACTTTGCCTTCCCAGGTCTCCTTGATCAAGCAAAGAAACTTCCTTCACAACGATAAAGAAACCGCCACTGCAAGATGACACATATTTAAACCACAAGGTTCAACAGGTACACCACAACACTAGTGAAAAACGTACTTGCTTTGTCCAGTCCAGCAAGAACTTAGGAACTACAATCATCAAGAATATTGACTCTATCAAAGCTAAATTGGGCAACAAGGCTAGGAAATATGTGAAATTGTTCTTCTGACAATGATAATAGTCCATGGTACTGAAAAAGTCAACAATCAAAACCAAGAGGTCGGAAAAAAACATATTGGGACGAAGAGAGTATAAAATAAGTGACAGCAAGGCTCTCCCATGGCAAGGGAACAGAGCTCCGGAATATCCAGTATGAAAATACAGGAAATAAACTTGGGATCAAATCACGCCAAGCCTCCCAATTTTAATGAAACACATGATAAGGAATGACACATTTCAATGTCACTGCATATATGAAGTTGGATCATTCCATTACATAGCATAGTATAGAAGCAAATGAAGCATGTTTTATGAAGGGTCAATTGCACTAATCTGCCCTGCGACAAAATACAATAGCCCTGGGAAGTGCTCTGCTATCTACAAGTATGCAACAAACCACATTTATGGAATCATATAAAAACCAATGAACCACCAGGACTGTAACTAACAGTAAAAATGCACAACTCGGGGTTCCAACAGTGAAAGAGAAGAGCTGAGCGAGAGAGAAAAAAATGCACAAGGACTGTAACCAATGAACTACAAGTACGCATCCATCTTTAACTACACCATAGAAATCCATTATTCTAGAAAAACAGATATATAACCATCAGTGCTGAGCGAGAGAGAAAGAGAAGAGCAAACAAGGAGGAAGAGAAGAGCTTTACCATGATAGACCAGGGTTGAGCGACTACGGCAGAGAGAAAGCGACCAGGGCTGAGCCAGAGAGAAGGCGACCAGGGCTGAGCCAAAGAGAAGGCAACCAGGGCTGAGCCAAAGAGACAGTCAGGCTCGGTTCTACAGAGGCAAAAGAGACACGATCAAAGTGTGGTGTGCGAGCGACCAGGACTAAAACCCTTTGGCGAGAGAGGGAACAAAGTGTGGTGTGCGAGCAGAGAAAACGTGAGAGGAAGGGGGAGGGGGGCGGCGGCAGAGCAGAGACAAAAATGGAGGATTTACAAACTGATTTGGGGGGTGGGCCACAAATCTTTATTCGGCTGAATTGATTTGGGAGGTGGGCCTATTTTGTTGATCCAAATGAATGGGAATACTAAAAGCTCACTAATTAATACACTTTATGCTAAAAGGTCAATTTTAACATTTTCTGTATTAAAATAACAAGTGGTCCTGCATTAAAATTCTTTTAAAGATTTAAAAGGTTAATTTTGTTGTGTAGAGGTTTCTCAAAATTTCGTATTTAAATTTCTCCTCCATAGGACCACAAGCTCCAAATGTAAATATTTATTCATTAGCTCATTACCATTTTAAAAATAATTAAGATTGAGGACTGTAGCTATATAGTACATTTATGTTACAAACAGTTTATTTTATCTCTCACAAATTATTTCTTTGTTTTGAATTATTTTTCGTCTTTAATAAATTTTTTATATTTTTGAACATAATTTTTTATTTTTCAATTAAAATAACGACTTCAAAAATACAAATAAAAACAAAAACATTATATAAAAAATGCGAGTCCTAATTAGGCCCAAGAAATATACTACCAAAATAGATAGTAATGAAAAAGAGAGAGATAGAGAGAGAGGTGATGGGGTGGCGCTTTACCACTATTTATGTTGAACACATCCATGACAAAAATAGAAGGAAGACAGAGTGCTGCAAGGAAAGGAGCAGGAGAAGAGAAGAGCAATAACTACAACTAAGGTTAATCGGATCAGAAGAGCAAACAAGGAGATACATACTATTTTTGAATTTTAACTTAGACTAATTTTAGAAAACCAACACCTGTTAAAGGAATTCTAATAGCCTATTGCATAGTTAGGATTCAAAAACAAAAAATGCAATAATGACTTAATTAGAAAATCAAAAACCATGATACGTTTGGGGTTTTAGAGTTTAGGATATTAGGATTTTAAGAGTCGTGGTTTGCTTTTAGGATTTAAGGTTTAGGGTTCCACGTCTGTGGTCGATGGTTCAGGGCTTCAAGATTCGAGACTCGATTTTGGGGTTTAGGGTATTGACTTTTAGGTTTTTATGATTTCGGGTAAAGGTAATAGGGTGTAAAGTTTACGAGATAAGATTTAAGGTGTAGTGTTTAAAGTTTAGTGTCTAGGGTTAGAGCATAGTGTATAGGATTTACAGGACCATGGTTGAGGGCTCATCGGCGATGGTGCGGACCAAATTGATTAAAATAATGAATTGTGTAACACCTACGCCGACCAACATTTGGTAGGCAATTGTCTTAAAAAATTGGCGCCCTTTCTGCCCAAAAAATTGGCGAAATTTTTCAAAACCTATGCCTACTAAAGTTTGCGTCGGGAATTTTGTAAAACCTACGCCGACAAAACTTTGGTCGGCAATGGTTTAAAATCAATGCTGACCAAACGATTTAGTGGCCCATTGTCTTAAAAAATTGGCGCCTTTTCTGCCCAAAAAATTGCGTGAGGAGAGTTACCGACTAAATTGTAATTCGTCGGAGAAATAACACCAATGCCGACCAAATCTGTGGTCGGGAAATGTTTTAAAACCTACGCCGGCTAAAGTTTGCGTCGGGAATTTTGTAAAAACTACGCCGACAAACATTTGGTCGGCAATGGTGTTAAAAAAAATGGCGCGTTTTGTCCCTGTGATGGCGGGATTACCATTGCCGACGAAAGCAGAATTTGGTCGGCCATTCATTCGTATGTTGCCGACTAAACATGCTTAGCCGGGAAAGGTAACATGTTGGGCGACCAAATTTTATTTGGTCGGCATTTGTGGTCGGCAATTCTGTTTTTTGTTGTAGTGTTATTCGGACGTTTTGGGTTGTAAAATTCATACTGTAATTCACCCTTGTATGTATGATCATGTTGCACAAGTATCCACGCTCACATTATGTATGTCCACAAATCTCTGTGGAATTTCGTGTGAGCAGGTTAACTAATTTTGATCATGATCCTATGCTGTTATTAAGTTATTGGAACATAAATGAGATATCGGTGTTATATGACATGTTGTGTGATTTTGAATGTTGTAGATTAAAGTTGGTAATTCTGTGTTCTGGGGTCATGTTGACCAAGTTATTGTTGTCGGTTAGAGTTATAGCTATCGTGCTGGCCGACCTTGAAAATAGAAATTGGTGATAAAGCCGTCGTGCCGTTAGAATAGTCGTCGCGCTATCGGACTGTAGTAAGTTGAACTATACGGTGATATGTGATATATGTGAAAACCTAAAATTTACATTAGGGACATTAGTTCGAATGTCACTTATAACAAGGAAGCGGAGGGTGTTAGGTGAACATCATAAATAGTAGAATTATGTAGAGAAAAAGTAAGAACGTTAAATAGAGAAGTTACTAAAATGGATAATTGGTGACCGTCGTGCCTAGTGTTCTGGGCATCATCCCAAATTTGTGTTCCATGTGGGTTTACGTCCCACCGGACATCGTCCCATTTGTTTAAGGACCCTAACTAGGAGATGGGTATATTCGATTGGAGGTGACTTCGGGGTGCGTCTGCATCGACAGTTTTCTGAGAAAATGACGACCTTATGTTGGGCGACCTTGAGCCGATAAAGGGGAAGCGGCTAAAGATCGTTGATACCTGACTTGGCGAAATCATGTATTCGGTCAGGTTTAGTTAGAATGAAGTAGGTATTGACTTGAGTAGACAGTAGAATGTCTTTACCTTGCCTCGGTAAAGACTTGTCAATATCAATTGAGTACTCTATACTAGACAATTGGGTAAGAAGGAATATCAGGGGGAAATGATATTCTTATAAACGTAAAACAATGGGAGGAAAATAAATGTACGTGAATTTACTGACGCACTTTGTCGTTTTTCATGTTTTACATATTCTGTTGTATATCTGAATCTTCAGGTTTGATTTTTTGGTGACTTTTTTCTACTGAATTTAATTACTTATCGAAACAAATTTTCTATCTCTGGTGTTTCATACCAAATGTAGCAGAGTAGTCAGAGTATCTATACGAGCATGAAGAGTCAGGACTTGCAAAAGAAGACCTTGGTGGCGTTTTATTGCCTTATCCCTTGAAGTTCTGTTTAGTTTATTTTGAATAAATAAATGTAAACCCCAAGGGGTATTTCAGTTAATTTCACTTTCACATTATAAAACTCTGATTTATACTATTTTTTGTTATTTAACTTATCAATAAAAGATATTTTTTTTGATATTACGTTTCAATCGAATAAATAATTGAATTAAAAAAATTTAATTAATGTTTTGAAAAATGGGGACGTTAGAATATCCATCTAGATATTTAATCCCAAATCGAATAAACAAAACAAATACCTCATTTGCTACGTGATTTTATATCTTTATTCCATCCTCTTTATCCCTCAAACAAATAGGTCATTATACTTCTTTCTTTTTTGTCTCTTGTTTTTTTATTTAAGTTTCTACTCTATAATAATTCAAGGATGCTAAAATATGATTTCAAATTTCTATACTAGTACTTGAATGGACCGTGGCTGTAAAGAAAAAAAAAACCAATAGCCCAAAAATTACTCTGATTATATATAGATTTTAAAAAGAATAATAATATCAAATTACTTTGAAAATATCAAAGTTTAAGTTAGAATATTGATTAAGTTGCATCTATAAACTAGCTACCTGTCATCCTCATACTATAATAATGCAATTTATTTATCAAGATTGAATATCCAAAATCCCTCTCAGACAATAATAACCAACTACACTAAAGTTGGTTACAACAAACTGCAAAGGGTACTTGTGGTAGAGCGGACAAACCTAAATTCAGACGTCATGTGGTTAAAACTCGACAATTTAATACTTGGGATCATTAAAGGTTTGTCCGATCGTCAATTTATTTGAGAACTAATTAGTATTAGGTGAGAACTCCCCCAAACTTTATTTCAATTTGATCCCAAGTCGTCCGGATATCTCAGTTAAAAAAAAAAAAAGGTGTTAGATTGTATTTATCATTACTTTGTTGACTATGTAAATAGTAGGCATATAATTAGGAGCCTATTTAGGGATTCAGTTAGAGATAGATTAGGGATTCAGTTAGAGATAAATTAGGGATTCAGTTTGTACATTGTTCTATATATATTGTGCCTCCTCTTAGGAGAAGAATACACATAAAATATATTTTTTAACATGGTATCAGAGCGGTAACGTACCTGCCGCTATATACTTCCGCTGCTGCCGCCGTACATCGTCGGCTTCTTTTTCCGTCGCCGTCGTTGAGGCTTCTCTGACGCCGACCTCATTATCATCATCCCCATCCGGTTTTCATCGAACAACACCAATCATACTAAGGAGTTCTGTTGGAAGTTACATGGAAAACCTCCTTCTCGCGGGAAAGGGGGAGGCCCCTAGTGGATTTTCTCAGGAGGAAATGCAAGCTCTCAGGCGCCTTCTGACTCGGGCTGATTCTCCATCTACTATAGCTCCTGCTTCTTCCGCAGTTCCATCCTCTTCCAATTTTGCTCACACAGGTATTCCAGCTAAGGCATTTACTGCTTCTTCTGCCATTCCTTGGATTATAGATTCTGGTGCTTCAGACCACATGACAGGTTGTTCCTCTGTATTTGATTCTTACACTACTTGTTCAGGTAAGGATAAGGTCCGAATAGCGGATGGGTCGTTCTCTGCTATTTCAGGGAAAGGTTCTGTCAACTATTCTTCCTCAATATCTCTTTCTTCAGTCCTACATATTCCCAACTTTGCTACTAACCTTTTGTCTGTTAGTAGTCTTACTCGTTCTGCCAATTGCTCAGTGACATTTTTTCCCACTCATTGTGTCTTTCAGGAACTGGATACGGGGAAGGTGATTGGCAGTGGTAGAGCACATGATGGCCTCTATTACCTGGAATCTGCACCTTGTCCACCTCAGCAGCCCATGTCATGTGGTTCAGCTTTGCAGGCCGATATGAGTCCAGCTCTTTCTATGTTACATCATTGGCATCGAAGATTGGGTCATCCCTCATTTGGGATTTTAGCGAGGTTGTTTCCTAGTTTAATAAAGTCTTGTTCTCAGAGTCAGTTTTTTTGTGAAGCTTGTGAGCTTGGTAAACATAAACGTTCTTTTTATGCACCCATTAATAAGAGGAGTGATTCTCCGTTTATGGTTATTCATACTGATGTCTGGGGACCTTCACCTATTATTTCTCTTAAAGGTCATAGATGGTTTGTCACTTTTATTGACTGTTATTCTCGTGTTACTTGGGTGTATTTACTTAAGTCAAAAAGTGAGGTTTTTTCTTGTTTTCGCTCCTTTCATGCCATGGTGCGTACTCAGTTTGATGCCAATGTTAAAATTCTCCGTAGTGATAATGGTACTGAGTATATAGACGGGCATTTTAGGGCATTTCTAGATGAGTATGGTATTCTTTTTCAGACAACTTGTGTTGACACTCCACAACAAAATGGAGTTGCTGAACGCAAAAATCGTCATCTTGCTGAAGTTGCTCGCTCTCTTTTGTTCACCATGAATGTTCCAAAATATTTGTGGGGAGAAGCGATTTTGACAGCAACTTATCTTATCAACCGTATGCCTTCTAGTATTCTTACCTTCAAAACTCCTATAGAGTGTCTTCCTAGCAGTTATCGGGTCACAACACTTCCCCCCGAGTGTTTGGATGTGTGTGCTTTGTCCATGCCCCACATCCCTCTGGGGGTAAGTTAGGTCATAAAGCCCATAAGTGCATTTTCATTGGGTACTCCCCAACCCAAAAGGGCTATAAGTGTTATGATCCTCATTCTCGGAAGTTCTTAGTTTATATGGATGTCACTTTTTGGGAGACAGAGTCTTTTTACTCCCCATCTCTTCAGGGGGAGACTAGTCAGGAGGAAGAGATGGCTTCCTTTTATATTGGTAAGGGGGAGCAACTCTTGTTTTACAATCATGGTGAGGGGGAACTGAGAGATCAATCTGGAAAGGAACAAATATCTATATCTGCTGACTCAGAAACGCATGACATTGGGGGTGATATTGAGGAACGGAGACAACAGCTGCAAAGCACTGACCCCACATGTGTTGTACCACCTTGTCATTCACAGCCTCCAATTCCAGTTCCAAACTTCCCAGCTGACTCATCCGGTAATGAATCTTTTCTCTCTGCTGACTCTTCTAGTAGTGACTCTTCTCTTATTGAAACTCCTATTATTGACAATCGCCCAATTGCTCTTAGGAAAGAAAAGAGGTCATGTACTCTACATCCAATATCCCAGTTTGTTTCCTATGATCGTTTATCTTCTTCATATCGTGCTTTTGTTTCGTCTCTTTCTTCTATATCTATTCCACATAATTGGCAGGATGCTTTTGTTATACCTGAGTGGAAATGAGCTATGGTAGAGGAGATGACAGCTTTGAGGAAGAATGATACTTGGGATCTAGTATCACTTCCTGGAGGAAAGAAATCGGTGGGATGTAAATGGGTGTTTACTATAAAGCACAATGCTGATGGTACAGTTGAGGGATACAAAGCCAGACTGTTTGTCAGGGGATTTACTCAAACCTATGGTATTGACTATGAGGAGACTTTTGCTCCGATAGAAAAATGAATTCTATGCGGGCTCTCTTGTCTTGTGCTGCCAACATGAATTGGCCTCTTTTACAGTTTGATGTAAAGAATGCATTCCTCCATGGTGATCTGGAGGAGGAAGTGTATATGACCATACCACCGGGTTTTTCTTCCTCTGCCAGTGAGGGAAAGGTGTGTAGGTTGAAGAAGGCACTTTACGGGCTGAAGCAGTCACCTAGAGCGTGGTTTGGCAGGTTTTCAAAAGTTATGCTGGGTTTTGGGTACAAGCAGAGCCATGCAGACCATACTCTGTTCACCAAGAGGAGTGCTGGTAAGATTGCTGTCCTTATTGTTTATGTTGATGATATAATAATGACAGGCAATGATGAGGAAGAGATCCATAACCTTAAGTCTCAGTTAGCACAAGAATTCGAGATTAAGGATTTAGGATCAATGAGTTACTTCCTTGGAATGGAGATAGCAAGATCAGATAGAGGTATCTTTATCTCTCAACGAAAGTACATACTTGATCTGTTGGAAGAAACAGGTATGTTGGGCTGTAAACCTGCAGACTCGCCTATTGAGGCAAACCATCACCTGAGTGGAGATATGGGGGAGCGTACTGATAAGGAGAGGTATCAGCGACTTGTGGGTCGACTGATATATTTAGCTCATACCCGACCAGATGTTTCTTATGCAGTTGGTGTTGTTAGTCAGTTTATGCATGATCCTTGTACTCCACACCTGGATGCAGTTTATCGTATTTTGAGGTATCTCGAATCAGCTCCAGGAAAAGGGATTTTGTTCTCTAATCATGGTCACTTTCGGTTGGAGGCATTTACTGATGCTGACTGGGCTGGATCTGTGGATGACAGGCGGTCCACCTCTGGCTACTGTACTTTCCTTGGAGGAAATTTGATTACTTGGCGAAGTAAGAAGCAATCAGTGGTTGCCAGATCTAGCGCAGAAGCTGAGTATAGAGCTATGGCTCATGGGGTTTGCGAGCTCTTGTGGATTCAAACCCTGTTACGTGATTTGGGTCTTTCTGATAGTGGCCCGATGAAACTCTATTGCGATAATAAAGCTGCCATTAATATTGCTCACAATCCCGTTCAGCATGATAGAACAAAGCACATAGAGATAGACAGACATTTCATCAAGGAGAAGCTGAGTGCGGGTGTGATATGTATGCCGTTTGTGAAATCTGGAGACCAGTTGGCCGACATCTTCACAAAAGGGCTGGGTAGCAAGAGTTTATTCCCTATCGTGTTCAAGTTGGGCATGATCGATATCTTCGCACCAACTTGAGGGGGAGTGTTAGATTGTATTTATCATTACTTTGTTGACTATGTAAATAGTAGGCATATAATTAGGAGCCTATTTAGGGATTCAGTTAGAGATAGATTAGGGATTCAGTTAGAGATAAATTAGGGATTCAGTTTGTACATTGTTCTATATATATTGTGTCTCCTCTTAGGAGAAGAATACACAGAAAATATATTTCTTAACAAAAGGGTACAACAAGACAAATATTATATTAGAAGACAAAAAAATGCACACAATGCTAAAGGATGAAAATGCAAATGATAGGATTTCCCATAAGCAACTCACAAAAAGGGCAAAAAGAGGTGAATTTATTTCCCCACAAAGCTTGATAAAAAAAAAACTCTTAATTTGGACTGTTGAAACAATTGCTTTGATTCAACGCATTCCATCTTGCCATTGCCAACCCAAAAGAAAAATAATGGAAAAAAAATCAAAGTGAGGTACAAATAAATACAGCAGACCATATCATGATTTTGAAAAACAAAAAACAAAAAAACTAAGAGGAAGAGGCTGCTGTGGATGTGCGATTTCGACAGAAGTGCACACTGCTCTCCTCCATTTTCTCCACAATAAAGTGGCCAAGCATACCTTTGGCCTTCACCAAATTCTCCTTGCACAAAAACTCATCACTTGAAACCCTCTCCACCTCCCTATTAAAATCATGCACAAATATATGGGTCTTTCCATTTCCACCCTTCTTGCTTCTGGCCAGCACACCCGCTGTGAAAATCGCCGCCATCCGCCCCGGCCCATCCGGCCAGTACCCCCTCGGCCCATCAACCAAAACGACGTCCCAATCCACTTCGTATAACTGGTTCGGAAGGTCGTTCAGCCCGAGTTTGCAGTCAGAGAATAGAAGGTTTTGGACCGGTCTACACTCGTTTTTAACCTTCTCTCTTACAGCGGTTACCAACTCGTTCAATTGGCTAATTTTGGTGCCGTATTGCACGTCGTAGACCTCGATTTCTGGGTTCTTTTCTTCCATGTAGGCGGCAAAGTACCTGCGGGGAAAATAGTAAAATCACCAAAAAAAAAAAAAAAAAAAACATAGTCAAGAATTTCTCTGGAACGTAAACTGTTTTGAAAATACATAGTTTAAAAAATTGTACGGGCGCAGGGTATCTATTATATTTTTATTCTCATATAGTAACAATGAGATTTATATAGCTCTTGACTCTATTCTTTGGGAATTCTTAAGAAGTATTTCTAGTTGTTTTAAGATGTTATCTTTTTTTAAAAAAAAAATCATGATTGTTATTTTCTTTTAAATTTTCAAAACCTTTATATTTCTTGATCTCTGCAATTTTTTTCCCTAAATCTCAAAATTATTTTTAAATATATTACAAATCCTATGACAGTTAAACTGTCAAAAAATGATCACAAATATGATAAATTGTGACGAATCTAATTACGAATATGATTGCAAGTTATCATAAATGTGTTATATTTATCATGAAATTAATGCCTACTGCAATTTATCATAATATCAAATCGCACAAATAGATGAAAGCTCACAACAATTTTTTTCTTTTCTCATTAATTACAATTTTAAAACAAGAAAATTATGATATTGGTGTGACAAATAGATGAAAGCTCACAACAATTTTTATGAAAATACTATATTTTTATAAAAATCTTGTAAATCTCCCTTCAAAATTTGTATTGCATTTTCCCCCTTTCTTATTTTCGTTCTGCACGCGCACACACACATATATATATATATTATATATATGTATATATATGCGCACGCACACAGGAAGAGTGAAATCGGTAAACCCCATAATAATTAGATTAATCCTTAATTTATGACAATGAGTAGAATAAAAACTCAGATGAGAATTTTTGCTTACGACCAAATTAATTTGTCCTTAATAATATAAAATTAAAACTTTTATCGTGTAGATTTATTTAAAAGATGTGGACATTATTTTTTCTCCACTTGTGAGGGGAAAAATATCGTATGATCCTAGTGAACAAAAACTTTCTGTATGATCTTATTTTGTTTTTCATTACAACCTATTTTAATGTATGTACGCATATATGAACAAGTACCGATTTTCCTCGATGAAGACGGTTCGGCCGTTGTGATTGAGGGATTTCCAGAGAAGGGTTTCGGCGGTGAGGCCGAAAATGAGGAAATTGCAGGGGGCGGAGCAGTGGCGGAGGACCTCGGAGATTAATTTCGTGTCCGCGGACGACATCTTATCGGTGGTGTTAGAATTAGAGGCGTAGTGGAGTAGGGCTTTGACCACGGACTTGGGCAAGGGAGTGGTTCCGGAGGCGGTGGCTCCGGTGGTGGAGGAGGACGCAGCGGCGGTGACGGTGGTGGCAATGGATTCTCGGGTGTAGATGAGAGTGAGGAGGAAAGCGATTGTGAAGAGTGAAATGAAGGCTAAGAGCCATAGGCGGCTGGAGGTTCCTTGCTTTTGGATGTAGGGGTGGAGGAGGATGAGCTTTGTGTTTGTGGTGGTGGTGTTGGCATTGTTCTTCATTTTTAGAGAGAGAAAGAGAGGGCGGGAATTTTACAGTGGTGCAAGAGTTCCCCTGGAGGGATGAGAGAGAGGGGACTATGATTTTAAAGAGGGATTGGTGTAGCCAAAGACATGAATGGAGCAAGAGGGGGCTTTCCAAAGGATTTGACCTCTCTCCCTGTCTGATGAATTTACAATTCCTTCAATTTCAATCATTCAAAAAACAATTATTTAAATTTAATTAAAGTATAATGAAGTTGATGTAACCTTGGCCACCAATATTTGATTTTGAGAACCCAACCGTATTGGACCAATTTTGCAAGTTAAACAAATTGGTGAAAATTGCATCCGCTGATTTTACGGATATCAATGCATATTTACAAATATCAATACACAATTTATAAATATTGATACATTTTTATACATTATTCATCGCCTAATGGGCGGTGGTTAGTATTTTTTATAAATTTATAATTTATTATTGATAGATATACTTCTATGTGATCTTTAAAAAATTAAGAGCAACTCTAAGAGGAATAGTCAATTTATCTATTAAAAAGTACAAAGAAAAGTACGCTCTTTAATTTATTTATCTACTATTTACTTAAGCATTTCAACATTACTTTCTATTTTACCTATTGAGGCCTTGAATTGCAAAGAAAGAAAGGGAATTCATATGTAGAGAGAGAAAGATGGTTGGCTAAATGTTGTCCGTGAAAAATAGAATAGACAAATTAGCTAGTAGAATAAAAAGCCGAGAGCAAAGTTGGCATTTGTTGGCTATTTTAATCAATAGGACTCTTTTAAAGAGCCTATTGAAATTGCTCTAACAACATATAAAATTGTAACGACACTATTATTCATCTATTACAATTTTTTTTAGCAATACTCATTCATGAATGATTTTCTTTTTGATATTGGGGAAATCGGCCTGCTTTGAGATTATTCTCAATTTAATTTTTGACTAGTTTTTTGGGGACTAATTATACCGTTAACTTATGGAGGGCTCCACTTAAAATCAAAATTTTTGTCTTATATGAATTGACATCATGAGAGTTGATAGTACCTCAAAGGTTCGACCCCTTGAAATTTCATCCATGATCAGATTTGCCTGTGTTATGTTGTAAATTTAATCATTTTGATGGATTTTCATTGCAATTGATAAGATTTAAATCTGTCATTCCATTTCATAATATTTTTCTGTTTGCAAATACTAGGAAATAATTCTAACTCGTCAAATAGGAATAAAAAAAAAAAGTTGACAACATATCCACAAGATATAAATAAAATCTGACAAATCACAACTTTACCCTACTAGTACAACTCAAGAAAGAATTTCCATACCCAAAAACCTTGCCTTTATAATTAATTGACCTACTAACCTTCTTACACTTCAAATTCCGCACCATATCATATTAACTCTTATCATGTCAGTTGATACATTTCAACTTCGAATTTAGTTGGTCTTCCTACCACCAGACTGTGATAATCAGTCATTTATAATTAATTAAAATACGCGTAAATTAATATAGACATGTAAGTTATAAAAAAATGACTTCAAAAATGTGCTAATTAAGCTAACCTAGTTTGTTCATGAAGTTGGGTTTTTTTATTTTTAGTTTTAATTATCAATAGTTGGATATTTAATTGCATATATATTTTGATGAAGGGAGGGTTGGTTGGTGTGGAGGTGGTGGAGGGGAAGTTATGTTGGTAAGGTGGTAGCGACCCAATAACTAATTACAAGCCAAATGTCGCATTTCTTTGTTGAATTGCTTCCTACGTAACACAAATCAACTGCGACAGATTCAGGGCTCAGCTAAAATTGGGTTGGTAGTGAAGTCAAGTATATCTACAACAATATAGGATTTTGTAAGAGTACTATACATACGTACATATATATACATATACAAACATACATACATATATATAGAGAGAGAATAGGTTTCTAATAAATGATCTCTTATTTTGCTACGGTGTGGATCTCTTATAATAATCAAAAGATTGAAAAGGTCTTTGCGCAATCCTCTAATATTTGCGCGGTTAAATTTCATTAAAAAAAGGGTAAAATGCATTAACCTTCCCTGAGGTTTCTGCCAAATGCAAAGACCTCCAATCACCTTTTCTGCTTTTAAAATTATTAGGCTATTACTCTCCTGCCGTTAGTTTTCCATTAACATCGTTAGTTTTTGTTCATGAAATACTAAAATACCCCTCTTAAGATGCCCTCTCTTAAATCTTTTTATTTTTTATATATTTAATCTATTTATACGTGCATTTGAATATATATTTTGTAATCATATCTACAGACGTATATAGTGTAAAATAATTTTTAAAATTAAAATTTTTAATATTTAAATAAAATTAGACTTAACTTATATTTTTATCAAGTTTGTGTAAATAAATATACATCTTATATATTAGTAATTACTTTTTACAAAAAAATATTTTAATTTATTATTTAATACATATTGTTAAGTTTGCATTCTTTATATATATTTTAGTTAATAAAAGCACATACTAATTAAACATGTAAGTCGAATTAAAAAAATATAACATATAAAAACTATTATACAAAATCAACCAAAGTCAATATTTCAAGTTTTAATAAAAATAAGAGTTACATGTATAATTATATAATTTTAAAAATTATTTATAAATTATACGTTTAATTATTATAAATTTTAATTTTAAAAATTATTTTACACTCATTCGTATATATAATATATATTTCATGTACACGTAAATAGATTAAATATATTAAAGAAAGATGTAAACAACTTAAGAGGGTCATTTTAGTTTTTTATTAATAAAAATTAACGGTGTTAATAGAAAACTAACAGCAGGGGATAATAGTCTAATAGTTTCAAAAGCAGCAGAAGCCCCTACATTTTTCAGAAACGTTAGGTGAGGTCAATGCATCTTACCCTAAAAATTAGTTATTTAAAATGTGAAGGGTCCATTTATAAATACACAGCAGCAAACAGCTTCCTCTCAACTCCCTCAACCTACAATCAAATCTTTTGTTGTTCTCCAATGCAATATAATCTTATCGTGCTCATGAAATTTCCTCAAATCTGAATCAATTTGTCAGGTGTTAGATTGAGTTTGGACCTACTAAACCAAAATGAATGTTCTTAAATTCTTTTCATTTTTGTTCACATTCTAGTTTTTTTCTCTTGACGAAATGTTTAATAACCCAGATTTTCATTATAAGTTTTTTTAATCATTTTCCCTGTATGTTAATTATTGAATTTAGCTTTATCATGTATTTTCAATGAACGGACGAAATCATTCAAGAGATGGCACGATGATAGGAGGCGAGTACTACATGATAGTTTTTCTTTCTTCTTCAATTCCCCTTACTGTTAGAAATGCCAGGGATAATTAGAAAACAGATTTTTGGGGGGCATTTTAGGGTTGTTGATGACAACTTTCATGGTTTTGATGGGGGCAAACCATGGCCTTTACGGTGATGGTAACGAGAGGTTTTCCTTTAACATTATAAAACCTCAGCCAATGTTATTTCTTTCACGTCATATCATCTGCAAAATGTGAGATTAGAGTGCTTGAGAGCAAGAGAGAGTTGGTCTCAGAAGGTTAGAGGGAGTTCTGCCAAAGCCATTGTCTAGCCAAAGTTTTTACCAATTTCACTATTGTTCTTCGTTGTTCTTCCTGTTTTCCACGCAACCAAGGCAGACATTCGTACCTATTGCTCTTAGAATTCATGATTTGATAGATACGTGTGAAGTTTGTGTGGAAACTGGGTAGAAATGGATCTCCGTTAATTGTTAATTGCTATTTTCGACCGATCAGTATATTATTTTGGCAAATTGCCACTTAAACAAAATAGAACCCATTCATCACTCATACCTCTCACGAAACACATTCACATGCGTACACTCATACCTAATTTATGACCATAGATCCCCGAGGGATTCCGCATAAGTAGGTATACCACTTGAGACTTATCTACCAAAAGCATATTCGTTCCCCTGTTAATCTTATGGCTGTTATATTGTTGCTGCCCTGCTATTGGTTTATTAATGCTCCATTGATGTTGAGATTTAGAGAATTTAGAAATGGTGCGATGTCCGGGTATAGCTGTTATGTTGCTCGATTTTCGGTAACATGACATAACTTAATGCACACAATACTTGCGCTATATTATGTTGTCGTTGTTGTTGTTGTTGACATGTTGTTGGACTTCTGAATAACTTGATGATATGTGGGTCAGAATCCCCATATTCATTCTTTTCCGGGAGTCCCGAGATAAATTCTGTAGGTTAAAGTCTCCAGTTTCATTTTTTTCTGTGTTAGAGTCCTGAAATGAATTTTGTCTGTTGGAGTCCCCAAGATTTATTCTTTTTCAGGTTAGAGTCCTGAGATGAATTTTGTGGATTAGAGTTCCCATATCTATTATTTTTCCAGGTTCAAGTCCTGAGAAAAATTGTGGGTAAGAAAGAGTCTCCATTTTATTATTTTCACTACAGAAAAAATTAACAATAAAATATGATAATAGCTGAATTAGAATTTACTATTTATTATATTGGCATAACACGAAGAATATGCTATACTTAATGAAAGTAAGAAGAAGCCATAGGGGCGTAATTATTTGCAATAGAAAGTTTCAGTTTTCGGTTATGGATTTGCAAGGCATGGTCAAATCTTTGCCAAATTGTGAATAATAGGATTTCGTTGGCCCAATTGATTGATTGCATAAGGCCCAAACGCCGTTACATCCTTAGCCCTCCATAAGGGTTTAGAATTTTGTTTCATACATTTACTAAATTACCCCCAAAATGTGTGTGTGAGAAATTTGAATTTGTCGACCAAGGAAGTATTGAATTATCCCTATTTACGAGTTAGATCTTGGGTACAGGCTCAAAAATTTGCCTCAAAATTAAGGCCTCATTTTGGTACATATTTTATCTTAGCTTATTAAATATCAAAAGAAGTAAGTAAAGGAATATTAATGGATCAGAGCATCTCTAAGAAAAATGTCAAATTTTAAGATGTTGATTTTTTTATGGAAATTTTTAAATTTGACATTTAAATTTTTTGATCTTCAACAAAGATGTCAAAATTAAAATATTTAAGGTAAAAATACATTTAAAATTTGGGTATTTTAAGTCAAAAAATGTATTTGACATCAAGTCACTTTTTTTAATTGCCACTTATGATTTTGCAATACTTTTAACTTTTTTTTGGAGTCAGTTTTGATGTTATTTTTTGAAAACTTAATTATCACATTAAATTTGACATCTTTATTGGAGATGATCTTAGAATAAGATGATGCTTTTGGACTTTTTGTTCGAGACCTGATAGCTAGTTTTGTATAAAGAGCATGCATGTGTTTGTTTTTCGGTTCTGTTCTCAATCAAGGAGTCCAAATGCAGTATAGTACTTTCCAGTCTAGCCCTCCATTATTTTTGATGATTTGACATTACATATTTATCCTTACACCCAACTTTCATTAAATAAAAGTTCCAAGGAAAATGTAGTTTTATTTGTGGAGTAGTAGCCCTAAAAGAAAGTCATTTTGATCTTACTAATTTTTGGACAAAAACATCAACAAAAAAGTAATATAAATACTAGCTATGTTAACTATAGCATAGATTAGTTTGATTAAAAGCTTAAATTAATAATCCCTTCGTCATCGGATATCTACATGTCCTGTAAAAAAACATGCGTTTGATTGTGTGTTTTCTTAAAAAGTCTAATTATTTCAACATTATCTCTTATTGTTTGTTTTAATTACTTTTAATTATCTATAAGAACTTATTTGTAAAAACTTAATACATTTTTTCTTTGTTTTTTCAAAGAGGATAAACATTTTAGTACATTTCGAAGTAAAAATAGTGCACTAGCAATACAGGATGGAGGGAATAATTGTTTTTTAGCTAAAAGTATAGTTTAAAGAAAGGTCTTTGACAGGTTGATGAGTGGTACAGAGCATCTTAAAAGAACATCCATACTTTAATTCTTTAGTGAAGAATTATCTCCCAATCAAATTAACTTTTGAGCCAAGTTATAAAGAATGATGCAAAGGGCCAAATCGGTAGAATGTCTTTCATCAATCTCATCTGGTGACTTTGTTTGGCCAAAATTCTTTTACATTATTATCACTGATCAATCGTTTGAACGGACAAACTCTAAGAAGTAAATAATTATAGTCAAAAAATTTAAATAAATTGTCAAAGATGATTAAAAATTCAAAAAGACAATTAATTAAAATTGTTTTTAGTGTCTTTATGTCCATCTTATTTGAGTTTTTTTCAATTGCGGCATTTACGAAGAGATATTTTTCCGATTCATCTCCTCAACAAGAACGCTCCGAGTCACAAATTTTGACAAAAAATTAGTAAAAAATCATTAAAAACTAATAATGCCATTGCCCAACGTGTTTGTGAAAATCTTGTAGCCATAATTATTGCTGGAGAAAGGAATAAAAAAATCATTAAACAGTCCAAATGGAGCTTGCACAATAAGGCCCCTCATTTCAGAATTATGCTTTGCAGATTAGTAAACACAAAGAGCCAAATATAATAATGTGGCTTAGGCTACGAGCACGAATACTTCAATTACAAAAAAACATACCTGAGAAACTTTAATTGGTCTTTCTGATTGGTGGATGGTGGGTTCGTATCATTTGCCAACTACAGTCACTTTTGACACGATTTTCAAGTGGTTGATAATGGACCATGCACCCTCTTTGTGGTCAAAAGGCACCATCCATGCCAACCAACTTTACTAATTCGAATTTAAATCCAACAACAGAAAACCCACACAGGAAGGTCTTCTTTGGAGAAAAGATGGGGTATATTGCTCCAACTGGAAGTTCTGATAAAGAGAGGAAGAAATAGCTTTCCAACAAGTGAGTGATGGACTTGAGAGTCCTGCTATGTATAAGAGTGACAATGGAACGAATTAGAGTAGATATCGGGATATTCGTATTCGATATTTGAATACTAATCGATAACCGAATTCGATCCGATATTCGTGGGGGATTACTTGTTAAACAGATATCGGTTAATCTCCGAACCGAATGGATATCCGTAATTTTTCTCCGAATTTACCTTGTCCCAAACCAATCCATATGTGGTTCAACAAAACTAACTAACCAAACTCACAAACAACATATCACACATTATATAACCATAAAAATAAGTTTGTCAATTGTAACTTAATAAACAACAATGCAAAAATCACTAACGAAACTAACAAGGCACAACATAAAAATAGTTTACAAAGTAGAGTACAGTCCCAAGTCAAATCATAGTTGAACATCATAGAAATGGAAAAAAATGTAAGAAAAATCAGCTTCATTTATAATTTAATATAGATCTTTCATTTGAATAATTCAAACCTATTACCAAGGAAAAAAATTGTATTAGCATTAGTAATATGTAATATTAATACTACAAGAAAAACAAAACAAATGTCAATTACCTCACGAATCAAGCACGAATCATCTAAATCTATATACTCATATATAGTGACACACCCGAATGATGATTCACTACAGAAATAAAAGTAATTAACTCACAATGTTGATATGAATTATATCTGTAGCAACCAATTTTTTAAATATTTAATAAATAATTTTGAATCATTTACTAAAATACTTTTTGCATTTTGAATCATTTCAAAGGCACAAGCATGATGGTGTAGCAAGTAACATCGCATCATTTTCCTGTTCTTCTTCTTTACCCAATTGACTCTTCAATTCTTGTTCTTATCCATGAACATTGAAAACTCAAAAGTCAAGTTCATCTTTCTCTAGCCTTAATCATTTTTCTTAAACAGGTTCGTTGAGACCCTTGGATTTTTTTCTCTAACTCTTGGCATTTAATCCCTCATTTTTCTCTCCAACCTCTTGATTTCATAACTTTATTGATTACAATTCTATCTTTTAGAAACCTTTGAAGTTTAAAATTCATCTCACCTGAGAAAACTTAACTCCAAAGTATTCTCTCTTTGTACCCAGGCATGACTCTTTATTTCCTAATCTCTTTCCTAATCATGTTCGTCCGAGCCTTTTGGCTTTCACACCCAACCCTTAATCCCAACCCTATAAATATGGTATCATCCTTCCCATTTTTTCACACCCTATTAATGTATTTTCTTGATTCTCCTAACTCCATAATATTGTTCCTAGCCATTATGCCTCACCATAGAATTTTTTAAGTTCTTTTTATCACAAATCTCCAACTATCTGATTTTTCGATAGTTTATCTAACGGTGTTCGATCGAGGTGTAATTCTAAAATGTCATTTTTAGCACCAATATGCACATATTCAACTGTCGCGATCTTTGTTTGAGTTAAATCGGAAGTATACTATATGCTTTCAATCTCTAGAGAATTTTATTCATATCAAATATTTGTACTTTTTTGATCATCTTGAAAATTATTGTTGAATTTCATTTATCAAATCGTGGTACAGTATATTGTATGATTGATTATCATGGATCTGATTGGTATATGTGCAAGCCCACCGAGTCACAATAATTAGTTGTCACGAGTGATTGTCCGTCGTTGAATCAGATATATTATTATGTGGGTCTGAATGGTGCATACAGATTAAATTATTTTTGATCTGTCTGGCGTTTTACATAGTACCGAGATGTGTCGGATACGAGATCTATTTTTGACTGGTTATATATATTGTTGGAAATTATTTCGCTTGTCTTGTGATCTTCGCTTATTGATCTTATTTTATTCAAACCCTTATTTCTTTTTGTCACATAATATGTTTTCCGTGGTTTAATATTTTCAGGCATTGGAGTAGATTTAGTAGGAATCGAATTGAAATATTTAAAGAAATTATTATATTTAGAGATAGATCATTATTGTATAATTTTTTTCTATGGCTTTAAGGTCGCCATTTGTGTATTTTTGGAACTTATTTGTGTATATTTAGAGATCTAGTTTTTTTTAACGTTGTCAAAAAGCGGGACGTTATAATATCTTAACAAAGTAGAAAAATTAAACATATTATGTTAACTATCTTTTATTTCTGCAGTTTACAACCAACTTTGAGCATAGATCAATGATCTATTGTATCAAGATGAAGTCTACTATGACGTGGACTCACTAGTCTACCACTCGAGCTAAATGCTGATTCAAAAGCAACCATGGATGTGGGAACTTTTAGAGCAAAATTCGATTAATTGATTGAAGATTTTTAATTATAATATAAGAATATTGTATACCCATTCTTTTCTAGTTTAACTTTTATGTAGTCACTATATAATGAGTTGTATGTCATTGTAAATCTCAATAAAAAGAAATATTTTTTCAATTTCTTCTTCTTTTGAATTTTACACAGTATCAGAGCCACCTTCAGCATCTTTAGCTTTTACCTCTTGAACCACCCTAACCATCTTTAGTATCTTTATTCAAAATTAGATACGATTTTTTATTTTTATGAAGCCCTTCATCTTCTATACTAGCCAACCATGAGAGATAACAGTATTGGTACTTCTAATCTCAAATCCAAGGAAGGTCTTGACCCATCAAGCCATTACTATTTCCATCACTCAGATACTGCAGCCACTAAGCTTTGCTCACAATTTTTGAATGGCGAAAATTGGGCAACATGGAACACATCCGTTGAAATTGCTCTTTTTGTAAGAACAATTATGTTTTATTATTGGAAAGTTCAAAAAACCTTCCAAATCCACCGATCCAAATGATTTCGACCTATGGAAAAGAGCCAATCATAGTTAAGTTCATGATTTTTTCACTTAGTCTCACCAGATCTTGTCTAGATTGTCCTCTTTGTTCATACTACTCAACACATTTGGAAAGATTTTTTAGCCCGTTTCACTCAAGATAATCTCCCTCGAATATTTCAAATCAAGCATTCCATTGCTTCACATGTTTAGGTAACAATCTCAGTTGCAAATTGGTACATAAAGCTGCATGGGATGAGTTAGATTCTTATCGCCCTTTGTCCACGTGTGATTGTTGTCAATGTAGTGAAGGAGATAAGAAGAATACACATCATAAATGAGGATCGTCTCATGCAATTTCTCCATTGCTTGATCACTCACCGACGACTTACCCGGTCGAATGACCACTCAGCTACGAAACACACATCCGATCGATCAATTGATGTTCATTCCAGGCAGACAGAGTTCATTATGGTAAGACAAGATCCATTCAACTCAACAAAAGAGAATCAATTACGGGACCCGCTTGGCTAGATCCTACAAGCATCACTCTTGAGTGCTCAGAGTTTCAAAAATAAAGCACTTATTTAATGATCCGCTCCTCTTAGTTTTAGCGCATGATCAACGGTTACTAGCTCGTGTAAGATCCAGTCATTCTCCATCCTATTTAAGGGTCACTTGGTCATGGACCATGTGTGTTTTCATAACCATACCTCGTATATACCTATAGATTTTTTTTTTCACTATTGATATTTAACTTGATCGTAAAAAAATTCTTAATCAAAAAATCACTCCCAATCTTATTACTTATGCGCAGGAACTATGCAAAAATACAAGAACATCCATTCAGTGTCCGATATCATCAATACATATTTATACAAAGACGTTTACTCACATAACAACGCCCACAGGCCCCATACACACCGAAATGTGTGTGTGGTATTTTCGGAAAAATAGTTCCCCCAAGAGTGTCGTACTTTCACGTGACGGCCAGCTGCTTCCCAAATACGTGCTCGCTTTCTCTCTGTCTTTCTTTCCCTCGATAACTGATTTATCTCACTGTGCAGTTACTAAACGCCAGTCAAACAAACAGCAAACCAACACAAACTTCAAACAAATACGGAGTAAACAAAAGATCACCCAAAAACCTCATTCCCTCCCACTCTCCCTTCAACTATGCCTGCTCCACAACTCTCTCTCTCCCCCCATAAACACTTCTTCCTCTTTCTTCTTTTTCTCATTCTCTCTCTCCCCGCCACCACGACAACCCTCCCTCCTCCTCCTCCTCCTCCTCCTCCTCCTGCGACCTTAACACTACCCCCCGACGCCGTCGCCCTTCTCTCATTCAAGTCCAAAGCCGACTTAGACGACAGGCTTCTCTACACTATCAACGAGCGCTTCGACTATTGCCAATGGCAAGGCGTCAAGTGCGTCGAAGGCCGAGTCGTCCGATTCGACCTCCGAAGCTCCGGCCTCAGAGGGTTCTTCCCTCCAGACACATTGACTCGTCTCGACCAGCTCCGCGTTCTGAGTCTGAAAAACAACTCGCTCTCCGGCCCGATTCCCGATCTCGCCGGACTCGTCAACTTAAAATCTCTGTTTCTCGACCAGAACTTTTTCTCTGGAACTTTTCCCGGCTCCATTCTCTCTCTTCACCGCCTTCTCGTTCTCGATCTCTCTCACAACAACCTTTCCGGTTCAATCCCGGTCGATATTACCGGTCTGGACCGGCTTAACTACCTGAAACTGGATTCGAACTGGTTCAACGGAACAATCCCCCCGTTGAACCAGTCCTCCCTCACATTCTTGAACGTGTCCAATAATAACCTCACCGGAGCAATACCGGTCACGCCGACTCTTTCGCGATTCGGCCTTTCATCGTTCTCGTTCAACCCTAACCTCTGCGGCGAAATCATTAACAAAGAATGCCGCTCTGCTCATCCGTTCTTCAATTCCTCCGCCGACGACTCCTCGCCGGCACCGACAAACCAGTCACTAGGCGTCGTTCTATCGCCGCCAGCTTTAAAAAAGCATAAGAGAGTCGGCGTAGTTCTAGGGTTTGTAATTGGAGCGCTAATTCTGTTAGCGGCTGTTCTCTGCCTCTTCGCCTTATTCAAGAAGCTCAGACAACATCAACCTCCCTCTAAATCAGCGACATTCGACGCCGAAGCCGTAAATTCGAGCCCTGCCAGCGCAATAATGGAGACGCATATCGTTGATAACGAAACAGAAGTGAAAAAGAAGAAAATGGAAATTAGAACTCAAAAACCAGCGCAGAAAAGCGGGAATTTGATCTTCTTTTCAGGTGAACAGCAGATGTACAATTTGGAGAAGCTAATGAGGGCTTCGGCGGAGTTGCTAGGGAGGGGGACGATTGGGACTACGTATAAGGCTGTTATGGACAATCGGCTTGTGGTTTCGGTTAAGAGGCTTGATGCTGGTAGAACGGCGATTACCAGCGGCGAGATGTTCGAGCAGCATATGGAGATGGTGGGAGGACTCAGACACCCCAATTTGGTGCCGCTCCGAGCTTACTTTCAGGCTAAAGAAGAAAGACTCATCATCTATGATTACCAACCGAATGGTAGTCTATTCAATCTCATTCACGGTAAGGCTCATTGTTCTGTCTCTCTGTTGTTGATATCTCTATTTCTTTTTTATTTCCAACTCATTGATTCCGCTGCTGAACTGTGTTTGGAATGTTTTAAAAGTCACTTTTTTATTTTTTTCCCTCAGGTTTAGTCAAAAGTGATTGACTAAACTTGAAAAGAAAAATCACGAAAGCTGAAACTACAGGCGAAAAACTCTTTACTTATTCAGCTTTATTCATTTTTTTTCGTTTCTTTATTGGATTGGTTTTTTCTTCAGTGTTCTTTTCGTAGTCTTATAAGTAAAATTATGTTACTGAAAGATCGGAAAAAATCACTGACCAAGAAATTCTGGGAAAAAAAAAATTGTGCTTTAGTCATTCCACTGCGGTGGAATTTTTTATAACAGGGTTGTCCAGGCGCACATTTTTATTAATTAATTTCGGGATTCTGAATTTAACATCAGATAAACTTTAAGTGATCCAAAAGATATTTTGCGTTGGATCGGTAAGCATCGAACCTACGAGTTGGTTGGGTAATAGTGGAACATCAATTGTTATTCCTTTACTGTTATTCTGGACAACAACATAAAGCTGACAGTAGTGAGACTGACTAGTTTAACGTGCCAATAATACTGAAATAGTGTGGGGACTATGGTGCCTGGGTGTGAGTTATGATGTTTGTGGCTGCAGCAAACTATTTTTGGTTGTATCCGAAGTTGGCATATCATTGTTGTAGTGCTTTCCCATTCAATGGGCCACCACCACCTGCCCTTTGCTCCCAACAATAATGCTCTTGGCCGGGTGACAAATGTGGGTTGAAATAGTAAATACTATACCTCACTCCATTTTTTATTTTTATGCAATATCAGCTAGACACAAGTAGGTAAGACATTGAGTTTTAGCTCAAGTAGTCTATCCTTGTGAGTTGTGGGTTAGTCTTCAAGATTGAGATACTGGATTCAAGCTTATGGAGTAAGTTGGCGCCATTTTATAGTGATCTAGTATACTAATATCCTACCGCATGTCAAAAAGGACACAGAGGTAGGTAGCTCACAATGAGTCCTTTACGCACATTTGAACTGTCACGAGATTCTTGAGTTGAGCGCCATGGATAATTCTAATGGCGAGTAACCTTTTTTTAATAGATGGTTACGACTTTGTGACTCACAAGCTGGTTCCTTGTCCGCGATTTTTTCACTGTTCTGGAAAAATCGACGGCTTAGATAGGAAGTGACGCCTTCATTTGAACTTCTTTAGTTGTTGTACTCTTACAAAATTGAATAACCTCTGTTCGGTGCTGAGGTTTTTCTAGATAGGCATAATAGTTAGAAATGTTTTGGGAGTTCACTAATTACAAATTCCAATTGTTGTTGTCTTTGTTATTTTCTCGGAAAACAAAAGGGCAAACTGCACCAACTTAGCAGTGGCTCAATGCACTTTGTTAGCATTAAGCACCTTTTTAGCATCAAGCATTCTTCACTTTTAGTTTCCAAAAAATGGTGACGGTGATCTGCAACTTTTATATTGGCGAGCAGCACATGGTGGATATCACTGGCGAGCCCAGGAACTTAGAACGGCTTTGTTGTGATCTAAGATAATTTAGGTCTTAGAAATCTACGGAACTACTGAAAACCTCTTGAAAGTAAAAGAAATGTTGAACTGCAAGTATAGATAAAGGTCAATCCTTTAGAAACTTTTGAGGCTTGATCTTCAATATCATCAATTACTAATTCCAACATTTAAATTCTGCAATATCTCCCTCCTTTCTCCTCTTCTTTTCTTCTTCCCGGTTCTTACACTAGTACACTTAACTTTCAAGATGGTAGCTGTTATTGGAATTAATCAAAAGCGATTAGGATTTCTTGATACTTTATCCTAACTCACATATATTATATAGAGACCGAGAACAAGGTAAAAGACATAAATACCCTAATATTAAGAATACATTACAATAGCTCTTAGCAGTAGCCATGAGTAGACATGAATAGTAGAGTACCATTCCACCAATCAATAATAGTTCACCAACGAATTACCACATTAGGGTGTGTTCGTTTTAGGGTGTTTCTGAAATAGTTTTAGAAACATGTCTCTGAGACGTTGTTTGGTTATAAGTGTCTCAGAAACTGTTTCAGAAACTGTTTCTGAAACTTTTTCTTTTATAGAGAGAAAAAGTTGTCTGGGAGAATGTTCCAGAAACTGTTTCTGAAAATGTTTCAGAAACTGTTCCAGAAACTTGTTTGAGAGAAAGTCTCTCAAACTCATAACCGAACACAGTGCTCAAATGTTATTTCAGAAACCTCCCCCTTGGTTGACAATATACCTTGTTAAAACTTTTCCCAAAAACAATCAGTAGAAGAAAAAGCCTTTGCCTAAGAAAAAAGAGTGGAGTCTTGTTTTGTGTTGCAACAGTAACGCACTCCAGTTGCCTCGTCATGACATTGCGAAGGAAAACTCTGTGGAACAAAACTTCATATGGATGTAAACAGTTTAATCTGCACATATTTTTCAAGGGAATCACTCACCACCCACTGTCCCGGCCCTGCGCACTTCGTGAGACACCCTTAAGTCAATGCATCCCAATATATATGTAATGTACCAGTATCTTCAACGCTGCTTTCATTACCTTATTTGGTTAAAGTTAGACCTATCTTGATTAGCTTACTTGCGAAAAAAAACTATTTTAATTAGCTAATTTCTTGTCTTGATTCTCAAAATTGCGTGTCCATGCAAGTTGTTTTTTCTGTACTTCCTCTCCTCTTTGGCATGAAGAATATTTATTAGGAGAATTTTGGCTCACATGCTTGTACTTTGACCCTTTTTCACTTAACCCTTTCTCAACTATTTTTTCTATGCGTTCACCCCCTCAACAGCCAATAAAGAGGCCATTAATTATTTTTGTCAGAATCGAAGAAAAAGTATCCAAAGCTCCATGGAAGTTTATATCCCTCCAAAAGCTCCAGAGTGCCCTTATAAACATCATACTAATCTATGTTCGAACTGAAATCAAAGCCATTTCTGCTTCTCACACTCCACGGAAACCTGATAGTGGAAACTTGCTATCAGGGCATTCTCTTAGTCATCACTAATTGGTTCAATGTAAACCCAAAGGCTGATGGAGTCAAAGGGGTGACAAGTAGTGGCGGTCGACGCCCATCGATTTAAACTACTCTCTTACTCTATTATTATTTTCTTTATTTATTGTCAAACTATATAGGCTCGTCAGATCTAAGTTTGTATGAAAGAAGAAATTAAATGATAACCCTCATTATTATTGAATTCCAATATTATTGGTCCCTTGCATGCAAGAAAGTTAGTTACACTTTTTGGTTAAAAACTCAAGGGCTTTTTCATGCAGTATACTTTTAGGGTTGAAAAATGAGAGATTATGCAGCTTGAATGTGAATGCTATTACTAGCCTCGTGTAATCATATATGGCATACATAGTAGCATATTAGGCTTAAGTAGGAGTTGGACTAAAGTTCCGTGCAACAGCCTCCATAGCCAATAGAAAATGTATGTTTGCCACCCCTAGGTTAAACTTCTGGCTCCGGTCTTGGTTCCGATTTTGTTGAAAGAGCTACAACGAGGACACCCTTGACCCAAGGAAACATGGGTTGGAGGATTTGGTTTTGGGTGAGAATTGGGATAACTGAAGTATGTGCATTGAAGTGTAAATCATGAATATGAAGGAGTAGAGACCATGTCCAAATAGACCAATTTATTTATTTATTTTTGAAGGGAGACACGCGGGCGACATGGCGAGGACACGGATTAGGACACGGTGATTTGTTATTTTTTAAATTTTTTGGGGCCAAATATGTTGTTGCATAATGTATGGGTCAAAACTAAAATAAAAGGTTTAAAACCCTAAAATATCCAAATAGATTTATGTTTTATCTCCATCTCCACAGCAATCAGACTGTTCGACAACCGAACACTAATATGAGCATTATGCAACAACATATTTTTTTGCTTATCTGTCAAGAAATGATACTGTTTCTTGCTTATAAAGTATACCTCAACTGTTTTCGCCTACATAGCTTATTTTTTTCCCATTTAACAGCAAGGAAGTGATAAATACCAAATAAGAATCAGACAGACCAACAAGAGTAGTAGAACTAGAGGCCATGGTGAGCAAAACTCGATAATGGAGGCAGCTCAACTAACAAGAGATCAACAACTACCTATTAATAGACAATCAACAATTGAGCACATGCCTCTGAGCTATTTCAACATAATCGTCAACAACATTAAATGAGTAGAACAGTATACACCTTATATCATTCTTCAATCTCAAATAACCAAAGTAGAAACCCAACAAACTAGAAGCATCTGAACCAAAAAACAATCCGAAAAAGAACAAAGAAAGGTTGGGATCGAGAACTTAGTATATATCATTCAGACTAAATCAAAACACCAAATTAACGACTGTAGGCAGCACATCGGACTGTATACCGTACAAAACCTTAAGAGTTTTTACCAAATGGAAACCTTTGCAATGTGTTTGAGGATGATGGAACCCTCCTGGTGATGATCGAAACCCTAGGGTCTTCATCAAATGCCTGTGGGTAGCAGGTCGCAGTGAAACGGGGCAAGAAAATGTGAGAGGACCTGAGATCGCGTGCGAGATCATGAATCACAAGACCCAGACCTAGACGACGACGGCTATGAAGGCGATGCCGCCGGTGAGATGGGAGGTGGCCGACGGCAACGGCAGTGGGTGGCAGCTAGGGTTTTGTTTAGGTACGCTCTGATACCATGTAAAGGGTATTAGATTAATCAGAAAGTGTTTAGAGTTTCTTTATTAACTTACCCAAATGCACATATATTACTATATAGGATAAGTAGGAGGTAAAAGACACGTATACCCTACTGCTAAACAAACATACTAAAATAACCCTTAACAGAGAGTATGCCATGACAGCAGGTTTCTTTGAACGAGAGATGACTGATGATATTTTTGTTTCAAAGCAAAACATAGACTTATGCCCTGTTTACGAGGGTAATCTAATCCTTTAGACTTATGCCCTGTTTATGAGGGTAATCTAATCCTTTATACTGTTGGTGGAACTTTTCTGTCCTTGGTGCTTTGGGCAGTTTTTCATCAATTCTCACAGAAGAATTTTACGGTCTGGCTTTACTGGTGAACTCAGGGGTACATGCATGTCAAAATATAGTCGAGGGGGTGGAAGTGAGAAACATTCAAAGTACAGCGGTTATGTACAAAGTATCGTATTTAGTACAACTATGATTTGATCTGCAAATTGAGGATCTCATTTTTGTATTTTAGCTTTGAAGATTATTATCACTAGAATACCAGTGTCAAGAAGTCAGATTCAATGCTTCTGTGTCTATTTTGCAACCTATGTCCGTACCTATGCGTTGTTCCAATTATTTGCGGATGCCTCTTCTCTGTGCGATAGGCTTGTTCTTTGTAGTATTTTCTTTTTGTGGGACCCCTTCAATATTGCTTAACCTGATCCAACAGCTTTTCTATGATGTCTTTCTTGCATTTAGTTTCCGTCCATAGAATTAGGGGTTGCATTTTTGGTCTGGTCTAACATCTATTGACAGAAGCACTTCATATTCTTATATACAAGTAAAGCAACTAATGCAACATTTTTCTCTCTGGATTTTCTTATCTGCTGCAACTACCAGATACAAGGTAGGAAAAATTATTGGCACCACGTGGCGGTGCCCCAAGACCACTAAACAATTACTCCACAAGGTAGTGGGTTCAGATTGGTCGATACATATGGGATTCACTTGCGTGTGTTAGTAGAGGCGGAAATGCAGCAAACAAATGTCCGTATTTGTATTTTGGTACCTTAATAACAATAAAACCATGAAAATTCAACCGAAAAGTATCTAGAACGCAACTTGGCAGCACTGCATTTTTCCTGATGAGTGAGGCCCCATCCACCTTAACGTAGTGCTGCAACCACAGCATTTCAAACACATTTTTCTGGTTTATTTTTGTTCTTTGGTGTGTCCAACTGAAATAAGATGCAATTGTAAATAGGTTCAAGATCAACAAGGGCAAAACCACTTCACTGGACTTCATGCTTGAAGATAGCAGAAGATGTTTCTCAAGGCCTTGCCTACATCCACCAAGCATCAAAGCTCATCCATGGTAATCTGAAATCCTCCAATGTCCTCCTGGGTTCTGACTTCGAGGCTTGCCTCACAGACTACTCCCTCTTTGTCCTCGCGGACTCTTCTTCTTCAACTGGCGATCCCGACTCTGAAAGGTACAAAGCTCCAGAGATCCGCAATTCTGGAGGCCGGCGCACTACCCCCAAGTCCGACGTCTATGCCTTTGGGGTCCTCTTGTTGGAGCTTCTAACGGGTAAACCTCCATCGCAGCATCCTTTTTTGTCACCAGCCGATATGCGAGATTGGGTTGTAGCGATGAGGGAAGAGGATGGCGCGGATGATAGCAGGCTTGCTATGCTAGTTGAGGTGGCAGGTATTTGTAGCTTGACGTCGCCGGAACAGAGGCCGTTGATGTGGCAAGTGTTGAAGATGGTACGGGAGGTAAAGGAGAGTGTTGTGGTTGAAGATGATGCAAGGAATACCTATGACTGATATTGGTCTGAACTGTACGTGATTCTGTTAACAGAAGCAGAGGCGGCAATAGGAATTGTTCATCTACGAAGACTCTGATAGCCTCGTGAATTTTTTTGAAATTAGATTCTTATGAGGGCTAAGGTGAAAAAAGTGTTCACTTTACGTTACAGCTGAAGGGCTGAGGATCTTGCATTGGGTTTTCTGAGAAATATAGGAAAGGTTTCCACGATTTGAATTTTGTTCTTTTTTGGCAGTGTTGTTCACGTAGTTGGAAATCAAAGAGGTGGTGACCTAATGTGATGATAAGCAGTGTCCTCGTCAACGAAGACTAAACTCACAGGATCAGCCTCTTGCGGTTTGTATACTAATGTATTCAGAAGTAATTATATGCATTAAGTGGCTTTCAACTTCAAATATATGTAATTCTCTTATCAAATCTGAGTGTTATGGGGGTGTGGTGGTGGGTTGATTATGAGCAATTTTTCAGTGATCTTGGGTATTGTCACGTAGTGTTCTAATTATTTTTCTTTTAATACAAAAGTTATGTAGAATCTATATACTAAGTTTTGGATCTCACGGTTGGTCTCCCGAGTGCACTTAATAGTTTTTCGTTGATAATAATTTCAGATATTAAGAAAGATTTGGTAACGAACTAAGTTTTGTATCTAGAAAACTAAAGTTTCCATTCAGGGAGTTAAGGATACAGTGAGCCAGGTAGCTCAAAATCTTTTTTTTTTTTTAATAACAAATAGAGTCATTAAATATATAAAACAAGATGCAAAATAAGAGGAAGAGCTACCCTCATCACTCATGATTGTAGTTAACGCTTGAATTTCGTGTACTATAGCTCGATTCATCTAACTACATGAGTTTCGTGTACTATAGCTTGATCCACCTTACGAATAGAAATCTTATAGAACTCGTTTCGAAGCTCTTGGGTTTTTGATTTCTTGAATCAACCATAGGCAATCCACCATAGACTGTGTAAAATGGGGAAAACGTTTTTGAAAACACCCTGAATCCATGATAGAGGGAGCAGGCACTAGTTTTAGGCTGATCAAATGAAGGGGTAAAAGCTCTCCCATGTTGTATTTTATAAGGTCACTACCAAATAGTAATGCTATGAATGTAGACGTTCCAGACACATCACGTGGAGCCCTTAATAATTTGTGGACTACATGTGCATCTAACGATTCCAAACACATTTGTTTCTGAAAAAAATTTTTTGTTAGATTTTTTGCACCACCAAAACCCTTGTTGGCATGACCCAAGCTGCTCCCGCCCTTTGATAAGTGGTTGGACGACATATTTAAACTGAGGAGAAATCACCATGCTAGTAGAGTTATTTATGACACTTCTGAAGACACCCTCCAACGCATTTGAAGAGACAACCCAACCTGATAGCGACTCGAATATTGCTTCTGGTCGCCGAGCTGAGACTATTTCCAGCATCTCCTATTTATCTGATCGATCAAAGGCACCATCAGCACCCACTGTTGAAATTTGTAAAATTCTCAAATCGCACCTTGTTACTATTGATCCAAGTAGTCCACAACACAACAATATTAATGAGATCAAAAGTTGCGAAGGATCTTTATAACCAGCCACAAATCACACGATATATCACAAGCAAGAAAAAAAAAAATTGTTCAAAGGATTCATAAGTATTGTTACGTCTAGGACATAGCCAGCACCTCTCTTTGGAATAGTTTGTCTGCCATTGGAATAATTCCCAGTATCAATTTCCACCTGAATGAAATAATTCCCACCCAAAATCTTGAATGAAGTTGAAAATAAGTGGGAAAGAACATAAAATTACACTGACTCCAAAAATCTCTATGTATCTATATTATATATTAAGCACGTATAATTCATATGCCAATCTCTCTTTTTTGACAAGAAAATTTAGAGAAAAAAAAAAATCCAACTCATCACAAGAAAATGAACTTTAAACTTCCTTCTTCATTCATTAAAAATGGGTTATTGTTAAAATGTCATAAGTGTACATAGTACAAGTACAACATTTATTGGAATTGAAGCAACCGTTACAATACGAGTACAAACCACTCAAAGCCTGAGACTGGAAAATCAAATTTTGCTTCACTACTTCCATCTCTATCAATTGCGAACCAATTACCACACCATTCACATAATGGACGGGTTCCTTTTGAGTTCCTTTTAAAAATACATAATCCAGTTGAGTTCCTTTTAACGTGAAAAGAATAAATATTTTGAAAACTAAATTGTCAAAAAATATGTCAATCGATAGCTGATGATTCTGATTTATAATGTGACTGATGTTGTTGATGAGTTCTAAAACAATAAAAGCCTATAATTAGTAAAGTGAGCGAGAAAAGAGCCCATAAAATGCCAAAAAAAGACCCTCTTGGAACTAGAAAAAATGGTGTCCCTTTCCATAATCCTTCTACTATAGACCAAGGCTAGGCTAGGCTCGAACCCACCTGGGCTATGGACCGTGGGGCTAGTTTGAGTCGGCCCAACCTACTAAAGATGCTGACCTTGGGCTTGGTCTGAATCAAGCCTTATCAACTCGACCCGGCTCACTGAATGTCTTAATTCGGTCAGCCACAATAGCACTTCAACTCTTCATTTCTTTAGCAAAGGGGTAGTTGATCTCTAAAAATTGGATCAGCCACAAGTTTGCCAAACTGGAAGAAGAAGGGTGGGATGATGGTGCCACCCATACAAGATAGCTCAGCTCCCTTATGAGATAGGGTGACATGTGTCGATCATTCTCCCAACCAGTGTCAATTGAAAGGACGTGTCG